>OZ014524.1:415514089-416803089 GCA_963966055.1 Lathyrus aphaca | reverse complement strand
GCAGGCTCCAAGTACAGTGCCCTTGCTATCTCTTCATTTCTGGGAGCAGTCATCTCTGGGTTGAAAGGGATTCCACCTCTGATGGGTACTCCAATCAATGAAGAAAACTCTTCCAGTAGAGGCCCTAGCTGAAAGTCTGGAAAGGTGAAGCAACTCAGTGGAGGGTCATAAAACTGTAAGCATGTGTGGATCATGCTCCTCTGAGAAGGATCAAGGTCCATAACCATATCCAAGATACCCCCATAGTGCTCTCTAAATTGTGGGATGTGGTCAGGTGTGATAAGTGACTGGACCTGCCTGATACCAGTCAACACAGGCTCAAAGAAGTGGTATGATATGTTGCTCTTCCTGGGAGTAGTCATGAGTGCTGCTGAAGAAGCTGAAGACAAATGCTGATGAAGATCACAGACTGATGCTGGAAGTGAACCACTGATAGACTGATGCTGGTGAGGATGGAGATAACTGAAGCAGATAACTGATGAAGACAGCTGAAGCAGGGGTCTATGCAGAAGAAGGGGTCAAAACCGAAACTAAGATATAATGAGGTGGATACCCTGAAAAGCAAATAAGCAAATGTCAAATGATGCAATGATGATATATGCAAATGATATGCAAGGATTTGTGATCAAGAGCTGGATCTGATTATCTGTCTTGATATAAGGCCCATGTAGGTTCAAAAGTCCAGATGAAGAATCAGAAATCCAGTAACCAGGGTGGGGGACTCAAATAAAGAGTCACATGTCCGGGGTTAATCACAAGAACTGTCCAAAGTGAAGTATTCTTAAATAATACAGTAACAAGGTATGATGTGGCCAAGGGTTCCTGCAAACCTGTAAACACCTCTACCCCTCACAGGTAGTGTTCTAGAACAAGGATCCTCAGACTTGGATCTTTTATGAGAAGTGTAAACACTTCTAACCGGAGGTACAGTGTTTACAATAACCATAAAAGATCCTCCTCTAATTCACCTCAGCTTCTGAAGGTCATAAAAAAGGTCATCCAGACTTAGCAGGCTTCCCAGATAGCCCTAACACTACAGGAAATCTGTAGTACAGAGTTCTCAAGAAGAAACCCACATCTGAACCGTGTTTCATATTCCCGCACCAGACCGAAATGGAATGGGAAAGAACATGAACCACTCTAGCCTAGGTGTCACTCAGGTCCCAGGTATAGGACCTTAAACTCTCAATTGAACCTCACCCACCAAAGAAAACCAGATCCAGCAATGACAGTATGACAATATGATGTATAAAACTGTAAAGAAAGCAATGAATAAAACTGTCCATAAAGCAGTAAATAAAGCAAAATAAATAAACACACATAGCACATAACACCCCAGTAAACACAAATCAAACAAGCGCTAGGAGGAACCCACAAAAAGAACCAGAAGCCCTGGTTGCAATATAAGGGTCCCCAGCAGAGTCGCCAAGCTGTCGCTCCCACCTGATGACACAGGGTCAAGAGGGGTACAAACGCGAACGGTCGGCGAAGGAGAGAACACAAGGGTGAACTGAAAAGAGTCGCCAGCTAGGCATTTTTATCCCGAAGGAAAGGTAATGCTGCATAAACCTAAGAAAAAATGGATAAGACGGTTGTGAACCAGAGAAACTGAGAAAGGGGGTTGGTTACAACCTGGGAAGGTATTAGCACCCAGATTGTCCGTCGTACTCGACGGGATCCACGCTTGAAAGATTTGTGTTTAAAGGGGTAGTGTCAGTGCTATTTTGTGTGCAAAAGCTGGAAAAGAATGCAAGTGTCAGTGCAAAAGAAATGTGAAGTGAAATAAAAGAGTGTCAGTGTAAAGAAAGAATGCAGAGCTCAAGGCTAAGAGGCTTAAAGAATAATGCTGGAAGAGGGGGAATAAGACATAGACTTTTGTTCGATAACTGTTAAGTTATGCCTACGTATCCTCTCGTGCAATGAGGAAGTCAGAACACCGTAGTTCGACTCAGAGAGACTGAAAGATAAATTGACTTGTGAACTGCTTACTTGTCTATGCTCAAGTGTTTGACCTGTCTAGCTCAGGTGCAAACTGTCTTGCATTAGACGGAAGAAGCATGTTCTCGTTTGTGAGTGAATGAGATGAGAAAAGAATCCCGGAGGAGACGATTATTGTTTTTTTTATTTAGTTTTCAATCTTTTATTGCTTTTTGGTGTTTGTCAAAAGAAAATGAGCTTAAGCCTAAACCAAGGGTTAGTAAACTCATCACATCCTCCCTCTGATTAAGGGTAATGAGAATACCTTAAGTATGAAGTAAACACCTCACACTTAATCACCATGATGTAGGATTAAGATCATTAACCTACTTGCATTATTTAGATGTTTTTGGTATTTTTGTTTAGTGTTAAGTAATGAGTTTAAGCCATAATCAAGGATTTAATGGACTCATTACACCATCCTAATAGAAGGATAATAGATGAGAACATTTAAGCTCAGAAAGGCTCCTCAACTTAATCCATGATTAGGGATTAACCTCATGACAAAACAAAGCCTTTATTAAAGTGGATTTTAGTTAATGATAAGGTTAAGAAGTGAATTTTATGGTTTGTAAGACAACTTGAGGGGGATTTGTCCATTAACACTAGGGTTAATCCTTCTTAACCAATTAAGGAAGAATTAGAACCCTAATGCAAGGTGATAACGAGAAAAAGTATCGGTTATATTGCTATGTTTCAATGTTTTTTATCGCATATTTGTCGTTTTAACACCCGATTCCTCGATTTTTCTTTGCCATTTTGCAGGTATATCAATTACAGAGCTAAATCATGAGCCACAAGTGAAATGAGCAAAATCAACCATTAAAAGATGAAGAAAAGAGGAATTCTGCATAACCTGCATATTTACAGACCAAGTATTCCAACTTGCCTATCTTCCCGCAGACCAAGTATTCCAACGTTTCCCTGGATTCTCTCAACACCTACGAGGCCCATGCACCAATTCCAACTGCCAAGCCCAAATAGCTTTCTATAAATAGATTAGCTTCAATGAACAATTTACAGAGTTTTGATTTTAATTTTCTTGCGGAAGCTCTGCCGTTTTTATTTGCACCCTATATTTTTCCAGCATTAATTTTCTTGCTTTAATTTTCTGTATCCCAACCAACCATATAACAATTTCCAACATTAGGAAATTGTTATAATTTAATTTGTTTCAAAGCCTTCAGAATTCTTTTAGAAAATTTATTTCCGATTTCGGTCAGTACTCCGAGCTTTCCAGCCCGTGGAAGAAGGAGTCTACTATTTTTATTGTTATCCAGGTTTTTATTTAAATTGCATTTATATTAATGTTGAGTATTTATTTTTCTGCCATGCATATTTTATTTTATATTTCTCTGCCTCTGTCTGGTTCAACAATAATGAGTAGCTAAACACCTTAGGGCGGTATGTAATTAAAATAAACTAAATCGGTAAAATCAACTCTAGGCTTAAAATAATTAAGAGTTTAAAATTCTGGCTGAGACTTTTTATTATAAAATCAACCTTTTTGTTACGAGAGTAAGGAAAGTGTATTAGGTTAGGTCAAGACCACGAGAGTGTGAGATTTTAATCAGATAGCTAAAGTTAGGCATTTAATTTAAACACAGCGAGAGCGCTTTAAAATGAATTAGAATTACTAAGTTTCCAAAAATTATTTCTAAACACTTATGGGCTAGCGAGAGCAGGCATAGGGCTTTAGGGGTAAGATCTGAGATAAGACCACAAGAGTGTGAGTTAAAGATATTTAAACTGGTAACCTCTACAGAATAGATTAAGTGAACCATCTTTATAAGCCTAGGTTAGATTGACCCGCCTAAGTTAACATAATTACATACCGACCGCCTTAGTATTATTTTATTAAACTTAAATTTAATTCCCGCCTTTAATCTTTAAAAACAACCAAAAATCGTGACAACCCTTCACCTTAGCTAAACTAGTAAATTCTCTAGCACTAAGTAATCATAAAGTCCCTGTGGATCGATAATCTTAAATATTACTTCGATAGGTTGTGCACTTGCAGTTAAGATACCGCTAGACACATATTAGAGTACGTCTTTAGCCCATCAAGTTTTTGGCGCCGTTGCCGGGGACCTTAATTTAGTTACTAGTGCACTTTAGGGTAGCATTGTCTAGACTAAGGTAATAACTATTTTCTTTTCTTAATCTAAATTCCCGAGTGTATGCCAAGTACTCGCTCTAAAGGCGAAGACTTGCAACCTCTAATCCCAGAATCGGAACGCTTCTTACACGTAAGAAGACGAATATTCGATTACGAACAAAATTTCAATATTCCAGATCTTCAAATAGATCCACCTAAACCAGTCGTAACATCAAAGGACGCAGAGATGACTGAAGAACAGAATCACCCACTCAAATATTACGCTAGTCCTTTGCAAGTTGAACCGCATTCCAACATTACCGCACCGGCTATCAACCGAAACGATTTCGAACTAAAACCTTCGCTGATATCAACCGTGCAACAAAATCAATTCGCCGGAAATCCTACCGAGGATCCGAACCTTCATCTTTCGATCTTTGTGCAATACACAGATACCGTAAAAGCCAATGGAGTTACCCAAGAAGCTATCAGACTACGTCTGTTTCCTTTTTCACTTCGAGATAGAGCAAGAGCCTGGCTTCAATCTCTGCCTTCGAATTCAGTAACTACGTGGGAGGAACTAAAGAGAGTTTTCTTGACCAGATATTTCCCACCTAGCAAGACAGCTATGCTGAGAGCTCAAATCAACGGATTTAAGCAAAAGGAAAACAAATCACTTTTCGAAGCTTGGGAATGCTATAAGGATATGCTGAGACTTTGTCCACATCACGGATTAGTAGAATGGATGGTCATCCATACCTTCTATAATGGACTCTTGTACAATACAAGAATGACAATTGACGTTGCCGCAGGCGGTGCACTAATGGACAAGGAATATAACGATGCTTATGCACTTATCGAAAGTATGGCTCAAAACCATTACCAATGGGGAAGTGAGAGAGTCGCAACTGAGAAACCAACCAATGGGGAAACAAGTCAATGCAAAGTTTGACCAACTAAACCAAAAGATCGACAACTTGGCCATAACACCAACAGCCACCGTGGCTGCAGTAACACCTAACTGTGAGTTATGTGGAGTTCCAGGACATGAAGTTCCTGATTGTCAACTATTAACAGGAATTCCCACATATTAAGTGAATTATGCTCAAGGAAACCCATACTCAAACACATACAACCCAGGTTGGAAGAATCATCCGAACTTCTCCTATAAGAACAACAATGCTTTATACGCACCAGGTCAAGCACCAGCTACACCACTAGGATATCAAAAGACTGCTCCTAATCCACCTAGAAAATCGAACCTTGAATTGATGATGGAGAACTTCATAGCTAACCAATCTCAAACAAATAAGGACTTCTTAAACCAAAACATACACACTAGTGAACAGATTAAGCAATTAGTGAGCAAAGTAGATGCATTAGCTACACATAACAAAATGCTTGAAACTCAGATTTCACAAGTAGCTCAACAACAAGCACCTACCGCTGCACCAGCTGGAGTATTTCCTGGACAACCTCAACCTAATCCGAAAGGACAGGCCAATGCTGTGATATTAAGAAGTGGCAAGGAACTTGACGGACCTACCGATCCAAGACTTGACAATCCAGCCATGTACCAAAAACCGGATAAACCGACTGAAATGGTGAATGATCCAGAAGAAAAGGAAGATGAAAATCAAGAGGCAGTAGAGAAAGAAAAGCCTTATGTGCCTCCACCACCCTATAAACCACCAATTCCGTACCCTCAGAGATTAACCAATTCCAAGACGATGGGCCAGTTTAAGAAATTTGTCGAACTTCTGAAACAGTTGAATATTACTATTCCGTTTACAGAAGCTATCACTCAAATGCCCTCGTATGCTAAGTTTTTAAAAGAAATCTTATCCAATAAGAAAAAGATAGAGGATAACGGAACCGTTACACTTACTGCTGAGTGTAGCGCCATAATTCAGAATAATATGCCTCCTAAGCTAAAAGATCCAGGAAGTTTCTCTATACCCTGTGTAATAGGAAAATTCGTCATTGACAAAGCTCTATGCGATTTAGGAGCCAGTATCAGTGTTATACCCTTAACAATTTGCAAAAGGCTAGACATGGGAGACCTAAGACCAACTAAAATGTCTGTTCAACTAGTCGATCGCTCTATTAAATATCCTGTAGGCATACTAGAAAACGTCCCAGTACGTATAGGACAATTCTATATTCCTACTGATTTCATAATCATGGACATCTCTGAAGACTCCACTACACCTATCATACTAGGAAGACCATTCTTAGCTACCGCCGGAGCTATAATAGACGTAAAGAAAGGAAAGCTAACCTTTGAAGTAGGTGAAGAGAAAGTTGAATTCATTTTAACACAATTCTTACAATCACCAGCTATAGAGGATACATGATATCTATTGGACGTAATTGACGAATGCGTAAGAGAAATGGAAATGAAAGAAACTACCTATTCTGAAATTATGAAAATTCAAAACCCTCCGATTTTCGAAGATGATAATTGGCGTAAACCATATCAAGATGATAGTATAAGCGAAAGTTTAACACTTACACCGGATCCCATGCGAAGTAAGGATAAACCTACATTAGGGTTAAAAACTTTACCTAAGAACCTAAGATACGAATTCTTGGACACTGAATGTACAAGACCAGTTATAATCAATTCCAGTTTAGGAACAATTGAAACAAAGAAACTTTTAGATGTCTTAAAGAAATATCCAACTGCATTAGGATATAATATATCTGATCTCAAAGGAATATGCCCTTCAATCTGTATGCATCGTATTCTGCTAGAAGAAGATTGCAAAACCTCCAGAGAATCTCAAAGAAGAATTAACCCAATCCTTAGCACTGTAGTAAAGGAAGAAGTTAAGAAACTACTAGATGCCGGAATAATATACCCAATCTCTGATAGTAAATGGGTTAGTCTAGTACATGTAGTACCAAAGAAATGAGGTATCACTGTTGTGAAAAACGCTAAAGGCGAATCGATATCGCAAAGAGTAATGACAGGACATAGAGTGTGCATAGATTATCGTAAACTAAACAAAGCCACTCGAAAAGATCATTTCCCGCTACCTTTTATAGATCAAATGTTAGAACGATTAGCCAAGCATTCTTATTTCTGTTATCTTGATGGTTACTCAGGATTTTTCCAAATCCCTATCCACCTAGATGATCAAGAGAAGACTACATTCACATGCCCTTATGGAACGTTCGCTTATAGACGAATGCCCTTTGGATTATGCAACGCTCCTGCAACCTTTCAAAGATGTATGATGTCAATCTTCGCAGATTTTATAGACAACATCATGGAAGTGTTCATGGACGACTTCTCTGTATGCGGGCAAAGTTTTGAAGGATGCCTATCAAATTTAGAAATGGTGTTAGAAAGATGTGTAAAAGTAAACCTCGTGCTTAACTGGGAGAAATGTCATTTTATGGTCAGAGAAGGAATCGTATTAGGACACGTTATATCCGACAAGGGAATTGAAGTTGATAAGGCTAAGATAGAAGTCATACAAGATCTTGAACCCCTAAAACCGTTCGAGAAATACGAAGCTTTTTAGGACACGCCGGTTTCTACCGACGATTCATCAAAGATTTCTCGAAAATCACTAAACCTCTTACCGGTTTATTAATGAAAGACGCTGAGTTCATATTCAATGAAGATTGTCTAAAAGCATTCGAAACTCTAAAAACAACCCTCACCACCGCACCAATCATGCAACCCCCTGACTGGAGATTACCTTTCGAAATCATGTGCGATGCGAGTGACTATGCTGTAGGCGCAGTTCTAGGCCAGAGGAAGGAAAAGAAACTTCATGCGATTTACTATGCCAGTAGAACCTTAGATTCTTCTCAGATGAACTACGCCACTACTGAAAAAGAATTGTTAGCAGTTGTCTTTGCGCTTGACAAATTCCGTTCTTACCTAGTGGGAGCGAAAATAATCGTTTACACAGACCACGCTGCTATTAGATATCTATTGACTAAGAAAGATGCTAAACCAAGACTCTTGAGATGGATTTTACTCTTACAAGAGTTTGATCTCGAAATAAAAGATAAGAAGGTACTGAAAACGTCGTAGCAGACCATTTATCTAGAATAGAAGGTATTAAACCCGAACAAGTGCCGATTAACGATGATTTTCCATATGAACAACTGATAGCACAAATAGGAAGCGACCCAGTTCAGTTAGACATAAATGAACCAGAACCCGTGGAAACAATCCAAACAACTGTAAGACTGCCATGGTACGCTGACATTGTCAACTACCTAGCTGCAGGAGCTCTTCCACCTGATTTAACCTATCAGCAGAAAAAGAAATTCTTTCACAATCTCAAACATTACTATTGGGATGAACCATTATTGTTCAAAAGAGGACCCGATGGAATCTTTCGTCGATGTATTCCCGAAGAAGAAATAGAAGATGTCATTGCTCATTGCCATTCATCTCCTTATGGTGGACATGCAAGCACTTCCAAGACTTGTGCAAAAATCTTACAAGCCGGCCTATTCTGGCCTAATCTATGGAAAAATGTCCACATCGCTGTTATAAATTGCGATCGGTGTCAACGCACCGGTAATATTTCAAGAAGAGATGAAATGCCTCAAAAAGGAATATTGGAAGTGGAAGTCTTTGATGTATGGGGAATAGATTTCATGGGACCATTCCCATCATCTTTCGGTAATAATTACATACTCGTAGCTGTCGATTACGTTTCAAAGTGGATTGAAGCTATAGCTTCTCCTACAAATGACACACGAGTAGTAATAAAGCTTTTCAAGAATATAATCTTTCCCAGATTTGGTGTGCCTAGACTCGTCATAAGTGACGGTGGCTCACACTTCATTTCAAAAATCTTTGACAAATTACTATCTAAGTATGGAGTAAGACACCGTGTGGCAACACCGTATCATCCACAAACAAGTGGACAAGTCGAAGTCTCAAACAGAGAAATCAAACAAATCTTAGAAAAGACTGTCGCCATATCTCGGAAAGATTGGTCATCTAAACTTAATGAAGCTTTATGGGCTTATAGGACAGCTTACAAGACACCCATAGGAACTACACCTTTCAATTTAGTATATGGAAAATCTTGTCATCTCCCGGTAGAACTAGAACACAAAGCTTATTGGGCGATCAAAACTCTCAATATAAACTATAATGCTGCAGGAGAAAAGCGAATCCTAGACATTAACGAATTAGAAGAGTTAAGGTTAGATGCTTATGAGAATGCTAAGATATATAAAGAAAGAACTAAGCGATGGCATGATAAACGCCTATTTAGGAAAGAATTTAGTGTGGGAGACGTTGTACTCCTCTTTAATTCAAGACTTAGGCTCTTTCCTGGAAAACTAAAATCTAGGTGGTCAGGACCCTTTGAAATAACTAGAGTGTTCCCAAGCGGAGCGATAGAAATTAAGGGTTGGAATAGTGAACCGTTCACAGTAAATGGACAACGTTTAAAACATTACCATAAAGTTGAAAATAGAGATTATGCAAATAGTCTAAGGCTTTTAGAGTTGTCCACTAATTTCCCTGATTAATCTAACCTAAGCATTACGTCAGGCTTTTGACGATAAAAACAGCGCTTAGTGGGAGGCAACCCATTTAATCATTTAAATCATTTTGATCATTCTATTATTTTGCCATTTATCATTTTATTATTAGTTTATTTGTTTTGTCATTTTATTATAGTTTTATTTCATTATTGCTTTTATTTATGCATTTTATTTTCTTATTTTTCCTTATTTTAATTTTAAATCACTTTTACAGATTTTCTAAAGTCTTTTCCACTTTCCTTCTCCCCCTGATTTGTTTCCTCCGTATTTACACTAACTATGGCTAACCAACCGATAAACCTCATGGAAACCAAATTTAGAGGTAGGAACCAAAGAATGAAATTTGAAGAGTTATCACAGAGACCAATGGATTTGACTCCCGGATGATCTGACTATGGAAACCTTAGGTATACATGATAGCATCCTATACTTGTTTAACCGACTTGGATGGGAGAATGCACTGATTCAACAAAAGTTTGTGACTTACCGCGAGCTCACCCTTGAGTTCCTCAGCTCCTTAGTTTACTTACCCGAGCGCGGTTTTGGATTCAGGAAAGGATTTATCAGTTTCCGCCTTTTTGGAATAGAATATGACTTTAACCATAGAGAACTAGCTGACTTATTAGGATTCCCTAGTGGACCCTTTGCGTTTACTACCACACAGGTAGAATTGATGGACATTGAGCTGGATTTCTTTTGGGGAACCTTAACCGGAAATTACCATCCTGAACCAAATAACATGAACAATGATGAGATACATAACCCTGCTATCCGTTACTTCCATAAGATCCTAGCCCACACCTTCTTTGGAAAAGAAGAAAAACTTACTGGAGTATCTAAAGATGAGATATTCATTATGTCATGTGTGACTAATAGACAGCCAGTCAATGGTGTGCCTTTCATGATGCAAACCTTCACCCGAATCCAAGAAGAACCTGATCTACCCATATTAGTAGGAGGTCTTGTCACCATGATTGCTGATGCCTTATGACTTAGATACCAATTACACAGGTGTAACCGTTTGGGTACCATCCGTCCTATGAATCTTAACTTTTGCTTTAACCGCCATATCATAAGGAATTTAGGACAACCACCTTTCGAGTACCTAATCAGGAATGAAGTAGTAACCCTGTTCACACTACCAAACCATGCTAGAGTCAGTGTTCACAATAAGGATAATTGGCTTTATGAGCTTACCCCTCCTGACTATCCATCTACTCTTGAAACACCTCAATCTTACAAGATAAAGGATGATATAATGACCGATGTAGAAAGTGACCCTGAGGCACCTCCTGGTTACCATGACATTGACCACACTGACGAAGTGATTGAAACCCCTGAAGTGAATTAAGTAGAATATGTTGACAACTTAAAAAAAATCATGAACACTCTTGAAGCTTACCAAGTCGATATAAATACTGTTAAGGATGAGATTAAAAGCATGCGATTGGACATTATAGGTTTAACTGACATAACATGTGAGCAATTCTACCTCCTGAACTCTGCAATCGAAGATTTGAAGAAGCACTTTTGAAAATGCTGTAGTGATCTAGCTTATTTTACTTATTGTTTTCGTTTCTAGTTAGTTTAACATTTCGCAAACATTTTCGTACCGTATTTTTATTAATGTAATTTCCCTTCAATTATCAAAAGCAAAGCACTTCTAGTTTTACAAATTTTTCCAATTTAATCAATTTCTATGCTTTCAATTCATTTACTGTTATGTTTAAATTGTTTAAATTGATTAATGTTTGATATAATTTCTCGTGTGATGAAATTTACAAATTTATGTTGATATTATATATTATATATTGTTTGTGTTTAAAATAGAATGAGAAGTGATCATAAAAAATATTATATAAATTATATTGAACGTGAGAGAGATAATGCATTCTGGAAAATATTCTAAGTTTTAATCCCTCATGGTCGTCATCACCTTCTAACGATCGTGACAAGCTAATTAGCGCGTCACGACCGTCATCCCCCCATCACGACCGTGATGACCCCAGTTATAGGAATTCTGAGAAACAAAACTGTTCTTCTTCGAAACCTCTTCCTTTTTCAACTTCCATAACATTCAAAAACCCCCATTATCTCTTCCAACTCCCGTAACCTCCCATTACCCAAATTAAACTCCATTAACCTCTCCATTTACTCCACACCTATCACATTCTCACCTTGTATTATAATCCGAACCAATTTCCTCTCATTTTACACTTTTCTCACAAACCTCAAAAACCTCTCATCTCCCACTCTTGTACTTGCATGCAATGGAAGAAATTCAGTTTAGAGATGGTGAGCATGGAGATAATTAGAGACAGAGGTTCATCAGATTCCAGAACCGTGGTGTTCAGCCCACGCGATATGTCAACACTGTTTGTTTGAGGGAGTTGGGAATGCTCAACAGTGTGAAGCTCCTGCTTCAGAAGGTTGGTTTGTGGGATTTATGCAGTCAACCCCAGCCTACATTCGAGCTTCTGACATTGGAATTTTTGAGTTCGTTTCACTATATCACTCCTACCGGTTCACAAAGTCAACTCACCGGAGTTGCTAAGTTCAGATTGCTCGGCCGGGAGTTCGAAGTTACACAAACAAGGATCGCCGAGCTGCTAGGCTTCGATCACGGGAATGATGCTCACCTCCACGTGTCGGACAACTTCAGTGAAACCGCTTTCACCTTATGGCACGACATCACTAACACTCGTGCCTCAGCCTTTCAGAGCCTGAATGCTACGCATATCCACAACCCGGCGATCAGATACCTTCATCGCATCATCTGCAACACCATCTTTGCAAGAGAGAGCAACCACAAGCTTAACTCCAAGGAGCTCTTGTTCTTGCACTGCGCCTTAAATGACGAGTGCATCAATGCTGCCCCATCCATGCTGTCCCATATCTAGTCCATAGCGCAAAGAGGCGCAACCCCCTTCTACATAGGCGGCATTGTCACTACCCTCGCCATTCAGCTGGAGCTTGGTGACTTGGTCATAAACTTGCCTCGCAGAGCCGCAGAGTTCCTAACGAAGAATTATTGCAGGTCCGCCCACTTGATTGCTCAGAGAGAGGATGGCAGGTTCAACCCTGTTATCCAAGGCACTGTTTATCACCACATCATTTTGCCGTGCCGTGACCGCATCGATCCGTCCAACCGAGCCAACTGGCTATTTGCTTTACCGGATGCTACTGGCCACGCCCCCATTATTGATGAGCAGGCCGATCCACCAGTGGACGAGATCCAAGACACCATGGATGCAGCTGAGCCTGTCCAGGACATTCCTGAGTCATCCAACCGACAGCCTCCTGCACAAGAATTCACACTTGAGGACGTCCTTCGTGCGATTCATCAGCAGAACCAGATGAATGTCGCACTGGAGCGAAGGCAAAAGGAGCAACATGATGCATTACTCCTAGCTGTTTCCACCAACCAGAGGACTACTGATGAGAAGCTCAGAGAGATCTTTAGCGAGCTAGAGGCTTTGCGCATTGATATCACTGCTATCATCGGTACCGATTCTGATCCTGAAGCGACTCCGACCAGACGCTCCCGCACCAGAAGCCGAGGCCGTGGTCATCAGCAGCCTTAGTTTTAGTTTTTGTTTATGTTTTTCCATTTCTGTTGTTTGTATTGTACTTTAACCGTTATTATATCACAACATTGAGGACAATGTCTGATATAGTGTGGGAGAGGTACCTTTCATTTTCCGCATTTTCCCTTTCCGCACTTTCCTTTCCGTTGTAATTCCTTTTCGTATTTTAATGAAACAGAGCAATATTTATGCTATTTTCTTTAGTTTCGAACTTTCCCCGTTTATTTAGCCATACCGAAAAAAAAAATCTTTAATTTATTCTTCGCATTACCCGACTTACCTACGAAATCATAATTAGGAAGCTGAGAACGATTCAACAAGATCAATACAGTCTTGACACCTTAGACTTCCCACTTAAGCAATTCCGTTCCGATAATTGTTACGACTACACCTTAAGTTTCAGTTCAAAAGTAACCCCTAGTAGTTTATACTAGCAGTCAGCACCGTCTGAACACAAACCACGTGGGGAGCCGATGAATATAAGTGTTTGATGCCTAATCTATAATGATCCTTCATATCTCGATGCCAATGAAAATAAATTGCACCAAAGTACACGGTCGCATATAAGAAACGAGAAATATGAGAAGGAGTCCATTGCGGGTTGGTTCTGAGGTACTGGTTCTGAACTTGGTAGGGCGTGCTACGGCTCGATCCCCCACAACCTCCAAATCGGATAATGTATGTAGGGTTACCACATTCGTGTACCAGACCCCGTGCTTATAAAGGATCAAAGTCGCTAACCGGCTACTCCACTACGTGCGTGCTAAGGCAAAGGGTTTAATGTGATTGCGCTAGAATGAAACCGGGCGAAATAAGATCGAAAGACTCTAGGTGGAATCATAACGCAATTACCGAATGTTTCGTTTAACGGGAAGTCGACGACTTAGCTTGTTGCTTGTTTCATTAGTGTATCGTTAGTGTTTTATCAAAGTACCGGTTTATCTGACAAAACGATCCTTCGTACGGTTTGTTATGTGTGTGCGTCGATGAAAACTTGTCCGACAATTTTCAACCGACTATTTGCTTGAGGACAAACAAAGGTTTAAGTTTGGGGAAGTTTGATAACGAGAAAAAGTATCGGTTATATTGCTATGTTTCAATGTTGTTTTATCGCATATTTGTCGTTTTAACACCCGATTCCTCGAGTTTTCTTTGCCATTTTGCAGGTATATCAATTACAGAGCTAAATCATGAGCCACAAGTGAAATGAGCAAAATCAACCATTAAAAGATGAAGAAAAGAGGAATTCTGCATAACCTGCATTTTTTGTAACAGTCACGATCGTCACCTAGGAGTCACGACCGTGACACGCTAAAAGGAGCAGTCACGGTCGTCACAAGTCCCTCACGGCCGTGACGCGCATCAAACACGGAAGACGAACGTGACACCCTTGTCACGAACGTGACAAGGGGAAATTAGGGTATTATGCTGAGACTTGGTCATGAACGTGTACGCTACGTAAATTCAACCTGCCTATCTTCCCGCAGACCAAGTATTCCAACGTTTCCCTGGATTCTCTCAACACCTACGAGGCCCATGCACCAATTCCAACTGCCAATCCCAAATAGCTTTCTATAAATAGATTAGCTTCAATGAACAATTTACAGAGTTTTGATTTTAATTTTCTTGCGGAAGCTCTGCCGTTTTTATTTGCACCCTTTATTTTTCCAGCATTAATTTTCTTGCTTTAATTTTCTGTATCCCAACCAACCATATAACAATTTCCAACATTAGGAAATTGTTATAATTTAATTTGTTTCAAAGCCTTCAGAATTCTTTTAGAAAATTTATTTCCGATTCCGGTCAGTACTCCGAGCTTTCCAGCTTGTGGAAGAAGGAGTCTACTATTTTTATTGTTATCCAGGTTTTTATTTAAATTGCATTTATATTAATGTTAGGTATTTATTTTTCTGCCATGCATATTTTATTTTATATTTCTCTGCCTCTATCTGGTTCAACAATAATGAGTAGCTAAACACCTTAGGGCGGTATGTAATTAAAATAAACTAAATCGGTAAAATCAACTCTAGGCTTAAAATAATTAAGAGTTTAAAATTCTGGCTGAGACTTTTTATTATAAAATCAACCTTTTTGTTACGAGAGTAAGGAAAGTGTATTAGGTTAGGTCAAGACCACGAGAGTGTGAGATTTTAACCAGATAGCTAAAGTTAGGCATTTAATTTAAACACAGCGAGAGCGCTTTAAAATGAATTAGAATTACTAAGTTTCCAAAAATTATTTCTAAACACTTATGGGCTAGCGAGAGCAGACATAGGGCTTTAGGGGTAAGATCTGAGATAAGACCACGAGAGTGTGAGTTAAAGATATTTAAACTGGTAACCTCTACAGAATAGATTAAGTGAACCATCTTTATAAGCTTAGGTTAGATTGACCCGCCTAAGTTAACATAATTACATACCGACCGCCTTAGTATTATTTTATTAAACTTAAATTTAATTCCCGCCTTTAATCTTTAAAAACAACCAAAAATCGTGACAACCCTTCACCTTAGCTAAACTAGTAAATTCTCTAGCACTAAGTAATCATAAAGTCCCTGTGGATCGATAATCTTAAATATTACTTCGATAGGCTGTGCACTTGCAGTTAAGATACCGCTAGACACATATTAGAGTACGTCTTTAGCCCATCACAAGGCCCAAGTTACAAGCTTGATGTCTTAGTGATTTATTAGATGGATTGATTAAAGGATTTAAAAACATTAAGGGTTTAACACTTAGGATTAAAGTTATACACTCCATCCTAATAGAAGGATACAGGCATAACCCTGATCACAGAGTCTTAAAACCTTTAAGGTTTAGTCCTTGATTAAGAGATGAGAAGAGAAGACTCAAAGATGAAACAAAGGTAAAACTAATGGGGGGACTAATCAAACCCTAATTGTGATCATGCTTGGGTATTCCTAGGGTTAGTGAGGCTTGTAAGAAGATCTTTCAAGAAGAGCCACCAAGGAAGAAGCAGGATGGAAGGAAAAGAAGCAGCAAGAAGCAAGACAACTTACTTCACTTAAGAAGATAAGTTGCTTGAAGAAAGAAAGAGGAGAAGGAGCATGAATGAGCAAGCTCACTCTAATTCACAAATAAAAATGCAGCAATGGATGCATAAAAGGGATGAGAAGAGATTATGAGAAGTGAAGGTAAATTCACTTCTCAAACACTTACCACCTGAAAAGTTAGCAACAAGAAATGAAATGAAATGAAAATGAGATGAAATGCAAAGATGAAAACCAAAGTCAGAAGCATAACCATGATGAAAATGATGTTATGAGATGGTATGAAAGCATGTCAAGAGATGAGGATGATCATACAAGTAATGAAGATGCAAATGAGACATGAAAGGAAGCATGAAAGTTCATGAAAACTTATGAAATGCAATGGATGCATAACATGGCAAATGGATGATGAAATGATCAAACATGATTTCAATGTGCCCTAATATGTCTCATATGTCATTTGGATTCACAAAATGTCATGGCAAGTTCATGTATGCAAGCATATGAAGAATGAATGCAAATGAAGGCAAAAATTAGGGTTTATGTACAAGATGCAATGCAAAATTCAAAATCAGAAGCAAAACATGAGATAAAAATTGAAAATGGGATCAAAGGTACCCTAAACCTATGAAAGTTCACTGCCCAAAGGGGAAGGTCAGAAGCTAAACCCTAAAGGACTTATGATTTTTCTAAGTTTGCTAGGTTTTTAAGGTACCTCACAAGGAAAAATGCAAAACAAATAAAAAATGAAAGATAAATTCATGCCAATTTTACCCTAGAAACTACATGATATTTGGGATGCAATGCAAAAAGAATCACTATCAAACCCTTCATAGTTAGGCAAAAAAGATTTTTCTAAGTTAGGGTCAAAAATATTGATTTTTAAGAACCCTAAATCCAAAGAAAATGTCAAAATGGATCAAGAACCAAAAAGAAATTTGTATGAATGGTTTAATAATGTCTCTAAATGTGTCAAGATGCAATGTGATTTTTTTGGTGATTTTTAGAAACCTAAATGATATTTTAATTAATTAATTTCCATTAATTAATTAAAATAAACATTTAAATATTTTAAAAATGATTTTTTTAATGCAAAAAATAAAAATAAAAATGTTTTCTGGTTGAGAAAAATATTTGAAATGAAAATGCAAAAGGAAAATATTTTTAGGATTTTCTAGGTATTTTAAATAAAATATGCAAAACAAATGATAACAAATGAAATAAAAACTGAATTAATGGGAAGTAATCTAATCTGAAGGTCAGGATTCAAACTGGGAAGACTTTGGTTGACTACGCGCGCTATCCAAGGGCTGTGGTTCAATCTGAGTTAATTTTAATTAATTAAATTAATTAAGTGAATTAGGGTTTAATGACTTCATCTCAGCCATTCAAACACGCGGGTACGCAAGATCTAAGGGCTCACATTCAAACTCTGCCCTAACCCTAATTAACCCCTTAATTACTTTCAGGTGGCCGGAGAAGACCTCCGGTCATCTTCTCCGGCCAGCTCCTCACCCTATCTTCCTCCCTAGGCCACCCCAGACCCCCTAACTCTCCAGAAACACTTAACTAACAACTCTAAACAAGATTCAGCCAACAAAATCCATTTATTTTTACTCAAAATCAAGAATCGAAAGCAAACGGAAAATAACACAGAAATTTCAAAGGTTCAATACATGCTCAATACTTGATCATTTTCAAAACTAAATACATCAGGTTCATCAGCAAAGCATAAGGAACAATCTAAGAACTTAAAATTTCATTTCTGGAAAATTTGTTCTTGAGGTTACCTGAAGTGAAGCTTTCTCAAACTGAGCTTTCTGGCCACTTCTCTTGTGCAAAACCACTCCTCTTGACCTCCTGATGAAGCTTTGATGCATGGAAGAAGTTTGTTATGGCTGGTTGGAGAGCTTTCACTCTTGCTGGTCAGAAATCGTATTTTGGCTATGGAGTGTTTTTGGTTGCAATGAAGGGTGGGAGATGGTCCTCTTGTGTTGCTGAGTTGTTTGGTGAAAAGAGTTTGAAGTTTGAGTGTGTGAGCAGAGAGTTTCGAATGCTTTTGCAAAATGGAGAGTTTTTGGCAATGCTGAGTTCTTGGAGAGTTAGGTTTGTGTGTCTTATGAAAATCAATCCTTGAAGCATGCTTGTAGTATCTGGATTGGGCAGAGAGTGGGTGGTGGACTGTTGTGATTGGTATGGGTGAATTTGCATAAAGTCAACATTTCTTGTACTTAAGGTATGGGCAAGAATGACCAAAAAATTTGGAGTTATGGCCTCTGAAACCAAAACCCTAATTTTAGATCATCTGTGTAGTTAAGCTTGGCTCTACTTCTATGCCTTTCTCAGTTCTTGTGATTTTCTGACTTTCTTAATCTTGGGAGGATATAATATGATGCTTGAACATACATGGACCCTCTTGAGATGATTGAAGACCTTGGAGTGGCTCATATAGCTCAGGGATGGCTCAGATCACAAACCCTAGATGCAGATGATTTAGAACCAATGCAGTGAAGCAAAAATGTAATATGAGATGATATGATTGAACTTATGCAAATGAAAAGAATCACAAGCCATGGTGAAATGAGTGAGGTAAAATTTGGGGTGTTTACACACTTTATAAATTCAATGAGTTAGTGAGCTTAGGCCCTAATCTCTGGAATCAAGTTTTCGGGATCTTCTCCTTACTTGAGTGTGTTTGTTCTATTAAACATTCCATGGAAAAGAGCTTGAGTTCACTTTCTTGTGCCACACTCATAAAAAAGCTTCTAAAAAACACAAACAAACAATAATTGTCTCTCCTTCGGGAATTCTTTTCTCACCACCTTCGCTCCATCCGCGAACTTGTCACTACTTGTCATTATGCAAGACGGTAACGCACTCGTCGTCGAGCCTGCAACACCTGAGCATTGACATAAGCAGTTCAAGCCTTAAGACACAAGCAATCGTTCCCACCCCTAGTTAGGGGAACTACGACGACTCTGATCCTCATTGTCCAGATGAGGTACGTAGGCAGCGGGGTAGGGCCCGTTCGAGCACAATCTTTATTTTTCCTAATTTTTCCTTTGTTTACTTTCTCAGTTCCTTTTCCAGTTCCAGTTCCTTTTCTTTGCAACAACTTTCATTTTTTCACCCATTGAAACAGTTTTCTAGCAAGCGTGGATCCCGTCGGGTACGGAGGACGATCTGGGGTGCTAATACCTTCCCAGGTCGTAACCGACTCCCGAACTCAGTCTCTTTGGTTCGCAGGACCTGTGTCCTTCCTTTTCTTTTCTTCTGGTTTGTGCAGCATTACCATTCCCGTTCCTTCGGGATAAAAATGCCTGGCTGGCGACTCTACCTCTTTCCGTGCCACTTTCGCGTTTGTACAAGGATGGAAATTCGGGGAGGGACAACTGGCGACTCTGCTGGGGAGTTCCTAACCAGAGTATCTCTGGTTCCCTTGAGAGTTTCTCCTAGCGCTTGTGTGTTTCTGTTTCTTTGTGTGTTGATTGTTTGTCGTTGCGTGTTTATTTTATTGTTGTTTTATTTACAGTTTTATTTACAGCTTTATTTATAGTTTTCAGTATTTATTTTCATGCGTCATATATTATACTAGACTGTCTGGACTGGATTTTTTCTGTTTGGTGGGACTTGGGTGATACTGTTACTGTGAGATGAGCTCATTACCACGGCTCGAGTGCACCTTAGGACTTAGAGTGGTTCCACTTTGGCCTCATGAGATCTTGTCATGGGGGTAGTAGTGAGTTCCACACCCAGATTTGCGACCGTCTTGGAAATGTCTTGATTTGGGGATCCTCCTCTCTCATTTCATGACCTTGATAGTTATGTGCAGCTAGGGACCAATCATTGAGAACCTTATGGAAACATCCCTCTTTAGTGGTGACAGTGGCAGACCACATTCTGTGGCAAACCCATTCGCACCCGAGGGCCCACCTGGAACTCACATAGGATGACCTTGTTTTCCCGGACTCAGCTGAGGCCTCCCTGAGTAGTACATAATGCCGAACCGATTCCCTGATTTGGTCATGAGCCATTTCTCGGAAATGGTGAACGTATTATTGCTATTCGGCTTTGAGAGTCCGTGATGTTTGACCCGGAGCACACCAGTGAGATTGGGAGGGGTTTACAGGTTTGCAGGAACCCTTGACCTCCACATAACCTCATTATCAGTATGGTCTCTGTTATGATTTGGTCCTTATGGTTCTGGATTTCTTGATCTTTTGGTTCTGAGGGTTTCTATCAGAGGGTTATGGCTCAGAGAATCCTGGTTTTCATTTACTTGGGGTCCTAATATTCAGTATCCAGATGGTCCCAGATTGATCATATGCCTGCATTGCATTTGCATCGCATCATACTCGCATTAACTATTTGTTTTTCCATTTTTCAGGTTGTTGTTTATAGTTTAGCACCCAGTTCTGGTAATTGTAAGCTTTCCAGATGGCAGAAGTTAAGAAAATTACAAGAAAGAAGAATGTCCATTACACTTTTCTCCAACCAGAAGTCAAGAGTGTTCAGAGACTAGCGGGGCTGATGAATGATCAAGTTTTAGGGAACTTCAGAAAGAGGTATGGTCAGATTTTGAAGTACACGGATAAACCTACTGCAGACCAGAAGGATAGCTTGCACACTTTGCTTCAGTTCTATGATCCCTTGTTGCGGTGTTTTGTATTTCTGGATTATATCTTGGCTCCTACCTTGGAGGAGATTTCTAGCATTTTGGGTATTCCAGTCAGAGAAACTTTGCCTTACTATGGGTCAGAGGTAGTTCTCAAGGAAGAAGACATATCCAGAGTCTGTCGTATACCAGTTGCTAAGGTCAAGAAAGCTTTGAAGGATAGTGAGGGCAAAGGACTTCCTTGGGATGTGCTTATACCAGAAGCTAAAGAGTATGCCAAAGAGAGTAGGTGGGGAGATTTTGGTGCTGTGGTGGCCTTGATGGTATATGGATCTAGTCTTTTCCCGGGAGAAAAGGAGTTTGTAAGTTTGGAGGTGATCTCCATTTTTGCTAAAGGGAATCCTGTACCAACTTTGTTGGGAGATTTCTACTACAACGTTCATTACCGGAATGAGAAAGGCAGAGGTGGACCAGTGGGTTGTTGTGCTCCATTATTTGCTGATTTGTTTGCTAAGCAATTACCAAAGTCAGGCCCTTTCAAAGAGGTGAGAGATGAATGGAGGTGGTCCAAGAGACTAATGGGATTAACTTCTGAGGATATAGCTTGGGATTATAACAGAGATTTGTTGGGGAAGGAGCTACTGGTTAGTTGTGGAAGTTTTGCTAATGTGCCTTTGCTAGGAAGAAAGGGTGTGATCAGTTACCATCCAGTCTTAGCCAGGAAACAATTTGGCTATCCTCTGAGGGATCCACCAAGTATGGAAGAATTAGATGGGTCTTTGTACTTTTCTATGGAGGGAAACAAAGAGTTGGTCATACAAGCATCTCAGGCTTGGGCTCACAGGGTGAAGAAAGGAAAGAAGGATTTTGGAAGGGTGGATCCCAAGACATATCCTCCCTTTGTTACATGGTTATAGAAGCGTGTAGAGGAGTTGCTCATGCCATTTTAAGTGGAGGCTCCATTGTATCCCAAAGAGGTGCCATGTCAGAACATTGTTTCTCTTGAAGAGTATAAGAAGTTGGAAGTTCAGTTGCACGAAGTCCGGATAGAGAATGCTGAAATGGTTAACTTGTACCACCTTGCCAATCGTGCTAAGAATGAAGCAGAAGAAAAGCTACAGAAGATGAAGGTCTCCTTATAAGCCAAAGAAAAGGAGTTTGCTAGAAGAGAAGCTCACTTTCAGAGATTAGGTCTAATGGAATCAAAAAGAGAAGCGGAGCATAAGAAGACTTTGAAGACTCTTAAAGAAGCTCGCAAGTCCATTGTTTGGTTACATGGCCAAAGGGAATAGGAGCAGAAGAAATATAAAGAAAAGGAAGAGTTTTTCGAGGTACAGATGGCCTTCAAGAAAGAAGAAGTAGAACAAGTTCACAAAATATGAAGAGAGAAAACTCAACAATTGGCACAGAGCCAAATGGCCTTGGAGGAGGCATTGAAAGAGATTGTAGAGCTAAAGCTGAGAGTAGGCGTGAAGAAGAACCGGACAGAAGTGATGGCTACAGAAGAAGAACCTGAGTCGTTCCTTTAGTCTAGATTTTTAATTTATTGTTGTTTAGACTACCTACAGGCTTGTTGTAGGAGTCTTGCTTTATATTTTTGTTCATGTATTGACTTGTAACCCTTCGGGGAATTTTGTTTGTGCTCTAAGTTTTGGGCTGCCAGTGGGTTATCCATGTTATGCAATGTTAAATCCCATTTACCATTTCTAAGTACGCAAAACTTGTTTGAGACTGCTAAGATCTGAACACTCTTCAAAGGGAGAATTTGAAAATTAATGCTCAAAGGGGCTATCTGGAGCAAATACCATAACTGGGGCGTATAAATGCCTAAACTTGGAAGCATGAATAGTTACATTTCATGCATATAACGTGTTTGCTGTTTTACAGGTAGTTCATCAGTTTTCTAACGTTTATGTCCTTTCAGGCACTATAGCTCCCAGGAAGGTTCGAGAACAGCCAACGGTGCACAAATATCCTACAAGAGTAAACAGAGAGAGAGTAATGAATCAGATGCAGGCAGATCTGGCTGACTTGAGAACAAGAATGGATAGCTTCATGACCCTCATGGCTGGGATGGGTCAAACTCAGGAGCGCTTACGCGAGATGGTGGAAAACAATCAGGCCAGGAACAATGGGACCGCAAATGGAGGTAATCGCAATGGGGCTGGCGCCCGTCAAGTTGAAATCCCTGTGGCGCAACCAGGGATTACTATTGTCAATGATGGAGTGAACAATGTGCAGATGGATGGGAAAGATGAACAGTTTACTTTGCTGGATGAGGCAGAAGGCCAAGGAATTGACATGAATAGAAAGTTTGAAGAGATGGCTAAGCAGATTCGTGCCATTCAATCTCAGAGCTCTCTGGGGTTTTATATCACTGACTTGGGCTTGGTGCCAGGGGTTAGAATTCCCTACAAGTTCAAGGTTCCTACTTTCGATAAGTACAACGGCACAGCATGCCCAAAAACTCACCTCCAGTCTTTTGTTGGAAGAATCGCTGCGCATACAGATGACGAGAAGCTGTGGATGTATTACTTCCAGGATAGCCTTGTGGGGGCCTCCTTGGAGTGGTACATGAAGCTGAGCAGGGTTAATATTCGAAGCTGGAAGGATTTAGCAGAGGAATTTGTGAAACAGTATAAGTACAATTTGGATATGGCTCCAAATCATACTCAGTTGCAGACCATGTCTCAGAATGCTAAAGAAGGGTTTAAGGAGTACGCTCAGAGGTGGCGTCAGCTTGCTGCTAGATGTCGCTCCCACCAAATGACGCCTAGTCAAGAGGGGTACAGACGCAAACGGTCGGCGAAAGAGAAAGAAATGAATAGAGTCGCCAGCTAGGCATTTTTATCCCGAAGGAAAGGTAATGCTGCATAAACCTAGAAAAGATATGGATAAGACGGTTACGAACCAGAGAGACTGAGAAAGGGGGTTGGTTACAACCTGGGAAGGTATTAGCACCTAGATTGTCCGCCGTACTCGACGGGATCCACGCTTAAAAGATTTGTGTTTTAAAGGGGTAGTGTCTATGCTATCTGTGTATCAAAGCTGGAAAGAATGCAAGTGTCAGTGTAACAATGAATGTGAAGTGAAGTATGAAAGTGTCAGTGTAAGAATGAGAATGAATTGCTCAAGACTGAGGCTTAAAGAATAAGGCTGGAAAGAGGGGGAATATACAAAGACTTTTGTTCGATAACTGTGAAGTTATGCCTATGTATCCTCTCGTGCAATGAGGAAGTCAGAACACCGTAGTTCGACCCAAAGAGACTAAAAGATGAATTGACTGATGAACTGCTTGCTTGTCTATGCTCAAGTGTATGACCTGTGTGGCTCAGGTGCAAACTGTCTTGCATTAGACGGGAGGAGCAAGTTCTCGTTTATGAGTGAATGAGGTGAGAAAAGAATCCCGGAGGAGGCGATTATTGTTTGTTTTTGTTTTTTCAGTCTTTTATTTCTTTTTGAAGTTTGTCATAAATTAATGAGCTTAAGCCTAAACCAATGGGTTAGTAAACTCATCACATCTTCCCTTTGATTAGGGGTAATGAGAATACTTTAAGTGTGAAGTCAGCATCTCGCACTTAATTACCATGATGTAGGATTAAGATCATTAACCTACTTGTGATTAATTAGATGTTTTTGTTGTTTTTGTTTAGTTTTGAGTAATGAGATTAAGCCATAATCAAGGATTTAATGGACTCATTACACCATCCTAATAGAAGGATAATAGATGAGAACATTTAAGCTGAGGAAGACTCCTCAACTTAATCCATGATTAGGGATTAAACCCATGACAAAACAAAGCCTTTATTAAGTGGATTTTAGTTAATGGTAAGATGAAGAAATGATTTTTATGGTTTGTAAGACAACTTGAGGGGGACTTGTCCATTAACACTAGGGTTAGTCCTTCTTAACCAATTAAGGAAGAATTAGAACCCTAATGCAAGGCCCAAGTTACAAGCTTGATGTCTTGATTATTATTAGATGGATTGATTAAAGGGTTTAAACACATTAAGGGTTTTACACTTAGGATTAAAGTTATACACTCCATCCTAATAGAAGGATACAGGCATAACCTTAATCACAAAGCCTTAAAACCTTTAGGGTTTAGTCCTTGATTATGAGATGAGAAAAGAAGACTCAATGATGACACAAAGGCAAAAGCTAAATGGGGGACTAATCAAAACCCTAATTGTTATCATGCTTTGTTATTCCTAGGGTTAGTGAGGTTTACAAGAAGAATCTTCAGAGAAACCACCAGGAAGGAAGCAGATGAAAGGAGGAAGAAACAAAGAGAAGCAAAACAACTTGCTTCACTTAAGAAGACAAGTTGCTTGAAGAAAGAAAGTAAGAGAACAAGAATGAGCAAGCTCAATCCAAGACACATACAAAAATGCAGCAAAGGAAGTATGAAAGAGATGAAAAGAGATTGTGAGAAGTGAAGGCAAATTCACTTCTCAAACAACTTACCACCTGAAAAATTAGCAAAAGAAATGAAATGCAATGCAAATGAGATGCAATGTGATAATGCAAACCAAAACCAGAAGCAAGTACATGAAGTCAATGATGCTAAGAGATGATACAAACATGAGGCAAGGCATGAGAATGATCATACAAGCATGAGGATGCAAATGAGGCATGTATTGAACCATGGAAGTACATGAAAAGTTATGAAATGTAATGAACATACAACATGGCAAATGAAAGATGCAATGATCAAACATGATTCTAATATGTCCTAAGATGTATTATGAATCAAATGAATGCACAAAATGTCATGGCAAGTCAATGGATGCAAGCAAATGAAAGATGGATGCAAGAGAAGGCACAAATTAGGGTTTATGATCAACACACAAAACAAAATTTAAAATCAGGAGCATATGACATGATAAAAAATTGAAAATGCAATCAAAGATACCCTAAACCTATACAAACTCACTGCCCAAAGGAGGGGATCCAATTCTTAACCTAGTGAAAGTTATGAATTTCCTAAGATTGCTAGGGTTATAAGGTACCTTATCAAGAAAAATGCAAAACAAATTGAAAATGCAAGATCAATTCAAACCAATTTTATCCTATAAACTACATACTATGCAAGATGAAATGCCAAAAGAATCATCATCCAACTCTTAATGGTTAGGCAGAAATGAATTTTTGAAGTTTGAAAAAAAATATTGCCTAAAAATGAAATTAAATCCAATGAAAATGATCAAAAGGCATCAAGAACAAAAAAGAAATTTTGTTTGAGAGTTGGACAATGCTTCTAAATGTTTCTAAATGCTATGTGAATTTTTTGGTGATTTTTAAATACCTAAATGTATTTTTAATTAATTAATTCTCATTAATTAATTAAAAATAAACATTTAAATGATTTAAAAATAATTTTTAATGCAAAAAATAAAAATAAAAATATTTTTGTGTTCTGAAAATTCATGAAACCTTTGACAAAAATTTTCAGAATTTTTTAATGATTTTAGCTATTTTAAAAAATTCGTACAAATAAATATAAAACAAATGAAAATAAAATGAATTTAAATGAAAAATGGGAAAGTCAGCCAATCTGATGGTCAGGATTCAAATTCCAGGGGGCGGGAATTGACTGCGCGCGCTAATGGACGACTCACATTCAAACTGGCCTAATTTAGTCATTAGCCCTAATCCTAGCCCTAATCACTTTCAGATGACCGGAACAGTGTTCTGGTCATCTTCTCCGGCAAGGTGTTCATGCTATCTCACTCCCTACGCATCAAAACTTCACCAAAATCTCCAGATTCAATCCTCTAACATCATTAAACCTAAACCCCACCCCAAAAATCATTTATTTTCACTGAATCATAAGAATCAAAGCAAAACTCATTTCACGGGCAAAGTTTCAGAACAAGCATACATGGCCATTTTTCACTCATTTTCAAAAAAAATCATATCATGGTAATCAGTGAAGCATAAGGAAGTATTTAGAAACTAGAAATGGAAGTTCTGGAAAAATAAATGCCATGGCTACCTGAGCTTGAGCTTTCGAAACAGGGACTTTCTGGCTGCCTCTTTGGTTCAAAAAAGTTCCAATGATCCTCCTTTGAAGCTTTTGACACTTAGTTGGAGTTTATATGGCCTCCAGAGAGAGTTGGCAGAAGCTCAGGTCAAGGGAGTGTGGAAATCGTATTTTTGATGTGGGAGGTTTCAGGCCAAAACAATGGTTGGGAAATGATCAGAGGATCATGGTGAGTGATTTTGTGAAGTTTGTTTTGATGTTTGATGCTTGTGTGATCAGATTCGAATGAAAGTGCATAAGGGGTGAGTTTCTTGAACTATGTCTTGGAGAGAGTTTCAGGCTTGTGTGTCTGGTGTGTTGTGATGCATTTGGTCCACTTATCACTCTTGGATAGGTCAGAGGAGTGGTTGTGCCCTATTGTGATTGGTATGGGTCTTTATGCAAAAAGTCAAGTTTTGTGTAAGAGAGGTATTGGTCAATGGTAGGCCAAGGACAATAGGGGTGTCCTGCACAGCAAGGAATGGGGAGGGCTATGGGATCAGTTTTGAAGCCAATTACCAAGTGGATTAGGGTTTGTATGATGTTTTGCAACTTTGTTCATCTTTGGCCCTTTTGAAATTTCTTGATCCACAAGTCATGAAAATGAGCAAACTCTTGGTGCAATCTGAATTTTAGGCAATGGTTTATGTTTGTACAAAGATTAGAAGTCACTTTGAGGTCTCATTTCACCTTGGCAAGGGATTTTGCAACTTTGCCTCTTTGGTGCATAACTTGAAATTATGTGATTTTTCCCAACTTTGACAAGCCATAATTTTTGATCCAAAATGAATTAGAATGAGTTCTTGTACTTTTTGAAAAGGGAATGATCCATTCTACAACTTTCATGACCAAAGTTTTCTCATTTGAGGCATTTTTGAATCAAAAAGAAAGGTTTGAAAAAGTTTCCCAAAATGGCAAGTTTACATTACAAGTCATTTTCCCAAAAAGGCAACTTTGCAAATGGCTTGAAATTCTTCAATTTTGTGAACTTCCAACATCTTCTATGATCAAATAAAGATCATACACATTCAAAATGATGAAGAACACCCTTTGGTTGGGTCATTGGGGGCCTCAGATGCCCTGATTTTGCACTGACTTGCTCAAGAAGTCAACTCTTGATCAGATGCCTTCCTCAAGGAATTTCTTCATGAAACTTGATATGCATGATCCTTATAACATGTAGAGACCAATAGAAACAAGAATGACCAAAAAATTTGGAGTTATGGCCTCTGAAACCAAAACCCTAATTCTAGGTCATCTGTGCAATTAAACCTGGCTCTGCTTCCATGCCATTCTCAGTTCTTGTGATTCTTTGATTTCCTTGATTTTGTGAGGATACAATTTGATGCTTGAACATACATGGATCCCTTTGAAGTGATTGATGACCTTTGGAGTGGCTCAAATAGCCCTTGGATAGCTCAGATCACAAACCCTAGATGCAGATGACTTTGAACCAATGCAGTGAATTAAAAATGTGATATGAGATGCTATGATTAAACTTATGCATATGAAGAGATCACAAGCCATGGTGTGAATGGGTGAGGGAAAATTTGGGGTGTTTACAGCTGCCCCTATTCAAACATGAGTTAGCTGTGTAGAATGTAAGCAACGGCTTAACTGGCAAACAAGATAACTTGTGGTTGAATACCAAAGACAGTCCAAAATTTGCACTCACAGAATGAAGAAGAAAAGAGATATAGATTGTAAAAGGAAAATAAAGCATGTATATAAAGTGCGGGCGACAGAGGACGACCGCCGAGCAGAGGACGACTGCTGGGGGTAAAGCAATGACGGGGACGGCCGACATGCTGGGGAAGATGCGGAAAATAAAGCAATGACGGGGACGGCCGACAAGCTAGGGATATGAGAGATTATGATGGGGACGGCCATCAAGTAAAGCTATAAGACTCTCTAGGGGTCATAGGTAAATGAAATGAATGATGAGGCACGGTCATCAGAGGTGAAGGACGATCACCTAGCAGGGGACGGCTGCTCTGTTGGGGATAAGCTGAGGGACGGTCATCTAAGGTGAAGGACGATCACCTGGAAAGGTACGGTTGCCAAAAAGTATCACGACATAGGACGAATGCCGTATAGAAAAGGTCGACGATGGGGACGGCCATCGGACAAGCATGATGAAGGACGATCATCAAGAGGTGAAGGACGATCACCTAGCAGGGGACGGCTGCTCTCAGGGTTTATCATGACATAGGAAGAATGTCAGATAACAAGATCAACGATGGGGACGACCATCGGATAAAATGATGATGGACGATCATCAAGAGGTGAAGGACGATCACCTAGCAGGGGACGGCTGCTGATAATATCACGACATAGGACGAATGTCAGATAGTAAAGAAATAGTTCACTGGGATTCGCTAGGACAAGTAAACACGGACGAGTGTCTATATCCAAGGAATGAGAGGTATTAGTGTTTGGGTATAGTGTATAGACTAAAGATGCGGACGAGCATCCTTAGGACAATGATACGGACGAGTATCAAGTAGAAACAAAAGCTGTCACATGTTCAGAGATGATGATACGGACGAGTATCAACTGGTTAACAAGAAACACGGACGAGTATTGATTCTGCGGGGACTCTTCTGGGGAATAGTAGACACAGACGAGTGTCTAAATTCAAGAAGACAAAAGTGTTTGATGCGGTGTATGGATTAAGGATGCGGACGAGCAACCTTAAGACTATGATACTGACGAGTATCAGGTAGAAACAAACGCTTGACGCATGTTCTGAAATGATGATACGGACGAGTATCAACTAGTTAACAAAGAACACGGGCGAGTGTCAAATTTGAGGACATATAAGGGGTATATACAAGATACGAACGAGTATCTGTATGAGCGAAACAGGAGTAATAAGTATGAGTGGTGTACAGATGAGTGTTTAACTTGCTGGGGAGAGTGACACGGACGAGTGTCAAAAGGAGAGAAGTATAGTATAAACATGTATCTGATTTACAAAGTGTTCAGGTAACTATGTTGGGGAAGGTGACACGGACGGGTGTCAAGGAAGTTGTATAGATATGTATCTGCGAGTGCAAAGGGGACGCTTTGGCTTTCTGTTGAGGATATGACACAGACGGGTGTCAAGAAGTATCTGTAATACATAAGTGCCTGTTTGTAAAGAAAGCTCAGGCGACTTTACTGGGGAATCATGACACGGACGGGTGCCAAAAGGAGTGTACATTTGTATTTATGAGTGTAAGGCAAAAGCCTTGGCTTTCTGCCGGGGAATCCGGGGAGTTTTCTGATTCAGAACATGGCTTATGATTATGCAATATGTTTGATTTTTGCCGTAATGCTCTGTTTTAAACGGAATGCTACACTCTGCGGGGAAAATATGATGCGAATGCTATGATTATGCGAAGATAACGACACAGGGTTCGGATCCCCTAGCTATGTCGGCTGATCTGCCTGAAGTGGACATTCCAGCTGGGGATGAGATCGTTGGTAGATCTAGCATATATGACTCTGCTTGGGGAAATAGGTCACTGATAGACCTATCTTGGTAATAAGGGACCCAGCTGGGGTTTGTAGAGGCCTTCGTCACTCTGTTGTGAGATCTTCAGGCGTTGCTCTTCTGGATAAAGGTTAATACTCCGTGGGGAGATGGTTCCCTGGCTTTTGTACTTGGCTGAGGAGGAAAAAATAAATGGCCACTCAACTGGGGAGAAAGCACCTCCAGCGCTAAGGTTGAGTAGATAATGATTTGCCAGCTTGCTGGGGTGAAGTTTTCATGCCCCGTGATGTGCTCTGAATACCTGCAATCCTGAAAAGACAGGGAAACGCACAAGTAATCCCGAGGTATTCCTTACCGGATTCCATCCTGGGAGTTTAGGCACTCCTGGGAGTGAGTGTATTTCCTGCAAGCACGTATTTTTTAGAAGAGGAGCATCTGTATTCATGCAATCAGTATTTTAAAGACATCGGACATTTTTGCGAATGAAAATAAAATGTACGAGGCAAGACAATGACTGAAAATTTGCTTTTTATTAATTCATGTGCCCTGAATTGGCAAGATACAGTCAAAGAAACAAATCCCCTAAAATGAGGAGATTGTTACAAATTGAGAAATAAAAGGTATTGGCAATGTTTATGACGCTTCAGGGAGCTTCCCTTTGCTATGACTCGTATGACATTTGACGTTCTTCTCGTCTTGCTTTCTGAAGAAGGTTGATTCTGAAAGAAGCTTGATCCTTTCAAAGCTTACCAAGTTGTAAGTGATATAGATGAATTCAGAGTACAATTGTTCGCTTATTCCCTTATTTTGCATGGATCGCCCTTGCAGGTTTTCAATCCACCGGGATACCCATTTTTGCCTGAGTTGTCCAATGCGGCTTTTCAACTCAGCGGGTGTACATTTTTTTTTGTTTATTTTCCCTTATTTTTGCCCGAGTCTTTTATTCTGTTTTTGACTCGCCGGGATGCCCTATTTTTGCCTGGACTTACATTCTGTTTTTATGTCCAGCGGGTCATTTTTATGCGAAGTATTTTTTGACTGCATCTGAATTCATAGGGGACGGGAAGTCTTCACCATCCATAGTGCTGAGCATCAGTGCTCCACCGGAGAAAACTTTCTTTACTACGAACGGCCCTTCATAGTTCGGAGTCCATTTGCCCCTGTGGTCTGTATGAGGAGGGAGGAGTCTCTTCAGCACAAGATCTCCTACTTGGTACTCTCGGAGCCTGACTTTCTGATCGAAGGCTTTCTTCATTCTTTTCTGATATAACTGCCCATGACAGATTGCAGCCAATCTCTTCTCTTCAATCAGACTCAGTTGTTCGTATCGGGATCGGACCCATTCTGCTTCGTTCAGCTTAACATCCATCAGTACCCGTAGGGAGGGTAACTCAACTTCAACAGGTAGGACTGCCTCCATACCATACACAAGTTGATACGGTGTTGCCCCAGTAGATGTTCTGATTGATGTACGGTACCCATGCAAGGCAAACGGTAGCATCTCATGCCAGTCTTTATAGGTGACTACCATTTTCTGCACAATCTTCTTAATGTTCTTATTAGCTACCTCAACAGCGCCATTCATCTTTGGCCTGTAAGGAGAAGAATTCTGGTGTTGGAACCATTATCAGTAATGATTCGCTCGGGAACTCCATACCGACAAATGATATCTCTCTTTAGAAATCGGGCTACCACTTGCCTTGTGACATTTGCATAGGAAGCTGCTTCAACCCACTTGGTAAAATAGTCAATGGCAACTAGGATGAATCTGTGGCCATTTGAAGCAGTCGGTTCAATCTTTCCAATCATATCAATGCCCCACATGGTGAAGGGCCAAGGTGAAGACATCACATTCAAATGATTCGGAGGCACGTGCACTTTATCCGCATAGATCTGGCATTTATGGCATTTCCTGGCATAGGCACAACAGTCTGCATCCATTGTGATCCAGTAATAGCCCGATCTTAACAGCTTTTTAGCCATTGCATGCCCTCCAGCATGGGTACCAAAGGATCCTTCGTGCACCTCGTGCATCAACAAACCTACTTCTGTCTTATCAACGCATCTGAGAAGTACCATATCAAAGTTTCTCTTGTACAGGGAACCGTCAGTATTCAGGAAGAAACTACCAGCTAACCTTCTTAATGTCTTCTTATCATTGGAAGATGCCCCAGGTGGGTAGGTTTGATCCTCCAAGAAGCACTTAATGTCATGGAACCAAGGCTTATCATTTTTGATAACATCTGCTGCAAATACATATGCTGGTCTATCAAGTCTGGACACTGAAATCCGAGGTACAAAGTTGGCAGCTTGAACTTTGATCATGGATGAAATGGTGGCAAGAGCATCTGCAAATTGATTCTCGTCCCGAGGGATATACTCAAGCTTGACCGTTGTGAAGAAAGTCAATAACCTTCTTGTATAATCCCTGTAAGGTATCAGATGATCCTGGTGCGTGTACCATTTGCCGTTGGTTTGATTAACTACCAGAGCTGAATCTCCAAATACAGTCAATGTCTTGATCCTGAGGTCAATGGCTTCCTCAAGACCCATAATGCAAGCTTCGTATTCAGCTTCGTTGTTAGTGCAGTTGAAAGTGAGTTTTGCCGAGAAAGGCATGTGGACTCCCTTAGGCGTAATGAGTACTGCACCAACACCACGAGCATTCATATTAACAGCCCCATCAAACATCATAGTCCATTCTTCTTTCGGGTCAGGCCCTTCAGTGTGAACAGGCTCTTCATGATCTTTTGCTTTTATGAACAAGATGTCTTCATCAGTGTAAACACCCCAAATTTGCCCTCACCCATTCACACCATGGCTTGTGATCATCTCATATGCATAAACTCAATCATAACACCTCATATTACATTTTTGTTTCACTGCATAGATTCAAAGTCATCTGCACCTAGGGTTTGTGATCTGAGCAATCCAAGAGCCTTTTGAGCCACTCCAAAGGCCACCAATCACTTCAAAGGGGTCCATGTGTGTTCTTATATCATATTACATCCTCCCAAAGTCAAAAATGCCAAAGAATCACAAGAACTGGGATTGGTGTGGATGCAGAGCCAAGTTTGACTGCACAGTTGACCTAAAATTAGGGTTTTGGTTTCAGAGGCCATAACTCCAAATTTTTTGGTCATTCTTGTTTCCATTGGTCTCTATATGGTATAGGGAGTATGCATATCAATTTTCATTAAGAAATTCCATGGGGAAGTCATCTGATCAAGAGTTGACTTCCTGGACAAGTCAGTGCAAAATCAGGGCATCTGAGGCCCCCAATGACCCAACCAAAGGGTGATCTTCATCATTTTGAGTGTATATGACCTTTATTTGATCATGGAAGAAGGTTGAAGTTCACAAAATTCAAGAATTTGAAGTTTTTGCAAAGTTGACTTTTTTGGGGCATAGTTGACTTTTAAAGAATATGTCATTTTAGGTCACTTTTCAAACCTTACTTTTTGATCCAAAAATGCTTCAAATGGAAAAACTTTGGTCATGAAAGTTGTAGAATACATTTTTCCCTTTTCAAAAAGTACAAGAACATGACCTAATTCATTTTGGATCAAAAGTTATGGTGTGTCAAAGTTGGCAAAAATCACTAATTTTCAAGATATGCCTCAAATAAGAAACTTGCAAAAACTTTGTACCAAGGCATTTGTGACTTCTAGTTCATGTCTAACCAATGTACAAACATCACACAAGTTCTAAAAATCAGATTTGGACCAAAAGATCACATGTTCATGGTTGGCAAAGCAAGAGATTTTCATGAAGTTTCAAAAATGATCAAGTTGCAAAAACTATCATCACACCTCACCCACTTGTTACATTGGATGCTGAACCATGCTAGCCTCCCTCACACACCATGTTGCGCCAGCCCATGTACTTGTGCTAGCCTAGGGCTCAACCCATGCTTTCCTTACACCAAAGTTGACATTTTGCAAAAGTGAACTTACCTATCACAGCAGGCCAAGTCACATCAACTGACCAATGGGAGTTCTTTATGCAAAGCAAATGCTGGCCATAACATACATCAAGCAAGGCTGAAGCTCACAAGAACACACCATTCACAAAAACACTCCATCAAGCAAAACTCTTCGAATCTCTCTATACAGCTCACAAACACAAAAACCAAATCCATTGATCAAATCACCCTGCTTCACTGAGCCTAAACCAGCAAGACTTAGGCCTGAACCAAGCAAGAACACTACTCTTCCATTTTTTCACTCTCAAAGCCAAAGCCTTCGAAACTCATTCCACAGGCCACAAACACTTGAACAAACTCCACAAACCTTCTCAAAACATCACCCTGGTCACAAAGAACCACTCACATTGGCCTGAAACAGCCTGAATCACCAGCACCATTTTCAACTGAGCTTGAGCAGGAGCTGTTCAAACTCCTTAACCAGCCAACATAAACTCCTCCTAAGCATTCAAGGATCATCAGGGGACCAAGTAGAGTGGATTGCATCAAAGGGAGAGGTCAGAAAGTTGCTAGAGTGAAAGCTTCGAAACTCAGGTAGCTCAAGAACTTTTTTCCAGAAATGGATTTTTAAGTTCTAAAGTTGTTCTCCATGCTTCACTGATTGCTCTGATATCTTTAGTTTTGAAAATGGTGGAGAGATGAGAGTTTAATCAGTCTCTGAAACCTTTTTGCCCTAGTTCTTATTTGCTTCGATTCAGCCATTCCTGGAAAAATAAATTTGTTTTGATTGAGGGTTTTGATTCGTGAGTGAGTGGGGATCATTTCTGTTCAATTAGATTTCATTTTCGTAACGTGTAGAAGGAGTTAGCACTTTGTCTCGCCGGAGAAGATGACCGGAACCACTGTTCCGGTCATCAGAAAGTAATTAGGGTTTGATTAATTAGGGCTAAGTGTAATTAAGTCAGTTTGAACGTAGGCCGTCCAGATGCGCGCCTAGTCAAATCCCGCGCATGTGACTTTGAATCCAGGCCATCAGATCTGTTGACTTCTCATTAATTCAGTTTAAATTCATTTTTATTTTCATTTAATTCATTTGTTTTATACAATTTATTAAAAATAGTAAAATTGTTTTAAAAATTATGAAACTTTTTGTCAAGAGTTTCACTAATTTTTAAAACACAAAAATATTTTTATTTTCATTTTTAGCATTTAAAAAGTATTTTAAAATATTTAAAAGTTCATTTTTAATTGATTAATGAGAATTAATTTATTAAAAATACTTTTAGGTATTTAAAAATCACCAAAAAATTCATGAAATGTTCTAAGACATTTAGAAACATTGTCCAACCTTCAAACCAAATTTATTTTTTGATCTTGATGCATTTTGAGAATTTTTCATTGATTTAAAATCATTTTTATGCATTAATTTGATCCAAAGTTCAAAAAATCATTTCTGCCTATCCATGAGGAGTTGGACATTGATTCTTTTTGCATTGCATTATGTTTAGCATGTAGTTTGTGATATTAAATGGCCATGTTTTGATCTTCCATTTTCAATTTGTTTGGTAATTTTCTTGTTTAGGAACCCTAAAACCCTAGCAAACTTGTAAAAATCATAACTTGAGTTTGGTTAGGAGTTGAGACTTCTCCTTTGGGCATTGGTTTAGTATAGGATTAGGGGTCCTTTGAGTGCATTTTCAATATTTTATCTTAGGGTTTGCTTCTGGTTTTGATTTTTGTTTGATGCATTGTACATAAACCCTAATTTGGGCTTCCATATGCACCCATCTTGCATTCTCTTGCACAACATGACTTGCCATGACATTCCATGCCTCCATTTGATTCATTTAACATCATAAGACATATTGAAAGCATGTTTGATCATTGCATCATGTATTTTCCATTTTGTATGTCATTTGCATTCCATTACTTTTCATGTATGTCCATGCTCCTTAACTTGCTTCATTTGCATTCATGAACTTGTATGATCATCTCCATGTGCTGCCTCATGTTTGTAGCATCTCATAGCATCATTAGCATCATGTACATGCTTCTGGTTTTGTTTCTCATCATGTCATCTCATCCCATTTTGCATTGCATGGCATTTCTTTTCTAACATTTCAGGTGGTAAGTGATGTTGAGAAGTGAATTTGCCTTCACTTCTCACAACTTTTCTTTTCATCTCTCTTGCATCCATGCTGCATTTTTATATGTGTTTGAGTTTGAGCTTGCTCATTCTTCTTCTTCCCACTTTCTTTCTTCAAGTGACTTGACTTCTTGAATGAAGCAAGTTGCTTTGCTTCTCTTGATCCTTTCATCTGCTTCCTGGTGATTCCTTTGAAGATTGTTCTTATAAACCTCGCAAACCTTAGGAACAACCAAGCATGACAATGATTAGGGTTTTGATTAGTCTCCCCTCTTAGTTTTACCTTTGTGTCTTCTTTGATTCTTCTCTTCTCATCTCATAATCAGGGACTAAACCCTAAAGGCTTTAAGGCTTTGTGATTAAGCTTATGCCTGCATCCTTCTATTAGGATGGAGTGTATAACTTTAATCCTAAGTGTTAAACCCTTAATGTGTTTAAATCTCTTAATCAATCCACTTAATAATCATCAAGACACCACACTTGTAACTTGGGCCTTGCATTAGGGTTCTAATTCTTCCTTAATTGGTTAAGAAGGACTAACCCTAGTGTTAATGGACAAGTCCCCCTCAAGTTGTCTTACAAATCATAAAACTCACTTCATCATCATATCACTAATTAAAATCCACTTAATCAAAGGCTTGTTTTGTCATGAGTTTAATCCCTAATCATGGATTAAGTTGAGGAGCTTTCCTCAGCTTAAACATTCTCATCTATTATCCTTCTATTAGGATGGTGTAATGAGTATGTTTAATCCCTGATTATGGCTTAACCTCATTACTCAACACTAAACAAAAACACCAAAAAACATCTAAATAATCACAAGTAGGTTAATGATCTTAACCCTACATCAAAGGTGATTAAGTGTGAGAATCTGACTTCACACTTAAGGTATTCTCATTACCCCTAATCAGAGGGAAGATGTGATGAGTTTACTAAATCCATTGGTTTAGGCTTAAGCTCATTAACTTATGACAAACTTTCAAAAGCAATAAAAGACTGAAAACTCAAAAACAAACAATAATCGTCTCCTCCGGGATTCTTTTCTCATCTCATTCACTCACAAACGAGAACTCGCTTCTTCCGTCTAATGCAAGACAGTTTGCATATGTGCCAGACAGATCATACACTTGAGCATAGACAAGCAAGCAGTTCACAAGTCAATTCATCTTTCAGTCTCTTTGGGTCGAACTACGGTGTTCTGACTTCCTCATTGCACGAGAGGATACGTAGGCATAACTTAACAGTTATCGAACAAAAGTCTCTGTATACTCCCCCTCCTTCCAGTATCATTCTTTTAGCCTCATGATCTTGAGCATCTTATTCCTGATCTCACACTGACACTATACATATTACACTGCACTTCTTTTACACTGACACCTGTACATCTTTCCAGCTTTTTATACACAAAATGCACTGACACTACCCCTTTAAAACACAAATCTTTTAAGCGTGGATCCCGTCGAGTACGACGGACAATCTGGGTGCTAATACCTTCCCAGGTTGTAACCAACCCCCTTTCTCAGTCTCTCTGGTTCGCAACCGTCTTATCCATCTTTTCCTAGGTCTATGCAGCATTGCCTTTCCTCCGGGATAAAAATGCCTAGCTGGCGACTCTTTTCATCTCCAGTGAGTCCACTGCTGTGTGTTCTCATTGTCCCTTTCGCCGACCGTTCGCGTCTGTACCTTTATCTGGGCCAGTCCCATTTTATCGGGAGCGACAGCTTGGCGACTCTGCTGGGGACCCTTATACTGTAACCAGGGCTTCTGGTTCTTTTTGTGCGTTCCTCCTAGCGCTTGATTGATTTGTGTTTACTGGGGTGTTATGTGCTTATTTGTGTTTGTATATTGGTATTTATTTTTGCTTTATGTACAGTTGATTACTGTTTTCTTTATAGCTTTGCATTATATCATATTGTCATACTGTGCTGCTGGCTGGATCTGTTTGTTTGCTTTGGTGGGTGGGTGTTCCATTGAGAGTTAAGGTCCTATACCTGGGACCTGAGTGACACCTAGGCTAGAGTGAATCATATTCTTTCCCATTCCATCTCGGTCTGGTGCGGGAATATGAAACACGGTTCAGATATAGGTTTCTTCTTGAGAACTATGTGTTGCAGATTTCCTGCAATGCTAGGGCTATCTGGGAAGCCTGCTAAGTCTGGATGACCTTTTAGTATTGACCTTCAGAAACTGAGGTGAATTAGAGGAGGAACTTTTATGGTTATTGTAAACACTGTACCTCCGGGTTAGAAGTGTTTACAGTTTTCATAACTGATCCAAGTCTGAGGATCCTTGTTTTAGAACACCACCTGTGAGGGGGTTGGGCTGTTTACAGGTTTGCAGGTACCTTGACCTCAGAATACCCTGTTACTTTGTTTGTTTAAGAGTACTCCATCTTGGAACAGTTCTTGTGATTCTAAACCCTGGATATGTGGCTCTTTATTTGAGTCCCCCACCTTGGTTACTGGACTTATAGACCTCCATCTGGATTTCTTACACACATGGACTTATATCAGAGCACTTGATCAGATCCAGCTCAGTCACAAACCCTTGCATATCATTTGCATACATAATCATTGCATCATATTGACATTTGCTTATTTGTGTTTCAGGGTATCCACCTTCATTTGGTTTTGGTTTTGACCCCATCTTCAGTATTGACCTATCTTCATCAGCACTTGTTTCAGCTATCAGCTACCTGTACCAGCCAATCAGTGGCCCATTCTTCAGTATCATCATCAGCACTTGTCTCTACTCAGTCTCAACATCATGGCACCTAAAAAGAGCAACATCACCTACCACTTCTTCCAGCCAGAGTTAGCAGACATCAGGAGGATTCAGACCCTGATCACTCCAGACCATATACCACTGTTCAGGGAACACCATGGAGATATACTTGATATGGTTATGGATCTGGACCCTTCACAGAGAAGCCTGATCCACACTTGCCTTCAGTTTTATGATCCCCCATTGAGATGTTTCACTTTTCAGGACTTTCAGATAGGCCCCTTGTTGGAAGAATACTCATCATTAGTTGGTATGCCTATCAGAGGTGGAATCCCTTTCAACCCTGAGATGGTCTTTCCTGGTAATGAAGAGCTGGCAAAGGCATTGCATCTGGAACCAGTCCTGATTGGGCAGCATATGACTTCTAAGGCTGGAATCCCTGGCCTGCATCTAGATTTCTTGATCTCTCAAGCTACCCTGAAAGCTTCTTTAGGAGAGTGGAAAGCAGTCTGTGCTTTATTGGCCTTGAGCATATATGGGATCATATTATTTGCAAATGAGCCTCGATTTGTTAGCAAGAATGCAATCCATCTTTTCATCCTGAAGAACCCAGTGCCAACTTTATTGGGGGATCTCTACTATTCAGTGCATCAGAGGAATGAAAAGCAGAGGGGAAGATTAGTAAGATGCTGTGCTCCTTTGTTCCATACTTGACTTCTCAGGCATCTACCCAGGACAGATGCATTTTTGAATCCTCATCAACAGAGAAACTGGGCTGGAAGACTTACTACTCTAACTTCAGCTGATATCAGGTGGTGCACTCAAAGCACAAAAGGCAGGGATATTATCACCAGCTGTGGGCATTTTCCCAATGTGCCCCTAATAGGAGTTAAGGGTAGTATTAATTACAACCCTCTGCTGTTCAAAAGACAACTGGGCTATGCACTGGTCCACACTCCTAAGGCACAGGACTTGGTTGAGACTCTTTATTGTGAGAACAAGCTTAATCTGGCTATTGTTAGGCAGGCAGCCTGGGCCTGGGACAATGTGCAGACTAAGGGGGTAACCATCCTGGGGAAGTGTAACAATGTGGCATCAGCACAATACTATGATTGGTCCCATGCCAGGGCTCAATTCTCTGGGATGCCCTTTACTATAGAAGATATGCCTGGGCCTTCCACAGCACCACCTCCAGCAACTGTCAGCTTAGAGGAGTTTGAGAAGTTGAAAGAGAGAAATGAGAAGCTGACTCAAGCTCTACAGAAGACCCTCTGGGAGAGGAGTGATGGCAGACTGGATATTGAGAGGTTGGAGAAGTTGAAAGTGGAGCATCTGGCTAGAATTGAGAAGTCTGAAGATTACATTAAGAAGTCTAGGGCTGGAGAACAAATCCTGAAGAATGCTTGCAAAGAAGCCCAGTTCCAGAAAGCCAGGACAGACTTGTATCTGAAGGAGAGTCAAGTTAGGTGGGTCAGGATCACCGAGGCTCGTACTTTGGAGGACAAGAGGGTCCAAGACAAGATAGAGCAGATGGAAGCTAGTGCAAAAGAGCAACAAGAAGCCCTGGCAGCAGCCCAGAGGGAGATATCAGAGCTAAAGATCAGAGCTGGAGTGAAGAGGTCAAAGGACCAAAATCAACACAAGAAGCTAACTGCAGCTGTTACTGCCCGGAACCTCCTTATCAGGAACCTCACGGAGCGTCCAGCTGATCCTGTGACCGAAGCACTTCTCAAGGAAGTTCGGGAGGATGAGTTTGGTCTTGGTGTTTGACCATTTGCTTGTTGTTGCTTTTATTCCATGTACTTTTATTTTCTTGTAATGTATTTTGACCCCTCAGAGGGCTTGTATTTGTAAACAAACTGTGTACCATTGGCCTTTTGTAATATATGTATTAGTTTGTTCCATCCAAGTTCACTTCAAAAGCAACATCAACAGCATCTTCAAGGGTCTGGAAGGGTCAAAACTGAATGCCAAGCCGGATACCTTGAAAACAAATAAGCATACTGCATTGCATGCTAACCCTTTGTTTGTTTTGTAGGTTTTTGTTTTGTTGTTGCTAACTCTGTTGTGATGTTCAGGAATTATTGCTCGACGACGAGGGTTTCCACTCAACCGACCACACAGGTACCCCACCCGCAGTAACCTTCCGGGCATACAGATGGATCAGATGCAGCAGGACCTTACGGAGGTCAGGAACCAAATGACCATCGAGAGGTTGGAAATGAGGAACCAAATGACACAGTTTATGGAGGTAATGAACAACATGGCTCAAAGCCAGGAGAGGCTCAGAGCACTGGTGGAAGGGAGAAATCAGGAAGATCATCAGCCAGGGACTGCTGGGACTAGCAACAATGAAAGAGTCCAACCTCATGTCAATCCCCCAGTTTTTGGACCCCACCTCCATCCAGAGGCCAACATTCCTGTCAATATACAAGGGACTGCCACAGCAGGGAGGGTACTGCAAGAAGACCCTCAAGAAGACCAGTTCACAGTAATGGGAGCCGGGGAAGAAGCTTATGATAGAAGGTTGGATGAGATAGCTGAGAAATTAAGGTCCCTAGAGTCTCAAAACTCTTTGGGTTTTGATGTTATGGATATGGGCTTGGTAGATGGGGTCAGGATTCCCCACAAGTTTAAGCCACCATGCTTTGAGAAGTATAATGGGACTTCCTGTCCCCGAACCCATCTACAATCTTTTCTCGGGAGGCTAAAGGCCTATACCATGGACGAGAAGCTGTGGATGTTCTACTTTGAGGATAGCTTGACTGGAGCTTCGAGGGAATGGTATTCCCATCTGACAAGAGCAACTATTAGATGCTGGAAGGACCTGGCAGAGGCCTTCATCAGACAGTATCAGTATAATCTGGATATGGCACCCAACAGGACCCTCCTAATGGGAATGTCACAGTCATCTAGAGAGAGCTTCCGAGAATATGCTCAAAGATGGAGACAGCTTGCTGCTGCTGTCCAGCCACCTATGTCAGAAAGGGAGATGGCTGATATGTTCATGAACACCCTTCAGGGGACTTACATTGACAGGCTAGCTGCCTTCTCATCTACCAGCTTTGCAGATGTAGTCATAGCCGGAGAGAGAATTGAAAGCCTATTGAAGATGGGTAAAATCTCAGACAACGGTGCAAGCTCATCCAGTAATGCAAGAAAGCCTTTTGCGGGCCCAAGAAGGACTGGTGAGACCAATGCCATCCACACCAACAGGGGCAGGCCCCAATATGTTCATAGATCTGTGGCAGCAGTCACCATTCCCGCTCCAGCTCACCCACAACCAGCTTATCAACCTCCGCAACAAAACTATCAGCAACAGCCTCAGTACCATCAACAAAATCAGTATCCTCCGAGAAATTACAACAACAGCAATACCAACAACAATAACCAGCAAAGGCCATTCCAGCAGAGGCCATCTCAAGCCAACAGGGTGATCGATCCGATCCCCATGCCATATGCTACATTGCTGCCACAACTCCTGAAACTCAACCTAGTTGAGCTAAGGACGTTGGCACCTCCAGATCCCAACAGTCTACCCAGGAATTACGACTCCAACGCCAGATGTGCTTTTCATTCGAATGCACCTGGCCATAGTACAGAAAAGTGCAGAGCCTTGCACATGAAGGTACAAGACCTGGTAGACTCAAAAGCTCTGAATTTCGCACCACCACCCAATGTCAACAAAAATCCTATGCCGCACCACGGTGGTCCCAGAATCAACGCTATTGAAGAAGACAAGCCGTCTTATTTAATAACCAGTGTGGGTCAGATTCGGACACCATTGGTAGAAATTAAGGCTCAACTCCTCGAATGTCACATGTTCCCGGGGTGTGAGTTAGGGTGTGCTTACTGCAATATTTCAGTAAATGGGTGCGATAATCTGAGGAATGGCATAGATGGTCTTATTCAGAGTGGCCAGCTTCAGATCACCACATCATTTCCAACAAATCCAGTAATCTCATCAGCAACAGTACCGGTATCTCCTACAACTGCAGCAACCATTGTTCCCGACAATTCTTCGGCTTCATCAACAAGTACTTCATCTGTCTTCTCAACTGATCAGTTATCAACAAATTTTCCTGCTACAACATCACTCCAATTTGAATCTCCTACAACAACAACGTCCATCCTTCCGACAATGTCTCCTACAACTCCAGCAACGAATCATGAAGATGTCTCAACTGTCACAATATTTTATGATCCTGAAAACAACTCTGCTTACAACTCAGAAAGTGCTGCTCCCATTAGAGCACCAGTCACAATTTATTATGACCCATAAACTATCACAGTCCCTTCTGCAGCTGCCATCAGTCCAGTCACTGTTACAATGCCTGGGCCGGTACCTTATGAAAGCAATAGGGCCATCCCTTGGCACTATGGCTCTGACGTATACTGCGAAGGAAAGAAAATCACCCTTGAACCATCAACACCTGCACCACAAATAGACAATGTGGGAGGAGGCGGAGGCTTCACTCGAAGCGGACGTCTCTTTGCCCCACAGTTTCAAAGACCCACTGCCGAAGCAGAAGCTGCTGCCAAGGCAAAAGGAAAGAGCCCGGTGCAGGAAGATCAAGCTGTTAAGGAAGCTTTGAAAACACCATTCGATCAAGAAGTTGATGAGTTTATGAGAATCATCAAAAAGAGTGATTACAAAATAGTGGATCAGCTTCACCAGACGCCATCCAAGATCTCTATCCTATCACTGCTTATGTGCTCCGAAGCCCATCGGAATGCACTACTCAAAGTCTTGCACGCAGCTTACGTGCCTGAAGAGATCACTGTCAATCAGTTGGAAACCGTGGTTGGAAATGTTACTGCTAGCAATGGGCTAGGGTTCACCAATACTGACTTGACAACGGAAGGCCGCAACCATAACAAGGCCTTGCACATCACCATGGAATGTAAAGGTGCAGTCCTTTCCCATGTGCTGGTAGACACAGGGTCATCCCTTAATGTCTTGCCAAAGAAGGCCCTGGTGAAGCTAGAATATGAAGGATTAGCATTGCGTCCCAGTAACCTGGTAGTAAGAGCCTTTGATGGTTCTAAGAGATCGGTGCTGGGAGAAATTGTGCTACCTGTGACAATTGGCCCACAAACCTTTAAAACGATCTTCTATGTGATGGACATTCAGCCTGCCTACAGCTGTTTGTTGGGTAGACCATGGATTCATGCCGCTGGCGCAGTAACGTCTACCCTTCACCAGAAGTTAAAATTTGAGTGGGAAGGCCAAGTTGTTACTATCTGTGGGGAGGAGGATATATTTGTTAGCCATCTGGCTACTTATAAGTATATTGAGATGGATGGAGAGATCCATGAAACGATGAGCCAAGGGTTTGAGGCCCTGAATGTTAATGAAGCATCTGCTGTATCTGGGATCTCCATGTCATCTTATCAACAAGCCCGGAAGGTTGTTGAGGAAGGAACTGCCCAAGGCTGGGGCAGGGTTTTATCTGTGGAGGAGAAGAAAGACAAATTTGGGTTGGGTTACAGACCAACTCAACAGAATCAAGCAAAGGCTGCTGAGAAGCCCGGTTTTGTCAGTGGGGGGATGCTCACCCCCGATGCTATCAACAATTTGGAAGACGAGCTGGAAGAGGAGCGCAATCTGGAGGATTGGATTCGTCCAAAGATCCCGGGGAGCAGTATCTCAAACTGGTCTTCCCAGGAAATTATAAGAGTTACTCATGCAGAGTAATTATTATTTCCTGTATTTTATAGCATGCATCAAAGTCTTGCATCTTGCCCAAGATGACAAGACTCATTTTGTAATCGGGCCATCTGTACTTTTTGTGCAAACAAGATTAATCAATGAAATATCAGACATCTTTTTGCAAATGAGTCCTTTTCTTTTCCGCTCACTGTTTTTCCATTTTTCTTTTTGTACAAAAAATAAATGGCGATGTTTTCAAAATGATAACTTTATTTCACTTTTCTAAAACAAGATTAAAATCAAATCACTAAAATGAACAAACTGAACCCTTGCAGAGAGTGCCTTCCTGACAGCACCGACAACAGCACGGCTACGACTTCGTATGACTTTGACAATCCGATCAATCAAGCTGATGAAGGGGTTGAAGAAGAATATGAGCTTCCTGAAGAGCTAGCTAGGTTGTTGAGACAAGAGGAAAAGGTTATTACTCCTCACCAGGAGGAGGTTGAAGTGATTAATCTTGGTACAGCTGAAGACGTGAAAGAAGTTAAAATCGGGGCTTGCCTACAGAACTCAGTGAAGAGACAACTGATTGACCTGCTTCAAGAGTATGTGGATGTGTTTGCTTGGTCGTATCAAGATATGCCAGGGTTGGACACCGATATAGTTGTGCACAAGCTGCCTTTGAGGGAAGAATGTCCACCAGTGAAACAGAAACTGCGCCGCACCCGCCCAGACATGGCAATGAAAATCAAAGAAGAGGTACAAAAGCAATGGGACGCCGGGTTCCTTGCTGTGACTAGCTATCCACCGTGGGTTGCTAATATAGTACCTGTGCATAAGAAAGATGGTAAGGTAAGAATGTGTGTTGACTACCGAGATCTGAATAGAGCCAGCCCAAAAGATGACTTCCCATTACCTCACATCGATGTATTGGTGGATAACACGGCTCAGTTCTCGGTATTCTCCTTCATGGACGGATTTTCAGGATACAATCAGATCAAGATGTCACCTGAAGACATGGAGAAGACAACATTCATCACACCTTGGGGGACGTTCTGTTACAAAGTGATGCCATTCGGACTGAAGAATGCTGGTGCAACATATCAACGGGCTATGGTGACGTTATTCCACGATATGATCCATAAGGAAATCGAGTGTTATGTGGATGATATGATTGCCAAGTCCCTTACTGAAGAAGATCACCTAGTGAATCTGCTAAAACTGTTCAAGCGTCTGAGGAAGTACCAACTAAAGTTGAACCCCAACAAATGCACATTTGGGGTGCGATCCGGTAAGCTGCTGGGTTTTATTGTAAGCGAGAAAGGGATTGAAGTTGACCCTGATAAAGTCAAAGCTATTCAAGAGATGCCTGCACCAAAAACAGAGAAAGAAGTTCGAGGGTTCTTAGGTCGATTGAACTACATCTCACGGTTCATATCTCACCTCACAGCAACCTGTGAGCCTTTGTTCAAGCTGTTAAGAAAGGAACAGACGGTCAGGTGGAATGAAGACTGCCAAATGGCTTTTGACAAGATCAAGGAGTACTTACAAGAGCCTCCAATCCTTATGCCTCCAGTTGAAGGAAGACCTCTAATAATGTACTTGACAGTATTAGAAGAGTCAATGGGGTGTGTGCTGGGCCAGCATGACGAGTCTGGTCGAAAAGAGTATGCAATATACTACCTAAGCAAAAAGTTTACCGACTGTGAACAACGTTATTCACTGCTCGAGAAAACTTGCTGTGCTTTAGCGTGGGCTGCTCGCCGACTGAGACAGTATATGTTGACCCACACTACTCTATTAATTTCAAAGATGGACCCAGTTAAGTACATATTTGAGAAGCCAGCTCTCACCGGACGGGTTGCAAGATGGCAAATGATTCTCACGGAGTATGACATCCAATACACATCTCAGAAAGCCATCAAAGGCAGTGTATTGTCTGAATATCTTGCTGAGCAACCTATTGATGATTACCAGCCTATGAGATTTGACTTCCCTGATGAAGACATCATGTTCATAAAAGAAAAAGATCATGAAGAGCCTATTCACACTGAAGGGCCCGACCCGAAAAAAGAATGGACTATGATGTTTGATGGGGCTGTTAATATGAATGGTCGTGGTGTTGGTGCAGTACTCATTACACCTAAAGGAGTTCACATGCTTTTCTCGGCAAAACTCACTTTCAACTGCACTAACAACGAAGCTGAATACGAAGCTTGCATTATGGGTCTTGAGGAAGCCATTGACCTCAGGATCAAAACATTGACTGTATTTGGAGATTCAGCTTTGGTAGTCAATCAAACCAACGGCAAATGGTACACCCACCAGGATCATCTGATACCTTACAGGGATTATACAAGGAGGTTATTGACTTTCTTCACAACAGTTAAGCTTGAGTATATCCCTCGGGATGAGAATCAGTTTGCAGATGCTCTTGCTACCATTTCATCCATGATCAAAGTTCAGACTGCCAACTTTGTACCTCAGATTTCAGTGTCCAGACTTGATAGACCAGCATATGTGTTTGCAGCAGATGTTGTAAAAGATGATAAGCCTTGGTTCCATGACATTAAATGCTTCTTGGAGGATCAAACATACCCACCTGGGGCATCTTCCAATGATAAGAAGACTTTGAGAAGGCTTGCCGGTAGTTTCTTTCTGAACACTGATGGGTCTTTATACAAAAGGAACTTTGATATGGTACTCCTCAGATGTGTTGACAAGACGGAAGCAGATTTGTTGATGCATGAAGTGCACGAAGGATCCTTTGGTACCCATGCAGGAGGGCATGCCATGGCTAAGAAGTTGTTAAGATCAGGTTATTACTGGATCACAATGGATGCAGACTGTTGTGCTTATGCCAGAAAATGCCATAAATGCCAGATCTATGGAGATAAGGTGCATGTGCCTCCCAATCCTTTGAATATAATGTCCTCACCCTGGCCCTTTGCCATGTGGGGCATTGACATGATTGGCAAGATTGAGCCAACTGCTTCAAATGGCCACAGATTCATCTTGGTCGCCATTGATTATTTCACTAAGTGGGTTGAAGCAGCCTCATATGCAAATGTTACAAGACAAGTGGTAGCCAGATTTCTGAAGAGAGATATCATCTGTCGGTATGGAGTTCCCGAACGAATCATTACTGATAATGGTTCCAATCTAAACAACAAAATGATGGCTGAATTATGCCGGGACTTCAAAATCCAACACCACAATTCTTCTCCTTACAGGCCAAAGATGAACGGCGCTGTTGAGGCAGCAAATAAGAATATCAAGAAGATTGTGCAGAAGATGGTAGTCACTTACAAAGACTGGCATGAAATGCTACCATTTGCCTTGCATGGGTACCGCACGTCAATCAGAACATCCACTGGGGCAACACCGTATCAGCTTGTGTATGGTATGGAAGCAGTCCTACCTGTTGAAGTTGAATTACCCTCTCTGCGGGTACTAATGGATGTTAAACTGAGTGAAGCAGAATGGGTTCGGGCCCGATACGAACAACTGAGTCTGATCGAAGAGAAAAGACTGGCTGCAATCTGTCATGGGCAGTTATATCAGAAAAGAATGAAGAAAGCCTTCGATCAGAAAGTCAGGCACCGAGGGTACCAAGTAGGAGATCTTGTGCTGAAGAGAATCCTCCCTCCTCATACAGACCACAGGGGCAAATGGACTCCAAATTATGAAGGACCATTTGTGGTAAAGAAAGTTTTTTCCGGTGGAGCACTGATGCTCAGCACCATGGATGGTGAAGATTTCCCGTCCCCTGTGAATTCAGATGCAGTTAAAAAATACTTCGCATAAAAAATGACCCGCTGGACATAAAAACAGAATGTAAGTCCAGGCAAAAACAGGGCATCCCGGCGAGTCAAAAACAGAATAAAAGACTCGGGCAAAAATAAGGGAAAAAACAAAAAAAATGTATACACCCGCTGAGCTGAAAAGCCGCATTGGACAGCTCAGGCAAAAATGGGTATCCCGATGGATTGAAAACCCGAAAGGGCGATCCATGCAAAACGAGGGAATAAGCGAACAACTGCATTCTGAATTCGTCTGTATCGCCTACAACTTAGCAAACCTCGAAAGGATCAAGCTTCAATCAGAATCAGCCTCCTTCAGAAAGCAAGACGAGAAGAACGTCAAAAGTCATACAAGTCATAGCAGAAGAGGAAGCTCCTTAAAGCGTCGTCAACATCGCCAGCACTTTGTTTCTCAATTTGTAACAATCTCCTCATTCCAGGAAATATGTTCCCTTGACTGTATCTTGCCAATTCAGGGCACATGAATTAATAAAAATCAGATTTTTCAGTCATGTCTCGTCTTATACATTTTTTTGCAAAGAATGTCTGATGTCTCTGAAAAACTAATTGCATGAGTACAAATGCTTTTCTCTAAAGAAAAAATAAATAATAAAAACACATGCTAGCAGGGAATATACTTACTCTCAAGAGTGTCTAACTCCTATGACGGAATCCGGTAAAGGATACCTCGGGACCATTTGTGCGTTTCCTTATCTTTGCAGGATTGCAGGTATCCAGAACGCAACTTGGGGTATGCAAGCTACATCCCGGCAAGCTGGCAAATCAACACTCACTCTTGGCACTAGAGGTGTTTTCTCCCCAGCTGAGTTGCCAACAACTTTCCCCAGCCAGTTGCCACTTGTCAATTTCCCCAGCCGTAGTGTCGATCTTTCTTCCTCAGCAGAATGCAAAAATCCAGGGGATCATCCCCCACAGAATCCTCAGCCTCTATTCAGAAGAGCAACGCATGAAGGAGTCACAACAGAGTACAGACGGCTTCTACAAACCCCAGTTGGGTCCCTCATTACAAGGATATGTCAATCAGTGACCTATATCCCCAAGCAAATATCATATCATCAGATCTGCCAATGATCTCATCCCCAGCTGGGATGTCCACATCAAACAGATCGACCAGAGATCTTCGCGGCAATGGGATCCGAATCCCGGTTTGGTATCTTTGCATAACCATGGCATTCGCATCATATCCACCCACAAAGCGTAGCATTCCGTCTAATACGGAGCATTACGGCAAAAATCAAACACATAGCATAATCATAAACCATGTTGTGAATCGAACACTTGTGAATAATAAACCATTCATCAGAATGAAAAATACTTTCCCCAAAATCCCCCCAGAGTCCCCAGCAAAAGCAGTTGCCTCATATTCCACAAACACCAGTATATACTCCTTTTGACACCCGTCCGTGTCACCTTTCCCCAGTAAAGTCGCCTGAACACCCTTTGCAAACAATACCACCCGTATTACAGATACTTCTTGACACCCGTCCGTGTCATACCCCAGCAGAAAGCCAAAGACATCCTCTTTGCACTCACATATACCTATATATACACTTTCTTGACACCCGTCCGTGTCATATCCCCAGCGCAGTCGCGTGCAATTTCACAACCCATACACTCGTTGATATTATTATACTTTTCTCTCTTGACACTCGTCCGTGTCACCCTCCCCAGCAGATAAACACTCATCTATACAATACTCATACTCACTACTCATGTTACACTTATATAGATACTCGTCCGTATCTTGTAGGTACCACTTATATATCCCCACAGATTCGGCATTGGTCCATGTTCTTTGTTAACCAGTTGGTACTCGTCCGTACCATCATCTCAGAATATGCGTCAAGTGTTTGTTTCTACATGATACCCGTCTGTATCATAGTCTCAAGGATGCTCGTCCGCATCTTTAATCCATACACCGTGCCAAACACTTTTGTCCTCTTGAATATAGATACTCGTCTGTGTCTATTATTCCCCAGAGGAGTCCCTTCAGATTCAACACTCGTCCGTGTTCTTTGTTAACCCGTTGATACTCGTCCGTATCATCATCTCTGAACACGTGTCAGTATTTGTTTCTACCCGATACTCGTCCGTATCGTAGTCCTAAGAATGCTCGTCCGCATTTTTAATCTATACACAACACCTAAACACTTATACTTCCTTTTCTTGGTTGTAAACACTCGTCCGTGTTTACTGCTCCCCAGTAGATCACCAACAAAGCAAATCTTCCTTTTTATCTGACACTCGTCCTGTGTCATGATAAACCTTGAGAGCAGCCGTACCCTGCTAGGTGGTCGTCCTCCACCTCTTGATGGTCGTCCTCCATCATGCTCATCCGATGGCCGTCCCCATCGTTGATATTTAGCAGCCGTCCCCTGCTAGGTGGTCGTCCTCCACCTCTTGATGATCGTCCTTCATCACTTTATCCAATGGTCGTCCCCATTGTTGATTTTTGGTTATCTGACATTCGTCCTATGTCATGAGAAACCTCGAGAGCAGCCGTCCCCTGCTAGGTGGTCGTCCTCCACCTCTTGATGGTCGTCCTCCATCATGCTCGTCCGATGGCCGTCCCCATCGTTGACCTTTTATCCGGCATTCGTCCTATGTCGCGATACTTTCGGCAGCCGTACCCTGCCCGGTGGTCGTCCTCCACCTTAGATGACCGTCCCTCATCTTAACCCCAACAGAGCAGCCGTCCCCTGCTAGGTGATCGTCCTTCACCTTTGATGACCGTACCTCATCATCTGTTTATTTCATTTATTCTTTAACCCGATGGCCGTCCCCGTCGTGGCCCCTTTTCTTTTTTAAGCCCGATGGCCGTCCCCATCGTCGGTTACTTTACTTTATGAACTTGATGGCCGTCCCCGTCATGTTTCACCAATCCCCAGAGAATCTTACAGCTTTATCTTGATGGCCGTCCCCATCATAATCTTATTTTTTCCAGCTAGTCGGCCGTCCCCGTCTTGGCTTTACCTTTTATCCCCAGCATGTCGGCCGTCCCCGTCATTGCTTTGTTTCCCACACCTTCCCCAGCGTGCCGGCCGTCCCCGTCATTGCTATTTACCCAGCAGTCGTCCTCTGCTCGACGGTCGTCCTCCGTCGCCCTCACTTTACAATATACTTTACTTTCTTTTACAATCTATATCCCTTTTCTTCTTCATTTTGTGAGTGCAAATTCTGGACTGTCTTTGGTATTCAACCACAAGTTATCTTGTTTGCCTGTTAAGCCGTTGCTTACAACCTGCACAGCTAACTCATGTTTGAATATGGGCAGCTGTAAACACCCCAAATTTTCCCTCACCCATTCACACCATGGCTTGTGATCATCTCATATGCATAAACTCAATCATAACACCTCATATTACATTTTTGTTTCACTGCATAGATTCAAAGTCATCTGCACCTAGGGTTTGTGATCTGAGCAATCCAAGAGCCTTTTGAGCCACTCCAAAGGCCACCAATCACTTCAAAGGGGTCCATGTGTGTTCTTATATCATATTACATCCTCCCAAAGTCAAAAATGCCAAAGAATCACAAGAACTGGGATTGGTGTGGATGCAGAGCCAAGTTTGACTGCACAGTTGACCTAAAATTAGGGTTTTGGTTTCAGAGGCCATAACTCCAAATTTTTTGGTCATTCTTGTTTCCATTGGTCTCTATATGGTATAGGGAGTATGCATATCAATTTTCATGAAGAAATTCCATGGGGAAGTCATCTGATCAAGAGTTGACTTCCTGGACAAGTCAGTGCAAAATCAGGGCATCTGAGGCCCCCAATGACCCAACCAAAGGGTGATCTTCATCATTTTGAGTGTATATGACCTTTATTTGATCATGGAAGAAGGTTTAAGTTCACAAAATTCAAGAATTTGAAGTTTTTGCAAAGTTGACTTTTTTGGGGCATAGTTGACTTTTAAAGAATATGTCATTTTAGGTCACTTTTCAAACCTTACTTTTTGATCCAAAAATGCTTCAAATGGAAAAACTTTGGTCATGAAAGTTGTAGAATACATTTTTACCTTTTCAAAAAGTACAAGAACATGACCTAATTCATTTTGGATCAAAAGTTATGGTGTGTCAAAGTTGGCAAAAATCACTAATTTTCAAGATATGCCTCAAATAAGAAACTTGCAAAAACTTTGTACCAAGGCATTTGTGACTTCTAGTTCATGTCTAACCAATGTAAAAACATCACACAAGTTCTAAAAATCAGATTTGGACCAAAAGATCACATGTTCATGGTTGGCAAAGCAAGAGATTTTCATGAAGTTTCAAAAATGATCAAGTTGCAAAAACTATCATCACACCTCACCCACTTGTTACATTGGATGCTGAACCATGCTAGCCTCCCTCACACACCATGCTGCGCCAGCCCATGTACTTGTGCTAGCCTAGGGCTCAACCCATGCTTTCCTTACACCAAAGTTGACATTTTGCAAAAGTGAACTTACCTATCACAGCAGGCCAAGTCACATCAACTGACCAATGGGAGTTCTTTATGCAAAGCAAATGCTGGCCATAACATACATCAAGCAAGGCTGAAGCTCACAAGAACACACCATTCACAAAAACACTCCATCAAGCAAAACTCTTCGAATCTCTCTATACAGCTCACAAACACAAAAACCAAATCCATTGATCAAATCACCCTGCTTCACTGAGCCTAAACCAGCAAGACTTAGGCCTGAACCAAGCAAGAACACTACTCTTCCATTTTTTCACTCTCAAAGCCAAAGCCTTCGAAACTCATTCCACAGGCCACAAACACTTGAACAAACTCCACAAACCTTCTCAAAACATCACCCTGATCACAAAGAACCACTCACATTGGCCTGAAACAGCCTGAATCACCAGCACCATTTTCAACTGAGCTTGAGCAGGAGCTGTTCAAACTCCTTAACCAGCCAACATAAACTCCTCCTAAGCATTCAAGGATCATCAGGGGACCAAGTAGAGTGGATTGCATCAAAGGGAGAGGTCAGAAAGTTGCTAGAGTGAAAGCTTCGAAACTCAGGTAGCTCAAGAACTTTTTTCCAGAAATGGATTTTTAAGTTCTAAAGTTGTTCTCCATGCTTCACTGATTGCTCTGATATCTTTAGTTTTGAAAATGGTGGAGAGATGAGAGTTTAATCAGTCTCTGAAACCTTTTTGCCCTAGTTCTTATTTGCTTCGATTCAGCCATTCCTGGAAAAATAAATTTGTTTTGATTGAGGGTTTTGATTCGTGAGTGAGTGGGGATCATTTCTGTTCAATTAGATTTCATTTTCGTAACGTGTAGAAGGAGTTAGCACTTTGTCTCGCCGGAGAAGATGACCGGAACCACTGTTCCGGTCATCAGAAAGTAATTAGGGTTTGATTAATTAGGGCTAAGTGTAATTAAGTCAGTTTGAACGTAGGCCGTCCAGATGCGCGCCTAGTCAACTCCCGCGCGTGTGACTTTGAATCCAGGCCATCAGATCTGTTGACTTCTCATTAATTCAGTTTAAATTCATTTTTATTTTCATTTAATTCATTTGTTTTATACAATTTATTAAAAATAGTAAAATTGTTTTAAAAATTATGAAACTTTTTGTCAAGAGTTTCACTAATTTTTAAAATACAAAAATATTTTTATTTTCATTTTTAGCATTTAAAAAGTATTTTAAAATATTTAAAAGTTCATTTTTAATTGATTAATGAGAATTAATTTATTAAAAATACTTTTAGGTATTTAAAAATCACCAAAAAATTCATGAAATGTTCTAAGACATTTAGAAACATTGTCCAACCTTCAAACCAAATTTATTTTTTGATCTTGATGCATTTTGAGAATTTTTCATTGATTTAAAATCATTTTTATGCATTAATTTGATCCAAAGTTCAAAAAATCATTTCTGCCTATCCATGAGGAGTTGGACATTGATTCTTTTTGCATTGCATTATGTTTAGCATGTAGTTTGTGAGATTAAATGGCCATGTTTTGATCTTCCATTTTCAATTTGTTTGGTAATTTTCTTGTTTAGGAACCCTAAAACCCTAGCAAACTTGTAAAAATCATAACTTGAGTTTGGTTAGGAGTTGAGACTTCTCCTTTGGGCATTGGTTTAGTATAGGATTAGGGGTCCTTTGAGTGCATTTTCAATTTTTTATCTTAGGGTTTGCTTCTGGTTTTGATTTTTGTTTGATGCATTGTACATAAACCCTAATTTGGGCTTCCATATGCACCCATCTTGCATTCTCTTGCACAACATGACTTGCCATGACATTCCATGCCTCCATTTGATTCATTTAACATCATAAGACATATTGAAAGCATGTTTGATCATTGCATCATGTATTTGCCATTTTGTATGTCATTTGCATTCCATTACTTTTCATGTATGTCCATGCTCCTTAACTTGCTTCATTTGCATTCATGAACTTGTATGATCATCTCCATGTGCTGCCTCATGTTTGTAGCATCTCATAGCATCATTAGCATCATGTACATGCTTCTGGTTTTGTTTCTCATCATGTCATCTCATCCCATTTTGCATTGCATGGCATTTCTTTTCTAACATTTCAGGTGGTAAGTGATGTTGAGAAGTGAATTTGCCTTCACTTCTCACAACTTTTCTTTTCATCTCTCTTGCATCCATGCTGCATTTTTATATGTGTTTTAGTTTGAGCTTGCTCATTCTTCTTCTTCCCACTTTCTTTCTTCAAGTGACTTGACTTCTTGAATGAAGCAAGTTGCTTTGCTTCTCTTGATCCTTTCATCTGCTTCCTGGTGATTCCTTTGAAGATTGTTCTTATAAACCTCACAAACCTTAGGAACAACCAAGCATGACAATGATTAGGGTTTTGATTAGTCTCCCCTCTTAGTTTTACCTTTGTGTCTTCTTTGAGTCTTCTCTTCTCATCTCATAATCAGGGACTAAACCCTAAAGGCTTTAAGGCTTTGTGATTAAGCTTATGCCTGCATCCTTCTATTAGGATGGAGTGTATAACTTTAATCCTAAGTGTTAAACCCTTAATGTGTTTAAATCTCTTAATCAATCCACTTAATAATCATCAAGACACCACACTTGTAACTTGGGCCTTGCATTAGGGTTCTAATTCTTCCTTAATTGGTTAAGAAGGACTAACCCTAGTGTTAATGGACAAGTCCCCCTCAAGTTGTCTTACAAATCATAAAACTCACTTCATCATCATATCACTAATTAAAATCCACTTAATCAAAGGCTTGTTTTGTCATGAGTTTAATCCCTAATCATGGATTAAGTTGAGGAGCTTTCCTCAGCTTAAACATTCTCATCTATTATCCTTCTATTAGGATGATGTAATGAGTATGTTTAATCCCTGATTATGGCTTAACCTCATTACTCAACACTAAACAAAAACACCAAAAAACATCTAAATAATCACAAGTAGGTTAATGATCTTAACCCTACATCAAAGGTGATTAAGTGTGAGAATCTGACTTCACACTTAAGGTATTCTCATTACCCCTAATCAGAGGGAAGATGTGATGAGTTTACTAAATCCATTGGTTTAGGCTTAAGCTCATTAACTTATGACAAACTTTCAAAAGCAATAAAAGACTGAAAACTCAAAAACAAACAATAATCGTCTCCTCCGGGATTCTTTTCTCATCTCATTCACTCACAAACGAGAACTCGCTTCTTCCGTCTAATGCAAGACAGTTTGCATCTGTGCCAGACAGATCATACACTTGAGCATAGACAAGCAAGCAGTTCACAAGTCAATTCATCTTTCAGTCTCTTTGGGTCGAACTACGGTGTTCTGACTTCCTCATTGCACGAGAGGATATGTAGGCATAACTTAACAGTTATCGAACAAAAGTCTCTGTATACTCCCCCTCCTTCCAGTATCATTCTTTTAGCCTCATGATCTTGAGCATCTTATTCCTGATCTCACACTGACACTATACATATTACACTGCACTTCTTTTACACTGACACCTGTACATCTTTCCAGCTTTTTATACACAAAATGCACTGACACTACCCCTTTAAAACACAAATCTTTTAAGCGTGGATCCCGTCGAGTACGACGGACAATCTGGGTGCTAATACCTTCCCAGGTTGTAACCAACCCCCTTTCTCAGTCTCTCTGGTTCGCAACCGTCTTATCCATCTTTTCCTAGGTCTATGCAGCATTGCCTTTCCTCCGGGAAAAAAATGCCTAGCTGGAGACTCTTTTCATCTCCAGTGAGTCCACTGCTGTGTGTTCTCATTGTCCCTTTCGCCGACCGTTCGCGTCTGTACCTTTATCTGGGCCAGTCCCATTTTATCGGGAGCGACAATCAGGGAAGTCAAATCTCATAGGCTGGTAATCATCAAGGGGTTGCTCAGCAAGATAATCAGACAATACACTTCCCTTGATGGCTTTCTGAGATGTGTACTGAATGTCATATTCTGTGAGGATCATTTGCCATCTTGCAACCCGTCCGGTAAGTGCTGGCTTCTCAAAAATGTACTTAACTGGGTCCGTCTTTGAGATCAACAAAGTGGTGTGGGTCAACATATACTGCCTTAGTCGGCGAGCAACCCACGCTAAAGCATAACAAGTTTTCTCGAGCAGTGAATAACGTTGTTCACAGTCGGTAAACTTTTTGCTTAGGTAGTAAATTGCATACTCTTTTCGACCAGACTCGTCATGCTGGCCCAGCACACACCCCATTGACTCTTCTAATACTGTCAAATACATTATTAGAGGTCTTCCTTCAACTGGAGGCATAAGGATTGGAGGCTCTTGTAATTATTCCTTGATTTTGTCAAAAGCCCTCTGGCAGTCTTCGTTCCACCTGACCGTTTGTTCTTTTCTTAGCAGTTTGAACAAGGGTTCACAGGTTGCTGTAAGGTGAGATATGAACCTTGAAATGTAGTTCAATCTACCTAAAAACCCTCGAACTTCTTTTTCAGACTTCGGTGCAGGCATTTCTTGAATGGCTTTAACTTTATCAGGGTCAACTTCAATCCCTTTCTCGCTTACAATGAATCCCAGCAGTTTACCGGATCGCACCCCGAATGTGCATTTGTTGGGGGTTTAGCTTCAGTTGGTACTTCCTCAGACGCTTGAATAGTTTCAGTAGATTGACCAGGTGGTCTTCTTCTGTGAGGGACTTGGCAATCATGTCATCCACATAACATTCAATTTCTTTATGGATCATGTCATGGAACAATGTTACCATAGCCCGTTGATAAGTTGCACCAGCATTCTTCAGTCCGAATGGCATCACCTTGTAACAGAACGTTCCCCACGGTGTGATGAAAGTCGTTTTCTCCATGTCTTCAGGTGACATCTTGATCTGATTATATCCTGAAAATCCGTCCATGAAGGAGAACACCGAGAACTGAGCCGTATTATCAACCAATACATCAATGTGAGGTAATGGGAAGTCATTTTTTGGGCTGGCTCTGTTCAGATCCCGGTAATCCACACACATCCTTACTTTTCCGTCTTTCTTAGGCACAGGTACAATATTAGCGACCCACGGCGGATAGCTAGTCACAACAAGGAAACCGGCGTCCCACTGTTTCTGTACATCTTCCTTTATCTTCATTGCCATATCTGGGCGAGTACGGCGCAGCTTCTGTTTCACTGGTGGGCAGTCTTCCTTTAAAGGCAGCTTGTGCATGACAATATCGGTATCCAACCCTGGCATATCCTGATAAGACCAGGCAAACACATCCACATATTCCCGAAGCATGTCAATCAGCTGTTTCTTCACTGAGTCTTGTAGGCAAGCCCCGATCTTAACTTCTTTCACGTCTTCTTCCATACCAAGGTTAACCGTTTCGACCTCCTCTTGATGAGGAGTAATAACCTTATCCTCTTGCCTTAACAACCTGGCTAGCTCTTCAGGAAGCTCATAATCTTCTTCAACCCCTTCATCAATTTGGTTGATTGGATTGTCAAAGTCATACAAAGTCATAGCAGTGTTGTTGTCGGTGCAGTCTGAAAGGCACTCTCTGCAAGGGTTTAGATTGTTCATTTTAGTGATCATTTTTAATCTTGTTTTTAAAAAAAAAAAGTGAAATGAAGTTTTATCATTTTGGAAAACATTGCCATTTTATTTTTTGTACAAAAAGAAAAATGAAAAACAGTGAGCGAAAAAGGAAAAGACTCATTTGCAAAAGATGTCCGATATTCATTGATTGATCTATTTGCACAAAATTACAAGATGGCCCGATTACAAAATGAGTCTCGTCATCTTGGGCAAGATGCAAGACTTGATGCATGCTTAATAATACAGGAAATAATAATTACTCTGCAGGAGTAACCCTTATAATTTCCTAGGAAGACCAGTTAAGGACTTGGCTCCCCGGGATCCTTGGACGTATCCAGCTCTCCAGGTTGCGGTCGCTTTCCTCCTCGTCTTCCAAGTTGTTCACTGCATCCGGGGTGAGCATTCCCTCGCTGACAAAAATGGGCTTCTTGGCAGCCTCTGATTGATCTTGTTGAGTTGGTTTGTAACCCAACCCAAATCTATCTTCCTTCTTCTCCACAGGCAGCAGCTTGCCCCAGCCTTGGGCAGTACCCTCTTCAACAACCTTCCTGGCTTGCTGATAAGATGTCATGGAGGTTCCCAGTACAGCAGATGCTTCATTTATGTTCAGGGCCTCAAAGCCTTGGCTCATAGTTTCATGGATTTCTCCATCCATCTCAATGTACTTATACGTAGCCAGATGGCTAACAAAGATGTCCTTTTCACCATAGATGGTGATGATCTGGCCTTCCCACTCGAATTTCAGCTTCTGGTGAAGGGTAGATGTAACAGCGCCAGCGGCATGGATCAAAGGTCTACCCAACAAACAGCTGTAGGCTGGCTGAATGTCAATCACATAGAAGGTAATTTTAAAAGTCTGCGGGCCAATCATCACAGGCAGATCAATCTCCCCTAACACTGATCTTTTAGAGCCATCAAATGCTCTCACCACCAAATTACTTGGGCGTAATGCCAAGCCATCATACTCAAGCTTCACTAAGGCCTTCTTTGGCAGAACATTGAGTGAAGACCCAATGTCCACCAGTACATGGGATAGAATTGCACCCTTGCATTCTAGAGTGATGTGTAAAGCCTTGTTGTGGTTACGCCCCTCAGTTGTTAAGTCAGCATTGTTAAAGCCCAGTCCATGACTGGTGTTGACATTCGCCACCACAGTTTCTAGCTGATTAACAGTGATCTCCTCCGGCACGTATGCTGCGTGCAAGACTTTTAGTAATGCATTCCTGTGAGCTTCAGAACACATCAACAGGGATAAAATGGAGATCTTTGAGGGAGTTTGGTGAAGCTGATCCACCACTTTGTAATCACTTCTCTTTATAATTCTCATAAACTCGTCTACATCTTGTTCAAAAGATGTCTTCTGAGTTTCCTTGATAATCGGTTCTTCAGATATCACACTCTTTCCCTTTGCTTTGGCAGCAGCTTCTGCTTCGGCATTAGGCCTTTGCAATTGTGAGGCAAAAAGGCGTCCGCTTCTGGTGAAGCCTCCGCCTCCCCCAACATTATCAATCTGTGGAGAAGAGGTTGAAGAATCCAAAGTAATTTTCTCCCTGTTGCAGTAAAGGTCAGAGCCATAATTCCAAGGTATGGCATTGCTGCTTTCATATGGAACTTGTCCAGGTACTGTGATAGTAACTGGACTGACTGCTGCAGAGGAGGGTACTGAAATGGTGTGCGGATCGTAGTAAATGGTGACTGGTGACCTGGCAGGAGGTGCCACCGCTTGTTGTTGAAAGTTGTTGTTTGGAGGAACATCTGATGGATCATAGTAAATGGTGACTGATGAGACATCTTCATTAATTTCTGTTGGTGTTGTAGAAGATCCTGGTGAATAAATAGATGCTGATGTTGTAGAAGAAATGGTTGTTGACATTTGATTTGTTGAAGTGATGGATGGAGCCATTGTTGATGATATTGATGAATTGGTCGAAATGATTGTTGTTGCAGTTGTAGAAGAATCAGGAACCGTTGTCAAAGGATTTGTTGGATTTGTAGGCACCGTTGTTGTGATCTGAAGTATACCGCTTTTGATAAGACCATCTATGCCGCTTCTCAAATTATCACACCCGTTGACCGAAATGTTGCAATAACCACAACCGAGCTCACACCCGGGGAACATCTGGCACTCTAGAAGCTGAGCTTTAATTTCGACCAGAGGTGTCTGAATCTGTCCAACACTGGTGATTAAGAAATATGGCTTGTCTTCCTCAATGGCATTAATTCTTGGCCCTCCATGATTGGGCATGGGATTCTTGGAGGGGGTGCAAAGTTGAGGGCTTTGGAATCCACCAGGTCTTGTACTTTCATTTGCAGAGCCCTGCACTTCTCCGTATTGTGGCCAGGTGCATTGGAGTGGAAAGCACATCTGGCGTTGACATCATAATTTCTTGGCAGATTGGAGGGGTCTGGTGGTGCTAATGTCCTTAATTCAACCAAGTTGAGTTTCAGGAGTTGTGACAATAAGGCAGCATAAGGCATAGGGATAGGGTCAATCACCCTATTTGCCTGTGATGGTCTTTGCTGAAAGGGTCTTTGCTGTTGATTGTTGTTATTGTTGTTGTAGGTCCTCTGTGGCGGATACTGAACTCGTTGTTGATAATGAGGTTGTGGTTGTGGTTGATATGTTAGTTGCTGAGGGATCGGAGCTGGAATAGTGACAGCTGCTACTGATCTGTGGACATACTGAGGTCTGCCCCTGCTGGCATGAATGGCATTTGTCTCACCAGTTCTTCTAGGTCCCACAAAAGGCTTCCTGGGGTTGCTAGACGAACTTGCACCATTATCAGAAATCTTACCCATCTTCAGAAGGCTTTCAATTCTTTCTCCAGCTATAACTACGTCTGCGAAGCTGGTGGAAGAAAAGGCAGCTAGCCTATCAATATATGTTCCTTGCAGGGTATTCATGAACATGTCGGCCATTTCTCTTTCCGACATGGGTGGTTGGACAGCAGCAGTAAGCTGTCTCCACCTTTGGCATATTCCCTAAAGCTTTCCCTGGAGGATTGAGACATTCCCATCAGAAGGGTCCTATTAGGGGCCATGTCCAGGTTGTATTGGTACTGCCTGATAAAGGCCTCAGCTAGGTCCTTCCAGCATCTGATTGTAGCTCTGGTCAAGTGAGAGTACCACTCCCTTGAAGCCCCAGTCAAACTGTCTTCAAAGTTAAACATCCACAGTTTTTCATCCATGGTGTATGCTTTAAGTCTCCCCAGAAAGGACTGCAGGTGAGTTCGTGGACAGGAGGTTCCATTGTATTTCTCGAAGCACGGGGGTTTAAATTTGTGGGGAATCCTTACCCCATCCACTAACCCCATATCCATGACATCAAAACCCAGGGAATTTTGAGACTCCAGAGATCTCAACTTCTCAGCAATTTCATCAAACCTTCTATCATAAACTTCATCCCCAGCTCCCATTACAGTAAACTGCTCCTCTTGAGGATCTTCCTGTAAGATCCTGCCTGCAGTAGTATTTCCTTGCACATTACCCGGGATGTTGACTTCCGGGTGTAGATGAGGCCCATATACTGGTGGGTTAACATGAGGCTGACCCCTTTCATTGTTACTTGTTCCTCCAGTTCCTAGATGGGGTTCTTCCGGGGTTTGTCTTTCTACCAATGCCCTCAACCTTTCTTGACCTTGGGCCAAGCCATTCATTACTTCCATGAATTGGGTCATTTGGCTTCTCATCTCCAGCCTTTCATTAGCCATCTGAGTTCTGACCTCTGTCAGATCTTGCTGTACTTGGTCCATCTGGATACCAGGAAGATTGTTGCGAGTAGGATACCGGTGCGGACGGTTGAGAGGGAACACCCGACGACGAGCAATAATTCCTGAGATACAACAGAGTTAGTAACAAACAAAAAAAAACCTACAAAACAAAACAAGAGTTAGCATGCAATGCAATATGCTTATTTGCTTTCCAAGGTATCCGGCTTGGCTTTTGGTTTTGACCTTTCCAGACCCTGAGGAATATGCTTTGATGTTGCTTGAGAAAGAAACTCAATGAAACAAACTAACAAATATATTACAAATGATGGATCATACATAGTTTGTTTTTACAACATATGCCCCTGAAGGGTCAAAATACAACATAAAAGAAAAGTACATCAAATGGAAATAACAACAAGCACAGTAGTCACACATCTAATCCAAACTCATCCTCCTTAACCTCCTTCAGAAGTGCTTCAGTTACAGGACCAGCCGGATGCTCTGTAATGTTTCTGATAAGAAGGTTTCTGGTGGCAATAGCAGTGGTCAGCTTCTTGTGCCTGTCTTGGTCCTTTGACCTCTTCACACCAGCCCTAAGCTTCAATTCTGAAATCCCCTTCTGGGCTGCCAGCAAAGCTTCCTGTTGTTTCTTTTCATTGGCCTCCAACTGCTCAATTCTGGCCTGAGTTCTCTTATCTTCTTGAGTACGAGCTTCAGTGATCCTGACCCACCTAGCTTGACTTTCCTTCAGATAGAGATCAGTCCTAGCCTTCTGAAACTGGGCCTCTTTACAGGAATTCTTCAATATTTGCTCTCCAGCTCTTGATTTCTTGATGTAGTCCTCTACTTTCTCAATCTTGGCCAGATGCTCCACTTTAAGCTTCTCTAACCTCTCAATGTCTAGACGACCATCACTCCTCTCCCAGAGGGTCCTCTTCAGAGCTTGAGACAGATTCTCAATCCTTTCCTTCAGTTTCTCAAATTCTTCCAGGCTGACAGTGGCTGGAGGTGGTGCTGTGGATGGTCCAGGTGTATCCTCAATGGTGAAAGGCATTCCAGAAATCTGAGCTCTAGCATGGGACCATTCATAGTATTGAGCTGAAGCCACATTATTGCATCTCCCAAGAATGGCCATCCCTTTGGTTTGGATGTTGTCCCAAGCCCAGGATGCTTGTCTGACAACAGCTAGATTAGGCTTTATCTCACAATACAGGGTTTCAGACAAGTCTTGCACTCTAGGAGGGTGAACCAAAGCATAGCCCAACTGTCTCTTAAACATCAAAGGATTGTAGTTGATGCAACCCTTCACTCCTATCAGAGGTATATTGGGGTATTGCCCACAGCTAGTGATTATGTCCCTGCCCTTGGTGCTCTGGGTGCACCATCTGATGTCATCTGAAGTCAAAGCAATAAGTCTCTTAGCCCAATTCTTCTGTTGGTGAGGATTCAGGAAGGCATCAGTCCTAGGTAAGTGTTTGAGCAGCCAAGTGTGGAATAGAGGAGCACAGCATCTCACTAACTTCCCTCTCTGCTTCTCATTTCTTTGGTGAACAGAATAATAGAAATCTCCCAGCAAGGTGGGTACTGGGTTCCTCAGAAGGAAAAGATGAATGGCATTCTTGCTGATAAACTTGGGCTCATCTGCAAATAGTATCACCCCATATATACTGAGGGCCAACAATGCACAAACTGCCCTCCATTCTCCCAAAGAGGCCCTCAGGATGGCCTGAGAAGTCAGAAAGTCTAGGTGCAAACCAGGGATCCCAGCCTTTGTTGTCATGTTCTGCTCAATCAAAATAGGCTCCAGGTACAGTGCTTTTGCCACTTCTTCATTGCTGGGAGAAGCCATCTCCGGGTTGAAGGGGATACCACCCCTGACAGGTACTCCAATCAAAGATGAAAACTCCTCCAACAGAGGTCCCAACTGAATGTTTTGGAAGGTGAAGCATCTCAAAGGAGGATCATAGAACTGTAGGCAGGTGTGGATCAAACTCCTCTGAGAAGGGTCTAAGTCCATAACCATATCAAGGATGCCTCCATAATGCTCTCTGAATAATGGGATGTGGTCTGGAGTGATAAGTACCTGGACCTGTCTGATGCCAGTCAGCACAGGCTCAAAGAAATGGTATGAAATGTTGCTCTTCTTGGGTGCCATGACTGCTGATGAAGAGCTGAAAACAAGTGCTGATGATGAACACTGATACTGGAGATGAGCCACTGATAGGCTGAGGCTGGTGATAAAAGTAGCTGAAGCAGGCAACTGATGAAGATAACTGAAGTAGATAACTGATGAAAAGGGGTCTATGCAGATAAAGGGGTCAAAACCAAGCCAGGTGTAATGTGGATACCCTGAAAAACAAATAAACGAATGTTAAATGATGCAATGATGAGTATGCAAATGATATGCAAGGGTTTGTGATCAAGCTGGATCTGATTACTGCCTTGATAAGAGTCCATGTATGTTCAAGAAGTCCAGATGAAGGTTCAGAAATCCAGTAACCAAGGTGGGGGACTCAAATAAAGAGTCACATGTCCAGGGTTAAATCACAAGAACTGTCCCAAAATGGAGTACTCTTAAACCAAATAGTAGCAAGGTATGATGTGGCCAATGGTACCTGCAAACCTGTAAACAACCCAACCCCCTCACAGGTGATGCTCTAGAACAAGGATCCTCAGACTTGGATCAGTTATGAGAAGTGTAAACACTTCTAACCCGGAGGTACAATGTTTACAATAACCATAAAAGATCCTCCTCTAATTCACCTCAGTTTCTGAAGGTCATAGTAAAGGTCATCCAGACTTAGCAGGCTTCCCAGATAGCCCTAGAACTACAGGAAATCTGTAGCACAGAGTTCTCAAGAAGAAACCCACATCTGAACCGTGTTTCATATTCCCGCACCAGACCGAAATGGAATGGGAAAGAACATGAACCACTCTAGCCTAGGTGTCACTCAGGTCCTAGGTATAGGACCTTAAACTCTCAATGAACCCCACCCATCAAGACAACAAACCAGATCCAGCCAGATAACAGTATGACAGTATGATATATAAAGCTGTAAAGAAAGCAATAAATAACTGTACATAAAGCAGTAAATAAAGCAAATATACAAACACAAATAGCGCATAACACCCTAGTAAACATAAATCAAACAAGCGCTAGGAGGAACCCACAAAAAGAACCAGAAGCCCTGGTTGCAGTATAAGGTTTCCCCAGCAGAGTCGCCAAGCTGTCGCTCCCACCAAATGACGCCTGGTCAAGAGGGGTACAGACGCGAACGGTCGGCGAAAGAGAAAGAAATGAATAGAGTCGCCAGCTAGGCATTTTTATCCCGAAGGAAAGGTAATGCTGCATAAACCTAGAAAAGATATGGATAAGACGGTTGCGAACCAGAGAGACTGAGAAAGGGGGTTGGTTACAACCTGGGAAGGTATTAGCACCCAGATTGTCCGCCGTACTCGACGGGATCCACGCTTAAAAGATTTGTGTTTTAAAGGGGTAGTGTCTGTGCTATCTGTGTATCAAAGCTGGAAAGAATGCAAGTGTCAGTGTAACAATGAATGTGAAGTGAAGTATGAAAGTGTCAGTGTAAGAATGAGAGTGAATTGCTCAAGACTGAGGCTTAAAGAATAAGGCTGGAAAGAGGGGGAATATACAGAGACTTTTGTTCGATAACTGTGAAGTTATGCCTACGTATCCTCTCGTGCAATGAGGAAGTCAGAACACCGTAGTTCGACCCAAAGAGACTGAAAGATGAATTGACTGATGAACTGCTTGCTTGTCTATGCTCAAGTGTATGACCTGTGTGGCTCAGGTGCAAACTGTCTTGCATTAGACGGGAGGAGCAAGTTCTCGTTTATGAGTGAATGAGGTGAGAAAAGAATCCCGGAGGAGGCGATTATTGTTTGTTTTTGTTTTTTCAGTCTTTTATTGCTTTTTGAATTTTGTCATAAATTAATGAGCTTAAGCCTAAACCAATGGGTTAGTAAACTCATCACATCTTCCCTTTGATTAGGGGTAATGAGAATACTTTAAGTGTGAAGTCAGCATCTCGCACTTAATTACCATGATGTAGGATTAAGATCATTAACCTACTTGTGATTAATTAGATGTTTTTGTTGTTTTTGTTTAGTGTTGAGTAATGAGATTAAGCCATAATCAAGGATTTAATGGACTCATTACACCATCCTAATAGAAGGATAATAGATGAGAACATTTAAGCTGAGGAAGACTCCTCAACTTAATCCATGATTAGGGATTAAACCCATGACAAAACAAAGCCTTTATTAAGTGGATTTTAGTTAATGGTAAGATGAAGAAATGATTTTTATGGTTTGTAAGACAACTTGAGGGGGACTTGTCCATTAACACTAGGGTTAGTCCTTCTTAACCAATTAAGGAAGAATTAGAACCCTAATGCAAGGCCCAAGTTACAAGCTTGATGTCTTGATGATTATTAGATGGATTGATTAAAGGGTTTAAACACATTAAGGGTTTAACACTTAGGATTAAAGTTATACACTCCATCCTAATAGAAGGATACATGCATAACCTTAATCACAAAGCCTTAAAACCTTTAGGGTTTAGTCCTTGATTATGAGATGAGAAAAGAAGACTCAATGATGACACAAAGGCAAAAGCTAAATGGGGGACTAATCAAAACCCTAATTGTTATCATGCTTGGTTATTCCTAGGGTTAGTGAGGTTTACAAGAAGAATCTTTAGAGAAACCACCAGGAAGGAAGCAAATGAAAGGAGGAAGAAACAAAGAGAAGAAAAACAACTTGCTTCACTTAAGAAGACAAGTTGCTTGAAGAAAGAAAGTAAGAGAACAAGAATGAGCAAGCTCAATCCAAGACATATACAAAAATGCAGCAAAGGAAGTATGAAAGAGATGAAAAGAGATTGTGAGAAGTGAAGGCAAATTCACTTCTCAAACAACTTACCACCTGAAAAATTAGCAAAAGAAATGAAATGCAATGCAAATGAGATGCAATGTGATAATGCAAACCAAAACCAGAAGCAAGTACATGAAGTCAATGATGCTAAGAGATGATACAAACATGAGGCAAGGCATGAGAATGATCATACAAGCATGAGGATGCAAATGAGGCATGTATTGAACCATGGAAGTACATGAAAAGTTATGAAATGTAATGAACATACAACATGTCAAATGAAAGATGCAATGATCAAACATGATTCTAATATGTCCTAAGATGTATTATGAATCAAATGAATGCACAAAATGTCATGGCAAGTCAATGGATGCAAGCAAATGAAAGATGGATGCAAGAGAAGGCACAAATTAGGGTTTATGATCAACACACAAAACAAAATTCAAAATCAGGAGCATATGACATGATAAAAAATTGAAAATGCAATCAAAGATACCCTAAACCTATACAAACTCACTGCCCAAAGGAGGGGATCCAATTCTTAACCTAGTGAAAGTTATGAATTTCCTAAGATTGCTAGGGTTTTAAGGTACCTTATCAAGAAAAATGCAAAACAAATTGAAAATGCAAGATCAATTCAAACCAATTTTATCCTATAAAATACATGCTATGCAAGATGCAATGCCAAAAGAATCATCATCCAACTCTTAATGGTTAGGCAGAAATGAATTTTTGAAGTTTGAAACAAAATATTGCCTAAAAATGAAATTAAATCCAATGAAAATGATCAAAAGGCATCAAGAACAAAAAAGAAATTTGGTTTGAGAGTTGGACAATGCTTCTAAATGTTTCTAAATGCTATGTGAATTTTTTGGTGATTTTTAAATACCTAAATGTATTTTTAATTAATTAATTCTCATTAATTAATTAAAATAAACATTTAAATGATTTAAAAATAATTTTTAATGGAAAAAATAAAAATAAAAATATTTTTGTGTTCTGAAAATTCATGAAACCTTTGACAAAAATTTTCAAAATTTTTTAATGATTTTAGCTATTTTAAAAAATTCGTACAAATTAAATATAAAACAAATGAAAATAAAATGAATTTAAATGAAAAATGGGAAAGTCAGCCAATCTGATGGTCAGGATTCAAATTCCAGGGGGCGGGAATTGACTGCGCGTGCTAATGGACGACTCACATTCAAACTGGCCTAATTAAGTCATTAGCCCTAATCCTAGCCCTAATCACTTTCAGATGACCGGAACAGTGTTCTGGTCATCTTCTCCGGCAAGGTGTTCATGCTATCTCACTCCCTACGCATCAAAACTTCACCAAAATCTCCAGATTCAATCCTCTAACATCATTAAACCTAAACCCCGCCCCAAAAATCATTTATTTTCACTGAATCATAAGAATCAAAGCAAAACTCATTTCACGGGCAAAGTTTCAGAACAAGCATACATGGCCATTTTTCACTCATTTTCAAAACAAATCATATCATGGTAATCAGTGAAGCATAAGGAAGCATTTAGAAACTAGAAATGGAAGTTCTGGAAAAATAAATGCCATGGCTACCTGAGCTTGAGCTTTCGAAACAGGGACTTTCTGGCTGCCTCTTTGGTTCAAACAAGTTCCAATGATCCTCCTTTGAAGCTTTTGACACTTAGTTGGAGTTTATATGGCCTCCAGAGAGAGTTGGCAGAAGCTCAGGTCAAGGGAGTGTGGAAATCGTATTTTTGATGTGGGAGGTTTCAGGCCAAAACAATGGTTGGGAAATGATCAGAGGATCATGGTGAGTGATTTGGTGAAGTTTGTTTTGATGTTTGATGCTTGTGTGATCAGATTCGAAGGAAAGTGCATAAGGGGTGAGTTTCTTGAACTATGGCTTGGAGAGAGTTTCAGGCTTGTGTGTTTGGTGTGTTGTGATGCATTTGGTCCACTTATCACTCTTGGATAGGTCAGAGGAGTGGTTGTGCCCTATTGTGATTGGTATGGGTCTTTATGCAAAAAAGTCAAGTTTTGTGTAAGAGAGGTATGGGTCAATGGTAGGCCAAGGACAATAGGGGTGTCCTGCGCAGCAAGGAATGAGGAGGGCCATGGGATCAGTTTTGAAGCCAATTACCAAGTGGATTAGGGTTTGTATGATGTTTTGCAACTTTGTTCATCTTTGGCCCTTTTGAAATTTCTTGATCCACAAGTCATGAAAATGAGCAAACTCTTGGTGCAATCTGTATTTTAGGCAATGGTTTATGTTTGTACAAATATTAGAAGTCACTTTGAGGTCTCATTTCACCTTGGCAAGGGATTTTGCAACTTTGCCTCTTTGGTGCATAACTTGAAATTATGTGATTTTTCCCAACTTTGACAAGCCATAACTTTTGATCCAAAATGAATTAGAATGAGTTCTTGTACTTTTTGAAAAGGGAATGATCCATTCTACAACTTTAATGACCAAAGTTTTCTCATTTGAGGCATTTTTGAATCAAAAAGAAAGGTTTGAAAAAGTTTCCCAAAATGGCAAGTTTACATTACAAGTCATTTTCCCAAAAAGGCAACTTTGCAAATGGCTTGAAATTCTTCAATTTTGTGAACTTCCAACATCTTATATGATCAAATAAAGATCATACACATTCAAAATGATGAAGAACACCCTTTGGTTGGGTCATTGGGGGCCTCAGATGCCCTGATTTTGCACTGACTTGCTCAAGAAGTCAACTCTTGATCAGATGCCTTCCTCAAGGAATTTCTTCATGAAACTTGATATGCATGATCCTTATAACATGTAGAGACCAATAGAAACAAGAATGACCAAAAATATTGGAGTTATGGCCTCTGAAACCAAAACCCTAATTCTAGGTCATCTTTGCAATTAAACCTGGCTCTGCTTCCATGCCATTCTCAGTTCTTGTGATTCTTTGATTTCCTTGATTTTGTGAGGATAAAATTTGATGCTTGAACATACATGGATCCCTTTGAAGTGATTGATGACCTTTGGAGTGGCTCAAATAGCCCTTGGATAGCTCAGATCACAAACCCTAGATGCAGATGACTTTGAACCAATGCAGTGAATTAAAAATGTGATATGAGATGCTATGATTGAACTTATGCATATGAAGAGATCACAAGCCATGGTGTGAATGGGTGAGGGCAAATTTAGGGTGTTTACACTAGAGTGCAACCTCCCTTGTTAGAAAATGAAATGGCAGATATGTTCATGGGAACACTACAGGGGGTGTTTATTGAGAGGCTGGCATCTTGTTCAGCAACAAAGTTCAATGAAATTGTGATAGCAGGAGAGAGGGTTGAAACTCTTTTGAAGATGGGGAAAATTCAAGACACCGGTGCGGGTAGCTCAAGCGGTGTGAGGAAAGCTTTTAATGGACCTCCAAGAAGAAGAGAGGGAGAAACTAATGCTGTGTACGGCCGAGGTCGGGGCCGGGGATACAGAAGATCCTATGAGCAAGGGGCAGCTGTCACTATTCCATCAAGTCCTGTGCAACAGACTCAACCACAACAGTAATAACAACAACAGCCGCCGCACAATAATTATCAACAAAGACCCTATCAACCGAGACAAGCTTGTCCAGCTAACAGAGTGCTTGAAGCCATTCCAATGACATACACGTCATTACTTCAGCGGTTGTTAGAATTGAACTTGGTTCAATTGAGGACATTAGCACCACCTCCACCTGGAGAGCTTCTAGTTGGGTATGATGCTAACGTAAGGTGCGCGTTCCATTCAGGAGCTCCCGGACACTCAACCGAGAAGTGCAGGGCATTGCAGCATAAGGTTCAAGACGTGATTGATTCAAAGGCGATTAATTTCGCACCGCCTCCTAATGTTACATCAAATCCCAGTCCAAACCATGGAGGGGCGAGGATAAATGTTGTGGATGGTGGTGAGAGGTTAAGCTTGATTTTGAATGTGGAAGAGGTGAAAACTTCGTTGCTGGTTGTGAAAGATAGACTGTTGAAAAGACAAGTATTCCCAGGGTGTGGTTATGACTGTAAAGGGTGTTTGAATTCAGTTAATGGCTGTGAAGACTTGAAGGTTGGACTGCAATATCTGATTGACGAGGGGTTGCTACGGTTTGATAGGGTTGATGATAGAAGCGATTGTGTGTCTACCATAACAATTTACTTTGATCCTGCTGAAGTTCCTGCCCGGAGAGAGCCCGTGACTATCTATGTTCCAGAGGTTAGTCCTGTTACCATTACTGTTCCAGGACCAGTACCTTATGCTGATGACAAGGCCATCCCGTGGCACTATGGCTCAGATGTGTATATGGAAGGTCAGAAGGTGGAAAGTAAAGCGGTGACAATTGACCCGACTGTGGTGAATGTCGGAGGAGTTAGTGGATTTACAAGAAGCGGGCGTCTTTTTGCTCCTCAAGCTATTAGAGGGGATCCTGAAGCCGAAGTTGCTGCAAAGCCTAAGGGCAAACAGATAGCAACCGAAGAGATGACAACTCTTGCTGCCGGACATGGCACTTTTGAAAAAGAAGTCGAAGAGTTTATGAGGATAATAAAGAAGAGTGACTATAAAGTAGTTGAACAGCTGAATCAAACTCCGTCCAAGATATCAATTTTGTCATTGTTAATGTGTTCTCCAGCTCACAGAGAAGCTCTATTGAAAGTCTTACAGATGGCATATGTACTACAGGAGATAACGGTTAACTAGTTGGAGGCTGTAGTAGGCAGCGTAAATGCCAGCCATGGGTTGGGTTTCACGGATAGAGATCTTACTTCTGAAGGCCGCAATCACAACAAGGCCCTGCATATCACCATGGAGTGTAAGGGTGTTGTCCTGTCACATGTCTTGGTTGATACAGGCTCTTCTCTCAATGTGCTCCCTAAGAAGGCCTTGATGAAGTTGAATGTTGATGGCATTGTGTTGCAACCCAGTGACCTAATTGTGAAAGATAGGATCCCAAGTGTTCAAGAGCACGTTCTATGTCATGGATATTCAACCTGCTTACAGTTGCTTGCTAGGACGTCCCTGGATCCATGCTGCAGGCGCAGTGACATCCATGTTGCATCAGAAGCTGAAGTATGTGGTAGATGGTCAGGTGATCACTGTATGCGGAGAAGAAGATATCATTGTGAGTCATCTGTCAACTTTTAAGTACGTGGAAATGGACAGAGAAATTCATGAAACGTTGTGTCAAGCTTTTGAAGCGGTCAATGTTAGTATTTTGGCTCCGGTAGAGAGGAACAACGAGAAGGAAGGGACCTACATCTACTCTTACAAGCAAGCCAAAGAAGTGGTCCATTCTGGAAGCGCCCAGGGCTGGGGCAAGTTGCTAGAGTTGGAAAAGAAGGATGACAAGTTTGGTCTTGGTTACCAGCCTGGGGGGTCAAACTGGCCTCAGGGTGGTAAAGTCATAACTTTCACAAGCGCCGGAATGCTTGATCGCAACAACATCTGTGCAAAAAGTGAAGAAGGGGACAGTGACTGCGACTGGGATAGCTGGATTCACCCATGTGCACCTGGGGAGGAGCTCCGGAACTAGTCTACCGAGGATTTTGTTCAAGTTACTTTGCAATCAAAGTAATTTACTTGTTTCCTTTTTATCATGCTGCATGTCAATCCTGCACTCTGCCCAAGGTGCACGGATCCATTTGTAGGGCCACCATGCTTTTAATGCATTTATTTTTTCCATGAAATAAAGGACATTTTTCAAGAAAATCTGAGTTCTCTTTCTTTCGTTTTAAAATTTTTCACACAAAAAATAAAATGGCAATATTTTTTCCTTTTCTTGTGTTTGTGTGTTTGCGTCTCTTTTGAAAAAGATTAGATTCTGAAATAAGCACATCATCTGTGCAGTGTTGATCATCCGGATTCTAGTGATAACTTTCCTGCTATGACCACGCATGACTTCGACAATCCTATCTACCAAGCTGATGAAGGGGTTGAAGAAGACTGTGAGCTCCCCGAAGAATTGGTCAGGTTGTTGAAACAAGAGGAAAAGGTCATTCAGCCTCATCAGGAAGGGATAGAGATTATCAACATCGGGACTGAAGATGTAAAGAAGGAGATAAAGATTGGGGCCAGTCTGCAGGCCGAAGTAAAGAAGGAGTTGATTGGTATGCTACGTGAATATGTGGATATCTTCGCCTGGTCGTATCAAGATATGCCAGGGCTAGATACTGACATTGTTGTGCATAGGCTGCCACTAAGAGAAGACTGTCCTCCAGTGAAATAAAAGCTGAGAAGAACTCGTCCTGATATGGCGATGAAGATCAAGGAGGAAGTCCAAAAGCAGTGGGATGCCGGATTCCTTGTCGTAACTAGTTACCCACCTTGGGTAGCTAACATTGTGCCTGTACCAAAGAAAGACGGCAAAGTTCGGATGTGCGTTGATTATCGGGATCTAAACAGAGCAAGTACAAAGGATGACTTTCCATTAGCTCACATTGATGTGCTGGTAGATAACACCGCTCAGTTCTCGGTATTTTCTTTCATGGATGGCTTCTCCGGGTATAATCAGATCAAAATGGCATCGGAAGACATGGAAAAAACAACGTTTATTACCTCGTGGGGTACATTCTGCTACAAGGTGATTCCCTTTGGGTTGAAGAACGCCGGGGCAACATATCAACGGGCTATGGTCACATTGTTCCACGACATGATTGACAAGGAAATTGAATGCTATGTGGACGACATGATCGCCAAGTCCCGAGACGAAGAAGAGCATCTGGTCAATCTCAAAAAGCTGTTTGATAGATTGATAAAGTATAAGCTGAGGTTGAATCCAAACAAGTGTACTTTTGGAGTGCGTTCCGGAAAATTTATTGGTTTCATTGTTAGCCAGAAAGGAATCGAGGTGGATCCTGCAAAAGTAAAAGCAATACAAGATATGCCTGCACCGAAAACAGAAAAAGAAGTGCGCGGGTTTTTAGGGAGATTGAACTACATTTCACGATTCATATCTCATTTAACTGCCATGTGTGAGCCAATATTCAAATTGTTGAGAAAAGAACAAACAGTCAGGTGGAATGAGGACTGTTAAAGAGCCTTTGAAAAGATAAAAGAATATTTGTAGACACCTCCGATTCTAATGCCTCCAGTTCCAGGACGGCCACTTATCATGTACTTGACTGTGCTAGAAGGGTAGATGGGGTGTGTTCTAGGCCAACATGATGAGTCTGGTCGAAAATAGTATGTTATTTAATACCTTAGCAAAAAGTTTACCGACTGTGAATCCCGTTACTCACTGCTCGAGAAAACTTGCTGCGCTTTGGTATGGGCTGCTCGCCGACTGAGACAGTATATGTTGACCCATACCACACTGCTAATCTCAAAAATGGATCCTGTCAAGTATATTTTTGAGAAACCAGCATTAACCGGAAGGGTTGCAAGGTGGCAAATGATCTTAACAGAGTATGACATACAATATACTTCTCAGAAAGCCATCAAAGGAAGTGTATTGTCAGATTATCTTGCACAGCAGCCACTGGAAGATGACTATCAGCCAATGAAATTTGATTTCCCTGATGAGGACATCATGTACCTCAAAGAAAAAGATTGCGAGGAACCACTTCCGGAGAGGGGCCAAACCTGTGAATCCAGATGGAAATTGATGTTAGATGGGGTGGTCAATATCAATGGACGTGGAGTTGGTGCTGTTCTTATCACTCCTGAAGGTGTTCACTTTCCCTTCACTACCAGAATTACTCTTGGTTGCACCAACAATGAAGTGGAATACGAGGCGTGCATAATGGGAATAGAGGAGGCTATTAATCTTCGGATCAAGACCCTCGATATATTCAGAGATTCAGCCCTCGTTATCAATCAGATTACCGGCAAGTGGTATACACATCAAGAAAACTTAGTTCCTTATTGGGATTATGCCAGAAGACTGTTGACGTTCTTCACGAGAGTTAAGCTTCAGTATATACCACGAGATGAGAATCAATTTGCCGATGCATTGGCTACTCTTTCTTCGTCCATCAAAGTCTTATGTTGGAACTACGTACCCAGGATTGACATTTCCAGGCTTGACACACCAACTTATGCTTTCTCTGTAGACGTAATGTTTGATGAGAAACCTTGGTACTTCGATATCAAGCTCTTCCTGGAAAAACAAGAATACCCAGCTAGGGCATCATCCAACAACAAGAAGACCTTAAGACGACTTGCTGCCAGCTTCTTCTTGAATACAAACGAGGTTTTGTATAAAAGGAATTTTGACATGGTCTTGCTTAGATGCGTGGATAGACACGAAGCAAGCCTGTTAATGCAAGAAGTCCACGAGGGATCTTTCAGTACTCATGCAGGAGGACATGCAATGGCTAAGAAGTTGTTGAGATCGGGGTACTATTGGATAACAATGGATGCAGACTGTTGTTCGTACCCCTGTAAGTGCCACAAGTGCCAAATTTATGCAGACAAGGTGCATGTTCCTCCCAGCCCGCTCAACGTCATGTCATCTCCTTGGACCTTTTCTATGTGGGGAATTGACATGATCGGGATAATAGAGCCTACTTCTTCAAATGGTCATCATTTCATTTTGGTCGCGATTGATTACTTCACTAAGTGGGTTGAAGCAACATCTTATGCCAATGTCACTCGTCAAATGGTAGCTAGATTTTTGAAAAGAGACATCATTTGAAGATACGGAGTGCCCGAGATAATCATTATTGACAATGGTTCTAATTTGAATAACAAGATGATGGCAGAATTGTGTCGGGACTTCCAAATTCAGCATCATAAGTCTTCTCCTTACCGACCAAAGATGAATGGTGCGGTAGAGGCGGCTAATAAGAATATTAATAAGATTGTGCAAAAGATGGTTGTCACTTACAAGGATTGGCATGAGATGCTACCATTTGCGCTGCATGGGTACCGAACGTCAGTCAGGACATCAACCGGGGCAACTCCTTTCTCATTAGTATATCGTATGGAGGCAGTCTTGCCTGTTGAGGTGGAAATTCCTTCATTGCGTGTGATGATGGATGTGAAGCTTGATGAGGCTGAGTGGGTACGTGCTTGATACAATCATATATGTCTAATTGAGGAAAAAAGATTAGCAGCTATCTGTCATGGTCAGCTTTATCAGAGGAGAATGAAGCGAGCATTCGACCAACGAGTACGTACTCGGGAGTATCAAGTAGGAGAGCTTGTGCTCAAGAGGATCGTTCCTCCAGGTTCAAACCATAGGGGCAAGTGGACCCCGAACTACGAAGGACCATTCATAGTGAAGAAAGTTTTCTCGGGAGGAGCACTGATGCTCACCACTATGGATGGAGAAGATTTCCAATCCCCTGTTAATTCAGACGCAGTTAAAAAATACTTCGCATAAAAAGACCCGCTGGACACAAAAACAGAATTAAATTCTAGGCAAGAAAAGGGCAACCCGACGAGCTAAAAACAGAATAAAAAGCTCGGGCAAAAGTTAGGGAAAACAAATAAAAAAAATGTACACCCGCTGAGTTGAAAAGCCACATCAGACAACTCAGGCAAAAAGGGGTATCCCAGTGGATTGAAAACCCGAAAGGGCGATCCACGCAAAACAAGGGAATAAGCGAACAACTGCGATCCAGGTAATTTGAACCAAATCATGATTTCGTACATCTGGACAATATCAGAAGGATAGGAATCAGTCCCCTCATCTTTTCAGAAAGCAAAGGCAAGAATGGAAAGTTTTGAAGACATGCTGGTCATAGAAAGAAGGAAACTCATTGGGATGCCGGGCCCATTGCCATTAGGATAATTTATTTTCTCAATTTTATGGTAGCTACCTCTTTCCAGGTGGTTGCTTCTTAATATAAAAACTTTGCCTATTCAGAGGACTCTCAATAAATGAATATTCAGTCAAAAAGTTGTGTTGTGTTTTGTTTACTTTGTTTGCAAAAATGTCCTGAATTTTTGGCAAAAAAGAACATTGCATTTAAAAACATGGTGATTGTATTCTAAATAAAAAAATGACATTACAGGGAAACATTTAAAACCATCTTTGAGTGTCGGGTGACGATGGATGAACAGATCATGCCATGCAAGTCCCCGGGGCACATATGTGTATTCTGTTGTTGCAGGTTTTGCAGGATGGTGTCACACTTTCCCAAACAGATTGTTCCCCAGCTGAGTTAGGGCAGGTGGAATCCCCAAGCAGATTATCTTTCCACAAGTGGAGTATGCCCAGCAGGCGGCTGAATGCCCAGTTCCCCACAGAGTTAGAACTGTCAAAACTCTTTTTAGAAAAGGTTGTTTGACCAAGCATCTCCCCAGCCGTGTTGGAAGATCGTCATTTTCTCGCAGAGTTTCATGATCGAGAAGCAACCATCATTGAAATATCCCCAGTGAGGTCGCCAATTTATTTTTGGCCCGTGTGACAAAGTAATGCATACTTTTGTTCACATCTCAACCAAGTATCTCCAGGATATCTTGGTCATTTATTCAGCAGAATGTTAGTCAGAATGTTGTCATACCTAGTGGAGTTACAAATGGTATTCTCCCTCGTAGAGTTGTTACTCTCCTCTCAAATCAACTAATCTTGTATTGATCGCGCTGTCCCATGTCAACGGACTCATTGTGGATGGATCGCTTGATACCATTCTCCTATCAGATCACTCGATCTTGTTTGGTTTGCAAATCGCTCGATATTGCAAAGCCGTTAAAGTCCACCGTCGTTGTGGCAAGCCAGTAGTCGCCTGCTGTCGTACCAAAAGACAGGAGTCGTAAGTCGCTTGATATTACGTTCTCGTTTCCTGGTTATGGATCGCTCGATACCATTTCCTTAGCAGATCGCTTGATCTTTTCAGAGTGGTAAATCGCTTGATATTACTCCTTGTTGTTTGAGCCGTGCTCATGTTCCTGGTTATGGATTGCTCGATACCATTTCCTTAGCAGATCGCTTGATCTTGTCCGAGTTGTAAATCGCTTGATATTACTCCTCGTTGTTTGAGCCGTGCTAATGTTCCTGGTTATGGATCACTCGATACCATTTCCTTAGAAGATCGCTTGATCTTGTTCGATGCTCGTCTGTGTTGAAGAGGTTTGAAGTCCTGACGGTGGGATTAAACATCAAAATGGTTACCAGTCCTGGCGTAACAGGTTATCCGAAGGAGGTTCGTCTGTCTTAGACACCACTTATCTACGAAAGATTAGTGAGGAGGGTTCGTCAAATCCTAATGTCGCACCTGGCGTAACAGGTTTTCTCGAGGAAGGCTCGTTTGTCTTAGACCATATATCTACGGAGGATATATGAAGAGGGTTCGTCTATCCTGATTATGCATGTCTATCCCACAGACTTAAGTGCATCACCGGTCCTGGCGTAAAGGGTTATCCGAAGGAGGTTCGTCTGTCTCAAGTCATATATTTTTGTGAAATGTATGAAGAGGGCTCGTGTGTCCAATTCCTGGCGTAACAGGTTTGCGTGATGAGGGCTCGTATGTCCAGCACCTGGCGTAACAGGTTTGATTGAAGAAGACTTGTCTATCTAGGTATCCTTATCTGGCGTAACAGTTCAGATGGAAGGGGCTCGTATGCTTTCTCCCCACTTCAGTCATCAAAGCGTCCTTTGGATGGGTTTATTTCCCATTGCTTTCATTCTCCAGCAGAGTTCAAATTTCAGGTTTTCTTGGTATTCAACCACAGTTCATCTTGAACGGTCGATAGCCCGTGCTATCGTCCTTTTCAGATTAACTATTGTTTGAATAGGGGCAGCTGTAACACCCTAAATTTCCCCTCTTCTTTTTAAGCATCATCATCATATCATAATCATCATAAGCATGTCATGTCCTTGGCATCTTTGCATGGAAAAGTAAAGCATAACATTCTCATGTTCTAGCATTAGGCATATGATCAACTATTGGTGGATTTGGGGCATTACAAGCTATAGCAAGAGGCCCAGTGGACTTGTCCATGTCCCATGAAGAGTCTACATGACACTCACAAGTTCAAGATCCTTTACAAAAGCCCAGGAGGTTGGGAGATCATTAGGGAATCCAGGCTAGGGCAAGCTCCTACATAATGGTTCCCAAATTAGGTTTTCCCTTTCAAGCAGGAATTCTTTGTGACTTTGGCCATTTCATGTGGGCAAAGTCTTTCATATGATAAGAGGATCCTAGGGATGAAATTTGGTGAGAAAATTCCTTGTGGAAGGCAGTTATTTTATCAGTTGCTTGCTTAAGAAGAAATTGGTCAACTGTGCATTTTAAAAGTCAACTGTCAGAATTCAAGGGGTCCAACCCCATGTTTCAAGTCAAGGGATGTCCTTAAGACCTTATAAGAGATTTGGCAAAGTCAAGGATCAAGAATCAAAGGGTTTTGAAGAACTTTCCATTTTTGGCATATGGTTTGTTTTGAAACATTCCATTTTTGGCAACTTTTGCCCTAATTTTTAAATGCTTCTTTCATGGTGAAAATGATCTCATTTGAATTTTCAACAAACATGAAAGTTGTAGGGTAGGTTCTCCCATTTTCAGAAAGTACAAGTACATTTTCATAGCCCTCATGGATCAAATGGCCTTCGAAAGATCACTTGTTTTTAGGGTTTTACATGGATTATCATTTTACACCAAGTTGCAAAAAGCATTGCAAGTCATTTCTAAGCTGATTTATGGACAAAATAAGGTCACGATACCATAAGGAATTTCACAAAAGGAATTTTGCTCAAAAGAATGCACCAAATTCGTGCATGGGAAGGGATGTATTTCATAAAATGCAAAAAGTGCATGAACATTCAAAAAGCATGATATCAACATCCAAAGGACAGGATAAGTTCACTTATGAATCAAGGGCTGGATGAGAGTTTAGCATGTGCAAGGAAGGATGAAGAGCACGAGCAATTCACTTCCTCATATCACTCTTGCATTTTTGCAAAATCAATCCTCCCACTCATTCCTCACGTGCATTTCCTCTCATTCTTTCATAAGTGTTCATGGGTACACTATAAAAGAAAACTAGGGTTTCATTTGCTGCAGATTCATCACCATTCTCTCACACCAAAGTTATTGCGCATCACATTCTTTCCTTCGATTCTCCTAATTCTCTCATCCATTTCCTAATATCTTTGCATATTCTTGATCCTGAAAGCATAAGGATCATAAATCCACCTTTCATTTAAACTAAAACTCAAGATTTCTTCAAGTGCAAGAGTGGTGCAGTTTAGTTCGAATTTCAAGATCTAGAGCAATTCAAGCACTCTCTTGCATTTATTTTGCAAGGCGAGGTTAAAGGAGATAGATCTGCATCATTAGAAGCTTTCTTTTGACCTATTTCAAGCTCTGCAAGTTCAGGTAACTCACTGAATTCGTGGATCTGGATGTGTGTTTTTAAGTATGCATTATGATTTGTATGTTGCTCTGATAATGCTGATCTATTTAGTTTTGAGTTTGAGTGAGAATTGAGGTTGTATTATTGAATTTCAGTTTGGTATATGGAAATGTTTGTGTTCGATTTGCTTTGCTTGTTGCCTAATGGATATTTTGATGTCATATTTGGAATCAACATATGTTAATTAGTTGATCTGGAGATTATGTTGCATTTATGTGATTGTTTGTTCGTACTCATGAATTTTCCGATGCCGGAGCTAGGGCTCCGGTCTTCGGATTCTGGAAAGGATGAAATGAAGAAGATGATGTTTGAACCCTTGGATCTGTGATCTGGACGGCTCATGCGTTGCCAGCATATTAATGAGAGAGCCTCCCTCTTACGTGATCTTTTAATTTCTCAATAATGCTGTGTGTTTGCCAGTTCACCATAGTTGCTGTGTGCGTGTGTTAGGGTTCACTGATGGTTCAACTTGATTGAGTTTGTTGACTTCATTGGATGCGTGAGATTGATCCATTGGCTTGCGTTTTCCCTGATTTTCTGAATTTCCAAGGTAAATGTTGTGTATACATGCTGGATCCACTGGGCCTGAGTTGCTATTCACGCCCCCTGTTTTTGTGAGCCCAATTAATTGAACTGAAGTTTATTACCAATTGCACCCCTGGCTCAATTAATTCTTATTTTATTTTTATTTCATTTCAGTTTGATTTGTAATTAATTAAAATAGTTAGAGGTCATTAAAAATTCCAAAAATATTCATAAGTAATATTTTGAGTTTTCTTTAATTTTTGATATTTTTATTTTCCATTTATTTTCATTTTCCACGCTGGAATTAATTTCTTCTTTTATTATTTGTTTTTTATTCACTTTTAAAGCATGTTGTCTTGTACAATTTATATCTTGATCATAAATTTGAATTTTGAATTGATTCTTTTTGCTATGGAATCACTTTGAAGTGTAGTTTGTTGATGATTTTTCTTCTAATTTTTAGAAGTTTACTTGATTATTTTTTATCCTTAACTTGTGTATGAAGTTTCATAACCCTAATCCATGTTTAGGCATATATTTGACCTACTTAGCTTCTAATTTTGGTCCTACTCTTTTGGCATGTTAACATTAGATGTTTGAAGAGTCTTTGTACAAGTTTGTGGAATTTTTGGATGAATGCTTGATTTGATTTGAATTTTGTTCTTTTCCTATCTTCTTTTGCATCCTTTTTGGTCATATGTTTAGTCCTTAGGTTGGGAGGGCACTTGTTACAACTCCCTTAGGTTGTTTAGACCCCTTTTAGGATGTGGATACCTCTCTGGTCTTGGATTGATGTTTGTACTTTGAGAATATTTGTGGTTTCCTGCCTTTGAAGTTCATTCACTTTTGTACATGTTCACCTCACTTCTTATGCTTCTTTGCTTCTCATGGTGATAATGCTTAAGTTTGTATGCTTCTACTCTTCATCTCTTGTGTTGCTTAGGCACATTCTTGACATGTTAGGGTTCTGGTCTTGAAGTTTGTGATGTTTGTTTGCTTGGTTTGTTATGTGTTATCTCATGCTTGTTTTGCTTTGTCATGATAATCCATAATGCTTCATGTTGAATTGTTTAATCCATTTTTCATTCTTGTTTGATCTTGACATTTGTAATTGAGATTCCGATTCTGGTTGTGTTGCTTTGGTTTGATCTTATGCCCATTTGGTGTTTCATTTGTTCTCATTTGCTTTTCTCATGATGCTTGCTTATGTTACTAACCATTTCAGGGGCTCTCGTAAGTGAGAGGTGTGGATGTGATTCCCATATATCCAATTCTTATCCTTTCTCTTTTCTTTATTGATATTCTCTTATTTGTGCTTGAGGGGCTTAGGCCATCCTTTCTTCTTCTTCCTTTCTTCTTCTCTTCTTCTTTCTCTTCTTTCTCTTCTTATCTTTTCCTTCTTTAGGATAGTAAACCTCACTAACCTAAGACCTCCTTTGCATGCTAACAATTAGGTGCTAGTCCCCCATTAGATTTTTACCTTTAAGATCTTTGGTTCTCTTCTCTTCTCATCTCAAAAAAACAAAAACCTAAAAGACACTTAATAAAGATTTAAGTGGTCCCCTGTGCAATAGCCTTATTCCATGAAACACCTGTAGTTTTACCATCTTGGGATAGTACAAGCTTTTTCATCATGATGCACAAGTCTGATCAAGATGCCATCTTCATCAAGAAAATCATAAAAAAACACTTCTTCATCAAGAATACAAAAACACTTAATAAATTCAATGAGTTAGTGAGCTTAGGCCCTAATCTCTGGAATCAAGTTTTGGGGATCTTCTCCTTACTTGAGTGTGTTTGTTCTATTATTCCATCTTGGAATGTAGTATCAAGTACACATTCCATGGAAAAGAGCTTGAGTTCACTTTCTTGTTCCACACTCATAAAAAAGCTTCTAAAAAACACAAACAAACAATAATCGTCTCTCCTTCGGGAATTCTTTTCTCACCACCTTCGCTCCATCCGCGAACTTGTCACTACTTGTCATTATGCAAGACGGTAACGCACTCGCCGTCCGAGCCTGCAACACCTGAGCATTGACATAGGCAGTTCAAGCCTTAAAACACAAGCAATCCTTTCCACCCCTAGTTAGGGTAACTACGGCGACTCTGATCCTCATTGTCCAGATGAGGTACGTAGGCAGCGGGGTAGGGCCCGTTCGAGCATAATCTTTATTTTCCCTACATTTTTCCTTTGTTTTCTTTCTCAGTTCCTTTTCCAGTTCCAGTTCCTTTTCTTTGCAACAACTTTCATTTCTTCACCCTTTGAAACAGTTTTCTAGCAAGCGTGGATCCCGTCGGGTACGTCGGACGATTTGGGGTGCTAATACCTTCCCAGGTCGTAACTGACTCCCGAACTCAGTCTCTTTGGTTCGCAGGACCTGTGTCCTTCCTTTTCTTTTCTTCTGGTTTGTGCAGCATTACCATTCTCGTTCCTTCGGGATAAAAATGCCTGGCTCGTGACTCTACCTCTTTCCGCGCCACTTTCGCGTTTGTACCAGGATGGAAATCCGGGGAGCGACACTATCCCACAGACTTAAGTGCATCACCAGTCCTGGAGTAACGAGTTATCCGAAGGAGGTTCGTCTGTCTCAAGTCATATATTTTTGTAAAATGTATGAAGAGGGCTCGTATGTCCAGTTCCTGGCGTAACAGGTTTACATGAAGAGGGCTCGTATGTCCAGTTCCTGGCGTAATAGGTTTACTTGAAGAGGGCTCGTATGTCCAGTTCCTGGCGTAACAAGTTTACTTGAAGAGGGCTCGTCTGTTCGTTCCTGGTGTCGCTCCCGGGATTTTCATCCTAGTACAAACGCGAAAGTGGCGCGGAAAAGGTAAGAGTCGCCAGCCAGACATTTTTATCCCGAATGAAGGGGAAAGGTAATGTTGCACAAACCTGAGGAAGAAGGAAAGGACAAGGCCTTGCGAACCAAAGATCTGAGTTCGGGAGTCGGTTACGAACTGGGAAGGTATTAGCACCCCTGGTCGTCCGTCGTACCCGACGGGATCCACGCTTGCTTGTTTGTTTCAAAGGGTGAGAAAAATAAAGTGTTGCTGAACAAATCCGCTAACTGGGATGGAAAATGAAATGAGAAGGGAACTGAAATAAGAAAATGGAAAGAAAGGGGGAAATGTAGGGAAAATAAAGAATGTGCTCGAATGGGCCCTACCCCGCTGCCTACGTACCTCATCAGGATAATGAGGATCAGAGACGCCGTAGTTCCCCTGACTAGGGGTGACAAATGGAAATTGCTTGTGAATTGAAGCTTGAACTGCCTATGCCATTACTCAGGTGTTGCAGACTCGGACGACGAGTCCGTAACCGTCTTACAAAGTGACAAGTAGGAGCAAGTTCGCGTACGGAGCGAATGAGGTGAGAAAAGAATTCCCGAAGGAAAGACGCTTATTGTTTGTTTGAGATTTTTATGAAGCTTTTATTTGTGAAGGTTTGCATAGGTAAGTGTACCCGAGTCTTACTCGATGGGATGTGTACGTCTCACATCATCCCGAAATGGAATGCGCAAGAGGCACACCTATCTATGGAGGAAATCCCCAAAGCTAGTCCCACAAGTGAAGGCTCAAGCACACTGGCCTATTACCATTATTAAGTGTTTTTGTATTTTTTTAGTTAAGAAGTGTTTTTTAGCTTTTCTTTGTGAGGTACTCATGCTAAGACCTATCCACCCCGAGTGATGACTCACACCTCGCCCCGAAATGGAACGCATGTGAGCATCTCGTAGCAAAGTCTCATGTCACATGAAAGTACTCAACCTTTATTAAGTGAATTAAAATTAAGTTTGAAGATGAGAAGAGAGAGAGCGCCAAAGGATCTCAAAGGAAAAATTCTAAAGGGGACTAAAATAATCCTAAGTGTTAACATGCATGGATGTCCTAAAGGTTAATGAGGTTCCTATCCTAATGAAGGAGGAAGAAGAAGATAGAAGAAGGGATGAGAAAGGCCTAGGCCCAACAAAAGAGGGTTAATTCACATAAACATAAAAGGAATAGATAAGAATTAGAGATGTGGAACTCAATTCCCACATCTCACACTTACCATAGCCCCTACAAGGTTAGTATGCACAAGCGAAACAAAAATGAGAAAATTAACATGACATCATCCAATAATCAGAAGTGAAATGAAGTAAACAAATGCTTAATGCCAATTCAACTCAAAGAAATGAAAATGAGAGACTTATGACTTAAAATGAAGCAACATGAATACCTATGGAAACAAGTGCGCGCCTATGAAAGATGTAAGGCAAAACACACAAAATACAAGCACAAAGTTCAAAACCAGAATCAAAATGATATGAAGAATGGCCTAAGAGGCCATCAAGATGAAGAGAGAGGTCACACAATACCAAACCATATCAAAATAGAAGCAACGGAACCAAAAGATGGAATTTAAACACTTAAAGAAACAAAAGACTTAATGAAGAAGCAAACTCAAACAATTCAGAAGAAACAAGACCTATCCTAGGACCAGGAAGGTACCCACACCCCAAAGTAACCCCAAATGAGAAGAAGAAGTTGGCACAAGTGCCCTTCTAAGCCTATAAGAGATCTTATGAACCAAACGAGGCAAAATGGGACAAGGTGAGAACAAAAATCCACAAATAATCAACCAGCTATATAAAATTCTACAACTTAAACCAAATGATCTTCAAACATATCATATTAGCTTGCCAAAAGGATTTTCAAAAATTCAGAAAGGAACTAGGTCAAATGGAGGCAAGAACACAAGTTAGGACAGAAAACTTACATCACAAGATACCAGACCAAAACTCAAGAAATAATTTCTTAAAAATTCAGAGAAAAATCACATGAAAACTACAAGATCTTAGGAACACAATTCAAAAAGAATGGGATCAAAACGCCAAATATTGAAAGCTATAGAAAATAAACAAGACAGACTGGTCAAGAAATGAAGCAAAAGAAGCTATGCACCTTGGTGAATTATTTCTGGCACGTGGATCAATGGAAAAAAATAAAATAAAAATGTGATAAAAAACTAGAGACATAAAGGAAATGCCATGATTTATTTGAGAATTTTTAGATGAATAGAACTATTTTTAATGGATTAAAATGGAACTGAATTGAAGAAGATAAAATTGAAGAAAAAAAGGAATTAAAGAATTAAAGGAAGGGTGTATTTAGTATGTGTTGTGCGTGGGAAACAGATTGGGCCAGTATGCTGGAGGTGCGAAAAGCAACTATCTAAGCCCAGGATGAAATGCTAGCACATGTGCGAGGGTGAGAAATTGATTATGGGGTGCAAACAGGACTCCATGTATCCGAAACGGGCTAAGCCCAACCCAAGGTCATTGCTTGACCTAATACAAATTCTCTTAACAAAAAAATTCAGAAAAAACAAATTCTAATCCTCTTAGAAACCGAATCAACAGAAGAAACCTTAACAATTCTTAATGACTCATAAAACCTCTTTATTAATCTTTTTATGAATATTAATCAAAAATCCCTAATATCAAACCAAAAAAAATATAAAACACAAAACATGGAAATAGAAGCTGAAGCTCTCCCTCTCAGATCACAGCTCAACCTCATCTTCTATGAAAACCCTAGCCCGCCGCCGCTCAGCTTCCGGCCTAACGTCGTCAGCGTGAACCATCACCTCCGATTCGCCTTCCTCCTCACGACTTCGTCCTCACAAACTTTCCGCCACCACTCATCCTAACCTAAGCCTCTCTCAACCTCCCCTCTTACGCAACCTAGCCGCCGAAACTTCTTCAACCTCACGGCACCAAACTCCTCTCGCCTCCGTCAACCTCCATATTGTTCTTCCTCCAACAACCTCATCACCAACCTTCCTCTTACTTCCAAACGCCGCCGCCATCCACTACCTAACCTACTCCTCACCAATCATCCGAATCCGAAAACCCTCTCAAAATGAACAATCCAAACAACACGAATCTAAACCTCTCACGACTTCAATCGGCCTCCGTCTTCTCCTTCGAATCCCGCCGCCGCCTCTGCTTCCTCAACCCACAAACGAATGGACTAACGCCACTCCCTCGGCCTCTTCTATTTCTAGCTCCACGAAATGGCGACAAACCTCCTCCCTCGACATCAAACACCGCCGCGTACTCTCTACTTTATTCACTCTATGACTTAGCCTAAGCTCCTCTCAATTTCACTCGGTTTCTCCTCCGTCCAATCCTAACCTAACCTAGACAACTCAAAGAAACTACCCTAGCTAAGAGAAAACCTCCCGGCAATTCAGACTCACACAACGGAGCTCAAAGCAAAACCAATCGAAAATCAATACTAGCTACTACCAATTCAACAAACAGCCAGCAATTGCATCGAACAAATAAATCGAAGACGTACCTGTTATGCGACGAGACGACAAACAATCACGAAAGTCAGCCTCGATGCGGTAATGCTCCCTCTTATGCTTTTGCTTCCGATTTGAATCTTTTCTTCTTTTCTTCGAATCCGATTTGTTGCTGTTAATCCAGAATCCGCGTGTTAAATCCGCTTGCAGGTATGTTGATGCTGCTGCGAAGATTTCGATCAATTGAAGAGGCTGAAGCGAATCGATGAAGATTGGAATCGGTTTCTCTGTTCTGTGTTGATACGATTTGCAGGCTGGTTGATATTGCTGCGAATACTCTGTTCGATTGAAGAATAATGGAGAGAGAGATTGACGAGAATTGGATCCGTTCTGGTGAGTTCTTGGTGCTGGAAATTGAAGAACTCGATGATGATTGAGGATGATTGGATCAAGATTATCAAGAAGTGATTGAAGTTTGAAGAATTGGATTCTGTTTTTTTAGAGAAATTGGTTGAAGTTTGTAGAGAAAATAGATGAAGCTTCAAGAGAATTGGAGAAAGAAAATGGATGAGAATCCCTTGATTCTGTTATTGGTGAAGCTTGTGTATCGATTCTGTTATTGTGTTGAGAAGAAAAAACGGTTATGGAAATCTGTTATCTTTTTTCTTCTGAGATTTTGTTATCCCTCCATTTTTCTTCTAGAACAATTCTGTTATGGGTGATGAATTTTTTTAGAGTGATTCAGTTATTCTCCATGAAGTTTTCGTGACTTCTCTTTTTCTTCTCAAATTCTCAAAATCTTTCCTTTTTTCTTTGTTCTATTATTATTATTTGCCTTCTTTTTTTTTTAATTCTTTTCTTGAATTTCCTTTTGAATCAGTTTATCTCATGTGCTGTATTTCCTTCTGCTATGCGTTTTGATACTCAAAGGAGGTGCGTGCTTGTGTGGGGTCCCTTTTCATTTGGCAGAAAGGCCAATGTGTGTGTATATTTGTGAATTGCGTCCGCACCTGTACCATACTTGGAATCATTTTTGGGTAGCATGCTTTGCATTTTGAGTTTTTTCCATTTTTTCATGTAGCAGCTTGTACCATATTTTTTTATCGTTTCTTCATGGCTAGCAACGATGGGCTTTTGGTAGCATAAATGATATGGGCTCAAAAAATTAAAATGAATAAAGAGATGACTATGTTTTGAATGTGTGATTTAAATGGATAGAAAAGAAAGTTTATTTGGAATGGATTTGGAAATTGATTTAGGAAAATAGTTAATGGGAAAAAAAACCTAATGGGTCTAGAAGTTAGTTTGATAATAAAATGGATAATGGAATTAATAAAATCGGAAAAGGATTAGAAGAATGAAAATTTGGTTAATGTGAAATGGTTAATGAGTAATCGAATACACTCTCCGCCAATATTTTTCACTAATGCACCTTGAATAGATTCGATCTAAAGACTTCTCTTGAAAATACTCCAACAACTCTTGCTGAACACATTCTTGGCCCGCTAAACAATTCGTCACTGATAAATCTCACACAACACACTTGACTTTAAACGCACATTAGCTGAGAAATAGTCCACTGAAACCAACAATACACAATTGAAGAAGCTCCTGAGATAATGAGAAAATAAGAATAGCTTTGTAACTTGATGAAGGAGAAAATTGCTTAATGACAAGCCAGATGCATAGTGAATATTCCTTGCAGACGTGAAATCTCTGAAGACTGCTAAATTAGGGAAATAAACCCTAAATTAGCAAACATAAGCATAGGAGAACGATACCACTGGTGGCTGCAAGCCAAAGCCTTGATTTCTTCTGATAATCCGCAAATAAAGCGTGAGACCCTAATTCTTCAGAAAAACTCGATCCCATGTCTTATGCATATGATATGAATCCTAAATGCTAATGATCTAATCAAAATGCAGATGATATGCAAACGAAAAGCCAGAAAAAGACAGAAAGGCCAGAGGGCAAATTTGGGTGTCTACAGCTGCCCCTATTCAAACATCAGTTAATCTGAAAGAGGCGATAGTACGGGCTATCGACCATTCATGATAAACTGTGGTTGAATACCAAGAAGACCAGAAATTTGCACTCTGACGAAGAATGCAAAACCGGGAAATAAACCCGACCAAATGACGCTTTGGTGACTGAAGGGGAGAAAAAAGCAGACGAGCTTCTTCCAAGTTGAAACTGATATCTGGAATAAGAGTGCTAAGACAGACGAGTCTTCAAACCATCCTGTGACGCCAGGAGCTGGACATACGAGTCCTCAACATACCTCAATAACATAAACCGAGACAGACGAGTCTCTAGACAAATCCTGTGACGCCAGGAACTGGACATACGAGTCCTCCAACACTGCATATAGCATGAGACAGACGAGTCTCCTTCGGATTTACCTGTTACGCCAGGACCGGTAATGCACTTAAGTCTGTGGGATAGACATGCAATCAAGGTAGACGAACCTTCTTCATATATTATCCGCGGATATATGGTATAAGACAGACGAGTCTTCTTGAGCAAACCTGTTACGCCAGGTGCAACAACAATAATAATTGGTGCCTGAGACAGACGAGCCTCCTTCGGATTTACCTGTTACGCCAGGACCAGTAACCATTTCGACATTTAATTCCCACTGTCAGGATTCAAAACCTCTTCAATACAGACGAGTATTGGATGATCATCAAGATAACACAGACGAGTGCCATAAGTCAATGATACAGACGAATATCAGATGATGATCTGAGAAACACAAACGAGTGTCTCAGGCAATGATACAAACGAGTATCAGCCACTGGTATATACAAATACCAGAAATTCAAACACAGACAAGCATTTGAAGCAGCAATAGAAGAATACCAGGATAATCAGCAAATTCCCACATACAGATGTAAGCTAGCACATACGAGCGCTGAGGGTGATACAGACGAGTATCCAAGCAAGGCAGACGCTTCAGAACACAAACGACTTCTGGGGAATAAAAGCAGACGAGCTTCAAACAAACACAGACGAGTGCTGGACAGTTGCAAACGAGCAACAACAGAGAATACATATCAAGGCACAGACGAGTGCAACAAAGGGTCCAACGCCAAACACAGACGAGTGTTGGAAGGTTGCAGACGAGCAACAACAAATATCATATCAAAACACAGACGAGTGTCGAGAAGTGGCGAACAAACAACTATCATAACCAAACACAGACGAGTGCTGGAAATTGCAGACGAGCAATAACAGAGGTATCGTAACACAGACGAGTGTTGAGAATCAACAACAAAATAATACATCTCAAAGCACAGACGAGTGCTGGAATTTGTAGACGAGCAATAACAGAGGTATCGTAACACAGACGAGTGTTGAGAATCAACAGCAAAATAATACATCTCAAAGCACAAACGAGTGCTGGAATTTACAGACGAGCAATCAACAACTGATATAATCAAACACAGACGAGTGTTTGAAATTGCAGACAAGCTAAATCGAAGTAATCATGAACCACTGCTGGAGAAAGCAAATGAGCAATACCAAAAGGCCAACACGGACGAGTGTTGAAAGATGCAGACGAGCAGCAATAAAGCAGTGATATATCCCTGCTGGGGAAAACTTTGCTTAGGGATAACACATACGAGTGTTGAAGATTGCAGATGAGCAACTAACGAATGCCTGATCGGCAACAAGAGATACAACTCTACAGGGGAAGACAAGTCAAGAGGTCTGGATACCCACTCTGACTGAGGTGATGAATACCTGGCTATATCATCAAATACCCAAAAGTATGGCAACTTTGCTGGGAAATATTTCACGGACGGGGGTGAAAATCAAATATGAACTCTGTGGGGAAAGATCATCTTCAGGCTTGTCTGAGGAAAATGCCTCAACAACAATCGGGCTGGAGAGAGCATCTGTTGATTCAAGATTCTGAGGGAATATCAAGCTTTCAGTCACACCTGCTGGGGAGTACTCTTGCTGATGATAAAATACTGTTAATTCCATCTCTGATGATGTCAGGCTTGCATACTCCACTGGGGGAAGAAGAAAAATGCTTGGGCTACTGCCAAGGCTCAGCTGGATAAAATCTCTGCTGGAGATGCCAGGCTCCAGATACCTGCTGGGAGAAGAAATCTCTGCTTGGGGAGATACTCGATTGGGGAGGAGTAACTGCTCGATAATGTGACACCATCCCGCAACCTGCAACAAAAGAAAACACAAGTGTGCCCCGGGGATTTGCGTGGAATGATTTGTTCATCCATCGTCACCCGACACTCAAAGAGGGTTACAGTTTCCCTGCATGTCATTTTTCTTTTCAAAATTATCACCATGTTTAGATGCAATGCTATTTTTGCCAAAAATTCAGGACATTTTGCAAGCAAAAATAAACACACACAGTTTTTTGACTGAATATTATTTTTATTGAATGGCCTCTGAATAGGCAAAGATTTTACATCAGGAAGCAACCACCTGGAAAGAGGTAGCCACTATAAAAATTGAGAAAAGAAACTATCCTAATGGCAATGTACACGGTATTCCAAGGAGTTCCATTTCCGCTATGACCTGCATGTCTTCGATATTCTCCATTCTGCTTTGGTTTTCTGAGAGGACGAGGGAACTGTTTCCTATCCTTCTGACATTGTCAAGCTGTACGAAACGATGACGTGGTTCAGATAACTTGGATCACAGTTGTTCGCTTATTCCCTTATTTTGCGTGGATCGCCCTCTCGGGTTTTCAATCCACCGGGATACCCTTTTTTGCCTGAGCTGTCCAATGCGGCTTTTCAACTCAGCGGGTGTACATTCTTTTATATTTATTTCCCTAATTTTTGCCCGAGCTTTTTTATTCTGTTTTTAGCTCGCCGGGATGCCCTTTTCTTGCCTGGACTTACATTCTGTTTTTGCGTCCAGCAGGTCTCTTTATGCGAAGTATTTTTTAACTGCGTCCGAGTTAACAAGGGATGGGAAGTCATCTCCATCCATAGTGGTGAGCATCAGTGCTCCTCCTGAGAAGACTTTCTTCACTATGAATAGTCCTTCGTAGTTTGGGGTCCACTTGCCCCTGTTATCTGAACCAGGAGGAACTATCCTCTTCAACACAAGATCTCCCACTCGATACTCTCGAGTACGTACTCGTTGATCGAATGCCCGCTTCATTCTCCTCTGATAAAGCTGACCATGACAGATAGCCGCTAATCTCTTTTCCTCAATTAGACATAGCTGATTGTAATGAGCACGCACCCATTCAGCCTCATCCAGCTTGACATCCATCATTACGCGCAGTGAAGGGATCTCTACTTCAACAGGCAGGACTGCTTCCATGCCGTACACCAGAGAGAAGGGAGTTACCCCTGTTGACGTCCTGACTGACGTTCGGTACCCATGCAAAGCAAACGGTAACATCTCATGCCAATCTTTGTAGGTGACAACCATTTTCTGCACAATCTTCTTGATATTCTTGTTAGCTGCCTCTACCGCACCATTCATCTTAGGTCGGTAAGGAGAAGAATTGTGATGCTGTATTTTGAAGTCCCGACATAAGTCTGCCATCATATTGTTGTTGAGATTAGAACCATTATCAGTAATGATCCTTTCGGGTACTCCATATCTGCATATGATATCTCTTTTCAGAAATCTTGCCACCACTTGACGAGTGACATTGGCATAAGAAGCTGCTTCTACCCACTTGGTAAAGTAATCAATCGCGACCAAGATGAAGCGATGACCATTCGAAGCAGTTGGCTCGATCTTCCCGATCATGTCAATACCCCACATAGAGAAAGGCCAAGGAGATGACATGACGTTGAGCGGGTTAGGAGGAGCATACACTTTATCTGCATATATTTGGCACTTGTGGCACTTTCGAGCGAATGAACAACAATCTGCATCCATTGTCATCCAGTAATACCCTGATCTCAGCAGTTTCTTTGCCATAGCATGTCCTCCTGCATGGGTACCAAAAGATCCTTCATGGACTTCCTGCATCAACAAGCTTGCTTCGTGTCTATCCACGCATCTGAGCAAGACCATGTCGAAGTTCCTCTTGTACAAAACCCCGTCTGTGTTCAAGAAGAAACTAGCAGCAAGTCGTCTCAAGGTCTTTTTGTCGTTGGAAGATGCCCCTGTTGGGTATTCTTGCTTTTCCAGGAATAACTTGATATCAAAATACCAAGGTTTCTCGTCAGACATGGCATCTACAGAGAAAGTATAAGCTGGAGAGTCAAGCCTGGATATGTCAATTCTGGGCACAAAATTCCAACACAGGACTTTAATCGACGAAGAGAGAGTGGCCAAAGCATCGGCAAACTGATTTTCGTCACGTGGTATGTATTTGAGCTCAACTGTCGTGAAGAACGTCAACAGTTTCCTAGCATAATCCCTGTACGGAACTAGATGCTCTTGATGCGTATACCACTTGCCGGTAATTTGGTTAATGACGAGGGCTGAATCTCCGAATATATCGAGGTTCTTAATCCGTAGATCAATTGCCTCCTCTATTCCCATTATACACGCCTCGTATTCCGCTTCATTGTTGGTGCAGCCAAAAGTACTTCTGGCAGCGAAGGGTAAGTGGACACTTTCAGGAGTAATAAGTACGACACCAACTCCACGACCATTGATATTGACAACCCCATCAAACATCAACTTCCATTTGGATTCAGGGTCAGGCCCCTCCTCCGGAAGTGGTTCCTCATAATTGTTTGTTTTGAGGTACATGATGTCCTCATCAGGGAAATCAAACCTCATTGGCTGATAGTCATCCTCAAGAGGTTGCTAAGCAAGGTATTCTGACAATACACTTCCTTTGATGGCTTTCTGAGAAGTGTACTGGATGTCGTATTCAGTTAAAATCATCTGCCATCTAGCAACCCTTCCGGTCAATGCTGGTTTCTCAAAGATGTACTTGACAGGATCCATCTTGGAAATGAGAAGTGTGGTATGAGTCAACATGTACTGCCTCAGCCGGCGAGCAGCCCATACCAAAGCACAGCAAGTTTTCTCGAGCAGTGAGTATCGGGATTCACAGTCGGTAAACTTTTTGCTAAGGTAATAAATGGCGTACTCTTTTCGACCAGACTCGTCATGTTGGCCGAGCACACACCCCATCGACCCTTCTAGCACGGTCAAGTACATGATTAACGGTCTCCCCTCCACTGGAGGCATCAGAATAGGAGGCTCCTGCAAATATTCCTTTATTTTGTCGAAAGCTCTTTGGCAATCATCATTCCACCTGACCGTTTGCTCTTTTCTTAGCAACTTGAATATCGGTTCGCACGTGGCAGTTAGATGAGATATGAATCGAGAAATGTAGTTCAATCTACCTAAGAACCCACGCACTTCCTTTTTTGTCCTTGGTGCAGGCATATCTTGAATAGCTTTCACTTTAGCAGGATCTACCTCAATTCCTCTTTGACTTACAATGAAACCCAACAATTTTCCGGAACGCACTCCGAAAGTGCACTTGTTCGGATTCAACCTCAGTTTGTACTTGATCAATCTATCAAATAGCTTCTTTAGGTTAACCAAATGCTCCTCTTCGTCTTTAGACTTCGCAATCATATCATCCACATAACATTCGATCTCCTTGTGGATCATGTCATGGAACAATGTGACCATCGCCCGTTGATAAGTTGCCCCGGCGTTCTTCAGACCAAAGGGCATGACCTTATAGCAGAATGTCCCCCACGGGGTAATGAACGTTGTCTTCTCCATGTCCTCCGGTGCCATTTTTATCTGATTATAACCGGAGAATCCATCCATGAAGGAGAACACCGAGAATTGAGCAGTATTGTCGACCAACACGTCAATGTGTGGCAACGGAAAATCGTCCTTTGGGCTTGCTCTCTTCAAATCCCGATAGTCAACGCACATCCGGACCTTGCCGTCCTTCTTAGGTACTGGTACGATGTTAGCTACCCAAGGTGGGTAACTAGTCACGGCAAGGAACCCGGCATCCCACTACTTCTGAACCTCCTCTTTAATCTTCATCGCCATATCCGGGCGAGTTCTTCTCAATTTTTGCTTTACAGGAGGACAGTCTTCTCTCAGGGGTAGCTTATGCATCACGGTGTCGGTATCTAAACCTGGCATATCTTGATATGACCAACCAAAGATGTCCACATACTCTCTCAGCATACTGATCAGCTCTTTCTTGACGTCGGCCTGCAGATTGGCCCCTATCATGATTTCTTTCTTTGCATCTTCACTACCAATGTTGATGGTCTCAATCTCCTCTTGATGAGGCTGAATAACTCGTTCCTCTTGTTTCAACAATCTGACCAACTCTTCAGGGAGGTCACAGTCTTCCTCAACCCCTTCATCAGCTTGGTAGACTGGATTATCAAAGTCATGCATAGTCATAGCAGGAACGTTATCCGTGGAATCCGGATGATCAACACTGGACAAATGATGTGCTTATTCAGAATCTGCTTATTTTGAAAAAAGAGACGCTAACACAAAACAAAAAGGAAAACACATTGCCATTTTTATATATTTTTTTGTGAAAAAGTTTAAAACAAAGACAGGGAACATAGTTTGTCTGAAAATGTCCTTTTATTCCATAGCAAAATAACGATGCGATACAAAACATGGTGGCCTAATACAATGGATCCAAGCATCTTGGGCATAATGCTGGATTTGACAATGCAGTATGCTAATAAAAAGAAACAAAGCAATTACTTTGAGAGCCAGGTGACTTGAACAATGTCTTCAGCAGACCAATTTCCTAGCTCCTCGCTGGGCGCACACGGGCGGATCCAATTGTTGTCCCAGTCTCTGTCACTATCCCCGTCTTGGCTTGCCGTACAAATTTGATCGCGGTCGAGCAACCCAGCGCTTGTAAACGTGATAGCCTTACCACTTGAAGTATAACCGCCGGGCTGATACCCTAAGCCGAATTTATCGTCCTTCTTTTCCAGCTCCAACAGCTTGCCCCAGCCCTGAGCACTACCTGATTGCACAACCTCTTTTGCTTCCTGGTAGGAATGAATGGACGTGCCCTCGTTGTTTTTCTTCACAGGAGTCAAGATACTGACATCTGCCTCAAAAGCTTGGCACAAAGTCTCGTGGATTTCTCCATCCATCTCTACATATTTAAACGTCGACAGATGGCTGACAAATATATCCTCTTCCCCACAAACGGTGATGACCTGGCCGTCCACCACGTATTTAAGCTTCTGATGCAGGGTTGAGGTAACGGCTCCAGCAGCATGTATCCACGGTCTGCCCAACAAGCAACTATACGCAGGCTGAATGTCCATAACATAGAAAACACTTTTGAAGACTTGAGAGCCTATCTTGACAGGCAACTCAACCTCTCCGAAAACTGATCTTCTTGAACCATCGAAAGCTTTAACAACCAGATCACTCAGCGTCAGGACAATCCCATCAATATTAAGCTTCATCAACGCCTTCTTCGGAAGCACATTCAAGGAAGAGCCTGTGTCTACAAGAACATGAGACAGCACAGCACCCTTGCATTCCATCGTGATGTGTAGTGCTTTATTATGATTCCTTCCCTCCGATGTGAGGTCTCGGTCAGTGAAGCCTAAGCCATGGCTAGCATTGACACTTCCAACAACAGCCTCGAGTTGGTTGACAGTAATCTCTTGAGGAACATAGTTCATTTGAAGTACTTTCAGTAAGGCTTCTCGGTGCGCGGGAGAGCACATTAGCAGTGACAAGATAGAAATCTTTGAAGGCGTTTGGTTTAGTTGATCAACCACCTTGTAATCACTCCTTTTGATAATCCTCATGAACTCCTCTACTTCCTTTTCAAACGTCCCCTGCCCAGCCACAGGAGGAGTTGACTCGTCATTCGCAGTCTGCTTTCCTTTGTCTTTGGACGAAGCCTCGGCCTCAGGATCCTTTCTCAGTGCAGGGGGAGCGAACAACCGACCACTTCGGGTAAAACCCCCAACACCTCCTACATTCTCAATAGTCAGGTCAGCAACAGGTCTACTCTCCATCCTTTGTCCAGCTACATAAACCTCGGAGCCATAATGCCAAGGAATGGCTCTATCATCTGTGTACGGCACTGGCCCAGGTATAGTAATAGTTATGGGACTAATCTGAGGAGCATAAATTGTAACCGGCTCTTGTCTGACGGGCATATCAGCTTCATCGTAGAAAATAGTAATGGTTGACACATCATCAACCTCTTCATTACTAACCGTACTGAACTGCAAGGACCCCTCATCGATCAATTCCTGCAAACCCGTCTTCAATTTCTCACAGCCATTCACAACACTCATACAGTCTTCACAACCAAGATGGCAACCGGGAAATACTTGACCCTTCAACAGTCTCTCCTTCACCACCCTCAAAGGTGTCTTGACTTCATCGATACTCAGCACCAAACTCAACTTGTCATCACCCTCAACAACATTGACTCTTGCCCCGCCGTGATTAGGCATAGGGTTCGAGTTGACATTCGGTGGCGGCGCAAAGTTGATTGCCTTAGAATCCACAAGATCCTAAACTTTGTGATGCAGAGCCCTGCACTTCTCAGTCGAGTGCCCGGGTGCTCCAGAGTGAAAAGCGCATCGCGCGTTGACATCATAACCAACCGGAAGCTCTCCTGGAGGTGGTGGTGCCAAAGTCCTCAGTTGAATGAGGTTCAAATCTAACAGTTTTGGCAATAAGGCAACATAAGTCATCGGGATAGCTTCAATCACCCTGTTAGCCGGGCGAGTCTGCCTCGGCTGATATGGTCTCTGCTGGTAATTGGTACGAGGTTGTTGTTGTTGCTGATGTTGTTGTGGTGGAGGTAGCATCTGTTGTACGGGAGCTGCAGGAATGGTGACAGCAGCCATATGTTCATAGGGTCTTTTGTAACCACGACCCTGGCTTCGGCCGAATACAACATTCGTCTCGCCTTCTCGCCTTCTAGGAGGTCCACTAAAAGCTTTCCTCACTCCATTTGAGCTACTAGCACTTGGGTCTTGTACCTTCCCCATTTTCAGCAACGTTTTAACTCTTTCTCCCGCAATGACAATATCGTTGAACTTAGTAGCAGAACTCGACGCCAGTCTCTCAAGAAATACCCCCTGGAGGGTACCCATAAACATATCGGCCATTTCATTCTCTAACAGGGGTGGTTGCACCCTGGCAGCTAGCTGGCGCCACCTCTGGGCATATTCTTTGAAGCCTTCTTTTGCTGTCTGAGCCATATGCTGCAACTGCGTGCGGTTCGGAGCCATATCCATGTTATATTGATACTGCCTCACAAAGGCTTCAGCTAGATCCTTCCAGCTCTTGACATTGACCCTACTGAGCTTCATGTACCATTCAAGGGAAGCTCCCACCAAGCTGTCTTGAAAGTAATACATCCACAGTTTCTCATCGTCTGTATGAGCGGCAATTCTCCCAACAAACGATTGCAGATGGGTCTTTGGGCAAGCAGTGCCATTATACTTCTCGAAGGTTGGAACTTTGAACTTATACGGAATCCTGACTCCAGGAACCAAGCCCAAGTTGGTTATGTCGAATCCCAAAGAGCTCTGGGACTGAATAGCCTTGATTTGCTCAGCCATCTCTTCGAACCTCTTGTTCATTTCTACTCCTTGACCTTCAGCTTCATCAAGTAGAGTGAACTGGTCATCATGATTGTCCATCTGAAGGTTATGCAGCCCATCGTTGATTATAGTCGCTCCTGGTTGTGTAACAGGAGTTTCAACCTGACGTGCGCCCGCACCGGTACGATTATCAGCATTAGCAGCAGCAGCAGTGTTCCTGTTCTGATTCTCAACCATCTCTCGCAGACGCTCTTGATTTTGCCCCATGCCAGCCATTTACGTCATGAAGTTATCCATTCTCTGCCTCAAATCTGCCAAGTCCGCTTGCATCTGGTCCATGGCTCGTTCTCTGTTAATCTTGGTTGGGTATCTGTGCACTGCTGGTTGTTCCCGAACTTTACGGGGAGCTATAGTGCCTGTAACACAAAACACATTAGTAACTGAGACACTACCTGCAAAACAACAAACAGGTTATATGGATGCAATGCAGTTGTTTATGTTTCCAATCACAGGTCATTTATGCCTCGGTTCCGATATTTAACAAAGAAAACCAGATGGGCACTGATCCTCGACTTTCAGAAACCTTTACGGGAAACCACATTCAAACCATAATAGCAAGCAAACCAAGAAATGGTGAGAAACATCATAACATAGATCAGCCCATTAGGCACAATAAAACAGAATTCCTCGTAGGGTACAAACAGCTAGGACTCCTACAACATGCCTGTAGGTAATCCAGATACAAAAACAAACTAAGAAGCACAACCACCGCCTGAGGATCCTGAAACTCCATCATCAGACCTGACCTTCTTGATTCCCGCCATCAACTTGAGGTCTTCAATCTCTTTAAGTGCTGCTTTGAGGGCTTGTTGACTGTCTGCGAGCTGTTGGGTCTTCTCTCTGCGAATCTTGTGGGCCTGTTCCACCTCTTCGTTTTTGTAAGCCATCTGAACTTCAAAGAACTCTTCTTTTTCTTTATACTGCTTCAGCTCTTTCTCTCTCTGTCCCTTCAACCAGACAATAGACTGACGAGCATCTCTGAGGGTCTTTGACTTCTTTTTGCGCTCAGCTTCTCTTTGGGCTTCCATCATCCCTAACCTGCGGAAATGTGCTTCTCTACCTGCGAAGTCCTTCCCCTTAGCCTCCAAAGTCATCTGCATCTTTAGCAACTTCTCTTCGGCTTCAATCTTGGCCCTGTTGGCTTGGTGATACAGGCTTACCACCTCAGTATTTTCAACTCTAACCGCATGTAGCTGGGCTTCCAACTTCTTGAATTCCTCTAGAGGTACTGTATCAATGGACTCAGCAACTGGGGGAACTGGTGTTGAAAATGGTAACAAAACTCTTCTGGCTCTGTCTTTCAACCAAGCTTCATACTCTGGGAATGTCTGATTGTTGCACTTCCCAAAGCTAGCTATCCCTTCTCCCTTAATGCACTTCCAAGCTCCCGCTACTTTCCTCACTAAGGGCATATTATCTTTCACTGAGAAGTAGAAAGTAGGGGTCAGCTTCAAATCTTCAGGCACTTCTCTCAAAGCATATCCTAATTGTCTTCTTAACAAGATTGGATTGCAATTAATCCCTCCAGTTATTCCCAACAAAGGCACACTAAGATAACTCCCGCAGCTGGTGATGAAACGTGCACCTTGCAGCCTTGGAGTGAACCATCTAACATCCTTGGCCAGCAACTTTTCCAGCTTCTGAGCCCATATCAAACTATGGTCACTAAACACTCCCGTACTAGGCAAATTCCTCATGAACCATATGTGAAATAACGGAGCACAGCAACAGACCAAACCTCCCTTCTTCTTCTCAGTCTTGTAATGAACCGAGTAATACAAATCCCCGAGTAAGGTAGGCACAGGATTCTTCAGCAAAAAGAGATGTATGGCGTTTATATCTATGAACTTCTCCATATCAGCAAACAAGATAATGCCATAGATAGAAAGAGCCAAGATAGCACAGACAGCATCCCATTCCTCTTCAACAGCCAATTCTTCCGCCTTCTTCACTAGAGCCTCCAAAGAAAACCCAGACACACCTCCTTTAATAATGGTCAACGACTTCACAGTAGAAGGGCTCAAATAAAGAGCTTCAGCAATAGCCTCAGGTGTCGGTCTACTCATCTCAGAATTGAAAGGAATCTGGTCTCGAACCGGCACGCCCAGGATCAGAGCATACTCTTCCAACATAGGGCCCAACTGAAAATCAGGAAAGGTGAAGCAACGGAGCTAAGGGTCATAATACTGAAGCAATGTATGAATAGCACTCCTCTCGGAAGGATCCAGCTCTATCACCACATCAAGAATATTCCCGTAAGCTTTTCTGAATCTCTCTACCTGGTTGGGTGTAATCAGTTTTACCATCTTTTTCAACAAGCCGACCTTGATATCAAAGAACTTGAAGTGAATATTCTGTTTGCGAGGATCTTCCATCTTTGAAGAGGATACCGGAACCGGAGGCAGAGATATGAACCTGTGAATGAAAACAAAGACAATGATTAATGATGCAATGATGCAATGCAGATGCAAATGCAAAGACAATGGTCATATGGGACTGTCTGGAATCTGGACACTGATAAGGGCCCCTCTGAATAACTGACAAACCAAAAGTCCACTGAGTCACACTCTCTGATAACCACGACCCTCTGAAGAAGATCTCAGGACCACAGTATCAAGAATACCAGAACAAGAAAACCAGAACTCCGGAACCAAAGTAACTGTATCATAACATGAATTGTACTGGTGACAAGGGTATGATGAGGTCGAGGGTTCCTGCAAACCTGTAAACCCATCCCTAATCTCACGGGTGTGCTCTGGGTCAAACATCACGGACTCTCAAAGCCGAATAGCAATAATACTTTCACCATTTCCGAGAAATGGCTCATGACCAAATCAGGGAATCGGTTAGGCATTATGTACTACGCAGGGAGGCCTCAGCTGAGTCCGGGAAAAACAAGCATCCCTTATAGGTTCCCAGCTTCAAGCGCTGCAATCGAGAAACAATAGTACATTCAGCCCGTAGGATACAGTACTAATGTCATACGACCAGATGCTTTGACTGAGTTCCTATAAGAGAACCAGGCCATCCTATGCGAGTCCCCAGTGGACCCTCGGGTGCGAATGGGTTTGCCACAAAATGTGGTCTGCCACTGTCACCACTGGAGAGGGTTGTTTCCACAAAGGTTCTCAATGATCGGTCCCCAGATGCACATAACTATCAAGGTCCTATCCCGAAGTGAAGGAAATCCCCACACAAGATATTTCCAAGACAGTCGCAATCTGGGCGTGAAACACATCGCCACTCATCATGCCACATGCGAGTACAATATGTCCACTCTAATCCTAGGGTGCACTCAAGCCGTGTACTTGGCTTATCTCTCAGAAACAGTATCACCCAAGCCCACCAAACAGAAAACCAGTCCAGACAGTCCAGTATGATATACATGATGCAGAAAATAAATACTGAAAATTGTAAATAAAGCTGTAAATAAAGCAGTAAACAAACAACAATACAATACAACAAGCCACATAAAACAAACATCACCCAATGAAACAACGACACACAAGCGCTAGGAGAGACTCACAGGGGAACCAGAGATTATCTGGTGTCTTATCCCCAGCAGAGTCGCCAGCTGTCGCTCCCGGGATTTTCATCCTAGTACAAACGCGAAAGTGGCGCGGAAAAGGTTAGAGTCGCCAGCCAGACATTTTTATCCCGAATGAAGGGGAAAGGTAATGTTGCACAAACCTGAGGAAGAAGGAAAGGACAAGGCCTTGCGAACCAAAGATCTGAGTTCGGGAGTCGGTTACGAACTGGGAAGGTATTAGCACCCCAGGTCGTCCGTCGTACCCGACGGGATCCACGCTTGCTTGTTTGTTTCAAAGGGTGAGAAAAATAAAGTGCTGCTGAACAAATCCGCTAACTGGGATGGAAAATGAAATGAGAAGGGAACTGAAATAAGAAAATGGAAAGAAAGGGGGAAATGTAGGGAAAATAAAGAATGTGCTCGAACGGGCCCTACCCCGCTGCCTACGTACCTCATCAGGATAATGAGGATCAGAGACGTCGTAGTTCCCCTGACTAGGGGTGACAAAGGGAAATTTCTTGTGAATTGAAGCTTGAACTGCCTATGCCATTACTCAGGTGTTGTAGACTCGGACGACGAGTGCGTAACCGTCTTGCAAAGTGACAAGTAGGAGCAAGTTCGCGTACGGAGTGAATGAGGTGAGAAAAGAATTCCCGAAGGAAAGACGCTTATTGTTTGTTTGAGATTTTTATGAAGCTTTTATTTGTGAAGGTTTGCATAGGTAAGTGTACCCGAGTCTTACTCGATGGGATGTGTACGTCTCACATCATCCCGAAATGGAATGCGCAAGAGGCACACCTATCTATGGAGGAAATCCCCAAAGCTAGTCCCACAAGTGAAGGCTCAAGCACACTGGCCTATTACCATTATTAAGTGTTTTTGTAGTTTTTTAGTTAAGAAGTGTTTTTTAGCTTTTCTTTGTGAGGTACTCATGCTAAGACCTATCCACCCCGAGTGATGACTCACACCTCGCCCCGAAATGGAACGCATGTGAGCATCTCGTAGCAAAGTCTCATGTCACATGAAAGTACTCAACCTTTATTAAGTGAATTAAAATTAAGTTTGAAGATGAGAAGAGAGAGAGCGCCAAAGGATCTCAAAGGAAAAATTCTAAAGGGGACTAAAATAATCCTAAGTGTTAACATGCATGGATGTCCTAAAGGTTAATGAGGTTCCTATCCTAATGAAGGAGGAAGAAGAAGATAGAAGAAGGGATGAGAAAGGCCTAGGCCCAACAAAAGAGGGTTAATTCACATAAACATAAAAGGAATAGATAAGAATTAGAGATGTGGAACTCAATTCCCACATCTCACACTTACCATAGCCCCTGCAAGGTTAGTATGCACAAGCGAAACAAAAATGAGCAAATTAACATGACATCATCCAACAATCAGAAGTGAAATGAAGTAAACAAATGCTTAATGCCAATTCAACTCAAAGAAATGAAAATGAGAGACTTATGACTTAAAATGAAGCAACATGAATACCTATGGAAACAAGTGCGCGCCTATGAAAGATGTAAGGCAAAACACACAAAATACAAGCACAAAGTTCAAAACCAGAATCAAAATGATATGAAGAATGGCCTAAGAGGCCAGCAAGATGAAGAGAGAGGTCACACAATACCAAACAATATCAAAATAGAAGCAACGGAACCAAAAGATGGAATTCAAACACTTAAAGAAACAAAAGACTTAATGAAGAAGCAAACTCAAACAATTCAGAAGAAACAAGACCTATCCTAGGACCAGGAAGGTACCCACACCCTAAAGTAACCCCAAATGAGAAGAAGAAGTTGGCACAAGTGCCCTTCTAAGCCTATAAGAGATCTTATGAACCAAACGAGGCAAAATGGGACAAGGTGAGAACAAAAATCCACAAATAATCAACCAGCCATATAAAAATCTACAACTTAAACCAAATGATCTTCAAACATATCATATTAGCTTGCCAAAAGGATTTTCAAAAATTCATAAAGGAACTAGGTCAAATGGAGGCAAGAACACAAGTTAGGACAGAAAACTTACATCACAAGATACCAGACCAAAACTCAAGAAATAATTTCCTAAAAATTCAGAGAAAAATCACATGAAAACTACAAGATCTTAGGAACACAATACAAAAATAATGGGATCAAAACTCCAAATATTGAAAGCTATAGAAAATAAACAAGACAGACTGGTCAAGAAATGAAGCAAAAGAAGCTATGCACCTTGGTGAATTATTTCTGGCACGTGGATCAATGGAAAAAAATAAAATAAAAATGTGATAAAAAACTAGAGACATAAAGGAAATGCCATGATTTATTTGAGAATTTTTAGATGAATAGAACTATTTTTAATGGATTAAAATGGAACTGAATTGAAGAAGATAAAATTGAAGAAAAAAAGGAATTAAAGAATTAAAGGAAGGGTGTATTTAGTATGTGCTGTGCGTGGGAAACAGATTGGGCCAGTATGCTGGAGGTGCGAAAAGCAACTATCTAAGCCCAGGATGAAATGCTAGCACATGTGCGGGGGTGAGAAATTGATTATGGGGTGCAAACAGGACTCCATGTATCTGAAACGGGCTAAACCCAACCCAAGGTCATTGCTTGACCTAATACAAATTCTCTTAACAAAAAAATTCAGAAAAAACAAATTCTAATCCTCTTAGAAACCGAATCAACAGAAGAAACCTTAACAATTCTTAATGACTCATAAAACCTCTTTATTAATCTTTTTATGAATATTAATCAAAAATCCCTAATATCAAACCAAAAAAAATATAAAACACAAAACATGGAAATAGAAGCTGAAGCTCTCCCTCTCAGATCACAACTCAACCTCATCTTCTATGAAAACCCTAGCCCGCCGCCGCTCAGCTTCCGGCCTAACGCCGTCAGCGTGAACCATCACCTCCGATTCGCCTTCCTCCTCACGACTTCGTCCTCACAAACTTTCCGCCACCACTCATCCTAACCTAAGCCTCTCTCAACCTCCCCTCTTACGCAACCTAGCCGCCAAAAATTCTTCAACCTCACGGCACCAAACTCCTCTCGCCTCCGTCAACCTCCATCTTGTTCTTCCTCCAACAACCTCATCACCAACCTTCCTCTTACTTCCAAACGCCGCCTCCATCCACTACCTAACCTACTCCTCACCAATCATCCGAATCCGAAAACCCTCTCAAAACGAACAATCCAAACAACACGAATCTAAACCTCTCAGGACTTCAATCGGCCTCCATCTTCTCCTTCGAATCTCGTCGCCGCCTCTGCTTCCTCAACCCACAAACGAATGGACTAACGCCACTCCCTCGGCCTCTTCTATTTCTAGCTCCACGAAATGGCGACAAACCTCCTCCCTCGACATCAAACACCGCCGCGTACTCTCCACTTTATTCTCTCTATGACTTAGCCTAAGCTCCTCTCAATTTCACTCGGTTTCTCCTCCGTCCAATCCTAACCTAACCTAGACAACTCAAAGAAACTACCCTAGCTAAGAGAAAACCTCCCGGCAATTCAGACTCGCACAACGGAGCTCAAAGCAAAACCAATCGAAAATCAATACTAGCTACTACCAATTCAACAAACAGCCAGCAATTGCATCGAACAAATAAATCGAAGACGTACCTGTTATAGACGATAAACAATCACGAAAGTCAGCCTCGATGCGGTAATGCTCCCTCTTATGCTTTTGCTTCCGATTTGAATCTTTTCTTCTTTTCTTCGAATCCGATTTGCTGCTGTTAATCCAGAATACGCGTGTTAAATCCGCTTGCAGGTATGTTGATGATGCTGCGAAGATTTCGATCAATTGAAGAGGCTGAAGCGAATCGATGAAGATTGGAATCGGTTTCTCTGTTCTGTGTTGATACGATTTGCAGGCTGGTTGATATTGCTGCTAATACGCCGTTCGATTGAAGAATAATGGAGAGAGAGATTGACGAGAATTGGATCCGTTCTAGTGAGTTCTTGGTGCTGGAAATTGAAGAACTCGATGATGATTGAGGATGATTGGATCAAGATTATCAAGAAGTGATTGAAGTTTGAAGAATTGGATTCTGTTTTTTTAGATAAATTGGTTGAAGTTTGTAAAGAAAATAGATGAAGCTTCAAGAGAATTGGAGAAAGAAAATGGATGAGAATCCCTTGATTCTGTTATTGGTGAAGCTTGTGTATCGATTCTGTTATTGTGTTGAGAAGAAAAAACGGTTATGGAAATCTGTTATCTTTTTTCTTCTGAGATTTTGTTATCCCTCCATTTTTCTTCTAGAACAATTCTGTTATGGGTGATGAATTTTTTATAGAGTGATTCAGTTATTCTCCATGAAGCTTTCGTGACTTCTCTTTTTCTTCTCAAATTCTCAAAATCTTTCCTTTTTTCTTTGTTCTATTATTATTATTTGCCTTCTTTTTTTTTATAATTCTTTTCTTGAATTTCCTTTTGAATCAGTTTATCTCATGTGCTGTATTTCCTTCTGCTATGCGTTTTGATACTCAAAGGAGGTGCGTGCTTGTGTGGGGTCCCTTTTCATTTGGCAGAAAGGCCAATGTGTGTGTATATTTGTGAATTGCGTCCGCACCTGTACCATACTTGGAATCATTTTTGGGTAGCATGCTTTGCATTTTGAGTTTTTTTTCCATTTTTTCATGTAGCAGCTTATACCATATTTTGTTATTGTTTCTTCATGGCTAGCAACGATGGGCTTTTGGTAGCATAAATGATATGGGCTCAAAAAATTAAAATGAATAAAGAGATGACTATGTTTTGAATGTGTGATTTAAATGGATAGAAAAGAAAGTTTATTTGGAATGGATTTGGAAATTGATTTAGGAAAATAGTTAATGGGAAAAAAAACCTAATGGGTCTAGAAGTTAGTTTGATAATAAAATGGATAATGGAATTAATAAAATCGGAAAAGGATTAGAAGAATGAAAATTTGGTTAATGTGAAATGGTTAATGAGTAATCGAATACACTCTCCGCCAATATTTTTCACTAATGCACCTTGAATGGATTCGATCTAAAGACTTCTCTTGAAAATACTCCAACAACTCTTGCTGAACACATTCTTGGCCCGCTAAACAATTCGTCACTGATAAATCTCACACAACACACTTGACTTTAAACGCACATTAGCTGAGAAATAGTCCACTGAAACCAACAATACACAATTGAAGAAGCTCCTGAGATAATGAGAAAATAAGAATAGCTTTGTAACTTGATGAAGGAGAAAATTGCTTGATGACAAGCCAGATGCATAGTGAATATTCCTTGCAGACGTGAAATCTCTGAAGACTGCTAAATCAGGGAAATAAACCCTAAATTAGCAAACATAAGCATAGGAGAACGATACCACTGGTGGCTGCAAGCCAAAGCCTTGATTTCTTCTGATAATCCGCAAATAAAGCGTGAGACCCTAATTCTTCAGAAAAACTCGATCCCATGTCTTATGCATATGATATGAATCCTAAATGCTAATGATCTAATGAAAATGCAGATGATATGCAAACGAAAAGCCAGAAAAAGATAGAAAGGCCAGATGGCAAATTTGGGTGTCTACACCTAGCATAACATGTTTATTTGAAGAGGGCTCTAGCTCGTATATCCAGTTCCTGGCATAACAGGTTTGCTTGAAGAAGACTCGTCTGTCTAAGTTTCTCTTATCCGGCATAACAATTCAATTTAGAAGGAGCTCGTCTGCTTTGTCTTCACTTCAGTTATCCAGAGTTTTATTTGGATTGGGTTTATTTCCCACTTCTGCATTCTCTAGCAGAGTGCAAATTTTAGGTCTTCTTGGTATTCAACCACAGTTTATCTTGAACGGTCGATAGCCCGTGCTATCGTCCTTTTCATATTAACAGTTGCTTGAATAGGGGCAGCTGTAACACCCCAAATTTTCCCTCTTCTTTCTATCATAATTATCGTATCATAATTATCATAAGCATGGGATATCCTTAGCATTTTTGCATAGAAAGATGAAGCATATCATTCTCATGTACTAGCATTGGGCATATGATCAATCATTGGTGTATTTGAAGCCTTACAAGTCAAAGTAATAATCTAAGAGGCCTTTCCCAAGTCCTATGAAGTGTCTACATGGCATATACAAGCTCAAGATCCTTTGCAAGAGCCCAGAAGGTTTGAAGGTCATCATATGGTCAAAGAAAGGGCAAGCTCCTACACAAATGGCATTCAAATTAGGGTTTCATCTTCAAGCAAGGATCTTTTGTGACTTTGGCCATTTCATGTGGGCAAAGTCATTCATATGATATGTTAATGCTAGGGATGAAATTTGCTGAAACTAATCATTTCACCAGTTAATTGCATAAGAAGAAATTGGTCAAACTATTTGAAAAGTCAACTGTGACAATGCAAGGGTTCCAATCATATTTTTCAAGCCAAAGGATGTTCTTAAGGTCATAAAATAGGTTTGGCAAAGTCAAAAGTCAAGAATCTAGGGTTTTTGCAAGGCTTTCTATTTTTGGAAAGAAGGCATGTAACTAACTTTCCAAATTTAGTAACTTTTGCCTTAATCTTCAAGGCATTCTTTCATGACCAAAATGACTTCAAATGAAAATTCTTTGAACATGAAAGTTGTAGGAAATTGTCTCCCATTTCTAAAAATTACAAGAACATGATCATAGCCCTCATGGTTCGAATGTTATGGCCAAAGGAAGTTCACACATTTTTAGGGTTTTACTTTATTTCCAAATTTGTACCAAGTTGCAAAAAGCTCTCTACTTCAATTCTAAGCTATCCTATGGGAAAAGTAAGGTTACTACATCACAATTCATGGCATGAAGAAGGTTTGGCTCAAGAAAAATCAAAGAATTCGTGCATGGCATGCATGTTATTTCATGAGAGGAAAAAATGCAAAAGCATGGGAATAACATGATAAAGCCATCCAATAGTCAGGATTAAAGCATTGCTGAACAAGTTATGCAAAGGGAATCAACATGTGCAAGTGGTATGAAGATTGCACGAGCATTTCACTCACACACACCACTTTTGCATTTTTTCAAATTCATTTCAATTTCACTCCTCCCACGTGCAAAGCTCTCAAAACCCTAATCAGTGGTATTTGTGTGATACATAAGAGAACTAGGGTTTCCTTTGATCAAGATTCACCACCATTTTGTCATCTTCAAGTTTTTGCTCCAAGTTGCATTTTGCTTCGAATCCTCTGATTCTCTCACTCATTTCACAAAACAATCACATATTCTTTCTCCTCTAACTTCATGGATCACAAATCAACCATTGATTAGAGCTGAATCCTCAGATTTCATCAAGTGCATGAGTGGTGCAGTTCAATTCGAAATTCAAGATCTAGAGCAATCCAAGCTCTCTCTTGCATTTATTTTGCAAGGAGAGGGTAGAAGAGGTTGATCTGCAGCTGGAGAAGGAGTTTCTGGATCTAATTTGTGTTCTGCAAGTTTCAGGTTAGCTTCAAATTCGTGGATTTAGAAATTGTTTTAGTTGTGTGCTTTGTGATCTACTCATTACACTGATGATGCTGATGTTGATCTATTATGATTTTTGATGTCATATTCATGATCTATATGTTGTACTGAGTGGATATGGAGCTTTTGGTTTATTTTTGTGAACCTTTGTTCTTAGGTATGAGTTTTTTGGCGCCGGAGCTAGGACTCCGGTCGCCGGTTTCTGGAAATATGTTTTAAGTTGGAATTGAAGAAGATGATTCAATAGTTGTACGATGCTTGATCTGAACGCACCATAATTTTCCAGCACATTAAAATTCCATGCTTCTTCTCACGTGATCTTTTTTATGTTTGGTTTCTGAATAATGCAATCTGTTATGCACCTCATGGTATCTCTTGTGTACACGCGTGCTAGATGCTTTGATCCTTTGACTTGTTGGTGATATTGATTTAATCCTGTATGCTCATTTGATCTGATGGTCCATTATTTTTCCTGAGTATTTGAATTTCCACTATAAGCTTTATGAGAATACGCTGGATCCTTGGGCTTAATGTGCTATATGCACCCCCTCTTTACCAGGCCCATTGTTTTTTAACTGAATCCTCTTGCTGATTGCACCCCTGGTTTATTTCTTTTATTTTTTTATTTCATTTTGTTTTCTACTTGATTTTTAATTTTTAAAAATAGCAATAGGCTTCCTAAAATTCTAAAATAAATCATGATTGTTTCTTTTAATTTTCTCTAATTTTTTATACTTTCATTTTTCATTTATTTTTATTTTCCACAATGGAATTAATTCTTGATTTTATTATTTGTTTTTTATTCACTTTAAATGCATGCTGACTTGTGGATTTTCTATCTTGATCATTAATTTGAGTTTTAGGTCGGTTACTTTTGCATCTGATTCATATTAGGATGTAGTTTATTGATGATTTTTCTTCTAATTTTTAGAAGCATGCATGAACATGTTTGGCAATTGACTTGAGCATGAAGTTTCAAAACCCTAGTTTGTGTTCATGAAGTCCTTTGACCTAGTTTGCTTTTCATTCTGATCTTGTTCTTTTGGTATGATGTTATCACATGATTAATGAGCATTTGAGCTTAATTGTAGAATTTTTGAATGAAGTTGTGATTTGATTTGAATTTTTATAGGTGCTTGCCTTAGTTTTTTCCTTTTCTTGTAAGATGCTTAGTTCTTAGGCTAGGAGGGAACTTGTGCCAACTCCTATAGGATGTTTATAGCTTTTTTTGTATGAGGATAGATCCCTGGTCCTTGATTGGTGTTTGTACTTTGAAAAGTTTTGCATTGCTTGTCTTTGAAGTCTCTCACAAATGTATGCATGTTCACCTCTCCTTCTTTGTCCATTTTCCCTCTATGATGTTTATGCTTGAGTTTGTATGCTTCTTCCCCATGATTATTCATGCTGCTTAGGCACATTTTAATATGATTAGGTCCCTGGTCCTTAGATGATGCTTATGTTTGGATTTGATTTGCATTTGTTTGTCCTTATACTTGTGCACATGCTCACTTCACTTCTCATTCTTGTGATGATTATGTTTGAACTTGTATGATAGTTTCTTTAGTTTTTTGTGTGTTGTGTGCACACCTTCTTGTGGTGATGTGATTCTGGTCTTGAGATATATGATGCTTGTTAGGCTTAAATGATGTGTTTAATCTCATGTATGCTTTCCTCTTTCATAAGTAGTTCATGTTGCCTTGAGATGCCATGTTTGTTCTACTCTCTCTTTGGTTTTGTTTGAGGTATGTTAGTATGTAAGTAAGGTGAATCACTTCTGGTTGTGGTGTGTGTACTTGTTCCTTTGCTTGTGTATGCATCCCTTTATCTTGTTTGGTTTTGTCTTGTGTGTTTAGTTCTAACCATATCAGGGGCTCATGGTAAGTGAAGTGTGGATGTTATCCACATTCCAACTCTTCATCTCTTCTCTTACTTTGCTTTCTATCTTGTGATTGTTGATGTGCCTTATGCCTCTTGTGATTCAACTTCGCATCCCCCCTTTAGAAGCAACTTATCTCCTTTAGAGGAGTAAGTTGTTCTCTAACTTTCTTCCTCTCTTCTTCTTCTTTTCTATTCTTCTTTTTTCTTAGGATAATTTAAGCCTCACTAACCTAAGGACCATCTTAGTATGATAACTTTAGGATTAGACCCCCCCCCCCTTAGTTTTTACCTTTGAGATCCTTTTGGTGCTCTCTCTTTCTCATCTTCATACAAAATCTAAAAAAACATTAATAATAGTTGAGTTGACCATCCCTTTTGTCATACTCTCAAAGAAAAGCTAAAAAACACTTCTTCACTTTTAATCCACAAAAATACTTAATAATACAAACAAGTTAGTGAATTTAAATCCTAATCTTAGGAAACAAGTTTGCGGATTTCCTCGTTCTTGATGGACTTGTTACTCATTCTATTTTGGGATGTGGTAATAAGGACATGTCCTTAGAGAGGGATTTTCCTTCGCTTCCTTGTGCCACACTCTAAAAGACTTCTAAAAAACACAAACAAACAATAAGCGTCTCTCCTTCGGGACTTCTCTTCTCATCTCACTCACTATCATTGTACGAACTTGCTCCTACTTGTCATTTTGCAAGACGGTAACACACTCATCGTTCGAGCCTGCAACACCTGAGCATTGACATAGGCAGTTCAACCCTTAAGACACAAGCAATCTTTTCCACCCCTAGTTAGGGGAACTACGTCGACTCTGATCCTCATTGTCCAAATGAGGTACGTAGGCAGCTTGGTAGGGCCCGTTTGAGCACACTCTTTTATTTTCCCTACATTTTTTCTCTTTGTTTTCTTTCTCAGTTCCTTTTCCAGTTTTAATCATTTCTCTTTTCGGCAGCTTTCATTTCTTCACCCTTTGAAACAGTTTCTTTGCAAGCATGGACCCCGTCGGGTACGGCGGATGATCTGGGGTGCTAATACCTTCCCAGGTCGTAACCGACTCCCGAACCCAGTCTCTTTGGTTCGCAGGACCTGTGTCCTTCCTTTTCTTTTCTTCTGGTTTGTGCAGCATTACCATTCCTGTTCCTTTGGGATAAAAATGCCTGGCTGGCGACTCTACCTTCTTCCGCGCCACTTTCGCATTTGTACAAGGATGAAAATCCAGGGAGCAACACACCAGGCTCTAAAGTGCTTTAGATCAACGAAAGAAAAAAGGTTTTTATAAATACCACAGTTACTTGGGTCATAAAACTTCTCAATGTTTTCTTTTAAGGGATTTGGTGCAAAATGCTATCCAGGAGGGTAGGCTCAAATTCAGAGATAAGCCAAAAGCACAGATGAAGATTGATATTGATCCTCTCCAACTGGCTGAGGCTAATTATACTGAACCTACAGCAGTCAATCTAAATGATTTTGTTAATCAGGTTGTTGATGACAATGATACCATTAGGACAGTTACAACCGTGAGGGATACTGTGATAGTTAGCGTTGCTGAAGATCCTGCCCATGATGCCACAGTAATCATGACTGAAAGAGAATTAACTGAAGGACAATTAGAGCACCTGATATTTATGGTTGTTGAAGGATTCTTCAAGACATCACCTGATGTCGAAAGGTTCGATGTGGAAGTCACTGTTGGTCCAGGTGAAGAGACTGAAGTAATTCTCCCACTGATAACAACAGAAACTGTTGAAAGTCCCAACAAAGAAGATGAGGCTACTGAAAGCCTTGACCTAGACTTCTCCAAAATGCAATTGAAGGATGAAGCAAATGTCAACATGGTCGAGATAAATCAGGACCAGGAGATCTAGACTGATGTTGTCGGACCTCAGAAGAATGACTACAAAAGGGCTTACCCTAAAGAGGGAGAAAGCATTGTTGATTTCTTGCAAAGATGTCAAACCATGAAGTCGGAGGTTATGTTGTGTCCCAGATGCAGCTCTATCTTCGACAAAGAGGCTGCCAAAAGCTTTCAAAAAATTGATAAGGCTGGAGGAAAGTAGAAGCCAAAAGCTGATCTCAAACAAAGGCGTTTCGACCCAAGACACACCGATCAGGGTGAGGGAGGCCAACTCCTCAAGTCGAACTGTCCCTCATTCAAGCCAAGTGGGGAAGTCCCTGTGGATAAGTGGTATAGACCAAATGGGTCTGACATAAAGGGAGCCTAAAGATGGAGGAAGATTGACATTGAAAGAGGATCTTCGTTGGGGTATAGAAACGAGGTCAGAACTTCGAACAAATCCGTGTATGTATCTGAGAATTACAAGGGAAGGAACCCTATGACCAGGTCACAATGGCGCAGAGAACAACGATGAAGGAAGTCTAAGAGAGAAGCCTCCAAAATAAATATTGCTGAATTAAGAACCAATGTGGTTGGGGAAGAGGGTAACAACCTCAACACGAAACCAACTAACAAAGTGCTTGTGGGGCACAAAGCACGTTCATCAAAGAATAAGGGACCTGAAATCATGGCACAAATCAAGCGGAACTGAAAGCCGTTGAAGACGAAGAAATGACAGATAACTTTGAGTGTGGATCTGAAGCATCCTTCGATGTCCTGGTAAACGTAGTCTCGATTATGCCCAGGGAGTATGACCATATTACTGAGGTTGATGACCTGGATGCCAGAACTAAGGCAGAAATGGCAGCACACAAACTAGTGTGCTACTATGTTACGAATAATGGGTGCGTTGAAGACCAAAATGCCTTCTTCAAACGTCCTTCTGAAGCCACGCGGGGGCATCTAAAGCCCTTGTACATCACCGGTAACTTGGAAGATGTGGCAATTAAAAAATATTTGGTAGATTGTGGGGCCACATTAAACATTATGCCACATTTCTTGTTGCCTAAGATTGGTAAGACTGGCACTGACCTTAAGCCGCATAACTTGATCCTGTCAAACTATAAAGGCAAAATTGGACCTACTATGGGGGTCATGCAGGTGGAGTTAATTATGGGGACAATCACCATACCCACTCTCTTTATGGTGGTCGAAAGCAAGGCCAACTATAACCTCTTGCTGGGGAGGGAGTATATACATGGAATTGGTGCAGTGCCATCTTCAATGCATCAAAGGGTTACCATCTGGAGGCCAGATGGCATCATCAAAAACATTGAAGCTGATCAAGGGTACTTTAAGGTACCAGTTAACCATGTGGAAAGTGTAGAGTTCGACAAGAACTTAGCACACATTGGCCCATGTGCACCAGCAACATTCGAGTTCACACAAGATGATCGCGTGTACTGCAGTTTAAACCTTCATCCTGTCGAAGGATTCTGTTGGGATAAAGAGGTTATGGAGGAAGCAGGAAACCTCCCACTATATTTCCCTGATGTTGAAAACCGACCCACAGGCTGGGAAACCAAAGGCAGTAATAATGACTGACTTCGAAGCCTTAAGGAGGATTTCGGCCTATGTGGCCGAAATAAGAATACAAGCGGCCTTAGAGGCTGCATGAAGTGAGATGGTTGTTGAGGCCATTACAGAATTTATGGAAGAAGATCTTGTGAAGCATTCTGAACAAGAGCCTCTAAATAAGGCTCAAGAAGATTCAGATTATAGGCTTGATACAATCTGTGACAATGAGCCTCTAGGTTTCAAAAAGGATCTTATGTCAGCAAGTACCAAAATGCTGGCTCAAGATCCCTTAGAAGAAATTAACCTGGGAGATGGAGAATTAAAAAGGCCTACTTACATTAGTGCCAATCTTGACTTAGAACTCAAGGTCAAAAAGGTTAGCTTGCTAAAGGAATTTAAAGATTACTTTGCTAGGGATTACAAAGAAATGCCTGACCTAACGAGGGAACTTGTCGAACACAAGCTGCCAATCAAACCTGGGAAGATGCCTGTCATACAAAACCAAAGACACTTCTCCCCAGCAATCCTCACCAAAATTAAAGAGGAAATTGAGAGGCTGCTTTGGTGAAAATTCATTCACACAACTAGGTACGTCGAATGGTTAGCCAATATCGTACCAGTAATTAAAAAGAATGGCTCTTTGAGGGTGTGCATAGATTTTAGAGACCTGAACTCTGCAACCCCTAAAGATGAATATTCAATGCATGTGGCAGAAATGCTAATTGAATCCACTACAGGACATGAGTATCTAAGTATGCTAGATGGCTACTCAGGATACAATCAAATATTCATTGCTAAGGAAGATGTTCCTAAAACTACTTTACGGTGCCTAGGGGCTTTTGGCACTTATGAGTGGGTGGTCTTGCCTTTCGGTTTGAAAAATGTAGGGCAACTTAACAAAGAGCAATGAATTAAATTTTTCATGATTTCATAGATACGTTTATGCAAATTTACATAGATGACATATTTGTAAAATCCATCTCTGGATTAGATCACGTTATTCATCTTAGACGTTCTTTTGAAAGAATGAGAAAACATGGTCTTAAAATGAATCCTCTTAATGTGTTTTTTGTGTACAGGCAGGGGACTTTTTGGGATTTATGGTCCACAAGAAAAGGATCGAAATCAACCAAAATAAGACCAAATCTATTATGGAGGCTAAAACACCTTCGATAAAGAAGGAACTACAATCACTCTTAGGTAAGATCAACTTCTCGAGAAGATTCATATCAAACCTAAGTGGAATGACTCAAGCTTTCTCACCCTTGCTGCGCATGAGCAGGGAAGGATTTCAGTGGGGGCAAGCACAACAGAAAGCCTTCGAAAAGATCAAGGAGTACTTGAGTCACCATCCAATTCTTTCTCCGCCTTGTAGAAAGAAAAGTATGAGATTATACATAACTGCTTTAGATAGAACTTAAGGGAGCATGTTATCCCAGGAGGATGATGATGGCGTCGAAAGAGCCATTTATTACCTTAGTAGAGTTTTAAATGATGCATAAACTAGGTATAGTATGATAGATAAATTATGCCTATGTTTGTATTTCTCTTGTACTAAATTAAAGCAATATATAAAGTCGGTTGATGTTTATGTTTCTTTGCGCTTTGACATTATTAAACATATGTTGTCTAAACCTATTTTAAATAGTCGAATTGGGAAATGGGCACTAACATTAACTAAATACTCTTTAACTTATAAACCTTTAAAGGCAGTTAAAGGGCAAGTGGTTGCAGTCTTTATAGTTGACCACTCTATAAATGAAAGCCCATTGAATTATCTGGACATTGAACCATGGAAGTTATAATTCAACGGGTCTAGTCACAGAAATGGGACTAGAATTGGAATACTTGTTATTTCTCCTCATAAAATTCCAACAACACTCAACTACAAAATTGATGGCCATTATTCTAACAATAAGGCTGAATATGAAGCTTTGATAGCTGGACTTGAGGTATTGCTGGAATTGGGGGCAACTCATGTCGAAATAATGGGAGACTCAGAGTTTGTAATAAAACAAGTTACCAAAGAATACAAGTGCATAAAAGAAAACTTAATTATGTACTTTGTAATAGTAAATAGAGTGTTGAAAAAATTTCAAACAGTTACATTTCGAAACATTCCTAGATTACAAAATCAAGTCTCCAATGACTTGGCTCAAATTGCATCAGGATACAAAATTTCAAAAGAAAAGTTCCATAATGCAATTGAGGTTAGAGTAAAAGTTGTTTCAGTAGGTTTAACCCCTTTATATTTATAAGAAACTAAGCTTGGGTATGTTGATGAAGAAAACATCGCAATACTAACGGTCAACAACATAAGTGATAGAGATCGGAGGAAACCCTTAATGGACTACCTAGAGAATCCAACAACTTCGACGGACATAAATTTAAATACCAAGCCTTATGCTACGCTTGTAAACACCCCAAATTTTCCCTCACTCATTTCACACCATGACTTGTGATCTTTCATGTTTGCATTAGCATAAGCATACCATCTCATATTGCATATTTGCTTCATCTGCATAGTTCAAGTTCATCTGCATCTAGGGTTTGTGATCTGAGCAATCCAAGGATTCATCTGAGCCACCCCAAAGGCATAAAAGAATTCCAATAGGGTCCATGGGTGTTCTATCATCATGTTGTGTCCCTAAAAGTTTATGTAAATCAGGAAATCACAAGAACTGGCAAGGCATGGAAGCAGAGCTAGGGTTTTCACTACATAGATGACCAAAATTAGGGTTTTGGTTTCAGAGGCCTAAACTCCAAATTTTTGGGCCATTCTTGTTTCTAATGTTCTTAAGATGTTATAAGGATCATGTGTACAAAGTTTGATGAAGAAATTCATTGTGGAAGTCATCTGTTCACTAGGTAACTTCTTGTGCAAGTTAAGTCAAAATCAGGGCATCTGAGGCCCCCAACAATGGGGCCAAAGGGGTATTTTCATCAAATTGAAGCTCTATGATCTTTATTTGATCTTAGAAGATGTTGTAAGTTCATAAGATTGGAGAGTTTTGAGCCATTTGCAAACTTGCCAAAAATGGAAATGACTTGTAATGAAAACTTTCCATTTTGGGAAAGTTTTTCAACCTCCTCTTTCTTAATCAAAAATGCTTCAAATGGAAAATTCTTGGTCATGAAAGTTGTAGGATAGATCTTCCCATTTTCAAAAAGTACAAGAACTCCTTCTAATTCATTATAGAACTCAAGTTATGATCCTTCAATGTTGGCAAAAATCCTATAATTTTCAAGAATGCACCAAAGGGGGATTTTTGGAAAACAACTTTCCAAGGTTTCTAATGACTTCAAATGTGTACAAATATGCCATAACATGTTCAAACAACTTCAAAGCATCAGAATTGGGCCCTTCACCTAGGGTTTTTATGGCTTGTGAATCAAGAAACAACAAAGAGGGAAAAGTTAAAAGAGCCAGGCTACCACTTGCCTCAGTCATTACAACTGCACAAAAACAATCCAAAGGCCTTCCTTGATCCATGCTAAGCCCAACCATGCCCCTAATCCAGCTCTGACTCGTGCCATGCCTCAAGTACACCTAAGCTTGACTTTTTGCAAAATCACCCATATCAATCAAGCAAGGCCACCACCCACTCTCTGACCAATCAAGACATCATATACAAACATTATGGAACAAAAACACACAATGCTTGAAGCCTGAAACTCTCCCAAGCTCAAATTTCACAAAATCCCTCTCAAACTTCATCTCTTCGAATCTCTCAACTCAGCCAACAAAAGTCAAAAATTCTTTCACCAATCATCTCCATATAACCCCAGGATCATTTCCCACCCATCAGATTGGCCTGAAACCATCTCAAAGAAAAACACGATTTCAGCTTCCTCTGAACTGAAACCTTCCAAACAGCCAACATAAACTTGTTTCAAGCTTGCCAGAAGCATCAAAGGGTTCATTGGAGTGGAAAAGCACCAAGGAAGTGGCCAGAAAGCTCCAGATAGCAAAGCTCCATCTCAGGTAACCTCAAGAACGTTTTTTTTTTCCAGAAATGCATTTTTAAGTTCTTAGATGAATCTTCATGATGTGTTGATGATCCTGATGTGTTTAGTTTTGAAAATGATTGAGTATTAAGCATGTATGCTTGTTCTGAAATTTTGCCCATAAAACTTGATTGTTTCGATTCTTGTTGTTGATGTAAAATAAATGAAATTTTTTGTTGGATTCTTGTTCTATGATGCCTAAGGATCATTTCTGGAAAGTTTTGTGCATTTTCATGGCGTATTGAGAGAGATAGCCTGAGAGGTTGGCCGAAGAAGATGACCGGAGCTTTCTCCGGTCACCTGAGATTAATTAGGGTTTCGTTTTCCAGTTTCATTGTGAGCCCTTGGATTGAGATTAAATTAGGCAGCGTACGGTCCAGATGAGTTCATTATCCCTAAATATTAATTAATTAGTTTTATTAGGTTTAATTGAATTAATTTAATCAGAAATGATCCTGGCCCTTAAGATGCGCGCGCAGTCAATGCTTGTCCCCTAGGTTTAAATCTCAGCCCTCAGATGTGATTACTTCCCCTTTATTTTATTTTTATTTCATTTTCTTTGTATTTTATTTCTTATATTTAATAAAAATAGCAAAAACCATTAAAAAATTCTGAAAATTTTTACCAAGTCTTTTATTAATTTTCAGAAACCAAAAATATTTTTTATTTTTATTTTTTGCATTAAAAACATATTTTTAAATCATTTAAATGTTTTATTTAATTAATTAATTGATTTTAATTAATTAAAAATACATTTAAGTATTTAAAAATCACAAAAAAAATCAGAGAGCATTCTTAGACATTTAGAAGCATTTAAAAAATCCCCTTACAAATTTCTTTTTGGTTTTGACCACACTTTGAGATTTTCCAATGAATTAGGGTTCTTAAAAAGTTCATTTTTCTAACCCTAACTTCAAAAATTCATAACCCCAGAACCAAGTTGAGTTTGTGAATGGTTCTTTTTGCATTGTTCTATGCATGTCCTCTAATATCCAAGAACATTTTTGTTTCATTTTTACCTTGCATTTTCAATTTGTTTGGCATTTTACATTGAAGATCACCCAAAAAACCTAGGTAACTTAGATAATTCATAACTCCTTCTAGGTTTAGCTTCTAACCTCCCCCTTTAGAAGTTAACCTAGTATGGGTTTAGGGTTCCTTTGAGTGCATTTTCAATTTTTTATCTTGTACATTGCTTCTGTTTTTGTTATATGCATCTCATACATTCATAAAATCCTAATTTCTCATGTTCATATGCATTCATCTTTGCATAAACATCAATACATGAACTTGCCATGAAATCTCAAGCACTTGTATGTCATCTTAGACATCCTAGGACATGTTAGAACATTGCTTGATCATTCATTCATTTGGTATGCTTTGCATTCATAACATTCCATGAACATCCATGTGTTCCCATGCTTCTAACTTGCTCCCTTTGCATCCCATCTCTCATATAAGCATAAATATGCATCATGTGTGACTTTGCAGCATCTCATGACTCATTTTCCTTGCATATGCACTTCTGACTTTGATCATAGCACTTTTGTTTAATGCATTTGCATTTGCATTTCATTTCTTTCTTTATATGTTCAACTAACATTTCAGGGGCTTATGGTAAGTTATTTGAGGTGTGGGTGTGCATCCACATCTAACTTATCTTTCTCTTTTATTTTTGTACCTTATACTTGTGTTTGAAGTGAATTCCATTCACTTGTGACCTTTCCCCTCTTTTCTTTCTCTTGGGATTACTTATCTTCTTAACTGAAGTAAGTAACATTCCTTTCTTCTCTTTCTCTTTTCATCTGCTTCTTCCTTGGTGGCTTCCCTGAAGATTTATCTTAAGCCTTACAAACCATAGGAACATCTAAGCATGATAATGATTATGGTTGTAATTAGTCCCCCTAGCTTTTCACCTTTGAGTCTTCTTTGAGTCTCTCTTCTCATCTCATAATCAGAGACTAAACTCTTAAAGTTTTAGGACTTGGGAATTAGGGTTATGCCTGTATCCTTCTATTAGGATGGAGTGTATAACTTTAATCCTAAGTGTTAAACCTTTAATTTGTTTAAACCTCTTAATCAAATCATCTTAATAATCACTAAGACTTCATCTTGTAACTTGGGCCTTACATTAGGGTTCTAATTCTTCCTTTATGGTTAAGAAGGACTAACCCTAGTGTTTAATGGACAAGTCCTCCTCAAGTTGTCTTACAAACCATAAAACTCATTTCTTAACCTCACCCTTAATTAAAATCCAACTAATAAAGGCTTGTTGTATAATGAATTTAATCCCTAACCATGGATTAAGTTGAGGTATCTTCATTATCTTAAGTGTTCTCATCTATTATCCTTCTATTAGGATGGTGTAATGAGCCCACTAATCTGTGATTAGAGATTAAACTCATTACTTAACACTAAACAAAGACCCAAAAATATCTTAATAATCACAAGTAGGTTAATGACCTTAATCCTATATCATCATGGCAATTAAGTTGAGAGGCTTATCTCATACTTAAGTATTCTCATTATCCCTAATCACATGGAGGATATAATGAGTTTATAGGCCTTTGATTTAGGCTTAAGCTCATTAACTTATGAAAAACACCAAAAACAATAATAAAACTGAAAACACAAAAACAAACAATAATCGTCTCCTTCGGGATTCTTTTCTCATCACTTTCATTCACAAACGAGAACTTGCTTCTTCCGTCTAATGCAAGACAGTTAGCACTCGAGCTAGACGAGTCATACACTTGGGCATAGACAAGCAAGCAGTTCATAGTCAATTTATCTTTCAGCCTCTTTGAGTCGAACTACGGTGTTCTGACTTCCTCATTGTACGCGAGGATACGTAGGCATAACTTAATGGTTATCGAACAAAAGTCTCTTTTTCATCCCCCCTCTTTCAGCATTCTTTTTTCTAAGTCTCAGTTCCTTAGGAATTCACTCTCTTTTGCACTGACACCTGTACATTTCTTTTCCAGCTTTTGCACACAGATAGCACATACACGACCCCTTTAAACACAATCTTTTAAGCGTGGATCCCGTCGAGTACGATGGACAATCTGGGTGCTAATACCTTCCTAGGTTGTAACCAACCCCCTTTCTCAGTTTCTCTTGTTCGCAACCGTCTTATCCATATCTTTCTAGGTTTATGCAGCATTACCTTTCCTTCGGGATAAAAATGCCTAGCCGGCGACTCTATTCACTTCATTTTCAGCTTCTCCTTTCGTCGACCGTTCGCGTCTGTACCTTGTGGGACCTGGTGTCTTTTCGGGGGAGCGACAACTTGGTGACTCTGCTGGGGACCCTTATATTGCAACCAGGACTTCTCATAACTGATCCAAGTCTGAGGATCCTTGTTCTAGAATAATACATGTGAGGGGGTTGGGATGTTTACAGGTTTACAAGAACCCTTGGCCTCATCATACCCTTGTTACTAGTTTGATAAGGTTGTATTATTTTGGACAGTTCTTGTGAAACCCTGGACTTGTGACTCTTTATTTGAATCCCCCACCTGGTTACTGGTTTTCTAAGCCTCCATCCAGACTTATGAACACACATGGACCTTATCAAGGCAGATAACAGATCCAGCATTTGATCACAAACCCTTTGCATATCATTCTGCATACATCATTTTGCATCATTTAACATTTTCCTATTTGTTTTATAGGGTATCCAACTTCTTATCTTTGGTTTGGTTTTGACCTGTTCTGTTGCTCAGACTTCCTCAGTTATCTGCACCAGCACCTTCATTAGTTTGTCTTCATCAGAGACTCTTCTCCAGTTGTCTTCATCAGATACCCTTCTTCAGCACCTTCTCCAGTTATTTTCATCATTCTTCAGCAGTTACCTTCATCAGGGTTTCTCCTCAGTTTTCTTCACCAACATCCATTATCAGCATGGACACTTCCAGAAAGAGCAACATCACATACCACCTCTTTGAGCCCACTCTGACAAGCATCAGACAGATCCAGTCTCTCATCACTCCTGATCATGTCCCATTATTCAGGGAACATTATGGAGGCATGTTGGACATGATCATGGACCTGGATGCATCCCAGAGGAGCATGATTCACACTTGCTTGAAGTTTTATGATCCTCCTCTCAGATGTTTCACATTCCCAGATTTTCAGTTGGGACCTTTGCTAGAAGAATTTTCCATGATGTTAGGTGTCCCTATCAAGAGTGGGATTCCTTTAAACCCTAAGATGGTTGCTCCTAAGAATTAAGATATAGCTAAGGCCTTGCACTTGGAGTCTGCCCTTATTGACCAGAGCATGACCACCAAGGCTGGGGTTCCAGACCTTCACTTGGATTTCTTGATTTCCCAGGCCACCCCGCATGCTGCAGTAGGGAAGTGGGATGCTGTTTTTGCACTTCTAGCCCTCAGCATATATGGAGTTATCTTGTTTGCAGACGAGCCAAATTTTGTAAGCAAGAATGCTATTCACCTGTTCTTATTGAGGAACCCAGTTCCTACCTTACTTGGAGACTTTTACTACTCAGTGCACCAAAGGAATGAGAAGCAAAGGGGAAGATTGGTCAGATGTTGTGCCCCCCTCTTCTACTGTTGGTTGTTAAGGTACTTACCGAAGTCAGACACTTTCCTGAACCCTCATCAGCCAAGGAACTGGGTTAAAAGATTGATTGCCCTTACATCAGAAAACATCAGATGGTGTACTCAGAGCACCAAGGGCAAAGATATCATCACTAGCTGTGGGCAGTATCCCAATGTACCCTTGATTGGAGTAAAAGGTTGCATCAACTACAACCCTTTGCTTTTCAAGAGGAAATTAGGGTATGCTTTGGTTCATCCTCCAAGAGGGCAATATTTGGCAGAAAGCCTCTATTGCGACATCCATCATAACTCAACTATTGTCAGACAAGCTGCCTGGGCTTGGGACAACATTCAGACTAAGGGGACAACTATCCTTGGCAAGTGCAACAACATTGCTTCAGCTCAGTATCTTGAGTGGTCTCGTGTTAGGGGACAGATCACCCGGATGTCATTTACCTTAGAGGATGTACCTGGTCCTTCAGCAGTGGAGCCTGCAGCTACTGTTAGTTTGGAGGAGTTTGAGAAACTGAAGAAAAGGAATACTCAACTCTCTGAAGCCTTGAAGAAGACCCTCTGGGAGAGAAATGACAACCGTCTAGATAATGAGAGGTTAGAGAAGCTCCGGATTGAGCACTTGACCAAGATTGAGAAGACGGATGACTACATCAGAAAGGCTAGAGCAGGGGAGTTAGTACTGAAGAATGCTTGCAAGGAAGCTAAGACTCAGAAGGCTAGAGCTGAGCATTATCTAGAGGAGAGCCAGGCTAGGTGGGTCAGGATCATTGAGGCTCGTGCACAGGAATATCATAGAACTCGAGATAAGATAGAGCAGTTGGAGGCTAGTGAGAAGAAGAATCAGGAAGCTTTGGTAGCAGCACAGAAGGAGATCTTTGAGTTGAAACTCCGGGCGGGGTTGAAGAGGTCAAAGGATCAGGATAAGCACAAGAGGTTGACCAGTGCCATTGCCACCAGGAACATTCTCATCAGGACCATCACAGAGCATCCAGTAGGTCCAGTGACTGAGGCCCTCCTGAAGGAAGTTAGAGAGGATGACTTTGGTCTGGATGTTTAATTTCTTTGTATTTGTACCTCCTTTCGTTTGTACTTTTGATTTTGTTGTTGTATTTTGACCCACCATAGGAACTGTATTGTAATCAAACTACGTATCTTTACATTTTTTTGTAATATATGGTTTGTATTATTTTTGTGGGCTTAATCTCTCTTCAACGTCAGTATTTCCTCGAGGTCTGGAAAGGTCAAAACTAAAGAACCAAACCGGATACCCTTGGAAGACAAATAGGCACCCTGCATTGCATACTAACATCATTTCTTTGTTTTGTAGGTTTTATTTTTGTTGTTTCTCACTTTGTTGTGGTTTTAGGAAACATTGCTCGCAGAAGAGTGTTCCCTGTCAATAGAGTACACCGGTATCCAACAAGAGTCTCTCCTGACTGGTTTGGCCCAGAGCCAGGAGAGACTGAGAGAGTTAGTCGAGCGGCAAACTCTCGAGGAAAACCATCCAGGTACATGGAGTACCAGTAACAACGATCTCGTACAGCCTCGTACTGATCCACCAGAGTTCGGACCTCACCTGAACCCAAACATCAATGCTATAAGGAACACCCAAGGTAACACTGGAGGAAGGGCTTTGCAGGAAAACCCTAAAGAAGAACAGTTTACTGTGGTTGGGGCTGGAGAAGAAGTTTACGATCGTCGGTTGGATGAAATTGCAAAGAAGCTAAGATCTCTTGAATCCCAAAACTCTATGGGTTTTGATGTCATGGACATGGGATTAGTGGAAGGGGTAAGAATTCCTCACAAGTTCAAACCTCCTTGTTTTGAAAGATACAATGGCACATCTTGCCCACGTACCCATCTTCAGTCTTTCCTGGGGAGATTGAAAGCCTACACCATGGATGAGAAACTCTGGATGTTTTACTTCGAGGATAGCTTGACATGGGCATCCCGGGAATGGTACTCTCACTTAACCAGGGCCACAGTGAGTAATTAGAAAGACTTGGCTGAAGCTTTCATCCGTCAATATCAGTATAATCTGGACATGGCTCCAAACAGAACCCTTCTGATGGGAATGTCACAATCTTCTCGTGAAAGCTTTAGAGAGTATGCCCAAAGGTGGAGGCAACTAGCTGCTGCTGTTCAACCCCCAATGTCAAAAAGGGAGATGGCAGACATGTTCTTGAATACTCTCCAAGGTACCTATATTGACAGATTGGTTGCATTTTCTTCAACCAGCTTTGCAGATGTGGTGATAGCTGGAGAGAGAATTGAGAACTTACTGAAGATGGGAAAGATCTCCGACAATGGTGCCAGTTCAAGCAGTGCAAGGAAGCCATTTGCTGGGCCCCGTAGATCTGGTGAAACAAATTTTGTACACATGGGAAGAGGGAGACCCCAGTATCTGCCCAGATCAGTTGCTGACGTTACTATTCCTGCTCCACCTCCTCAGTATACTCAACAACCACAACACTTTCCTCAACAGCCACAGTTTCCTCAACAAAGATCTTACAACAATAATAACAACAATCAACAACAACGCCCTTTTCAACAGCGGCCATCTCAGATCAACAGGGTGATTGACCCTATTCCAATGCCATATGCCACATTGTTGCCACAACTCCTAAAGCTCAATCTTGTTGAGTTAAGCATGTTGTCTCCAACTGATCCTCAGAACCTTCCGAGAAATTACGATGTTAACTCTAGGTGTGCTTTTCACTCTAATGCACCTGGTCACTCCACAGAAAAATGCAAGGCTCTACATATGAAGGTCCAGGATCTGGTAGATTCAAAAGCCCTGAACTTTGCACAACCTCCCAATGTCATGAAAAATCCTATGCCAAGCCACAGTGGGCCAAGGATTAATGCTATAGAGGAAGGCTCATCCATGGTTCCCATTGAAGATGCTGCAAGTATTCAGACACCTCTGGCAGAGGTTGTCGCTCCCCGGATTTCCATCCTGGTACAAACGCGAAAGTGGCGTGGAAAGAGGTAGAGTCGCCAGCCAGGCATTTTTATCCCGAAGGAACGGGAATGGTAATGCTGCACAAACCAGAAGAAAAGAAAAGGAAGGACACGGGTCCTGCGAACCAAAGAGACTGAGTTTGGGAGTCGGTTACGACCTAGGAAGGTATTAGAACCCAGATCGTCTGTCGTACCCGACGGGATCCACGCTTGCAAAGAAATCTGTTTCAAAGGGTGAAGAAAATGAAAGCTGCTGCAAAAGAAAAGGAACTGGAACTGGAAAAGGAACTGAGAAAGAAAACAAAGAGAAAAAAATGTAGGGAAAATAAAGATTGCGCTCGAACGGGCCCTACCCTGCTGCCTACGTACCTCATCAGGAAAATGAGGATCAGAGACGCCGTAGTTCCCCTAACTAGGGGTGGAAAAGAAATTGCTTGTAAATTAAGGCTTGAACTGCCTATGCCAATGCTCAGGTATTGCAGACTCAGACGACGAGTGTGTAACCGTCTTGCAAAATGACAAGTAGGAGCAAGTTCGCGTACGGAGCGAAGGAGATGAGAAAAGAATTCCCGAAGGAAAGACGCTTATTGTTTGTTTGTTTTTTTTAGAAGCTTTTTAAGAGTGAAATTTGCATAGGTAAGTGTACCTAAGTCTTACTCACTGGGATGTGTACGTCTCACATCATCCCGAAATGGAATGCGCAAGAGGCACACCTATCTATGGAGGAAATCCCCAAATCTAGTCCCACAAGTGAAGGCTCAGACACACTGACCTATTAACATTTATTAAGTGTTTTTGTGATTTTTGGTTAAGAAGTATTTTTAGGCTTTTCTTTGTGAGGTAATCTCATGCTAAGACCTATCCACCACGAGGGATAAATTACACCTCACCCCGAAACGGAACGCGTGCAAGTATCTCATAGCAAAGTCTCATGTCACATGAAAGTAATCAACATTTATTAAAGTGAATTAAAATTAAGTTTGAAGATGAGAAGAGAAAGCACCAAAAGGATCTGAAAAGGTGAAGAATCTAAGGGGAACTAGAATCCTAAAAGTTGTCATGCATGGATGAACCTAAGTTAGTGAGGTTTGAATCCTATCCTAATGAAGAAAGAAAGAAAAGAAGAAGAAGAAGAGAAGGAGAAGAGGGAAGTAAGGCCTAAGCCAAACAATCACAAGGTTAGTACAAGTAATGATAAGAAAAGAAGAGATAAGATTTGGAGATGTGGGAATCACATCCACACCTCTCACTTACAATAGCCCCTGAAAAGGTTAGCAACATAAGCATAAAGGAAAAACAAAATGAATAACATGCCATACCAACATAATACAAACAAAAATGAAGTCATACACACAAATGCTCAATGCAAATGCAAGTCACGAGAATGAGAAAAGAAGCATACAAGTCAATATGAGGCAACATGAATCACATGGCAAAGCAAAGTAAACTTAAGAAGATGCAAAGCAAAAATACACAAAACATGAACTCAAGGCACAAGACCAGAACCCAATCCAAGTTAGACAAGTGCTTAAGAAGCAAGAGATATGAAGAGAAGAGAAACAAAAAGTTAAACAATCACATTATGGGAAGAAAGAAGCAAAGAAGTGAGATGGATGTGCATAAGAAAGAAAGAACTTCAAAGGTAAGCAAAACACAAGATTTCCAAAACACAAACCCTAAACCAAGATCAGAAAGGTAACAATACCCTAAGGAGACCCCAAATAAGATGAAGAAGTTGGCACAAGTGCCCTTCTAAGCTAAGGAGAGGACTTATGATCAAAAGGAAGCAAAATGGGACAAGTTAAGAGCCAAAATTCAAATCAAATCAACAATGCACCCCAAAATTCCACAACCTTGGACAAAAGATCTTTAATCATGATATAATAACATGCCAAAAGGATAGGAAGAAAATTAGAAGCTATGCAAGTCAAAAGAGGGCTCAAACATCAACTAGGGTTAAGAAACTTCCTTCACAAGTCAAAGGTCAAAACCAAATGAACAAGTTCCTAAATATCAGAACAAAAATCACACATGAAGTACACGCTATTGAGAGTCCAGAGCAAAAAGAACCACTCAAAAATTTTAAATGAGGATCACTAGGGAAAATGGACAAGACAGCATGCTTAAAAAGGAATTAAAATGAATTAATTAAATGGGGAAATTAATTTACACGTGTCAGCATAAAATAAATGACAAATAAAAATATGAAAAATTAAAGAAAACTCAAATTAACATCCCTGAATTATTTCAGAAATTTTTGACACTTAGAAGTACTTTTAAAAATTAAAAATCAAAATGAAATAAAAAGAAATGAAAAGAAAAAGAAAATAAAATGAGAAAAGGGAGGAGGTGCGAAAACAAAGGATCTCAGTTCAAATGAAATGGGCTTAAGCAGAAGGGGGTGGGATTAGCAACCCAGGCCCACCCAATCTCAGCGCAGCACACAATATAAGGGTGGAAATTCACAAAAATCTGGGAAAAACAATAGCCAATGGATCAAACAGACGCATCCTGGGAGTCACTTCATTAATTGACGTGGCAAAACAATTGGACCAAAGTTGAGGCACACAATAGTTAACATGGAGTGCACAACACATGGAATTATCAGAATGAAATTATAAAACCAAAACGCGCGTGAGGGGGATGAGGTTCATTAATTGAGGTGGCAGCTTCACATGCGTTGAGATGAAATGATCCAATGGTCATAGGACCTTCTTCTTTGTGGAAACCCTAGCAGACACACAGTCCAGAATCCGGTGATCGGAGCTAGGGCTCCGGCACCGGAAAATGCAAAGGATGAACAAACAACAATAAAAATGAACCAAAAGCTCCAGATTAGATAATTAAGGTGCCCCGAATTCAAATATGGCAATGAAATCCTCACTGGATCAAAGGATTTTCCAGATCGAAAGCAAACAGTTTGAACTATGAAACTTCAAATCCACAATACATCCTCAATTCTCAAGCATTTTCAGAATTAAAACGTGCAGTGTAATCAGCAAACATCAAAGATCAAAATGCACACTTCAAAAACCATTTCTAGATCCAAAGATTCAGAGGCTTACCTGAGATGGAGACACCTCAAAAACACCAAGAAAATGCTCCAAAGGTTGCAGATCTAACTCTTGTGATCTCCTCTTGCAAAATAAATGCAAGAGGAAGCTTGATGGAACTTGAATCTAAAGCTTCAAAGCAACCTGCCTTTGAATGGCACCCTTCTATTCTGGCACCTTTAGCTTAAATGAATGGTGGAGTAATGATCTCTGTAACTCACTGAACAAGAATATGGAAGAAGTTTGTGAAGAGAGTGAGAGAATGAAGAGATTCGAAAGAATTTGCTTCTAGTGCAAAAACTTGAGAGTGATGAAATGAGAGAGATCTGGATCCTTCTAAAACCCTAATTTGCTTTTAAATGAGGTCATGAGGAAATGCTGAAAGAATGAGAGCCTTTGCACGTGGGAAGAGAGTGTGTGAGAGATTTTGCAAAGTTTGAAAGTTTGTTGTGATCTCATGAAAACCTCATGCATTGCCTTCCTTCTTGCCCATGTGCATTCACAATCTGACCCTTAATTCAATCCAAAAAGATCTTGGCCTTTGGATGAAGGTGTCACACAATTTTCATGATCATGCAAAAATTACACTTATGGAATAAAATTCTCATCATGCACGAATTTGGTGTATTTCTTGGAGCAAAATGACTTATTTGCATTGCATTGTAATATTGGAACCTTATTTGGTATGTACCAACACCCAAAAATTTGATTCATGACTTTTTGCTTTGGTGTACAAATGAAAAACCAAGTTTTGCCCTAATTTTGCACCAATTTTCGAGGGCCTCATCTCCTTAACCATGAAGGCTATGAAAAAGTACTTGTACGTTTTGAAAATGGGAGGCTTTAATCTCCAACTTTCATGTTTGACTTTGGTCCACTTGAAGAAATTTTCATCAAGTTATGATCACTTGAAATTTAGGGGAAAAACTTGCTAAAAATGGCATTTTCCATAACCAACTTCACACCAATTTTGCAAAACACCTCAAAACCTCATGATTCTTGATATTTGAACTTGCCAAACCTATTTAAACATTATAAGAACATCCATTGGCTAGAAAAATGGGGTTGGACCCCTTGAAATCTCACAGTTGACTTTTCTATGGAACAGTTGACCAGTTTCTTCATTTACAAGCAACTGAAGAAATACTTGACTTCCACAAGGAATTTTCTCACCAAATTTAATCCCTAGGATCCTCTTAACATGTAAGAGACTTTTCCCAAATGAAATGGCCAAAGTCTTGAGGTTTTAATGCTTGAAACTCAAACCCTAATTTGGGATCACTGTGTAGGAGCTTTGCCCTAGCCTGGATTCCCTGATGATCCTCCAACCTTCTGAGCTTTTGTAAATGAACTTGAACTTGTAAATGAAATGTAGACCCCTCATAGGACTTGTACAAATCCATTGGGCCCCTTGTCATAGCTTATGATGCTTCAAAATCCTCCCCAAATGATCATATAACTAATGCTAGGTCATGAGAAATGTTATGCCTCATCTTTCTATGCTAAGATGCTGAAAATATGATATGTTCATGATGATTATGATGTGATATGATGCTTAAAAAGAATAGGGAAAATTTGGGGTGTTACAGAGGTTAAAGCCCAGCTTTTGAAATGCCAAGTGTTTCCATGTTGTGAGGCATGTTGTGAATCTTGCAAGCTTTCCATGAATGGGTGTGCAAGCTTGAGGAATGGTATCAATGGATTGATCAAAGAAGGCATTCTGCAAATAACCACAACAACTTCTACAACACCAGCAACTCCTTTTACAACAACAAATGATTCTTCTACAACTGCAACAACAATTGTTTCTACTGACTCGTCTATAACTTCAGCAACCACTTCTTCCATCACTTCGACAAACAACAGTTCCATTTCATCTCCTACAACTTCAGTAACCACCAACAACGACGTCTCCACAGTTACTATTTATTATGACCCTACAACGATCCCAAACTCCAGCAATTTTCAACAATCTCAGCAACAGTTTCAGCAACAATCAAGCTTCAATTCATCACCACCAACATCCACCAGAAGTCCTGTCACCATTTTCTATGATCCACAGACAATAACGGTTCCAACCTCTGTTGTAGTAAGCCCAGTTACCATCACGGTGCCAGGTCCAATTCCATATGATAAAGACAATGTTGTACCATGGCATTATGGTGCTGACCTTTACTGCAACGGAGAAAAAGTCCTTCTTGATTCTTCAGTTCCTACTCCCCAAGTGGATAATGTCGGGGGAGGCAGAGGCTTCACCCGAAGCGGACGCCTCTTCACGTCACAAGCTCCAAAGACCAGTATTGAGGCAGAGGCTACTGCCAAAGCCAAAGGGAAAAGTGTGGCACCTGAAGAACCTGCACCAAAAAAGACTCATAAATCACCCTTTGATCAGGATGTGGATGAATTTATGAGGATAATTAAAAGAAGTGACTACAAGGTTGTGGATCAGCTCCACCAGACTCCTTCCAAGATCTCCATCTTATCCCTGCTGTTGTGCACCGAAGCTCATCGGGATGCACTACTTAAAGTTCTGCATACTGCCTACGTGCCAGAAGAGATCACAGTGAATCAGCTTGAGACAATGGTGTCTAATGTCAATACTAGCCATGGGCTAGGCTTCACCAATGTTGACTTAACAACGGAAGGACGTCACCACACCAAAGCTTTGCACATTACCCTGGAGTGCAAAGGGGCTGTGCTCTCTCATGTTCTTATTGACACTGGGTCCTCACTCAATGTCTTGCCGAAGAAAGCTCTTGTGATGCCCGAATATGATCGAATAGCCCTCCGACCAAGCAATCTTATGATCAGGGCTTTTGATGGCTCCAAGAGGTCTATTCTTGGAGAGGTGGAGCTGCCTGTGATAATCGGTCCACATGTCTTTCAAACTACTTTCTACGTGATGGACATTCAGCAGGCCTACAGCTGTTTGTTGGGTCAACCATGGATTCACGCCGTTGGCGCAGTTACGTCGACCCTTCACCAGAAATTGAAATATGAGTGGGAAAGACAAATTATCACCATCTGTGGTGAAGAGGACATCTTTGTTAGCCATTTGGCTACATACAAATACATTGAGATGGATGGTGAGATCCATGAAACTATGAGCCAAGGGTTCGACGCCCTGAATGTCAATGAGGCGACGACTGAAGTTTTTGCTGCATCCCAGGAGGATAGAATGGGTACTTCAATTGTCTCCTATCAGCAAGCCCGAAAGGTTGTTAAAGATGGTAATGTCCAAGGCTGGGGCAAGCTGCTACTAGTGGAAAAGAAGGAAGACATATTCGGTTTGGGTTACAAACCATTCCGACAAGATCAATCAGAGGCTGCTAGAGAGCCCAAGTTCATCAGTGGGGGGATGCTCACCCTAGATGCTGTTAACAACCTGGAAGACGAGGCGGAAAGCGACCTCAACCTGGAGAGCTGGATACGTCCAAGGATCCCGGGGCACCAAGTCCTTAACTGGTCTTCCCAGGAAATTATAAGGGTTACTCCTGCAGAGTAATTATTATTTCCTGTCTTTTTAGCATGCATCAAGTCCTGCATCTTGCCCAAGGTGTCAGGACTCATTTTGTAATAGGGCCATATTGTAATTTTGTGCAAATGAATTATCAATGAATATCGGACATCTTTTGCAAACAAGTCTCTTTTTCGCTCACTGTCTTTTCATTTTTCACTTTTGTACAAAACAATAAAATGGCAATGTTTTCAAAATAAATAACTCCATTTTCACTTTTTCTAAACAAGATTAAAATTGATCACTAAAACGAACAAATCTCAACCCTTGCAGAGATTATCCTCCAGATTGCACCGACAACAACACTGCTATGACTTTGTATTACTTCGACAATCCAATTAATCAAGTTGATGAAGGGGTTGAAGAAGACTATGAGTTACCCGAAGAGTTAGCCAGGTTGTTGAGACAAGAAGGGAAAGTGATCACTCCTCATCAGGAGGAGGTTGAAACAGTTAATCTTGGTACTGAAGAGGATTTGAAAGAAGTGAAGATTGGGGCCAGTCTGCAGGCTTCAATAAAAGAACAGCTCATTGACATGCTTCGAGAATACGTCGACGTCTTTGCTTGGTCCTATCAAGACATGCCAGGTTTAGATACGGATATTGTTATGCACAAGCTGCCATTAAAAGAATATTGCCCTCCAGTGAAGCAAAAGCTACGCCTTACTCGCCCAGATATGGCCATGAAGATTAAAGAAGAAGTACAAAAACAGTGGGACACCAGTTTCCTTGCTGTAACTAGTTACCCGCCGTGGGTCGCTAATATTGTACAAGTGCCTAAGAAGGATGGACAAGTACGGATGTGTGTAGATTACCGGGATCTGGACAGAGCTAGTCCAAAAGACGATTTCCCATTACCTCACATTCATGTATTGGTCGACAACACAGCTCAGTTCTTGGTATTTTCCTTCATGGATGGATTTTCTGGGTATAATCAGATCAGAATGTCACCCGAAGACATGGAGAAAACAAACTTCATCACACCTTGGGGCATATTTTGTTACAAGGTAATGCCTTTTGGACTGAAGAATGCTGGTGCGACTTATCAACGGGATATGGTAACGTTATTCCACGATATGATCCACAAGGAAATTGAATGCTATGTGGATGACATGATTGCCAAGTCCCTCACTGAAGAAGACCATCTGGTAAATCTGCTGAAGTTGTTCAAGCGTCTGAGGAGATATCAATTGAAGTTGAACCCCAACAAATGCACATTCGGGGTACGTTCTGGTAAGTTGTTGGGATTTATCATAAGTGAGAAGGGAATTGAGGTTGATCCCGACAAAGTCAAGGCCATTTAAGAGATTCCTGCACCTAGGACTGAAAAAGAAGTTCGGGGGTTCTTAGGTAGATTGAACTACATATCACGGTTCATATCTCATCTTACTGCAACCTGTGAGCCCTTATTCAAGCAATTAAGAAAGGAACAAACGGTCAAGTGGAACGAAGATTGTCAGAAGCCTTTTGACAAGATCAAAGAGTACCTACAAGAACTTCCAATTCTTATGCCTCCAATTGAAGGAAGACCTCTAATAATGTACCTGATAGTATTAGAAGGATCAATAGGGTGTGTGTTGGGCCAGCATGACGAGTCTGGTTGAAAAGAGTATGCAATATACTACCTAAGCAAAAAGTTTACCGACTGTGAACAACGTTATTCACTGCTCGAGAAAACTTGATGTGCTTTAGCGTGGGCTGCTCGCCGACTAAGATAATATATGCTGACTCACACTACCTTGTTGATTTCAAAAATGGACCCCGTCAAGTACATATTTGAGAAGCCAACACTTACCGGAAGGGTTGCAAGATGGCAAATGATCTTAACAAAGTATGACATTCAGTACACATCTCAAAGGTCCATCAAAGGCAGTGTATTGTCTGACTATCTAGCTGAGCAACCCATTGATGATTACCAGCCCATGAGATTTGACTTCCCCGATGAAGACATCATGTACTTAAAAGTAAAACATCATGAAGTTCCTGTTCACACTGAGGGGCCTGACCCAGAAGAAGAATGGACAATGATGTTTGATGGGGCTGTCAATATGAATGGTCGTGGAGTTGGTGTAATGCTCATTACACCTAAAGGAGTTCATATGCCTTTATCGGAAAAACTCACCTTTGCATGCACTAACAATGAAGCTGAATACGAAGCCTGTATCATGGGTCTTGAGGAAGCCATTAACCTCAGGATCAAGACTTTGAATGTATTCGAAGATTCAGCTTTAGTAATCAATCAAACCAACGGCAAATGGTACACTCACCAAGAGCATCTGATCCCATACCATGACTATACGAGGAGATTATTGACTTTCTTCACAACAGTCAAACTTGAGTACATCCCTTCAGAAGAAAATAAGTTCGCAGATGCTTTAGCTACCATTTCCTCCATGATCAAAGTTCAAACTGCCAATTATGTGCCTCGGATTTTGGTATCCAGACTAAACCGACCAGCATACGTATTCTCTGTGGACATTGCTAAAGATGACAAGCCATGGTTCCATGACATCAAAAACTTCTTAGAGGATCAAACATACCCACCTGGGGCATCATCCAATGATAAGAAGACATTAAAAAGGCTGGCTGGTAGTTTCTTCCTTAATGTTGATGGTTCATTATACAAGCGAAAGTGCTACAAGTGCCAAATCTACGCAGACAAAGTGCATGTGCCTCCGAATCCTTTAAACGTGATATCTTCACCTTGGCCCTTTTCCATGTGGGGCATTGACATGATTGGAAAGATCGAACCAACTACTTCAAATGGCCACAGATTCATCCTTGTAGCCATTGATTACTTCGCCAAATGGGTTGATGTAGCTCCGTATGCAAACGTCACCAGACAAGTGGTAGCCAAATTTCTGAAAAGAGACATCATTTGTCGATACGGAGTTCCCGAGCGAATAATTACTGACAATGGTTCCAATTTGAACAACAAAATGATGGCAGAACTGTGCCGGGACTTCAAAATCCAACATCACAACTCTTCTCCTTACAGGCCAAAGTTGAATGGCGCTTGTCGCTCCCACTAAATGAAGCCGGGTGAAATAGGGTACAGACGCGAACGGTCGGCGAGAGGAGGGTGTGAGAACACACAGGAGTGAACTCACAGGGAATGAATAGAGTCGCCAGCTAGGCATTTTTATCCCGAAGGAAAGGCAATGCTGCATAGACCTAGAAAGATATGGATAAGACGGTTGCGAACCAGAGAGACTGAGAAAGGGGGTTAGTTACAACCTGGGAAGGTATTAGCACCCAGATTGTCCGCCGTACTCGACGGGAGCCTCGCTTAAGAGATTTGTGTTTTAAAGGGGTAGTGTCAGTGCAATTTGTGTGTAAAGAGCTGGAAAAGATGTACAGGTGTCTGTGTAAAAGAAGTGTAAAGTGTGTAAAATGCACAGTGTCAGTGTAAGAATGGAATGCTCAAGAATATGAGGCTAAAGAATGATGCTAGAAGGAGGGGGAATATACAGAGACTTTTGTTCGATAACTGTTAAGTTATGCCTACGTATCCTCTCGTGCAATGAGGAAGTCAGAACACCGTAGTTCGACCCAAAGAGACTGAAAGATGAATTGACTTGTGAACTGCTTGCTTGTCCATGCTCAAGTGTATGATCTGTCTGGCACAGATGCAAACTGTCTTGCATTAGACGGAAGAAGCGAGTTCTCGTTTGTGAGTGAATGAGATGAGAAGAGAATCCCGGAGGAGACGATTATTGTTTGTTTTTGAGTTTTCAGTCTTTTATTGCTTTTGAAAGTTTGTCATAAGTTAATGAGCTTAAGCCTAAACCAATGGGTTTAGTAAACTCATCACATCCTCCCTCTAATTAGGGGTAATGAGAATACCTTAAGTGTGAAGTCAGCTTCTCACACTTAATCACCTTTGGTGTAGGATTAAGATCATTAACCTACTTGTGATTATTTAGATGTTTTTGTGGTTTTTGTTTAGTGTTAAGTAATGAGATTAAGCCATAATCAGGGATTAAACAGACTCATTACACCATCCTAATAGAAGGATAATAGATGAGAATGTTTAAGTTGAGGAAAGCTCCTCAACTTAATCCATGATTAGGGATTAAACTCATGACAAAACAAACCTTTGGTTAAGTGGATTTTAATTAATGATAAGATGAAGAAATGATTTTTATGGTTTGTAAGACAACTTGAGGGGGACTTGTCCATTAACACTAGGGTTAGTCCTTCTTAACCAATTAAGGAAGAATTAGAACCCTAATGCAAGGCCCAAGTTACAAGTGTGATTTCTTGATGATTATTAAGTGGATTGATTAAAGGAGTTAAACACATTAAGGGTTTAACACTTAGGATTAAAGTTATACACTCCATCCTAATAGAAGGATGCAGGCATAAGCTTAATCACAAAGCCTTAAAGCCTTTAGGGTTTAGTCCCTGATTATGAGATGAGAAGAGAAGACTCAATGAGACACAAAGGTAAAAGCTAAGTGGGGGACTAATCAAACCCTAATTATTATCATGCTTGGTTATTCCTAAGGTTTGTGAGGTTTATCAAGAGAAATCTTCAGAGGAACCACCAGGAAGCAGATGAAAGGAGCAAAGAGAAAGCAAAGTAACTTGCTTCATTCAAGAAGTCAAGTCACTTGAGGAAAGAAAGTAAGAAGAAAAAAAGAATGAGCAAGCTCAATCTCAAACACATAACAAAATGCAGCATGGATGCATAAGAGAGATGAAAAGAAAATGTGAGAAGTGAAGGCAAATTCACTTCTCAAAGTTACTTACCACCTGAAAAGTTAGTAAAGGAATGCAATGCAATGCAAAATGAGATGAAATGACATGGTGCGAATCAAAACCAGGAGCACATTCATGATGATAATGATGCTATGGGATGATGCAAACATGAAACAACACATGGGGATGATCATACAAACTTATGGATGCAAATGAAACAAGTTAAGAACCATGATCATACATGAAAAGTTATGGAATGCAAATGGCATATCACATGGCAAATACAAGATGAAATGATCAAACATGCTTTCAATATGTCTTAAGATGTTAAATGAATCAAATGGATGCACAAAATGCTATGTCAAGTCAAGGTATGAATGCAAATGCAAGATGGATGCATATGGAAGCCCAAATTAGGGTTTATGATCAATGCATCAAACAAAAACCAAAATCAGAAGCAAACATCAAGATAAAAAATTGGAAATGCACTCAAAGGAACCCTAAACCTACATTAACTTAATGCCCAAAGGAGGGGTTCTAACTCTTAACCTAATTAGAGTTATGAATTTCTTAAGATTTCTAGGGATTTAGGGCACCTTAACAAGAAAAATGTCAAACAAATGGAAAATGAAAGATCAAATCATGCCAATTTAATCTCACAAACTACATGCTAAACAAAATGCAATGCAAGAAGAATCAAAGTCCAACTCTCAATGGTTAGGCAGAAATGATTTTTTGAAGTTTGGATCAAAATAATGCTTTGAAAATGAATTAATTCCATGGAAAATTATCAAAAAGCATCAAGATCAAAAAAGAAATTTGGTTTGAGGGTTGGACAATGTTTCTAAATGTTTTTAAATGTTTCATGAATTTTTTGGTGATTTTTAAATTCTTAAAAGTATTTTTAATTAATTAATTCTCATTAATTAATTAAAAATAAACTTTTAAATGATTTAAAAATGATTTTTATAGCAAAAAATAAAAATAAAAATATTTTTGGTTTCTGAAAAATTAATAAAAGTGTGTATAAAAATTTTCAGAATTTTTGAATAATTTTTGCTATTTTAAAATAAATGGACAAATTAAATGAATAAAAATGAATTAAAAATGAAATAAAAGGGGAAGTATGCGCAATGGAGGGCCAGGATTGATTCTGGGAAAGGGTAGTTTGACTTGGCGCGTAATCCAATGGTCTCAATTCAAATCTGGATAAATTAAGTTTATGAATTAATTAATTGGATTTAATTAAGTTAATGGTGATTAGGGTTTCTGAGGACATATCCTGGCCACTCAAACGCGCGCCAGTCAGCCTAAGTCAACGCATCCAACGCACTAGATTCAAACATCAATTAATGACACTGATTAGGGTTAATGGTTCTCAGGTGGCCGGAGAAGACTTCCGGTCGTCTTCTCCGGCGAACCAAAACCCTAGGTTTCACTACAAGCCATCCCACTTCAAATTAAACACGGGGAAATGATCCTCTAACATCCTAGAACACAAATCAACCCTCAAACAACATTTAAACTCCATGAATCAGGCAAATCGAAGCAAACATTTTTCACGGGAGAAATTTCAGAGCATCAATACATCCTCATTTTTCACTCATTTTCAATTTCAAACACATCATTATGATCAGCACAACATACACTTTCATTTTATAACAAGAAAAACAAGTTCTGTGAGAAAGTGTTCTTGGCCATACCTGAGCTGGAAAGCTTCAATGGTGAGCTTCCAGAGTCTCCCACTTGTGCAAATGAACTCCCTTGACCCTTCTGAACTCAATGGAATGCCTCAAAGCTCTTGTGAATGGCTGATTTGTGAAGGTGAGTTCTGGTGTAGCAAATTTCACAGTTGTGTTCTAGAGGGTTTCAAGTTGTGTTCATGGTGGATTCTGGTTCTTTTGAGTGTGTATGATTTGTTGGTGAAGAGAAAATGGGTGTTTGATGGATGGAAAAAGAGATTCGAAGAAGAGGAGTTTTTGACAGATTTTTGTGAGGGCTGTGTTGTGTCTTGTTTCAATGGCCAATGAATTGCTATAACACTCCCAAGATGTGTGAGTAGCCTGTGGAGCAGGTCAGTAGAGGTGGCTGTTCACTGTTCCAAGAGTATGGGGGTTTTTGCCAAAAAGTCAAGTTGATTTGTACTTGCAGCATGGGCTATGGCAGCAGCAGTCTAAGGGCTTGTCTTGCTTCAGCTTGGGTCAAGGATGACCCTTGGATTGCTTGTGAATGTCTGCAGCATGTGGATCATGAGTTGTGAGAGATTTTGCAACTTGCCCACTTGTGTTTTCTCATGATTTTGTGTTATGTACATGAGATAATTCTTGCTGAATTTTGGTGTATGATACTTCATTTGGTCATGGCAATGCATAGAAACCAATTAGTGATCACACAACTCATGGGAGAATGATTTTGCCAAGAATTCCTCTTTGCATCTTTATGAAAATGGCTTATGGATTCTTGAAAATCAAGTCACAAAATGAGAAATTCCTTGGGCCAATTCTGATTTTATGTCATGTGTAGCATTGGTATGATGATTAGAGGTCATGTTGAAGTCACATAAAGGCTTGCCATAAGAAATTGCAAGTTTTCCATTTGGTGCATAACTTGAAATTTAGTGATTTTTGCCAACTTCGATGAGCCATAACTTTTGATCCAAAATGAATTAGGTCATGTTCTTGTACTTTTTGAAAAGGGAAAGATCTATTCTACAACTTTCATGACCAAAGTTTTTCCATTTGAAGCTTTTTCGAATCAAAAAGTAAGGATTGAAAAAGTTGCCTAAAATGACAATTTCATTAAAAGTCAAACTTGCCCAAAAAGTCAACTTTGCAAAAGACTTGAAATTCTTCAATTTTGTGAACTTCTAACATCTTCCATGATCAAATAAAGATCATACACAATCAAAATGATGAAGAACACCCCTTGGTTGGGTCATTGGGGGCCTCAAATGCCCTGATTTTGCACTAACTTGCTTGAAAAGTCAACTCTTGATCAGATGACTTCCCCATGGAATTTCTTCATGAAAATTGATATGCATACTCCATATACCATATAGAGACCATTAGAAACAAGAATGATCAGAAAATTTGGAGTTATGGCCTCTGAAACCAAAACCCTAATTCCAGGTCATCTGTGCAGTCAAGCCTGGCTCTGCTTCCATACCATTCTCAGTTCTTGTGATTCTTTGACATTCTTGACTTTGAGAAGATGTAATATGATACTTGAACACACATGGACCCCTTTGAAGTGATTGATGGCCTTTGGAGTGGCTCAAGAAGCTCTTGGATTGCTCAGATCACAAACCCTAGGTGCAGATGACTTTGAATCTATGCAGTGAATCAAAATTGTGATATGAGATGCTATGATTGGGTTTATGTATATGAAATGATCACAAGCCATGGTGTGAATGGGTGAGGGCAAATTTGGGGTGTTTACAGCGCTGTTGAGGACGCTAACAAAAACATTAAGAAGATTGTGCAGAAGATGGTGCTTACTTACAAAGACTGGCATGAGATGCTACCATTTGCCTTGCATAGGTATCGAACCTCAATCAGAACATCTACTGGGGCAACACCTTATCAGCTTATGTATGTTATGGAGGCAGTCCTACCTGTTGAAGTTGAGCTACCCTCCTTACGGGTACTGATGGATGTAAAGTTGAACGAAGCAGAATGGGTCCGATCTCGGTACAATCAACTGAATCTGATCGAAGAGAAGAGATTAGCTGCAATCTGTCATGGGCAGTTATATCAGAAAAGAATGAAGAAAGCTTTCGATCAGAAAGTCAGACTTCAGGAATACCAAGTAGGAGATCTTGTGCTGAAATGACTCTTTCCTCCTCATACAGACCACAGGGGCATGTGGACTCCTAATTACGATGGTCCATTCATAGTAAAGAAGGTTTTCTCTGGTGGAGCACTGATGCTCACTACTATGGATGGTGAATATTTCTTATCCCCTGTAAATTCAGATGCAGTTAAAAAATACTTCGCATAAATGACCCGCTGGACATAAAAACAGAATATAAGTCCAGGCAAAAATAGGGCATCCCGGCGAGTCAAAAACAGAATAAAAGACTCGGGCAAAAATAAGGGAAAAAATGTACACCCGCTGAGTTGAAAAGCCGCATTGGACAACTCAGGCAAAAATGGGTATCCCGGTGGATTGAAAACCCGAAAGGGCGATCCACGCAAAATCAGGGAATAAGCGAACAACTGCATTCTGAATTCATCTGTATCACTCACAACACGATAAGCTTCGAAAGGATAAAGCATCAGTCAGAATCAACCTTCTTCAGAAAGCAAGATGAGAAGAACGTCAAGGTCATACAGGTCATAGCAAAGGAAGTTCACCGGAGCGTCGTCAACATTGCCAAACATTTTTACTTTTCTCAATTTATAGCAATCTCCTCATTCCAAGGGATTTGTTTCTTTGACTGTATCTGCCAATTCAGGGCACCCAGATTAATAAAATTAGAATTTTCAGTCACATCTCTTTTTGTACATTTTTGTTTCGTTTGCCAAATGTCCAATATTCATGATAAAGTGCTTGCATAAAACAAATGAGCCATCTTTAATAAATGCTTGCAGGAAATATATTTACTTTCAGGAAAGCCTAACTCCTATAACGGAATTCGATAAGGGATACCTCAAGATACTTGTGCATTTCTCTTGTCTTAACAGATTGAAGGTATTCAATACGCAACATGGGGCATGCCAAGCACACTTCCCTAGCATACCTCCTCTCCAAGCAGTATCTGAAATGCTTTTCCCCAGCGAAGTTGTCAAAGCCTCCCCATCCAGCACAATTCTACTCAACAGGAGCATCCCCAACTGAGATCCCCATCAGAGCGCCAAGTCTCTCATTCTCAGCAAGGATGAAAGAACAATCTCCCCACAAAGTTCCCATCCTCTCCCCAGAAGAGCAATGCCTGAAACTCTTGCACAACTAAATGACAAAAGTTTCCTTCTCCCCAGCTGAGTTCTCCTTACAGGATAGATCTATCAATGGTCTATTTCCCAAAGCAGAGCTATATTTCCTAACAGATCTACCAATGATCTCTTCCCCAGCTGGGATATCCCTTCAAGCAGATCAGCCAGGGATCTTTTCTTCAGCGGGACCCGAATCCCGGATCAGTTTCTCTTTGCATAATCATAGCATTTGCATCATATTCACTAAATAAGCATAGCATTCTGTCTAATACGAAGCATTACGGCAAAAATCAAACATTTGCATGATCACAAGCCAGGTTCGAGCCAGTCACCTACAATCACCATCAGTATTTCATCAGTAATGAATATAAAAACTCACATCCCCTGCAAATAAAAGCCAAAGCGTCCCCTTTGCACTCTCTAACACAAATGCCTATTCATATATACCCTTTTCGACACTCGTCCGTGTCATATTATTCCCCTGCAACTATAAGCCAAAGCATCCCCTTTGCACTCTCGAACATAGATACCTATAAATGCTCTTTTGACACTCATCTGTGTCATATTCCCCCAGCATGGTCGCCAAAGCACTTGCTGCAAACCAAGTACTTATTTATAACGCACTCTTTTTTCGACACCCGTCCGTGTCATCCTGTCCCCACAGGTCGCCAAAACACCTTTTTGCATTCTTACATACCAATATGTGTTCATAACTTATACATATTCTCTTTGGACACTCGTCAGTGTCATACTTTCCCCAGCAAGTTGAACACTCGTTCGTGTCTTGCTCATACTTCACCAACAAATCAGTATTCACCCATACTTATACAGAAGTCTTTGATACTCGTCTGTATCTTGTATATATATCACTCCTCAACAGATTTGACACTCGTCTGTGTTCTTTGTTAACTAGTTGGTACTCGTCCGTATCATCATCTCTGAACATGCATCAGCGTTTGTTTCTACTGATACTCGTCTGTTTCATGGTCCTAAGAAAGCTCGTCCGCATCTTTAATCTATACACAACGCCATACACTCATACCTTTTATTCATGAGTGTAAGCACTCTTCCGTGTTTACCATTCCCCAGTAAGGCACCAAGAAAACACTTTTCTTCTATCCGACATTCGTCCTATGTCGTGATACTTTCGGCAGCCGTCCCCTTCCAGGTGATCGTCCTTCACCTTTGGATGACCGTCCCTCATCCTTTCCCTAGCGGAATCTCCATTATTGGAACCTTTCTATCCGGCATTTGTCCTATTTCGTGATATTTTAGCAGCCATCCCCTGCTAGGTGATCGTCCTTCACCTCTTGATGATCGTCCCTCGTCATTTTATCCGATGGTCGTCCCCATCGTTGATCTTGTTATCCGGCATTCGTCCTATGTCGCGATAAACCCCGAGAGCAGCCGTACCCTGCTAGGTGATTTTCCTTCACCTATTGATGATCGTCCTTCATCATTTCATCCGATGGCCATCCCCATCGTCGACCTTTTCTATCCGACATTCATCTTATTTCGTGATAAAGAGCAGTCGTCCCCTGCTAGGTGATCGTCCTTCACCTTTGATGACCGTCCCTCATCATTATTTCATTTATTCTTTAAACCGATGGTCGTCCCCATCGTTGTTTACTTTACTTTGCAAACCTGATGGTCGTCCCCATCATTGCCTTTACTTTAATCTCCAGAGAATCTTGTTTCTTTACCCGATGGCCGTCCCCATCATGATCTCTTTATTTCCCCAACTTGTCGGCTGTCCCCGTCATTACTTTGCTTACCACTTAATCCCCAGCAGTCGTCCTCTTCTCGAAGGTCGTCCTCCATTGCCTTCATTTGATAATCATACTATACTGTCTTTTACAATTCATATCCCTTTTCTTCGTCTATTCAGCGAGTGCAAATTTTGGACTGTATTTGGTATTCAACCACAAGTTATATTATTTGTCTGTTAAGCCAAGCGCTTACATCCGGCACAGCTAACTCATGCTTGAATAGGGGCAGCTGTAAACACCCCAAATTTTCCCTCACTCATTTCACACCATGACTTGTGATCTTTTATATTTGCATTAGCATAAACATACCATCTCATATTGCATATTTGCTTCATCTGCATAGTTCAAGTTCATCTGCATCTAGGGTTTGTGATCTGAGCAATCCAAGGATTCATCTGAGCCACCCCAAAGGCATCAAAGCATTCCAAGAGGGTCCATGGGTGTTCTATCATCATGTTGTGTCCCTCAAAGTTCATGTAAATCAATAAATCACAAGAACTGACAAGGCATGGAAGTAGAGCTAGGGTTTTCACTACACAGATGACCAAAATTAGGGTTTTGGTTTCAGAGGCCTCAACTCCAAAATTTTGGGCCATTCTTGTTTCTAGTGTTCTTAAGATGTTATAAGGATCATGTGTACCAAGTTTGATGAAGAAATTCATTGTGGAAGTCATATGTTCACTAGGTAACTTCTTGTGCAAGTTAAGTCAAAATCAGGGCATCTGAGGCCCCCAACAATGGGACCAAAGGGGTATTTTCATCAAATTGAAGTTCTATGATCTCTATTTGATCTTATAAGAGGTTGGAAGTTCATAAGATTGAAGAGTTTTGTGCCATTTGCAAACTTGCCAAAAATGGAAATGACATGTAATGGAAACTTTCCATTTTGGGAAAGTTTTTCAACCTCCTCTTTCTTAATCAAAAATGTTTCAAATGGAAAATTCTTGGTCATGAAAGTTGTAGGATAGATCTTCCCATTTTCAAAAAGTACAAGAACTCATTCTAATTCATTATAGAACTCAAGTTATGATCCTTCAAAGTTGGCAAAAATCCTATAATTTTCAAGAATGCACCAAAGGGGGATTTTTGCAAAACCACTTGCCAAGGTTTCTAATGACTTCAAATGTGTACAAATATGCCATAACATGTTCAAACAACTTCAAAGCATCAAAATTGGGCCCTTCACCAAGGGTTTTTATGGCTTGTGATTCAAGAAACAACAAAGAGGGAAAAGTTGCAAGAGCAATGCTACCACTTGCCTTAGTCATTACAGCTGCACAAAAACAATCCAAAGGCCTTCCTTGATCCATGCTGAGCCCAGCCATGCTCCTTATCCAGCTCTGACTCGTGCCATGCCTCAAGTACACCTAAGCTTGACTTTTTGCAAAATCACCCATACTAATCAAGCAAGGCCACCACCCACTCTCTGACCAATCAAGACATCATATGCAAACATTATGGAACAAAAACACACAATGCTTGAAGCCTGAAACTCTCCCAAGCTCAAATTTCACAAAATCCCTCTCAAACTTCATCTCTTCGAATCTCTCAACTCAGCCAACAAAAGTCAAAAATTCTTTCACCAATCATCTCCATATAACCCCAGGATCATTTCCCACCCCTCACATTGGCCTGAAACCATCTCAAACAAAAACACATTTTCAGCTTCCTCTGAACTGAAACCTTCCAAACATCCAACATAAACTTGTTTCAAGCTTGCCAGAAGCATCAAAGGGTTCATTGGAGTGGAAAAGCACCAAGGAAGTGGCCAGAAAGCTCCAGATAGCAAAGCTCTATCTCAGGTAACCTCAAGAACTTTTTTTTTTCTTCCAGAAATACATTTTTAAGTTCTTAGATGAATCTTCATGATGTGTTGATGATCCTGATGTGTTTAGTTTTGAAAATGATTGAGTATTAAGCATGTATACTTGTTCTGAAATTTTGCCCGTAAAACTTGATTGCTTCGATTCTTGTTGTTGATGTAAAATAAATGAAATTTTTTGTTGGATTCTTGTTCTATGATGCCTAAGGATCATTTCTGGAAAGTTTTGTGCATTTTCATGGCGTATTGAGAGAGATAGCCTGAGAGGTTGGTTGGAGAAGATGACTGGAGCTTGCTCCGGTCACCTGAGATTAATTAGAGTTTCGTTTTCCAGTTTCATTGTGAGCCCTTTGATTGAGATTCGATTAGACAGCGTACGTTCCAGATGAGTTCATTAACCCTAAACATTAATTAATTAGTTTAATTAGGTTTAATTGAATTAATTTAATCAGAAATGATCCTGGCCCTTAAGATGCGCGTGCAGTCAATGCTTGTCCCCTAGGTTTAAATCTCAGCCCTCAGATGTGATTACTTCCCCTTTATTTTATTTTTATTTCATTTTCTTTGTATTTTATTTCTTATATTTATTAAAAATAGCAAAAACCATTAAAAAATTCTGGAAAATTTTACCAAGTCTTTTATTAATTTTCAGAAACCAAAAATATTTTTATTTTTATTTTTTGCATTAAAAACATATTTTTAAATCATTTAAATGTTTTATTTAATTAATTAATTGATTTTAATTAATTAAAAATTCATTTAAGTATTTAAAAATCACAAAAAAAATCAGAGAGCATTCTTAGACATTTAGAAGCATTTACAAACTCACCTTACAAATTTCTTTTTGGTTTTGACCACACTTTGAGATTTTCCAATGAATTAGGGTTCTTAAAAAGTTCATTTTTCTAACCCTAACTTCAAAAATTCATAACCCTAGAACCAAGTTGAGTTTGTGAATGGTTATTTTTGCATTGTTCTATGCATGTCCTCTAGTATCCAAGAACATTTTTTTTTCATTTTTACCTTGCATATTCAATTTGTTTGGCATTTTACATTGAAGATCACCCAAAAAAACCTAGGTAACTTAGAAAATTCATAACTCCTTCTAGGTTTAGCTTATAACCTCCCCCTTTGGATTGTAACCTAGTATGGGTTTAGGGTTCCTTTGAGTGCATTTTCAATTTTTTATCTTTTACATTGCTTCTGTTTTGGTCATATGCATCTCATACATTCATAAAACCCTAATTTCTCATGTTCATATGCATTCATTTTTGCATAAACATCAATACATGAACTTTCCATGAAATCTCAAGCACTTGTATGTCATCTTAGACATCGTAGGACATGTTAGAACATTGCTTGATCATTCATTCATTCATTCATTCATTTGGTATGCTTTGCATTCATAACATTCCATGAACATCCATGTGTTCTCATGCTTCTAACTTGCTCCTTTTGCATCCCATCTCTCATATAAGCATACATATGCATCATGTGTGACTTTGCAGCATCTTGTGACTCATTTTCCTTGCATATGCACTTCTGACTTTGATCATAGCACTTTTGCTTGATGCATTTGCATTTCATTTCTTTCTTTATATGTTCAACTAACATTTCAGGGGCTTATGGTAAGTTGTTTGAGGTGTGGGTGTGCATCCACATCTAACTTCTCTTTCTCTTTTATTTTTGTACCTTATACTTGTGTTTGAAGTGAATTCCATTCACTTGTGCCCTTTCCCCTCTTTTCTTTCGCTTGGGATTACTTATCTTCTTAACTGAAGTAAGTAACATTCCTTTCTTCTCTTTCTCTTTTCATCTGCTTCATCCTTGGTGGCTTCCCTAAAGATTTCTCTTAAGCCTTACAAAACATAGGAACATCCAAGCATGATAATGATTAGGGTTGTAATTAGTACCCCTAAGCTTTTCACCTTTGAGTCTTCTTTGAGTCTCTCTTCTCATCTCATAATCAGAGACTAAACTCTTAAAGTTTTAGGACTTGGGAATTAGGGTTATGCCTGTATCCTTCTATTAGGATGGAGTGTATAACTTTAATCCTAAGTGTTAAACCTTTAATTTGTTTAAACCTCTTAATCAAATCATCTTAATAATCACTAAGACTTCATCTTGTAACTTGGGCCTTACATTAGGGTTCTAATTCTTCCTTTATGGTTAAGAAGGACTAACCCTAGAGTTTAATGGACAAGTCCTCCTCAAGTTGTCTTACAAACCATAAAACTCATTTCTTAACCTCACCCTTAATTAAAATCCACATAATAAAGGCTTGTTGTATAATGAATTTAATCCCTAACCATGGATTAAGTTGAGGAATCTTCCTCAGCTTAAGTGTTCTCATTTATTATCCTTCTATTAGGATGGTTTAATGAGCCCACTAATCTGTGATTAGAGATTAAACTCATTACTTAACACTAAACAAAGACCCAAAAACATCTTAATAATCACAAGTAGGTTAATGACCTTAATCCTATATCATCATGGCAATTAAGTTGAGAGGCTTATCTCATACTTAAGTATTCTCATTATCCCTAATCATAGGGAGGATATAATGAGTTTACAGGCCTTTGATTTAGGCTTAAGCTCATTAACTTATGCAAAACACCAAAAACAATAATAAAACTGAAAACACAAAAACAAACAATAATTGTCTCCTTCGGGATTCTTTTCTCATCATTTTCATTCACAAACGAGAACTTGCTTCTTCCGTCTAATGCAAGAGAGTTAGCACTCGAGCCAGACGAGTCATACACTTGAGCATAGACAAGCAAGCAGTTCACAATCAATTTATCTTTCAGTCTCTTTGAGTCGAACTACGGTGTTCTGACTTCCTCATTGCACGCGAGGAAACGTAGGCATAACTTAACGGTTATCGAACAAAAGTCTCTTTGCCATCCCCCCTCTTTCAGCATTCTTTTTTCTAAGCCTCAGTTCCTGAGCAATTCACTCTCTTTTGCACTGACACCTGTACATTTCTTTTCCAGCTTATGCACGCAGATAGCACATACACTACCCCTTTAAATACAATCTTTTAAGTGTGGATCCCGTCGAGTACGACGGACAATCTGGGTGCTAATACCTTCCCAGGTTGTAACTAACCCCCTTTCTCAGTTTCTCTGGTTCGCAACCGTCTTATCCATATCTTTCTAGGTTTATGCAGCATTACCTTTCCTTCGGGATAAAAATGCCTAGCTGGCAACTCTATTCACTTCATTTTCATTTTCTCCTTTCGCCGACCGTTCGCGTCTGTACCTTGTGGGACCTGGTGTCTTTTCGGGGGAGTGACAACGCCTTATTAGGGAATGAACTATATAAAAAGACTGCTGAAGGACTATTGCTAAAATGCCTTAGTGAGGCTGAAGCATATTTAGCTCTTTCGACTGTCCACAGTGGGGCATGTGGAGCACACCAAGTAAGTCACAAAATGAAGTGGCTCTTATTTCGACAAGGTGTGTATTGGCATGCTATGCTGAAAGATTGCATAGAATTTTCCAGAGGATGCCAAGAATGTCAAGTACACGTTGGCATCCAACATGTTCTTGCAAGAGAATTAGACTCTATAGTGAAACCTTGGTCTTTCAAAGGATAGGCTTTGGATTTAATTTGAGAAATTCGACCAGCATCTTCAAAAAATAATAAATACATCTTGGTAGGAATCAACTATTTTTCCAAATGGGTTGAAGCTATCCCATTGCCAAATGTTGACCAAGAAGATGTAATTGAATTTATTCAGAAGCATATCATATATAGATATTGTATACCAGAAACAATCACTACAGATCAAGGATCTATTTTTATTGGTCAAGAGATGCAAGAATTTGCTACAAAAATGGGCTTTAAACTCTTAATATCCACACCTTATTATGCCCAGGCCACTGGTCAGGTCAAAGCAGCAAACAAGCTAGTTATTAGTTTGATTAAAAACATGTGGGTAAGAAGCCAAGAAATTGGCACAAGACTTTAGACCAAATTCTTTGGGCGTGTCGAACTTAACCAGAGAAGCAACTAATACTACACTGTTTCGACTAACTTATGGCCATGATGTTGTCTTGCCTCTTGAAATTTATCTTCAATCTACAAGAATACAAAGGCATCACGAAATCCCAGCTGATACTTATTGGGTCATAATGCTAGACGAACTGCTTGATTTGGATGAAGAGAGATTTCATGCCTTACAATTATTAGATAGGAAAAAGAGGAAGGTAGAGAAATCCTATGATAAAAGGGTTAAATTAAAAACCTTTTCAGTTGGTGAATTAGTGTGGAAAGTCATATTACCTATGGATCGAAAGAACAAATCTTTAAGGAAATGCTCACCTAAATAGGAAGGCCCTTTCCAAATCACCAAAGTATTTAGTAATAATGCTTATGAAATTCATGAGATTAAAGTTGGCTTAAGAGTCTTTAAAGTAAATGGAAAATACTTGAAAAAATATAGACCAGTATTGCCAGAGATTCATATAGGAAAATAAAATTTTCATTTATTTAAAGAAGGGGCACACAAGTCCTACAAGTACAGAAGCCTAGATAAATGGTTTAAGGACCAAACGATAAACATCTAGTCTTCTAAATCCTCCAAAGTGATGCAGTTGCGATAATCCATCCAATCTGCGTCAGCTTCTTCATCAATATCTGGAAGCAAAGTGATACTGTTGAGATAAGCCATCTAGTATGCGTCAGCCTCCTCATCAATATATGGGATTTGATTATTGGGAGGATCCTTGTTGGGAGGAGTGGTTTTTGTCCCTTTATCCTTGGAGCGGGTAACCACTCCCGTACCTGGAGAAGGACTTATTTTCTTTTTGGTGCTCTTACCTTGCTGGTGCGAAAGTGTGCCATTAACTTTCTTTGCAGAACTCTCCATGATGATGTGATGAAGATAATGGAGTAAATAGAAGTGTTATTTTTAAGGAAAGAAGTTGCGTGCTTATTGGCCAAATAAGAGGCAATAAAAGGACACATGAATCCTTCCTTGAAAATGTCATTTCAAAAAGACATTTTGGCTGCTGCCTTGAATTGGAAAATTTGCCTTGTAATAATGAGGCATAAAAAGTTGGAGCGTTGCCACCAGTAATAAAGTTAAGACATTAAAATGTTTTAATTTGAGTTTAAGTTAGAACCTATCTGACTTAAAGGCTGTTTTGACTGCCACATTAACTTATGCGGAAAGCAGAATTATAATGCAAGTCAAAAAGTAACAAAAAGCATAAAAATTTAAAGGGGTAACCATGCCCTAATTGTCATTACATAATGGCCACAACAGGGCCACCGAAAATGATGATAAAATAAATAAATAAAGTTGGAAGACTGTGGAAAGGCTAAAAAGGAAGCTTTGATTATAGTTGGAGGAAATTATGCTGGGTGATCATTAGACGATTTTCAAAAAAGGCCTTGTCATGCTTGGCTTCAGCAAGTTTCTTGTCGAAAACCTCAAGTGCATCAATAAGGTCAAGTGTGTCTTTTAACTCAGCCTCTAGCTCAGTGCTTCCAGCTTGACTCAACTCAATATTTTCCTGCTCAACATCATCAATCTTTTTTTGTAGCTCCTCAAGATCTTGTTCCCAGAATCCAATGGTTATATTATTAGCAGCAATTTTCTTTTCCCTCTTGGACTTATGGAAATCAAGCTTTTCAACTCTAGCTTTTGCTTCGCTTGCTAGCTCCCATGCATTCATACTCTGAGGCCCAACCCTCTGAATGACATCATCAATGATTGGAACTAACTTAAGATCATCAGACATCTGATTCACCAGATCACTTAGATCCATATGGGACACAGAGATTTTAGGATCAATAGCTGAGAGATCTATCATCTATAGAGTGCCTTTCAGCCAGAGGTGTGTAGTGGAGTCAGCTCCTAAGGTAGTACAAATGTCCCTCTTGAAGAATTTGTCTTTGATTTTCTTGAGGACAGGACCAACGGAGTCATTTGGAGCGAAGCCCTAGGAGCTAATGGAGAGTCGCTTGCAGAGAAGCAATAACTCTTACTAAGTTTTATCCTGGCATACTCCCGGGGATTTGAACACTTCAGACTTGCTAGTCGATCCCCAATTATAGGAGTCGAAAGTTGGAGGTTCCTTTTCATCAATATGGTCGAAAATAACATTTTTTGGGGCAATTTGTTATCCCTAAATTTCGGCGCTAATAATTAATTAGGTTATTTTGGCTTAATAAATGAGTTATTATATTATAAGCTAAAAAGAGGTCTTCGACCTTAATTAATAAAGGATGAGAGTCGAAGGGACCCACCTGGTATTTTCATACATAGTGAAGTTCTAAGTTTGAATTATTTTCTAAGTGTTGGGAGGATTCGACCAAGGGCATGTTAGACAAAGATGGAAGTTACCAAGAGTCTTCACACGTTCAAACTTGGAGGGAAAATGGGTGATCTTTAATTCAAATACAACAAGTAGTGGGACAAGTGTCACCATTTTAGGATAGTTTTAGGAAGAAACCGTCGAAAACGGTTACTTTGTAATGTATATAAATAGCTACGTTTACTATGTGAATAATGGTGTGGAAATCATATGTACTAGTAACTCCGTAGACTCAAAGTATCCGCGTGTAGAGAAATGGGTGCAGTGAGAATGTACGTGATTGAAGCACCACCAAATTTATCTTCATATCAGTTTTATCTTTAATGTCAAATTTACTTTCAATTATTTTACTTTCAATTCTTTTATCTTTTAAGTCATTTACTTTCTGCAAACTGTTACATTAAAGCCTTTTTACATTTCAAAGTCATTTAAGTTTCCAAGCAATTTACTTTTCCTGCATTTTACTGCATTTCTTTACAAAGTCAAGCATATTTACATTCATTGCCTTGTCTTTACTTTCATTTACATTTCAAGCCTTGCCTTTAAAATTCATTTACATTCCTTGCCTTGTCTTTACTTTCATTTAAATTTCAAGTCTTGTCTTTACTTTCATTTAAATTTCAAGTCTTGTCTTTTACATTCCTTTATTTTTAAAGCTTTTGCGTTTTACTTTATTTTCCTTGTTCAAAACGATCTAATACAACATGTCATAGGACCAATCTTGTCGATCCTGCGAGTAACCAAAGGTATTCTAGGTATCTTTGGAGGACCAACACTTGTTTACCAATTTTGGGGGTAAACACCTATCACTTCTTTCTTTTCTTTTTTGTTTTTTGTTTTTTGTTTTTGGTTTCTGAGGCAAGAATTCTTGTATTGTGGGCGAGAGAGGAGACTCTTATGTGTAAAACAACATGTATTTATAGATTTTGAAAATTAGGTTAAAAAGCTTAAAAGGAAAAAAAAAGCATCTTAATTCCTATTGATCAAAAAAATATTTGAACAAAATCAAATAATACTTTATTTTTACTTGGTCACCAAGTAGACCAGTTAGAAACTAAGTATGATACAAATATGATATAAAGTGACCAATAGGAAATGAGTATACAAGAAAATAAATGTTTTTGGTATCTATTATGATTATTTTTTAGATTTGTTCCATAAAATAATGATTTTAATGAAAAAATCATATTTTTAAAAATGAATTAAAAGAAAAATACGAAAATTAAAAATTAAAAATTAAATAATAAAAACTACTTTTTGTGATTTTTTTGTGATTTTTTCCATAAAATAATGACTTTAATGAAAAAATCATATTTTTAAAAAATGCATTAAATGCAAATACGAAAATTAAAAATTAAATAATAAAAAAATACTATTTTTATGATTTTTTTTTTTATAAAAAAAGAAAAAAGAAAAACTTATTAGTAAAGGAAAAATAAAATAAAAATTAAAAAGAGATGAAGGTGGGATTTTGAAATCACAACCTCTCACATTTATATCCCTTATACCCATCTTTCTACCAATTGTGTTATTTTATTTATTCAAAATAAAGAGGCACCAGAAAGCATATGAAGAGTGGCAAAATTTGGGGTACGACAAGTCTGAGGAGACCTTTTAAATTAATTCCTCTCAAATATGTGAGGGAAAATTATGGTGTAGAACAACTGCCCCTGTTCAATCTTCTTAGACCTGAGGAGATAGATTGGTATGTGTGTCAATCACAATCTGAAGGTGGAAGATGATTGAACATATAAGTGCCCAGAAATTTGCACTCACGAGTGCACGAAGTGAACCGTTGGTTGACTGCATTGCTTGAATGGGCTTAAATATGCCATTTGGAGTAATTGGAGATGGGCTTATAGATGCAATCCAAAGTGTCTGTTTATATGAGTATCAAAATGTGCATATGTTTAAGTATATATGGATGTTGTTCTTGAATGAGTATTAGAATTAAATCTTTGTCTTGATCGTCTCTAAACTGTCTCTGGAAAATATCTTGAACTTAGTATCAGACCTATATCTTTGTCATGATCGCCTCTAGACTGTCTCGGGAAAATATCCCGAACTAAGTATCAGAAATAGATTTTTGTCTTCGTCATCTCTAAACTATCTATGGAAAATATCTTGAACTAAATATCAGAACTAGATCTTTGTCTTGATCGTTTCTGAACTGTCTCTAGAAAATATCCTGAACTAAGTACGAGAACTAGATCTTTGTCTTGATCGTTTCGGAACTGTCTCTGGGAAATATCCTGAACTAAGTATCAGAACTAGATCTTTGTCTTGATCGTTTCTGAACTGTGTATGGAAAACACTTTGAACTAAGTATCAGAACTAGATCTTTGTCTTGATCGTCTCTGAACTGTCTTTGGAAAATATCATGAACTAAGTATTAGAACTAGATTTTTGTCTTGATCGTTTCTGAATTGTCTCTGGAAAATATCTTGAACTAAGTATCAGAACTAGATCTTTGTCTTGAACTGTCTCTGGAAAATATCTTGAACTAAATATCAAAACTAGATCTATGTTTTGATCCTTTCGGAATTGTCTCTGGAAAAGATCCTGAACTAAGTGTCTGAACTAGATCTTTGTCTTTATCATTTCTGAACTGTCTCTGGAAAATATCTTGAACTAAGTATCAGAACTAGATCTTTGTCTTGACCTTTTCTGAACTGTCTCTGGAATATATCTTGAACTAAATATTAGAACTAGATCTTTGTCTTGATGCTTTCTGAATTGTCCCTGGAAAATATCATGAACTATGTATTAGAACTAGATCTTTCTCTTGATCGTTTCTAAACTATCTATGGAAAATATTCTGACCAAAGTATCAAAACTAGATCTTTGTCTTGATCGTTTCTAAACTGTCTCTCGAAAACATCCTAAACTAAGTATCAGAAATAGATCTTTGTCTTGATCGTCTCTGAACTATCTCTAGAAAATATCCTGAACTAAGGATCAGAACTATATCTGTGTCTTGATCGTTTCTGAACTGTCTCTGGAAAATATGTTGAACTAAGTATCAAAACTAGATCTTTGTCTTGATCGTTTTCTGAACTGTCTATGGAAAATATTATGAACTAAGTATAAGAACTAGATATTTGTCTTGATCGTTTCTGAACTATCTCTAGAAAATATCTTGAACTAAGTATCAGAACTAGATCTTTGTCTTGATAATTTTTGAACTGTCTCTGGAAAATAAATTGAAATAAGTATCAGGACTAGATCTTTGTGTTGATCTTTTCAGAACTGTCTCTAGAAAATATCCTGAACTAAATATCAGAAGTAGATCTTTGTCTTGACCCTTTCTGAACTTTCTCTGGAAAATATCTTGAACTAATTATCAGAACTAGATCTTTTATCTTGATCGTTTCTGAACTGTCTCTGGAAAATATCCTAAACTAAGTATCAGAACTAGAGCTTTGTCTTGATCATTTTTGAATTGTCTCAGAAACATATCCCGAACTTTGTATCAGAACTAGATCTTTTTCTTGATAGTTTATGAACTTTCTATTGAAAATAATTTGGACTAAGTATCAGAACTAGATCTTTGTCTTGATCGTCTCTGATCTGTCTCTGGAAAATATCATGAACTAAGTATCCCAACTAGATCATTGTCTTGATCGTTTCTGAATGGTCTCTGGAAAATATCCTGAACTAAGTATCAGAACTATATCTTTGTCTTGATCTTTTCTAAACTGTCTCTGGAAAATATCTTGAACTAAGTATCAGAACTAGATTTTTGTATTGATCTTTTCTGAACTGTCTCTAAAAAATATCATGAACTAAATATCAGAACTAGATCTTTGTCTTGACCCTATCTGAACATTCTCTGGAAAATATCATGAACTAATTATCAGAACTAGTTCTTTGTTTTGATCGTTTCTGAACTGTCTCTGGAAAATATTTTGAACTAAGTATCAGAAATAGATTTTTGTCTTGATCTTCTCTGAACTATCTCTGGAAAATATCCTGAACTAAGTATCAGAACTAGATCTTTGTCTTGATCGTTTCTGAACTGTCTTTGGAAAATTTTAAACACCCAAAATTTGCCCTCTCACTTTCTCATGCCTTGGTTATGATCACACTTAGTGCATAGCATATCACTACATCTTACATTTCATATTTACCTTTAACATCTTTGCACAGTTAGGGTTTGTGATCAGATTAATCTTGAAGAGGGTATGAGGTATCTCAGAGGTCATGAAGCATGACAAGAAGATCCTTGAGTGTTCTAAGGTCATTTTGTACCCCCAAGGGTTCTTGGAAGTCAAAAATCATAAGAGATTGCAGAGTCACCTAGGTAGGCTCAAGGCTCCTGCACAGATGACCTAAATTTAGGGTTTTGAGTTTGAGGCCCTTACAACCAAAAATTTTGGTCATTCTTGATTCAAATGGTCTTTATATGATAAAAGGAGTGTGTGGATGAAGTTTTATGAAAACATTCAATGTGAAGTCATCTGATCAAATGGTAACTTGTTGTGTAAGAAAAGTAAGGATTAAGGCATCTAAGGCCTCCAACAAGGGTTCCAAAGGGTCATCATCATCAATTTGAGGTCCTATGACATTTATTTGGTCTTAGGAATGCTTGAAAGATCACAAGATTGAAGAATTTTGAGCCATTGCAAAAGTTGCCATTTTTGGACATGACTTGTAATGAAAACTTTCCATTTTGGGAAAGATTTTCAACCTCCTCTTTCTTGATCAAAAAGGCTTCAAATGAATTTTCTTCAAACATGAAAATTGTAGATTGGATCTTCCCATTTTCAAAAAATACAAGAACTCCTCTTAATTCATCCTAGAACTCAAGATAAGGCAAGTTAAATTTGGGGAAAATTTTGTAATTTTCAAGTTTAGGCCAAAGAGGGAAATGTGCAAAAGTGAATTTTAGGCCTCTACATGACTTCTAATCAACTCAAATACATCATGGCATGATCAAAAAACATCTCAAAGTCAAATTTGTGCTTTGAACCAAGGGATTTCATGACTTGTTTCTCAAGAAATCACAAAGTTGCAAAATTGCAAAACCTATGCAAACTCTTGATCCAAGCCATAAAACTCATAACAATTGATCCAAAGGTCCTCCTTGAAGTCAGTTGAAGCAGCTCAAGCCCTCAAATCAGTTCTGCCATGGCCCATACCTCAAGTACACAACTTTTGACTTTTTGGCCAGTTGAGCCATGCTAATCCCATAGTGTATAACAACTCTTCTGACTCATTCCATTTGTTTATACAAACCCTAAGTGTCGCTCCCCGAATTTCCATCCTGGTACAAACGCAAAAGTGGCGCGGAAAGAATAGAGTCACCAGCCAGACATTTTTATCCTGAAGAGACGGGAATGGTAATGCTACACAAACCAAAAGAAAAGAAAAGGAAGGACAAAGGTCCGGAGAACCAAAGAAACTGAGATCGGGAGTCGGTTACGACCTAGGAAGGTATTAGCACGCCAGATCATCCGCCGTACCCGACGGGATCCACGCTTGCAAAGAAAATGGTTTCAAAGGGTGAGGGGATGAAAGCTACTACAAAACGAAAAAGAACTAGAATGAGAAAAGAACTGAAAAGAAACCAAGAGGAAAAAATGTAGGGAAAATAAAGATTGTGCTCGAACTGGCCCTACCCCGCTGCCTACGTACCTCATCGGGAAAATGAGGACCAGAGACGCCGTAGTTCCCCTAACTAGGGGTAGAAAAGATTGCTTGTGAATTAAGGCTTGAACTGCCTATGTCAATGCTCAGGTGTAGCAGGCTTGGACGACGAGTGCGTAACCGTCTTGCAAAATGACAAGAAGAAGCAAGTTCGCGGACGGAGTGAAGGAGATGAGAAAAGAATTCCCGAAGGAAAGATGCTTTTTGTTTGTCTGTGTTTCTTAGAGTTTTTTATTTGTGTGGCACAAGAGAATGAACTCAAGCTCTTTTCTATGGAATGTGGACTTGTACTACATTCCAAAATTGAATAATAGAACAAGCACACCAAGAAAGGAAAACGTATCCAAGACTTGTTTCCAAAGGAAAGGGCCTAATTTCATTAAATTGTTGAATTTATTAGGTGTCTTAGTGATTAGAAATGAAGAAGTGTTTTTTAGGGTTTTTCTTGTTGAAGATGACTTCATGATCCAACTTGTGCATCATGCTAGACAAATGTACTATTCCAAGATGGAATGAATTCATATGCCCCATGGAATAAGGCTATAACACAAGAAGTCACTTCTTTCTTTATTAATGTTTTTTAGGTTTTGTTTTGAGATGAGAAGAGAAAGAAACCAAAGGAGAAAATAGGTAAAAAAAGCCTAAAATGGGGAAAGACTAATCCTAATGTTGTCATGAAAAAGAGGTCCTAAGGTTAGTGAGGTTTCAACTATCCTAAGAAAGAAGAACCAAGAAACCAAGAAGAGCAAGAAGAAGAGGAAGCAAGAACTAGCAAGCAACTTACTCCTCTAATGGAGATAAGTTGTTCCTAAAGGGGAAAAAGAGAGTTGAATTACATGATGGCATAAGGCACATCAAAGCACATAGAGAAAGTAACTTAAAAAGAGAGAAGGATGAAGAATTGAAATGTGGATGAATATCCACACTTCTCTTACCATGAGCCCTTGAAATGTTAGCAAAATTCCAACAAGTTGTTCATCAATAAAATCATGGAAATAACATGCCCAAGGCTCACACCAACCAAGATCAAACAATCATGCCAAACATAGCACAAACAAGCATTTACGTGTCGAGAACACAGAAGCGTGCATCATTCAGCAAGAAAATCACCCAAACAAACATATTCAATGATCATACAATGATCCATGGCATTTAAAACAAGTAAGGGGATCAAACATGCTAAAAATAAGGAAAAAATGGCCTACTGCTTCAGTGTTAACCGGTTAACCAAAGCGTTAACCGGTTAACCATGTCAAAACCTGCATAAACACAACACAATTCAGGTGCGTTAACCGGTTAACCAATCCGTTAACCACTTAACACTGTTAAAACAGCAGCAATCCTGCAGAAAAATCAGCTTGCAACCAGCTTAATCAAATAATCTTGTACCAGACCAGCAAGCATATGAACATGAAAATAATGTATCAATTCACATTAAATGGCATCATCAAGCTTATGAACATTAATACATGGATCTGGTCACAAATCAATCAATCAATTCAATCAACACAAGCAAATGTGCAAGCACATGGCGGATCTAAAGCGCAAGCATGCAAATAAACTAAAACAGAGCTAGATCTGAAATTAACCAACCTACAAAGCGGAGGTATGCTTTAATGATTGTTGATCGAGCTGAAAACGATAGATCTCGCGCAAATCTTTGAAGATCCGGTTCTAAGCTTCACTCTCCGTGCAAAATAAATGCAAGAACAAGCTCTTGATGCAAAATTTTGGATCCAAAAGCACTTCTAGATCCCAAACCAGATCTGAATCACCAATTAAACCAGAAAAAAGATGCAATGAAGCTATGGATGGAGGTCTAGTTCCAAGATCTACACACCTCAAGGAAAGGTTATGTGATCTTCAAAGAGGAACTTTGAGTGATTTGGAGAGAATTGTGAGTGAGAGGAGTGAAAATTCAGAAAATGAGAGTGAAAAATGAGGGAGAGGTCCCTTTGGTTTGAAGAGAAATGATTAAATATAGTTTAGGTTTGGGGCCCAAAAATTAGGCTTGGGATCCAAAATTATGGTTTGGGTAGTGTGGTTAAGACTTTGCAATGGGATTAGGCTTGGACAAGTGCTCTAGATCCTTCCTTTTAATTTCCAATTAAATAAAAAATGAATAAAAATAAGAAAATGGAAATGGACCAAAAATCACACATGCTGAATTGCTGCTAGAAATTCAAAATTTGTGGCCGTTAATCGGTTAACCAAACCGTTAACCGGTTAACACCAGTGAATTTTGAATCTCCCTCCTTTTGGTGGGAACCTTAAAAAATAAGCCGGTGCCAACCGTTTTGATCTGATTTTTGATCTTCAATCCTTTCTTTAGGCTTTGACCCTAATGTCAATCTTGTAACATGCCTTGTGAGCTTTGAATTTCCCTGATGATTGATCATATGCCTTATGCTGGAATATGCGAGTGCCATGCTTCATTTTTCTATGCAACGTGCTAAGGACATGACATGCTGATGATGATTATGATATGATGATGATGCTAAACAGGAGAGGGCAAATTTGGGGTATTACAACTGCCCCTATTCAAGCAACTGTTAATCTGAAAAGGACGGTTGCACGACTATCGACCGTTCAAGATGAACTGTGGTTGAATACCAAGAAGACCTAAAATTTGCACTCTGCTGGAGAATGCAAGCAATGGGAAATAAACCCAACCAAATGACGCTTTGGCGACTGAAGTGGGGAGAAAGCGGACGAGCTCCTTCCAAGTTGCGATGTTACTTCGGATAGAAAAACCTAGACAGACGAGTCTTCTTCGAACAACCATGTTACGCCAGATGCTGGACATACGAGCCCTCTTCAAATGAACCTGTTACGCCAGGTGCTGGACATACGAGCCCTCATACATTTTGCAATATATGACCTGAGATAGACGAACCTCCTTCGGAAAAACCTGTTACGCAAGGACCGGTGATGCACTTAAGTCTATGGGATAGACATGCATAATTAGGATAGACGCACCCTCTTCATATGTTATCCGTAGACATATGGTCTAAGACAGACGAGTCTTTTTTGAGAAAACCTATTACGCCAGGTGTCAGATTAGGATTTGACGAACCCTCTTCACAATTCTTGCACAGATAAGTGGTCTCTGAGACAGACTAACCTCCTTCGGATAAACCTGTTACGCCAGGACCGGTAACCATTTTGACGTTTAATCCCACCGTTAGGACTTCAAACCTCTTCAACACAGACGAGTATTGGACGATCATCAAGAGAACACAGACGAGTGCCATAAGTTGATGATACAAACGAATATCAGACGATGATCTAAGAAACACGACTCTGCCAGGGAGAATATTTCACAAACGGGTGAGTGTTGGGAATGCAGACGAGCACCCAACAAATATCAAAACACGAACGAGTGCTGAGAAGTGCGGATGAATATTAGCATCTATTCACCATAGGTGACTGTTGGGGAAATCATACGAGCAACGGCAAAGTACGAACACGGACGAGTGTTGGGGTGATGCGGACGTGCAATAAACAAATGTCAAACACAGACGAGTGTCAAGCAATGCGGACGAGCAATAAACAGATGTCAAACACAGACGAGTGTCGAGCAATGCGGACGAGCAATAAACAGATGTCAAACACAAACGAGTGTCGAGCAATGCGGACGAGCAATGACATCTCAGTAATAAGCACGACCCTACCAGGGAGAATATTTCACAAACGAGTGAGTGTTGGGAATGCAGACGAGCACCCAATAGATATCAAAGCACGAACGAGTGCTGAGAAGTGCGGATGAGCAATTAAATGCCTAGCAAGAAACACGACCCTGCCGGGGATACAATTCATGACCAAGCGAGTGCTGGGAGAGTAAACGAACATCCAGCAGATACCAAACAGGAAACACGGACGAATGCTGGAGTATGCAGACGAGCAACTACCAAACGTCAAACACAGACAAGTGTTGAAAGGGATAAATACGAGCACAAAACGGATTGCCCAACACAGACGAGTGCCATGAGATGCAGATGAGCACAAAATGGATACCAAACACAGACGAGTGCCAGGAGATGCAGACGAGCACAAAACGGATACCCAACACAAATGAGTGCTAGGAGATGCAGACGAGCACAAAATGGATACCTAACACAGAAGAGTGCCATGAGATGCAGACGAGCACAAAACGGATACCCAACACAGACGAGTGCCAAGAGATGCAGACGAGCACAAAATGGATACCCAACACAGACGATTGCCAGGAGATGCAAATGAGCACACTTCAAAATGCCCTGATTGGCAACAAATAATCCCGACTCTGCAGGGGAGCCTGGTCAAAGGCCTTGATGATGCCTAAATCTTACTGGGGAAATGAGGGACGACTTGGTATCATCACATGGCCAACATAGACTGGCGAATTCTCTAGGGAATACTCCAGCGACGGGAGTGAATCTCGATTAAGACTCTGCGGGGAAATGACGACTTTTCGACCCGACAGAGGATGATGCTTGGTTAGACCCTAACTGGGGACTTCACTGGGGAAACAAGCGCTCAATTGCTCGCTGGGGAAACTGCTTGGTTGGAAAAATCTTGCTGGGGAGAGAATTCTGACAATTCTAACCCTGTGGGGATATCAAGCATTCAGTTGCTTGCGGGGGATAGCCTTATTGCTGACTCTGCTTGGGGACTTTACTGGAGAAGAACTGTTCTATTAACCCTAGAACTCCGCTGGGGATATTTCAATGATGGTTGCGTACCACTGGTGAACTTCGAGGAAGAGACGACCCCCCCGACCCAGCTAGGGAATATCCAGTCAAAAAGTCTTCTAGCCGCCACAACCCTCTTCGGTTGGGTTTGAAACTCCACAGAGGATTCCACTAGCTTTTAGCTCAGATGGGGATATTTCCCTTTAGACCCTACTGGGGATATCACGTCTTTCTCGTGAAGAACAACCACTTATGATTAGTTTTGGAACTCTGCTTGGGATTCCACTGCTACGGCTCACTCGAGGAGCACTCTTCTTGGGGAAGTGCTACATCATCCTGCAAAACCTGCAACAACAGTTTACATGCATGTTCACCGGGGATTTGCATGGTATGTCTGTTCATCCATTGTCACCCGACACTCAAAGATTTTTAATTGTTTCCCTGCCATGTCAATTTTTTTCAGAAAATCAACATGAAGTTGCCACAAGCAACTGGGCGTGACTGAGTCGCACAAAACAGTAGGAAAATCTCATATTCACTCAGCAGAGTCTCTGTATCTGGAAAACCGAGGAAAGAGTGTGCTAGAATCATCTGGAAGTACCTTAACGTAGGGTTGTGGATTACATGAGAAAACTGAGTGGAAGGATCTTGGCTCCCTCCAACTGAGATGTTAGACCAAAACTTTTCCACTTCTCTGCTCATAAAATACCCCATCGGTGTCTCTGGAATAACATCAGGAGTAGTCTGAAAACCTAGTAAATCACAAAAATAGTTGTGAGAGAAGGAGTAGTCAATCCCGAACAACCTGGAAGCAGCATGTCCATCGGGTCCAGCCTGAAGGATCATAATGAAACGAGCTGAGGAACTCTAGAGTCAAGTTCCTGCAAGTGTTGTTCATATCGTCAAACTGGTCCCACTAGAGTTGGTGGCAAAAGAATCTGACGCTTGGCTCTATCCCCAAGGCATCCATGCAATCTTTGTCAGGGTACCTCATAGGTGCCATAGGGCGTCTCATGTGGACATAGTAACGATCTCTCCGTGCGTCGTCTCTAAAGGCCACGTGCATGTCATCGGGGTTCTGCATTCTGCACAAGGTTAGCAAACAAGGGTCCTGAAATCAAATAAAACATTCAATCGTTAGTCCTGAAATAATAATAAAGTAAACAAATTAAAATAAAGTAAAAATAAATAAAAAGTAAGTAATATAAGAAAACCATGGGTTGCCTCCCATGCAGCGCTTGTTTAACGTCATTAGCTCGACGACCAGATTTTATACATCATTCGAAGGATATGGTGGATCACTCAGAGTATGGCAGGTGTATGTTGTTGGGATGTTACCTCCTTCGTAGGGCTTCAACCTCTGTCCATTGACGATGAACGGTTTACATGTTTGGTTCTTGATTTCAATAGCACCAGATCTTAGAATCTTAGATACTTCGAAAGGGCCAGTCCATCTCGAACGAAGCTTCCCTGGAAAAAGTCGTAACCTAGAATCGAACAGGAGAACATGATCGCCTATTTTGAATTCTTTTCTTAAGATTCTTTTGTCATGCCAAGCTTTTGTTCTTTCTTTGTATATGATGGCATTTTCTTAGGCAGATTGTCTTAGCTCTTCTAATTTGTGGATATCAAGGATACGTTTTTCACCAGCAGTTAAGTAATCCAAATTCAAAGTTTTGATGGCCCAATAAGCCTTATGCTCCAACTCAAAAGGTAAGTGACATGATTTTCCATAGACCAGTTGATAAGGGGTTGTTCCTATAGGGGTTTTGAAAGCGGTTCTATAGGCCCATAATGCTTCTTGAAGTTTCTGCGACCAATCTTTTCTAGATATAGAGGCAGTCTTCTCAAGAATTTGTTTGATCTCCCTATTAGATACTTCCACTTGTCCATTGGTCTGTGGGTGGTATGGTGTTGCTACTCTATGTGTAACTCCATACTTTCTTAAAAGTTTATCAAATATTCTCGATATGAAGTGTGATCCTCCATCACTTATGACCAAACGGGGGGTTCCAAACCTGGGAAATATATATTTTTTAAACAATTTGATGACTACTCTGGTGTCATTTGTGGTTGCGTAGATAACTTCAATCCATTTAGACACGTAGTCAACAACTACTAAGATGTACTGATTTCCTAAAGATGGTGGGAACGGTCCCATAAAGTCTATACCCCATACGTCGAAGAGTTCTACCTCTTGGATATTTCTCAGAGGCATTTCATTACGTCTTGAAATATTTCCTGTACATTGGCATCTGTCACATTTGACAATGAAAGCATGGACATCACGCCACATGGTAGGCCAGAATAGGCCAGCTTGAAGAATCTTGGCGTAGGTCTTAGATGTGCTTGCATGTCCACCATAAGGTGAAGAGTTACAATGCTCAATTATATTATGTACCTCTTCTTCTGGAACACAACGGCGGAAAATGCCATATTTACCTCTCTTGAAAAGAAATGGTTCGTTCCAATAGAAGTTTCTCACATCACTGTAGAACTTCTTCTTCCAGTGGTAATTTAGATCAGGGGGTATGATGTCAGCAGCTAGGTAATTAACAAAGTCTGCATACCAAGGTACATTACTTATGGATAAGGATTTATGAGAATGCTCATGTGGGTCTGGGTTACCATCTTCAATAGTTTCTAGTTGGACTATCAGTCTATCATAGGCAAAATCGTCATTTATGGGTACTGAGTCAGGTTTCAGGTATTCTAGCCCAGAAAGGTGATTAGCTACTACATTATCTGTGCCTTTCTTATCAAGGATATCTAAATCAAACTCTTGCAGTAACAGAATCCATCAAAGGAACCTAGGTTTAGCATCCTTTTTACTTAGTAAGTAACGAATGGCAGCATGGTCGGTGTAAACTATAATTTTGGCTCCTACTAGATAAGATCTAAATTTGTCTATGGCGAAAACTACAGCTAGGAGCTCTTTTTCGGTTGTTGCGTAGTTAAGCTGTGCAACGTCTAGGGTTCCACTGGCATAATAAATTACGTGTAACTTTTTATCTTTTCTCTGACCTAGAACAGCTCCTACAACATAGTCACTAGTGTCACACATTATCTCAAACGGTTCTGACCAATCAGGGGGTTTCATTATAGGTGCTGAAATCAGAGCTTGCTTCAGAAGATTAAATGCTTCAGTACATTTTTCATCGAAGATGAATTCAGCATCTTTCATTAAAAGACCCGTTAAGGGCTTTGTTATTTTGGAGAAGTCCTTGATAAAACGTCGGTAAAATCCGGCATGTCCAAGAAAACTTCTTATCTCCCTGATAGTCTTCGGCGGTTTTAGAATCTCTATGACTTCTATTTTAGCTTTGTCTACCTCTATACCTTTTTCGGAAACTATATGTCCTAAAACAATCCCTTCGGTGACCATGAAATGACACTTTTCCCAATTTAGCACAAGGTTTACCTCCAGACATCTTTCCAAGATTTTCTCAAGATTGATAAGACAATTTTTGAAATTAGATCCACAAACTAAGAAATCGTCCATAAATACTTCCATGATTCCATCTAAATAGTCTGCAAAGATAGACATCATGCAGCGTTGGAAAGTGGCAGGGGCATTACAGAGTCCAAAAGGCATTCTTCTGTAGGCAAAAGTTCCAACAGGGCATGTAAAGGTAGTTTTTTCTTGATCTTCGGGGTGAATAGGTATTTGGAAGAATCCCGAATATCCATCTAGGTAACAAAAGTAAGAGTGTCTGGCTAGGCGCTCCAACATTTGGTCCATGAATGGTAATGGGAAATGGTCCTTCCTAGTTGCTTTATTTAATTTTCTATATTCTATGCACATACGCCAACCTCCATCGGTTCTTTTTGCTACAGGTTCGTCCTTCTCGTTTTGCATGACTGTGATGCCTCCCTTTTTAGGTACTACATGCACAGGACTCACCCATTTACTGTCCGAGATATGATATATTATACCTGCCTCTAGTAACTTAAGAACTTCAGTCTTAACTACTTCACTCATCATAGGATTTATTCTTCGTTGGTGTTCTCTGGAGGGTTTTGAATCTTCTTCAAGCAAAATCCGATGCATGCATATGGATGGGCTTATTCCTTTTAGATATGAGATATTATATCCTAAGGCTGAGGGGTACCTTCATAAAACATCTAACAATTGGTTGGTTTCCTCTTGGTTTAAGGTAGCACTGACTATAACTGGACGGTTCATTTCTTCATCAAGAAATTCGTATCTCAGGTTCTTAGGCAGTTCCTTAAGTTTTACGGTTGGTTTCATAGGGCAAGGCATATGATCTGGGGTAAGAGATAAACATTCGTGAAGGTTATCATCAATGTAGGGTTTTTTATAACCGTCATCTTCCCAAATAAGGGTTGATGGCAATTTTATAGATTCAATTTCTTCTTCTTGTTCTAATTCCCTAATGCATTCATCAATGATATCTAAGGCATAACAAGCATCTCCTATTACAGGTGCCATAAGGAATTTCGAATGGACAAATTCTATCTTTTCATCACCTACCTCAAAGGTTAGTTTCTCTTTTTTAACATCTATCATGGCTCCAGCAGTCGATAAGAACGGTCTACCTAGGAGGATTGGTATGTCGTCATCTTCTTTAATGTCCATGACAACAAAATCAGTAGGTATAAACAGCTGATCTATCCTAACAGGGACATCTTCAAGTATCCCTATAGGGTATTTAACGGATCTATCGGCTAATTGAAGTGACATCTTAGTAGGTTGTAATTCTCCAAAGTTTAATCTCTCACAAACTGCTAAAGGCATTAAGCTCACACTAGCTCCTAAGTCTAGAAAAGCTTTTTCGATGACATGATTCCCCAAAATACAAGGAATGGGAAAATTTTCGGGATCTTTATCTTTCTTTGCTAACCTATTTTCAGAAATAGAATTACATTCCACGGGTTTCGGATCTTCAAGTCTACCTTTATTTGTAAGTATATCTTTGAGAAAATTAGCGTAAGAAGGTATTTTGGTGATGGCTTCTGTAAAGGGGATTTCTACGTGAAGTTTTTCGATAACCTTAACGAATTTTTGATACTGATTATCGATTTGGGTTTTCTTTAGTCTTTGAGGGTATGGTATTGGTGGTTTGTATGGCGGTGGTGGTACATAGGTTTTGTTTTTAGGTTCTTCTCCTTTTTCTTGACTTCTAGGTTTTCAGATTCCTCTGGTTCCTTCTCCTCATTTCTCTCAGAAGTTTCGGGAACACTCAATCTAGGGTTAGAAGGCTCCTTATACGCGGTTCCACTTCGTAGAGTAATGGCATTTGCTTGCCCTTTAGGGTTTTGTTGAGGTTGTCCAGGGAACTTTCCTCCAGGTGTAGTCTGAGGGGCTTGGTTTAAAGCTACCTGAGAGATCTGGGTTTCAAGCATCTTATTGTGAGTAATAATTTGGTCAACCTTGGTTCCTAACTGGGTAATTAGTTCGTTAACATGGACGTTTTGGTTCATGAACTCTTTGTTTTTTTGTGTTTAAGCGGTGATAAAATTTTCCATAATTTTCTCAAGGCTCGGACTTGGTGGTACAGGTTGCATAGGTTGATTTGTTCTTGGGGCTTGGTAACCTTGTTGTCTCGGAGGTGCGGTATTTTGGATAGGGTTATTATTTTTATAGGAGAAGTTTGGGTGATTCCTCCATCTAGGGTTGTATGTGTTTGAAAATGGGTTCCCTTGGGTGTAGTTCACTTGCTCATGATTGGTCTCATTTAACAGATTGCATTCGGCGGATTGGTGTCCTTACATCCCACATATCTCACAATTCGGCAAAACTGCAGCTACAATATTCGGGGTTGTACACATATGTTCGACTCTAAGGGCCAACACGTCCATTTTAGCTTGCATCATGTCCATAGAGCTTAGCTCATGTATTCCTCCTTGGGCTTCCTTCTTTTCCATTATCGCTCGTTCTACTCCCCATGATTGATGGTTTTAGGCCATATCTTCGATAAGGGCACTAGCTTCAGGGTAAGGTTTGTTCATCAGTGCGCCACCAGCGGCAGCGTCGATGGTCATCTTAGTGTTATAATGAAGTCCATTATAGAAGGTTTGAATGATCAGCCAATTCTCTAAGCCATGATGTGGGCATGCTCTTAATAGCTCTTTATATCTCTCCCAGGCCTCGAACAACGACTCTCCTTGGTGTTGGGTAAATCTGGTTATCAGGTTTCGAAGAAGAGCGGTCTTACTTGGGGGAAAATATCTAGCAAGGAAAACTTTTCTAAGGTCTTCCCAAGTTGTTTTGGAATTGGGTGGAAGGGAATCTAACCATGATAGAGCTTTATCTCTAAGGGAAAAGGGAAATAATCTTAAGCGTATCGCCTCAGGAGGAGCTCCATTGGTTTTAAAGGTGTCTGCTAACTGAAGAAAGTCTTATAAATAATGGTTTGGGTTCTCAGTAGCGAGACCTGCAAATTGTCTTTGTTGCACTAATTGCAGCAGGGATAGTTTAAGTTCAAAATTATTGGCTGGGATAGCGGGGTTTACTATACTGGAACTAGGTTCCTCGTTTGATGGTTGGGCGAATTCCTTAAGAGGTCTTCGGTTTTGATCTTCGGCCATAGCTCTCCTATTCCTATGGAAAAACAAACGTGCGCGAGCGTAACGTTCAGGTTCAGCTAGAGGGTCTACTAAGCTTCCGGCACTGCGAGTCTTTTGCAAGTGTACGAACACGTCAGAGTAATATAAAAGATTGTCGAATCCACAGAGACAAAGTGTCAATCTATCGTACCTGTTGTTATGGTGTGTATCTAAGGCAACTGAATATAATGGTTTTAAGGAGTGCGCAATGGTAAATAAAATAATAATTTTAAACAATTAATAATGACAGACTCGAATGTAATTCACGTAATCGATAGATATTCCGGTACTTGATAATAGAACTACTTATGGGCAATGTTTTCCACTTTGAAAAGAACTAATTTAACAGGAATTGTCGCTTTCGCGTATTCAGAACCGAGTTGTACTCTCTAATCAACCCCTCCTATTGTCACGGATAAAAAGGTGCATATTGCGTTAGAGTAGTAAACCTATTTTTAAGAAATATAGTATCTTAACTAATTTGAAAAGTACTTTAACTTGGATTTCTTAGCAAAACGAGGTTCTCACGAACCAGGCTCTAAACTTCTTAACGCGTCCGAAAAAAGTTTTAAAATCCCTTTTCGTTTTAATCTAAAAACTTCTAATGAACTAGAAAAAGCGCTTTTGGTTGTTTTTGAAATAGTAAAAAACAATTAAACTTATATTGAAAGTTAAAATAGCCCTTTAAGTTTTTCTACGAACAGTTGTACGGATTACCGGTTCAATTACGATCCTTACATTCTAACCTTTATGGATTTAGTTAGACATGGTAAAGTAAAATTTCTTTTTATAATTTTTCATAAAAGTAATTAGTACGAGTGCGGAAAGTAAATAAAAGTAGTGCGACTGCGAGAAATAAAGGTATTTAAAGCGAGTGCGGAAAATAAACTAAAGTAGTGCTAGTGCGAGAAAATAAATAAAGTAAAGCGAGTGCGGGAAATAAATAAAAGTAAATCGAGTGCGGGGAAATAAACGAAAGTAAAGAGAATGCGGAAAATAAATAAAAGTAAAGCAATGCAGAAAAATAAAATACGAACTGGAATTAAAATGGCGGCAGGATTAACTTCCTCCCAGAGTGCTCCAAAACTCGATCACACAGACGTATACAGACTCGATCACTCGATTGCAGTAACACCCTGATGTGGAATAATAACTACTTTAAAACTGATATATGCCTAAGAGATTCTAAGTTTGGATGAAGAAAACGAAATTCTAAAGTCCTATTTATAGGAAAATCTTAAATGGGAAATGACTAGTATGCCCCCCTCCACTATAAAGTGGAGGGAACCACTTTTGCCTTGTGGCGCCCGCTGTAACACCCTTCTACCCAAAACATAATATTTAAATACTATCAGAGTAATCATCAAAAAGGGTATCACATTTTCATCATAAATCAACACAACAGTGTCCTGTCCCGTAACACGGGTTAATCAACATCAAAACATAATAAATCATTTCACAGCCGAATTTAACTTCATAATTTAAAACTTCATAAAAATGAATTTTCACCATCCTGAATTTAACATTATAAAATGGAAAACATTATCCAGATAACAACATACTGAAAACAGTTTAACAAAAGAAACCCATCCCAGTGTTACATGACACAGAGCAGGACACATAACCATAACCACTCCTAAGGAACACTAAAACATGCTCCGAGACTCATGAATTACTCCTATTGCACTGCAGGGCTATTCTTCGACATCTGCAAGTTACCCACGAAAGAGGCAACATTTCCATGCAGGAAGGGTGAGTAATCATAATTTATCATAAATATATTAGAATATGGAATATAAATAAATTAGCATAAGCATGTCATAACATCTTCAACAATATAATTCAGCAACAACAACACAATCATGAACATATTATAAAAATTCAACAACAACAACTCCATCGTGAATTCATCCAGACATATTCAATTCCAACTATCATGATATGCAATTATGCATGTGGTACCATTTTCACCATGAGATGGATACATGACCATCAACCCTCCACAAGGGAGCACACCATAATCATCGAGACACTTCAATCCACACAATGGGATTGAAGCAAATAAATAGGCCGAAGCCCCATCGTGAATATCATGAAATGCAATGATGCGTTACACCGTAAAATTCATCGAGAAATCAATTGCGCATCATTCATTTCATATCAACACCTCAACATCAATTAATCATATATTTCTATCGTAATAACACGTCAAAAACCTCATTTCATTAACTACCTCAACTCATCAAGACATAACCAATCATTTCATATTCAACAAATAATCATCATAAAATCATGCCTTTCATCCCGACAACATATCAACAATACTTCTTTATCAATCATACAACAAAACAACTTATTCGATTCAATGAGACAACCAAACAACTCCCCTCATCAACAACAACAAAACGTTAATTCACAATAACATCATGTTTATAATCATAAAACCAATTTTTAACAACAAATCAAACAACTTCCTTCATCAACAACAACAAATCGTCCACTTACAATAGAATCCTATTTATAATCATAAAACCAACTCAACTTTTTCTAAATATTCATCATTTAAAAATGTATCATTTCACTCATTTTATTTCATTAAATTAAAGTTCATCTCGCTAGCTTTTCGATGCTTCAAAAGGGACCTAAATCGGAGTTACGGATCAAAAGTTATGAATTTTTCAAAATAACAGTGCCACTGATACAGTGTTAACCGGTTAACCAAAGCGTTAACCGGTTAACGCCTCATTTTTTTTTGCCTAAAACGCATATTTTTCACTGGTTAACCGGTTAACCAAATGGTTAACCGGTTAACACCTGTACATAAGCAGTTTTCTGCTGTTTTTACGAATTCTACATCAAAATACCTCAATTTTTCATACGAATTCATTCCAATGCAACCCAAAATTTCTTACCAATCAAAATTAATCATATACAACAACAATATCAATTCAAACATCAAATACGCCATTCTAAAACATCTTATCAATCCTAATTCACCAATTCATACTCTTATAACTCAATATATGTCATCAAACCTAACAATAACCAAAATCATATCAAACCTAATCTATTCATAAACCAATTCCTATAAAATTATAATAGATTATGAAAACTCCCCATACCTTAGAGAATTTCTCCGATTGACTCTCTTCTTTGGGGTTCTCCACAGCCTCCTGACTCTGAGCTTCTCCTTTCTCTCCCTTTTCCTTCAGAGCACCTCTTTTCCCAAAACACGATAATGTTAGAAAACTAATCGTATTCTCCTCTTTGGATATATTATCCCAGTTTAGTCTTTTCCCACTATACCCTCATAATTTCACAAAAGGACCACCTTACCCTTTTCTTTAATATAATTTCAATAATAATAATAAAATAGTATAATAAAACACTATTTATCCTTATTATATAAATTACTCTTATACTCCAAAATAACCAACATAACATTCATACTTCCACTTCTATTATTTCAAATAATAACCAATAATCCGAATAATACTACATGATTATTCTTATTATTAATATTATTAAAATAATTTCACCACCATGCATCGGTTCACATCACCACCAATTATCAATTCATTCATATATCCTCAAATAAGAAACAAATACTCATAATCAAATTTGGGGTGTTACAACTCTCCCCCACTTAAAGAATTTTCGTCCTCGAAAATTTATCCGATTCAACTATTTCCACTACTTAATCCATCCAACTAATCAACTTTCGACTCAGAAAGGCAACCTTACATATAATATAAAACCATAACTCATAACATCAACGACAACAACAATGTGAATTCTACACAAGTGATACACTTGAAAACTAGCATCGTACACAAGATAGTACCCAACTCAAGAATTCAATGATTGAAGCATTAGAACGTCATAACATACGAACACACAACTCTAACACGATATTAATACAACCAACCTCAACATCATTGTTACTCACACATTAGCAACTACACTACGCCATGCGTTCACTGCGCACTCTGATTTCCTGTAAGGTAGTATGTCTACCGAGTGTATTTCCAACTTCTTTAATCACCAATACCAACACATCAACAACACCTTTGAGTTAACTCTTCTGAATTTCATTCCAACATGTATTTTACTCTTGTAGTTACCTAATACTTCCAACTTAGATCCCTAAGATAACAACTTCGAACATTCAACATAATTACAATCGCGACTACTTCCAAATCTTGGGCAATTATTCATATACTTCCATGAATTCCCAATTATCATCATCAAGACTACAAGTTTACCATCTTATAATAACACGCCTTGCAAAAATCATCTTAACTACACAACATCATTGCACCAACATAAGATACAAGGGCCTAACGAATCTCCATTAGATAACTCATACCCTTCGCTTCCAACTAATTCAACTTACCGAATACTCGATTCTTACTCATACTGACACAACCTTTTATAGATTCTTATCCAAATAGACACAACCAACCAACTATTATCCAACCAAAAATCGCACCTTAATAAACCAACTTATAATTTCACTTCTAATACTTGCAACTTAACTATGTCCGACATTCTTGTCAAATCATCGTTTTACATTTCCACCTACTTTCCCTTCTAATCATCTCAAGGATGCTTCACGTCTTATGCCACTTAACTCATCACCAAAACAACATTCAAATCCTTCAGAGTTCAACTATGAATTTTCTTATTACAATTCAATCCAAGCGCAACTTCATACTTCCCTCTTAAATTCCAACTAATACTCTCATATAATAACTTGCATCAACAAAACAAACAATACTCAAGCACTCAACTTGACTTCAACCAATTCGACGTACATACTATACTAGTTGGCATGGCACATCTATCCATTAATTATGATTACGTCTGCTATCAACAATAGATTAAGGGTGATCAGTTCCTCAATTTGTCAATAGACGTCCGACAACCATAACGGTGGCATAAATCATCATTACCCAACACAATAGCATACTTCAACTTGTGCCCAGAGTCCGTAAGCATAATGCTCCGCCAACTCTCCACGGCTTATCAACTCCTTCTTAGTCCCCTTAATTCCAACTTCATCAACGATACAAAACGTCCAAAAAAATCCGTACACATTCCCTTATGTACACACATATTACCACACGACTTTCAATATCCCTCTAACATTGGAATCACTACAACAAGTATCATTCAAAGTGGTTAGCCCCAATTACAACTTCCAACCAAGTTACGATTCTTAACAACTCCAATCAAACATTCATCTTCTTCTCAACATCACCATCATCTAGCATAGGCACTTTAATTACCCTCATTCGACATAAATCATATCTCTATGCATTCTCCGATACCAACATTTTATTATTTAATAACGTTTTCATCTTTCCAAATTTTCAGCAATAGACGTTCAACTTCGAACACAATTATCTCTTCCAATCATGACTTTCATCCAAATTATAATTCTTAACAGCACAATTCAAACATTTGTCTTCCTCTCGACATTACTAACATCTAACGTCAGTACTTTAATCATTCTAATTACATATTTATTCATTCTCTGAATACTTATGCATTCCCTCTAATACCAATATCTTATTATTTTTCCAACATTTTCATCTTTCTGAAATTTCCAGCAACACACGCTTCACTTCGAATGCAATTATATTCTCCAATACAGACCTCCAAATCACAAAATTATATTCTATCATGAAGATAAATTTGTGCAGATTCCATAACTTCAAGAATCGCTCGAATCCGACTTACGAGTAAGAAGTTATCATCCTTGCAATGAGGCTGGTCGACAATTCCCGTATACAGAATTTTCCAAAAATCAGCAGCAGACCCAACTATTAAAATGCACTTATATCCCTCATTATAAACCTCCTGAATGCAAATCTTATATTCAAACTGTAGGGAATTTTGTAAGCTTTCAAAAAAGTCCAGAACCGCTTCAATCCGAATCACGGTTAAAACGTTATGCCACTTCTCGTGACAGCTGCTCCAAGATTGCAAAAACCAGAATTTTTGAGATTGATAAATGTAATTTCCACCTCTCTCCATCTTACTTCCAAGTTCTACCAAAAAAAATCTTGCTTTACATCCAACTTAGAAAATTGCTCGACTTTAATCCAACTACACTCAAGGCATAGCAATCTACCGACTTGATCCTTCAACTTAATTCATCAACTTGTCTTTTTATTTTGAATAAATCCTTCTTTCATAAACAATCTCAATCCATAAATCCACGCACTTCTCAACCCGACCGATACAAATTCATAAATCCATGCTCTCGCTGGTCCATAACAACTTCTCTTGAACAACCTTGCACTCTTGTAATCAACATCAACTTTGAACTAACTTCGACATTTCAACAACAGTCCAGGTGTCAAGCTTCTTCCCCACTTAATTCCAACCAACACCTGCAGACAACGACTAAAACTAACAACAAGTACCAACAGTGTTTCACACACATGTTGCGTACTAAGGGATTAACAACACTAGACAACATTGGCCGGACGGACCGACCTGCTCTGATACCACTAATGTAACACCCTTCTACCCAAAACATAATATTTAAATACTATCATAGTAATCATCAAAAAAGGTATCACATTTTCATCATAAATCAACACAACAGTGTCCTGTCCCGTAACACGGGTTAATCAACATCAAAACATAATAAATCATTTCACAGCGGAATTTAACTTCATAATTTAAAACTTCATAAAATTCAATTTTCACCATCCTGAATTTAACATTATAAAATGGAAAACATTATCCAGATAACAACATACTGAAAACAGTTTAACAAAAGAAACACATCCCAATGTTACATGACACAGAGCAGGACACATAACCATAACCACTCCTAAGGAACGCTAAAACATGCTCCGAGACTCATGAATTACTCCTATTGCACTGCAGGGCTATTCTTCGACATCTGCAAGTTACCCACGAAAGAGGCAACATTTCCAAGCAGGCAGGGTGAGTAATCATAATTTATCATAAATATATTAGAATATGGAATATAAATAAATTAGCATAAGCATGTCATAACATCTTCAACAATATAATTCAGCAACAATAACACAATCATGAACATATTATAAAAATTCAGCAACAACAACTCCATCGTGAATTCATCCAGACATATGCAATTCCAACTATCATGATATGTAATTATGCATGTGGTACCATTTTCACCATGAGATGGATACATGACCATCAACCCTCCACAAGGGAGCACACCATAATCATCGAGACACTTCAATCCACACAATGGGATTGAAGCAAATAAATAGGCCGAAGCCCCATCGTGAATATCATGAAATGCAATGATGCGTTACACCGTAAAATTCATCGAGAAATCAATTGCGCATCATTCATTTCATATCAACACCTCAACATCAATTAATAATATATTTCCATCGTAGTAACACGTCAAAACCTCATTTCATTAGCTACCTCAACTCATCAAGACATAACCAATCATTTCATGTTCAACAAATAATCATCATAAAATCATGCCTTTCATCCCGACAACATATCAACAATACTTCATTATCAATCATACAACAAAACAACTTATTCGATTCAATGAGACAACCAAACAACTCCCCTCATCAACAATAACAAAATGTTAATTCACAATAACATCATGTTTATAATCATAAAACCAATTTTTAACAACAAATCAAACAACTTCCTTCATCAACAACAACAAATCGTCCACTTACAATAGAATCCTATTTATAATCATAAAACCAACTCAACTTTTTCTAAATATTCATCATTTAAAAATGTATCATTTCACTCATTTTATTTCATTAAATTAAAGTTCATCTCGCTAGCTTTTCGACGCTTCAAACGGGACCTAAATCGGAGTTACGGATCAAAAGTTATGAATTTTTCAAAATAACAGTGCCACTGATACAGTGTTAACCGGTTAACCAAAGCGTTAACCGGTTAACGCCTCATTTTTTTTGCCCAAAACGCATATTTTTTACTGTTTAACCGGTTAACCAAATGGTTAACCGGTTAACACCTGTACATAAGCAGTTTTCAGCTGTTTTTACGAATTCTACACCAAAATACCTCAATTTTTCATACGAATTCATTCCAATGCAACCCAAAACTTCTTACCAATCAAAATTAATCATATACAACAACAATATCAATTCAAACATCAAATACGCCATTCTAAAACATCTTATCAATCCTAATTCACCAATTCATACTCTTATAACTCAATATATGTCATCAAACCTAACAATAACCAAAATCATATCAAACCTAATCTATTCATAAACCAATTCCTATAAAATTATAATAGATTATGAAAACTCCCCATACCTTAGAGAATTTCTCCGATTGACTCTCTTCTTTGGGGTTCTCCACAGCCTCCTGACTCTGAGCTTCTCCTTTCTCTCCCTTTTCCTTCAGAGCACCTCTTTTCCCAAAACACGATAATGTTAGAAAACTAATCGTATTCTCCTCTTTGGATATATTATCCCAGTTTAGTCTTTTCCCACTATACCCTCATAATTTCACAAAAGGACCACCTTACCCTTTTCTTTAATATAATTTCAATAATAATAATAAAATAGTATAATAAAACACTATTTATCCTTATTATATAAATTACTCTTATACTCTAAAATAACCAACATAACATTCATACTTCCACTTCTATTATTTTAAATAATAACCAATAATCCGAATAATACTACATGATTATTCTTATTATTAATATTATTAAAATAATTTCACCACCATGCATCGGTTCACATCACCACCAATTGTCAATTCATTCATATATCCTCAAATAAGCAACAAATACTCATAATCAAATATGGGGTGTTACACCCGCCACAAGGCCATGGCGCCCGCCATGAGTGCAAATTGATGAAGAAAGTGGGGATCGTGGGTCTTGGCAGTTGTGGAGTGGTCTTGAGACGTGTTTCTTACTTCACTTTTCAAGGTGTCAATGATCTCTAGATCACTTGTTTTTTCATCCTTTAGTGCCTCAATCTGCTTCTTCTGCTTTATACTCTCCATGCATATTTCAGTTCTCCTTTTAACCAGTTCTCTGTATGATTGCTCAAGCTCTTCAAAAGTAAACTCCCCATCACTGGATTCACTTTCAGATTCACATAATCCAGCTAGAGCCGTGATATGCTTAGCTGATTCTTCTTCTGAATCACATCCTGAGTCTTCATCAAACCAGGTTACAGAGAGACCTTTCTTCTGCCTTTTTAAATAGGTAGGACATTCATTTCTGATGTGTCCATATCCTTCACATCCATGACATTTAATCCCTTTTTCTTGATTGGTCTTTTCATCATAATTTGACCTTCTATTAGCATCATAAGGTCTTTTGTTCTCAGAAGAGTTTGTGTATCTTCCACTTGGTCTGGACTTGTCCTCCATCTTTCTGAGAATCTTTTTGAGAATCTTTTTGAATTGTCTTCCAAGCATTGCAATGGTTTCTGATAAATTTTCTTCAGGTTCTGCTTCATTATTTTCTTCTTCTTTATCAGTATTTGACACCAAGGCTATGCTTTTGTTCTTCTTTACAATTGTGTCATTCATTCCCATTTCAAATGTTTGAAGGGAACCAATGAGTTCTTCAACTTTCATTGTGCATATGTCTTGAGCTTCTTCTATTGCTGTGACCTTCATGTCAAATATTTTTGGCAAAGATCTGAGAATCTTTCTTACAAGCTTTTCATCAGTCATCTTTTCTCCCAAAGCACCAGAAGTATTGGCTATTTCTAAGATGTTCATGTAGAACTCATGAATTGTTTCATCTTCCTTCATTCTCAAGTTTTCAAACTTGGTGGTGAGAAGTTGAAGTCTTGACATCTTCACCTTTGATGTTCCTTCATGAGTTGTTTTGAGAGTGTCCCAAACATCTTTGGCCAGCTCACAGTGATGCACAAGTCTGAAGATGTTCCTATCAATGCCATTGAATAAAGCATTTAAGGCCTTGGAGTTGCCAAGTGCTGAATCTTCTTCCTCCTTACTCCATTCTTCTTCAGGTTTCAACACTTATGCTCCATCTTTGGTGTCTTGGACAGGGTGCTCCCATCCATTGTTGACTGCTTTCCAGGCCCTATTGTCAAGTGATCTTAAGAATGCTACCATTCTTGGCTTCCAGTAGTCATAATTAGATCCATCCAATATAGGTGGTCTGTTTACAGATCCTACATCTCTGTCCATGTTTCCAGAATTTGCAGTCCCTAGATCTCACCCAGTTAAACAGGCAGGGTGCCTGTTCTGATGCCAATTGAAATTCTATGATCTGGTACGTGATGTCGAATGAGATGTTTAAACACTTGACAACTTGATCAAAACTTAAAGTGCAGGAAAATTAAACAACACAGGAAATTGTTAACCCAGTTCAGTGTATAACCACACTTACATCTGGGGGCTACCAAGCCAGGAAGGAAATCCAATATAAGTAATATTAATTCTAGACTTAAACCACTCAGTTTAATCTTTCACTTAATATCTACCCAAGGCAATTTCTACCTAAGACACAACTTAGATATGAGTACCAACTCACTCCCCCTCAATCACACAGTGATGTGTTTACAAGTTTAATAAAATTGAAGTCATACTTCAAACAAAACAGCTTGATCTTACTTCACAGTTTCAATCAAGACACAAATACACTTTTGCTTAAAAGCTCATAAAGTGGTACACATAAAACAACCTGCTATTAAAACCATAAACACACTATTTAGTATTCTTAATTTCGTACTGTATTCTGAGAGTTTCTGTTGTTTAAATAGGTGTTTGGATTTTGGGATTTCTGTAGGTTTATCCAATCCTGATACGCATGTTGTCATCACCTTGAATTAGGGTTTGTTACTTCCTAGATTCTAGGTGATTCAGTTCTTCTGATTATGCTGAAGTCACATAACAAAACTCCCTACAGATGTGCCTTCTTCTGTTTCATCCATCCATAATTAATTCCAGATAACTTCCCTTAATTTACTCAGTTCTGTTAATCATTAATTAATTCTGGTAGCAGGTTTGAGATGTCACAACATCTGGTATGACATCCTGAAAACTAAACTTACTTCATTTACTGATACAATGTCACAACATCTGATGTGACATCCTGTAAACTGAACTTACTTCATTAACTGATGCAATGTCACAACATCTGGTGTGACATCCTAAATTAAGTTCATTTACTTATATTCTGTTTGATAATGTCACAACATCTGGTGTGACATCCTGAACTAAATTCAACACTTCTTGTTGGTCAAAAATTCTTCCAATTCTAAACATCTACAGTTATTACGCTGCGGCTATTGCTGCTGTTGCACAGGACCTGTGGGGATGGTGACAGCGGCCATTTGCTCGTAAGATCCTCTATTTTTGCGGCCTCGACCCCGAATGTACACAACATTAGTCTCTCCCTCCCTTCTTCTTGGAGGTCCACTGAAAGCCTTTCTCACTCCACTTGAGCTACCTGCACTAGTGTCTTGAATCTTTCCCATCTTCAGAAGAGTCTCAACCCTCTCTCCTGCTATCACGATGTCATTGAACTTCGTTGCCGAACAAGACGCCAATCTCTCAATAAACACTTCTTGCAGCGTTCCCATAAACATATCTTCCATTTCATTCTCTAGAAAGGGAGGTTGCACTCGAGCAGCAAGCTGACGCCACCTCTGGGCGTACTCTTTGAACCCTTCCTTAGCATTCTGAGACATTGTCTGCAACTGAGTACGATTTGGAGCCATATCCAAATTATATTGATACTGCTTGGTGAATGCCTCAGCCAAATCCTTCCAGCTTCGGATATTGACTCTGCTCAACCTCATGTACCATTCCAAGGAAGCTCCTAAAAGACTATCCTGGAAGTAATACATCCACAACTTTTCTTCATCTGTATGTGCATCAATCCTTCCTACAAACGACTGTAGATGAGTTTTTGGGCACGCCGTGTCGTTGTACTTATCAAAAGTGGGAACTTTGAACTTGTAGGGAATTCTCACCCCTGGCACCAAGCCCAAATCAGTGATGTCAAACCCCAGAGAGCTCTGAGATTGAATGGCACGAATCTGCTCAACCATTTCTTCGAACCTTCTATTCATGTCGACCCCTTGGCCTTCTGCCTCATCCAGCAAAGTGAACTACTCATCCTGCCCATCCATCTGCAGATTATTCACTCCATCGTTGACAATAGTGACCCCTGGTTGTACCACAGGGATTTCAACATGACGGGCGCCAGCCCCGTTGCGATTACCTCCCTCAATTATTCCATTGTTCCTGACTTGATTGTTCTCTACAATCTCACGCAGACGCTCTTGCGTTTGACCCATCTCAGCCATGAGGGTCATGAAGTTGTCCATTCTCGTCCTCAAGTCAGCCAGATCTGCTTGCATCTGATCCATCGCTCTTTCTCTGTTTACCTTTGTAGGGTATCTGTGCACCGTTGACTGTCTCTGAACCTTCTTGGGAGCTATAGTTCCTGAAAGTGACATGAACGTTAGAACAATGGAGAAACACCTTCAAAACAACAAACACATTATATGCATGCAATGTAACTATTCATGTTTCCAGGTCCAGGCATTAATGTGCCCCAGTTCTGGTATTTTGACAGAAAATACTCCAGATGACTTTTTGGAAACTGACTTTTTCAAACTCTTTTGAGGAGTATTCAGATCCTGATGTCTTAGGACAAACAACTTTGCTCATTCAGAAATGGTACTTGGAAAGTAAAATTGCATAGCATGAACAAACTACCAACAATCAGAGTCATAGACAAAAACAACATTCCCCAAAGGGTTACAATTCAGTGCGAAAGACAAAAGGATAAAGCGAGACTCCCACAATAAGTCTGTAGGTAGTCTGAATACAATAAATAATAAACTAAAATCCTAAGCTAAAAGGAAGACCCAGGCTCCTATTCTCCAATCACCACCTCCGTCCGGCTCTTCTTGACGCCTTCTCTCAGCTTAAGATCGACAATCTCCTTCATTGCTTCCTCAAAGGCTAGTTGGCTCTATTCCAATTGTTGAGTCTTTTCCCTTCGTATCTTGTGGGCTTGTTCAACCTCTTCTTTCTTGAATGCCATCTGCGCTTCAAAGAACTCTTCCTTTTCTTTGTACCTTTTCCTGCTCATGTTCTCTTTGGCTTTGTAACCAAGCAATGGACTGACGAGCTTCTCTGAGAGTCTTCACAATCCTCTTGTGCTCCGTTTCTCTCTTTGACTCTGTTAAACCCAATCTCTGAAAATGAGCTTCTCTCCCAACAAACTCCTTTTATTTATCTTCTAAGGCAGCCTACGCCTTCTGTAGCTTTTCTTCCGCCTCTTGCTTAGCATGGTTGGCACGATGATACAAACTAGCCATTTCAGAATTCTCTACTCGAACCTCGTGCAATTGAGCTTCCAACTTCTTGTAATCTTCAAGAGAAACAGTAGTTTGTACCGGTACCTCCTTTAGATATAGTGGAGCTTCAACTGAAAACGGCAGGAAGAAGGTATCGACCCTCCTTTGTATCCAAGCAGCAAAAGAGGGATAAGTCTTAGGGTCCAACTTTCCGAATTCTTTCTTACCCTCCCTAACCTTCGTTTCCCAAGCTTGGGATAATTGAATAGCCAACAACTCATTACCTTCAGCTGGAAAATACAAAGTCTTCGTTATTTCTTCATCTGATGGAGGATCCTTCGGTGGATAACCAAATTGCTTTCTGGACAGCACAGGGTTATGACTTATCACTCCTTTCCTTCCTAGTAGCGGCACATAGGGAAACTCACCATACCTGGTAATAAACTCCTTTCCTACCAAGTTTCTGCTACATCCCCAAGCTATGTCATCCGATGTTAACCCCATCAATCTTCTAGCCCACTTCCAATCTTTCTTAAGATCTTTGAATGATCTTGACTTTGGAAGCTTCTTGGCAAACCACTCAACAAACACGGGAGCGCAACAATTCACGTACCCTTCTATGTTCTCATTTCTGTGATAAACACCGAAGTAAAAGTCTCCCAACAACGTAGGCATCAGGTTTCTTTTAATGAACAGGGTGATAGCCTCCAAGCTTATCCATCCTTTCTCTCCTGGGAACAGACTTATCCCGTAGACCATTAATGCCAACAGCGCACTGAACTCTAACCGTTTCCCTCACAAAGCAAACACATGGGCTTCTGTGATAAGAAAATCCAGATTAAATCCCTTCCCTTTACTGACTTCTAACTCAATCTTCACTTGAAGCATACTCAAATGACAAGCACCTGCAATGTCCTTGTATGGGGAACATCTCTCTGCAGCATAATAGGGAACACCATTCTTGATAGGAATCTTCAGGATGTCAGAAATCTCTTCCATTTTGGGAGCCAAGACATAGTCAACAAACACGAAAATTCTCAACTGAGGGTCATATAACTGCAACAAAGAATGAAGACTATCTCTCTGATCAACAGTAGGTTTGTTCATGTAACCCAAGATCTTCCCATACCGGCATTTGAAATCATCTGAAACCTTATCACTCATCAAGTCTACCAGTTTCTGAATACTCTCGGTTTCGGGTTGCGGGAAAGTGTAATGAACATTCCTTTTTCTGGGTATCTCTTGGATTTTTGTCATCTGGAGGAATAATGAATACCAGAACTGGGACTGTCTAGATACGGAACACGGGACCCAAGTGACCAAGAACCAATATCCTCTGAATAAAGCCCCATGAACAAGAATTCAGTCTCAAATAAGTCCCAAACCAAAGATCCAAATCCATGTAGCCTTATCAAATCATAGAGCTGTACTGGCAATGAGGTATGATGAGGTCAAGGGTTCCTGCAAACCTGCAAACCCCTCCCAATCTCACGGGTGTGCTCCGGATCAAACATCACGGACTCTCAAAGCCGAATAGCAATAATACGTTCACCATTTTCGTGAAAATGGCTCACAACCATATAAGGGAATCGGTTTGGCATTATGTACTACTCGGGGAGGCCTTAGCGTGAGTCCGGCAAAAACAAGCATCCTTTATAAGTTCCCAGCTTCAAGCGGTAGAATCGAGAAACAATAGTACATTCATCCCGAAGGGTACAATACTATCGTCATACGACCAAATGCTTTGACTGAGTTCCTATAAAAGAATCAGGCCATCTTATGCGAGTTCCAAAGTGGGCCCTCGGGTGCGAATGGGTTTGCCACAAAATGTGGTCTGCCACTGTCACCACTGGAGAGGGATGTTTCCACAAAGGTCCTCAATGATCGGTCCCCAGATGCTCATAACTATCGAGAATGTGTATTACCCCAGAAAAATTCTGGCATAATACATTTCCAAGACGGTCGCAAGTCTGGGTGTGGAACTCACTACTACCAACATAACAAGATGCCATAAAGCCAAAGTGACTGTCCACTCTAAGTCCTATGGTGCACTCGAGCTCCGGTTATGAGCTCATCTCTCAGTAACAATTCCTAGTCCCACAGAAAAAAAGGAAACCAGCACAGCCAGACAGTCCAGTATAATGATGCATGAATATAAATACTGAAAACTTTAAATAAATGTTGTAAATAAAACTGTAAATAAACAAAAGTAAAATAAACATGCAACAGCAAACAATCAACACCCAACGAGACAGAAATACGCAAGCGCTAGGATTGACTCTCAGGGGAACCAGAGATTCTGGGTTCGATCCCCAGCAGAGTCGCCAGCTGTCGCTCCCTGGATTTCTATTCTGGTACAAACGCGAAAGTGGCGCGGAAAGAATAGAGTCGCCAGCCAGGCATTTTTATCCCGAAGAGACGGGAATGGTAATGCTTCACAAACCAGAAGAAAAGAAAAGGAAGGACAAAGTTCCCGCGAACCAAAGAAACTGAGATCGGAGGTCGGTTACGACCTGGGAAGGTATTAGCACCCTATATCGTCCGCCGTACCCGATGGGATCCACGTTTGCAAAGAAAATGGTTTCAAAGGGTGAGGGGATGAAAGCTGCTGCAAAACGAAAAAGAACTAGAATGAGAAAAGAACTGAAAAGAAACTAAGAGGAAAAAATGTAGGGAAAATAAAGATTGTGCTCGAACGGACCCTACCCCGCTGCCTACATACCTCATCGGGAAAATGAGGATCAGAGACGCTATAGTTTCCCTAACTAGGGGTAGAAAAGATTGCTTGTGAATTAAGGCTTGAACTGCCTATGTCAATGCTCAGGTGTAGCAGGCTCGGACGACGAGTGCGTAACCGTCTTGCAAAATGACAAGAAGAAGCAAGTTTGTGTATGTACATACTAACTTTTCAGGTGCAAATGGTAAGCTATTTAGGATGTGGATGTGCATTCACATCCAATATCTTCTCACCCTCTTATTTATTTGTGTTTGAAGTGAATTTGATTCACTTGTGTTTGTTTCTCTCCCACTCGTAGGTTACTTAACTTCTTCAGGAAGTAAGTAACCTATCTTTCTGTCTCTTCCCTTTCATCTGCTTCTTCCTTGGTGGCCATCTGAAGATTTCTCTTTAAGCCTCACAAACCATAGGAACATCTAAGCATGATAACTTTAGGGTTGTAAATAGTATCCCCTAGTTTTTTTACCTTTTGAGTCTCCTTGAGTATCTGCTTCTCATCTCAATAACAAAGACTAAACAGTTAAAGTTTTAGGGCTCTATATTAGGGTTATGCCTGTATCCTTATCTTAGGATGGAGTGTATAATTATAATACTTAGTGTTAAACCTTTAAGTTGTTTTCACCTTCTAATCAAAACACCTAATAATTATCAAGACTTAAGCTTATAACTTGGGCCTTATATTAGGGTTATATCTCTGCCTCTGGGTCAGAGGGACTAACCCTAGTGTTTAATGGACAAGTCCCCCTTAGGTTTAGTCTTACAAACATAAAACTCACTTCTTAATCTAATCTCTAATCAAAATCCACTTTAATAAGGGTTTGTTATATAATGATTTTAATCCCTGACCATGGATTAAGTTGAGGTATCTTCCTCATCTTAAGTGTTTTCATATATCATCCTTCTCTTAGGATGGTGTAATGAGTTCACTAATCCCTGATTAGAGATTAAACTCTTTACTTAACACAAAACAAAAATCCAAAAAACACTTAATAATTACAAGTAGGTTAATGATCTTAATCCTGTATCATTAGGGTAATTAAGTTGGGATATTCATCTCACACTTAAGTAGACTCATTATCCCTAGTCAGGGATGATATAATGAGTTTACAACCCTTGATTAAGGCTTAAGCTCATTATCCTATGAAAAACACCAAAAACAATAAAAAACTGAAAACACAAAAACAAACAATAAATGTCTCCTCCGGGATTCTTTTCTCATCACACTCACTCTGAAAACGAGAACTCGCTTCTTCCGTCTAATGCAAGACAGTTAGCACTCGAGCCAGACGATTCATACACTTGAGCATAGACAAGCAATCGGTTCACACCAAAACATCCAAGTCTCTTTGAGTCGAACTACGATGTTCTGACTTCCTCATTGCACGAGAGGATACGTAGGCATAACTTAACGGTTATCGAACAAAAGTCCCCAGGTCTCTCCCCTCTTCTCTTTCTAGCTTTCCTTTCTTAAACCCCATTTTGAACTCCTATTCTTTTTGCACTGTCACTTTGTACATCCATTATTTTTTATGCAATGTTAGCACATACACTTCCCCCCTTTTAAAACACAATCAAGTAAGCGTGGATCCTGTCGAGTACGATGGACGATCTGGGTGCTAATACCTTCACAGGTCGTAACCAACCCCCTTATCCAGTCTCTTTGGTTCGCAACCGTCTTATCCATATCTTTCTAGGTTTATGCAACATTACCTTTCCTTCGAGATAAAAATTCCTAGTTGGCGACTCTACCTCAACCTCCACCATCCGACCGTTCTCGCCGACAGTTTGCGTTTGCACCGGGACGAAAGTTCGGGGAGCGTCTAATGCGACTCTGCTGGGGATTTTGCAACCAGGGCTTCTGAGTTCCTGGGAGGGTTTCTCCTAGCGCTTGTTTGTTTGTTTTTACGAGGGTGTTATGTGTATATGTGTTTGTGTTTTTGCTTTATTTATCACTTTCTTTACAGCTTTATTTATCGCTTTGTTTTATCGCTTTCGTTTACTCCTTTATGCATTTCATTATTATTGCATCATTGTGCTGGATTTTGGTTTACCTGGGTGGGTGGGGTATTATAGTGAGAAAGGCTCAATGTAAAGGCCTGAGTGACACATAGGATTAGAGTGGTTTCGTATTCTTTCCCATTCCATTTTGGTCTGGTGCGGGAATATGAAAACACGGTTCAGACATGGGTTTCCTTTTAAGAACTCTATGCTATGAATCCCCTGTAGTGCTAGAGCTATCTGGGAAGTCTACTAAGTCTGGATGACCTTTTTAGATGACCTTCAGCATCTGAGGTGAATTAGGTAAGGATTCTTTATGATTAGGGTAAACACTGCACCCTCCGGGTTATATATGTTTACACTTCTCATGATAAATCCAAACATAAGGATCATTGTTCTAGTACATACATGTGAGAGGGTTGGGATGTTTACAGGTTTGCAGGAACCCTTGACCTCATCATACCTTGCTACTGGAGAATGTTTATAAGGTTGTACTATTTTTGGACTGATTCTTTATAACCCTGGACTATTGACTCTTTATTTGAGTCCCCCACCCGGTTACCGGTTCTCAAGCCTCCATCTGAAACTCTAGACACTCAAGGATTCTACCAAAGAATGACTGATAATCCAGCACATGATCACAAACCCTTGCATATCATCGTCATGCATCATATTTCATCATTTCTAACATTTGTCTATTTGTTTTACAAGGTATCCACTTTTCTTGGTTTGGTTTTGACCGTTCTTCTGCTCTGCCCATCTGCTACAACACTTCTTCAGTTATCTCCTTCAGCACACATCTTCAGGATGGATTCAACAAAGAAAAGAAACATCACCTATCATTTCTTCTAGTATCCCTTGGCAGGCATTAAACAGATACAGGCCCTCATTACTCCTAATCATGTACTCCTGTTCAGAGAAAGTTACGGTGGAATCTTGGATATAATCATGGACCTGGATACAGTGTAAAGGAGCATGATTCACACTTGTCTGTAGTTTTATGACCATCCTCTCCGTTGTTTCACTTTCCCAGACTTCTAGATAGGTCCGTTGCTGGAAGAGTACTCCATGTTGTTGGATATCCCCATCCGAAGAGGAATTCCTTTCAATCCTGAAATGACTTCTCCAAAGAATGAAGACATATCCAAAGCACTACATCTGGAAGTGACCACCATTGATGAACACGTGACTTCAAAAGATGGAATTCCAGGCCTTCATCTGGATTTCTTGATTACTCAGGCTACGAAGCATGCTGCAAAAGGGAATTGGGAAAATGTATGTGCCCTTCGGGCTCTCAGTATTTATGGTATCATCTTGTTTGCAGATGAGCCTAAGTTTGTAAGAAAAAATTCCATCCACATCTTCATGCTAAAGAACCCGATTCCCACCTTGTTAGGAGACTTTTATTACTTAGTTCATCAGAGGAATGAGAAATAGAGAGGAAGACTGGTAAGATTTTGTGCACCTCTTTTCTACAGTTGGTTGATGAAACACATGCCAAAGACGGAAGCTTTCTTGAACCCACATCAGACAAGGAATTGGGCTAAGAGGATGATTGCCCTTACTTCAGAAGATATTAGGTGGTGTACTCAGAACACCAAGGGTCGAGATATAGTAACCAGCTATGGTCAATACCCAAATGTGCCTCTCATTGGAGTGAAAGGTTACATCAACTACAATCCTTTACTCTTCAAAAGACAGTTGGGGTATGCATTGGTCCATCCACCTAGAGTGAAAGACCTAGCAGAATCTCTTTATTGTGCTGTTCAAAAAAACCATGCCACTGTCCAACAAGCAGCCTGGGCTTGGGACAATATACAGACTAAAGGAACCGCCATTCTGGGAAAGTGTAATAACATAGCCTCTGCTCAGTACACCGAATGGTCGCGCATTAGAGGACATATTACTCGTATGCCATTCACCCTGGAGGATGTGCCAGGGCCATCAGCAGTTGAGCCCATAGCCACAGTAAGCCTGAAAGAGTTTGAAAAGTTGAAGGAAAGAAATACACAGCTCGCTGAAGCTTTAAAGAAGACCCTTTGAGAAAGGAATGATGCTCATTTAGACATTGAGAGGTTAAAGAAGCTATGCATCGAGCATGTAACCAAGATTGAGAAGACTGAAGACTTCATCAGGAAAGCCCGAGCAGGAGAACTTGTGTTGAAGAACGCATGTAAAGAGGCAAAGATTCAGAAGGAAAGAGCTGAGCATTATCTAGAAGAGAGTCGGGGTAGATGGGTCAGAATAACCGAGGCTCATTTGCAAGAAGACCAGAAGATGCAAGCTAATATAGAGCAATTGGAGTCCAGTGGGAGAAGAAGCCAGGAAGCACTTCTAGCCGCTCAGAAGGAATCTCAGAGTTAAAACTCCGGGCAGGATTAAAAAGATCCAAAGAGCAAGATAAGTATCAAAAGATGATGAATGCCCTCACAACCAGAAACCTTCTCATCAGGACCATCACAGAGCACCCAGTTGGACCTAAAACTGATGTTCTCCTAAAGGAAGTCAGAGAGGATGCATATGGATTGGATGTTTGATTTTCTATGTACTTGTTTTTGTATTTCGACTCACCATGGGAGTCTACTTTGTTGTATTCGTGAACTGATAGTTTATGTATTATTGTTGTATTTCGACTCACCATGAGAGTTTTTTTTTTGTTTTGATGTAATCATGAACTAGTTGTATTTTTGGCAATGCCACTTGTATTCTATGGTTTATGTATTATTGTTTCTTCTTGTGGATTTCATTCGCTCCAACATATTCATCTCCTCCAAGGGGTCTGGAAGGTCAAAACCAAGAACCAAGCCGGATACCCTCGAAAGACAAATAGGCATATGGCATTGCATTCTAACCACATACCTTTTATTTTTGCAGGAGTTTTATTTGTGTCTTCTCATTTTGTTGATTGTTTCAGGAAATATTGCTCGCAGAAGGGTCTTTTTCGTCAACCTAGTCCATAGATATCCAACTCGACACAACCTTCCGAGTCTACAAATGGATCAGCTACAACAGGAACTGATAGATGTGAGGACTCAAATGATAGATGTAAGGACAGAGGTGAGGACTCAAATGAATCAATTTATGGCTGTAATGATTGGACTAGAACAAACCCAGGAAAGATTGAGGGAGTTGGTCGAGCGGAAAACCCCGGAAGATAACCACGCAAGAACTGGAGGTACTAGTAACAACGAGCGCGAGCAGCCGCGAACGACTTCGGTAGTGTTTGGACCCGATAACAATCCTGAAGTTAATATCATCGGGAATGGCCAAAGGAACACTGGAGATCGTATTCTACAGGAAGATCCTCAAGATGAGTAGTTTATAGTGCTAGGTACTGGGGAAGATGAAGCTTATGACCGTCGGTTGGACAAGAAAGCATAAAAGTTAAGATCCTTGGAATCCCAGAACTCCTTGGGATTTGATGTAATGGACATGGGCCTGGTTGAGGGGGTAAGGATTCCACAAAAATTCAAGCCCCCGTGTTTTGAGAAGTACAATGGAACTTCTTGTCCTCGCACTCATTTGCAGTCCTTTCTGGGAAGGTTGAAGGCATACGCTCTAGATGAGAAGCTATGGATGTTTTATTTTGAAGATATCTTGACCGGGGCATCCAGAGAATGGTACTCACACTTATCCAGAGCCACCGTCAGAAATTGGAAAGATTTGGCTGAAGCTTTTGTGCGCCAGTATCAATACAACTTGGACATGGCACCTAACAGGACTCTCCTAATGGGAATGTCTCAATCTTTGAAGGAAAGTTTTCGTGAGTACGCTCAGAGGTGCAGACAGCTGGCTACTGTTGTCCAACCTCCAATGTCAGAAAGGGAGATGGCTGACATGTTCATGAATACCTTGCAAGGAACATATATTGATAGACTTGTTGCTTTCTCTTCCACTAGCTTTTCTGATGTGGTCATAGCAGGAGAGAGAATTGAAAGCTTGTTGAAGATGGGAAAGATTTATGATAATGGCACCAGCTCCAGCAACACAAAGAAACCATTCTCCGGACTCCGAAGGATAGGAGAAACTAATTCAGTGCATATTGGCAGAGGTAGGCCTTAGTATTTGCAAAGATCAATGGCTGCTATCATCATTCCTACTCCAGCACCTCAGCAACAACAGTTCCCACAACAACAACAAAGACCTTACAACAACAATAATCAACAACAACATCCATTTCAACAAAGAACTTCTCAGATCAACAGGCTAATCAATCCTATTCCGATGCCCTATGCAGTGTTACTCCCACAATTGTTGAAACTCAACTTGATTGAACTGAGGACTTTGGCTCCACCAGATCCTCTCAACCTTCCATGAAATTATGATGTCAACTCAAGATGCAACTTCCACTCAAATGCTCCCAACCATGCCACAAAAAAGTGTAGGGCCCTGCATATGAAGGTTCAAGACCTGATTGATTCCAAAGCTGTAAACTTCACACCTTCTTCGAGTGTTACCCAAAATCCAATACCTAACCACAGTGGGACAAGGATTAATGCTATCGAGGAAGACCAACCAGCATTATTGATTGATGATGTTGCAAGTGTTCGAACACCTCTGGCCAAGGTGAAAGCTCAGCTTTAAATTTCCAAGTGTTTCCAGGTTGCAAAGCCTACTGCGAAGCTTGTAAGGTTACTACTTATGGTTGCACAAGTTTGAAGAATGGTATCAACAATTTGATTAGAGAAGGCATCCTACATATAACATCAATAGTTCAAGCTTTTACAACTGCAACGGAAATCACTTCTACAAATAAGCAAAAATCATTTCAACGGAATCGGCTACAACAATAACAAACACCAGCATTGATATTTCAACAGTTACTATCTACTACAACCCAACAACGGTCCCTGTTCCAGAATCTCACAACAACAACTTCCAGCAACATTCTCACCAAAAACACCACAACAACACTCTCTCATCTGTATGTCAGCTTCCTATATTTGTGCCACCTTCAGTCAGACCCCCTGTTACTATATACTACGATCCGCAGACGATCATGACTCCTTCTTCTGCTGCAATTAGTCTGGTGACCATCAGGGTGCCTGGACCAATTCCTTATGATAGCAACAGTGTCGTGCCTTGGCATTATGGTTCGGATCTCTACTGCCATGGAAGAAAGGTCACTCTTGACTCCTCAACATCTGCACCACAAGTAGACAATGTAGGGGGAGGCGGAGGCTTCACTAGAAGCGGACGTCTCTTCGCTTCACAAATTCCCAGAACTAATGTCGTGGCGGAAGCAGTTGCCAATGTTAAGGGTAAAAGTGTGGTTCCAGAAGAACCTGCTGTAAACACCCCAAATTTTCCCTCACTCATTTCACCATGGCTTGTGATTCTTTTCATTTGCATAAGTTCAATCACATCATCTCACATTACATTTTTTGTTTCACTGCATTGGTTCTAAGTAATCTGCTCCTAGGGTTTGTGATTTGAGTCATCCCTGAGCCATTTGAGCCACTCCAAAGGTCTTCAATCATCTCAAGAGGGTCCATGTATGTTCAAGCATCATATTATATCCTCCCACGATCAAGAAAGTCAAAAAATCACAAGAACTGAGGAAGCATGGAAGCAGAGCCAGGCTTAACTGCACAGATGACCTAAAATTAGGGTTTTGGTTTCAGAGGCCATAACTCCAAATTTTTTGGTCATTATTGTTTCTATTGGTCTCTATATGATATAAGGATCATGCATACCAATTTTCATGAAGAAATTCAATGGGGAAGGCATCTGATCAATAGATGACTTCTTGAGCAAGTCAGTGCAAAATCAGGGCATCTGAGGTCCCCAATCATCCAACCAAAGGGTCTTCTCCATCATTTTGGGTGTATATGGTATTTATTTGATCTTAGAAGAAGTTATAAGTTCACAAAATTGAAGAATTTCAAGCCATTTGCAAAGTTGCCATTTTGGGAAAGTGACTTGTAATGTAAACTTGCCATTTTGGGAAAGTTTTTCAACCTCCTCTTTTTGATTCAAAAATGCTTCAAATGAAAAATTCTTGGTCATGAAAGTTGTAGATTGGATCATTCCCTTTTCAAAAAGTACAAGAACTTGACCTAATTCATTTTGGAACTCAAGTTATGGTTTGTCAAAGTTGGGAAAAATCACATAAATTTCACTTTTACACCAAAGAGGGAAGTTTGCAAATTCTCATGCCAAGCATTTTTGTGACCTCAAACACACTTCTACATGTCTTAACATCATAATGTATTGCCTAAGGATCAGAATTGGCCCAAGAATCACAACTTTTCATGCCTTACACATCAAGAAATCACAAAGGGGCCAAAGTTGTACCAATTTGCAAACGCTCATGTAACCATACCTCCACTTGTTACAGCTCATCAAATCTGATCCATAAGCCTTCCTTGATCTTTGCTATGCACAGCCATACCCAAATCCCAGCCTGCCATGTGCCCATACCTCAAGTACACCAACTCTTGACTTTATGCATTTTTCTCCATACCAATCAGCATAGCCCACAACAACTCTTTAACCTATCAAGGATTGATATGTGGACCTCAAGCAACCCAACACATAACACAACACAAGCTGAAACCTCCAAGAGCTCAGCATTCTACAAAACTCTCAAACTTGCAAAAGCCTTCGAAACTCATAGCTCAGCCAACAAATCTCCAAACTTTTTCCACCATTCAACTCCACATTCATCACTGATCATTTCCCACCCTTCATTTTGCCTTGAATCACCCCATATCAAAAACACGATTTTCACATTTCTTGAACTGAGCTTCAGCCAACTTCACATAGAGGCCATATAAACTCCAACCAAGCATTGCAAACTCTTGAGGGAGACCATTGGAGGGGTTTTGAAGCAGAGAAGTAGCCAGACAGTGCCATTTTCGAAAGCTTCAGTTCAAGTAATCTCAAGAACAAATTTTCCAGAAATGATTTCTTAAGTTCTTAGATTGTTCTCCATGCTTCACTGATCACACTGCACCTTTTGGTTTTGAAAATGATTAAGTTTTAAGCATGTATGAATCTTCTGAAATTTTTGAAAGATTTTCCGTTTTGCTTCGAATCTCATTGTTCATGTGAAATAAATGTTGTTTGATGACTGATTCTTGTTTAGAATGGGGTGGGGATCATTTCTGGAGAATTTGGTGGTTTGATTTTACGAATTTAAAGAGATAGCAAGTTTGGGCTGCCGGAGAAGATGACCGGAACACTGTTCCGGTCACCTGAAAGTACTTAGGGCTTAATTAGGGTTAGCTGAGTAATTAATGTGGGTTTGAATCTTGGCCATTAGATCTTAGGGTTAGCGCGTTTTTGAAAGGCTCAGATTAGATCATTAGGTTTAATTTAGGATTAATTAATTAATTAACTAAAATTAACTCAGTTTGAATTGTAGCCACTAGATGACGCGCGCAGTCAATTCCCGCCCCCTAGGTTTGAATCATGGCCCTCATATCAACATACTTCTCATTTTAATTCATTTTATTTTCATTTTTTCTTATTTGTTTTGCAACATTTATTAAAAATAGCTAGAAAACTTCAAAAATATTTTCCTTTTGCATTTTAATTCCAAATAATTTTCCTCACCCAAAAATATTTTTATTTTTATTTTTTGCATTTAAAAATCATTTTTAAAACATTTAAATGTTTATTTTAATTAATTAATGGAAATTAATTAATTAAAATACCATTTAAGTTTCTAAAAATCACCAAAAAAATCACATTGCATCTTGACACATTTAGAGACATTATCAAACCATTCATACAAATTTCTTTTTAGTTCTTGATCCATTTTGACATTTTTCTTTTGATTTAGGGTTCTTAAAAATCAATATTTTGACCCTAACTGAGAAAAATCTTTTCTGCCTAACCATGAAGAGCTTGATAATGGTTCTTTTTGCATTGCATTCCACATATCATGTAGTTCCTAGGATAAAATTAGCATGAATTTATATTTCATTTTTTATTTGTTTTGCATTTTTCCTTTTGAGGTACCTTAAAACCCTAGCAAACTTAGAAAAATCATAAGTCCTTTAGGGTTTAGCTTCTGACCTTCCCCTTTGGATAGTGAACTTGTATAGGTTTAGGGTACCTTTGATCCCATTTTCAATTTTTTATATTGTCCTTTGCTTCTGATTTTGAATTTTGCATTGCATATTGTACATAAACCCTAATCTTTACCTTCATTTGCATTCATTCTTCACATGCTTGCATACATGAACTTGCCATGACATTTTGTGCATCCACATGACATATAAGACATCTTAGGACATATTGACATCATGTTTGATCATTGCATCATCCATATGACATGTTATGCATCCATTGTATTTCATAATTTTTCATGAACTTTCATGCTTCCTTTCATGTCTCATTTGCATCTTCATTAATTGTATGATCATCCACATCTCTTGACATGCTTTCATACTATCTCATAGCATCATTTTCATCATGATTATGCTTCTGAATTTGGTTTTCATCTTTGCATTTCATCTCATTTTCATTTCAATTCTTGTTGCTAACTTTTCAGGTGGTAAGTGTTTGAGAAGTGAATTTGCCTTCACTTCTCATAATCTCTTCTCATATCTCTTATGCATCCATTGCTGCATTTTACTTGTGAATTAGAGTGAGATTGCTCATTCATGCTCCTTCTCCTCTTTCTTTCTTCAAGCAACCTGTCTTCTTAAGTGAAGCAAGTTGTCTTGCTGCTTCTTGCTTCTCCTTCCTTCATCATGCTTCTTCCATGGTGGCTTTTCCTTGAAGATATCTTGCAAGCTTCATAAACCCTAGGAACAACCAAGCATGATCACAATTAGGGTTTGATTAGTCCCCCCCTTTAGTTTTACCTTTGTGTCATCATTCAGTCTTCTCTTCTCATCTCATAATCAGGGACTAAACCTTAAAGGTTTTAAGGCTTTGTGATTAAGGTTATGCCTGCATCCTTCTCTTAGGATGAAGTGTATAACTTTAATCCTAAGTGTTAAACCCTTAATGAGTTTAAATCTTTTAATCAATCCATCTAATAATCACTAAGACATCAAGCTTGTAACTTGGGCCTTGCATTAGGGTTCTAATTCTTCCTTAATTGGTTAAGAAGGACTAACCCTAGTGTTAATGGACAAGTCCCCCTCAAGTTGTCTTACAAACCATAAAATTCACTTCTTAACCTTACCATTAACTAAAATCCACTTTAAATAAAGGCTTTGTTTTGTCATGAGGTTAATCCCTAATCATGGATTAAGTTGAGGAGCCTTCCTCAGCTTAAATGTTCTCATCTATTATCCTTCTATTAGGATGGTGTAATGAGTCCATTAAATCCTTGATTATGGCTTAAACTCATTACTCAACACTAAACAAAAACAACAAAAACATCTAAATAAATACAAGTAGGTTAATGATCTTAATCCTACATCATGGTGATTAAGGGTGAGGTGTTTACTTCATGCTTAAGGTATTCTCATTACCCCTAATCAGAGGCAGGATGTGATGAGTTTACTAATCCTTGGTTTAGGCTTAAGCTCATTAACTTATGACAGACTTCAAAAAGCAATAAAAGACTGAAAACAAAAAAACAAACAATAACCGTCTCCTCCGGGATTCTTTTCTCACCTCATTCACTCACAAACGAGAACTTGCTTCTTCCGTCTAATGCAAGACAGTTTGCACCTGAGCCAGAAAGGTCATACACTTGAGCATAGACTAGTAAGCAGTTCACAAGTCAATTTATCTTTCAGTCTCTTTGAGTCGAACTATGGTGTTCCGACTTCCTCATTTCACGAGAGGATACGTAGGGATAACTTAACTGTTATCGAACAAAAGTCTCTGTATATTCCCCCCTCCTCCAGCATTATTCTTTAAGCCTCATAGTCTTGAGCTTTGCATTCTTTCCTTACACTGACACTCATTTATTCTACCTCACCACTTCTTCTGCACTGACACTTGCATTCTTTTCCAGCTCTTACACACAAAATAACACTGACACTACCCTTTTAAACACAAATATTTCAAGCGTGGATCCCGTCGAGTACGGCGGACAATCTGGGTGCTAATACCTTCCCAGGTTGTAACCAACCCCCTTTATCAATTTCTCTAGTTCGCAACCGTCTTATCCATCTTTTTCCAGGTTCATGCATCATTACCTTTCCTTCGGGATAAAAATGACTAGCTGGCGACTCATTTCTTTTCTCTTTCTCCGACCGTTCGCGTCTGTACCCCTCTTGGCCCTGTGTTATTTGGTGGGAGCGACAACTTGGCGACTCTGCTGGGGACCCTTATATTGTAACCAGGGCTTCTGGTTCTTTTTGTGGGTTCCTCCTAGCGTTTGTTTGATTTGTGTTTACTGGGGTGTTATGTGCTATGTGTGTTTATTTATTTTGCTTTATTTATTGCTTTATGTACAGCTTTATTTATTGCTTTCTTTACAGTTTTGCATATTTCATACTGTCATTGTCACTGTGTTGGATCTGGTTTTCTTTGGTGGGTGGGGTTCCATTGAGAGATTAAGGTCCTATACCTGGGACCTGAGTGACACATATGCTAGAGTGGTTCATGTTCTTTACCATTCCATTTCGGTCTGGTGCGGGAATATGAAACACGGTTCAGATGTGGGTTTCTTCTTGAGAACTCTGTGCTAAAGATTTCCTGTAGTGCTAGGGCTATCTAGGAAGCCTGCTAAGTCTGGATGACCTTTATTATGACCTTCAGAAGCTGAGGTGAATTAGAGGAGGATCTTTTATGGTTATTGTAAACATTGTACCTCCGGGTTAGAAGTGTTTACACTTCTCATAACGGATCCAAGTCTGAGGATTCTTGTTCTAGAACATTACCTGTGAGGGGGTTGGGATTTTTACAGGTTTGCAGGAACCCTTGGCCACCTCATACCCTGTTACTGTTTTGTTTAAGAGTACTCCACTTTGGACAGTTCTTGTGATTAACCCCGGACATGTGACTCTTTATTTGAGTCCCCCACCTTGGTTACTGGATTTCTGAGCCTTCATCTGGACTTTTTGAACATACATGGGTCTTATATCAAGACAGATAATCAGATCCAGCTTGATCACAAACCCTTGCATATCATTTGCATATATCATCATTGCATCATTTAACATTTGTTTATTTGCTTTTCAGGGTATCCACCTCACTATATCTTGGTTTTGGTTTTGACCCTTTCTTCTGCTTAGACCTCTGCTTCAGCTGTCTTCTTCAGCATCTGCTTCAGTCATCTCCATCACCACCTGCATCAGTCTGTCAGAGCTGCTTCCAGCTTCTCAGTTTGTGATCTTCATCAGCATTTGTCTTCAGCTTCTTCAGCAGCACTCATGGCTACTCCCAGGAAGAGCAACATATCTTATCACTTTTTTGAGCCTGTATTGACTGGTATCAGACAGGTCCAGTCACTCATCACCCCTGACCATATCCCAATGTTTAGAGAGCACTATGGAGGTATCCTGGATATGGTTATGGACCTTGACCCCTCTCAGAGGAGCATGATCCACACATGCTTGCAGTTTTATGACCCTCCTTTGAGATGTTTCACCTTTCCAGAATTTCAGCTAGGGCCTCTACTGGAAGAGTTTTCTTCATTGATGGGGGTACCTATCAGAGGTGGAATCCCTTTCAACCCAGAGATGACTGCTCCCAGAAATGAAGAGATAGCAAGGGCACTGTACTTGGAGCCTGCCCTTATTGAGCAAAGTATGACAACAAAGGCTGGGATTCCTGGTTTGCATTTAGACTTCTTGATTTCTCAGGCCATTCTGAAGGCTTCATTGGGAGAGTGGAGGGCAGTCTGTGCACTATTAGCCCTCGGCATATATGGGGCTATACTTTTTGCAGATGAGCCAAAATTTGTCAGCAAGAATGCCATCCATCTGTTTCTTCTGAAGAACCCAGTACCTACACTGCTAGGAGATTTTTACTACTCTATTCACCAGAGGAATGAGAAGCAAAGGGGGAAGTTGGTTAGATGTTGTGCTCCTTTGTTTTACACCTGGCTACTCAAACACCTGCCTAAGTCAGATGCTTTCTTGAACCCCCACCAGCAGAAGAATTGGGCCAAGAGGTTCATTGCCTTGACTTCAGATGATATCAGATGGTGCACCCAGAGCACCAAGGGCAAGGACATTATCACCAGCTGTGGACAATACCCAAATTTGCCTCTGATAGGAGTGAAGGGTTGCATCAACTACAATCCTTTATTGTTTAAGAGACAACTTGGATATGCCTTGGTTCACCCTCCCAGGGGACAGGATTTAGCTGAGACCCTATATTGTGAAGTGCAACCTGATTCAGCTGTTGTCAGACAAGTTTCCTGGGCTTGGGACAACATCCAGACAAAAGGGGTAGCTATTCTTGGAAGATGTAACAATGTTGCTTCAGCTCAGTACTATGAATGGTCCCGTACTAGAGCTCAGATTACCAGAATGCCTTTCACCTTGGAAGACATACCTGGGCCATCCACAGTACAGCCTGCAGCAACAGTTAGCCTGGAGGAATTTGAAAAGTTGAAGGAAAGGAATGAGCAGCTATCACAGGCCTTGAAGAATACCCTTTGGGAAAGGAGTGATGGTCGCCTGGACATTGAGATATTGGAAAAGCTCAGGGTGGAGCATCTTGCCAAAATTGAGAGGACAGAGGACTACATCAGGAAAGCAAGGGCTGGGGAACAAATATTGAAGAATGCCTGTAAAGAGGCCAAAATTCAGAAAGCTAGGGCTGAGAACTATCTGCAAGAGAGTCAGGCTAGGTGGGTCAGGATCACCGAAGCCCGTACACAAGAAAACCAGAAGACTTAAACCAAGATTGAGCAGTTAGAGGCCAATGAGAAGAAACAGCAGGAAGCTATGTTGGCTGCACAGAAAGAGATATCAGAGTTGAAGCTCAGAGCAGGGTTGAAGAGATCAAAAGACCAGGACAGGCATAAGAAGCTGACTACTGCTATTGCTACCAGGAACCTCCTCATTAGGACCATTACAGAGCACCCAGTTGGTCCAGTGACTGAGGCACTCCTGAAGAAGGTCAGAGAGGATGAGTTTGGACTGGATGTCTAATTTCTTTGCTTGTTATTTGTTTCCATTTGATGTACTTTTCCTTTTGTTGTATTTTGACCCTCCATGGGCATGTATTGTAAAACAAACTTTGTATTGTTCACCATTTGTAATATATTTTAGTTTGTTTTCATTTGGGCTCTTCTCTCAACAACATCAAGCATCTTCCTCGAGGTCTGGAAAGGTCAAAACCAAGAACCAAACCGGATACCTTGGAAAACAAATAAGCATACTGCATTGCATACTAACTTTGTCTTTGTTTTGTAGGTTTTGTTACTATGTTTGTTTCTAACTTTGTTGTGATCTCAGGAAACATTGCTCGTTGCCGATTGTTCCCTGTCAACCGCACGCACCGGTACCCGACTCGTAACAACCTTCCTGACATTCAAATGGAACAAGTACAGCAGGATCTAACTGAGGTCAGAAATCAGATGGCCAATGAGAGAGTGGATATGAGTAATCAGATGTCTCAATTCATGGCAGTGATGACTGGCTTAGCCCAGAGTCAAGAAAGGTTAAGAGAGCTGGTGGAAAGACAGACTCCTGAGGAGCCTCATCTTGGAACAGGGGGAACTAGCAACAATGAACGGGGCCAGCCTCGTATTTACCCACAGGAGTATGGACCTCATCTGAATTCAGAAGTTAACATCCCAAGAAATGGTCAAGGTAATGCTACTGGGGGCCAAATCCTGCAGGAGGATCCCCAAGGAGAACAGTTTACTGTCTTTAGGGCTGGAGATGAGGTATATGATAGAAGATTGGACGAGATTGCCGAAAAGTTAAGATCTTTGGAATCTAAGAATTCTTTGGGCTTCAATGTGATGGATATGGGACTAGTGGATGGGGTGAGAATTCCCCACAAATTCAAACCCCCATGCTTTGAAAAGTACAATGGTACCTCCTGTCCTCGCACTCATCTGCAATCATTCTTGGGAAGGCTCAAAGCTTATACCATGGATGAAAATCTATGGATGTTCTACTTTGAGGACAGTCTGACTGGAGCTTCGAGAGAATGGTATTCGCATTTTTCTAGGGCCACCATAAGATGCTGGAAGGATTTGGCCAAAGCTTTCATCCGTCAATATCAGTACAACCTGGACATGGCTCCCAATAGAACTCTTCTAATGGGCATGTCTCAGTCTTCTAGAGAGAGCTTCCGGGATTATGCTCAAAGGTGGAGACAGCTTGCTGCTGCTGTCCAACCACCCATGTCAGAAAGGAAAATGGCTGACATGTTCATGAACACATTGCAAGGGACCTATATTGATAGACTGGCTGCTTTCTCCTCTACCAGTTTTGCTGATGTGGTCATAGCTGGTGAAAGGATTGAAAGTCTCTTGAAGATGGGCAAAATCTCCGACAGTGGTGCAAGTTCCTCCAACAATCCCAGAAAACCTTTTACGGGACCCCGAAGGGCAGGTGAAACAAATTCCATTCATACAAGCAGGGGCAAACCTCAATATGCTCACCGGTCAGTAGCAGTTGTTACCATCTCAGCTCCAATTCCACAACAACCATTATATCCTCAACAACAACAACCACAGTATCAACAACAAGCTCATTATCCGCAACAAAGGTCGTACAACAACAACAATAGCAACCAACAACAGCGTCCCTTCCAACAAAGGCCATCACAGGCAAACAGGGTAATTGACCCAATCCCAATGCCGTATGCTGCACTCTTGCCACAACTCCTAAAGCTCAACTTAGTTGAGTTAAGAACGTTGGCACCTCCATATCCTCTCAATATGCCAAAGAACTATGATGCAAATGCCAGGTGTGCATTCCACTCAAACGCACCGGGGCATAATACTGAAAAATGCAGGGCCCTACAGATGAAAGTCCATGATCTGGTGGACTCAAAAGCTCTCAATTTTGCACCTCCTCCGAACGTTACAAGGAATCCAATGCCTAGTCACAACGGGCCTAGGATTAATGCTATTGAGGAGGGAAAACCATCCACATAGATTAACAGTGTTGCACAAATTCAAACACCCTTGGTTGAAATCAAAAGCTCGGCTGTTAGAATGCCAAGTGTTCCCCGGATGCAAGGTCAGCTGGGGATATTGCAACATTGCTGTTAATGGATGCGAAAGACTGAGAAACGGCATAGATGGCCTCATTAAAGAAGGCATTCTTCAGATTACGACAACAGCGACTACAACTCCAACAATTCCTTCATCAACAATCACAGATACTCCTACAACGTCAGCAACCATTGTTCCAACAGATTCTGCTATAACTCCAACAAATATTCAATCAATCACTTCAACGGATACAGATTCAGTCACAGTTCCTGCTATAACTTCAACACCCATCCAGTCAACAGTACCGTCTACAACATCAGCAACAGTTAATGAAAGCGTCTCAACGGTTACGATATACTATGATCCCGCAAATGTTCCTTCCGTCAACTCACAACAAATTGCCATTCCTGTCAGAACTCCAGTTACCATATATTATGATCCACACACCATTGTGGTCCCCTCTGCAAATGATGTCAGTTCGGTCACTATCACAGTGCCTGGGCCAGTTCCTTATGAAAGCAATAATGCCATCCCTTGGCATTATGGCTCAGATCTATACTGCGAGGGGCAGAAAATCACTTTAGAATCATCAACTTCTTCACCTCAGATAGACAATGTGGGGGGAGGCGGAGGCTTCACTAGAAGCGGACGTCTCTTTGCCTCACAAATGCCAAGACCCATTGCTGAAGCTGAAGCTGCTGCTAAGGCAAGAGGGAAGAGCGTGGTGCAAGAAGAAGCAGTTACCAAAGAAACTTTGAAGACTCATTTTGATCAAGAGGTTGATGAATTCATGCGGATAATCAAGAAGAGCGATTATAAGGTGGTGGACCAGCTTCACCAAACACCTGTCAAAATCTCCATACTATCATTGCTAATGTGCTTCGAGGCTCATCACAACGCACTATTAAAAGTCCTACACGCAGCTTATATGCCGGAGGAGATTACTGTCAATCAACTAGAGGCTGTGGTGGGAAATGTCAACGCTAGTCATGGACTAGGATTTACCAACATTGATCTGACAACGGAAGGTCACAATCACAACAAGGCTTTGCACATTACCTTGGAGTGTAAGGGTGCAGTTCTTTCTCACGTATTGGTGGACACGGGGTCATCACTCAATGTCCTACCCAAGAAAGCCCTTGTGAAGCTGGAGCATGATGGATTGGCACTACGCCCAAGCAACTTGGTAGTGAGAGCCTTTGACGGTTCTAGAAGATCAGTTCTGGGAGAGATAGAGTTGCCAATAATGATTGGCCCACGGGTTTTCAAAACGACCTTCTTTGTGATGGATATACAGCCTGCCTACAGCTATCTATTGGGTAGACCATGGATACACGCCGTCGGCGCCGTGACGTCAACCCTTCACCAGAAGTTAAAATTCGAGTGGGAAGGCCAAGTCATTACCATTTGTGGGGAAGAGGATATCTTCGTTAGCCAGTTGGCTACTTTCAAGTACATTGAAATGGATGGGGAGATCCATGAGACCATGAGTCAAGGGTTTGAAGCCCTTAATATCAATGAAACATCTGTTGTGTCTGGGACGTCCATCACATCATATCAACAAGCCCGAAAGGTTGTTTAGGAAGGTACCGCTCAAGGCTGGGGAAAGCTACTGCCAGTTGAAAAGAAAGAAGACCGATTAGGGTTGGGTTACAGACCAACTCGACAAGATCAACCAGAGGCTGCAACGGAGCCCAAGTTTGTCAACGGGGGGATGCTCACCCCGGATGCTGTGAATAGTTTGGAAGATGAGTCAGAAGACAAGCGCAACCTGGAAAGATGGATACGTCCAAGGATCCCGGGGAACCGTGTCTCAAACTGGTCTTCCCAGGAAATTATAAGAGTTACTCCTGCAGAGTAATTATTATTTCCTGTTTTTAAAGCATGCATCAAGTCCTGCATCTTGCCCAAGATGTCAGGGCTCATTTTGTAATCGGGCCATCTTGTATTTTGTGCAAACGATCAATTAATGAATATTAGGACATCTTTTGCAAATGAGTCTTTTCTTTTTATGCTCGCTGTTTTTCATTTTTCATTTTTTGTACAAAGATAAAATGGCAATGTTTTTCAAAATAATAACTTCATTTTCACTTTTTCTAAGCAAGATAAAATTGATCACTAAAATGAATAAATCTAAACCCTTGCAGAGAGTGCCCTCCAGACTGCACCGGCAACAACACCGCTATGATTTCGTATGACTTTGACAATCCGATTAACCAAGCCGATGAAGGGGTTGAAGAAGATTATGAGCTTCCTGAAGAGCTAGCCAGGTTGTTGAAACAAGAGGAGAAGGTTATTACTCCTCATCAAGAGGAGGTTGAGACGGTTAATCTTGGTACTGAAGAAGACCTGAAAGAAGTTAAGATCGGGTCCTGTCTGCAAGATTCAGTAAAAGGGCAACTTATTGACATGCTTCGGGAGTACGTGGATGTTTTTGCTTGGTCTTATCAAGATATGCTAGGGTTGGACACCGACATTGTTATGCACAAAAGTGGGACGTCGGTTTCCTTGCTGTAAATAGTTACCCGCCGTGGGTTGCTAACATTGTACCTGTGCCTAAGAAGGATGGCAAGGTGAGGATGTGTGTGGATTACCGGGATCTGAACAGAGCCAGCCCGAAAGATGACTTCCCATTACATAACATTGATGTATTGGTCGACAATACGGCTCAGTTCTCGGTATTCTCCTTCATGGATGGATTTTCAGGATATAATCAGATCAAGATGTCACCTGAAGACATGGAGAAGACAACCTTCGTCACACCCTGGGGGCACATTCTGTTATAAGGTAATGCCATTCGGACTGAAGAATGCTGGTGCCACTTATCAACGGGCTATGGTAACATTATTCCATGACATGATCCACAAAGAAATTGAATGTTATGTGGATGACATGATTGCCAAGTCCCTCACAGAAGAAGACCACCTGGTGAATCTGTTGAAGTTATTCAAGCGCTTGAGGAAGTACCAACTGAAGTTAAACCCCAACAAATGCACATTCAGGGTGCGATCCGGTAAGCTGCTGGGATTTATTGTAAGTGAGAAAGGGATTGAAGTTGACCCTGACAAAGTCAAAGCCATCCAAGAGATGCCTGCACCGAAGACTGAGAAAGAAGTCACGGTTTTTGCATTGTACGAATCCCGTGTATTTGTTAAGTGGGAGACGCGTGACGTTGTGGAATTTGTTATGTATGCGTGCGAGTTTCTGTAGCTGTATGAAATTGTTGTGGTATTGATAATGTGTAGCTGGAAAAATTGTGTATGCAGTACGGTACCGTTTCGTGGAAATAATGAAAGAAAATTGTATGATATTTTTATGAGGTTGAGATGTGTGTTGGTGGGGCCTACTGGAGGTTTTCAGCGTATAATTTATTGAATGTATGGGGAAAGAGAAAAAAAAGTGGAGGAGAGTGTGGAACAAGTTGTGACTGGTTGTGTATTACTCTTTTTGTTTTATTTATTTTTTTTGTAAAATTTTCTAATGGATTAACAACATGTGTTTTGGTGACAAAAATATAAATTGGGCCCTCAATAGATATTTACACTAATATGAACAAGACATGGAAAAGAAAATAAAATAAATTGGTTTATTTGGATAAAATGGAAATGGATATGAAAATTAAATCGGATATTGGACATGAATTGGATTATGAATATTTGAATATGGAAATAAAAATATATATCGGTATATGAATTCTAGAAAAATGAAATTGGCTATAAAATGGATATTGACAAGGGGTTAAATTTGGATAAATGGAATTGTAACGAAAAAAAATGAGAATTTAGGAAATGTGAATATAGTTTAATGTGGATAAATGGATGAAAATTAATTTGGATTAATGATAGAAATGCAAACTAAATGGTTCAATAAAAAGGTTATGGATACGGATTTGAATGTGAATTGCACTTGCAAAATGACTTAGAAATGAAACGGCCTCTGACGATTATCAAACATGAACCCTTGACTTTGACACAACCTCGAAAATGAAGTGAACCTTTGCCTAACCAATATCATTCCAAACTTCCACTTGTATTTTGAACGCCATTGGACGCACACCTGCCCTGATAAAAATGTACACATACACCGTTGAACAACTTGCAACTGCAATATTCTTGACTTGGATATTAAGCTTCTCCTGAATTATTGTCTAATAACTTGGTGAAGAATTCCACACAACGCAGCCTGACTTTGGGCACACTTTGACTGAGGAATAGTTCGCTAAAACAGATGGCCTGAATTGAAACAAACTCACTGATAGTTTGACCAAGATTAGGTCAAACCCCCATCTGGACCTCTTATTCACACTTAATTGCTGATGATGTACGAAATGCGCCAGTGAATGGTCTTCACACGTGAAACCCTTGAAGACAACCAGATCAGAGAAATAAACCCTAATTCAGTGACAAAAGCAATAAGAGGATGATGCCACCTTTGAATCCCCTGATAACCATAAAATAGGGTGTGAAACCCTAATCCGTAGAATGAAATTAATCCCATGTCTTAGGAGCTTATGCAAATGATATGACCTAATGATTATGTGAATGAATGCAAAAAGAAAAGCAGAAAAAGATAGAAAACCAGAGGGAAAAGTTGGGGTGTTACACTCGCAACCATGGATGGCGAAAATTTCCCATCTCCTTTGAATTCAGATGCAGTTAAAAAATACTTCGCATAAATGACCCGCTGGACAAATAAACAGAATGTAAATTCAGGCAAAAACAAGGCATCCCAGCGAGTCAAAAACAAAATAAAAAACTCGGGCAAAAATAAGGGAGAATTAAAATTAAAAAAATGTACACCCGCTGAGTTGAAAATCCACATCGTACAGCTCAGGAAAAAATGGGTATCCCGGTGGATTGAAAACCCGAAAGGGAGATCCACGCAAAATCAGGGAATAAGCGAACAACTGCACTCTGAATTCGTCTATATCATACTTACATAACCTGGAAAGCTTCGAAAGGACAAAGCATTGATCAGAATCAACTTTCTTCAGAAAGCAAGATAAGAAGAGCTTTCAAAGTCATACAGGTCATAGTAAAAGGAAGATCGAAGCATCAACTTCAGCATTGCCAAATAGAATACATTTATTTTCTCAATTTTATAACAATCTCCTCATTTTAGGGATTAGCTTCTTCAAATGTACTCGCCTGTTCAAGGCACACAAATCAATAAAATCAATATTCACTCATACTCTGTTTTGTACCTTTTTGTTTTGTTTGCAAAAATTTCTAAAGTTCGTAATACAACATTTTCATGAAAAAATATAAGCCATTTTCAATAAATGCTTGCAGGAAATATGTACTCTTAAGCAAATCTAACTCCTATGACGGAATTCGGTTGAGGATGCCTCAGGACACTTGTGCGTTTCCTTTGTTTAATAGGTTGCAGGTACTCAAAGCAGATAATTTTTTGTAGTATGGGGCATATCATGCACTATATCCCCAGCCAAGTCAGCAGTCACATCATCGGTAGGATCACTTGACAAAAGCATCCCCCACGAAGCTCATCATTCCCCCAGGATACAGCCTGAGTGAAATAATTACAACAAATTACTTCCCAAAAGTTCTCTTTTCCCCAAGCAGGACCTCCCGAACAATAACTGAAATTTGTTCTTCTCCAACAAAGACGAATTGCCATCACCTTGAGGTTTCTCTCATCCCCAGCTTGAGTTTCCCAACAGAGTTCTCCAGAAAGATCGCCCAAAGATCCTTTCTCCCTGCAGAGTTCAAATCTTGGATCGGCTCTCTCATTTACATAATCATAGCATTCACATCATCTTCCCCAAGCAAAGCGTATCATTCCGTCTAATGTGGAGCATTACGGTAAAAATCAAATATGCATTTGCATGATCATAAGTTAGGTTTGAACCATGCACCTGTATATACAAAAATCACTCCTTCAATAGTGTACAAACAAAAACATCTCCCCTGCAGTTGCCAGAATACCCTTTTGCACTCTCAATACAAATACCCTTATACTACTCTCCAGCAAACCAAACACTCGTCCGTTTTCCTTGCTTAACCAATTGATACCCATCTGTATCATCATCCCTAAACACGCGTCGGCGTTTGTTTCTATCGATACTCGTCCGTATCGTGGTCCTAAAGATACGCGTCTGTATCTTTAGTCTATACACAATGTCAAAACACTTATACCATTTTATTTTTGGGCTTTAACACTCGTCCGTGTTTATCTCTTTTCACAACGAAACTATCTTTCTATTCGGAATTCGTCCTATGTGTAACACGGTGGGAGAACTGACTTTAGTTTAAATGTTGCGGATAGCAAGAGTCGCCACCGACTTTTATTTTATCCAAAAGGAAAGGGCATAAAAGAACAGGAAAGACCTTAAAAAGATTTTGAGTTTGGGGGGTAGGTTATATAAAGGGAAGGTGTTAGCACCCTTTATATCCATGGTTATCCATGGGCTCTTAGTTACTTAGCTCACTTTAAATTGTTTTGAGAAAGTGTAATGTGTGATTGAAAATTTTCTAAGTACTTTATAATGATCCTTGTATGGATGTATATAAAGACTTTGTTTTGAAAATTTATTTGAAATGTGAAGTGTAATGAAGTATTTTGAAGAAAAGTGAGCAAGTACTTAAGAGGAACCTACCCTATGTCAAATCATTACTATTCTTATATGTTCTTTCAATGGTAAGACTATCCCTATTATTAAGGAATAGGTAGTCATTACCTTGGATGTGATAAGGGACATGTGAAGGGACATCTGTGTTTAGGCAATTGTAAGGTGTCTTAGCAATACGAAGGGACTTATCATCTTTTATTCGAAGGGACAAGATCATTTACCGTAGGCCACATTGAAGGGACTTGATCTTATAATCTTAAAAGTGACTTGATGATATTTTATGAAAAGGGACTTTGCTTTAAGACACCTTACTTGACCTTATAGTTAGGCAACATGAGGAATACCCTTAGAAAGTGTAGGATGGCGATCAAAGATCGACTTACGTGTGTGAGTGTCCATATTCATATATTTATCTTATTAAATTAGTTATTCTAAATTAATTTTAATTTACAAACATGTTATCACTCCCTATAATTACTAACCATAGCAAGAATATTTATAAACAATAAAACAATAATAAACTACGACTATTACAAGGCTTTTGCAGTTACATTATAATAAAAACAATTGAATAATAAATATATAACAAAATAAACAATAACTAAATGGTTAGTAATAAGAAGAAAAGGTTAGCACAAATATACAAGAATATATAGAATTTAAGAGAATATTTTTAAGCTAAATAAATAATTTTTAAGAATTTTTAAGAAGAAAATGAATAAAGAATTAAACAATATAATAATTATTTTTAAAAAAAAAACAAGATTAATTATTTAATGAGATATTAGAAAAATTAATTAAGTTTAATATTTAAAATTAAATAAAAATTAGGGTTATAAGTTTTAAAGATAAAATTAGGGTTTATAATTTGAATTAAAACATTAATTTGATTATTTACAAAGAATAAATATATAATAATAATATATACATAAACAAAATATATTGCAGAAAATAAAATACAAATTTTTTTTTTTTTTTTTTATAAGAATTATTATACTATTATTTTTAAAATAAATTAATTTATAAAATATATAATTGAATAAATAATAAGAAAATAGAAGAAAATTAGGTTTAAAAAAAATTGGGGAGGCCTGGATTTGAACCCAGGACCTCCCCTTTACCTGAGGGAGTCAAAACCACTGGGTTGCGCACGCAGCTGATGACCTAAAGCCAGCAAACAAACATTATATGATAAATCAAGTGAATTAGTTGAGAAAAATAAAAAATTGCTGAGGACTGGATTCAAACCCACGCCCTGATACCCACAACTATCACCACCTTACCAACTGAACCAAGCGCGTTAGTTGATAACAAACTAACAACTATATATTATAAAAACAAATCAAATTTTGAATTCTGATTTCGCGCCAAAGCTGCTTCGTCTTCAACCTCCTGACTTGCGAAATTACCTGCGAATTTATCCACCATATTTCCTGCGAATTCACCTGCGTATGAAACCTGCCAATCACATACCTTCATCAATATGCAATGATTCATCAAATTAATTACATGGTTGTGATCCCCAACCTTCATACAGTTTATTTATGGTCTTAAAATCAATTTATATAGTCTAAATCGAAGAACCCTAAATATGGTTCAAGAACCCTAACAATGGTCGTTTTTGGTTTAGGCACTCATTCTTCAATTTCTTTGCCCATATATGATCTAAAGCTTATCACAAACAAGAAAACAACATTAAAAATCATTAACAATGCATGAATAATTGGAATCGAAAATTTGAAAACTCAAGCAAATGTTGATTCGGTTTGTTCGATTCATGGTGTTTTGAATGCAAATGATGATCAAGAATGACTCAAGGATGTTCAATAAACATGTTTCCACCTTCAAAATGCTTTGAAAAGCCCTCTAACCAAGAATCCGAATCAAGCTTTTTGGATGAATTTTTGAAGTTTGCAATGTATTCTTGAGGCTGCAAAATTCGTGTCCTCTTGTATCCTTTATGTTATTTATATATCATGTAGTGAAATTAGGGCAAGAAACTAGTCCATCCTTTTGACTTTTTGATCCATAGAGATTGAAAAAGATATGACTTTAAAAACATTGAAAACTTGGATATCTCATTGCTATTTTGGGATGATCTGAAATTATATGGTACCAATCAATTTTAAATGAACATTAAGGCCTTCTAGAACCAAAATCAAATCAAATATCCATCCTTTTATATTTTATTTTAAATATTAAATGATTTTTAACATAAAAAATCATAATAAATAAAATAAAATGAATAAAATTATGAATAAATAAATTTTAATTCGTGCATGATGTCATGGAAGTGTTTGGATCATAAAAAAGCAAGCCCATTTGGTGAATTATGGTTTTAAGACCCCATTTGCTTCATAAACCTCTCAAAAATTTCCCAACTTTGCAAGGGCACAAACCCTTAAATTTTAATGCTATGAAGGTTTTATTGGACATTTTAGAAAGCTTAGAGAGTCCTTTAACCAACCTCTTTGGTCTCATGTCCATATCTTTTACCATTCTCAAGTTATGCTCTTTGGAAGATGTTGACTTTTTGTTGACTTTTAAAAGGACCTATAATGTCTTAGCACATACCTTCCAAATGAAGCATTTTTGGGCTTGGCTTGTGAGACACAAAGTTGTAGAGAATTCAATTTCCTTAAAAATGAGCTTTGAATGGAACAATTTTGAAGAAGCATGTGAAAGTTATGGCTGGTCAAAGTTCAGTTGACTTTTCCTGTGAAAACCCTAATTTAGAAACTCCTGATTCTTGATGATCTGAAATCTCCTTGATGAATCATGATCAAACCTTGATCAAATGATGAATTTTACTTCATATACTTGATGTTGGAAAAAAAATCATGAAGTTTGACTTTGGTTTGACCACAGTTGACCTCAGTTTGACTTTTTAACTGCCTTGACTGATTTTAACCTATCTGATCATCTGACTGAGCAAACCTTTGGGAAAAGTCTTGAAACTTGACATGGGGATTCTTACACACATATAGGATGCTATGAAGCTCATTTGAAGTCTTGGAAGTCCATTTAGCCTGATGAAAGTCAAAACCCTAGTTTAAGATGCATTGCTTAGGAGGATGCATTGTCTGAGGGAATTGCCAAATTTTCTGACTAATTGTGAACCTTGTGAACCTCATGAGATGTCTTGTGAACTTTGTGAACCTTGTGAACCTCTTAGTACACAATGTCTTGTCTTGGGAAGGGCAAATTTTTGGGTGCAACAGCTGCCCCTGTTCAATATTTTGAAACCTGAGGGGTTAGATTGGTACATGTGCCAGTCGTGACCTGGAAGGTTGAAAGGGATTGACCACAAAAGCCCAAAAATTTGCACTTGTCGGTGCGTAAAGTATCACTGATGATTAGTTGTATATGCTTAAGTGGGCTTGAAGTTTCCACTTGGAAGAACTGGAGATGGGCTTATAGATGTTATCCATAATATTAAGAGGTGATAATATCTTAATGTTGATACTGGATATCAGTACTAGGTCTTCGTATAGGCCGTCTCTGAATCGTTTATGCAACATGGTTTGAATTGTTGAATAGACTAGTAGAAATAAATCTTCGTGACGATTATCTCTTCTGGAAACATCCTGGATTAGGGAATGGATCTTCGTATAGACCGTTTGCCTACTCTCCAAGGACAAAAGAATATCAGGATTAATTCTTCTGAAAACATCTTGAACTAGAGAATGGATCTTTGTACAGACTGTTTGCCTACTATCCAAAAACAAATAGATTAAACCTTCTGAAAACATCCTGGACTAGGGAATGGATCTTTGTACAGACCGTTTGCCTAATATCCAAGAACAAATAGATTAAATCTTCTGAAAGTATCCTGGACTAGGGAATAGATCTTTGTACAGACCTTTTGCCTACTATCCGAGAACAAAAGAGTGTCAGGATTAAGCCTCCTGAAAATATCTTGGACTAGGGAATGGATCTTCGTATAGATCGTTTGCCTAATATCCAAGGACAAAAGAGTATCAGGATTAAGTCTCCTGAAAATATCCTGGACTAGGGAATGGCTCTTCGTATAGATCGTTTGCCTAATATCCAAGGACATCTTGAGTAATGTATAGATCGTTTCTGACCTGTTGTAAATTGTTGATGTTATTTTATCTGCATATAACTATCCTGCAAAGAAAAGATTAGTTTATACAATATGTATGCATGCATGGTATGGTGCATCTATGTAAATGTATCATGCATTTATAAATATGCTATGGTATGATGTAAATGATGTATGTATGAATTATGCAGCCTGAAGCGTCTGGATATCCTTGTATAACAACTGCTGGCTAGGGAAAATAAATCCCGATTCGTTACTGAAGAACATGAGGACCTCGTTCCCGTTTCGTTTGATAGTATAGTATTTATATCCTCCCGTCTTCGTTCGTCGTACTTCTATTGAAGGAATAAGTTCCTGTGTATCCCGACTGAGGATAAAAGAGATGGACATAAATTCAAGGGGAGATGTAATTCGAAAGATAGATTTGCTCTACTGGGGATTTGTAGTTGTCTTGTGGGGAAGAACCGGCGAAGCTTTGTTGAACTACCATCCTCGTTCGTCCTTAGTAAATACTATTACTGCATTTCATGCATTTCTGGTAAACATCAATCATATTCAAAAGCATACATGCATTCAAACACAACCAATGGACGTTTTCGCTTATGTAAATAGGGTAAAAGTAAATATGGATTCAAAGATGAAATTTTATTTATATTACAAAGTGACCTATACATAGGCAAGTTTGTACAAGGAGATAGAAATCCTAGTAAGAGGAATTTGTCATAAAAGTTTTACAAAAACAAAGAAAGACAGCTATGTGAGAAATAATCCTATTGAGTTTCAATTGCACTATTGCCATTATCTTCGAGTATCTCATCTTCTGCTGTTGAGACGGAAACGATTGGATTGAGCTTTATCTGTTCGAGCTTGAGTTAAGTGGCACAACTAGTTGGGGCTATATGAGTGATCCAAATGAGACATAGTCATACGCTTTAATCCCTAACTTTTGCCTGGATTGCCTTTTCAGGTTTTCAATCCACCGGGATACCCTTTTTTGCCCAAGCCGCCTTTTCAGGTTTTCGACTTGCCGGGTGTACACGTTTTTATATATATCCCTAATTTTTTCCCGAACCCTTTTGGTTCGCCGAGATGCCCTTATTTTTTCCTAGGCCAGTCAACCTAGCAGGTCTCTTTTTTATGTGTAGTATTTTTTAACTATGTCTGTGTTTACGGGCTGTGGGAAGTCTTCACCATCCATAGTAGTAAGCATCATGGCACCTCCTGAGAATACTCTTTTGACCACAAATGGTCCTTCATAAGTAGGAGTCCACTTGCCCCTAGAATCACCCTGTGGTAGTATGATACACTTGATTACCAAGTCACCAGCCTGATACACCTTTGGCTTAACCTTCTTATTGAAAGCCTTGATCATCCGTTTCTGGTACATCTAACCATGACAAACAACTGCCAACCTCTTCTCATCAATCAAATTTATCTGGTCGAGTCGAGTCTGAATCCACTCATCTTCATCCAAGCATGCATCCTTCATGATTCTTAAGGAGGGTATCTGAACTTCAATGGGCAGAACTGCTTCCATACCATAGACTAAGGAGAATGGGGTTGCCCCTGTTGAAGTGTGTATTGTAGTACGATAAACATGAAGAGAAAATGGTAACATCTCATGCCAATCTTTGTAAGTAACAGTCATCTTCTGTAGAATCTTCTTAATGTTCTTATTAGCAGCTTCTATTGCCCCATTCATCTTCGGACGATACGGAGAAGAGTTGTGATGCTTAATCTTGAACTGCGTGCAGAGATCAGTAATCATGGTGTTGTTCAGATTAGAGCCATTGTCTGTGATAATCCTTTCAGGGATGCCATACCTACATATGAGATTATTCTTAATGAATCGAGCCACCACATTCTTAGTAACAGATGCAAATGAAGTTGCCTCCACCCACTTAGTAAAGTAATCAATAGCAACCAGGATGAAACGATGCCCATTAGAAATAGTAGGCTTGATCTCACCAATCATATATATGCCCCACATAGCAAAAGACCAAGGAGCAGTCAACATATTTAATGGGGATGGAGGTATATGTACTTTATCAGCATAGATTTGACACTTGTGACATGTTCTAGAATGTTGATAGCAGTCAGCTTCCATGGTAGACCAATAATAACCTGCTCTCAATATCTTCTTTGCCATGGTATGACCACTAGAATGAGTGCCAAAGATCCCATCATGCATGTCTTCCATAATCTCTGTTGCTTCCTTCTTATCCATACAACGAAGCAAAGTTGAATCATGCTTGCGCTTGTACAAAATTCCATTACTCCAGAAGAACTTAGTAGAAAACCTCCTCAGAAACTTCTTATCTTTGACAGATGCCCCTTCAAGAAACTCCTGAGTTTCAAGATATCTTTTCACTTCATAGAACCAAGGCTTCCCCTCTGCTTCTTCAGTATCAATCTCATTGCAGTATGCAGGCTTCTCAAATCTATCAATAGTAATCTTGGGAGCTTCATCATCCTAGTTAATCTCAAACATAGATGCCATGGTGGCTAATGCATATGCTAACTGATTCTCTCCTCGTGGAATATGTCCAAAGGTAATCTCTTCAAAATGTGGGTTCAAAGACAACACATGCTCTCTGTATGGAATAAGATTTTCATGTTTGGTATCCCATTCTCCTTTGATCTGACTTACTACCAGGGCTGAATCTTCATATACGTCCAGGAACTGAATCTTCATATCAATGGCAGCTTTGATACCCAGGATACATGCCTCATACTCAACCATGTTATTTGTACAATAGAAACAAAGTCTTGTAGTAATCGGGTTATGACAACCTTCAGGGGAAATAATCACAACACCAACCCCATTACCAAGTGCATTAGAGGCTCCATCAAAAACCATAGTCCATCGGGATCCTTGTTCAGGTCCGTCATATTGTCCAGGTTCTTTGGTAATAATCATAATGTCTTCATCGGGGAACTCAAAACTCATTGACTGATAATTATCCACTGCCTGATGAGCCAAATGATCAGCTACAACATTTCCTTTAATCGCCTTCTGAGTAGTGTACTGTATATCATATTCTGTTAAGATCATTTGCCATCTTGCTATTCGTCCGGAGAGAGCAGGTTTCTCGAATATGTACTTGATTGGATCCATTTTTGAGATCAACAAGGTAGTATGAGTCAACATATATTGTCTTAGTCGGCGAGCAGCCCATGCCAAAGCGCAACAAGTTTTCTCGAGCAGTGAGTATCTTTTTTCACAGTCGGTAAAATTTTTGCTAAGGTAGTATATTGCCTGCTCTTTTCGACCAGACTCGTCATGTTGCCCCAATACATACCCCATTGAGTTGTCTAACACTATTAAGTATATAATCAAGGGTCTTCCATCAACTGGTGGCATCAAAATTGGAGGTTCTAAAAGATATCTCTTGATTTCATCAAAGGTTGTCTGGCACTCGTCATTCCACTCCATTACCGGATCTTTCTTCAACAACTTGAAGATTGGCTCACTGGTAGCAGTTAATTGGGAAATAAATCTTGCAATGTTGTTCAATCGTCCCAAGAAACCTCTAACTTCCTTCTCAATACGGGGAGCAGGCATCTCTTGTATAGCTTTCACTTTTGCAGGATCCACTTCAATACCTTTTCCACTGATAATGAAACCCAGGAGTTTACCAGACCTCACTCCAAAAGTACACTTGTTTGGGTTCAATCTCAACTTGTATTTCTTCAACCTTTCAAATAGCTTATGCAGATGATCAAGGTGTTGCTCTTCATTCTGGGACCTGGCTATCATATCATCCACATATGCCTCTATCTCATGATGAATCATATCGTGAAACAAAGCAACCATAGCACGCTAATATGTTGCCCCGGCGTTCTTCAAACCAAATGGCATCACTATATAACAAAAAGTACCCCACTTTGTAACAAATGTAGTCTTCTCCATATCTTCAGGTGCCGTCTTGATTTGATTGTAACCAGAGAAACCGTCCATGAAAGAGAATACTTTGTGTTAAGCAGTGTTATCTACCAGAACATCAATATGAGGAAGAGGAAAGTTGTAACACCCTTCTACCCCAAAACATAATATTTAAATAATATCAGAGTAATCAACATAAAGGGTATTACATATCATCAAAATCAACGCAGCAGTGTCCTGTCCCGTAACACTGGTTAATCAACATCATAATATCATAAACATTTTACAGCGGAATTTTACTTCATAATTCAAAACTTCATAACATTAATTTTCACCATCCTGAATTTAACATCATATAAATAGGAAATCATTTATCCAAATAATAACATAACTGAAACAGTTAACAAAAGAAACCCATCCCAGTGTTACATGACACAGAGCAGGACACATAGACCAAAACCACTTCTAAGGAACACTAAAGCACGCTCCAAGACTCATTAATTACTCCTATTGCACTGCAGGACTATTCTTCGACATCTGCAAGTTACCCACGAGAGAGGCAACATTTCCAAGCAGGTAGAGTGAGTAATCATAATATATCATAAACATATACGAATATGAAATATAAATAATTAGATTAACATATCATAACATCATTAACAATTAAACTCAGCAACAACCACAACACTATCATAAAATAGATCAACACCAACACAGTCATGAAATTCATCCAAAATATGCAATTCTAACATCCTGATATGCCATATGCATGTGGTACCATTTTCACCAAAAGATGGATACATGACCATCAACCCTCCACAAGGGAGCACACCATAAGATGGATACATGACCATCAACCCTCCACAAGGGAGCACACCATAATCATCGAGACACTTCAATCCACACAATGGGATTGAAGAAAATAAATAGGCCGAAGCCACATCGTGAATGTCATGAAATGCAATGATGCGTTACACCGTAAAATTCATCAAGAAATCAATTGCGCATCATTCATTTCATATCAACACCTCAACATCAATTAATCATATATTTCTATCGTAATAACACGTCAAAAACCTCATTTCATTAACTACCTCAACTCATCAAGACATAACCAATCATTTCATATTCAACAAATAATCATCATAAAATCATGCCTTTCATCCCGACAACATATCAACAATACTTCTTTATCAATCATACAACAAAACAACTTATTCGATTCAATGAGACAACCAAACAACTCCCCTCATCAACAACAACAAAACGTTAATTCACAATAACATCATGTTTATAATCATAAAAATCAATTTTTAACAACAAATAAAACAACTTCCCTCATCAATAACAACCAATCGTCAACTTACAATAAAATCCTATTTATAATCATAAGACCAACTCAACTTTTTCTAAATATTCATCTTTTAAAAATGTATCATTTAACTCATTTTATTTCATTAAATTAAAGTTCATCTCGTTAGCTTTTCGACGCTTCGAACGGGGACCAAAACAGACTTACGGTTCAAAAGATACGGGTTTTTAAACATTTTTCCAAAACTGACTCAGTGTTAACTGGTTAACCATTTCATTAACCGGTTAACCAGTCTAAATTTCACGTAAAACACTATTTTTCATTGGTTAATTGGTTAACCATTTGGTTAACCGGTTAACCATGTTGCAGAAGATCAAAAACCCCAAAATTCCAATACGGGTTCCATATCAAATCACCCAAAACCATTCCAAAGCATTAATCAAACACACTAACATCAAGACAACAATTTACATAATAAATTATATGATCCTAACATGTTTTAATCACTCCAATTCATCATAATTTTACTCATGAACTAAACCTAAATCAAAATCTCCAAACTTCACAAAACTCATACAAACCTAATCTACTCATACACCAATTCCTATATAATTACAATAGATTATGAAAACTCCCCATACCTTAGAGAATTTCGACGCTTTACACGCTTCTCTTGGGTTCTCCACAACCTCCTGACTCCGAGCTTCTCCTTTCTCTCCATTTTTCCTTCAGAGCACCTCTTTTCCCAAAACACGATAATGTTAGGAAACTAATCGTATTCTCCTCTTTGGATATATTATCCCAGTTTAGCCTTTTCCCACCTTACCCTCATAATTTCACAAACGGACCATCTTACCCTTTTCTTTAATATATTTTTAATAATAATAATAAAATAGTATAATAAAACACTATTTATCCTTATTATATAAAAATACTCTTATATTCCAAAATAACCAACATAACATTCATACTTCCACTCATATTATTTTAAATAATAACCAATAATCCGAATAATACTACATGATTATTCTTATTATTAATATTATTAAAATAATTTCACCACCATGCATCGGGTCACATAACCACCAATTGTCAATTCATTCATATATCCTCAAATAAGCAACAAATACTCATAATCAAAATTTGGGGTGTTATAACTCTCCCCCACTTAAAGCATCTTCGTCCTTGAAAATTTATCCGATTCAACTATTACAACTACTTAATCCATCCAACTAATCAATTCTCAACTTAGAAAGGCAGTCCCACATATCATACAAACCATAACTCATAGCATCAACGACAATAACAATACGAACATTACACAGGTGACACTCTTGACAATTAGCATCGCAACACAAGATAGTACCCAAATCAAGAATTCAATGATTGACACGTTAGAATATCACAACATAGGAACACACAATTCCAACATCAAAATAATCGATTATCGACATCGTCGTCATTCGCAGACAAAGACTACACCGCATCACGCGTTCGCTGCGCACTCTGATTACTCTGCAAAGTTCCAGGACTACCAAGTTTATTTCCAACTTCTTCAATTACCAAACCAACACATCAATAACACCTCTGACTTAACTCTTCTGAATTTCGTTCCAATAGGTATTCTACGCTTGTAGTTACCGAATACTTCCAACTTAGATCCCTAAGATCACAACTTCGAACGATCAATATAATTACAATCGCGACTACTTCCAAATCTTGGACAATTATTCATATACTTCCATGAATTCCCAATTATCATCATCACGACTACAAGTTTACCATCTTATAATAACACGCCTTGCAAAAATCATCTTAACTACACAATATCATTGCACCAACATAAGATACAAAGGCCTAACGAATCTCCATTAGATAACTCATACCCTTCGCTTCCAACTAATTCAACTTACCGAATACTCGATTCTTACTCATACCGACACAACCTTTTATAGATTCTTATCTAAATAGACACAACCAACCAACTATTATCCAACCAAAAATCGCACCTTAATAAACCAACTTATAATTTCACTTCTTATACTTGCAACTTAACTATGTCCGATATTCTTGTCAAATCATAGTTTTACATTTCCACCTACTTTCCCTTCTAATCATCTCAAGGAAGCTTCAGGTCTCTAGCTACTTAATTCATCACCAAAACAACATTCAAATCCTTCAGAGTTAAACTATGAATTTTCTTATTACAATTCAATCCAATCGCAACTTCATACTTCCCTCTTAAGTTCCAACTAATACTCTCATATAATAACTTGCACCAACAAAACAAACAATACTCAAGCACTCGACTTGACTTCAACCAATTCGACATACATACTATATTAGTTGGCATGGCACATCTATCCATCAATTATGATTACGTCTGCTATCAACAATAGATTAAGGGTGATCAGTTCCTCAATTTGTCAATAGACGTCCGACAACCATAACGGTGGCATAAATCATCATTACCCAACATAATAGCGTACTTCAACTTGTGCCCAGAGTCCGTAAGCATAATGCCCCGTCAACTCTCTAAGGCTTACCAATATCTCCTTAGTCTCCTTAATTCCAACTTCATCAACGACATAAAACATCCAAAGATCCAGTACCGATTTCCTTATGTACATTCATAGTACCACACGACTATTGATATTCCACTAACACTTTATTCACTACAACCAGTACCATCCAAGTCGGTTTGCTCCATATAAAACGTTCAACCAAGTTAAAATCCTTAACAACATTGATCAAACATCTATCTTCTTCTCAGTATTACCATCATCTTACATCAACACTTTAATCGTCCTTATTCGACATAATTCGAATTTCCATGCATTCCCCGATACCCTCATTTTATTATTTATTAACAGTTTCATCTTTACAACTTTTCAGCAATAGACGTTCAACTTCGAACACAATTATCTCATCCAAACATGACTTCATCCAAATTATAATCTTTAACAGCACAATTCAAACACCCGTCTTCCTCTCGACATTACTACCATAGGACATTAGCACTTTTAATCATTCTCATTACATATTTATTCACTCCCGAATAATTATGCCTTCCCTCTAATACCAACATCTTATTATTTTTCCAACATTTTCATCTTTCTAAAATTTCCAGCAACACACGCTCCACTTCGAATGCAATTATCTTCTCAAATACAGACCTCCAAATCACAAAATTATATTTTATCATGGAGATAAATTTGTGAAGATTCCAGAACTTCAAGAATCGCTCGAATCCAACTTACGAGTAAAAAGTTATCCTCCTTGCAATGAGACTGGTCGACAATTCCCGTATGCAGAATTTTCCAAAAATCAGCAGCAGACCCAACTATTAAAATGCACTTATCTCCCTCATTATAAACCTCCTGAATGCAAATCTTATATTCAAACTGTAGGGAATTTTGTAAGCTTTCCAAAAAGTCTAGAACCGCTTTAATCCGAATCACGGTTAAAAAGTTATGCCACTTCTCGTGACAACTGCTCCAAGATTGCAAAAACCAGAATTTTTTTTTCTTTTTTGAGATTGATGAATGTAATTTCCACCTCTCTCCATCTTACTTCCAAGTTCTACCAAAAACAATATTGCTCTACATCCAACTTCGAAAATTGCTCGACTTTAATCCAACTACACTCAAGGCATAACAATCTACCGACTTGATCCTTCAACTTAATTCATCAACTTGTCCTTTTATTTTGAATAAATCCTTCTTTCATAAACAATCTCCATCCATAAATCCACGCACTTCTCAACCCAACCGATACAAACTCATGAATCCATGCTCTCGCTGGTCCACAACAACATCTCTTGAACAACCTTGCACTCTTGTAATCAACATCAGCTTTGAACTAACTTCGACATTTCAACAACAGTCCGGGAGTCAAGCTTCTCCCCCACTTAATTCCAACTAACACCTGCAACAACGACTAGAAACTAATAATAAGTACCGACAGTGTTTCACACACATGCCGCGTACTAAGGAATTAACAACACTAGACAACATTGGTCGGACGGACCGACCTGCTCTGATACCACTAATGTAACACCCTTCTACCCCAAAATATAATATTTAAATAATATCAGAGTAATCAACATAAAGGGTATTACATATCATCAAAATCAACGCAGCAGTGTCCTGTCCCGTAACACGGGTTAATCAACATCATAATATCATAAACATTTTACAGCGGAATTTTACTTCATAATTCAAAAACATCATAACATTAATTTTCACCATCCTGAATTTAACATCATATAAATAGGAAATCATTTATCCAAATAATAACATAACTGAAACAGTTAACAAAAGAAACCCATCCCAGTGTTACATGACACAGAGCAGGACACATAGACCAAAACCACTTCTAAGGAACACTAAAGCACTCTCCGAGACTCATTAATTACTCCTATTGCACTGCAGGACTATTCTTCGACATCTGCAAGTTACCCACGAGAGAGGCAACATTTCCAAGCAGGCAGGGTGAGTAATCATAATATATCATAAACATATAAGAATATGAAATATAAATAATTAGATTAACATATCATAACATCATTAACAATTAAACTCAGCAACAACCACAACACTATCATAAAATAGATCAACACCAACACAGTCATGAAATTCATCCAAAATATGCAATTCTAACATCCTGATATGCCATATGCATGTGGTACCATTTTCACCAAAAGATGGATACATGACCATCAACCCTCCACAAGGGAGCACACCATAAGATGGATACATGACCATCAACCCTCCACAAGGGAGCACACCATAATTATCGAAACACTTCAATCCACACAATGGGATTGAAGCAAATAAATAGGCCGAAGCCCCATCGTGAATGTCATGAAATGCAATGATGCGTTACACTGTAAAATTCATCAAGAAATCAATTGCGCATCATTCATTTCATATCAACACCTCAACATCAATTAATCATATATTTCTATCGTAATAACACGTCAAAAACCTCATTTCATTAACTACCTCAACTCATCAAGACATAACCAATCATTTCATATTCAACAAATAATCATCATAAAATCATGCCTTTCATCCCGACAACATATCAACAATACTTCTTTATCAATCATACAACAAAACAACTTATTCGATTCAATGAGACAACCAAACAACTCCCCTCATCAACAACAACAAAACGTTAATTCACAATAACATCATGTTTATAATCATAAAAATCAATTTTTAACAACAAATCAAACTACTTCCTTCATCAATAACAACCAATCGTCAACTTACAATAAAATCCTATTTATAATCATAAGACCAACTAAACTTTTTCTAAATATTCATCTTTTAAAAATGTATCATTTAACTGATTTTATTTCATTAAATTAAAGTTCATCTCGTTAGCTTTTTGACGCTTCGAACGGGGACCAAAACAGACTTACGGTTCAAAAGATACGGGTTTTTAAACATTTTTCCAAAACTGACTCAGTGTTAACTGGTTAACCATTTCGTTAACCGGTTAACCAGTCTAAATTTCACGTAAAACACTATTTTTCATTGGTTAATTGGTTAACCATTTGGTTAACCGGTTAACCATGTTGCAGAAGCTCAAAAACCCCAAAATTCCAATACGGGTTCCATATCAAATCACCCAAAAACCATTCCAAAGCATTAATCAAACACACTAACATCAAGACAACAATTTACATAATAAATTATATGATCCTAACATGTTTTAATCACTCCAATTCATCATAATTTTACTCATGAACTAAACCTAAATCAAAATCTCCAAACTTCACAAAACTCATACAAACCTAATCTACTCATACACCAATTCCTATATAATTACAATAGATTATGAAAACTCCCCATACCTTAGAGAATTTCGACGCTTTACACGTTTCTCTTGGGTTCTCCACAGCCTCCTGACTCCGAGCTTCTCCTTTCTCTCCATTTTTCCTTCAGAGCACCTCTTTTCCCAAAACACGATAATGTTAGGAAACTAATCGTATTCTCCTCTTTGGATATATTATCCCAGTTTAGCCTTTTCCCACCTTACCCTCATAATTTCACAAACGGACCATCTTACCCTTTTCTTTAATATATTTTTAATAATAATCATAATAAAATAGTATAATAAAACACTATTTATCCTTATTATATAAAAATACTCTTATATTCCAAAATAACCAACATAACATTCATACTTCCACTCATATTATTTTAAATAATAACCAATAATCCGAATAATACTACATGATTATTCTTATTATTAATATTATTAAAATAATTTCACCACCATGCATCGGGTCACATAACCACCAATTGTCAATTCATTCATATATCCTCAAATAAGCAACAAATACTCATAATCAAAATTTGGGGTGTTACAACTCTCCCCCACTTAAAGCATTTTCTTCCTTGAAAATTTATCCGATTCAACTATTACAACTACTTAATCCATCCGACTAATCAATTCTCAACTCAGAAAGGCAGTCCCACATATCATACAAACCATAACTCATAGCATCAACGACAATAACAATACGAACATTACACAGGTGACACTCTTGACAATTAGCATCGCAACACAAGATAGTACCCAACTCAAGAATTCAATGATTGACACGTTAGAATATCACAACATAGGAACACACAATTCCAACATCAAAATAATCGATTATCGACATCGTCGTCATTCGCAGACAAAGACTACACCGCATCACGCGTTCGCTGCGCACTCTGATTACTCTGCAAAGTTCCAGGACTACCAAGTTTATTTCCAACTTCTTCAATCACCAAACCAACACATCAATAACACCTCTGACTTAACTCTTCTGAATTTCATTCCAATAGGTATTCTACGCTTGTAGTTACCGAATACTTCCAACTTAGATCCCTAAGATCACAACTTCGAACGATCAATATAATTACAATCGCGACTACTTCCAAATCATGGACAATTATTCATATACTTCCATGAATTCCCAATTATCATCATCACGACTACAAGTTTACCATCTTATAATAACACGCCTTGCAAAAATCATCTTAACTACACAACATCATTGCATTAACATAAGATACAAAGGCCTAACGAATCTCCATTAGATAACTCATACCCTTCGCTTCCAACTAATTCAACTTACCGAATACTCGATTCTTACTCATACCGACACAACCTTTTATAGATTCTTATCTAAATAGACACAACCAACCAACTATTATCCAACCAAAAATCGCACCTTAATAAACCAACTTATAATTTCACTTCTTATACTTGCAACTTAACTATGTCCGATATTCTTGTCAAATCATAGTTTTACATTTCCACCTACTTTCCCTTCTAATCATCTCAAGGAAGCTTCAGGTCTCCAGCTACTTAATTCATCACCAAAACAACATTCAAATCCTTCAGAGTTAAACTATGAATTTTCTTATTACAATTCAATCCAATCGCAACTTCATACTTCCCTCTTAAATTCCAACTAATACTCTCATATAATAACTTGCACCAACAAAACAAACAATACTCAAGCACTCGACTTGACTTCAACCAATTCGACATACATACTATATTAGTTGGAATGACACATCTATCCATCAATTATGATTACGTCTGCTATCAACAATAGATTAAGGGTGATCAGTTCCTCAATTTGTCAATAGACGTCCGACAACCATAACGGTGGCATAAATCATCATTACCCAACACAATAGCGTACTTCAACTTGTGCCCAGAGTCCGTAAGCATAATGCCCCGTCAACTCTCTAAGGCTTACCAATATCTCCTTAGTCTCCTTAATTCCAACTTCATCAACGACATAAAACATCCAAAGATCCAGTACCGATTCCCTTATGTACATTCATAGTACCACACGACTATTGATATTCCACTAACACTTTATTCACTACAACCAGTACCATCCAAGTCGGTTTGCTCCATATACAAAGTTCAACCAAGTTAAAATCCTTAACAACATTGATCAAACATCTATCTTCTTCTCAATATTACCATCATCTAACATCAACACTTTAATCATCCTTATTCGACATAATTCGAATTTCCATGCATTCCCCGATACCCTCATTTTATTATTTATTAACAGTTTCATCTTTACAACTTTTCAGCAATAGACGTTCAACTTCGAACACAATTATCTCATCCAAACATGACTTCATCCAAATTATGATCTTTAACAGCACAATTCAAACACCCGTCTTCCTCTCGACATTACTACCATAGGACATTATCACTTTTAATCATTCTCATTACATATTTATTCACTCCCGAATACTTATGCCTTCCCTCTAATACCAACATCTTATTATTTTTCCAACATTTTCATCTTTCTAAAATTTCCAGCAACACACGCTCCACTTCGAATGCAATTATCTTCTCAAATACAGACCTCCAAATCACAAAATTATATTCTATCATGGAGATAAATTTGTGCAGATTCCAGAACTTCAAGAATCGCTCGAATCCGACTTACGAGTAAAAAGTTATCCTCCATGCAATGAGATTGGTCGACAATTCCCGTATGCAGAATTTTCCAAAAATCAGCAGCAGACCCAACTATTAAAATGCACTTATCTCCCTCATTATAAACCTCCTGAATGCAAATCTTATATTCAAACTGTAGGGAATTTTGTAAGATTTCCAAAAAGTCTAGAACCGCTTCAATCCGAATCACGGTTAAAACGTTATGCCACTTCTCGTGACAACTGCTCCAAGATTGCAAAAACCAGAATTTTTTTTTTCTTTTTTGAGATTGATGAATGTAATTTCCACCTCTCTCCATCTTACTTCCAAGTTCTACCAAAAACAATATTGCTCTACATCCAACTTCGAAAATTGCTCGACTTTAATCCAACTACACTCAAGGCATAGCAATCTACAAACTTGATCCTTCAACTTAATTCATCAACTTGTCCTTTTATTTTGAATAAATCCTTCTTTCATAAACAATCTCCATCCATAAATCCACGCACTTCTAAACCCAACTGATACAAACTCATGAATCCATGCTCTCGCTGGTCCACAACAACATCTCTTGAACGACCTTGCACTCTTGTAATCAACATCAGCTTTGAACTAACTTCGACATTTCAACAACAGTCCGGGAGTCAAGCTTCTCCCCCACTTAATTCCAACTAACACCTGCAACAACGACTAGAAACTAATAATAAGTACCGACAGTGTTTCACACACATGCCGCGTACTAAGGAATTAACAACACTAGACAACATTGGTCGGACGGACCGACCTGCTCTGATACCACTAATGTAACACCCTTCTACCCCAAAACATAATATTTAAATAATATCAGAGTAATCAACATAAAGGGTATTACATATCATCAAAATCAAAGCAGCAGTGTCCTGTCCCGTAACACGGGTTAATCAACATCATAATATCATAAACATTTTACAGCGGAATTTTACTTCATAATTCAAAAACATCATAACATTAATTTTCACCATCCTGAATTTAACATCATATAAATAGGAAATCATTTATCCAAATAATAACATAACTGAAACAGTTAACAAAAGAAACCCATCCCAGTGTTACATGACACAGAGCAGGACACATAGACCAAAACCACATCTAAGGAACACTAAAGCACACTCCGAGACTCATTAATTACTCCTATTGCACTGCAGGACTATTCTTCGACATCTGCAAGTTACCCACGAGAGAGGCAACATTTCCAAGCAGGCAGGGTGAGTAATCATAATATATCATAAACATATAAGAATATGAAATATAAATAATTAGATTAACATATCATAACATCATTAACAATTAAACTCAGCAACAACCACAACACTATCATAAAATAGATCAACACCAACACAGTCATGAAATTCATCCAAAATATGCAATTCTAACATCCTGATATGCCATATGCATGTGGTACCATTTTCACCAAAAGATGGATACATGACCATCAACCCTCCACAAGGGAGCACACCATAAGATGGATACATGACCATCAACCCTCCACAAGGGAGCACACCATAATCATCGAGACACTTCAATCCACACAATGGGATTGAAGCAAATAAATAGGCCGAAGCCCCATCGTGAATGTCATGAAATGCAATGATGCGTTACACCGTAAAATTCATCAAGAAATCAATTGCGCATCATTCATTTCATATCAACACCTCAACATCAATTAATCATATATTTCTATCGTAATAACACGTCAAAAACCTCATTTCATTAACTACCTCAACTCATCAAGACATAACCAATCATTTCATATTCAACAAATAATCATCATAAAATCATGCCTTTCATCCCGACAACATATCAACAATACTTCTTTATCAATCATACAACAAAACAACTTATTCGATTCAATGAGACAACCAAACAACTCCCCTCATCAACAACAACAAAACGTTAATTCACAATAACATCATGTTTATAATCATAAAAATCAATTTTTAACAACAAATCAAACTACTTCCTTCATCAATAACAACCAATCGTCAACTTACAATAAAATCCTATTTATAATCATAAGACCTACTCAACTTTTTCTAAATATTCATCATTTAAAAATGTATCATTTCACTCATTTTATTTCATTAAATTAAAGGTCATCTCGTTAGCTTTCCGACGCTTCGTACGGGGACCAAAACAGACTTACGGTTCAAAAGATACGGGTTTTTAAACATTTTTCCAAAACTGACTCAGTGTTAACCGGTTAACCATTTCGTTAACCGGTTAACCAGTCTAAATTTCACGTAAAACACTATTTTTCATTGGTTAATCGGTTAACCATTTGGTTAACCGGTTAACCATGTTGCAGAAGCTCAAAAACCCCTAAATTCCACTACGGGTTCCATATCAAATCACCCAAAAACCATTCCAAAGCATTAATCAAACACACTAACATCAAGACAACAATTTACATAATAAATTATATGATCCTAACATGTTTTAATCACTCCAATTCATCATAATTTTACTCACGAACTCAACCTAAATCAAAATCTCCAAACTTCACAAAACTCATACAAACCTAATCTACTCATACACCAATTCCTATATAATTACAATAGATTATGAAAACTCCCCATACCTTAGGGAATTTCGACGCTTTACACGCTTCTTTTGGGTTCTCCATAGCCTCCTGACTCTGAGCTTCTCCTTTCTCTCCCTTTTTCCTTCAGAGCACTTCTTTTCCCAAAACACGATAATGTTAGGAAACTAATCGTATTCTCCTCTTTGGATATATTATCCCAGTTTAGCCTTTTCCCACCTTACCCTCATAATTTCACAAATGGACCATCTTACCCTTTTCTTTAATATATTTTTAATAATAATAATAAAATAGTATAATAAAACACTATTTATCCTTATTATATAAAAATACTCTTATATTCCAAAATAACCAACATAACATTCATACTTCCACTCATATTATTTTAAATAATAACCAATAATCCGAATAATACTACATGATTATTCTTATTATTAATATTATTAAAATAATTTCACCACCATGCATCGGGTCACATAACCACCAATTGTCAATTCATTCATATATCCTCAAATAAGCAACAAATACTCATAGTCAAAATTTGGGGTGTTACAAAAGTCATCTTTGGGGCTGGCTTTATTCAAATCCCTGTAATCCACACACATGCGTACCTTACCATCTTTCGTAGGTACTGGCACCACATTTGCAACCCATTAAGGATAAGAAGTTACAGCTAAGAACCCTGCATCAAATTGTTTCATTACCTCTGCTTTAATCTTTTCTGACATTTCAGGACGCATGCGACGAACCTTCTACTTCTTTGGACGACAGTCTTCTTTTACTGGTAAACGGTGAACCACAATGTCTGTATCCAACCCTGGCATATCTTCATAGGACCAAGCAAAGATCTCCACATAATCTCGTAACATCTGAATTAATCTGCTCTTAACACCATCCTCTAATCCAGCCCATATCTTGACCTCTTTCCTGTTTTCTTCAGTTCCCAGATTCACAACTTCGATTGGCTCTTCATGTGACTGTATAGCTTTCTCTTCTTGTTGTAACAACCTAGCAAGCTCTACAGGTACTTCACAATCGTCCTCCTTTCCATCTTCAGCTTGATAGATCGGATTCTCGAAATTATAATTGGCAATAGTAGAATTGTTATCAACAGGATCCAAAGTGGATGAGGATCTGCATTTTAGTGATGTGGGTGTGTGTAAGAACACATAACTGATAAAAAAAATAAAATAAAGACAAGGAGCACAATATTTACGAAAACGAAACTTTCATTGATTTTTATTGAATGAAGTATGCAAATGAAATGACATCCCGAAACAAGCATACCATTGTGCCCCGGGTAAGGCACAAGGCTTAGAAGTTTAATTGTTCAAAAATTACAAACATAAAAAATAACAACACAGTAATAGTATTTACTCCTAACTAAAGGAGATAGGAATAACGTCTTCAGTCTTCCAATTGTTGAGCCCATCACCCACAGTAGGAAAAATCCAGTTATCCAGATTGTAGTCTTCATTATAGTCACCCACATCATTGATTTGATCTTTCATGATCCCTTGATTGGTGATACGAACAGCACGAGCACGACGAACAGCCTTCTGGGACTCTGCAGTGAAACCCAAACCAAACTTGTCAGACTTGTAAGGAATGTCGGGAAGCTGACCCCAAATAGTACAACCACCTTCTTCAACCACAACTCTAGCATCTTTGAGGGAAGCCATTGTAGGAGGTACTCTGGTAAGCACAGGAACTCTTTTAACCACAGGAGGAGCTTCAGTAGCAGGAACGACCCAAGGAACTACTTCAAATGTCTGGCAAGGAGTCTCAACATATTCACCTTCCACTTCAACATACTTAAATGTATTCACATGACTGACCATATATTCTTCCTCCCCATAAACAGTGACGATCTTTCCCTTCACTGGATATCTCAATTTCTGATGTAGAGTGGAGGTCACAGCACCTGCCCCGTGGATCCAGGGGCGCCCAAGCAAACAGGAGTACGCGGGACGAATATCCATTACATAGAAGGTAGAATTGAAGACTTGAGAGCCTACTTTGATCGGGAGATATATTTCTCCATGCACCACTCTTCTTGAACCATCAAAGGCCCTCACCACTATATTACTTGGTCTTAACACAACATCTTCAGGATTGAGCTTGTTCATAACCTCTTTGGGAAGTACATTCAATGAAGAACCATTGTCCACCAACACATGAGACAAAGTAGTGCCCCTACATTCAATGGAGATATGCAAAGCTCTGTTATGATTTCTCTTGGCAGGAGTCAAGTCAGCATCAGAAAAGCCTAACCCATTATCATAAGTCAGATGTGCAACACAATTTTCAAATTGATACACAGAAATTTCATTTGGTACATGAGCAGTCCTCAAGAACTTGATCAAGGCTTTAGCATGAGCCTCAGAACACAGCAACAAAGACAACATGGAAATTTTGGAGGGAGTATGCCCCAACTGGTCAACAATATCATAATCACTCTTGCGAATGATCTTCAGCACTTCTTCCATCTGTTTAGAAAGATTCTCAGCAGCTAGTGCCTCAGCTTGCACAGGTTCAACTACAGGACCTTTGCCCCGAGCATCAGCATTTGGCTCAGAAGTGGAGGTATTAGTTAGAGTAACTCTATTTTTTGAGGTAGCCGGAGGAGAGAAAATTCTTCCACTTCTGGTGATCTTACTAGATCCAGCAATATTATCAACATCAAGGTTATCATCAGTAGTATCAGCTAAAGGTTCCTGCTTAACACCATGGATGTAAACATCAGAACCGTAATTCCAGGGTATAGCCTTATCAGAAGTATACGGAATAGGGCCAGGAGTGGTAATAATCATGGGAGCCACTCTAGCTTCAGCAACAGTCTTTACCAGGCCTTCAGCAGTAATTTTGATAGGACCCTTGGAAGTGATCTTGACAGGGCCTTTGGAGGTAATCTTTACTGGCACTTTATCAACCATGTCCATATCTTCAACCTTCGTACCTTGAGTTAGATGTTCAACCATACCTTCCACAGAGGGTGTCCTCTCAAACAATATAGTGTAATTGTCCATGAGGCGTTGAATACCATCTTTCAACTTCCAGCAGCTATCAGGTTTGTAAGCACAATAAAAACAGTCTTCATTGCAACCTGGAAAGAATCCAGCCAGCACCAGCTTCTTCTTAATAATAGACAGGGGAGTAGTCACATCTGCTACTGAGGAAACATATGAAACTTCATCAATAGCATTAACAGTCTTCTCATGATTGGGCATGGGAGCAGTAATCACATTTGGAGTCCCAGGAGGGTCAAATTCAATCTCTCCAGCTTCAATCATATCTTGAATCTTGTTTTTCAATATCCAACAGTTGTTGGTATCATGTCCCGGACAATTAGAGTGATAAGCACATCTTGCATTAGGATTGTATCGAGGAGAGGAAGTATTAGGATTCTGAGGAGGTTCCTTCAAAGTAATGAGTTCCCCTTTCAACAGGTGTTGCAAGACTTGGGTTAGTGACATGTTGATCTTGGTGAACTGTCTTCTAGGCTTCTGTTGATTGTTTGGTGGCAGCTCTGGTGCTGCAGGACTAAGATTAGAAATGTCAACTACTCCCACAGATTGGTGACTTCTGTTACGGCTGGATTGACCATACACATCATTAGACTCCTTCTTTCCACTAGGGGGCTTCTTTGCAGTGTTTGATGAAGAGGTACCTACCTGTATCTTACCACTTCTTATACCACTCTCCACACATTCTCCAGTCATTATCAGCTCAGTGAAACCGGATGATGAGCTTCCAATGAGGGGACTATAGAAAGGACCATTCAGCGTACTCATAAACATATCCACTAGTTCCCTGTCAGTCAGAGGAGGTTGAATTCTGCCAGCCAAGTCTCTCCATTTTTGGGCATACTCCTTGAAATTCTCCTTAGAACCCATTGACATTCTTTGGAGTTGCATGCGAGTAGGTGCTAAACCAGCATTGTATTGGTATTGCCTATAGAAGGCCTCAGTAAGATCATTCCAATCATGAATATTGACACTCTCCAATTGATAGTACCATTCCAATTGAGCTCCAGACAAGCTCTCTTGGAAGAAATGAATCCACAATTTCTTATCAGCAGTATGTGGTTGAATCCTCCGGACGTAGGATCTTAAATGTAGCTTGGGACATGAGACACCATCATACACTACAAAAGCAGGAACCTTGAAACCAATAGGTATAACCACTCCAGATATTAAGCTTAGATCTTCAAAATCAAGCCCAGAAGATTTTTATAACTCCATGGCATTCATCCTATCTACCAGCATCTTGTACTTATCTTCATTGGGATCATGATAATAATTTGCTTCAGAATCAGAATCTCCCACAGTATCATAGATACTGCCTCTCTCTTTCTCAGAATTTTCAGACTCATAATCATCAACCTATTCCTTTGTCTTGACAGGACCTCTGAACCTTCTTCCCATATTGATAAGGCCTCCTGATCTTCTAGTCTTCTTATTCTTCTTAGCCAGCAGTGTCTTCAACTCATCTTGTCCCTTGGACAAGTTTAGAACCAACTCTTGGAATTGTGCATTCTGTGCCTGGAGATCTTTGATAGTCTGTTCAAGAGCCATTTCTGCTGAAATAAACAACACGAAGATAAGATACATGTATATAAGAAACATGTGATGCAGTGATATGGTATGTAAATATGTATGCAATGTTTTCAAGGATCGCAGGATTTAAATTTGTTTAAACAATCAAAAAGGTAAACTTTTATTAGTAAACAATAAACTTGTTTGCCCCTTGGGCTTACAATAAAAATGAAATAAATACAAAAAATGGGGTTTTAAGTCTCCCATGGACGTTTCCTCTTTATGTTAAGGTATGATTTGAGATTCCGCTCCTCGTGAATTTGTTTTGTTAGCTCCAGGATTCTTTATTGACTTGCTTTGTAATGAGTCTCAAAAGTATCCCTTTGTTCCTTCAACTGGATCCAGGACCTCTGTAACTCCTCCATGTCAGTGGGCATGTCTGGATGAAGAATGATATAAGAAGTATCTCCTTCAGCAACAGGCTCCATAGTAACTGGCAGGATGGCAGGATATGGCATCATAAGAGTCTGAGCACGTGCTCGTACCCATCTGAGATAAGGTTCCATAGGAATAGTGTACTTGGGCTCCAGAGTCTTGCTGTCAACCTTGTTCACTTTCCCCCATGCTCGTATGAACCTTTGACGGTAACCTTGTAGATCGTTGTCGTAGTCGAACACAATAACCTGAATAAGCATGTCATGAGGACCATCACTCCGAGCGTAACCAAACTGACGTAAAGCTAAGGAAAGGTTGTAAGTAATGCCCCCTCTTATGCCAAGGAGTGGCACATTAGGGAACTCCCCACAACGGTCAATGATAGTAACCTTCTCCATAGATCTAGAGCACCAATGAATATCTGAATGAGAGAGTGACATGATTCTTTTAGACCACCTGAACCCTTGTTCATTCTTCATCACTGATCGAGGAAGGTGAGAAATAAACCACCTAGATAATAAAGGTATACAACACATCAGAGTTCTTCGTGCCTTCGTAGTACGGGTATGAAGAGAGTGTAAGATGTCTCCAAGTAATGTAGGCACTGGATGGCGAGTCAGAAATATGTTGATGGCGTGTACGTCTATGAACTGGTCTGGATTGGGGAACAACACTAAGCCATAAATCAATAAGGCTAAGATCTCCTCAAAAGCATCATAACTCATAGCCTTCAGGAACACTTGAGCTTTCTCCATCAATACCTTAGCAAGGATACCCTTAACTCCACTTCTTGTTTCCAGGACAATGTCTAATTTCTTCAGATGTAGGGCTGTAGCAATGACTTCAGGTTTAGGCTCTTTCTCTAAGCCTGTGAAAGGTCTCTGATCAAGGACAGGTATACCCAGAAGTTTAGAGAACTCTTCCATTGTAGGAACCAGCTGATAGTCGGGGAATGTGAAACAATGATGTTTAGGATCAAAGAACTGAAACAGGACACTCATCATGTCTTCATCAAATCCTGAAGTAACCAAGTCAAGTAAGTGACCATGCTTCTTGATGAACTAGGATCTTTCAGAAACTTGAGAGACTAATTCCTTAATCCTAGGAGGTATCCCTACAAAGTTGATCCGGATAGTATTCCTACGAGCAGAATCCATGACCTACAACAAAGAACAAAGATAAATCCTTTGGTCCTTGAAATGGTTAGTGAAAGTGTTATGCTCATGATGCATGATGATGCTATGATGTTATGCTCAATCAAAGACATGTGGCACACACAAACAAGTCACACAATAGCCCTAGGTTTGAAGGCTTGCATGAGGTTTAAAGGTGAGTACCCTCCCCTGAAGTTTAGTTGGTTCATCCTGTCCTATGAAGTATCCAGGTTCTAAGGGATCTCAATATCATTGATCCTTCACAAGGGTGGTTGTTCAGTAGGCAACTTACTTGCCAACCAAAACCCTCCAAGTTTATAATCTCAATGAGCGTAGTATCGAGTATCAACCAACTTCAGTCTTCACCAAAGCCAGTTATCTCACTACTTTCTAAAGGCCAATATGGGATTACTAGGGTTCTAAAAGTTAGTTAGTGTATTGACAACATATGGCAGCCTCATATTATCCTCAACTTTACTAAAGGAACATAAGCACCAACCAAGAAGTCACACTAACTATGGCCACCAGAATAACCATATCGGTATACGTCGTACAATTTCCTTGGTCTATTGCCATTAACCTAAGGTACACTAGATCTGGGTCTATTGCCATTAACCTAAGTATTTTGAAGAAAAGTGAGCAAGTACTTAAGAGGAACCTACCCTATTTCAAATCTTTACTGTTCTTATATGTTCTTTTAATAGTAAGACTATCCCTATTATTAAGGAATAGGTAGTCATTACCTTGGATGTGATAAGGGACATGTGAAGGGACATCTGTGTTTAGGCAACTGTAAGGTGTCTTAGCAATACGAAGGGACTTATCATCTTTTATTCGAAGGGACAAGATCATTTACCGTAGGCAACATTGAAGGGACTTGATCTTATAATCTTAAAAGGGACTTGATGATATTTTATGAAAAGGGACTTTGCTTTAAGACACCTTACTTGACCTTATAGTTAGGCAACATGAGGAATACCCTTAGAAAGTGTAGGATGGCGATCAAAGATCGACTTACGTGTGTGAGTGTCCATATTCATATATTTATCTTATTAAATTAGTTATTCTAAATTAATTTTAATTTACAAACATGTTATCACTCCCTATAATTACTAACCATAGCAAGAATATTTATAAACAATAAAACAATAATAAACTACGACTATTACAAGGCTTTTGCAGTTACATTATAATAAAAACAATTGAATAAGAAATATATAACAAAATAAACAATAACTAAATGGTTAGTGATAAGAAGAAAAGGTTAGCACAAATATACAAGAATATATAGAATTTAAGAGAATATTTTTAAGCTAAATAAATAATTTTTAAGAATTTTTAAGAAGAAAATGAATAAGGAATTAAACAATATAATAATTATTTTTTAAAAAAAAAAACAAGATTAATTATTTAATGAGATATTAGAAAAATTAATTAAGTTTAATATTTAAAATTAAATAAAAATTAGGGTTAGAAGTTTTAAAGATAAAATTAGGGTTTATAATTTGAATTAAACCATTAATTTGATTATTTACAAAGAATAAATATATAATAATAATATATACATAAACAAAATATATTGCAGAAAATAAAATACAAATTTTTTTATTTTTATTTTTTTATAAGAATTATTATACTATTATTTTTAAAAGAAATTAATTTATAAAATATATAATTGAATAAATAATAAGAAAATAGAAGAAAATTAGGTTTAAAAAAAATTGGGGAGGCCTGGATTTGAACCCAGGACCTCCCTTTTACCTGAGGGAGTCAAAACCACTGGGCTGCACACGCAGCTGATGACCTAAAGCCAGCAAACAAACATTATATGATAAATCAAGTGAATTAGTTGAGAAAAATAAAAAAATTGCTGAGGACTAGATTTGAACCCATGCCCTGATACCCACAGCCATCACCACCTTACCAACTGAACCAAGCGCGTTAGCTGATAACAAACTAACAGCTATATATTATAAAAACAAATCAAATTTTGAATTATGATTTCGCGCCAAAGCTGCTTCGTCTTCAACCTCCTGACTTGCGAAATTACCTGCGAATTTATCCACCATATTTCCTGCGAATTCACCTGCGTATGAAACCTGCCAATCTCATACCATCATCAATATGCAATGATTCATCAAATTAATTACATGGTTGTGATCCCCAACCTTCATACAGTTTATTTATGGTCTTAAAATCAATTTATATAGTCTAAATCGAAGAACCCTAAATATGGTTCAAGAACCCTAACAATGGTCGTTTTTGGTTTAGGCACTCATTCTTCAATTTCTTTGCCCATATATGATCTAAAGCTTATCACAAACAAGAAAACAACATTAAAAATCATTAACAATGCATGAATAATTGGAATCAAAAATTTGAAAACTCAAGCAAATCTTGATTCGGTTTGTTCGATTCATGGTGTTTTGAATGCAAATGATGATCAAGAATGACTCAAGGATGTTCAATAAACATGTTTCCACCTTCAAAATGCTTTGAAAAGCCCTCTAACCAAGAATCCGAATCAAGCTTTTTAGATGAATTTTTGAAGTTTGCAATGTATTCTTGAGGATGCAAAATTCGTGTCCTCTTGTATCCTTTATGTTGTTTATATATCATGTAGTGAAATTAGGTCAAGAAACTAGTCCATCCTTTGGACTTTTTGATCCATAGAGATTGAAAAAGATATGACTTTAAAAACATTGAAAACTTGGATATCTCATTGCTATTTTTTGATGATCTGAAATTATATGATACCAATCAATTTTAAATGAACATTAAGGCCTTCTAGAACCAAAATCAAATCAAATATCCATCCTTTTATATTTTATTTTAATTTAAAATGATTTTTTACATAAAAAATCATAATAAATAAAATAAATAAAATAATGAATAAATAAATTTTAATTCGTGCATAATGTCATGGAAGTGTTTGGATCATAAAAAAGCAAGCCCATTTGGTGAATTATGGTTTTAAGACCCCATTTGCTTCATAAACCTCTCAAACATTTCCCAACTTTGCATGGGAAAAAACCCTTCAATTTTAATGCTATTAAGGTGTTCTTGGACATTTTAGAAATCTTAGAGAGTCCTCTAACCAACCTCTTTGGTCGCATGTCCATATCTTTTACCATTCTCAAGTTATGCTCTTTGGAAGATGTTGACTTTTTGTTGACTTTTAAAAGGACCTATAATGTCTTAGCTCATACCTTCCAAATGAAGCATTTTTGGGCTTGGCTTGTGAGACACAAAGTTGTAGAGAATTCAATTTCCTTAAAAATGAGCTTTGGATGGAAAAATTTTGATGAAGCATGTGAAAGTTTTCGCTGGTCAAAGTTCAGTTGACTTTTCCTGTGAAAACCCTAATTTAGAAACTCCTGATTCTTGATGATCTGAAATCTCCTTGATGAATCATGATCAACCCTTGATCAAATGATAAATTTTACTTCATATAATTGATGTTGGAAAATAAAATCATGAAGTTTGACTTTGGTTTGACCACAGTTGACCTCAGTTTGACTTTTTAACTGCCTTGACTGATTTTAACCTATCTGATCATCTGACTGAGCAAACCTTTGGGAAACGTCTTGAAACTTGACATGGGGATTCTAATACACATATAGGATGATATGAAGCTCATTTTAAGTCTTGGAAGTCCATTTAGCCTGATGAAAGTCAAAACCCTAGTTTAAGATGCATTGCTTAAGAGGATGCATTGTCTGAGGGAATTGCCAAATTTTCTGACTAATTGTGAACCTTGTGAACCTCATGAGATGTCTTGTGAACTTTGTGAACCTTGTGAACCTCTTAGTACACAATGTCTTGTCTTGGGAAGGGCAAATTTTGGGGTGCAACAGCTGCCCATGTTCAATTTTCTGAAACCTGAGGGGTTAGATTGGTACATGTGCCAGTCGTGACCTGGAAGGTTGAAGGGGATTGACCACAAAAGCCCAAAAATTTGCATTTTCCGGTGCGTAAAGTAACACTGATGATTAGTTGTATATGCTTAAGTGGGCTTTAAGTTTCCACTTGGAAGAACTGGAGATGGGCTTATAGATGCCATCCATAATATTAAGAGGTGATAATATCTTGATGTTGATACTGGATATCAGTACTAGGTCTTTGTATAGGCCGTCTTTGAATCATTTATGCAACATGGTTTGAATTATTGAATAGACCAGTAGAAATAAATCTTCGTGACGATTATCTCTTCTGGAAACATCCTGGATTAGGGAATGGATCTTCGTATAGACCGTTTGCCTACTCTCCAAGGACAAAAGAATATCAGGATTAATTCTTCTGAAAATATCTTGAACTAGGGAATGGATCTTTGTACAGACCGTTTGCCTACTATCCAAGAACAAATAGATTAAACCTTCTTAAAACATCCTGGACTAGGGAATGGATCTTTGTACAGACCGTTTGCCTAATATCCAAGAACAAATAGATTAAATCTTCTGAAAGTATCCTGGACTAGGGAATAGATCTTTGTACAGACCTTTTGCCTACTATCCGAGAACAAAAGAGTGTCAGGATTAAGCCTCCTGAAAATATCCTGGACTAGGGAATGGATCTTCGTATAGATCGTTTGCCTAATATCCAAGGACAAAAGAGTATCAGGATTAAGTCTCCTGAAAATATCCTGGACTAGGGAATGGATCTTCGTATAGATCGTTTGCCTAATATCCAAGGACATCTTGAGTAATGTATAGATCGTTTCTGACCTGTTGTAAATTGTTGATGTTGTTTTATCTGCATATAACTATCCTGCAAAGAAAATATTAGTTTATACAATATGTATGCATGCATGGTATGGTGCATCTATGTAAATGTATCATGCATTTATAAATATGCTATGGTATGATGTAAATGATGTATGTATGAATTATGCAGCCTGAAGCGTCTGGATATCCTTGTATAACAAATGTTGGCTAGGGAAAATAAATCTCGATTCGTTACTGAAGAACATGAGGATCTCGTTCCCGTTTTGTTTGATAGTATAATATTTATATCCTCCCGTCTTCGTTCGTCGTACTTCTATTGAAGGAATAAGTTCCTGCGTATCCCGACTGAGGATAAAAGAGATGCACATAAATTCAAGGGGAGATGTAATTCAAAGATAGAATTGCTCTACTGGGGATTTGTAGTTGTCTTGTGGGGATGAACCGGCGAAGCTTTGTTGAACTACCATCCTCGTTCGTCCTTAGTAAATACTATTACTGCATTTCATGCATTTTTGGTAAACATCAATCATATTCAAAAGAATACATGCATTCAAACATAACCAATGGACGTTTTCGCTTATGTAAATAGGGTAAATGTAAATCTGGATTCAAAGATGAAATTTTATTTATATTACAAAGTGACCTATACATAGGCAAGTTTGTACAAGGATACAGAAATCCTAGTAAGAGGAATTTGTCATAAACTTTTTACAAAAACAAAGAAAGACAGCTATGTGAGAAATAATCCTATTGAGTTTCAATTCCACTATTGCCATTATCTTCGAGTATCTCATCTTCTGTTGTTGAGACGGAAACGATTGGATTGAGCTTTATCTGTTCGAGCTTGAGTTAAGTGGCACAACTAGTTGGGGCTATATGAGTGATCCAAACGAGACATAGTCATACACTTTAATCCCTACCTTTTGCCTGGATTGCCTTTTCAGGTTTTCAATCCACCGGGATACCCTTTTTTGCCCAAGCCGCCTTTTTAGGTTTTCGACTTGCCGGGTGTAAACTTTTTTATATATATCCCTAATTTTTTCCCGAACCCTTTTGGTTCGCCGAGATGCCCTTATTTTTGCCTAGGCCAGTCAACCTAGCGGGTCTCTTTTTTATGCGTAGTATTTTTTAACTATGTCTGCGTTTACGGGTTGTGGGAAGTCTTCACCATCCATAGTAGTAAGCATCATGGCACCTCCTGAGAATAATCTTTTGACCACAAATGGTCCTTCATAAGTAGGAGTCCACTTTCCCCTAGGATCACCCTGTGGTAGTATGATACGCTTTATTACCAAGTCACCAGCCTGATATACCTTTGGCTTAAACTTCTTATTGAAAGCCTTGATCATCCGTTTCTGGTACATCTGACGATGACAAACAGCTTCCAACCTCTTCTCATCAATCAAATTTATCTGGTCGAGTCGAGTCTGAATCCACTCATCTTCATCCAAGCATGCATCCTTCATGATTCTTAAGGAGGGTATCTGAACTTCAATGGGAAGAACCGCTTCCATACCATAGACTAAGGAGAATGGGGTTGCCCATTTTGAAGTGCGTATTATAGTACGATAACCATGAAGAGCAAATGGTAACATCTCATGCCAATCTTTGTAAGTAACAGTCATCTTCTGTAGAATCTTCTTAATGTTCTTATTAGCAGCTTCTACTACCCCATTCATCTTCGGACGATACGGAGAAGAGTTGCGATGCTTAATCTTGAACTGCGTGTAGAGATCAATAATCATGGTGTTGTTCAGATTAGAGCCATTGTCTGTGATAATCCTTTCAGGGATGCCATACCTACATATGAGATTATTCTTAATGAATCGAGCCACCACATTCTTAGTAACAGATGCAAATGAAGCTGCCTCCACCAACTTAGTAAAGTAATCAATAGCAACCAGGATGAAACAATGCCCATTAGAAGTAGTAGGCTTGATCTCACAAATCATATATATGCCCCACATAGAAAAAGGCCAAGGAGAAGTCAACACATTCAATGGGGATGGAGGTATATGCATTTTATCAGCATAGATTTGACACTTGTGACATGTTCTAGAATGTTGATAGCAGTCAGCTTCCATGGTAGACTAATAATAACCTACTCTCAATATCTTCTTTGCCATGGTATGACCACTAGAATGAGTGCCAAAGATCCCATCACTCATGTCTTCCATAATCTATGTTGCTTCCTTCTTATCCACACAACGAAGCAAAGTTGAATCATGATTGCGCTTGTACAAAATTCCATTACTCAAGAAGAACTTAGCAGAAAACCTCCTCAGAAACTTCTTATCTTTGACAGATGCCCCTTCAGGAAACTCCTGAGTTTCAAGATATCTTTTCACTTCATAGAACCAAGGCTTCCCCTCTGCTTCTTTAGTACCAATCTCATTGCAGTATGCAGGCTTCTCAAATCTATCAATAGTAATCTTGGGAGCTTCATCATCCCAGTTAATCTCAAACATAGATGCCATGGTGGCTAATGCATCTGCTAACTGATTCTCTCCTCGTGGAATATGTCCAAAGGTAATCTCTTCAAAATGTGGGATCAAAGACAACACATGCTCTCTGTATGGAATAAGATTTTCATGTTTGGTATCCCATTCTCCTTTGATCTGACTTACTACCAGGGCTGAATCTCCATATATGTCCAGGAACTGAATCTTCATATCAATGGCAGCTTTGATACCCAGGATACATGCCTCATACTCAACCATGTTATTCGTACAATAGAAACAAAGTCTTGCAGTAATCGGGGTATGACAACCTTCAGGGGAAATGATCATAACACCAACCCCATTACCAAGTGCATTAGAGGCTCCATCAAAAACCATAGTCCATCGGGATCCTTGTTCAGGTCCATCATATTGTCCAGGTTCTTTGGTAATAATCATAATGTCTTCATCGGGGAACTCAAAACTCATTGACTGTTAATCATCCACTGCCTGATGAGCCAAATGATCAGCTACAACACTTCCTTTAATGGCCTTCTGAGTAGTGTACTGTATATCATATTCTGTTAAGATTATTTGCCATCTTGCTATTCGTCCGGAGAGAGCAGGTTTCTCGAATATGTACTTGATTGGATCCATTTTTGAGATCAACAAGGTAGCATGAGTCAACATATATTGTCTTAGTCGGCGAGCAACCCATGCCAAAGCGCAACAAGTTTTCTCGAGCAGTGAGTATCTTGTTTCACAATCGGTAAACATTTTGCTAAGGTAGTATATTGCCTGCTCTTTTCGACCAGACTCGTCATGTTGCCCCAATACACACCCCATTGAGTTGTCTAACACTGTTAAGTACATAATCAAGGGTCTTCCATCAACTGGTGGCATCAAAATTGGAGGTTCTAAAAGATATCTCTTTATTTCATCAAAGGCTGTCTGGCACTCGTCATTCCACTCCATTACCGGATCTTTCTTCAACAACTTGAAGATTGGCTCACAGGTAGCAGTTAATTGGGAAATAAATCTTGCAATGTAGTTCAATCGTCCCAAGAAACCTCTAACTTCCTTCTCAGTACGGGGAGCAGGCATCTCTTGTATAGCTTTCACTTTTGCAGGATCCACTTCAATACCTTTTCCACTGACAATGAAACCCAGGAGTTTACCAGACCTCACTCCAAAAGTACACTTGTTTGGGTTCAATCTCAACTTGTATTTCTTCAACCTTTCAAACAGCTTATGCAGATGATCAAGGTGTTGCTCTTCATTCTGGGACCTGGCTATCATATCATCCACTTATACCTCTATCTCATGATGAATCATATCGTGAAACAAAGCCACCATAGCACGCTGATATGTTGCCCCGGCGTTCTTCAAACCAAATGGCATCACTTTATAACAAAAAGTACCCCACTTTGTAACAAATGTAGTCTTCTCCATATCTTCAGGTGCCATCTTGATTTGATTGTAACAAGAGAAACTGTCCATGAAAGAGAATACTTTGTGTTGAGCAATGTTGTCTACCAGAACATAAATATGAGGAAGAGGAAAGTCATCTTTGGGGCTGGCTTTGTTCAAATCCCTGTAATCCACACACATGCGTACCTTACTATTCTCAAGTTATGCTCTTTGGAAGATGTTGACTTTTTGTTGACTTTTAAAAGGACCTATAATGTCTTAGCTCATACCTTCCAAATGAAGCATTTTTGGGCTTGGCTTGTGAGACACAAAGTTGTAGAGAATTCAATTTCCTTAAAAATTAGCCTTTGGATGGAAAATTTTTGATGAAGCATGTGAAAGTTATGGCTGGTCAAAGTTCAATTGACTTTTCCTATGAAAACCCTAATTTAGAAACTCTTGATTCTTGATGATCTGAAATCTCCTTGATGAATCATGATCAACCCTTGATCATATGATGAATTTTACTTCATATACTTGATGTTGGCAAAAAAAATCATGAAGTTTGACTTTGGGTTGACCACAGTTGACCTCAGTTTGACTTTTTAACTACCTTGACTGATTTTAACCTATCTGATCATCTGACTGAGCAAACCTTTGGGAAAAGTCTTGAAACTTGACATGGGGATTCTTACACACATATAGGATGCTATGAAGCTCATTTGAAGTCTTGGAAGTCCATTTAGCCTGATGAAAGTCAAAACCCTAGTTTAAGATGCATTGCTTAGGAGGATGCATTGTCTGAGGGAATTGCCAAATTTTCTGACTAATTGTGAACCTTGTGAACCTTGTGAACCTCATGAGATTTCTTGTGAACTTTTTGAACCTTGTGTACCTCTTAGTACACAATGTCTTGTCTTGGTAAGGGCAAATTCTGGGGTACAACACTATGTCGTGTTATTTTAAGCAGCCGTCACCGGCTAGGTGATCGTCCATCACCTTTTGATGACCGTCCCTCATCGTTTATCCGATGGCCGTCCCCATCATTGATCTTTTATCCGACATTCGTCTTATGTCGTGATATTTTCAGCAGTTGTCCCCTACTAGCTGATCGTCCTTCAACTTTTGATGACCGTCCCGCATCATTTATCCGATGGCCGTCCCCATCGTTGATCTTTTTATCCGACATTCGTCTTATGTCGTGATATTTTCAGTTGCTGTCCCCTGCTAGGTGATCGTCCTTCACCTTTTGATGACCTTCCCTCATTATTTATCCGATGGCCGTCCCCATTGTTGATCTTTTTATTCGACATCCGCCTTATGTCGTGATATTTTCAGCAGCCGTCCCCTGCTAGGTGATCGTCCTTCACCTTTTAATGACCATCCCACATCGTTTATCTGATGGCCGTCCCCATCGTTGATCTTTCTATCTGGAATTCGTCCTATGTCGTGATATTTTTGGCAGTCGTCCCCTGCTCGGTGATCGTCCTTCACCTTTTGATGACAGTCCCTCATCGTTATTTCCTTAGTCTATCTGATGGCCGTCCCCATCGTGGATTCCTATTCTTTATCCCGATGTCTGTCCCCGTCGTGGATTCTTTATTCTTTAGCCTGATGGTCGTCCCCGTCAGTGCATCTCTCACCTTTTAATCCCCAGCAGTCGTCCTTTGCTCGATGGTCGTCCTCCATCGCTATCATTCGATGTTCATTTTATATCGTCTGGTTTTGTAAATAATAATCTATATCCCTTTTCTTCTTATACCAGAGAGCGCAAATTTTGGACTGTCTTGGTATTCAACCACAAGGTATCTTGTTCGTCTGCTAAGCCTGGCGCTTACATCCTGCACAGCTAACTCATGCTTGAATAGTGGCAGCTGTAAACACCCCAAATTTTCCCTCTCACTTTCTCATGCCTTGGCTTATGAGTGCATAGCATATCACTACATCTTACATTTCATATTCACCTTTAACATCTCATTGCATCTCTGCACAGTTAGGGTTTGTGATCGGATGAATCTTGAAGAGGGTATGAGGTATCTCAGAGGCCATGAAGCATGACAAGAATATCCTTGAGTGTTCTAAGGTCATTTTGTACCCCCAAGGGTTCTTGGAAGTCAAAAATCACTAGAGATTGCAGAGCCACCTAGGCAGGCTCAAGGCTCCTACACAGATGACCTAAAATTAGGGTTTTGGGTTTGAGGCCATTTCAACCAAAATTTTTGGTCATTCTTGATTCAAATGGTCTTTATATGATACAAGGAATGTGTGGATGAAGTTTGATGAAAAAATTCAATGTGGAAGTCATTTGATCAAATGGTAACTTGTTGTGTAAGAAAAGTCAGGATTATGGCATCTAAGGCCTCCAACAAGGGTTCTAAAGGGTCATCATCATCAATTTGAGGTCCTATGACCTTTATTTGGTCTTAAGAATGCTTGAAAGATCACGAGATTGAATAATTTTGAGCCATTGCAAAAATTTCCATTTTTGGACATGACTTGTAATGAAAACTTTCCATTTTGGGAAAGATTTCCAACCTCCTCTTTCTTGATCAAAAAGGCTTCAAATGAATTTTCTTTAAACATGAAAGTTGTAGATTGGATCTTCCCATTTTCAAAAAGTACAAGAACTCCTCTTGATTCATCCTAGAACTCAAGATATGGCAAGTAAAAGTTGGGAAAAATCTTGTAATTTTCAAGTTTAGGCCAAAGAGGGAAATGTGCAAAAGTGAATTTCAGGCCTCTACATGACTTCTAATCCACTCAAATACATCATGGCATGATCAAACAATATCTTAAAGTCAGATTTGAGCTTTGAACCAAGGGATTTCATGACTTGTTTCTCAAGAAATCACAAAGTTGCAAAATTGCAAATCCTATGCAAACTCTTGATCCAAGCCATACAACTCATAGCAATTGATCCAAACGTCCTACTTGAAGCCAGCTAAAGCAGCTTAAGCCCTCAAATCAATTATGCCATGGCCCATACCTCAAGTACACAACTTTTGACTTTTTGGCCAATTGAGCCATGCCAATCCCATAGTGCATAACAACTCTTCTGACTCATTCCATTTGTTTATACAAACCCTAAGGAGCATAAAAGATCAAGCTTCAAGCCTTGAAAGGACACAAACAATCAGATTGCAAAAATTGGCCAAAAACTTCCTCTCTTCAATTATCCCAATACAGCCATCAAACTTCAAATATTCCTCCACCAATCAACCATACATCATCCATAGAACAAGAATCAACCATCAAAATGGCCTGAAACACAACACACAAGAACCTTATTTTCTGATACACCATAACTGAACCTCTCAAAATATCCAATTTAAACTCCATTCAAGCTTGCCATTAGCACAAGGGGAACTAGTGGAGGTGGTTTGCACAAAGGAAAGGCTCAAAAAGCTCATCTTTGAAGGTCTCCAGCTCAGGTATAGCTCAAGAACTTTTTTCTCAGGACTTCATTTTCTTGTTACAAAATGAATCTACATGTTGCACCGATCATCTAGATATTTAGAAATGAAAATCAGCAAGAAATGACCATTTCATGTTGTTCTGAAACTTTACCCGTGTTTTGATTTTTACTTCAATTCTCTTGATTCAAGTGTTATAAATTGTGTTTGATGATTGACTTGTGTTCCATGAAGCATGGGGATGGATTATGGGCAGGTTAGAGGTCTTGGGATGGCCTGAGGAAGAAGATAGGGTTTTTGGTTGGCTGGAGAAGGTGACCGGAGCACTGTTCCGGTCACCTGAAAATAATTAGGGTTAATTAGGTTTAGGTTTTCCAGATTTGATTGTGAGCCATTGGATAGTGATTAGTTTAAGTGATGGACGACCCAGATAATTCGTTAGCTTTAATCTTAATTAATTAAAATAAAACATAATTAATTAACTCAGATTGATTGTGAGCCTTTGGATTGCGCGCGTATTAGGAGTTTAAACCTGGACCATTGGATTTGCATACCTTCAGTCAAGCTGACTTGCATCCTCAGCCTGTGATCTTTTTTCCACGCAATCTGAACCCTCCATTCCAATTACTTTTCATTTTATTTTTATTTATTTTATTTTGTTTTCTTTTATTTATTAAAAATAGCAAAACATTTTCAAAAATTCTTATTATTTACACTTTCGTTCTAATTAATTTATAAAACCCAAAAACATTTTTATTTTCATTTTTTGCATTAAAAATTTATTTTTAAATCATTTAATTGTATTATTTAATTAATTAATTCATTTAAATTAATTAAAAAATACTTTTAGGTATTTAAAAATCACCAAAAAAATCAGAGAACCTCTTTGAACATTAAGATCAATTTACAAACTCATTTCACAAATTTATTTTAGGGTTTGATCATATTTTGACAATTAAACTTAAATTAGAGTTTTGAAAATCCCCTTTTTTATAACCCTAATTCAAAAATTCATTTCTGCCTAACAAAAATGAGTTTGTACTTGGTTCTTTTTGCAATCCTTTACATGTTGCATCTAGTATCTAGGACATTCAAATCATATTTTTGCATTGCATTTTCAATTTGTTTTGACTTTTTCTTTGCAAAGTATCAAAAACCCTAGCCAAACTTAGGAAAACCATAACGTGACTTTGGTTTAGCTTTAGACCTCCATCTTTGGAGGGTGTTCCCATGTATGTTTAGGGGTTGTTTGGATGCAATTTCAATTTTTTATCATGTGATTTGCTTCTGATTTTGATCATGGACTTTGTGTATGTACATACTAACTTTTCAGGTGCAAATGGTAAGCTAATTAGGATGTGGATGTGCATTCACATTCAATCTCTTCTCACCCTCTTATTTATTTGTGTTTGAAGTGAATTTGATTCACTTGTGTTTGTTTCTCTCCCACTCCTAGGTTATTTAACTTCTTCAGGAAGTAAGTAACCTATCTTTCTCTCTCTTTCCCTTTCATCTGCTTCTTCCTTGGTGGCCATCTGAAGATTTCTCTTTAAGCCTCACAAACCATAGGAACATCTAAGAATGATAACTTTAGGGTTGTAAATAGTATCCGCTAGTTTTTTACCTTTTGAGTCTCCTTGAATCTCTGCTTTTCATCTCAATAATAAAGGCTAAACAATTAAAGCTTTAGGGCTCTATATTAGGGTTATGCTTGTATCCTTATCTTAGGAAGGAATGTATAATTGTAATACTTAGTGTTAAACCTTTAAGTTATTTTCACCATCTAATCAAAACACCTAATAATTATCAAGACTTAAGCTTGTAACTTGGGCCTTATATTAGGGTTACATCTCTACCTCTGGGTCAGAGGGACTAACCCTAGTGTTTAATGGACAAGTCCCCCTCAGGTTTAGTCTTACAAACATAAAAATTACTTCTTAATCTAATCTATAATCAAAATCCACTTTAATAAAGGTTTGTTATATAATTATTTTAATCCCTGACCATGGATTAAGTTGAGGTATCATCCTCAGCTTAAGTATTATCATCTATTATCCTTCTATTAGGATGATGTAATGAGTTCACTAATCCGTGATTAGAGATTAAACTCATTACTTAACACTAAACAAAAATCCAAAAACATCTAAATAATCACAAGTAGGTTAATGATCTTAATCCTGTATCATTAGGGAAATTATGTTGGGATATTCATCTCACACTTAAGTAGACTCATTATCCCTAGTCAGGGGTGATATAATGAGTTTACAACCCTTGATTAAGGCTTAAGCTCATTATCCTATGCAAAACACCAAAAACAATAAAAAACTGAAAACACAAAAACAAACAATAAACGTCTCCTCCGAGATCCTTTTCTCATCACACTCACTCTGAAAACGAGAACTCGCTTCTTCTGTCTAATGCAAGACAGTTAGCACTCGAGCCAGACGAGTCATACACTTGAGCATAGACAAGAAAGCAGTTCACACCAAAACATTCAAGTCTCTTTGAGTCGAACTACGGTGTTCTGACGTCCTCATTACATAAGAGGATACATAGGAATAACTTAACGGTTATCGAACAAAAGTCACTAGGTCTCCCCCCTCTTCTCTTTCTAGCTTTCCTTTCTTAAACCCCAGTTTGAACTCTTGTTCTTTTTTGCACTGTTACTTTGTACATCCATTATTTTTTATCCACTGTTAGCACATACACTTACCCCCTTTTAAAACACAATCAGGTAAGCGTGGATCCCGTCGAGTACGACAGACGATCTGGGTGCTAATACCTTCCTAAGTCGTAACCAACCCCCTTCTCCAATCTCTTTGGTTCGCAACCGTCTTATCCATATCTTTCTAGGTTTATGCAGCATTACCTTTCCTTCGAGATAAAAATGCCTAGCTGGCGACTCTACCTCAATCTCCACCACCCGACCGTTTTCTCCGAAAGTTCGCGTTTGCACCGGGACGAAAGTCCGGGGAGCGACAAAAATATCCTAAACTAAGTATCAGAACTAGATCGTTGCTTTGATCTTGTCAGTATTGTCTATGGAATATATTATGAACCAAGTATCAGAACTAGATATTTGTCTTGAAAATCTCTGAACTGTCTCTGGAAAATATCCTGAAATAAATATCCGAACTAGATCATTGTCTTGATCATTTCTGAACTATCTCTGGAAAATATCCTGAACTAAGTATCAGAACTAGATCTTTGTCTTGATTGTTTCTGAATTGTCTATAGAAAATATTTTGAACTAAGTATCAGAACTAGATCTTTGTCTTGATAGTCTCTGAACTGTCTCTAGAAAATATCATGAACTAAGTATCAGGACTAGATCTTTGTGTTGATCTTTTTTGAACTGTCTCTAGAAAATATTCTTAACTAAATATCAGAACTAGATCTTTGTATTGACCCTATCTGAACTTTCACTGGAAAATATCCCAAACTAATTATCAGAACTAGATCTTTGTCTTGATCGTTTCTGAACTGTCTCTAGAAAATATTCTGAACTAAGTATCAGAACTAGATCTTTGTCTTGATCGTCTCTAAACTGTCTCTGAAAAATATCCTGAACTAAGTATCAGAACTAGATCTTTGTCTTGATCGTTCCTGAACTGTCTCTGGAAAATATCCTGAACTAAGTATCAGAACTAGATATTTTTTTGATCCTTTCTGAAATGTATCTGGAAAATATCCTGAACTAAGTGTCAGAACTAGATCTTTGTCTTGATCGTTTCTGAATTGTCTCTGGAAAATATCCTCAACTAAGTATCAGAACTAGATCTCTGTCTTGACCTTTTCTGAACTATCTCTAGAAAATATCCTGAACTAAATATCAGAACTAGATCTTTGTCTTGATCCTTTCAAAACTTTCTCTATAAATTATCATGAACTAAGTATTAGAACTAGATATTTGTCTTGATCGTTTCCAAACTGTCTATGGAAAATATCCTGAGCTAAGTATCAAAACTAGATCTTTGTCTTGATCATTTCTGAACTGTCTCTGGAAAATATTCATAACTAAGTATCAGAACTAGATCTTGGTCTTGATCGTCTCTGAACTGTCTCTAGAAAATATCCTGAACTAAGTATCATAACTATATCTTTGTCTTGATCGTTTCTGAACTGTCTCTGGAAAATATGTTGAACTAAGTATCAAAACTAGATATTTTTCTTGATCTTTTCTGAACTCTCTGGAAATTATCCTGAACTAAATATCAAAACTAGATCTTTGTCTTGATGGTTTTAGAACTGTCTCTGGAAAATATCCTGAACTAAGTGTTTGAACTAGATCTCTGTCTTGATCGTTTCTGAACTGTCTCTGGAAAATATCCTCAACTAAGTATCAGAACTAGATCTTTATCTTGACCATTTCTGAATTGTCTCTAGAAAATATCCTGAACTAAATATCAGAACAAGATATTTGTCTTTATTCTTTCTGAACTGTCTCTGGAAAATATCTTGAACTAAGTATTAGAACTAGATCTTTGTCTTGATCGTTTCTAAACTGTCTATGGAAAATATCATGAACTATGTATAAAAACTAGATCTTTGTCTTTATCGTTTCTGAACTGTCTATTTAAAATATTATGAACTAAGTATCAGAACTAGATCTTTGTCTTGATCGTCTTTGAACTGTCTTTAAAAATTTTCCTGAACTAAGTATAAGAACTATATCTTTGTCTTGATCGTTTCTGAACTGTCTCTGGAAAATATGTTGAACTAAGTATAAAAACTAGATCGTTGTCTTGGTGGTTTCTGAACTGTCTAAGGAAAATATTATGAACTAAGTATCATAACTAGATCATTGTCTTTATCGTCTCTGAACTGTCTTTGGAAAATATCCTGAACTAACTATCAGAACTAAATCTTTGTCTTGATCGTCTCTGAACTGTCTCTGGAAAATATCCTAAACTAAGTATCAGAACTAGATATTTGTTTTGATATTTTCTGAACTGTCTCTAGAAAACATCGTGAACTAAATATCATAACTAGATCTCTATCTTGACCCTATCTGAAATTTCTCTGGAAAATATCCTGAACTAATTATCAGAACTAGATCTTTGTCTTGATCGTTTCTGAACTGTCTCTGGAAAATATTCCGAACTAAGTATCAGAACTAGATCTTTGTCTTGATCGTCTCTAAATTGTCTCTGGAAAATAATTTGAACTATGTATCAGAACTAGATCTTTGTCTTGATCGTTTCAGAACATTCTCTGGAAAATATCCTGAACTAAGTATCAGAACTAGATCTTTATCTTGATCGTTTCTGAACTGTCTATGGAAAATATTCTGAACTAAGTATCAGAACTAGATCTTTGTCTTGATCGTCTCTGAACTGTCTCTGGAAAATATTTTAAACTAAGTATCCGAACTAGATCATTGTCCTTATCGTTTCTGAATTGTCCCTGGAAAATATCCTGAACTAAGTATCAGAACTAGATCTTTGTCTTGATCTTTTATGAACCGTCTCTAGAAAATATCCTGAACTAAATATCAGAAGTAGATCTTTGTCTTGACCATATCTTAACTTTCTCTGGAAAATATCATGAACTAATTATCAGAACTAGATCTTTGTCTTGATCGTTTATGAATTGTCTCTGGAAAATATTTTGAACTAAGTATAAGAACTATATCTTTGTCTTGATCATCTCTGAACTGTCTCTGGAAAATATCCTGAACTAAGTATCAAAACTGGATCTTTGTGTTGATCGTTTCTGAACTGTCGCTGGAAAATATCCTTAACTAAGTATTACAACTAGATCTTTGTCTTGATCGTCTCTTAACTGTCTCTGGAAAATATCTTGAATTAAGTATCCGAACTAGATCATTGTCTTGATCGTTTAAAAATTGTCTCTGGAAAATATCCTGAACTAAGTATCATAACTATATCTTTGTCTTGATCTTTTTTGAACTGTCTCTGGAAAATATCTTGAACTAAGTATCAAAACTAGATCTTTGTCTTGATCTTTTCTGAAATATCTCTAGAAAATACCATGAGATAAATATCAGAATTAGATCTTTGTCTTGACCCTATCGGAACTGTCTCTGGAAAATATTTTGAACTAAGTATCAGAAACAGATCTTTGTCTTGGTCGTCTTTGAACTGTCTCAGGAAAATATCTTGAATTAATTATTAGAACTAGATATTTGCCTTGATCGTTTCTGAACTGCCTCTGGAAAATATCTTGAACTAAGTATTAGAACTAGATCTTTGTCTTGATCTTTTCTGAACTATCTATGGAATATATTATGAACTACGTATCAGAACTAGATCTTTGTCTTGATCATCTCTGAACTATCTCTGGAAAATATCCTGAACTAAGTATCCGAACTAGATCATTGTCTTGGTCGTTTCTGAACTGTCTCTGGAAAATATCCAGAACTAAGTATCAGAACTAGATCTTTGTCTTGATCGTTTCTGAACTCTCTATAGAAAATATTTTGAACTAAGTATCATAACTAGATCTTTGTCTTTATTGACTCTTAACTGTATCTTGAAAATATCCTGAACTAAGTATCATAACTAGATCTTTGTCTTTATTGTTTCTGAATTGTCTGTGGAAAATATCTTGAACTAAGTATCAAAACTAGATCTTTGTCTTGATCTTTTATGAACTATCTCTGGAAAATATCCTGAACTAAATATCAAAATTAGATCTTTGTCTTGATCCTTTCTGAACTGTCTCTAGAAAATATCCTTAACTAAGTATCAGAACTAGATCTTTGTCTTGATCCTTTCTGAACTGTCTCTGGAAAATATCCTGAACTAAGTGTCAGAACTAGATCTTTGTCTTGATCGTCTCTGAACTGTCTCTGGAAAATATCTTGAATTAAGTATCAGAACTAGATCTTTTTCTTTACCTTTTCGGAACTGTCTCTTGAAAATATCCTGTACTAAATATCAGAACTAGATCTTTGTCTTGACATTTTCTGAACTGTCTCTAGAAAATATCATGATCTAAATATCAGAACTAGATCTTTGTCTTGATCTTTTCTGAGTTGACTCTAGAAAATATCATGAACTAAATATCAGAACTAGATCTTTGTCTTGACCCTATCTGAACATTCTCTGGAAAATATTGTGACCAAATTATCAGAAATATATCTTTGTCTCGATCATTTCTGAACTGTCTCTGGAAAATATTTTGAACTAAGTATCAGAAATAGATCTTTATCTTGATCGTCTCTGAACAGTCTCTGGAAAATATAATGAACTAAGTATTAGAACTAGATCTTTGTCTTGATCATTTCTGAACTGTCTCTGGAAAATATCTTGAACTAAGTATCAGAACTAGATCTTTGTCTTGATCTTTTCTGAACTATCTATGGAATATATTATGAACTAAGTATCAGAACTAGATCTTTGTCTTGATCATCTTTGAACTGTCTCTGGAAAATATCCTGAACTAAATATCCAAACTAGTTTATTGTCTTGATCGTTTCTGAAATTTATCTGGAAAATATCATGAACTAAGTATCAGAACTAGATCTTTGTCTTGATCGTTTCTGAACTCTCTATGGAAAATATTTTGAACTAAGTATCATAACTAGATCTTTGTCTTGATCGTCTCTGAACTGTCTCTGGAAAATATCCTGAACTAAGTATCATAACTAGATCTTTGTCTTGATCGTTTCAGAACATTCTCTGGAAAATATCTTGAACTAAGTATCAGAACTAGATCTTTATCTTGATCGTTTTTGAACTGTCTATGGAAAATATTCCGAACTAAGTATCAGAACTGGATCTTTGTCTTGATCGTCTCTAAACTGTCTCTGGAAAATATTTTAAACTAAGTATCCGAACTAGATCATTGTCCTGATCGTTTCTGAATTGCCCCTGGAAAATATCCTGAAATAAGTATCAGAACTAGATCTTTGTCTTGATCTTTTCTGAACTGTCTTTGGAAAATATCCTGAACTAAGTATCAGAACTAGATCTTTGTCTTGATCTTTTATGAACCGTCTCTAGAAAATATCCTGAACTAAATATCAGAAGTAGATCTTTGTCTTGACCATATCTGAACTTTCTCTGGAAAATATCATGAACTAATTATCAGAACTAGATCTTTGTCTTGATCGTTTATGAATTGTCTCTGGAAAATATTTTGAACTAAGTATAAGAACTATATCTTTGTCTTGATCATCTCTGAACTGTCTCTGGAAAATATCCTGAACTAAGTATCAAAACTGGATCTTTGTCTTTATCGTTTCTGAACTGTCTCTGGAAAATATCCTGAACTAAGTATTAGAACTAGATCTTTGTCTTGATCGTCTCTTAACTGTCTCTGGCAAATATCTTGAATTAAGTATCTGAACTAGATCATTGTCTTGATCGTTTAAAAATTGTCTCTGGAAAATATCCTGAACTAAGTATCAGAACTATATCTTTGTCTTGATCTTTTTTGAACTCTCTCTGGAAAATATCTTGAACTAAGTATCAAAACTAGATCTTTGTTTTGATCTTTTCTGAAATATCTCTAGAAAATACCATGAGATAAATATCAGAATTAGATCTTTGTCTTGACCCTATCTGAACTGTCTCTGGAAAATATTTTGAACTAAGTATCAGAAACAGATCTTTGTCTTGGTCGTCTTTGAACTGTCTCTGGAAAATATCTTGAATTAAGTATTAGAACTAGATCTTTGTCTTTATCGTTTCTGAACTGTCTCTGGAAAATATCTTGAACTAAGTATCAGAACTAGATCTTTGTCTTGATCTTTTCTGAACTATCTATGGAATATATTATGAACTATGTATCAGAACTAGATCTTTGTCTTGATCATCTTTGAATTGTCTCTGGAAAATATCCTGAACTAAATATCCGAACCAGTTTATTGTCTTGATCATTTCTGAAATTTCTCTTGAAAATATCATGAACTAAGTATCAGAACTAGATCTTTGTCTTGATCGTTTCTGAACTCTCTATGGAAAATATTTTGTACTAAGTATCATAACTAGATCTTTGTCTTGATCGTCTCTGAACTGTCTCTGGAAAATATCCTGAACTAAGTATCATAACTATATCTATGTCTTTATTGTTTCTGAATTGTCTGTGGAAAATATATTGACTAAGTATCAGAACTAGATCTTTGTCTTGATCTTTTATGAACTATCTCTGGAAAATATCCTGAACTAAATATCAAAACTAGACCTTTGTCTTGATCCTTTCTGAACTGTCTCTAGAAAATATCCTTAACTAATTATCAGAACTAGATCTTTGTCTTGATCCTTTCTGAACTGTCTCTGGAAAATATCCTGAACTAAGTGTCAGAACTAGATCTTTGTCTTGATTGTCTCTGAACTGTCTCTGGAAAATATCTTGAATTAAGTATCAGAACTAGATCTTTTTCTTTACCTTTTCGGAACTGTCTCTGGAAAATATCCTGAACTAAATATCAGAACTAGATCTTTGTCTTGACCTTTTCTGAACTTTCTCTAGAAAATATCATGAACTAAATATCAGAACTAGATCTTTGTCTTGATCTTTTCTGAGTTGTCTCTAGAAAATATCATGAACTAAATATCAGAACTAGATCTTTGTCTTGACCCTATCTGAACATTCTCTGGAAAATATTGTGAACTAATTATCAGAACTATATCTTTGTCTTGATCATTTCTGAACTGTCTCTGGAAAATATTTTGAACTAAGTATCAAAAATATATCTTTATCTTGATCGTCTCTGAACAATCTCTGGAAAATATAATGAACTAAGTATTAGAACTAGATCTATGTCTTGATCATTTCTGAACTGTCTCTGGAAATTATCTTGAACTAAGTATCAGAACTAGATCTTTGTCTTGATATTTTCTGAACTATCTATGGAATATATTATGAACTATGTATCAGAACTAGATCTTTGTCTTGATCATCTTTGAACTGTCTCTGGAAAATATCCTGAACTAAATATCCGAACCAGTTTATTGTCTTGATCGTTTCTGAAATTTCTCTGGAAAATATCTTGAACTAAGTATCAGAACTAGATCTTTGTCTTGATCGTTTCTGAACTCTCTATGGAAAATATTTTGAACTATGTATCATAACTAGATCTTTGTCTTGATCGTCTCTGAACTGTCTCTGGAAAATATCCTGAACTAAGTATCATAACTAGATCTTTGTCTTTATCGTTTTCTAATTGTCTCTGGAAAATATCCAGAACTAAGTATCAGAACTAGATCTTTGTTTTGTTCCTTTCTGAACTGTCTCTAGAAAATATCCCGAACTAAGTATCAGAACTAGATCTTTGTCTTGATGCTTTCTGAACTGTCTCTAGAAAATATTCTGAACAAAGTGTCAGAACTAGATCTTTGTCTTGATCGTTTCTGATTTGTCTCTGGAAAATATCCTCAACTAAGTATCAAAAATAGATCTTTGTCTTGACCCTTTCTGAACTGACTCTGGAAAATATCATGAACTAAATATCAGAACTAGATCTTTGTCTTGACTTTTTTTGAACTGTCTCTAGAAAATAGCATGAACTAAATATCAGAACTAGATCTTTATCTTGACCTTATGTGAACTTTCTTTGGAAAATATGTTGAACTAATTATAAGAACTAGATCTTTGTCTTGATCGTTTCTGAATGTCTCTGGAAAATATTTTAAACTAAGTTTCAGAAATAGATCTTTATCTTCATCATCTCTGAACTGTCTCTTTAAAATATCCTGAACAAAGTATTAGAACTATATCTTTATCTTGATCGTTTCTGAACTGTCTCTGGAAAATATGCTGAACTAAGAATCAGAACTAGATCTTTGCCTTGATCGTCTCTGAACTATCTCTGGAAAATATCCTAAACTAAGTATCATAACTAGATCATTGTCTTTATCGTTTCTGAATTGTCTCTGGAAAATATACAGAACTAAGTATCAGAACTAGATCTTTGTCTTGATCTTTTATGAACTGTCTCTGTAAAATATCCGGAACTAAATATCAAAACTAGATCTTTGTCTTGATCCTTTCTGAACTGTCTCTTGAAAATATCCCGAACTAAGTATCAGAACTAGATCTTTGTCTTGATGCTTTCTGAACTGTCTCTCGAAAATATTCTGAACAAAGTGTCAGAACTAGATCTTTGTCTTGATCATTTCTGATTTGTCTCTGGAAAATATCCTCAACTAAGTATCAGAAATAGATCTTTGTCTTAACCCTTTCTGAACTGTCTCTGGAAAATATCATGAACTAAATATCCGAACTAGATCTTTGTCTTGACTTTTTTTGAACTGTCTCTAGAAAATATCATGAACTAAATATCAGAACTAGATCTTTAGCTTGACCCTATGTGAACTTTCTCTGGAAAATATGTTGAACTAATTATAAGAACTAGATCTTTGTCTTGATCGTTTCTGAATGTCTCTGGAAAATATTTTAAACTAAGTTTCAGAAATAGAACTTTATCTTGATCGTCTCTGAACTGTATGTTGAAAATATCCTGAACAAAGTATTAGAACTAGATCTTTGTCTTGATCGTTTCTGAACTGTCTCTGGAAAATATGCTGAACTAAGAATCAGAACTAGATCTTTGTCATGATCATTTCTGAACTGTCTCTGGAATATATTATGGACTAAGTATCAGAACTAGATCTTTGTCTTGATCATCTCTGAATTGTCTCTAGAAAATATCCCGAACTAAGTATCCGAACTAGATCATTGTCTTGATTGTTTCTGAACTGTCTCTGGAAAATATCCTGAACTAAGTATCAGAACTAGATCTTTGTCTTGATCATCTCTGAACTATCTCTGGAAAATATCCTGAACTAAGTATCCGAACTAGATCATTGTCTTGGTCGTTTCTGAACTATCTCTGGAAAATATCCTGAACTAAGTATCCGAACTAGATCATTGTCTTGGTCGTTTCTGAACTGTCTCTGGAAAATATCCTGAACTAAGTATCAGAACTAAAATCTTTGTCTTGATCTTTTCTGAACTCTCTATAGAAAATATTTTGAACTAAGTATCATAACTAGATCTTTGTCTTTATCGACTCTTAACTGTCTCTTGAAAATATCCTGAACTAAGTATCATAACTAGATCTTTGTCTTTATTGTTTCTGAATTGTCTGTGGAAAATATCTTGAACTAAGTATCAGAACTAGATCTTTGTCTTGATCTTTTATGAACTATCTCTGGAAAATATCCTGAACTAAATATCAAAACTAGATCTTTGTCTTGATCCTTTCTGAACTGTCTCTAGAAAATATCCTTAACTAATTATCAGAACTAGATCTTTGTCTTGATCCTTTCTGAACTGTCTCTGGAAAATATCCTGAACTAAGTGTCAGAACTAGAACTTTGTCTTGATCGTCTTTGAACTGTCTCTGGAAAATATCTTGAATTAAGTATCAGAACTAGATCTTTTTCTTTACCTTTTCGGAACTGTCTCTGGAAAATATCCTGAACTAAATATCAGAACTAGATCTTTGTCTTGACCTTTTCTGAACTGTCTCTAGAAAATATCATGAACTAAATATCAGAACTAGATCTTTGTCTTGATCTTTTTTGAGTTGTCTCTAGAAAATATCATGAACTAAATATCAGAACTAGATCTTTGTCTTGACCCTATCTGAACATTCTCTGGAAAATATTGTGAACTAATTATCAGAACTATATCTTTGTCTTGATCATTTATGAACTGTCTCTGGAAAATATTTTGAACTAAATATCAGAAATATATCTTTATCTTGATCGTCTCTGAACAGTCTCTGGAAAATATAATGAACTAAGTATTAGAACTAGATCTTTGTCTTGATCATTTCTGAACTGTCTCTGGAAAATATCTTGAACTAAGTATCAGAACTAGATCTTTGTCTTGATCTTTTCTGAACTATCTATGGAATATATTATGAACTATGTATCAGAACTAGATCTTTGTCTTGATCATCTTTGAACTGTCTCTGGAAAATATCCTGAACTAAATATCCGACCAGTTTATTGTCTTGATCGTTTCTGAAATTTCTCTGGAAAATATCATGAACTAAGTATCAGAACTAGATCTTTGTCTTGATCGTTTCTGAACTCTCTATGGAAAATATTTTGAACTAAGTATCATAACTAGATCTTTGTCTTGATCGTCTCTGAAATGTCTCTGGAAAATATCCTGAACTAAGTATCATAACTAGATCTTTGTCTTTATCGTTTCTGAATTGTCTCTGGAAAATATCCAGAACTAAATATCAGAACTAGATCTTTGTTTTGTTCCTTTCTGAACTGTCTCTAGAAAAAATCCCGAACTAAGTATCAGAACTAGATCTTTGTCTTGATGCTTTCTGAACTGTCTCTGGAAAATATTCTGAACAAAGTGTCAGAACTAGATCTTTGTCTTGATCGTTTCTGATTTGTCTCTGGAAAATATCCTCAACTAAGTATCAAAAATAGATCTTTGTCTTGACCCTTTCTGAACTGACTCTGGAAAATATCATGAACTAAATATCAGAACTAGATCTTTGTCATGACTTTTTTTGAACTGTCTCTAGAAAATAGCATGAACTAAATATCAGAACTAGATCTTTATCTTGACCTTATGTGAACTTTCTTTGGAAAATATGTTGAACTAATTATAAGAACTAGATCTTTGTCTTGATCGTTTCTGAATGTCTCTGGAAAATATTTTAAACTAAGTTTTAGAAATAGATCTTTATCTTGATCGTCTCTGAACTGTCTCTTTAAAATATCCTGAACAAAGTATTAGAACTATATCTTTGTCTTGATCGTTTCTGAACTGTCTCTGGAAAATATTTTGAACTAAGTATCATAACTAGATCTTTGTCTTGATCGTCTCTGAACTGTCTCTGGAAAATATCCTGAAAAAAGTATCATAACTAGATCATTGTCTTTATCGTTTCTGAATTGTCTCTGGAAAATAATCAGAACTAAGTATCAGAACTAGATCTTTGTCTTGATCTTTTATGAACTGTCTCTGTAAAATATCCGGAACTAAATATTAAAACTAGATCTTTGTCTTGATCCTTTCTGAACTGTCTCTTGAAAATATCCCGAACTAAGTATCAGAACTAGATCTTTGTCTTGATGCTTTCTGAACTGTCTCTCGAAAATATTATGAACAAAGTGTCAGAACTAGATCTTTGTCTTGATCGTTTCTGATTTGTCTCTGGAAAATATCCTCAACTAAGTATCAGAAATAGATCTTTGTCTTGACCCTTTCTGAACTGTCTCTGGAAAATATCATGAACTAAATATCCGAACTAGATCTTTGTCTTGACTTTTTTTGAACTGTCTCTAGAAAATATCATGAACTAAATATCAGAACTAGATCTTTAGCTTGACCCTATGTGAACTTTCTCTGGAAAATATGTTGAACTAATTATAAGAACTAGATCTTTGTCTTGATCGTTTCTGAATGTCTCTGGAAAATATTTTAAACTAAGTTTCAGAAATAGAACTTTATCTTGATCGTCTCTGAACTGTCTCTTGAAAACATCCTGAACAAAGTATTAGAACTAGATCTTAGTCTTGATCGTTTCTGAACTGTCTCTGGAAAATATGCTGAACTAAGAATCAGAACTAGATCTTTGTCATGATCATTTCTGAACTGTCTATGGAATATATTATGGACTAAGTATCAGAACTAGATCTTTGTCTTGATCATCTCTGAATTGTCTCTAGAAAATATCCCGAACTAAGTATCCGAACCTGATCATTGTCTTGATTGTTTCTGAACTGTCTCTGGAAAATATCCTGAACTAAGTATCAGAACTAGATCTTTGTCTTGATCGTTTCAAAACTCTCTTTGGAAAATATTTTGAACTAAGTATCAGAACTAGATCTTTGTCTTGATCGTCTCTGAACTATTTCTGGAATATATCTTGAGTTAAGTATCATAACCAGATCTTTGTCTTTATCGTTTCTGAATTGTCTCTGGAAAATATCCTAAACTAAGTATCTGAACTAGATCTTTGTCTTGATCTTTTCTGAACTCAATATGGAAAATATCCTGAACTAAATATCAAAACTAGATCTTTGTCTTGATCCTTTCTGAACTATCTCTGGAAAATATCCTGAACTAAGTATCCGAACTAGATCATTGTCTTGGTCGTTTCTGAACTATCTCTGGAAAATATCCTGAACTAAGTATCCGAACTAGATCATTGTCTTGGTCGTTTCTGAACTGTCTCTGGAAAATATCCTGAACTAAGTATCAGAACTAAAATCTTTGTCTTGATCTTTTCTGAACTCTCTATAGAAAATATTTTGAACTAAGTATCATAACTAGATCTTTGTCTTTATCGACTCTTAACTGTCTCTTGAAAATATCCTGAACTAAGTATCATAACTAGATCTTTGTCTTTATTGTTTCTGAATTGTCTGTGGAAAATATCTTGAACTAAGTATCAGAACTAGATCTTTGTCTTGATCTTTTATGAACTATCTCTGGAAAATATCCTGAACTAAATATCAAAACTAGATCTTTGTCTTGATCCTTTCTGAACTGTCTCTAGAAAATATCCTTAACTAATTATCAGAACTAGATCTTTGTCTTGATCCTTTCTGAACTGTCTCTGGAAAATATCCTGAACTAAGTGTCAGAACTAGAACTTTGTCTTGATCGTCTTTGAACTGTCTCTGGAAAATATCTTGAATTAAGTATCAGAACTAGATCTTTTTCTTTACCTTTTCGGAACTGTCTCTGGAAAATATCCTGAACTAAATATCAGAACTAGATCTTTGTCTTGACCTTTTCTGAACTGTCTCTAGAAAATATCATGAACTAAATATCAGAACTAGATCTTTGTCTTGATCTTTTTTGAGTTGTCTCTAGAAAATATCATGAACTAAATATCAGAACTAGATCTTTGTCTTGACCCTATCTGAACATTCTCTGGAAAATATTGTGAACTAATTATCAGAACTATATCTTTGTCTTGATCATTTATGAACTGTCTCTGGAAAATATTTTGAACTAAATATCAGAAATATATCTTTATCTTGATCGTCTCTGAACAGTCTCTGGAAAATATAATGAACTAAGTATTAGAACTAGATCTTTGTCTTGATCATTTCTGAACTGTCTCTGGAAAATATCTTGAACTAAGTATCAGAACTAGATCTTTGTCTTGATCTTTTCTGAACTATCTATGGAATATATTATGAACTATGTATCAGAACTAGATCTTTGTCTTGATCATCTTTGAACTGTCTCTGGAAAATATCCTGAACTAAATATCCGACCAGTTTATTGTCTTGATCGTTTCTGAAATTTCTCTGGAAAATATCATGAACTAAGTATCAGAACTAGATCTTTGTCTTGATCGTTTCTGAACTCTCTATGGAAAATATTTTGAACTAAGTATCATAACTAGATCTTTGTCTTGATCGTCTCTGAAATGTCTCTGGAAAATATCCTGAACTAAGTATCATAACTAGATCTTTGTCTTTATCGTTTCTGAATTGTCTCTGGAAAATATCCAGAACTAAATATCAGAACTAGATCTTTGTTTTGTTCCTTTCTGAACTGTCTCTAGAAAAAATCCCGAACTAAGTATCAGAACTAGATCTTTGTCTTGATGCTTTCTGAACTGTCTCTGGAAAATATTCTGAACAAAGTGTCAGAACTAGATCTTTGTCTTGATCGTTTCTGATTTGTCTCTGGAAAATATCCTCAACTAAGTATCAAAAATAGATCTTTGTCTTGACCCTTTCTGAACTGACTCTGGAAAATATCATGAACTAAATATCAGAACTAGATCTTTGTCATGACTTTTTTTGAACTGTCTCTAGAAAATAGCATGAACTAAATATCAGAACTAGATCTTTATCTTGACCTTATGTGAACTTTCTTTGGAAAATATGTTGAACTAATTATAAGAACTAGATCTTTGTCTTGATCGTTTCTGAATGTCTCTGGAAAATATTTTAAACTAAGTTTTAGAAATAGATCTTTATCTTGATCGTCTCTGAACTGTCTCTTTAAAATATCCTGAACAAAGTATTAGAACTATATCTTTGTCTTGATCGTTTCTGAACTGTCTCTGGAAAATATTTTGAACTAAGTATCATAACTAGATCTTTGTCTTGATCGTCTCTGAACTGTCTCTGGAAAATATCCTGAAAAAAGTATCATAACTAGATCATTGTCTTTATCGTTTCTGAATTGTCTCTGGAAAATAATCAGAACTAAGTATCAGAACTAGATCTTTGTCTTGATCTTTTATGAACTGTCTCTGTAAAATATCCGGAACTAAATATTAAAACTAGATCTTTGTCTTGATCCTTTCTGAACTGTCTCTTGAAAATATCCCGAACTAAGTATCAGAACTAGATCTTTGTCTTGATGCTTTCTGAACTGTCTCTCGAAAATATTCTGAACAAAGTGTCAGAACTAGATCTTTGTCTTGATCGTTTCTGATTTGTCTCTGGAAAATATCCTCAACTAAGTATCAGAAATAGATCTTTGTCTTGACCCTTTCTGAACTGTCTCTGGAAAATATCATGAACTAAATATCCGAACTAGATCTTTGTCTTGACTTTTTTTGAACTGTCTCTAGAAAATATCATGAACTAAATATCAGAACTAGATCTTTAGCTTGACCCTATGTGAACTTTCTCTGGAAAATATGTTGAACTAATTATAAGAACTAGATCTTTGTCTTGATCGTTTCTGAATGTCTCTGGAAAATATTTTAAACTAAGTTTCAGAAATAGAACTTTATCTTGATCGTCTCTGAACTGTCTCTTGAAAACATCCTGAACAAAGTATTAGAACTAGATCTTAGTCTTGATCGTTTCTGAACTGTCTCTGGAAAATATGCTGAACTAAGAATCAGAACTAGATCTTTGTCATGATCATTTCTGAACTGTCTATGGAATATATTATGGACTAAGTATCAGAACTAGATCTTTGTCTTGATCATCTCTGAATTGTCTCTAGAAAATATCCCGAACTAAGTATCCGAACCTGATCATTGTCTTGATTGTTTCTGAACTGTCTCTGGAAAATATCCTGAACTAAGTATCAGAACTAGATCTTTGTCTTGATCGTTTCAAAACTCTCTTTGGAAAATATTTTGAACTAAGTATCAGAACTAGATCTTTGTCTTGATCGTCTCTGAACTATTTCTGGAATATATCTTGAGTTAAGTATCATAACCAGATCTTTGTCTTTATCGTTTCTGAATTGTCTCTGGAAAATATCCTAAACTAAGTATCTGAACTAGATCTTTGTCTTGATCTTTTCTGAACTCAATATGGAAAATATCCTGAACTAAATATCAAAACTAGATCTTTGTCTTGATCCTTTCTGAACTGTCTCTAGAAAATATCCTAAACTAAGTATAAGAACTAGATCTTTGACTTGATCCTTTCTAAACTGTCTCTGGAAAATATCCTGAACTAAGTGTCAGAACTATATCATTATCTTGATCGTTTCAGAACTGAGTATCAGAATTAGATATTTTTCTAAACATTTTCTGAATTGTCTCTAGAAAATATCATGATCTAAATATCAGAACTAGATCTTTATCTTGACCCTATCTGAACTTTCTCTGGAAAATATCCTGAACTAATTATCAGAACTAGATCTTTGTCTTGGTCGTTTCTGAACTGTCTCTGGAAAATATCCTGAACTAAGTATCAGAACTAGATCTTTGTCTTGATCATTTCTGAACTGTCTATGGAATATATTATGGACCAAGTATCAGAACTAGATCTTTGTCTTGATCATCTCTAAACTGTCTCTGCAAAATATCCCGAACTAAGTATCCGAACTAGATCATTGTCTTGATCGTTTTTGAATTGTCTCTGGAAAATATCCTGAACTAAGTATTAGAACTAGATCTTTGTCTTGATCGTTTCTGAATTCTCTATATAAAATAATTTTAACTAAGTATAAGAACTAGATCTTTGTCTTCATCGTCTCTGAATTGTCTTTGGAATATATCCTGAACTAAGTATCATAACTAGATCTTTGTCTTGATTGTTTCTGAATTTTCTCTGGAAAATATCCTGTACTAAGTATCTGAACTAGATCTTTGTCTTGATCTTTTCTGAACTGTCTATGGAAAATATCATGAACTAAATATCAAAACTAGATCTTTGTCTTGATCCTTTCAGAACTGTCTCTGGAAAATATCCTGAAATAAGTATCAAAACTAGATCTTTGTCTTTATCCTTTCAGAACTGTCTCTGGAAAATATCCTGAACTAAGTGTCAGAACTAGATCTTTGTCTTGATCGTTTCTGAGTTGTCTCTGGAAGATATCCTCAACTAAGAATAAGAACTAGATCTTTGTCTTGACCTTTTCTGTACTGTCTCTAGAAAATATCATGAACTAAATATCAGAACTAGTTCTTTTTCTTGACCTTTTCTGAACTGTCTCTGGAAAATATCATGAACTAAATATCAGAACAAGATCTTTATCTTAACCCTATCTGAACTTTCTCTGGGAAATATCCTGAACTAATTATCAGAACTAGATCTTTGTCTTGATCGTTTTTGAACTGTCTATGAAAAATATTTTGAACTAATTATCAGAAATAGATCTTTATCATGATCGTCTCTGAACTGTCTCTGGCAAATATCCTGAACTAAGTATTAGAACTAGATCTTTGTCTTGATCGTTTCTAAACTGTCTCTGGAAAATATCCTGAACTTATTATCAAAACTAGATCTTTGTCTTGATCGTTTATGAACTGTCTATGGAAAATATTATGAACTAAGTATCAGAACTAGATCTTTATCTTGATCGTCTTTGAACTATCTTTAGAAAATATCCTGAACTAAGTATAAAAACTATATCTTTGTCTTGATCATTTCTTAATTGTCTCTGGAAAATATTCTGAACTAAGTATCAGAACTAGATTTTTGTCTTGATTGTTTCTGAACTGTCTATGGAAAATATTATGAACTAAGTATCAAAACAAGATCTTTGTCTTGATCGTCTTTGAACTATCTCTAGAAAATATCCTGAACTAAGAATAAAAACTATATCATTGTCTTGATCGTCTCTGAACTGTCTCTGGAAAATATGTTGAACTAAGTATCAGAACTAGATTTTTGTCTTTATCGTTTCTGAACTGTCTATTGAAAATATTATGAACCTAAGTATCAGAACTAGATAATTGTCTTGATCTTTTCAGAACTGTCTCTAGAAAATATCCTGAACTAAATATCAACACTAGATCTTTGTCTTGACCCTATCTGAAATTTCTCTAGAAAATATCCTGAACTAATTAATAGAACTAGATATTTGTCTTGATCGCTTCTGGACTGTCTCTGGAAAATATTCTGGAAAATATCCTGAACTAAGTATCAGAACTAGATCTTTGTCTTGATCATTTATGAATTTTATATGGAAAATATTCCGCACTAAGTATCAGAACTAGATCTTTGTCTTGATCGTCTCTGAACTGTCTCTGGAAAATATTCTGAAATAAGTATCGGAACTAGATCCTTGTCTCGATCGTTTCTGAATTGTCTCTGGAAAATATCCAGAACTAAGTATCAGAACTAGATCTTTGCCTTGATCTTTTCTGAACTGTCTCTGGAAAATATCCTGAACTAAGTATCAGAACTAGATTTTTGTCTTGATCTTTTCTTAACCGTCTCTATAAAATATCCTGAACTAAATATCATAACTAGATCTTTGTCTTGACCCTATCTGAACTTTCTCTAGGAAATATCCTGAACTAATTATCAAAACTAGATCTTTCTCTTGATTGTTTCTAAACAGTCTATGGAAAATATTTTGAACTAAGTATCAGAACTAGATCTTTGTCATGAATGTCTCTGAACTGTCTCTGGAAAATATCCTGAACTAAGTATCAGAACTAGTTTATTGTCTTGATCGTTTCTGAACTGTCTATGAAAAATATTCCGAAATAAGTATCAGAACTAGTTTATTGTCTTGATCGTCTCTGAACTGTCACTTGAAAATATTCTGAAATAAGTATCAGAACAAGATCTTTGTCTTGATCGTTTCTGAACTGTCTCTGGAAAATAACCTGAACTAATTATCAGAACTAGATCTTTGTCTTGCTCTTTTCTGAACCATCTCTGGAAAATATCCTTAACTAAGTATCATAACAAGATCTTTGTCTTGATCTTTTCTAAACTGTCTATGGAAAATATCCTGACCTAAGTATAAGAACTAGATATTTGTCTTGATCATCTCTGAAATATCTATGGAAAATATCCTGAACTAAGTAACAGAACAAGATCTTTGTCTTGATCGTTTCTGAATTATCTCTGGAAAATATCCTCAACTAAGTATCAAAACTAGATCTTTGTCTTAATCTTTTCTGAACTGTCTCTAGAAAATATCCTCAACTAAGTATCAGAACTAGAACTTTGTCTTGATCGTCTCTGAACTGTCTATGAAACATATCCTGAACTAAGTATTAGAACTATATCTTTGTCTTGATCTTTTCTGAACTGTCTCTGGAAAGTATCATGAACAAAGTATCAGAAGTAGATCTTTGCCTTGAACTTTTCTGAACTGTCTATGGAAAATATTCTGAACTAAGTATCAGAGCAAGATATTTGTCTTGATCGTCTCTGAACTGTCTCTGGAAAATATCCTGAACTATGTATCAGAACTAGATATTTGTCTTGATCTTTTCTGAACTATCTCTAAAACATATCATGAACTAAATATCAGAACTAGATCTTTGTCCTACCCTATCTGATCTTTCTCTGGAAAATATCCTGAACTAATTATCAGAACTAGATCTTTGTCTTGATCGTTTCTGAACTATCTTTGGAAAATATTCTGAACTAAGTATCAGAACTAGATCTTTGTTTTGATCGTCTTTGAACTGTCTCTAGATAATATATTTAACTAAGAATCAGAACTAGATCTTTGTCTTGATCGTTTTTGAACTGTCTCTTTAAAATTTCCGGAACTAAGTATCAGAACAAGATCTTTGTCTTGATCGTTTCTGATATGTCTCTGGAAAATATCCTTAACTAAGTATCAGAACTAGATCTTTGTCTTGATCTTTTCTGAACTGTCTATAAAAAATATCCTCAACTAAGTATCAGAACTAGATCTTTGTCTTCATCGTCTCTGAACTCTCTATGAAAAATTTCCTGAACTACGTAATAGAACTATATCTTTGTCTTGATCTTTTCTGAACTGTCTCTGGAAAGTATCATGAACAAAGTATCAGAAGTAGATCTTTGTCTTGAACTTTTCTGAACTGTCTATGGAAAATATTCTGAACTAAGTATCAGAGCAAGATATTTGTCTTGATCGTCTCTGAACTGTCTCTGGAAAATATCCTGAACTATGTATCAGAACTAGATCTTTGGCTTGATCTTTTCAGAACTATCTCTAAAAAATATCATGAACTAAATATCAGAACTAGATCTTTTTCCTGACCCTATCTGATCTTTCTCTGAAAATATCCTGAACTAATTATCAGAACTAGATCTTTGTCTTGATCGTTTCTGAACTATCTCTGGAAAATATTCTGAACTAATATTCAGAACTAGATCTATGTCTTGAACGTTTCTGAACTATCTCTTGAAAATATCCTGAAATAAGTATCAGAACAAGATCTTTGTCTTGATCATTTCTGAACTGTCTCTGGAAATTATCCTGAACTAAGTATCAGAACTAGATCTTTGTCTTGATCTTTTCTGAATTGTCTCTGGAAAATATCCTGAAAAAAGTATCAGAACTAGTTCTTTGTCTTGATCGTTTCTAAATTGTCTATGGAAAATATCCTGAACTAATTATCAGAACTAGATCTTAGTCTTGCTCTTTTTAGAACTATCTCTGGAAAATATCCTTAACTAAGTATCATAACAAGACCTTTGTCTTGATCCTTTCTGAACTGTCTATGGAAAATATCCTGACCTAAGTATAAGAACTAGATCTTTGTCTTGATCCTCTCTGAACTATCTATGGAAAATATCCTGAACTAAGTAACAGAACAAGACCTTTGTCTTGATCGTTTCTGAACTATCTCTGGAAAATATCCTCAACTAAGTATCAGAACTTGATCTTTGTCTTTATCTTTTCTGAACTGTCTCTAGAAAATATCCTCAACTAAGTATCAGAACTAGAACTTTGTCTTGATCGTCTCTGAACTGTCTATGAAACATATCCTGAACTAAGTATTAGAACTATATCTTTGTCTTGATCTTTTCTGAACTGTCTCTGGAAAGTATCATGAACAAAGTATCAGAAGTAGATCTTTGTCTTGAACTTTTCTGAACTGTCTATGGAAAATATTCTGAACTAAGTATCAGAGCAAGATATTTGTCTTGATCGTCTCTGAACTGTCTCTGGAAAATATCCTGAACTATGTATCAGAACTAGATCTTAGGCTAGATCTTTTCTGAACTATCTCTAAAAAATATCATGAACTAAATATTAGAACTAGATCTTTGTCCTGACCCTATCTGATCTTTCTCTAGAAAATATCCTGAACTAATTATCAGAACTAGATCTTTGTCTTGATCGTTTCTGAACTATCTCTGGAAAATATTCTGAACTAAGTATCAGAACTAGATCTATGTCTTGAACGTTTCTGAACTGTCTCTTGAAAATATCCTGAAATAAGTATCAGAACAAGATCTTTGTCTTGATCATTTATGAACTGTCTCTGGAAATTATCCTGAACTAAGTATCAGAACTAGATCTTTGTCTTGATCTTTTCTGAATTGTCTCTGGAAAATATCCTGAACAAAGTATCAGAACTAGATCTTTGTCTTGATCGTTTCTAAATTGTCTATGGAAAATATCCTGAACTAATTATCAGAACTAGATCTTTGTCTTGCTCTTTTTAGAACTATCTCTGGAAAATATCCTTAACTAAGTATCATAACAAGATCTTTGTCTTGATCCTTTCTGAACTGTCTATGGAAAATATCCTGACCTAAGTATAAGAACTAGATCTTTGTCTTAATCCTCTCTGAACTATCTATGGAAAATATCCTGAACTAAGTAACAGAACAAGACCTTTGTCTTGATCGTTTCTGAACTATCTTTGGAAAATATCCTCAACTAAGTATCAGAACTAGATCTTTGTCTTGATCTTTTCTGAACTGTCTCTAGAAAATATCCTCAACTAAGTATCAGAACTAGAACTTTGTCTTGATCGTCTCTGAACTGTCTATGAAACATATCCTGAACTAAGTATTAGAACTATATCTTTGTCTTGATCTTTTCTGAACTGTCTCTGGAAAGTATCATGAACAAAGTATCAGAAGTAGATCTTTGTCTTGAACTTTTCTGAACTGTCTATGGAAAATATTCTGAACTAAGTATCAGAGCAAGATATTTGTCTTGATCGTCTCTGAACTGTCTCTGGAAAATATCCTGAACTATGTATCAGAACTAGATATTTGTCTTGATCTTTTCTGAACTATCTCTAAAACATATCATGAACTAAATATCAGAACTAGATCTTTGTCCTGACCCTATCTGATCTTTCTCTGGAAAATATCCTGAACTAATTATCAGAACTAGATCTTTGTCTTGATCATTTCTGAACTATCTTTGGAAAATATTCTGAACTAAGTATCAGAACTAGATCTTTATTTTGATCGTCTTTGAACTGTCTCTAGATAATATATTGAACTAAGTATCAGAACTAGATCTTTGTCTTGATCGTTTTTGAACTGTCTCTGGAAAATATCCTGAACTAAGTATCAGAACAAGATCTTTGTCTTGATCGTTTCTGATATGTCTCTGGAAAATATCCTCAACTAAGTATCAGAACTAGATCTTTGTCTTGATCTTTTCTGAACTTTCTCTAGAAAATATCCTCAACTAAGTATCAGAACTAGATCTTTGTCTTGATCGTCTCTGAACTCTCTATGAAAAATATCCTGAACTAAGTAATAGAACTATATCTTTGTCTTGATCTTTTCTGAACTGTCTCTGGAAAGTATCATGAACAAAGTATCAGAAGTAGATCTGAACTGTCTATCGAAAATATTCTGAACTAAGTATCAGAGCAAGATATTTGTCTTGATCGTCTCTGAACTGTCTCTGGAAAATATCCTGAACTATGTATCAGAACTAGATCTTTGGCTTGATCTTTTCTGAACTATCTCTAAAAAATATCATGAACTAAATATCAGAACTAGATCTTTGTCCTGACCCTATCTGATCTTTCTCTGGAAAATATCCTGAACTAATTATCAGAACTAGATCTTTGTCTTGATCGTTTCTGAACTATCTCTGGAAAATATTCTGAACTAAGTATCAGAACTAGATCTTTGTCTTGAACGTTTCTGAACTGTCTCTTGAAAATATCCTGAAATAAGTATCAGAACAAGATCTTTGTCTTGATCGTTTCTGAACTGTCCCTGGAAAATATCCTGAACTAAGTATCAGAACTAGATCTTTGTCTTGATCTTTTCTGAACTGTCTCTGGAAAATATCCTGAACAAAGTATCAGAACTAGATCTTTGTCTTGATCGTTTCTAAATTGTCTATGGAAAATATATTAAACTAATTATCAGAACTAGATCTTTGTCTTGCTCTTTTCTGAACTATCTCTAGAAAATATCCTTAACTAAGTATCATAACAAGATCTTTGTCTTGATCCTTTCTGAACTGTCTATGGAAAATATCCTGACCTAAGTATAAGAACTAGATCTTTGTCTTGATCCTCTCTGAACTATCTATGGAAAATATCCTGAACTAAGTAACAGAACAAGACCTTTGTCTTGATCGTTTCTGAACTATCTCTGGAAAATATCCTCAACTAAGAATCAGAACTAGATCTTTGTCTTGATCTTTTCTGAACTGTCGCTAGAAAATATCCTCAACTAAGTATCAGAACTAGAACTTTGTCTTGATCGTCTCTGAACTGTCTATGAAACATATCCTGAACTAAGTATTAGAGCTATATCTTTGTATTGATCTTTTCTGAACTGTCTCTGGAAAGTATCATGAACAAAGTATCAGAAGTAGATCTTTGTCTTGAACTTTTCTGAACTGTCTATGGAAAATATTCTGAACTAAGTATCAGAGCAAGATATTTGTCTTGATCGTCTCTGAACTGTCTCTGGAAAATATCCTGAACTATGTATCAGAACTAGATCTTTGGCTTAATCTTTTCTGAACTATCTCTAAAAAATATCATGAACTAAATATTAGAACTAGATCTTTGTCCTGACCCTATCTGATCTTTCTCTGGAAAATATCCTGAACTAATTATCAGAACTAGATCTTTGTCTTGATCATTTTTGAACTATCTCTGGAAAATATTCTGAACTAAGTATCAGAACTAGATCTTTGTCTTGAACGTTTCTGAACTGTCTCTTGAAAATATCCTGAAATAAGTATCAGAACAAGATCGTTGTCTTGATCGTTTCTGAACTGTCTCTGGAAAATATCCTGAACTAAGTATCAGAACTAGATCTTTATCTTGATCTTTTCTGAGCTGTCTCTGGAAAATATCCTGAACAAAGTATCAGAACTAGATCTTTGTCTTGATCGTTTCTAAATTGTCTATGGAAAATATATTGAACTAATTATCAGAACTAGTTCTTTGTCTTGCTCTTTTCTGAACTATTTCTGGAAAATATACTTAACTAAGTATCATAACAAGATCTTTGTCTTGATACTTTCTGAACTGTCTATGGAAAATATCCTGACCTAGGTATAAGAACTAGATCTTTGTCTTGATCCTCTCTGAACTATCTATGGAAAATATCCTGAACTAAGTAACAGAACAAGACCTTTGTCTTGATCATTTCTGAACTGTCTCTGGAAAATATCCTGAACTAAGTATCAGAACTAGATCTTTGTCTTGATCTTTTCTGAACTGTCTCTAGAAAATATCCTCAACTAAGTATCAGAACTAGAACTTTGTCTTGATCGTCTCTGAACTGTCTATGAAACATATCCTGAACTAAGTATTAGAACTATATCTTTGTCTTGATCTTTTCTGAACTGTCTCTAGAAAGTATCATGAACAAAGTATCAGAAGTAGATCTTTGTCTTGAACTTTTATGAACTGTCTATGGAAAATATTATGAACTAAGAATCAGAGCAAGATATTTGTCTTGATCGTCTCTGAACTGTCTCTTGAAAATATCCTGAACTATGTATCAGAACTAGATCTTTGTCTTGATCTTTTCTGAACTATCTCTAAAACATATCATGAACTAAATATCAGAACAAGATCTTTGTCCTGACCCTATCTGATCTTTCTCTGGAAAATATCCTGAACTAATTATCAGAACTAGATCTTTGTCTTAATCGTTTCTGAACTATCTATGGAAAATATTCTGAACTAAGTATCAGAACTAGATCTTTGTCTTGATCGTCTTTGAACTGTCTCTAGATAATATATTGAACTAAGTATCAGAACTAGATCTTTGTCTTGATCGTTTTTTAACTGTCTCTGGAAAATATCCTGAACTAAGTATCAGAACAAGATCTTTGTCTTGATCGTTTCTGAACTGTCTCTGGAAAATATCCTCAACTAAGTATCAGAACTAGATCTTTGTCTTGATCTTTTCTGAACTGTCTCTAGAAAATATCCTCAACTAAGTATCAGAACTAGAACTTTGTCTTGATCGTCTCTGAACTGTCTATGAAACATATCCTGAACTAAGTATTAGAACTATATCTTTGTCTTGATCTTTTCTGAACTGTCTCTGGAAAGTATCATGAACAAAGTATCAGAAGTAGATCTTTGTCTTGAACTTTTCTGAACTGTCTATGGAAAATATTCTGAACTAAGTATCAGAGCAAGATATTTGTCTTGATCGTCTCTGAACTGTCTCTGGAAAATATCCTGAACTATGTATCAGAACTAGATATTTGTCTTGATCTTTTCTGAACTATCTCTAAAACATATCATGAACTAAATATCAGAACTAGATCTTTGTCCTGACCCTATCTGATCTTTCTCTGGAAAATATCCTAAACTAATTATCAGAACTAGATCTTTGTCTTGATCATTTCTGAACTATCTTTGGAAAATATTCTGAACTAAGTATCAGAACTAGATCTTTGTTTTGATCGTCTTTGAACTGTCTCTAGATAATATATTGAACTAAGTATCAGAACTAGATCTTTGTCTTGATCGTTTTTGAACTGTCTCTGGAAAATATCCTGAACTAAGTATCAGAACAAGATCTTTGTCTTGATCGTTTCTGATATGTCTCTGGAAAATATCCTCAACTAAGTATCAGAACTAGATCTCTGTCTTGATCTTTTCTGAACTGTCTCTAGAAAATATCCTCAACTAAGTATCAGAACTAGATCTTTGTCTTGATCGTCTCTGAACTCTCTATGAAAAATATCCTGAACTAAGTTATAGAACTATATCTTTGTCTTGATCTTTTCTGAACTGTCTCTGGAAAGTATCATGAACAAAGTATCAGAAGTAGATCTTTGTCTTGAACTTTTCTGAACTGTCTATGGAAAATATTCTGAACTAAGTATCAGAGCAAGATATTTGTCTTGATCGTCTCTGAACTTTCTCTGGAAAATATCCTGAACTATGTATCAGAACTAGATCTTTGGCTTGATCTTTTCTGAACTATCTCTAAAAAATATCATGAACTAAATATCAGAATTAGATCTTTGTCCTGACCCTATCTGATATTTCCCTGGAAAATATCCTGAACTAATTATCAGAACTAGATCTTTGTCTTGATCGTTTCTGAACTATCTCTGGAAAATATTCTGAACTAAGTATCAGAACTAGATCCATGTCTTGAACGTTTCTGAACTGTCTCTTGAAAATATCCTGAAATAAGTATCAGAACAAGATCTTTGTCTTGATCATTTCTGAACTGTCTCTGGAAAATATCCTGAACTAAGTATCAGAACTAGATCTTTGTCTTGATCTTTTCTGAACTGTCTCTGGAAAATATCCTGAACAAAGTATCAGAACTAGAGCTTTGTCTTGATCGTTTCTAAATTGTTTATGGAAAATATCCTGAACTAATTATCAGAACTAGATCTTTGTCTTGCTCTTTTTAGAACTATCTCTGGAAAATATCCTTAACTAAGTATCATAACAAGATCTTTGTCTTGATCCTTTCAGAACTGTCTATGGAAAATATCCTGACCTAAGTATAAGAACTAGATCTTTGTCTTGATCCTCTCTGAACTATCTATGGAAAATATCCTGAACTAAGTAACAAAACAAGACCTTTGTCTTGATCGTTTCTGAACTATCTCTGGAAAATATCCTCAACTAAGTATCAGAACTAGATCTTTGTCTTGATCTTTTCTGAACTGTCTCTAGAAAATATCCTCAACTAAGTATCAGAACTAGAAATTTGTCTTGATCGTCTCTGAACTGTCTATGAAACATATCCTGAACTAAGTATTAGAGATATATCTTTGTATTGATCTTTTCTGAACTGTCTCTGGAAAGTATCATGAACAAAGTATCAGAAGTAGATCTTTGTCTTGAACTTTTCTGAACTGTCTATGGAAAATATTCTGAACTAAGTATCAGAGCAAGATATTTGTCTTGATCGTCTCTGAACTGTCTCTGGAAAATATCCTGAACTATGTATCAGAACTAGATATTTGTCTTGATCTTTTCTGAACTATCTCTAAAACATATCATGAACTAAATATCAGAACTAGATCTTTGTCCTGACCCTATCTGATCTTTCTATGGAAAATATCCTGAACTAATTATCAGAACTAGATCTTTGTCTTGATCTTTTCTGAACTATCTCTAAAACATATCATGAACTAAATATCAGAACTAGATCTTTGTCCTGACCCTATCTGATCTTTCTATGGAAAATATCCTGAACTAATTATCAGAACTAGATCTTTGTCTTGATCGTTTCTTAACTGTCTCTGGAAAATATTCTGAACTAAGTATCAGAACCGGATCTTTGTCTTGATCGTCTTTGAACTGTCTCTAGATAATATATTGAACTAAGTATCAGAACTAGATCTTTGTCTTGATCGTTTTTTAACTGTCTCCGGAAAATATCCTGAACTAAGTATCAGAACAAGATCTTTGTCTTGATCGTTTCTGATATGTCTCTGGAAAATATCCTCAACTAAGTATCAGAACTAGATCTTTGTCTTGATCTTTTCTGAACTGTCTCTTGAAAATATCCTCAACTAAGTATCAGAACTAGAACTTTGTCTTGATCGTCTCTGAACTGTCTATGAAACATATCCTGAACTAAGTATTAGAACTATATCTTTGTCTTGATCTTTTCTGAACTGTCTCTGGAAAGTATCATGAACAAAGTATCAGAAGTAGATCTTTGTCTTGAACTTTTCTGAACTGTCTATGGAAAATATTCTGAACTAAGTATCAGAGCAAGATATTTGTCTTGATCGTCTCTGAACTGTCTCTGGAAAATATCCTGAACTATGTATCAGAACTAGATATTTGTCTTGATCTTTTCTGAACTATCTCTAAAACATATCATGAACTAAATATCAGAACTAGATCTTTGTCCTGACCCTATCTGATCTTTCTCTGGAAAATATCCTGAACTAATTATCAGAACTAGATCTTTGTCTTGATCATTTCTGAACTATCTTTGGAAAATATTCTGAACTAAGTATCAGAACTAGATCTTTATTTTGATCGTCTTTGAACTGTCTCTAGATAATATATTGAACTAAGTATCAGAACTAGATCTTTGTCTTGATCGTTTTTGAACTGTCTCTGGAAAATATCCTGAACTAAGTATCAGAACAAGATCTTTGTCTTGATCGTTTCTGATATGTCTCTGGAAAATATCCTCAACTAAGTATCAGAACTAGATCTCTGTCTTGATCTTTTCTGAACTGTCTCTAGAAAATATCCTCAACTAAGTATCAGAACTAGATCTTTGTCTTGATCGTCTCTGAACTCTCTATGAAAAATATCCTGAACTAAGTAATAGAACTATATCTTTGTCTTGATCTTTTCTGAACTGTCTCTGGAAAGTATCATGAACAAAGTATCAGAAGTAGATCTTTGTCTTGAACTTTTCTGAACTGTCTATGGAAAATATTCTGAACTAAGTATCAGAGCAAGATATTTGTCTTGATCGTCTCTGAACTTTCTCTGGAAAATATCCTGAACTATGTATCAGAACTAGATCTTTGGCTTGATCTTTTCTGAACTATCTCTAAAAAATATCATGAACTAAATATCAGAATTAGATCTTTGTCCTGACCCTATCTGATATTTCCCTGGAAAATATCCTGAACTAATTATCAGAACTAGATCTTTGTCTTGATCGTTTCTGAACTATCTCTGGAAAATATTCTGAACTAAGTATCAGAACTAGATCTATGTCTTGAACGTTTCTGAACTGTCTCTTGAAAATATCCTGAAATAAGTATCAGAACAAGATCTTTGTCTTGATCATTTCTGAACTGTCTCTGGAAAATATCCTGAACTAAGTATCAGAACTAGATCTTTGTCTTGATCTTTTCTGAACTGTCTCTGGAAAATATCCTGAACAAAGTATCAGAACTAGAGCTTTGTCTTGATCGTTTCTAAATTGTTTATGGAAAATATCCTGAACTAATTATCAGAACTAGATCTTTGTCTTGCTCTTTTTAGAACTATCTCTGGAAAATATCCTTAACTAAGTATCATAACAAGATCTTTGTCTTGATCCTTTCAGAACTGTCTATGGAAAATATCCTGACCTAAGTATAAGAACTAGATCTTTGTCTTGATCCTCTCTGAACTATCTATGGAAAATATCCTGAACTAAGTAACAAAACAAGACCTTTGTCTTGATCGTTTCTGAACTATCTCTGGAAAATATCCTCAACTAAGTATCAGAACTAGATCTTTGTCTTGATCTTTTCTGAACTGTCTCTAGAAAATATCCTCAACTAAGTATCAGAACTAGAAATTTGTCTTGATCGTCTCTGAACTGTCTATGAAACATATCCTGAACTAAGTATTAGAGATATATCTTTGTATTGATCTTTTCTGAACTGTCTCTGGAAAGTATCATGAACAAAGTATCAGAAGTAGATCTTTGTCTTGAACTTTTCTGAACTGTCTATGGAAAATATTCTGAACTAAGTATCAGAGCAAGATATTTGTCTTGATCGTCTCTGAACTGTCTCTGGAAAATATCCTGAACTATGTATCAGAACTAGATATTTGTCTTGATCTTTTCTGAACTATCTCTAAAACATATCATGAACTAAATATCAGAACTAGATCTTTGTCCTGACCCTATCTGATCTTTCTCTGGAAAATATCCTGAACTAATTATCAGAACTAGATCTTTGTCTTGATCATTTCTGAACTATCTTTGGAAAATATTCTGAACTAAGTATCAGAACTAGATCTTTATTTTGATCGTCTTTGAACTGTCTCTAGATAATATATTGAATTAAGTATCAGAACTAGATCTTTGTCTTGATCGTTTTTGAACTGTCTCTGGAAAATATCCTGAACTAAGTATCAGAACAAGATCTTTGTCTTGATCGTTTCTTATATGTCTCTGGAAAATATCCTCAACTAAGTATCAGAACTAGATCTCTGTCTTGATCTTTTCTGAACTGTCTCTAGAAAATATCCTCAACTAAGTATCAGAACTAGATCTTTGTCTTGATCGTCTCTGAACTCTCTATGAAAAATATCCTGAACTAAGTAATAGAACTATATCTTTGTCTTGATCTTTTCTGAACTGTCTCTGGAAAGTATCATGAACAAAGTATCAGAAGTAGATCTTTGTCTTGAACTTTTCTGAACTGTCTATGGAAAATATTCTGAACTAAGTATCATAGCAAGATATTTGTCTTGATCGTCTCTGAACTTTCTCTGGAAAATATCCTGAACTATGTATCAGAACTAGATCTTTGGCTTGATCTTTTCTGAACTATCTCTAAAAAATATCATGAACTAAATATCAGAATTAGATCTTTGTCCTGACCCTATCTGATATTTCCCTGGAAAATATCCTGAACTAATTATCAGAACTAGATCTTTGTCTTGATCGTTTCTGAACTATCTCTGGAAAATATTCTGAACTAAGTATCAGAACTAGATCTATGTCTTGAACGTTTCTGAACTGTCTCTTGAAAATATCCTGAAATAAGTATCAGAACAAGATCTTTGTCTTAATCATTTCTGAACTGTCTCTGGAAAATATCCTGAACTAAGTATCAGAACTAGATCTTTGTCTTGATCTTTTCTGAACTGTCTCTGGAAAATATCCTGAACAAAGTATCAGAACTAGAGCTTTGTCTTGATCGTTTCTAAATTGTTTATGGAAAATATCCTGAACTAATTATCAGAACTAGATCTTTGTCTTGCTCTTTTTAGAACTATCTCTGGAAAATATCCTTAACTAAGTATCATAACAAGATCTTTGTCTTGATCCTTTCAGAACTGTCTATGGAAAATATCCTGACCTAAGTATAAGAACTAGATCTTTGTCTTGATCCTCTCTGAACTATCTATGGAAAATATCCTGAACTAAGTAACAAAACAAGACCTTTGTCTTGATCGTTTCTGAACTATCTCTGGAAAATATCCTCAACTAAGTATCAGAACTAGATCTTTTCTTGATCTTTTCTGAACTGTCTCTAGAAAATATCCTCAACTAAGTATCAGAACTAGAAATTTGTCTTGATCGTCTCTGAACTGTCTATGAAACATATCCTGAACTAAGTATTAGAGATATATCTTTGTATTGATCTTTTCTGAACTGTCTCTGGAAAGTATCATGAACAAAGTATCAGAAGTAGATCTTTGTCTTGAACTTTTCTGAACTGTCTATGGAAAATATTCTGAACTAAGTATCAGAGCAAGATATTTGTCTTGATCGTCTCTGAACTGTCTCCGGAAAATATCCTGAACTATGTATCAGAACTAGATCTTTGGCTTGATCTTTTCTGAACTATCTATAAAAAATATCATGAACTAAATATCAGAACTAGATCTTTGTCCTGACCCTATTTGATCTTTCTCTGGAAAATATCCTGAACTAATTATCAGAACTAGATCTTTGTCTTGATCGTTTCTGAACTATCTCTGGAAAATATTCTGAACTAAGTATCAGAACTAGATCTTTGTCTTGAACGTTTCTGAACTGTCTCTGGAAAATATCCTGAACTAATTATCAGAACTAGATCTTTGTCTTGATCGTTTCTTAACTGTCTCTGGAAAATATCCTGAACTAAGTATCAGAACTAGATCTTTATCTTGATCTTTTCTGAGTTGTCTCTGGAAAATATCCTGAACAAAGTATCAGAACTAGATCTTTGTCTTGATCGTTTCTAAATTGTCTATGGAAAATATATTGAACTAATTATCAGAACTAGTTCTTTGTCTTGCTCTTTTCTGAACTATTTCTGGAAAATATCCTTAACTAAGTATCATAACAAGATCTTTGTCTTGATCCTTTCTGAACTGTCTATGGAAAATATCCTGACCTAAGTATAAGAACTAGATCTTTGTCTTGATCCTCTCTGAACTATCTATGGAAAATATCCTGAACTAAGTAACAGAACAAGACCTTTGTCTTGATCGTTTCTGAACTGTCTCTGGAAAATATCCTGAACTAAGTATCAGAACTAGATCTTTGTCTTGATCTTTTCTGAACTGTCTCTGGAAAATATCCTCAACTAAGTATCAGAAATAGAACTTTGTCTTGATCGTCTCTGAACTGTCTATGAAACATATCCTGAACTAAGTATTAGAACTATATCTTTGTCTTGATCTTTTCTGAACTGTCTCGGGAAAGTATCATGAACAAAGTATCAGAAGTAGATCTTTGTCTTGAACTTTTCTGAACTGTCTATGGAAAATATTCTGAACTAAGTATCAGAGCAAGATATTTGTCTTGATCGTCTCTGAACTGTCTCTGGAAAATATCCTGAACTATGTATCAGAACTAGATATTTGTCTTGATCTTTTCTGAACTATCTCTAAAAAATATCATGAACTAAATATCAGAACTAGATCTTTGTCCTGACCCTATCTGATCTTTCTCTGGAAAATATCCTGAACTAATTATCAGAACTAGATCTTTGTCTTGATCATTTCTGAACTATCTTTGGAAAATATTCTGAACTAAGTATCAGAACTAGATCTTTATTTTGATCGTCTTTGAACTGTCTCTAGATAATATATTGAACTAAGTATCAGAACTAGATCTTTGTCTTGATCGTTTTTGAACTGTCTCTGGAAAATATCCTGAACTAAGTATCAGAACAAGATCTTTGTCTTGATCGTTTCTGATATGTCTCTGGAAAATATCCTCAACTAAGTATCAGAACTAGATCTCTGTCTTGATCTTTTCTGAACTGTCTCTAGAAAATATCCTCAACTAAGTATCAGAACTAGATCTTTGTCTTGATCGTCTCTGAACTCTCTATGAAAAATATCCTGAACTAAGTAATAGAACTATATCTTTGTCTTGATCTTTTCTGAACTGTCTCTGGAAAGTATCATGAACAAAGTATCAGAAGTAGATCTTTGTCTTGAACTTTTCTGAACTGTCTATGGAAAATATTCTGAACTAAGTATCATAGCAAGATATTTGTCTTGATCGTCTCTGAACTTTCTCTGGAAAATATCCTGAACTATGTATCAGAACTAGATCTTTGGCTTGATCTTTTCTGAACTATCTCTAAAAAATATCATGAACTAAATATCAGAATTAGATCTTTGTCCTGACCCTATCTGATATTTCCCTGGAAAATATCCTGAACTAATTATCAGAACTAGATCTTTGTCTTGATCGTTTCTGAACTATCTCTGGAAAATATTCTGAACTAAGTATCAGAACTAGATCTATGTCTTGAACGTTTCTGAACTGTCTCTTGAAAATATCCTGAAATAAGTATCAGAACAAGATCTTTGTCTTAATCATTTCTGAACTGTCTCTGGAAAATATCCTGAACTAAGTATCAGAACTAGATCTTTGTCTTGATCTTTTCTGAACTGTCTCTGGAAAATATCCTGAACAAAGTATCAGAACTAGAGCTTTGTCTTGATCGTTTCTAAATTGTTTATGGAAAATATCCTGAACTAATTATCAGAACTAGATCTTTGTCTTGCTCTTTTTAGAACTATCTCTGGAAAATATCCTTAACTAAGTATCATAACAAGATCTTTGTCTTGATCCTTTCAGAACTGTCTATGGAAAATATCCTGACCTAAGTATAAGAACTAGATCTTTGTCTTGATCCTCTCTGAACTATCTATGGAAAATATCCTGAACTAAGTAACAAAACAAGACCTTTGTCTTGATCGTTTCTGAACTATCTCTGGAAAATATCCTCAACTAAGTATCAGAACTAGATCTTTGTCTTGATCTTTTCTGAACTGTCTCTAGAAAATATCCTCAACTAAGTATCAGAACTAGAAATTTGTCTTGATCGTCTCTGAACTGTCTATGAAACATATCCTGAACTAAGTATTAGAGATATATCTTTGTATTGATCTTTTCTGAACTGTCTCTGGAATGTATCATGAACAAAGTATCAGAAGTAGATCTTTGTCTTGAACTTTTCTGAACTGTCTATGGAAAATATTCTGAACTAAGTATCAGAGCAAGATATTTGTCTTGATCGTCTCTGAACTGTCTCTGGAAAATATCCTGAACTATGTATCAGAACTAGATCTTTGGCTTGATCTTTTCTGAACTATCTATAAAAAATATCATGAACTAAATATCAGAACTAGATCTTTGTCCTGACCCTATTTGATCTTTCTCTGGAAAATATCCTGAACTAATTATCAGAACTAGATCTTTGTCTTGATCGTTTCTGAACTATCTCTGGAAAATATTCTGAACTAAGTATCAGAACTAGATCTTTGTCTTGAACGTTTCTGAACTGTCTCTGGAAAATATCCTGAACTAATTATCAGAACTAGATCTTTGTCTTGATCGTTTCTTAACTGTCTCTGGAAAATATCCTGAACTAAGTATCAGAACTAGATCTTTATCTTGATCTTTTCTGAGTTGTCTCTGGAAAATATCCTGAACAAAGTATCAGAACTAGATCTTTGTCTTGATCGTTTCTAAATTGTCTATGGAAAATATATTGAACTAATTATCAGAACTAGTTCTTTGTCTTGCTCTTTTCTGAACTATTTCTGGAAAATATCCTTAACTAAGTATCATAACAAGATCTTTGTCTTGATCCTTTCTGAACTGTCTATGGAAAATATCCTGACCTAAGTATAAGAACTAGATCTTTGTCTTGATCCTCTCTGAACTATCTATGGAAAATATCCTGAACTAAGTAACAGAACAAGACCTTTGTCTTGATCGTTTCTGAACTGTCTCTGGAAAATATCCTGAACTAAGTATCAGAACTAGATCTTTGTCTTGATCTTTTCTGAACTGTCTCTAGAAAATATCCTCAACTAAGTATCAGAACTAGAAATTTGTCTTGATCGTCTCTGAACTGTCTATGAAACATATCCTGAACTAAGTATTAGAACTATATCTTTGTATTGATCTTTTCTGAACTGTCTCTGGAAAGTATCATGAACAAAGTATCAGAAGTAGATCTTTGTCTTGAACTTTTCTGAACTGTCTATGGAAAATATTATGAACTAAGTATCAGAGTAAGATATTTGTCTTGATCGTCTCTGAACTGTCTCTGGAAAATATCCTGAACTATGTATCAGAACTAGATCTTTGTCTTGATCTTTTCTGAACTATCTCTAAAACATATCATGAACTAAATATCAGAACTAGATCTTTGTCCTGACCCTATCTGATCTTTCTATGGAAAATATCCTGAACTAATTATCAGAACTAGATCTTTGTCTTGATCGTTTCTGAACTATCTCTGGAAAATATTCTGAACTAAGTATCAGAACTGGATCTTTGTCTTGATCGTCTTTGAACTGTCTCTAGATAATATATTGAACTAAGTATCAGAACTAGATCTTTGTCTTGATCGTTTTTTAACTGTCTCCGGAAAATATCCTGAACTAAGTATCAGAACAAGAACTTTGTCTTGATCGTTTCTGATATGTCTCTGGAAAATATCCTCAACTAAGTATCAGAACTAGATCTTTGTCTTGATCTTTTCTGAACTGTCTCTAGAAAATATCCTCAACTAAGTATCAAAACTAGAACTTTGTCTTGATCGTCTCTGAACTGTCTATGAAACATATCCTGAACTAAGTATTAGAACTATATCTTTGTCTTGATCTTTTCTGAACTGTCTCTGGAAAGTATCATGAACAAAGTATCAGAAGTAGATCTTTGTCTTGAACTTTTCTGAACTGTCTATGGAAAATATTCTGAACTAAGTATCAGAGCAAGATATTTGTCTTGATCGTCTCTGAACTGTCTCTGGAAAATATCCTGAACTATGTATCAGAACTAGATATTTGTCTTGATCTTTTCTGAACTATCTCTAAAACATATCATGAACTAAATATCAGAACTAGATCTTTGTCCTGACCCTATCAGATCTTTCTCTGGAAAATATCCTGAACTAATTATCAGAATTAGATCTTTGTCTTGATCGTTTCTGAACTATCTTTGGAAAATATTCTGAACTAAGTATCAGAACTAGATCTTTATTTTGATCGTCTTTGAACTGTCTCTAGATAATATATTGAACTAAGTATCAGAACTAGATCTTTGTCTTGATCGTTTTTTAACTGTCTCCGGAAAATATCCTGAACTAAGTATCAGAACAAGATCTTTGTCTTGATCGTTTCTGATATGTCTCTGGAAAATATCCTCAACTAAGTATCAGAACTAGATCTTTGTCTTGATCTTTTCTGAACTGTCTCTAGAAAATATCCTCAACTAAGTATCAGAACTAGAACTTTGTCTTGATCGTCTCTGAACTGTCTATGAAACATATCCTGAACTAAGTATTAGAACTATATCTTTGTCTTGATCTTTTCTGAACTGTCTCTGGAAAGTATCATGAACAAAGTATCAGAAGTAGATCTTTGTCTTGAACTTTTCTGAACTGTCTATGGAAAATATTCTGAACTAAGTATCAGAGCAAGATATTTGTCTTGATCGTCTCTGAACTGTCTCTGGAAAATATCCTGAACTATGTATCAGAACTAGATATTTGTCTTGATCTTTTCTGAACTATCTCTAAAACATATCATGAACTAAATATCAGAACTAGATCTTTGTCCTGACCCTATCAGATCTTTCTCTGGAAAATATCCTGAACTAATTATCAGAATTAGATCTTTGTCTTGATCGTTTCTGAACTATCTTTGGAAAATATTCTGAACTAAGTATCAGAACTAGATCTTTATTTTGATCGTCTTTGAACTGTCTCTAGATAATATATTGAACTAAGTATCAGAACTAGATCTTTGTCTTGATCGTTTTTGAACTGTCTCTGGAAAATATCCTGAACTAAGTATCAGAACAAGATCTTTGTCTTGATCGTTTCTGATATGTCTCTGGAAAATATCCTCAACTAAGTATCAGAACTAGATCTCTGTCTTGATCTTTTCTGAACTGTCTCTAGAAAATATCCTCAACTAAGTATCAGAACTAGATCTTTGTCTTGATCGTCTCTGAACTCTCTATGAAAAATATCCTGAACTAAGTAATAGAACTATATCTTTGTCTTGATCTTTTCTGAACTGTCTCTGGAAAGTATCATGAACAAAGTATCAGAAGTAGATCTTTGTCTTGAACTTTTCTGAACAGTCTATGGAAAATATTCTGAACTAAGTATCAAAGCAAGATATTTGTCTTGATCGTCTCTGAACTTTCTCTGGAAAATATCCTGAACTATGTATCAGAACTAGATCTTTGGCTTGATCTTTTCTGAACTATCTCTAAAAAATATCATGAACTAAATATCAGAATTAGATCTTTGTCCTGACCCTATCTGATATTTCCCTGGAAAATATCCTGAACTAATTATCAGAACTAGATCTTTGTCTTGATCGTTTCTGAACTATCTCTGGAAAATATTCTGAACTAAGTATCAGAACTAGATCTATGTCTTGAACGTTTCTGAACTGTCTCTTGAAAATATCCTGAAATAAGTATCAGAACAAGATCTTTGTCTTGATCATTTCTGAACTGTCCCTGGAAAATATCCTGAACTAAGTATCAGAACTAGATCTTTGTCTTGATCTTTTCTGAACTGTCTATGGAAAATATCCTGAACAAAGTATCAGAACTAGAGCTTTGTCTTGATCGTTTCTAAATTGTTTATGGAAAATATCCTGAACTAATTATCAGAACTAGATCTTTGTCTTGCTCTTTTTAGAACTATCTCTGGAAAATATCCTTAACTAAGTATCATAACAAGATCTTTGTCTTGATCCTTTCAGAACTGTCTATGGAAAATATCCTGACCTAAGTATAAGAACTAGATCTTTGTCTTGATCCTCTCTGAACTATCTATGGAAAATATCCTGAACTAAGTAACAAAACAAGACCTTTGTCTTGATCGTTTCTGAACTATCTCTGGAAAATATCCTCAACTAAGTATCAGAACTAGATCTTTGTCTTGATCTTTTCTGAACTGTCTCTAGAAAATATCCTCAACTAAGTATCAGAACTAGAAATTTGTCTTGATCGTCTCTGAACTGTCTATGAAACATATCCTGAACTAAGTATTAGAGATATATCTTTGTATTGATCTTTTCTGAACTGTCTCTGGAAAGTATCATGAACAAAGTATCAGAAGTAGATCTTTGTCTTGAACTTTTCTGAACTGTCTATGGAAAATATTCTGAACTAAGTATCAGAGCAAGATATTTGTCTTGATCGTCTCTGAACTGTCTCTGGAAAATATCCTGAACTATGTATCAGAACTAGATCTTTGGCTTGATCTTTTCTGAACTATCTATAAAAAATATCATGAACTAAATATCAGAACTAGATCTTTGTCCTGACCCTATTTGATCTTTCTCTGGAAAATATCCTGAACTAATTATCAGAACTAGATCTTTGTCTTGATCGTTTCTGAACTATCTCTGGAAAATATTCTGAACTAAGTATCAGAACTAGATCTTTGTCTTGAACGTTTCTGAACTGTCTCTGGAAAATATCCTGAACTAATTATCAGAACTAGATCTTTGTCTTGATCGTTTCTTAACTGTCTCTGGAAAATATCCTGAACTAAGTATAAGAACTAGATCTTTATCTTGATCTTTTCTGAGTTGTCTCTGGAAAATATCCTGAACAAAGTATCAGAACTAGATCTTTGTCTTGATCGTTTCTAAATTGTCTATGGAAAATATATTGAACTAATTATCAGAACTAGTTCTTTGTCTTGCTCTTTTCTGAACTATTTCTGGAAAATATCCTTAACTAAGTATCATAACAAGATCTTTGTCTTGATCCTTTATGAACTGTCTATGGAAAATATCCTGACCTAAGTATAAGAACTAGATCTTTGTCTTGATCCTCTCTGAACTATCTATGGAAAATATCCTGAACTAAGTAACAGAACAAGACCTTTGTCTTGATCGTTTCTGAACTGTCTCTGGAAAATATCCTGAACTAAGTATCAGAACTAGATCTTTGTCTTGATCTTTTCTGAACTGTCTCTAGAAAATATCCTCAACTAAGTATCAGAACTAGAAATTTGTCTTGATCGTCTCTGAACTGTCTATGAAACATATCCTGAACTAAGTATTAGAACTATATCTTTGTCTTGATCTTTTCTGAACTGTCTCTGGAAAGTATCATGAACAAAGTATCAGAAGTAGATCTTTGTCTTGAACTTTTCTGAACTGTCTATGGAAAATATTCTGAACTAAGTATCAGAGCAAGATATTTGTCTTGATCGTCTCTGAACTGTCTCTGGAAAATATCCTGAACTATGTATCAGAACTAGATATTTGTCTTGATCTTTTCTGAACTATCTCTAAAACATATCATGAACTAAATATCAGAACTAGATCTTTGTCCTGACCCTATCTGATCTTTCTCTGGAAAATATCCTGAACTAATTATCAGAACTAGATCTTTGTCTTGATCGTTTCTGAACTATCTTTGGAAAATATTCTGAACTAAGTATCAGAACTAGATCTTTATTTTGACCGTCTTTGAACTGTCTCTAGATAATATATTGAACTAAGTATCAGAACTAGATCTTTGTCTTGATCGTTTTTGAACTGTCTCTGGAAAATATCCTGAACTAAGTATCAGAACAAGATCTTTGTCTTGATCGTTTCTGATATGTCTCTGGAAAATATCCTCAACTAAGTATCAGAACTAGATCTCTGTCTTGATCTTTTCTGAACTGTCTCTAGAAAATATCCTCAACTAAGTATCAGAACTAGATCTTTGTCTTGATCGTCTCTGAACTCTCTATGAAAAATATCCTGAACTAAGTAATAGAACTATATCTTTGTCTTGATCTTTTCTGAACTGTCTCTGGAAAGTATCATGAACAAAGTATCAGAAGTAGATCTTTGTCTTGAACTTTTCTGAACTGTCTATGGAAAATATTCTGAACTAAGTATCAGAGCAAGATATTTGTCTTGATCGTCTCTGAACTTTCTCTGGAAAATATCCTGAACTATGTATCAGAACTAGATCTTTGGCTTGATCTTTTCTGAACTATCTCTAAAAAATATCATGAACTAAATATCAGAATTAGATCTTTGTCCTGACCCTATCTGATATTTCCCTGGAAAATATCCTGAACTAATTATCAGAACTAGATCTTTGTCTTGATTGTTTCTGAACTATCTCTGGAAAATATTCTGAACTAAGTATCAGAACTAGATCTATGTCTTGAACGTTTCTGAACTGTCTCTTGAAAATATCCTGAAATAAGTATCAGAACAAGATCTTTGTCTTGATCATTTCTGAACTGTCTCTGGAAAATATCCTGAACTAAGTATCAGAACTAGATCTTTGTCTTGATCTTTTCTGAACTGTATCTGGAAAATATCCTGAACAAAGTATCAGAACTAGAGCTTTGTCTTGATCGTTTCTAAATTGTTTATGGAAAATATCCTGAACTAATTATCAGAACTAGATCTTTGTCTTGCTCTTTTTAGAACTATCTCTGGAAAATATCCTTAACTAAGTATCATAACAAGATCTTTGTCTTGATCCTTTCAGAACTGTCTATGGAAAATATCCTGACCTAAGTATAAGAACTAGATCTTTGTCTTGATCCTCTCTGAACTATCTATGGAAAATATCCTGAACTAAGTAACAAAACAAGACCTTTGTCTTGATCGTTTCTGAACTATCTCTGGAAAATATCCTCAACTAAGTATCAGAACTAGATCTTTGTCTTGATCTTTTCTGAACTGTCTCTAGAAAATATCCTCAACTAAGTATCAGAACTAGAAATTTGTCTTGATCGTCTCTGAACTGTCTATGAAACATATCCTGAACTAAGTATTAGAGATATATCTTTGTATTGATCTTTTCTGAACTGTCTCTGGAAAGTATCATGAACAAAGTATCAGAAGTAGATCTTTGTCTTGAACTTTTCTGAACTGTCTATGGAAAATATTCTGAACTAAGTATCAGAGCAAGATATTTGTCTTGATCGTCTCTGAACTGTCTCTGGAAAATATCCTGAACTATGTATCAGAACTAGATCTTTGGCTTGATCTTTTCTGAACTATCTATAAAAAATATCATGAACTAAATAGCAGAACTAGATCTTTGTCCTGACCCTATTTGATCTTTCTCTGGAAAATATCCTGAACTAATTATCAGAACTAGATCTTTGTCTTGATCGTTTCTGAACTATCTCTGGAAAATATTCTGAACTAAGTATCAGAACTAGATCTTTGTCTTGAACGTTTCTGAACTGTCTCTGGAAAATATCCTGAACTAATTATCAGAACTAGATCTTTGTCTTGATCGTTTCTTAACTGTCTCTGGAAAATATCCTGAACTAAGTATCAGAACTAGATCTTTATCTTGATCTTTTCTGAGTTGTCTCTGGAAAATATCCTGAACAAAGTATCAGAACTAGATCTTTGTCTTGATCGTTTCTAAATTGTCTATGGAAAATATATTGAACTAATTATCAGAACTAGTTCTTTGTCTTGCTCTTTTCTGAACTATTTCTGGAAAATATCCTTAACTAAGTATCATAACAAGATCTTTGTCTTGATCCTTTATGAACTGTCTATGGAAAATATCCTGACCTAAGTATAAGAACTAGATCTTTGTCTTGATCCTCTCTGAACTATCTATGGAAAATATCCTGAACTAAGTAACAGAACAAGACCTTTGTCTTGATCGTTTCTGAACTGTCTCTGGAAAATATCCTGAACTAAGTATCAGAACTAGATCTTTGTCTTGATCTTTTCTGAACTGTCTCTAGAAAATATCCTCAACTAAGTATCAGAACTAGAAATTTGTCTTGATCGTCTCTGAACTGTCTATGAAACATATCCTGAACTAAGTATTAGAACTATATCTTTGTCTTGATCTTTTGTGAACTGACTCTGGAAAGTATCATGAACAAAGTATCAGAAGTAGATCTTTGTCTTGAACTTTTCTGAACTGTCTATGCAAAATATTATGAACTAAGTATCAGAGCAAGATATTTGTCTTGATCGTCTCTGAACTGTCTCTGGAAAATATCCTGAACTATGTATCAGAACTAGATCTTTGTCTTGATCTTTTCTGAACTATCTCTAAAACATATCATGAACTAAATATCAGAACTAGATCTTTGTCCTGACCCTATCTGATCTTTCTATGGAAAATATCCTGAACTAATTATCAGAACTAGATCTTTGTCTTGATCGTTTCTGAACTATCTCTGGAAAATATTCTGAACTAAGTATCAGAACCGGATCTTTGTCTTGATCGTCTTTGAACTGTCGCTAGATAATATATTGAACTAAGTATCAGAACTAGATCTTTGTCTTGATCGTTTTTTAACTGTCTCCGGAAAATATCCTGAACTAAGTATCAGAACAAGATCTTTGTCTTGATCGTTTCTGATATGTCTCTGGAAAATATCCTCAACTAAGTATCAGAACTAGATCTTTGTCTTGATCTTTTCTGAACTGTCTCTAGAAAATATCCTCAACTAAGTATCAGAACTAGAACTTTGTCTTGATCGTCTCTGAACTGTCTATGAAACATATCCTGAACTAAGTATTAGAACTATATCTTTGTCTTGATCTTTTCTGAACTGTCTCGGGAAAGTATCATGAACAAAGTATCAGAAGTAGATCTTTGTCTTGAACTTTTCTGAACTGTCTATGGAAAATATTCTGAACTAAGTATCAGAGCAAGATATTTGTCTTGATCGTCTCTGAACTGTCTCTGGAAAATATCCTGAACTATGTATCAGAACTAGATATTTGTCTTGATCTTTTCTGAACTATCTCTAAAACATATCATGAACTAAATATCAGAACTAGATCTTTGTCCTGACCCTATCTGATCTTTCTCTGGAAAATATCCTGAACTAATTATCAGAACTAGATCTTTGTCTTGATCGTTTCTGAACTATCTTTGGAAAATATTCTGAACTAAGTATCAGAACTAGATCTTTATTTTGATCGTCTTTGAACTGTCTCTAGATAATATATTGAACTAAGTATCAGAACTAGATCTTTGTCTTGATCGTTTTTGAACTGTCTCTGGAAAATATCCTGAACTAAGTATCAGAACAAGATCTTTGTCTTGATCGTTTCTGATATGTCTCTGGAAAATATCCTCAACTAAGTATCAGAACTAGATCTCTGTCTTGATCTTTTCTGAACTGTCTCTAGAAAATATCCTCAACTAAGTATCAGAACTAGATCTTTGTCTTGATCGTCTCTGAACTCTCTATGAAAAATATCCTGAACTAAGTAATAGAACTATATCTTTGTCTTGATCTTTTCTGAACTGTCTCTGGAAAGTATCATGAACAAAGTATCAGAAGTAGATCTTTGTCTTGAACTTTTCTGAACTGTCTATGGAAAATATTCTGAACTAAGTATCAGAGCAAGATATTTGTCTTGATCGTCTCTGAACTTTCTCTGGAAAATATCCTGAACTATGTATCAGAACTAGATCTTTGGCTTGATCTTTTCTGAACTATCTCTAAAAAATATCATGAACTAAATATCAGAATTAGATCTTTGTCTTGACCCTATCTGATATTTCCCTGGAAAATATCCTGAACTAATTATCAGAACTAGATCTTTGTCTTGATTGTTTCTGAACTATCTCTGGAAAATATTCTGAACTAAGTATCAGAACTAGATCTATGTCTTGAACGTTTCTGAACTGTCTCTTGAAAATATCCTGAAATAAGTATCAGAACAAGATCTTTGTCTTGATCATTTCTGAACTGTCTCTGGAAAATATCCTGAACTAAGTATCAGAACTAGATCTTTGTCTTGATCTTTTCTGAACTGTCTCTGGAAAATATCCTGAACAAAGTATCAGAACTAGAGCTTTGTCTTGATCGTTTCTAAATTGTTTATGGAAAATATCCTGAACTAATTATCAGAACTAGATCTTTGTCTTGCTCTTTTTAGAACTATCTCTGGAAAATATCCTTAACTAAGTATCATAACAAGATCTTTGTCTTGATCCTTTCAGAACTGTCTATGGAAAATATCCTGACCTAAGTATAAGAACTAGATCTTTGTCTTGATCCTCTATGAACTATCTATGGAAAATATCCTGAACTAAGTAACAAAACAAGACCTTTGTCTTGATCGTTTCTGAACTATCTCTGGAAAATATCCTCAACTAAGTATCAGAACTAGATCTTTTCTTGATCTTTTCTGAACTGTCTCTAGAAAATATCCTCAACTAAGTATCAGAACTAGAAATTTGTCTTGATCGACTCTGAACTGTCTATGAAACATATCCTGAACTAAGTATTAGAGATATATCTTTGTATTGATCTTTTCTGAACTGTCTCTGGAAAGTATCATGAACAAAGTATCAGAAGTAGATCTTTGTCTTGAACTTTTCTGAACTGTCTATGGAAAATATTCTGAACTAAGTATCAGAGCAAGATATTTGTCTTGATCGTCTCTGAACTGTCTCTGGAAAATATCCTGAACTATGTATCAGAACTAGATCTTTGGCTTGATCTTTTCTGAACTATCTATAAAAAATATCATGAACTAAATAGCAGAACTAGATCTTTGTCCTGACCCTATTTGATCTTTCTCTGGAAAATATCCTGAACTAATTATCAGAACTAGATCTTTGTCTTGATCGTTTCTGAACTATCTCTGGAAAATATTCTGAACTAAGTATCAGAACTAGATCTTTGTCTTGAACGTTTCTGAACTGTCTCTGGAAAATATCCTGAACTAATTATCAGAACTAGATCTTTGTCTTGATCGTTTCTTAACTGTCTCTGGAAAATATCCTGAACTAAGTATCAGAACTAGATCTTTATCTTGATCTTTTCTGAGTTGTCTCTGGAAAATATCCTGAACAAAGTATCAGAACTAGATCTTTGTCTTGATCGTTTCTAAATTGTCTATGGAAAATATATTGAACTAATTATCAGAACTAGTTCTTTGTCTTGCTCTTTTCTGAACTATTTCTGGAAAATATCCTTAACTAAGTATCATAACAAGATCTTTGTCTTGATCCTTTATGAACTGTCTATGGAAAATATCCTGACCTAAGTATAAGAACTAGATCTTTGTCTTGATCCTCTCTGAACTATCTATGGAAAATATCCTGAACTAAGTAACAGAACAAGACCTTTGTCTTGATCGTTTCTGAACTGTCTCTGGAAAATATCCTGAACTAAGTATCAGAACTAGATCTTTGTCTTGATCTTTTCTGAACTGTCTCTAGAAAATATCCTCAACTAAGTATCAGAACTAGAAATTTGTCTTGATCGTCTCTGAACTGTCTATGAAACATATCCTGAACTAAGTATTAGAACTATATCTTTGTCTTGATCTTTTCTGAACTGTCTCTGGAAAGTATCATGAACAAAGTATCAGAAGTAGATCTTTGTCTTGAACTTTTCTGAACTGTCTATGGATAATATTATGAACTAAGTATCAGAGCAAGATATTTGTCTTGATCGTCTCTGAACTGTCTCTGGAAAATATCCTGAACTATGTATCAGAACTAGATCTTTGTCTTGATCTTTTCTGAACTATCTCTAAAACATATCATGAACTAAATATCAGAACTAGATCTTTGTCCTGACCCTATCTGATCTTTCTATGGAAAATATCCTGAACTAATTATCAGAACTAGATCTTTGTCTTGATCGTTTCTGAACTATCTCTGGAAAATATTCTGAACTATGTATCAGAACCGGATCTTTGTCTTGATCGTCTTTGAACTGTCTCTAGATAATATATTGAACTAAGTATCAGAACTAGATCTTTCTCTTGATCGTTTTTTAACTGTCTCCGGAAAATATCCTGAACTAAGTATCAGAACAAGATCTTTGTCTTGATCGTTTCTGATATGTCTCTGGAAAATATCCTCAACTAAGTATCAGAACTAGATCTTTGTCTTGATCTTTTCTGAACTGTCTCTAGAAAATATCCTCAACTAAGTATCAGAACTAGAACTTTGTCTTGATCGTCTCTGAACTGTCTATGAAACATATCCTGAACTAAGTATTAGAACTATATCTTTGTCTTGATCTTTTCTGAACTGTCTCTGGAAAGTATCATGAACAAAGTATCAGAAGTAGATCTTTGTCTTGAACTTTTCTGAACTGTCTATGGAAAATATTCTGAACTAAGTATCAGAGCAAGATATTTGTCTTGATCGTCTCTGAACTGTCTCTGGAAAATATCCTGAACTATGTATCAGAACTAGATATTTGTCTTGATCTTTTCTGAACTATCTCTAAAACATATCATGAACTAAATATCAGAACTAGATCTTTGTCCTGACCCTATCTGATCTTTCTCTGGAAAATATCCTGAACTAATTATCAGAACTAGATCTTTGTCTTGATCGTTTCTGAACTATCTTTGGAAAATATTCTGAACTAAGTATCAGAACTAGATCTTTGTTTTGATCGTCTTTGAACTGTCTCTAGATAATATATTGAACTAAGTATCAGAACTAGATCTTTGTCTTGATCGTTTTTGAACTGTCTTTGGAAAATATCCTGAACTAAGTATCAGAACAAGATCTTTGTCTTGATCGTTTATGATATGTCTCTGGAAAATATCCCCAACTAAGTATCAGAACTGGATCTTTGTCTTGATCTTTTCTGATCTGTCTCTAGAAAATATCCTCAACTAAGTATCAGAACTAGATCTTTGTCTTGATCGTCTCTGAACTCTCTATGAAAAATATCCTGAACTAAGTAATAGAACTATATCTTTGTCTTGATCTTTTCTGAACTGTCTCTTGAAAGTATCATGAACAAAGTATCAGAAGTAGATCTTTGTCTTGAACTTTTCTGAAATGTCTAGGGAAAATATTCTGAACTAAGTATCAGAGCAAGATATTTGTCTTGATCGTCTCTGAACTGTCTCTGGAAAATATCCTGAACTATGTATCAGAACTAGATCTTTGGCTTGATCTTTTCTGAACTATCTCTAAAAAATATCATGAACTAAATATCAGAATTAGATCTTTGTCCTGACCCTATCTGATATTTCCCTGGAAAATATCCTGAACTAATTATAAGAACTAGATCTTTGTCTTGATCGTTTCTGAACTATCTCTGGAAAATATTCTGAACTAAGTATCAGAACTAGATCTATGTCTTGAACGTTTCTGAACTGTCTCTTGAAAATATCCTGAAATAAGTATCAGAACAAGATCTTTGTCTTGATCATTTCTGAACTGTCTCTGGAAAATATCCTGATCTAAGTATCAGAACTAGATCTTTGTCTTGATCTTTTCTGAACTGTCTTCTGAAAATATCCTGAACAAAGTATCAGAACTAGAGCTTTGTCTTGATCGTTTCTAAATTGTCTATGGAAAATATCCTGAACTAATTATCAGAACTAGATCTTTGTCTTTCTCTTTTTAGAACTATCTCTGGAAAATATCCTTAACTAAGTATCATAACACGATCTTTGTCTTGATCCTTTCAGAACTGTCTATGGAAAATATCCTGACCTAAGTATAAGAACTAGATCTTTGTCTTGATCCTCTCTGAACTATCTATTGAAAATATCCTGAACTAAGTAACAGAACAAGACCTTTGTCTTGATCGTTTCTGAACTATCTCTGGAAAATATCCTCAACTAAGTATCAGAACTAGATATTTGTCTTGATCTTTTCTGAACTGTCTCTAGAAAATATCCTCATCTAAGTATCAGAACTAGAACTTTGTCTTGATCGTCTCTGAACTGTCTATGAAACATATCCTGAACTAAGTATTAGAGATATATCTTTGTATTGATCTTTTCTGAACTGTCTCTGGAAAGTATCATGAACAAAGTATCAGAGGTAGATCTTTGTCTTGAACTTTTCTGAACATTCAATGGAAAATATTCTGAACTAAGTATCAGAGCAAGATATTTGTCTTGATCGTCTCTGAACTATCTCTGGAAAATATCCTGAACTATGTATCAAAACTAGATCTTTGTCTTGATCTTTTCTGAACTATCTCTAAAACATATCATGAACTAAATATCAGAACTAGATCTTTGTCCTGACCCTATTTGATCTTTCTCTGGAAAATATCCTGAACTAATTATCAGAACTAGATCTTTGTCTTGATCGTTTCTGAACTGTCTCTGGAAAATATCCTGAACTAAGTATCAGAACTAGATCTTTATCTTGATCTTTTCTGAGCTGTCTCTGGAAAATATCCTGAACAAAGTATCAGAACTAGATCTTTGTCTTGATCGTTTCTAAATTGTCTATGGAAAATATATTGAACTAATTATCAGAACTAGTTCTTTGTCTTGCTCTTTTCTGAACTATTTCTGGAAAATATCCTTAACTAAGTATCATAACAAGATCTTTGTCTTGATCCTTTATGAACTGTCTATGGAAAATATCCTGACCTAAGTATAAGAACTAGATCTTTGTCTTGATCCTCTCTGAACTATCTATGGAAAATATCCTGAACTAAGTAACAGAACAAGACCTTTGTCTTGATCGTTTCTGAACTGTCTCTGGAAAATATCCTGAACTAAGTATCAGAACTAGATCTTTGTCTTGATCTTTTCTGAACTGTCTCTAGAAAATATCCTCAACTAAGTATCAGAACTAGAACTTTGTCTTGATCGTCTCTGAACTGTCTATGAAACATATCCTGAACTAAGTATTAGAACTATATCTTTGTCTTGATCTTTTCTGAACTGTCTCTGGAAAGTATCATGAACAAAGTATCAGAAGTAGATCTTTGTCTTGAACTTTTCTGAACTGTCTATGGAAAATATTATGAACTAAGTATCAGAGAAAGATATTTGTCTTGATCGTCTCTGAACTGTCTCTGGAAAATATCCTGAACTATGTATCAGAACTAGATCTTTGTCTTGATCTTTTCTGAACTATCTCTAAAACATATCATGAACTAAATATCAGAACTAGATCTTTGTCCTGACCCTATCTGATCTTTCTCTGGAAAATATCCTGAACTAATTATCAGAACTAGATCTTTGTCTTGATCGTTTCTGAACTATCTTTGGAAAATATTCTGAACTAAGTATCAGAACTAGATCTTTGTTTTGATCGTCTTTGAACTGTCTCTAGATAATATATTGAACTAAGTATCAGAACTAGATCTTTGTCTTGATCGTTTTTGAACTGTCTCTGGAAAATATCCTGAACTAAGTATCAGAACAAGATCTTTGTCTTGATCGTTTCTGATATGTCTCTGGAAAATATCCTCAACTAAGTATCAGAACTGGATCTTTGTCTTGATCTTTTCTGAACTGTCTCTAGAAAATATCCTCAACTAAGTATCAGAACTAGATCTTTGTCTTGATCGTCTCTGAACTCTCTATGAAAAATATCCTAAACTAAGTAATAGAACTATATCTTTCTCTTGATCTTTTCTGAACTGTCTCTAGAAAGTATCATGAACAAAGTATCAGAAGTAGATCTTTGTCTTGAACTTTTCTGAACTGTCTATGGAAAATATTCTGAACTAAGTATCAGAGCAAGATATTTGTCTTGATCGTCTCTGAAATGTCTCTGGAAAATATCCTGAACTATGTATCAGAACTAGATCTTTGGCTTGATCTTTTCTGAACTATCTCTAAAAAATATCATGAACTAAATATCAGAATTAGATCTTTGTCCTGACCCTATCTGATATTTCCCTGAAAATATCCTGAACTAATTATCAGAACTAGATCTTTGTCTTGATCGTTTCTGAACTATCTCTGGAAAATATTCTGAACTAAGTATCAGAACTAGATCTATGTCTTGAACGTTTCTGAACTGTCTCTTGAAAATATCCTGAAATAAGTATCAGAACAAGATCTTTGTCTTGATCATTTCTGAACTGTCTCAGGAAAATATCCTGAACTAAGTATCAGAACTAGATCTTTGTCTTGATCTTTTCTGAACTGTCTCTGGAAAATATCCTGAACAAAGTATCAGAACTAGAGCTTTGTCTTGATCGTTTCTAAATTGTCTATGGAAAATATCCTGAACTAATTATCAGAACTAGATCTTTGTCTTGCTCTTTTTAGAACTATCTCTGGAAAATATCCTTAACTAAGTATCATAACAAGATCTTTGTCTTGATCCTTTCTGAACTGTCTATGGAAAATATCCTGACCTAAGTATAAGAACTAGATCTTTGTCTTGATCCTCTCTGAACTATCTATGGAAAATATCCTGAACTAAGTAACAGAACAAGACCTTTGTCTTGATCGTTTCTGAACTATCTCTGGAAAATATCCTCAACTAAGTATCAGAACTAGATCTTTGTCTTGATCTTTTCTGAACTGTCTCTAGAAAATATCCTCAACTAAGTATCAGAACTAGAACTTTGTCTTGATCGTCTCTGAACTGTCTATGAAACATATTCTGAACTAAGTATTAGAACTATATCTTTGTCTTGATCTTTTCTGAACTGTCTCTGGAAAGTAACATGAACAAAGTATCAAAAGTAGATCTTTGTCTTGAACTTTTCTGAACTGTCTATGGAAAATATTCTGAACTAAGTATCAGAGCAAGATATTTGTCTTGATCGTCTCTGAACTGTCTCTGGAAAATATCCTGAACTATGTATCAGAACTAGATCTTTGGCTTGATCTTTTCTGAACTATCTCTAAAAAATATCATGAACTAAATATCAGAACTAGATCTTTGTCCTGACCCTATCTGATCTTTCTCTGGAAAATATCCTGAACTAATTATCAGAACTAGATCTTTGTCTTGATCGTTTCTGAACTATCTCTGGAAAATATTCTGAACTAAGTATCAGAACTAGATCTTTTTTTTGAACGTTTCTGAACTGTCTCTTGAAAATATCCTGAAATAAGTATCAGAACAAGATCTTTGTCTTGATCGTTTCTGAACTGTCTCTGGAAAATATCCTGAACTAAGTATCAGAACTAGATCTTTGTCTTGATCTTTTCTGAGCTGTCTCTAGAAAATATCCTGAACAAAGTATCAGAACTAGATCTTTGTCTTGATCGTTTCTAAATTGTCTATTTAAAATATATTGAACTAATTATCAGAACTAGTTCTTTGTCTTGCTCTTTTCTGAACTATTTCTGGAAAATATCCTTAACTAAGTATCATAACAAGATCTTTGTCTTGATCCTTTCTGAACTGTCTATGGAAAATATCCTGACCTAAGTATAAGAACTAGATCTTTGTCTTGATCCTCTCTGAACTATCTATGGAAAATATCCTGAACTAAGTAACAGAACAAGACCTTTGTCTTGATCGTTTCAGAACTGTCTCTGGAAAATATCCTGAACTAAGTATCAGAACTAGATCTTTGTCTTGATCTTTTCTGAACTGTCTCTAGAAAATATCCTCAACTAAGTTTCAGAACTAGAACTTTGTCTTGATCGTCTCTGAACTGTCTATGAAACATATCCTGAACTAAGTATTAGAACTATATCTTTGTCTTGAACTTTTCTGAACTGTCTATGGAAAATATTCTGAACTAAGTATCAGAGCAAGATATTTGTCTTGATCGTCTCTGAACTGTCTCTGGAAAATATCCTGAACTATGTATCAGAACTAGATCTTTGTCTTGATCTTTTCTGAACTATCTCTAAAACATATCATGAACTAAATATCAGAACTAGATCCTTGTCCTGACCCTATCTGATCTTTCTCTGGAAAATATCCTGAACTAATTATCAGAACTAGATCTTTGTCTTGATCGTTTCTGAACTATCTCTGGAAAATATTCTGAACTAAGTATCAGAACTAGATCTTTGTCTTGATCGTCTTTGAACTGTCTCTAGATAATATATTGATCTAAGTATCAGAACTAGATCTTTGTCTTGATCGTTTTTTAACTGTCTCTGGAAAATATCTTGAACTAAGTATTAGAACAAGATCTTTGTCTTGATCGTTTCTGATATGTCTCTGGAAAATATCCTCAACTAAGCATCAGAACTAGATCTTTGTCTTGATCTTTTCTGAACTGTCTCTAGAAAATATCCTCAACTAAGTATCAGAACTAGATCTTTGTCTTGATCGTCTCTGAACTCTCTATGAAAAATATCCTGAACTAAGTAATAGAACTATATCTTTGTCTTGATCTCTTCTGAACTGTCTATGGAAAGTATCATGAACAAAGTATCAGAAGTAGATCTTTGTCTTGAACCTTTCTGAACTGTCTATGGAAAATATTCTGAACTAAGTATCAGAGCAAGATATTTGTCTTGATCGTCTCTGAACTGTCTCTGGAAAATATCCTGAACTATGTATCTGAACTAGATCTTTGGCTTGATCTTTTCTGAACTATCTCTAAAAAATATCATGAATTAATTATCAGAACTAGATCTTTTCTGAACTTTCTCTGGAAAATATCCTGAACTAATTATCAGAACTAGATCTTTGTCTTGATCGTTTCTGAACTATCTCTGGAAAATATTCTGAACTAAGTATCAGAACAAGATCTTTGTCTTGAACATTTCTGAACTGTCTCTTGAAAATATCTTGAAATAAGTATCAGAACAAGATCTTTGTCTTGATCGTTTCTGAACTGTCGCTGGAAAATATCCTCAACTAAGTATCAGAACTAGATCTTTGTCTTGATCTTTTCTGAACTTTCTCTGGAAAATATCCTGAACAAAGTATCAGAACTAGATCTTTGTCTTGATCGTTTCTAAATTGTCTATGGAAAATATCCTGAACTAATTATCAGAACTAGATCTTTGTCTTGCTCTTTTCTGAACTATCTCTGGAAAATATCCTTAACTAAGTATCATAACAAGATCTTTGTCTTGATCTGTAAACACCCCAAATTTGCCCTCACCCATTCACACCATGGCTTGTGATCATCCTCATATGCATAAATACAATCATATCATCTCACATCTCATTTTTTGATTCACTGCATAGCTTCTAAGGCATCTGCACCTAGGGTTTGTGATCTGAGCAATCCCAAAGCATCTTGAGCTATTCCAAAGGCCACCAATCAACTCAAAGGGATCCATGTGTGTTCTTACATCATATTCCATCTCCTCAAAGTCAAAAATGTAGAGGAATCACAAGAACTAGGGTTTGAGTGGATGCAGAGCCAGGTTGAACTACACAGTTGATTGAAAATTAGGGTTTTGGTTTCAGAGGCCATAACCCCAAATTTTTTGGTCATTCTTGTTTCCATTGATCTCTATATGGTATAGGGAGTATGCATACCAATTTTCATGAAGAAATTCCATGGGGAAGTCATCTGATCAAGAGTTGACTTTCTAGACAAGTCAGTGCAAAATCAGGGCATCTGGGGCCCCCAATGACCCAACCAATGGTTGATCTTCATCATTTTGAGTGTATATGATCTTTATTTGATCATGGAAGAAGGTTGAAGTTCATAGAAATCAAGAATTTAGGGTTTTTGCAAATGTTGACTTTTTTGGGCATAGTTGACTTTTCAAGAATGCCTCATTTTAGGTCAATTTTCAAGCCTTGATTCATGATCCAAAAAGGCTTCAAATGGAAAAACTTTGGTCATGAAAGTTGTAGATCTCATCTTTCCCTTTTCAAAAAGTACAAGAACATGATCAAACTCTTCTTGGATCAAAAGTTATGGCAATGCAAAGTTGGCAAAAATCATTGTTTTTTTCAAGTTATGCACCAAATGAAAATCTTGCAAAGTCTTGAACCAAAGCCAAATGCAGCCTCTAATCCACTTCAAACCAGCATGTGAACATTCTCTAAGTTACAAAAATCAGAATTTGATCTAGTTTGCCCATGGTTTGGTTTGTGTAACAAGGCATTTTCATGAAAATCCATAAAGCTAACCAAGTTGCAAAACACTCATGATCTTCTCACCAACTTGCTGCATTGATCCTTGAGTCAAGCCAGCCTCTCTCCCTCACCTTTGCTGCGCCAGCCATGCCTTGTACTTGCCTAGACCTTGCCCATGCCCTATCTTACACAAAGTTGACCTTTTATGCAAAAGCAAACTTACCTATCATAGCAGGCCATGTCACATCACAAAACCAATCAGATTTGTTTATGTGTACAACTTGCAAGCTAAACATATCACAGGCCAAGGCTGAAACTCTCTCATTCACAACTTACACAAAAACCTCCCATTTTGCAACTTGCTTCGAATCCCTTCACACAACAAGCAAACATTTCAACCACCTTCATCATTCAACTCAGCACACTTCATAGATCAAAAACCACCCAAAGCCCAAGCCTGAAACAGCCAGAAACTCTCACTGCCATCTCTCACCTCAGTTTGCAGTTTCACTTGAAACTATCACCATAGCTCACAAACACACAAACAAACACCATAGACCTTCTCCATTCATCCTCAGGATCACAAACAATCACTCACCATGACCTGAATGTGCCTGAAACACCATGGCCATTGTTGACTGAGCTTGAAGCAGTTCCATTCGAATCTCCTTTTCCAGCCAACACAAACTCATTTTGAGCATTCAAGCATCTTTGGGGGATCAAGTGGAGTGGTTTGCACAAAGAAAGGTGGCCAGAAAGTTCCTAAACTGAAAGCTTCAAATCTCAGGTAGCCTGAAATTAATTTTTCCAGAAATGACTTTTATTGTTACAAACTTGTTCTTCATGCTTGCCTGATCATTCTGGTACCACTGGTTTTGGAAATGGTTGTGATTTGAGCATTTAATTTGTGTTTGAAGCTTACGAACCCTAGTTTTTCTTTCTTTCGATTCAGCTTATTTAAGTAGAATAAATTTGTTTTGAGAGAGGGGTTTGGTTCGTGAGAGGATAAGGATCATTTCCCTGGTCTTAGATTTCATTTTTGTAACGTTTTGAGGAAGTTGGGTGATTCTCAGGTGAGAGCTGGCCGGAGAAGACGACCGGAGGTCTTCTCCGGTCACCTGAAAGTCATTAGGGCTAATTGTCATTAATTAAGCCAGTTTGAATAATGAGCGTAGGATCAGTAGACCTTGTTGACTTCGCGCGCAGATAGAGGGCCAGGATCCCTTTGATTAGCCCTAATTCATCATTTAGTTTTAATTAATTGTAATTAGCTCAGATGCAATCCTGACCATAAGATCACGCGCCAGTCAACACATTTAAACCCTGGACGCATCCTGACCATCCCTTCTGTTTACTTTTTATTTTATTTAATTTTAATTCATTTTCTCTTCATTTAATTTGCATAATTAATTTAAAATAGCAAAAATGTCTTAAAAATTATGAAACTTTTTCTTTAAAGTTTTAATAATTTTTAAGACCCAAAAATATTTTCATTTCATTTTTTATCATTAAAAAAGTATTTTTAAATATTTAAAAGATTATTTTTAATTGATTAGTGAGAATTAATTAATTAAAAATACTTTTAGGTATTTAAAAATTACAAAAAAATTCATGAAATGTTCTAAGACATTTAGAGACATTGTCCAACCTTCAAACCAAATTTCTTTTTTGATCTTGATGCATTTTAAGAATTTTTCATTGAATTAAATCATATTTTGTGCATTATTTTGATCATAAGTTCAAAAATTCATTTCTGCCTTTTGAAGAAGGTTGAGACATTGTTTCTTCTTGCATTGTTTTGTGTTTAGCATGTATTTTCAAGGATAAAAAGGCCATGATTTGTTCTTGCATTTTCAAATTGATTGGCATTTGTTTTGTTAAGAACCCTAAAAAACCCTAATAACTTAGAAAAATCATATCTTGAGTTTGATTGAGAGTTGAGAGCTCCCCTTTGGGCAGTGGTTCATCATAGGCCTAGGGTTTCCTTGGGTGCCATTTTCCATTTTTTATCATGAGGTTTGTTTCTGTTTTTGGTTTGTGTTTGATGTTTGATCCATGAACCCTAATTTGGGCTTCCATTTGCATCCTCCTTGCATTCTCTTGCATAACATGACTTGTCTTTGCATTTTGTGCATGCTTATGATTCATTTGACATCTTAAGACATGTAGAAGGCATGTTTGATCATTGCATCACATATTTGCCATGTCATTTGTCTTGTATGCTTCATAACTTTCCATGCTTGTTCATGCTCCTTAACTTGCATCATTTGTATTCATGATCTTGTATGAACATCTCCATGTCTTGCCTCATGTTTGCAGCACCTCATAATACCATAATCATCATCAACATGCTTCTGGTTTTGTTTTGCATCATACCATTTCATCTCATCTTGCATTGCATTGCATTTCTTTCTAACATTTCAGGTGGTAAGTAAACTTGGGAAGTGAATTTGCCTTCACTTCTCATAACTTTTCTTTTCATCTCTCTTGCATCCATTGCTGCATTCCTATATGTGTTTGAGATTGAGCTTGCTCATTCTTGTTCTTCCCACTTTCTTTCTTCAAGTGACTTGACTTCTTGAATGAAGCAAGTCACTTTGCTCCTCTTGATCTTATTCATCTGCTTCCTGGTGGCTCCTTTGAAGACTGTTCTTGAAAACCTCACAAACCTTAGGATCATCCAAGCATGACAATGAATTAGGGTTTTGATTAGTCCCCCCATAGTTTTACCTTTGTGTCTCTCTTTGAGTCCTCTCTTCTCACCTCATAATCAGGGACTAAACCCTAAAGGCTCTAAGACTTTGTGATTAGGGTTATGCCTGCATCCTTCTCTTAGGATGGAGTGTATAACTTTAATCCTAAGTCTTGAACCCTTTATGTGTTTAAATCTCTTAATCAATTCACTTAATAAGTACCAAGACATTACACTTGTAACTTGGGCCTTGCATTAGGGTTCTAATTCTTCCTTAACTGGTTAAGAAGGACTAACCCTAGTGTTAATGGACAAGTCCCCCTCAAGTTGTCTTACAAACCATAAAACTCATTTCATCATCATATCATTAAATAAAATCCACTTAATCAAAGGCTTGTTATGTCATGAGTTTAATCCCTAATCATGGATTAAGTTGAGGAGCTTTCCTCAGCTTAAACATTCTCATCTGTTATCCTTCTATTAGGATGGTGTAATGAGTCTGTTTAATCCTTGATTATGGCTTAACCTCATTACTTAACACTGAACAAAAACACCAAAAACACCTAAATAATCACAAGCAGGTTAATGATCTTAACCCTACACCAAAGGTGATTAAGTGTGAGAATCTGACTTCACACTTAAGGTAGTCTCATTACCCCTAATCAGAGGGAAGATGTGATGAGTTTACTGACCCATTGGTTTAGGCTTAAGCTCATTATCTTATGACAAACTCCAAAAAGAAATAAAAGACTGAAAGCTCAAAAACAAACAATAATCGTCTCCTCCGGGATTCTTTTCTCATCACCTTCACTCACAAACGAGAACTAGCTTCTTCCGTCTAATGTAAGACAGTTAGCACCTGAGCCAGACAGGTCATACACTTGAGCATTGACAAGCAAGCAGTTCACAAGTCAATTCATCCTTTCAGTCTCTTTGGGTCGAACTACGGTGTTCTGACTTCCTCATTGTACGAGAGGATACGTAGGCATAACTTCACAGTTATCGAACAAAAGTCTCTGTATATTCCCCCTCTTTCCAGCCTCATTCTTTTAGCCTCATGACCTTGAGCATTTCACTCCTGTTCTTACACTGACACATCATTTATACACATCACATTTCTTTACACTGACACCTGTACATGTTGCCTTCCAGCTCTTTTACACACAGATTGCACTGACACTACCCCTTTAAAACACAAATCTTTTAAGCGTGGATCCCGTCGAGTACGGCGGACAATCTGGGTGCTAATACCTTCCCAGGTTGTAACCAACCCCCTTTCTCAGTCTCTCTGGTTCGCAACCGTCTTATCCATCTTTTCCTAGGTCTATGCAGCATTGCCTTTCCTCCGGGATAAAAATGCCTAGCCGGCGACTCTTTTCATTCTCCAGTGAGTTCACGGCTGTGTGTTCTCATTGTTCCCTTCGCCGACCGTTCGCGTCTGTACCCTTATCTGACCCTGTGTCACTTATCGGGAGCGACAGCTTGGCGACTCTGCTGGGGACACCTTATATTGCAACCAGGGCTTCTGGTTCTTTTTGTGGGTTCCTCCTAGCGCTTGTTTGATTTGTGTTTACTGGGGTGTTATGTGCTTGCTTGTGCTTGTATTTATTTTTGTTTATTGCTTTATGTACAGTTGATTTATTGCTTTCTTTATAGCTTTATATTTTTCATACTGTCATACTGTGCTGGCTGGATCTGGTTTTTCTTTGGTGGGTGGGTATTTCATTGAGAGTTAAGGTCCTATACCTGGGACCTGAGTGACACCTAGGCTAGAGTGAATCATATTCTTTCCCATTCCATTTCGGTCTGGTGCGGGAATATGAAACACGGTTCAGATATGGGTTTCTTCTTGAGAACTCTGTGTTGCAGATTTCCTGCAATGCTAGGGCTATCTGGGAAGCCTGCTAAGTCTGGATGACCTTTTAGTATTGACCTTCAGAAACTGAGGTGAATTAGAGGAGGAACTTTTATGGTTATTGTAAACACTGTACCTCCGGGTTGGAAGTGTTTACACTTCCCATAACTGGTCCAAGTCTGAGGATCCTTGTTCTAGATCATCACCTGTGAGGGGGTTGGGCTGTTTACAGGTTTGCAGGTACCTTGACCTCAGAATACCCTGTTACTTTGTTAAGAATGCTCCATGTTGGATAGTTCTTGTGATTCTAAAACCCTGGACATGTGGCTCTTTATTTGAGTCCCCCACCCTGGTTACTGGATTTTTAGACTTCCATCTGGAATTCTTGAACACACATGGATCTATACCAAGGCAGTTAATCAGATCCGGCTCAGTCACAAACCCCTGCATTTCATTTGCATACATACTCATTGCATCATATTAACATGTGCTTATTTGTGTTTCAGGGTATCCATCTTCATCTGGTTTTGGTTTTGACCCCATCTGTTATATTGACCCATCTTCATCAGCACTTGCTTCAGCTTGTCAGCCATATACTTCAGTTACTTGCACCAGCCAATCAGTGGCTCATTTCTTTCAGCATCTTCATTAGCACTCTACTCAGTCTTCAGCATCATGGCTCCACAGAAAAGCAATATCACTTATCATTTCTTCCAACCAGACTTGTCAGACATCAGGAGGATCCAAACCCTGATCACTCCAGATCACATACCCTTGTTCAGGGAGAGTTATGGAGATATACTGGACATGGTTATGGATATGGACCCATCTCAGAGGAGCCTCATCCACACCTGTATTCAGTTTTATGATCCTCCATTGAGATGTTTCACCTTTCAAGACTTTCAGTTGGGTCCTCTTTTGGAAGAATACTCATATTTGGTTGGTTTGCCTATCAAAAGAGAAATCCCATTCAACCCTGAAATGGTCTTTCCCAGCAATGGAGAGATAGCAAAAGTTTTGCACCTGGAACCTGTATTGATTGAGCAACACTTGACCTCTAAAGCTGGGATCCCTGGATTTCATCTGGACTTCCTGATTTCTCAAGCTAGTTTGAAGGCCTCCTTGGGGGAATGGAAAGCTGTTTGTGCTCTATTGGCCTTAAGTGTATATGGAATTGTGTTGTTTGCAGATGAGCCTCGATTCATCAGCAAGAATGCAATCCACTTGTTCATCCTGAAGAACCCTGTGCCAACTTTACTGGGTGATCTCTATTACTCAGTCCATCAGAGAAATGAGAAGCAGAGGGGGAGGCTAGTGAGGTGTTGTGCTCCATTATTCCATGCTTGGCTTCTCAGGCATCTACCCAGGACAGATGCATTTCTAAATCCTCATCAGCAAAGCAACTGGGCTAAGAGGCTCACTACTCTCACTTCAGCAGACATCAGATGGTGTACTCAAAGCACCAAGGGCAGAGACATCATCACCAGCTGTGGGCACTTTCCCAATGTGCCCTTAATAGGAGTCAAGGGAAGTATCAACTACAACCCTCTGCTGTTCAGGAGGCAATTGGGCTATGCACTGGTTCATACTCCTAGGGAACAAGACTTGGTTGAGACCCTCTACTGTGAGAACAAGGTTAGTCTGGCAACTGTTAGGCAGGCTGCCTGGGCCTGGGATCATGTTCAAACCAAGGGAATCACTATTCTGGGGAGGTGCAATAATGTAGCATCAGTCCAATATTATGAGTGGTCCCATGATAGGGCCCAATTCTCTGGAATGCCCTTTACCATAGAAGACATGCCTGAGTCATCTTCAGCACCACCCCCTGCCACCATCAGTTTGGAGGAGTTTGAGAGCTTGAAGGAAAGAAATGAGAAGTTAACCCAGGCTTTGCAGAAAACCCTCAGGGAGAGGAGTGAAGGTGTAAGGGAGATTGAGAGATTGGAGAAGTTGAGGGTAGAACACTTGACTAAGATTGAGAAGTCTGGGGAGTATATCAACAAGTCTAAAGCTGGTGAGCAGATTCTGAAGAATGCTTGTAAAGAAGCCCAGTTCCAAAGAGCAAGAACAGACTTGTATTTGAAAGAGAGTCAGGCCAGGTGGGTCCGGATCACTGAGACCCGTACTCTAGAAGACAAGAGAGTTCAGGACAAGATGGAGCAGATGGAAAAAGCCCTGGCAGCAGCCCAGGAGGAAATATCAGAGCTGAAAATCAAAGCAGGATTGAAGAGGTCTAAGGACCAAAATCAGAGCAAGAAATTGGTTGCAGCTGTTGCAACAAGAAACCTTCTCATCAGAAGTCTCACGGAGCATCCGGCTGATCCTGTGACCGAAGCACTTCTCAAGGAAGTTCGTGAGGATGAGTTTGGCCTTGGAGTTTGATCATTTGCTTGTTGTTGTTTCTTTTCCATGTACCTTTGCTTTTTGTGATGTGTTTTGGCCCCTTTGAGGGTTTGTGTTGTAAAACGAACAAATTGTATTATTTCACTTTTGTAATATATCCGTGTTGGTTTCTATTCGGGTTCACATCAAAAGCAACTTCAACAGCATCATCTTCAAGGGTCTGGAAGGGTCAAAACTGAAGACCAAACCGGATACCTTGAGAACAAATAAGCATAACTGCATTGCATGCTAACCCTTTTGTTTGTTTTGTAGGTTTTTGTTTTGTTGTTGCTAACCTCTGTTGTGAATCTCAGGAATTATTGCTCGCCGTCGGGTATTTCCTCTCAACAGGCCACACAGGTACCCAACTAGAAACAACCTTCCGGGAATTCAGATGGATCAGATGCAGCAGGACCTTACGGAGGTCAGAAACCAGATGGCCAACGAAAGGTTAGAGATGAGAACGCAGATGACGCAGTTCATGGAAGTTATGAACAACATGGCTCAGAGCCAGGAGAGACTGAGGGCCATGGTGGAGAGGCAAAATCAAGAGGAGCCTCATGTAGGAACTGCAGGCACCAGTAATAATGAAAGGGTGCAACCACATGTTACCCCCCCTGTGTTTGGTCCACATCTACATCCTGAGGTCAATATTCCCGCAAATGTTCAAGGAACAGCCACCGCAGCCAGAGTACTTCAAGAAGATCCTCAGGAGGACCAGTATACAGTAATGGGTGCCGGAGAGGAAACATATGATAGACGATTGGAAGAGATAGCTGAGAAGTTGAGGTCCTTAGAATCTCAAAATTCTTTGGGTTTCGACGTTATGGACATGGGTTTGGTAGAAGGGGTCAGGATCCCCCACAAGTTCAAGCCTCCATGTTTCGAGAAGTATAATGGGACTTCATGCCCCCGAACTCATTTGCAATCATTTCTGGGAAGGCTGAAGGCCTATACAATGGATGAGAAATTGTGGATGTTCTATTTTGAAGATAGCTTTACTGGAGCTTCGAGGGAGTGGTATTCCCATCTGACAAGAGCAACTATTAGATGCTGGAAGGACCTGGCAGAGGCCTTCATCAGACAGTATCAGTATAATCTAGATATGGCACCCAACAGGACCCTCCTAATGGGAATGTCACAATCTTCGAGGGAGAGCTTCAGAGAATATGCTCAAAGATGGAGGCAATTGGCTGCTGCCGTTCAACCACCAATGTCTGAAAGAGAAATGGCAGACATGTTTATGAACACTCTTCAGGGAACGTATATTGACAGGTTAGCTGCTTTCTCTTCCACCAGCTTCGCAGATGTTGTCATAGCTGGGGAGAGAATTGAAAGCCTGTTAAAAATGGGAAAGATCTCAGACAACGGTGCAAGCTCGTCCAGTAGTACAAGAAAGCCTTTTGCAGGCCCGCGAAGAACTGGCGAGACCAATGCCATCCACACCAACAGGGGTAGGCCCCAATATGTTCAGAGGTCAATAGCAGCAGTTACTATCCCTGCTCCAGCTCATCCTCAGCCAGTCTATCAACCTCCTCAACAAAACTTCCAACAACGACCTCAGTATCAGCAGAATCAGTATCCTCCAAGGAACTTCAACAACAACTCCAACAACAACAATCAACAGAGGCCATTCCAACAAAGGCCATCCCAAGCTAACAGAGTGATCGACCCGATCCCAATGCCGTATGCTGCTTTGCTGCCACAACTTCTGAAACTCAACCTAGTTGAGCTAAGAACGTTGGCACCTCCGGATCCCAACAGTCTACCAAGAAACTATGACTCTAATGCTAGGTGTGCTTTCCATTCCAACGCACCTGGTCACAGTACAGAAAAATGCAGAGCTCTGCATATGAAGGTACAAGACTTGGTAGACTCCAAGGCTCTGAATTTTGCACCTCCGCCCAATGTCAATAAAAACCCAATGCCAAACCATGGTGGTCCTCGAATTAACGCTATTGAAGAAGACCAACCGTCTTATTTAATAACAAGTGTGGATCAGATTCGGACACCATTGGTGGAAATCAAAGCTCAACTCCGTGAAAACAATATATTTCCGGGGTGTGAACTAGGGTGCCCCTATTGCAATATTTCATGGAATGGGTGTGAAGATTTAAGGAATGGCATTGACGGCCTTATTCAGAGTGGCTTGCTACAGATCACTACATCATTTCCGACAAATCCGGCAACTTCATCAACAACGGTTTCAGAACCTCCTACAACACCAGCAATCAATCATGAAGATGTCTCTACCGTCACCATATTCTACGATCCTGAAAATAATTCCGCTTACCATTCAGAAGGTGCTGCTCCCACTAGAGCACCAGTTACAATCTTTTATGATCCACAAACAATTACAGTCCCTTCAGCAGCAGCAATCAGTCCAGTCACTGTCACGGTGCCTGGACCAGTATCATATGAAAGCAATAGGGCCATCCCTTGGCACTATGGCTCTGACATATACTGCGAAGGAAAAAGAATCACTCTTGAAACATCAACACCTGCACCACAAGTAGATAATGTGGGGGGAGGCGGAGGCTTCACTCGAAGCGGACGTCTCTTTGCTTCACAAGTTCAAAGACCTACTGCCGAAGCAGAAGCTGCTGCCAAGGCAAAAGGAAAGGGCCCGGTGCAGGAAGATCCAGCTGCCAAAGAAGCCCTGAAGACTCCATTTGATCAGGAAGTTGATGAGTTTATGCGGATCATCAAAAAGAGTGACTACAAAATTGTGGATCAACTTCACCAGACGCCATCCAAAATCTCTATCCTCTCACTGCTTATGTGCTCCGAAGCCCATCGGAATGCACTACTTAAAGTCCTGCACGCAGCTTACGTGCCTGAGGAGATTACTGTCAACCAATTGGAAACCGTGGTTGGAAATGTTACTGCTAGCAATGGGCTAGGGTTTACCAATTCTGACTTGACAGCGGATGGCCGCAACCACAACAAAGCCTTGCACATAACCATGGAATGCAAAGGAGCTGTCCTTTCTCATGTGCTGGTGGGCACAGGTTCTTCCCTGAATGTCTTACCAAAGAAGGCTCTGGTGAAGTTAGAATATGATGGATTGGCATTGAGACCCAGCAACCTGGTGGTACGAGCCTTTGATGGCTCTAAGAGATCGGTTCTGGGAGAGATTGAGCTGCCTGTGACAATTGGCCCACAGACTTTTAAAACTATCTTTTATGTGATGGACATTCAGCCCGCCTACAGCTGTTTGTTGGGTAGACCCTGGATTCACGCCGCCGGCGCAATAACGTCTACCCTTCACCAAAAGTTAAAATTTGAGTGGGAAGGCCAAGTTGTCACAATCTGTGGAGAGGAGGACATTTTTGTTAGCCACCTGACTACTTATAAATACATTGAAATGGATGGAGAGATCCATGAAACAATGAGCCAAGGTTTCGAAGCCTTGATTGTCAATGAAGCATCTGCTGTATCTGGTACTCCAATGTCATCTTACCAACAAGCCCGGAAGGTGGTTGAAGAAGGAACTGCCCTAGGCTGGGGCAAGGTCTTAGCTGTGGAGGAGAAGAAGGACAAATTTGGGTTGGGTTACAGACCAACTCAACATCAAGCAAAGGCTGCTGGAGAGCCTGGTTTTGTCAGTGGGGGGATGCTTACCCCCGATGCTATCAACTGCCTGGAAGACGAGCTGGAAGAGGAGCGCAATCTGGAGAATTGGATTCGTCCAAAGATCCCGGGGAGCAGTGTCTCGAACTGGTCTTCCCAGGAAATTATAAGAGTTACTCATGCAGAGTAATTATTATTTCCTGTATTTTTTATATAGCATGCATCCAAGTCTTGCATCTTGCCCAAGATGACAAGACTCATTTTGTAACCAGGGCCATCTGTACTTTTGTGCAAACAAGATTAAATTAATGAAATATCAGACGTCTTTTTGCAAACGAGTCCTTTTCTTTTATGCTCACTGTTTTTCCATTTTTCTTTTTGTACAAAAATAAATGGCGGTGTTTTCAAAATGATAACTTCATTTCACTTTTTTCTAAAGCAAGATTAAAATCAATCACTAAAATGAACCAACTTAACCCTTGCAGAGAGTGCCTTCCAGACAGCACCGACAACAGCACGGCTATGGCATCGTATGACTTTGACAATCCAATCAATCAAGCGGATGAAGGGGTTGATGAAGAATATGAGCTTCCTGAAGAGCTAGCCAGGTTGTTGAGACAAGAGGAAAAGGTCATTACTCCTCACCAGGAGGAGATTGAAGTGATTAATCTTGGTACTGACGAAGACGTGAAAGAAGTTAAAATCGGGGCCTGCCTACAAGACTCAGTGAAGAGACAACTGATAGATCTGCTTCAAGAGTATGTTGATGTGTTTGCTTGGTCGTATCAAGACATGCCAGGGTTGGATACCGACATTGTTGTGCACAAGCTGCCTTTGAGGGAAGAATGCCCACCAGTCAAACAGAAGTTGCGCCGAACTCGCCCAGACATGGCTATGAAAATCAAGGAAGAGGTACAAAAGCAATGGGACGCCGGGTTCCTTGCTGTGACTAGCTATCCGCCGTGGGTTGCTAACATAGTACCTGTGCCAAAGAAGGATGGCAAAGTAAGAATGTGTGTTGACTACCGGGATCTGAACAGAGCCAGCCCGAAAGACGACTTCCCATTACCTCACATTGATGTATTGGTGGATAACACGGCTCAGTTCTCGGTATTCTCCTTCATGGACGGATTTTCAGGATATAATCAGATCAAGATGTCACCTGAAGACATGGAGAAGACAACATTCATCACACCTTGGGGCACGTTCTGTTACAAAGTGATGCCATTCGGACTGAAGAATGCTGGTGCAACATATCAACGGGCTATGGTGACATTATTCCATGATATGATCCACAAGGAAATAGAATGCTATGTGGATGATATGATCGCCAAGTCCCTTACAGAGGAAGATCACCTGGTGAATCTGCTCAAGTTATTCAAGCGTCTGAGGAAGTACCAATTGAAGCTGAACCCCAACAAATGCACATTCGGAGTGCGATCCGGTAAGCTGCTGGGCTTTATTGTAAGCGAGAAAGGGATTGAAGTTGACCCTGATAAAGTCAAAGCTATTCAAGAAATGCCTGCGCCGAAAACTGAGAAAGAAGTTCGAGGGTTCTTAGGTCGACTGAACTACATCTCACGGTTCATATCTCACCTCACAGCAACCTGTGAGCCCTTATTCAAGCTATTAAGAAAGGAACAAACGGTCAGGTGGAATGAAGATTGCCAGAAGGCTTTTGACAAGATCAAGGAGTATTTACAAGAACCTCCGATCCTTATGCCTCCAGTTGAAGGAAGACCTCTGATTATGTACTTGACAGTATTAGAAGAGTCGATGGGGTGTGTGTTGGGCCAGCATGACGAGTCTGGTCGAAAAGAGTATGCAATATACTACCTAAGCAAAAAGTTTACCGACTGTGAACAGCGTTATTCACTGCTCGAGAAAACTTGCTGTGCTTTAGCGTGGGCTGCTCGCCGACTAAGGCAGTATATGTTGACCCACACTACCTTGTTGATATCCAAAATGGACCCAGTTAAGTACATATTTGAGAAGCCAGCTCTTACCGGACGGGTTGCAAGATGGCAGATGATTCTCACAGAATACGACATACAGTACACATCTCAGAAAGCCATCAAGGGCAGTGTGCTATCTGAATATCTTGCTGAGCAACCCATTGATGACTACCAGCCTATAAGGTTTGACTTCCCTGATGAAGACATCATGTTCATTAAAGCAAAAGTTCACGAAGAGCCTATTCACACTGAAGGGCCTAACCCAGAAGAAGAATGGACTATGATGTTTGATGGGGCTGTTAATATGAATGGTCGCGGTGTTGGTGCAGTACTCATTACACCTAAAGGAGTTCACATGCCTTTCTCGGCAAAACTCACTTTCAACTGCACTAACAACGAAGCGGAATACGAAGCTTGCATTATGGGTCTTGAGGAAGCCATTGACCTCAGGATCAAAACATTGACCGTATTCGGAGATTCAGCTTTGGTAGTCAATCAAACCAACGGGAAATGGTACACCCACCAAGATCATCTGATACCTTACAGGGATTATACAAGGAGGTTATTGACTTTCTTCACAACAGTCAAGCTTGAGTATATCCCTCGCGACGAGAATCAGTTTGCAGATGCTCTTGCTACCATTTCATCCATGATCAAAGTTCAAACGGCTAACTTTGTACCTCAGATTTCAGTGTCTAGACTTGATAGACCAGCATATGTATTTGCAGCGGATGTTGCAAAAGATGATAAGCCTTGGTTCCACGACATTAAGTGCTTCTTGGAGAATCAGACATACCCGCCTGGGGCATCTTCCAATGATAAGAAGACTTTAAGAAGGCTTGCTGGAAGTTTCTTTCTGAACACTGATGGGTCTTTATACAAGAGGAACTTTGATATGGTACTCCTCAGATGTGTTGTCAAGACGGAAGCAGATTTGCTGATGCATGAAGTGCACGAAGGCTCTTTTGGTACCCATGCTGGAGGGCATGCCATGGCTAAAAAGTTGTTAAGATCAGGCTATTACTGGATCACAATGGATGCAGACTGTTGTGCCTACGCCAGAAAATGCCACAAATGCCAGATCTACGCAGATAAGGTGCATGTGCCTCCCAATCCTTTGAACATCATGACTTCGCCATGGCCCTTTGCTATGTGGGGCATTGATATGATTGGCAAGATTGAGCCAACTGCGTCAAACGGTCACAGATTCATCCTGGTCGCCATCGACTATTTCACCAAGTGGGTTGAAGCAGCCTCCTATGCAAATGTTACTAGGCAGGTGGTAGCCCGATTCCTGAAGAGAGACATCATCTGTCGGTATGGAGTGCCCGAGCGAATCATTACTGATAATGGTTCCAATTTAAACAACAAAATGATGGCAGAACTGTGCCGGGACTTCAAGATCCAACATCACAATTCTTCTCCTTACAGGCCAAAGATGAACGGCGCTGTTGAGGCAGCAAATAAGAATATCAAGAAGATTGTGCAGAAGATGGTAGTCACATACAAAGACTGGCATGAAATGCTACCGTTTGCCTTGCATGGGTATCGCACATCAATCAGAACATCCACTGGGGCGACACCGTATCAACTTGTATATGGTATGGAAGCAGTCCTACCTGTTGAAGTTGAACTACCCTCGTTACGGGTATTAATGGATGTTAAACTGAGTGAAGCAGAATGGGTTCGGTCCCGATTCGAACAACTAAGTCTGATCGAAGAGAAAAGATTGGCTGCAATCTGTCACGGGCAGTTATATCAGAAGAGAATGAAGAAGGCCTTCGATCAGAAAGTCAGGCACCGAGAGTACCAAGTGGGAGACCTTGTGCTGAAAAGAATCCTCCCTCCTCATACAGACCACAGGGGAAAATGGACTCCAAATTATGAAGGACCATTTGTTGTAAAGAAAGTTTTCTCTGGTGGAGCACTGATGCTCAGCACCATGGATGGTGAAGATTTCCCATCCCCTGTGAATTCAGATGCAGTTAAAAAATACTTCGCATAAAATGACCCGCTGGACATAAAAACAGAATGTAAGTCCAGGCAAAAATAGGGCATCCCGGCGAGTCAAAAACAGAATAAAAGACTCGGGCAAAAATAAGGGAAATAAATGAAAAATGTACACCCGCTGAGTTGAAAAGCCGCATTGGACAGCTCAGGCAAAAATGGGTATCCCGATGGATTGAAAACCCGAAAGGGCGATCCATGCAAAATAAGGGAATAAGCGAACAACTGCATTCTGAATTCGTCTGTATCACCTACGACTTGGTAAGCTTCAAAGGATCAAGCTTCAATCAGAATCAACTCTCTCCAGGAAGCAAGACGAGAAGAACGTCATTGTCATACGAGTCATAGCAGAAGAGGAAGCTCCTTGAAAGCGTCGTCAGCATCGCCAGCACTTTATTTCTCAATTTTGTAACAATCTCCTCATTTCAGGAGATATGTTTCTGTGACTGTATCTTGCCAATTCAGGGCACATGAATTAATAAAATCAGATTTTCAGTCATGTCTCGTTTTTACACTTATGTTTTGCAAAGAATTGTCTGATATATCTAAAAATACGATTGCATAAGTACAGATGCCTCTCTCTAAAAAATAAAAACACATGCTTACAGGGAATGTGATTATTCTCAAAAGTACTTAACTCCTATGACGGAATCCAGTAAGGGATACCTCGGGACCTTTTGTACGTTTCCTTACCGCTGCAGGATTGTAGGTATCCAGAACGCAACCTGGGGCATGCAGGTTACGCCCCAGCAAAGTTGCCAAATCAACAAACAGGCTTAGCACTCAGGATGTTTTCTCCCCAGCCGAGTTGCCTCTCATTACTATCCCCAGCTGAGTTGTTTCTCATTGCTCTCCCCAGCTGAGTTACCAACAGCATTCCCCCAGTTGAAGCACCAACCTCTATTCCTCAGCAAGATGCAAGAATCAGGGAATCATCTCCCCGCAGAATCCCCAGCCTCTATTCAGAAGAGCAACGCACGAAGAAGTCACAACAGAGAGGGAGAAAGCTTCTACAAACCCCAGCTGGGTCCCGTATTGTAAGGATATGTCAATCAGTGACCTATATCCCCGAGCAGATACATCACCAGATCTACCAATGATCTCATCCCCAGCTGGGATGTTCACTTCAAGCAGACCAACCAGAGATCCTCGCAGCAACGGGATCCGAATCCCGGATCTTTGCTTCTTTGCATAATCATAGCATTCGCATCATATTATCCCCTCAGAGCGTAGCATTCCATCTAATACGGAGCATTACGGCAAAAATCAAATGCATAGCATAATCATAAGTCATGTTGTGAGTTGAACACTTGTAAATATTGACAATCTGTCGGCATACAGAATACAATACACAAAAAAATCCCCACCAGGGTCCCAGCAAAAGCAGTTGCCTCTCCAACCTAAACACCAGTATATACTCATTTTGACACCCGTCCGTGTCATCATTCCCCAGTAAAGTCGCCAGAACACTCTTTACAAACAAGATCACCCGTATTACAGATACATCATGACACCCGTCCGTGTCATATCTCAGCAGAAAGCCAAAGACATCCTCTTTGCACCCACACATATGCTTATATATACGCTTTCTTGACACCCGTCCGTGTCATGTCCCCAGCGCAGTCGCTTACACCTTCATCACCCATATACTTATTATTATTATACTTTTCCCTTTTGACACTCGTCCGTGTCACCATCCCCAACAGATAAACACTTATATATATACTCACTACTCATTGGTACACTTGTACAGATACTCGCCCGTATCTTGTATACATCATCACTATCCCCACAGATTCGACAGTAGTCCTTGTTCTTTGTTAACCAGTTGGTACTCGTCCGTATCATCATCTCAGAACATTGCGTCTAGTGTTTGTTTCTACATGATACTCGTCCGTATCATAGTCTTAAGGATGCTCGTCCGCATCTTTAATCCATGCACCGTGTCAAACACTTATGCCTTCTTGAACATAGATACTCGTCTGTGTCTACTATTCCCCAGAAGGATTCCTTCAGATTCAACACTCGTCCGTGTTCCTTGTTAACCAGTTGATACTCGTCCGTATCATCATCTCTGAACATGTGTCAGTTTGTTTCTACACGATACTCGTCCGTATCGTAGTTTTAAGGATGCTCGTCCGCATCTTTAATCTATACACAATACCAAACACTTATACTTTCCTTTCTTGGTTGTGAACGCTCGTCCGTGTTCACTATATCCCCAGTAGATCACCAACAAAGCATTTTCTTTTATCTGAAACCTCGAGAGCAGCCGTCCCCTGCTGAGTGGTCGTCCTCCACTTCTTGATGGTCGTCCTCCATCATGCTCGTCCGATGGCCGTCCCCATCGTTGATTTTTGGCAGCCGTCCCCTGCTAGGTGGTCGTCCTCCACCCTCTTGATGATCGTCCTTCATCACTTTATCCAATGGCCGTCCCCATTGTTGATTTTGGTTATCTGGCATTCGTCCTATGTCATGAGAAACCTCGAGAGCAGCCGTACCCTGCTGAGTGGTCGTCCTCCACTTCTTGATGGTCGTCCTCCATCATGCTCGTCCGATGGCCGTCCCCATCGTTGACCTTTTCTATCCGATGGCCGTCCCCATCGTTGATATTTTCGGCAGCCGTACCCTGCCAGGTGGTCGTCCTCCACCTTTGATGGCCGTCCCCATCATATTCCTTTTATCCCCAACAGAGCAGCCGTCCCCTGCTAGGTGATCGTCCTTCACCTTTGATGGCCGTACCCCATCATCTGTTTATTTCATTCATTCTTTAACCCGATGGCCGTCCCCGTTGTGGTCCCTTTTCTTTTTAGCCCGATGGCCGTCCCCATCGTCGGTTACTTTGCTTTATGAACTTGATGGCCGTCCCCGTCATGTTTCATTAATCATCAGAATTTTGCAGTTTTATCTTGATGGCCGTCCCCATCATGATATTTTATTTTCCCCAGCTAGTCGGCCGTCCCCGTCTTAGCTTTACCTTTTATCCCCAGCATGTCGGCCGTCCCCGTCATTGCTTTATACACTTTACCAGCATGTCGGCCGTCCCCGTCATCGCTTTGCTTCACATACCTCTTTACCCAGCAGTCGTCCTCTGCTCGACGGTCGTCCTCCGTCGCCCATACTTTACAATATACTTTATTTTGCCTTTAAAATCTATATCCCTTTTCTTCTTCATTCTGTGAGTGCAAATTTTGGACTGTCTTTGGTATTCAACCACAAGTTATCTTGTTCGCCTGTTAAGCCGTCGCTTACAACCTGCACAGCTAACTCATGTTTGAATAGGGGCAGCTGTAAACACCCCAAATTTGCCCTCACCCATTCACACCATGGCTTGTGATCATCCTCATATGCATAAATACAATCATATCATCTCACATCTCATTTTTTGATTCACTGCATAGCTTCTAAGGCATCTGCACCTAGGGTTTGTGATCTGAGCAATCCCAAAGCATCTTGAGCTATTCCAAAGGCCACCAATCAACTCAAAGGGATCCATGTGTGTTCTTACATCATATTCCATCTCCTCAAAGTCAAAAATGTAGAGGAATCACAAGAACTAGGGTTTGAGTGGATGCAGAGCCAGGTTGAACTACACAGTTGATTGAAAATTAGGGTTTTGGTTTCAGAGGCCATAACCCCAAATTTTTTGGTCATTCTTGTTTCCATTGATCTCTATATGGTATAGGGAGTATTCATACCAATTTTCATGAAGAAATTCCATGGGGAAGTCATCTGATCAAGAGTTGACTTTCTAGACAAGTCAGTGCAAAATCAGGGCATCTGGGGCCCCCAATGACCCAACCAATGGTTGATCTTCATCATTTTGAGTGTATATGATCTTTATTTGATCATGGAATAAGGTTTAAGTTCATAGAAATCAAGAATTTAGGGTTTTTGCAAATGTTGACTTTTTTGGGCATAGTTGACTTTTCAAGAATGCCTCATTTTAGGTCAATTTTCAAGCCTTGATTCATGATCCAAAAAGGCTTCAAATGGAAAAACTTTGGTCATGAAAGTTGTAGATCTCATCTTTCCCTTTTCAAAAAGTACAAGAACATGATCAAACTCTTCTTGGATCAAAAGTTATGGCAATGCAAAGTTGGCAAAAATCATTGTTTTTTTCAAGTTATGCACCAAATGAAAATCTTGCAAAGTCTTGAACCAAAGCCAAATGCAGCCTCTAATCCACTTCAAACCAGCATGTGAACATTCTCTAAGTTACAAAAATCAGAATTTGATCTAGTTTGCCCATGGTTTGGTTTGTGTAACAAGGCATTTTCATGAAAATCCATAAAGCTAACCAAGTTGCAAAACACTCATGATCTTCTCACCAACTTGCTGCATTGATCCTTGAGTCAAGCCAGCCTCTCTCCCTCACCTTTGCTGCGCCAGCCATGCCTTGTACTTGCCTAGACCTTGCCCATGCCCTATCTTACACAAAGTTGACCTTTTATGCAAAAGCAAACTTACCTATCATAGCAGGCCATGTCACATCACAAAACCAATCAGATTTGTTTATGTGTACAACTTGCAAGCTAAACATATCACAGGCCAAGGCTGAAACTCTCTCATTCACAACTTACACAAAAACCTCCCATTTTGCAACTTGCTTCGAATCCCTTCACACAGCAAGCAAACATTTCAACCACCTTCATCATTCAACTCAGCACACTTCATAGATCAAAAACCACCCAAAGCCCAAGCCTGAAACAGCCAGAAACTCTCACTGCCATCTCTCACCTCAGTTTGCAGTTTCACTTGAAACTATCACCATAGCTCACAAACACACAAACAAACACCATAGACCTTCTCCATTCATCCTCAGGATCACAAACAATCACTCACCATGACCTGAATGTGCCTGAAACACCATGGCCATTGTTGACTGAGCTTGAAGCAGTTCCATTCGAATCTCCTTTTCCAGCCAACACAAACTCATTTTGAGCATTCAAGCATCTTTGGGGGATCAAGTGGAGTGGTTTGCACAAAGAAAGGTGGCCAGAAAGTTCCTAAACTGAAAGCTTCAAATCTCAGGTAGCCTGAAATTAATTTTTCCAGAAATGACTTTTATTGTTACAAACTTGTTCTTCATGCTTGCCTGATCATTCTGGTACCACTGGTTTTGGAAATGGTTGTGATTTGAGCATTTAATTTGTGTTTGAAGCTTACGAACCCTAGTTTTTCTTTCTTTCGATTCAGCTTATTTAAGTAGAATAAATTTGTTTTGAGAGAGGGGTTTGGTTCGTGAGAGGATAAGGATCATTTCCCTGGTCTTAGATTTCATTTTTGTAACGTTTTGAGGAAGTTGGGTGATTCTCAGGTGAGAGCTGGCCGGAGAAGACGACCGGAGGTCTTCTCCGGTCACCTGAAAGTCATTAGGGCTAATTGTCATTAATTAAGCCAGTTTGAATAATGAGCGTAGGATCAGTAGACCTTGTTGACTTCGCGCGCAGATAGAGGGCCAGGATCCCTTTGATTAGCCCTAATTCATCATTTAGTTTTAATTAATTGTAATTAGCTCAGATGCAATCCTGACCATAAGATCACGCGCCAGTCAACACATTTAAACCCTGGACGCATCCTGACCATCCCTTCTGTTTACTTTTTATTTTATTTAATTTTAATTCATTTTCTCTTCATTTAATTTGCATAATTAATTTAAAATAGCAAAAATGTCTTAAAAATTATGAAACTTTTTCTTTAAAGTTTTAATAATTTTTAAGACCCAAAAATATTTTCATTTCATTTTTTATCATTAAAAAAGTATTTTTAAATATTTAAAAGATTATTTTTAATTGATTAGTGAGAATTAATTAATTAAAAATACTTTTAGGTATTTAAAAATTACAAAAAAATTCATGAAATGTTCTAAGACATTTAGAGACATTGTCCAACCTTCAAACCAAATTTCTTTTTTGATCTTGATGCATTTTAAGAATTTTTCATTGAATTAAATCATATTTTGTGCATTATTTTGATCATAAGTTCAAAAATTCATTTCTGCCTTTTGAAGAAGGTTGAGACATTGTTTCTTCTTGCATTGTTTTGTGTTTAGCATGTATTTTCAAGGATAAAAAGGCCATGATTTGTTCTTGCATTTTCAAATTGATTGGCATTTGTTTTGTTAAGAACCCTAAAAAACCCTAATAACTTAGAAAAATCATATCTTGAGTTTGATTGAGAGTTGAGAGCTCCCCTTTGGGCAGTGGTTCATCATAGGCCTAGGGTTTCCTTGGGTGCCATTTTCCATTTTTTATCATGAGGTTTGTTTCTGTTTTTGGTTTGTGTTTGATGTTTGATCCATGAACCCTAATTTGGGCTTCCATTTGCATCCTCCTTGCATTCTCTTGCATAACATGACTTGTCTTTGCATTTTGTGCATGCTTATGATTCATTTGACATCTTAAGACATGTATAAGGCATGTTTGATCATTGCATCACATATTTGCCATGTCATTTGTCTTGTATGCTTCATAACTTTCCATGCTTGTTCATGCTCCTTAACTTGCATCATTTGTATTCATGATCTTGTATGAACATCTCCATGTCTTGCCTCATGTTTGCAGCACCTCATAATACCATAATCATCATCAACATGCTTCTGGTTTTGTTTTGCATCATACCATTTCATCTCATCTTGCATTGCATTGCATTTCTTTCTAACATTTCAGGTGGTAAGTAAACTTGGGAAGTGAATTTGCCTTCACTTCTCATAACTTTTCTTTTCATCTCTCTTGCATCCATTGCTGCATTCCTATATGTGTTTGAGATTGAGCTTGCTCATTCTTGTTCTTCCCACTTTCTTTCTTCAAGTGACTTGACTTCTTGAATGAAGCAAGTCACTTTGCTCCTCTTGATCTTATTCATCTGCTTCCTGGTGGCTCCTTTGAAGACTGTTCTTGAAAACCTCACAAACCTTAGGATCATCCAAGCATGACAATGAATTAGGGTTTTGATTAGTCCCCCCATAGTTTTACCTTTGTGTCTCTCTTTGAGTCCTCTCTTCTCACCTCATAATCAGGGACTAAACCCTAAAGGCTCTAAGACTTTGTGATTAGGGTTATGCCTGCATCCTTCTCTTAGGATGGAGTGTATAACTTTAATCCTAAGTCTTGAACCCTTTATGTGTTTAAATCTCTTAATCAATTCACTTAATAAGTACCAAGACATTACACTTGTAACTTGGGCCTTGCATTAGGGTTCTAATTCTTCCTTAACTGGTTAAGAAGGACTAACCCTAGTGTTAATGGACAAGTCCCCCTCAAGTTGTCTTACAAACCATAAAACTCATTTCATCATCATATCATTAAATAAAATCCACTTAATCAAAGGCTTGTTATGTCATGAGTTTAATCCCTAATCATGGATTAAGTTGAGGAGCTTTCCTCAGCTTAAACATTCTCATCTGTTATCCTTCTATTAGGATGGTGTAATGAGTCTGTTTAATCCTTGATTATGGCTTAACCTCATTACTTAACACTGAACAAAAACACCAAAAACACCTAAATAATCACAAGCAGGTTAATGATCTTAACCCTACACCAAAGGTGATTAAGTGTGAGAATCTGACTTCACACTTAAGGTAGTCTCATTACCCCTAATCAGAGGGAAGATGTGATGAGTTTACTGACCCATTGGTTTAGGCTTAAGCTCATTATCTTATGACAAACTCCAAAAAGAAATAAAAGACTGAAAGCTCAAAAACAAACAATAATCGTCTCCTCCGGGATTCTTTTCTCATCACCTTCACTCACAAACGAGAACTAGCTTCTTCCGTCTAATGTAAGACAGTTAGCACCTGAGCCAGACAGGTCATACACTTGAGCATTGACAAGCAAGCAGTTCACAAGTCAATTCATCCTTTCAGTCTCTTTGGGTCGAACTACGGTGTTCTGACTTCCTCATTGCACGAGAGGATACGTAGGCATAACTTCACAGTTATCGAACAAAAGTCTCTGTATATTCCCCCTCTTTCCAGCCTCATTCTTTTAGCCTCATGACCTTGAGCATTTCACTCCTGTTCTTACACTGACACATCATTTATACACATCACATTTCTTTACACTGACACCTGTACATGTTGCCTTCCAGCTCTTTTACACACAGATTGCACTGACACTACCCCTTTAAAACACAAATCTTTTAAGCGTGGATCCCGTCGAGTACGGCGGACAATCTGGGTGCTAATACCTTCCCAGGTTGTAACCAACCCCCTTTCTCAGTCTCTCTGGTTCGCAACCGTCTTATCCATCTTTTCCTAGGTCTATGCAGCATTGCCTTTCCTCCGGGATAAAAATGCCTAGCTGGCGACTCTTTTCATTCTCCAGTGAGTTCACGGCTGTGTGTTCTCACTGTTCCCTTCGCCGACCGTTCGCGTCTGTACCCTTATCTGACCCTGTGTCACTTATCGGGAGCGACATGATCCTTTCTAAAAAGTCTATGGAAAATATCCTGATCTAAGTATAAGAACTAGTTCTTTGTCTTGATCCTCTCTGAACTATCTATGGAAAATATCATGAACTAAGTATCATAACTAGATCTTTGTCTTGATCTTTTCTGAACTGTCTCCAGAAAATATCCTGAACTAAGTATCAGAACTAGATCTTTGTCTAGATCGTCTCTGAACTGTCTCTAGAAAATATCCTGAACTAAGTATCAGAACTAGATCTTTGTCTTAATCGTTTCTGAACTGTCTCTGGAAAATATCCCGAACAAAGTATCAGAAGTAGATCTTTGTATTGATCGTTTTTGAACTGTCTATGGAAAATATTATGAACTAAGTATCAGAACTAGATCTTTGTCTTGATCATCTCTGAATTGTCTCTGGAAAATAGCCTAAACTAAGTATCTGAACTAGATCATTGTCTTGATCGTTTCTGAACTGTCTCTGGAAAATATCCTAAACTATGTATCAGAATTAGATCTTTGTCTTGATCCTTTCTGAACTGTCTCACGAAAATAGAATGAACTAAGTATCAGTACTAGATCTTTATCTTAATCCTTTCTGAACTGTCTATAGAAAATATACTGAACTAAGTATCAGATCTAGATCTTTGTCTTGATTGTTTCTGAACTGTCTCTAGAAAATATCCTCAACTAAGTATCAGAACTAGATCTTTGTTTTGATCGTTTCTGAACTTTCTCTGGATAATATCCTAAACTAAGTATCATAACTAGATCTTTGTCTTGATCCTTTCTAATCTGTGTTTGGAAAATATCCATAACTAAGTATTAGAACTAGATCTTGGTGTTGATCGTTTCTAAACTATCTCTAGAAAATATCCTGAACTAAGTATCAGAAAAAGATCTTTGTCTGGCTCGTTTTTGAACTGTCTCTGGAAAATATTCTGAACAAAGTATCAGAACTAGATCTTTGTCTTGATCTTTTCTGAACTGTCTCTAGAAAATATCCTCAACTAAGTATCAGAACTAGAACTTTGTCTTGATCGTCTCTGAACTGTCTATGAAACATATCCTGAACTAAGCATTAGAACTATATCTTTGTCTTGATCTTTTCTAAACTGTCTCTGGAAAGTATCATGAAAAAAGTATCAGAAGTAGATCTTTGTCTTGAACTTTTCTGAACTGTCTATGGAAAATATTTTGAACTAAGTATCAGAGCAAGATATTTGTCTTGATCGTCTCTGAACTGTCTCTGGAAAATATCCTGAACTATGTATCTGAACTAGATCTTTGGCTTGATCTTTTCTGAACTATCTCTAAAAAATATCATGAACTAAATATCAGAACTAGATCTTTGTCCTGACCCTATCTGATCTTTCTCTGGAAAATATCCTGAACTAATTATCAGAACTAGATCTTTGTCTTGATCGTTTCTGAACTATCTATGGAAAATATTCTGAACTAAGTATCAGAACTAGATCTTTGTCTTGAACATTTCTGAACTGTCTCTTGAAAATATCCTGAAAAAAGTATCAGAACAAGATCTTTGTCTTGATCGTTTCTGAACTGTCTCTAGAAAATATCCTGAACTAAGTATCAGAACTAGATCTTTGTCTTGATCTTTTCTGAACTTTCTCTGGAAAATATCCTGAACAAAGTATCAGAACTAGATCTTTGTCTTGATCGTTTCTAAATTGTCTATGGAAAATATCCTGAACTAATTATCAGAACTAGATCTTTGTCTTGCTCTTTTCTGAACTATCTCTGGAAAATATCCTTAACTAAGTATCATAACAAGATCTTTGTCTTGATCCTTTCTGAACTGTCTATGGAAAATATCCTGACCTAAGTATAAGAACTAGTTCTTTGTCTTGATCCTCTCTGAACTATCTATGGAAAATATCATGAACTAAGTATCATAACTAGATCTTTGTCTTTATCTTTTCTGAACTGTCTCTAGAAAATATCCTGAACTAAGTATCAGAACTAGATCTTTATCTAGATCGTCTCTGAACTGTCTCTAGAAAATATCATGAACTAAGTATCAGAACTAGATCTTTGTCTTAATCGTTTCTGAACTGTCTCTGGAAAATATCCCGAACAAAGTATCAGAAGTAGATCTTTGTATTGATCGTTTTTGAACTGTCTATGGAAAATATTATGAACTAAGTATCAGAACTAGATCTTTGTCTTGATCATCTCTGAATTGTCTCTGGAAAATAGCATAAACTAAGTATCTGAACTAGATCATTGTCTTGATCGTTTCTGAACTGTCTCTGGAAAATATCCTAAACTATGTATCAGAATTAGATCTTTGTCTTGATCCTTTCTGAACTGTCTCACGAAAATAGAATAAACTAAGTATCAGAACTAGATCTTTATCTTAATCCTTTCTGAACTGTCTATAGAAAATATACTGAACTAAGTATCAGATCTAGATCTTTGTCTTGATCGTTTCTGAACTGTCTCTAGAAAATATCCTCAACTAAGTATCAGAACTAGATCTTTGTTTTGATCGTTTCTGAACTTTCTCTGGATAATATCCTAAACTAAGTATCAGAACTAGATCTTTGTCTTGATCCTTTCTAAACTGTGTTTGGAAAATATCCATAACTAAGTATTAGAACTAGATCTTGGGGTTAATCGTTTCTAAACTATCTCTAGAAAATATCCTGAACTAAGTATCAGAACAAGATCTTTGTCTAGCTCGTTTTTGAACTGTCTCTGGAAAATATTCTGAACTAAGTATCAGAACTAGATCTTTGTCTTGATCTTTTTTGAACTGTCTCTAGAAAATATCCTCAACTAAGTATCAGAACTAGAACTTTGTCTTGATCGTCTCTTAACTGTCTATGAAACATATCCTGAACTAAGTATTAGAACTATATCTTTGTCTTGATCTTTTCTGAACTGTCTCTGGAAAGTATCATGAAAAAAGTATCAGAAGTAGATCTTTGTCTTGAACTTTTCTGAACTGTCTATGGAAAATATTCTGAACTAAGTATCATAGCAAGATATTTGTCTTGATCGTCTCTGAACTGTGTCTGGAAAATATCCTGAATTATGTATCAGAACTAGATCTTTGTCTTGATCTTTTCTGAACTATCTCTAAAACATATCATGAACTAAATATCAGAACTAGATCTTTGTCCTGACCCTATCCGATCTTTCTCTGGAAAATATCCTGAACTAATTATCAGAACTAGATCTTTGTCTTGATCGTTTCTGAACTATCTCTGGAAAATATTCTAAACTAAGTATCAGAACTAGATCTTTGTCTTGATCGTCTTTGAACTGTCTCTAGATAATATATTGAACTAAGTATCAGAACTAGATCTTTGTCTTGATCGTTTTTGAACTGTCTCTGGAAAATATCCTGAACTAAGTATCAGAATAAGATCTTTGTCTTGATCGTTTCTGATATGTCTCTGGAAAATATCCTCAACTAAGTATCAGAACAAGATCTTTGTCTTGATCTTTTCTGAATTGTCTCTAGAAAATATCCTCAACTAAGTATCAGAACTAGATCTTTGTCTTGATCGTCTCCGAACTCTCTATGAAAAATATCCTAAACTAAGTAATAAAACTATATCTTTGTCTTGATCTCTTCTGAACTGTCTCTGGAAAGTATCATGAACAAAGTATCAGAAGTAGATCTTTGTCTTGAACTTTTCTGAACTGTCTATGGAAAATATTCTAAACTAAGTATCAGAGCAAGATATTTGTCTTGATCGTCTCTGAACTGTCTCTGGAAAATATCCTGAACTATGTATCAGAACTAGATCTTTGGCTTGATCTTTTCTGAACTATCTCTAAAAAATATCATGAACTAAATATCAGAACTAGATCTTTGTCCTAACCCTATCTGATCTTTCTCTGGAAAATATCCTGAACTAATTATCAGAAATAGATCTTTGTCTTGATCGTTTCTAAACTATCTCTGGAAAATATTCTGAACTAAGTATAAGAACTAGATCTTTGTCTTGAACATTTCTGAACTGTCTCTTGAAAATATCTTGAAATAAGTATCAGAAAAAGATCTTTTTCTTGATCGTTTCTGAACTGTCTCTGGAAAATATCCTGAACTAAGTATCAGAACTAGATCTTTGTCTTGATCTTTTCTGAACTTTCTCTGGAAAATATCCTGAACAAAGTATCAGAACTAGATCTTTGTCTTGATCGTTTCTAAATTGTCTATGGAAAATATCCTGAACTAATTATCAGAACTAGATCTTTGTCTTGCTCTTTTCTGAACTATCTCTGGAAAATATCCTTAACTAAGTATCATAACAAGATCTTTGTCTTGATCCTTTCTGAACTGTCTATGGAAAGTATCCTGACCTAAGTATAAGAACTAGATCTTTGTCTTGATCCTCTCTGAACTATCTATGGAAAATATCATGAACTAAGTATCATAACTAGATCTTTGTCTTGATCTTTTCTGAACTGACTCTAGAAAATATCCTGAACTAAGTATCAGAACTAGATCTTTGTCTAGATCGTCTCTGAACTGTCTCTAGAAAATATCCTGAACTAAGTATCAGAACTAGATCTTTGTCTTAATCGTTTCTGAACTGTCTCTGGAAAATATCCCGAACAAAGTATCAGAAGTAGATCTTTGTATTGATCGTTTTTGAACTGTCTATGGAAAATATTATGAACTAAGTATCAGAACTAGATCTTTGTCTTGATCATCTCTGAATTGTCTCTGGAAAATAGCCTAAACTAAGTATCTGAACTAGATCATGTCTTGATCGTTTCTGAACTTTCTCTGGAAAATATCCTAAACTATGTATCAGAATTAGATCTTTGTCTTGATCCTTTCTGAACTGTCTAACGAAAATAGAATGAACTAAGTATCAGAACTAGATCTTTATCTTAATCCTTTCTGAACTGTCTATAGAAAATATACTGAACTAAGTATCAGATCTAGATCTTTGTCTTGATTGTTTCTGAACTGTCTCTAGAAAATATCCTCAACTAAGTATCAGAACTAGATCTTTGTTTTGATCGTTTTTGAACTTTCTCTGGATAATATCCTAAACTAAGTATCATAACTAGATCTTTGTCTTGATCCTTTCTATACTATGTCTGGAAAATATCCATAACTAAGTACTAGAACTAGATCTTGGTGTTGATCGTTTCTAAACTATCTCTAGAAAATATCCTGAACTAAGTATCAGAACAAGATCTTTGTCTAGCTCGTTTTTGAACTGTCTCTGGAAAATATTCTGAACTAAGTATCAGAACTAGATCTTTGTCTTGATCTTCTCTGAACTGTCTCTGAAAAATATCCTGAACTAAGTATCCTAACTAGATCTTTGTCTTGATCGTTTGTGAATTGTCTATGGAAAATATTCCTATTTAAGTATCATAACTAGATCTTTGTCTTGATCGTCTATGAACTGCCTCTGGAAAATATCCTGAACTAAGTATCTGAACTAGATCATTGTCTTGATCGTTTCTGAATTGTGTCTGGAAAATATCCTTTACTAAGTATCAGAACTAGATCTTTGTCTTGATCTTTTCTGAACTGTCTCTGGAAAATATTATGAACTAAGTATTAGAACTAGATCTTTGTCTTGATCGTCTCTGAACTAAGTATAAGAACTAAATCTTTTTCTTGATCTTTTCTGAACTGTCTCTGGAAAATAACCTCAACTAAGTTTCTCTAAAGTAGATCTTGGTCTTGATCGCCTCTAAACTGTCTCTGGAAAATATCCTGAACTAAGTATCAGAACTAGATCTTTGTCTTGATCTTTTCTGAACTGTCTCTAGAAAATATCCTGAACTAAGTATCAGAACTAGATATTTGTCTTGATCGTCTCTGGAAAATATCATGAACTAAGTATCAGAACTAGTTCTTTGTCATGCTCGTTTCTGAACTGTCCCTGGAAAATATCTTGAACTAAGTATCATAAAAAGGTCTTTGTCTTGATGCTTTCTGAACTGTCTCTGGAAAATATCCTGAACTATGTATCAGAACTAGATCTTCGTCTTGATCCTCTCTGAACTTTCTATGGAAAATATCCTGAATTAAGTATGAGATTTAGATCTTTGTCTTGATCTTTTTCAGAACTGTGTCTACAAAATATCTTGAACTAAGTATAAAATTATATCTTTGTCTTGATCGTATCTGAACTGTCTGTGGAAAATTTCTTGAACTAAGTATCAGAACTAGATCTTTGTCTTAATCGTTTCTGAGTTGTTTCTGGAAAGTATCCCGAATTAAGTATCAGAACTAGATCTTTGTCTTGATCGTTTTTGAACTATTTAAGGATAATATTATGAACTAAGTATCAGAACTAGATCTTTGTCCTTATCATCTCTGGAAAATATCCTGAATTAAGGATCCGAACTAGATCATTGTCTTGATCGTTTCTGAACTGCCTCTGGAAATTATCCTGAACTAAGTATCAGAATTAGATCTTTGTCTTGATCTTTTCTAAACTGTCTATGGAAATTACTATGAACTAAGTATCAAAACTAGATCTTTGTCTTGATCGTTTCTGAACTACCTCATGAAAATATCATGAACTAAGTATCAGAAGTAGGTCTTTGTCTTGAACTTTTCTGAACTGTTTATGGAAAATATTCTGAACTAAGTATCAGAGCTAGATATTTGTCTTGATCGTCTCTGAACTGTCACTGGAAAATATCCTGAACTATGGATCAGAACTAGATCTTAGTCTTGATCTTTTCTGAACAATCTCTAGAAAATATAATGAACTAAATATCAGAACTAGATCTTTGTCCTGACCTTATCTGAACTTTCTCTGGAAAATATCCTGAACTAATTATCAGAACTAGATCTTTTTTCTTGATCGTTTCTGAACTATCTCTGGAAAATATTCTAAACTAAGAATCAGAACTAGATCTTTGTTTTGATCGTCTCTGAACTGTCTCTAGATAATATCTTGAACTAAGTATCAGAACTAGATCTTTGTCTTGATCATTTCTGAACTGTCTCTGGATAATATCCTGAACTAAGTATCAGAACAAGATCTTTGTCTTGATCGTTTCTGAATTGTCTCTGGAAAATATCATGAACTAAGTATCAGAACTAGATCTCTTTCTTGATCTTTTCTGAACTGTCTCTGGAAAATATCCTCAACTAAGTATCAAAACTAGGTCTTGGTCTTGATCGTCTCTGAACTGTCTATGAAAAATATCATGAACTAAGTATTAGAACTAGATCTTTGTCTTGATCGTTTCTGAACTGTCTCTGAAAAGTTTCATGAACAAAGTATAAGAAGTAGATCTTTGTCTTGATATTTTTTGAACTATTTCATAAAAATATCATGAACTAAATATCAGAACTAGATCTTTGTCCTAACCCTATCTGATCTTTCTCTGGAAAATATCAGTAACTAATTATCAGAACTAGATCTTTGTCTTGATCGTTTCTGAACTATCTCAGGAAAATATTCTGAAATAAGTATCTTAACTAGATCTTTGTCTTGATCGTCTCTGAACTGTCTCTAGATAATATATTGAACTAAGTATCAGAACTAGATCTTTGTCTTGATCGTTTCTGAACTGTCTCTGGAAAATATCTTAAACTAAGTATCAGAACAAGATCTTTTTCTTGATCATTTCTAAACTGTCTCTGGAAAATATCCCGAACTAAGTATCAGAACTAGATCTTTGTCTTGATCGTTTCTGAACTTTCTCTGGAAATTATCCTGAACTAAGTATCAGAATTAGATCTTTGTCTTGATCTTTTCTGAACTGCCTCTGGAAAATATCATGAACTAAGTATCATAACTAGATATTTGTCTTGATCAATTCTTAAATATCTCTGGAAAATATCCTTAACTTAATATCAGAACTAGATTTTGTCTTGATCGTCTCTGGACTGTATATGGAAAATATCCTGAACTAAGTATCGGAACTAGATCTTTGTCTTGATCGTTTCTGAACTGTCTCTTGAAAATATCCTGAACTATGTATCAGAACTAGATCTTTGTCTTGATCTTTTCTGAACTATCTCAAAAAATATCATGAACTAAATATCAGAACTAGATCGTTGTCCTGACCCTATCTGATCTTTCTCTGGAAAATATCCTGAACTAATTATCAGAACTAGATCTTTGTCTTGATCGTTTTGTGAACTACCACTGGAAAATATTCTGAACTAAGTATCAGAACAAGACCTTTGTCATGATCGTTTCTGAATTGTCTCTAGATAATATATTGAACTAATTATCAAAACTAGATCTTTGTCTTAATCGTTTCTGAACTGTCTATGGAAAATATTATGAACTAAGTATCAGAACTAGATCTTTGTCTTGATCATCTCTGAATTGTCTCTGGAAAATATCATGAACTATGTATCTGAACTAGATCATTGTCTTGATCCTTTCTGAATTGTCTCTGGAAAATAGAATGAACTAAGTATCAGAACTAGATCATTATCTTGATCCTTTCTGAACTGTCGATAGAAAATATACTGAACTAAGTATCAAATCTAGATCTTTGTCTTGATCGTTTCTTAACTGTCTCTCGAAAATATCCTCAACTAAGTATAAGAACTAGATCTTTGTCTTGATCGTTTCTAAACTATCTCTGGAAAATATCCTGAACTAAGTATCAGAACAAGATCTTTGTCTTGATCTTCTCTTAACTGTCTCAGAAAAATATCTTGAACTAAGTATCAGAACTAGATCTTTGTCTTGATCGTTTGTGAATTGTCTATGGAAAATATTCCAAACTAAGTATCAGAACTAGATCTTTGTCTTGATCGTCTTTGAACTGTCTCTGGAAAATATCCTGAACTAAGTATCAGAACTAGATCTTTGTCTTTAACTTTTCTGAAATGTCTCTTGAAAATATTATGAACTAAGTATTAGAACTAGATCTTTGTCTTGATTGTCACTGAACTGACTTTGGAAATTATACTGAACTAAGAATCAAAACTAGATCTTTGTCTTGATCGTTTCTGAATTGTCTCTGGAAAATATCTTGAACTAAGTATCAGAACAAGATTTTTGTCTTGCTTGTTTCTGAACTGTCTCTGGAAAATATCCTGAACTAAGTATCATGACAAGCTCTTTGTCTTGATGCTTTATGAACTGTCTCTGGAAAATATCTTGAACTAAGTATCAGAACTAGATCTCTGTCTTGATCCTCTCTGAACTTTCTATGGAAAATATCCTGAATTAAGTATGAGAATTAGATCTTTGTCTTGATCTTTTCTGAACTGTCTCTACATAATATCCTAAACTAAGTATCAGAACTATATCTTTGTCTTGATCGTCTCTGAACTGTCTCTGGAAAATATCTTGAACTAAGTATCAGAACTAGATCTTTGTCTTGATCGTTTCTTAGTTGTTTCTGGAAAATATCCTGAATTAAGTATCAGAACTAGATCATTGTCTTGATCGTTTCTGAAATGTTTAAGGAAAATATTATGAACTAAGTATCAGAACTAGATCTTTGTCTTGATCATCTCTAGAAAATATCCCGAACTAAGTATCAGAACTAGATCTTTGTCATGATCGTTTCTGAACTGTCTCTGGAAATTATCCTGAACTAAGTATCAGAATTAGATCTTTGTCTTGATCTTTTCTGAATTGTCTATGGAAATTATTATGAACTAAGTATCAGAACTAGATCTTTGTCTTGATCGTTTCTGAACTATCTCTGGAAAATATCATGAACTAAATATCAGAAATTGATCTTTGTTTTGATCCTTTCAGAACTGTCTCTAGATAATATCCTGAACTAAGTATCAGAACTTGATCTTTGTCTTGATCCTTTCTGAACTATCTCTGGAAAATATCCTGAACTAAGTATCATAACTAGATCTTTGTCTTGATCGATTCTTAAATATCTCTAGAATATATCCTCAACTTAATATCAGAACTAGATCTTTGTCTTGATCGTCTCTGGACTGTCTATGGAAAATATCCTGAACTAAGTATCGGAACTAGATCTTTGTTTTGATCGTTTTCTGAACTGTCTCTTGAAAATATCCTGAACTTAGTATCGGAACTAGATCTTTGTCTTGCTCGTTTCTGAACTGTCTCTGGAAAATTACCTGAACGAAGTATTAGGACAAGATCTTTGTATTGATCCTTTCTGAATTGTCTCTGGAAAATATCCTGAACTAAGTATCACAACTAGATCTTTGTCTTGATCTTTTCTGAACTGTCTCTTGAAAATATCCTGAACTAAGTATCAGAACTATATCTATGTCTTGATCTTTTCTGAACTGTCTCTAGTAAATATCATGAACTAAATATCAGAACTAGATCTTTGTCTTGAACATATCTGATCTTTCTCTTGAAAATATCCTTAACTAAATATCAGAACTAGATATTTGTCTTGATCGTTTCTGATCTGTCTCTGGAAAATATTCTGAACTAAGTATAAGAACTAGATCTTTTTCTAGATCCTCTCTTAACTATCTCTAGAAAATATCCTGAACTAAGTATCAGACCTAGATCTTTGTCTTGATCGTTTCTGAACTGTCTCTGGAAATATCTTGAACTAAGTATCAGAACTAGATCTTTGTCTTGATCGTCTCTGAATTGTCCTTGGAAAATATCCTGAACTAAGTATTAGAACTTGATCTTTGTCTTGATCGTTTCTGAATCGTCTATGTAAAATATCATGAACTAAGTATCAGAACTAGTTCTTTGTTTTGCTCATTTCTGAACTGTCTCTGGAAAATATCCTGAACTAAGTATCATGACAAGCTCTTTTTCTTGATGCTCTCTGAACTGTCTCTGAAAAATATCCTGAACTAAGTATCAGAACTAGATCTTTGACTTGATCCTCTCTGAACTTTCTATGGAAAATTTCCTGAATTAAGTATGAGAATTAGATCTTTGTCTTGATCTTTTCTGAAATGTCTCTACATAATATCCTAAACTAAGTATCAGAATTATATCTATGTCTTGATCGTCTCAGAACTAGATCTTTGTCTTGATCGTTTCTTAGTTGTTTCTGGAAAATATCCTGAATTAAGTATCAAAACTAGATCTTTGTCTTGATCGTTTCTGAAATGTTTAAGGAAAATTTTATGAACTAAGTATCAGAACTAGATCTTTGTCTTGATCATCTCTGGAAAATATCCCGAACTAAGTATCAGAACTAGATCTTTGTCTTGATCTATTCTGAACTATCTCTGGAAATTATCCTGAACTAAGTATCAGAATTAGATCTTTATCTTGATCTTTTCTGAACTGTCTATGGAAATTATTATGAACTAAGTATCAGAACTAGATCTTTATCTTGATCCTTTCTGAACTATCTCTGGAAAATATCCTGAACTAAGTATCATAACTAGATCTTTGTGTTGATCTATTCTTAAATATCTCTGGAAAATATCCTCAACTTAATATCAGAACTAGATCTTTGTCTTGATCGTCTCTGAACTGTCTATGGAAAATATACTAAACTAAGTATCGAAACTAGATCTTTGTGTTGATCGTTTCTGAACTGTCTCTTGAAAATATCCTGAACTAAGTATCAGAACTAGATCTTTGTCTTGATCATCTCTGAACTGTCTCTGGAAAATATCCTGAACTAAGTATCAGAACTAGATCTTTGTCTTGATCATTTCTGAACTGTCTATGGAAAATATTCTGAACTAAATATCAGAACTAGATCTTTGTCTTGATCTTTTCTGAACTGTCTCTTGAAAATATCCTGAACTAAGTATCATAACTATATCTATGTCTTGATCTTTTCTGAAATGTCTCTAGAAAATATCATGAACTAAATATCAGGAAAGTATCTTTGTCTTGATCCTTTCTGAACTGTCTCTGGAAAATATCCTGAACTATGTATCAGAACTAGATCTTTGTCTTGATCTTTTCTAAACTGTCTCTAGAAGATATCCTAAACTAAGTATCAGAACTAGATCTTTGTCTTGATCGTCCCTGAACTGTCTCTGGAAAATATCCTGAACTAAGTATCAGAACTAGATCTATGTCTTGATCGTTTATGAACTATCTCTGGAAAATATCCCGAACTAAGTTTCAGAACTAGATATTTGTCTTGATCGTTTCTGAACTGTCTATGGAAAATATTCTGAACTAAGGATCCGAACTAGATCATTGTCTTGATCGTTTTTGAACAGTCTTTGGAAAATATTTTGAACTAAGTGTCAGAATTAGATCTTTGTTATGATTTTTTCTGAACTGTCTATGGAAATTATTATGAACTAAGTATCAGAACTAGATCTTCGTCTTGATCGCCTCTGAGCTGGCTCTGGAAAATATCCTGAACTAACTATCAGAACTAGATCTGTGTCTTGATCGTTTCTGAACTATATCTGGAAAATATCCTGAACTAAGTATCAGAACTAGATCTTTGTCTTGATCTTTTCTGAACTGTTCTGGAAAATATCCTGAACTAAATATACGAAATAGATCTTTGTCTTGATCCTTTTTGAACTGTCTCTGGATAATATCCGGAACTAAGTATCAAAACTGGATCTTTCTCTTGATCCTTTATGAACTATCTCTGGAAAATATCCTGAACTAAGTATCATAACTAGATATTTGTTTTGATCGATTCTGAACTATCTATGGAAGATATATTCAACTAAGTATCAGAACTAGATCTTGGTCTTGTTCGTCTCTAAACTGTCTCTGGAAAATATCCTGAACTATGTATCAGAAGATGATCTTTGTCTTGATCATTTCTGATCTGTCTCTTGAAAATATCCTGAACTAAGTATCAGAACTAGATCTTTGTCTCGATCTTTTCTAAACTGTCTCTAGAAAATATCCTGACCTAAATATCAGAACTAGATCTTTGTCTTGACCCTATCTGAACTTTCTCTGGAAAATATCTTGAACTAATTATCAGAACTAGATCTTTGTCTTGATCCTTTCTGAACTATTTCAGGAAAGTATTTTGAACTAAGTATCATAACTAGATCTTTGTCTTGATCGTCTCTGAACTGTCTCTGGAGAATATCCTTAACTAAGTATCAGAACTAGATCTTTGTCTTGATCGTTTCTGAACTGTCTCTGGAAAATATTATGAACTAAGTATCAGAACTAGATCTTTGTCTGGATCCTCTCTTAACTATCTCTGGAAAATATCCTGAACTAAGTATCAGAGCTAGATCTTTGTCTTGATCGTATCTGAACTGTCTCTGGAAAATATCTTGAACTAAGTATCAGAACTAGATCTTTCCTTGATCTTTTCTGAACTGTCTCTGAAAAATATCCTCAACTAAGTATCAGAACTAGATCTTTGTCCTTATTGTCTCTGAACTGTCTTTGGAAAATATCCTGAACTAAGTATCTGAACTAGATCTTTGTCTTGATCTTTTCTGAACTGTCTCTAGAAAATATCGTGAACTAAGTATCAGAACTAGATCTTTATCTTGATCGTCTCTGAACGGTCTCTATAAAATATCCTGAACTAAGTATCAAAACTAGATCTTTGTCTTGATCGTTTCTGAATTGTATATGCAAAATATCCTGAACTAAGTATCGGAGCTAGATCTTTGTCTTGCTCGTTTATGAACTGTCTCTGGAAAATTTCCTGAACAAAGTATTAGGACAAGATCTTTGTCTTGATTCTTTCTAAACTGTCTCTGGAAAATATCCTGAACTAAATATCAGAACTAGATCTTTGTCTTGATCCTCTCTAAACTCTCTATGGAAAATATCCTGAACTATGTATCGGAACTAGATCTTTGTCTTGATCTTTTCTAAAATGTCTGTAGAAGATATCCTAAACTAAGTATCAGAACTAGATCTTTGTCTTGATCGTCTCTGAACTGTCTCTGGAAAATATCCTGAACTAAGTATCAGAACTAGATCTATGTCTTGATCGTTTCTGAACTATCTCTGGAAAATATCCCGAACTAAGTATGAGAACTAGATATTTATTTTGATCGTTTCTGACCTGTCTATGGAAAATATTATGAACTAAGTATCAGAAATAGATCTTTGTCTTGATTATCTCTGAACTGTCTCTGGAAAATATTTTGAACTAACGATCCGAACTAGATCATTATCTTGATCGTTTTTGAACAGTCTTTGGAAAATATTTTGAACTATGTATCAGAATTAGATCTTTGTTATGATTTTTACTGAACTGTCTATGGAAATTATTATGAACTAAGTATCAGAACTAGATCTTTGTCTTGATCGCCTCTGAGCTGGCTCTGGAAAATATCCTGAACTAACTATCAGAACTAGATCTGAGTCTTGATCGTTTCTGAACTATATTAGGAAAATATCCTGAACTAAGTATCAGAACTAGATCTTTGTCTTGATCTTTTCTGAACTGTTCTGGAAAATATCCCGAACTAAATATATGAAATAGACCTTTTCTTGAACCTTTCTGAACTGTCTCTGGATAATATCCTAAACTAAGTATCAGAACTGGATCTTTGTCTTGATCCTTTATGAACTATCTCTTGTAAATATCCTGAACTAAGTACCAGAACTAGATCTTGGTCTTGATTATCTCTAAACTGTCTCTGGAAAATATCCTGAACTATGTATCAGAAGAAGATCTTTGTCTTGATCATTTTTGAACTGTCTCTTGAAAATATCCTGAACTAAGTATCAGAACTAGATCTTTGTCTTGATCTTTTCTAAACTGTCTCTAGAAAATATCCTGACCTAAATATCAGAACTAGATCTTTGTCTTGACCCTATCTGAACTTTCTCTGGAAAATATCTTGAACTAATTATCAGAACTAGATCTTTGTCTTGATCCTTTCTGAACTATTTCTTGAAAGTATTTTGAACTAAGTATCATAACTAGATATTTGTCTTGATCGACTCTGAACTGTCTCTGGAAAATATCCTGAACTAAGTATCAGAACTAGATCATTGTCTTGATCGTCTATGAATTGTCTCTGGAGAATATTCTTAACTAAGTATCAGAACTAGATCTTTGTCTTGATCGTTTCTGAACTGTCTCTGGAAAATACCCTGAACTAAGTATCAGAACTAGATCTTTGTCTTGATCTTTTCTGAACTGTCTCTAGAATATATCGTGAACTAAGTATCAGAACTAGATCTTTATCTTGATCGTCTATGAACTATCTCTGGAAAATATCCTGAACTAAGTATCTGAACTAGATCTTTGTCTTGATTGTTTCTGAATTGTATCTGGAAAATATCCTGAACTAAGTATCAGAACTAGATCTTTGTCTTGATCCTCTCTGAACTGTCTATGGAAAATATCCTGAACTAAGTATCAGAACTAGATCTTTGTCTTGATATTTTCTGAACTGTCTCTTGAAAATATCTTGAACTAAATATCAGAAATAGATCTTTGTCTTGATCCTTTCTGAACTGTCTCTGGATAATATCCTTAACTAAGTATCAGAACTAGATCTTTATCTTGATCCTTTATGAACTATCTCTGGAAAATATCCTGAACTAAGTATCATAACTAGATAATTGTCTTGATCGTCTCTGAACTGTCTCTGGAAAATATCCTGAACTAAGTATCAGAGCAAGATCTTTGACTTGATCATTTCTGAACTGTCTCTTGAAAATATCTTGAACTAAGTATAAGAACTAGATCTTTGTCTTGATCTTTTCTAAACTGTCTCTAGAAAATATCCTAAACTAAATATCAGAACCAGATCATTGTCTTGACCCTATCTGAACTTTCTCTGGAAAATATCTTGAACTAATTATCAGAACTAGATCTTTGTCTTGATCCTTTCTGAACTGTTTCTGGAAATTATTTTGAACTAAGTATCATAACTAGATCTTTGTCTTGATCGTCTCTGAACTGTCTCTGAAAAATATGCTGAACTAAGTATCAGAACTAGATCTTTGTCTTGATCGTTTCTGAACTATCTCTGGAAAATATCCCGAACTAAGTATCAGAACTAGATCTTTGTCTTGATCATTTCTGAAATGTCTATGGGAAATATTATCAACTAAGTATCAGAACTAGATCTTTGTCTTGATCATCTCTGAACTGTCTCTTGAAAATATTATGAACTAAGGATCCGAACTAGATCATTGTCTTATCGTTCTAAACAATCTTTAGAAAATATTTGGAACTAATTATCAAAAGTAGATCTTTGTCTTGATCTTTTATAAACTGTCTATGGAAATTATTATGAACTAAGTATCAGAACTAGATCTTTGTCTTGATCGTCTCTGAGCTGTCTCTGGAAAATATCCTGAACTATGTATAAGAACTAGATCAGTGTCTTGATCGTTTCTGAACTATATCTGGAAAATTCCTAAACTAAGTATCTGAACTAGATCTTTGTCTTGATCTTTTCTCAACTGTCTCTGGAAAATATCATGAACTAAATATCAGAAATAGATCTTTGTATTGATCCTTTCTGAACACTCTTTGGAAAATATCCTGAACTAAGTATCATAACTAGATCTTTGTCTTGATCGATTCTAAACTATATATGGAAAATATCCTCAACTAAGTATCAGAACTAGATCTTGGTCTTGATCGTCTCTGAACTGTCTCTGGAAAATATCCTGAACTAAGTATAAAAACAAGATCTTTGTCTTGCTCGTTTCTGAACTGTCTCTGGAAAATATCTTGAACTAAGTATCAAAACAAGATCTTTGTCTTGCTCCTTTCTGAACTGTCTCTGGAAAATATCCTGAAATAAGTATCAGGACTAGATCATTATCTTGATCGTTTCTGAACTGTCTATGGAAAATATCCTGAACTAAGTATCAGAACTAGATCTTTGTCTTGATCTTTTCTGAACTGTCTCTAGAAAATATCGTGAACTAAGTATCAGAACTAGATCTTTATCTTGATCATCTCTGAACTGTCTCTGGATAATATCCTGAACTAAGTATCAGAACTAGATCTTTGTCTTGATCGTTTCTGAATTGTATATGGAAAAAAATCCTTAACTAAGTATCGGAACTAGATCTTTGTCTTGCTCGTTTCTGATTTGTCTCTAGAAAATATCCTGAACTAAGTATCAGAACTAGATCTTTGTCTTGATCTTTTCTAAACTGACTCTAGAAAATATCCTGAACTAACTATCAGAACTAGATCTTTGTCTTGACCCTATCTGAACTTTCTATGGAAAATATCTTTACCTAATTATCAGAACTAGAACTTTGTCTTGATCATTTCTGAAGTGTTTCTGAAAAATATTTTGAACTAAGTATCCGAACAAGATCTTTTTCTTGATCGTCTCTGAACTGTCTCTGGAAAATATCCTGAACTAAGTATCAGAACTAGATCTTTGTCTTGATTGTCTCTGAACTGACTCTCGAAAATATCCTGAACTAAGTAACAAAACAAGATCTTTGTCTTGATCGTTTCTGAACTGTCTCTGGAAAATATCGTGAACTAAGTATCAGAACTAGATCTTTGTCTTGATCTTTTCTGAACTGTCTCTGAAAAATATCCTGAACTAAGTATCAAAACTAGATCTTTGTCTTGATCTTTTCAGGACTGTCTTTGGAAAATATCTTGAACTAAACATCAGAACTAGATCTTTATCTTGATCTTTTCTGATCAGTCTCTAGAAAATATCATGAACTAAATATCAGAACTAGATCTTTGTCTTTACCCTGTCTGATCTTTCTCTGGAAAATATCCTGAACTAATTATCAGAACTAGATCTTCTTCTTGATGTGTTCTGAACTGTCTTTGGAAAATATTAGGAACTAAGTATTAGAACTAGATCTTTGTCTTGATCGTCTCTGAACTGACTCTGGAAAATAACCTGAATTAAGTATCAGAACTAGATCTTTGTCTTGATCATTTCGTAATTGTATATGGAAAATATCCTGAACTAAGTATCGAAACTAGATCTTTGTCTTGCTCGTTTCTGAATTGTCTCTTGAAAATATCCTGAAGTAAGTATCAGGACAAGATCTTTGTCTTGATCCTTTCTGAACTGTCTGTGGAAAATATCCTGAACTAAGTGTCAGGACTAGATCTTTGTCTTGATCGTCTCTGAACTGTCTATGGAAAATATCCTGAACTAAGTTTCAGAACTAGATCTTTGTCTTGATCTTTTCTGAACTGTCTCTAGAAAATATCCTAAACTAAGTATCAGAACTAGATCTTTGTCTTGATCGTTTTTCAGAGTTGTCTCTGTAAAATATCCCGAACTAAGTATTATAACTAGATCTTTGTCTTGATTGTTTCTGAACTGTCTATGGAAAATGTTATGAACTAAGTATCAGAACTAGATCTTTGTCTAAATCATCTCTGAATCGTCTCTTGAAAATATCCTGAACTAAGGATCTGAATTAGATCATTGTCTTGATCATTTCTGAACAGTCTTTGGAAAATATTTTGAATTAAGTATCAGAATTAGATCTTTGTCTTGATCTTTTCTAAACTGAATATGGAAATTATTATGAACTAAGTATCAGAACTAGATCTTTGTTTTGATCGTCTCTGAGCTATTTCTGGAAAATATCCTGAAATAAGTATCAGAACTAGATCTTTGTCTTGATCTTTTCTGAACTGTCTTTGGAAAATATCATGAACTAAATATCAGAAATAGATCTTTGTCTTAATCCTTTCTGAACTGTCTCTGGATAATATCCTGAACTAAGTATCAGAACTAGATCTTTGTATTGATCCTTTATGAACTATCTCTGGAAAATATCCTGAACTAAGTATCATAACTAGATATTTGTCTTGATCGATTCTGAACTATCTATGGAAAATATATTTAACTAAGTATCAGAACTAGATCTTTGTCTTGATCGTCTCTGAACTGTCTCTTGAAAATATCCTGAACTCAGTATCAGAGCAAGATCTTTGACTTGATCATTTTTGAACTATCTCTTGAAAATATCATGAACTAAGTATCAGAACTAGATCTTTGTCTTGATCTTTTCTAAACTGTCTATAGAAAATATCCTGAACTAAATATCAAAACCAGATCATTTTCTTGACCCTATCTGAACTTTCTCTGGAAAATATCTTGAACTAATTATCAGAACTAGATCTTTGTCTAGATCCTTTCTGAACTGTCTCTAGAAAATATCGTGAACTAAGTATTAGAACTAGATCTTTATCTTGATCGTCTCTGAACTGTCTCTGGATAATATCCTGAACTAAGTATCAAAACTAGATCTTTGTCTTGATCGTTTCTGAATTGTATATGGAAAACATCCTTAACTAAGTATCGGAACTAGATCTTTGTCTTGCTCGTTTCTGATTTGTCTCTGGAAAATATCCTGAACTAACTATCAGAACTAGATCTTTGTCTTGACCCTATTTGAACTTTCTCTGGAAAATATATTGACCTAATTATCAGAACTAGATCTTTGTCTTGATCATTTCTGAAGTGTTTCTTGAAAATATTTTGAACTAAGTATCCGAACAAGATCATTTTCTTGATCGTCTCTGAACTGTCTCTGGAAAATATCATGAACTAAGTATCAGAACTAGATCTTTGTCTTGATTGTCTCTAAACTGACTCTGGAAAATATCCTGAACTAAGTAACAAAACAAGATCTTTGTCTTGATCGTTTCTGAACTATCTTTTGAAAATATCCTGAACTAAGTATCAGATCTAGATCTTTGTCTTAATCTTTTCTGAACTGTCTCTGAAAAATATCCTGAACTAAGTATCAAAACTAGATCTTTGTCTTGATCTTTTCTGAACTGTCTTTGGAAAATATCTTGAACTAAGTATCAGAACTAGATCTTTGTCTTGATCGTCTCTGAACTGACTCTGGATAATAACCTGAACTAAGTATCAGAACTAGATCTTTGTCTTGATCATTTCTGAATTGTATATGGAAAATATCATGAACTAAGTATCGGAACTAGATCTTTGTCTTGCTCGTTTCTGAATTGTCTCTTGAAAATATCCTGAAGTAAGTATCAGGACAAGATCTTTGTCTTGATCCTTTCTGAACTGTCTGTGGAAAATATCCTGAACTAAGTATCAGAACTAGATCTTTGTCTTGATCCTCTCTGAACTGTCTATGGAAAATATCCTGAACTAAGTTTCAGAACTAGATCTTTGTCTTGATCTTTTCTGAACTGTCTCTAGAAAATATCCTAAACTAAGTATCAGAACTAGATCTTTGTCTTGATCGTTTTTCTGAATTGTCTCTAGAAAATATCCTGAACTAAGTATCAGAACTAGATCTTTGTCTTAATCGTTTCTGAACTGTCTCAGGAAAATATCCCGAACTAAGTATTAGAACTAGATATTTGTCTTGATCGTTTCTGAACTGTCTATGGAAAATGTTATGAACTAAGTATTAGAACTAGATCTTTGTCTAAATCATCTCTGAATTGTCTCTTGAAAATATCCTGAACTAAGGATCCGAATTAGATCATTGTCTTGATCGTTTCTGAACAGTCTTTGGAAAATATTTTGAATTAAGTATCAGAATTAGATCTTTGTCTTGATCTTTTCTGAACTGACTATGGAAATTATTATGAACTAAGTATCAGAACTAGATCTTTGCCTTGATCGTCTCTGAGCTATTTCTGGAAAATATCCTGAAATAAGTATCAGAACTAGATCAGTGTCTTGATCGTTTCTGAACTATATCTGGAAAATATCCTGAACTAAGTATCAGAACTAGATCTTTGTCTTGATCTTTTCTGAACTGTCTTTGGAAAATATCATGAACTAAATATCAGAAATAGATCTTTGTCTTAATCCTTTCTGAACTTCTCTGGATAATATCCTGAACTAAGTATCAGAACTAGATGTTTGTAATGATCCTTTATGAACTATCTCTGGAAAATATCCTGAACTAAGTATCGTAACTAGATATTTGTCTTGATCGATTCTGAACTATCTATGGAAAATATATTCAACTAAGTATCAGAACTAGATCTTTGTCTTGATCGTCTCTGAACTGTCACTTGAAAATATCCTGAACTCAGTATCAGAGCAAGATCTTTGACTTGATCATTTCTGAACTGTCTCTTGAAAATATCATGAACTAAGTATCAGAACTAGATCTTTGTCTTGATCTTTTCTAAACTGTCTATAGAAAATATCCTGAACTAAATATCAAAACCAGATCATTGTCTTGACCCTATCTGAACTTTCTCTGAAAAATATCTTGAACTAATTATCAGAACTAGATCTTTGTCCTGATCCTTTCTGAACTGTCTCTAGAAAATATTGTGAACTAAGTATCAGAACTAGAGCTTTATCTTGATCGTCTCTGAACTGTCTCTGGATAATATCCTAAACTAAGTATCAAAACTAGATCTTTGTCTTGATCGTTTCTGAATTGTATATGGAAAAAATCCTTAACTAAGTATCAGAACTAGATCTTTGTCTTGCTTGTTTCTGATTTGTCTCTGGAAAATATCCTGAACTAACTATCAAAACTAGATCTTTGTCTTGACCCTATCTGAACTTTCTCTGGAAAATATCTTGACCTAATTATCAGAACTAAATCTTTGTCTTGATCATTTCAGAAGTGTTTCTGGAAAATATTTTGAACTAAGTATCCGAACAAGATCATTTTCTTGATCGTCTCTGAACTGTCTCTGGAAAATATCATGAACTAAGTATCAGAACTAGATCTTTGTCTTGATTGTCTCTGAACTGACTCTGGAAAATATCCTGAACTAAGTAACAAAACAAGATCTTTGTCTTGATCGTTTCTGAACTGTCTCTGGAAAATATCCTGAACTAAGTATCAGAACTAGATCTTTGTCTTGATCTTTTCTGAACTGTCTCTGAAAAATATCCTGAACTAAGTATCAAAATTAGATCTTTGTCTTGATCTTTTCTGAACTGTCTTTGGAAAATATCTTGAACTAAGTATCTGAACTAGATCTATGTCTTGATCGTCTCTGAACTGACTCTGGAAAATAACCTGAACTAAGTATCAGAACTAGATCTTTGTCTTGATCATTTCTGAATTGTATATGGAAAATATCCTGAACTAAGTATCGGAACTAGATCTTTGTCTTGCTCGTGTCTGAATTGTCTCTTGAAAATATCCTGAAGTAAGTATCAGGACAAGATCTTTGTCTTGATCCTTTCTGAACTGTCTGTGGAAAATATCCTGAACTAAGTATCAAAACAAGATATTTGTCTTGATCTTTTCTGAACTGTCTTTGGAAAATATCTTGAACTAAGTATCTGAACTAGATCTTTGTCTTGATCGTCTCTGAACTGACTCTGGAAAATAACCTGAACTAAGTATCAGAACTAGATCTTTGTCTTGATCATTTCTGAATTGTATATGGAAAATATCCTGAACTAAGTATCGGAACTAGATCTTTGTCTTGCTCGTTTCTGAATTGTCTCTTGAAAATATCCTGAAGTAAGTATCAGGACAAGATCTTTGTCTTGATCCTTTCTGAACTGTCTGTGGAAAATATCTTGAACTAAGTATCAGAACTAGATCTTTGTCTTGATCCTCTCTGAACTGTCTATGGAAAATATCCTGAACTAAGTTTCAGAACTAGATCTTTGTCTTGATCTTTTCTGAACTGTCTCTAGAAAATATCCTTAACTAAGTATCAGAACTAGATCTTTGTCTTGATCATTTTTCTGAATTGTCTCTGGAAAATATCCTGAACTAAGTATCAGAACTAGATCTTTGTCTTAATCGTTTCTGAACTGTCTCAGGAAAATATCCCGAACTAAGTATTAGAACTAGATCTTTGTCTTGATCGTTTCTGACATGTCTATGGAAAATGTTATGAACTAAGTATCAGAACTAGATCTTTGTCTAAATCATCTCTGAATTGTCTCTTGAAAATATCCTGAACTAAGGATCCGAATTAGATCACTGTCTTGATCGTTTCTGAACAGTCTTTGGAAAATATTTTGAATTAAGTATCAGAATTAGATCTTTGTCTTGATCTTTTCTGAACTGACTATGGAAATTATTATGAACTAAGTATCAGAACTAGATCTTTGCCTTGATCGTCTCTGAGCTATTTCTGGAAAATATCCTGAAATAAGTATCAGAACTAGATCAGTGTGTTGATCGTTTCTGAACTATATCTGGAAAATATCCTGAACTAAGTATCAGAACTAGATCTTTGTCTTAATCTTTTCTGAACTGTCTTTGGAAAATATCATGAACTAAATATCAGAAATAGATCTTTGTCTTAATCCTTTCTGAACTGTCTCTGGATAATATCCTAAACTAAGTATCAGAACTAGATCTATGTATTGATCCTTTATGAACTATCTCTAATAAATATCCTGAACTAAGTATCATAACTAGATATTTGTCTTGATCGATTCTGAACTATCTATGGAAAATATATTCAACTAAGTATCAGAACTAGATCTTTGTCTTGATCGTCTCTGAACTGTCTCTAGAAAATACCGTGAACTAAGTATCAGAACTAGATCTTTATCTTGATCGTCTTTGAACTGTCTCTGGATAATATCCTGAACTAAGTATCAAAACTAGATCTTTGTCTTGATCGTTTCTGAATTGTATATGGAAAATATCCTTAACTAAGTATCGGAACTAGATCTTTGTCTTGCTCGTTTCTGATTTGTCTCTGGAAAATATCCTGAACTAACTATCAGAACTAGATCTTTGTCTTGACCCTATCTCAACTTTCTCTGGAAAATATCTTGACCTAATTATCAGAACTAGATCTTTGTCTTGATCATTTATGAAGTGTTTCTGGAAAATATTTTGAACTAAGTATCCGAACAAGATCATTTTCTTGATCGTCTCTGAACTGTCTCTGGAAAATATCCTGAACTAAGTATCAGAACTAGATCTTTGTCTTGATTGTCTCTGAACTGACTCTGGAAATTATCCTGAACTATGTAACAAAACAAGATCTTTGTCTTGATCGTTTCTAAACTGTCTCTGGAAAATATCCTGAACTAAGTATCAGAACTAGATCTTTGTATTGATCCTTTATGAACTATCTCTGGAAAATATCCTGAACTAAGTATCATAACTAGATATTTGTCTTGATCGATTCTGAACTATCTATGGAAAATATATTTAACTAAGTATCAGAACTAGATCTTTGTCTTGATCGTCTCTGAACTGTCTCTTGAAAATATCCTGAACTCAGTATCAGAGCAAGATCTTTGACTAGATCATTTCTGAACTGTCTCTTGAAAATATCATGAACTAAGTATCAGAACTAGATCTTTGTCTTGATCTTTTCTAAACTGTCTATAGAAAATATCCTGAACTAAATATCAAAACCAGATCATTGTCTTGACCCTATCTGAACTTTCTCTGGAAAATATCTTGAACTAATTATCAGAACTAGATCTTTGTCTAGATCCTTTCTGAACTGTCTCTAGAAAATATCGTGAACTAAGTATTAGAACTAGATCTTTATCTTGATCGTCTCTGAACTGTCTCTGGATAATATCCTGAACTAAGTATCAAAACTAGATCTTTGTCTTGATCGTTTCTGAATTGTATATGGAAAACATCCTTAACTAAGTATCGGAACTAGATCTTTGTCTTGCTCGTTTCTGATTTGTCTCTGGAAAATATCCTGAACTAACTATCAGAACTAGATCTTTGTCTTGACCCTATCTGAACTTTCTCTGGAAAATATCTTGACCTAATTATCAGAACTAGATCTTTGTCTTGATCATTTCTGAAGTGTTTCTTGAAAATATTTTGAACTAAGTATCCGAACAAGATCATTTTCTTGATCGTCTCTGAACTGTCTCTGGAAAATATCATGAACTAAGTATCAGAACTAGATCTTTGTCTTGATTGTCTCTAAACTGACTCTGGAAAATATCCTGAACTAAGTAACAAAACAAGATCTTTGTCTTGATCGTTTCTGAACTGTCTTTGGAAAATATCCTGAACTAAGTATCAGATCTAGATCTTTGTCTTAATCTTTTCTGAACTGTCTCTGAAAAATATCCTGAACTATGTATCAAAACTAGATCTTTGTCTTGATCTTTTCTGAACTGTCTTTGGAAAATATCTTGAACTAAGTATCAGAACTAGATCTTTGTCTTGATCGTCTCTGAACTGACTCTGGAAAATAACCTGAACTAAGTTTCAGAACTAGATCTTTGTCTTGATCATTTCTGAATTGTATATGGAAAATATCCTGAACTAAGTATCGGAACTAGATCTTTGTCTTGCTCGTTTCTGAATTGTCTCTTGAAAATATCCTGAAGTAAGTATCAGGACAAGATCTTTGTCTTGATCCTTTCTGAACTGTCTGTGGAAAATATCCTGAACTAAGTATCAGAACTAGATCTTTGTCTTGATCCTCTCTGAACTGTCTATGGAAAATATCCTGAACTAAGTTTCAGAACTAGATCTTTGTCTTGATCTTTTCTGAACTGTCTCTAGAAAATATCCTAAACTAAGTATCAGAACTAGATCTTTGTCTTGATCGTTTTTCTGAATTGTCTCTAGAAAATATCCTGAACTAAGTATCAGAACTAGATCTGTGTCTTAATCGTTTCTGAACTGTCTCAGGAAAATATCCCGAACTAAGTATTAGAACTAGATATTTGTCTTGATCGTTTCTGAACTGTCTATGGAAAATGTTATGAACTATGTATTAGAACTAGATCTTTGTCTAAATCATCTCTGAATTGTCTCTTGAAAATATCCTGAACTAAGGATCCGAATTAGATCATTGTCTTGATCGTTTCTGAACAGTCTTTGGAAAATATTTTGAATTAAGTATCAGAATTAGATCTTTGTCTTGATCTTTTCTGAACTGACTATGGAAATTATTATGAACTAAGTATCAGAACTAGATCTTTGCCTTGATCGTCTCTGAGCTATTTCTGGAAAATATCCTGAAATAAGTATCAGAACTAGATCAGTGTCTTGATCGTTTCTGAACTATATCTGGAAAATATCCTGAACTAAGTATCAGAACTAGATCTTTGTCTTGATCTTTTCTGAACTGTCTTTGGAAAATATCATGAACTAAATATCAGAAATAGATCTTTGTCTTAATCCTTTCTGAACTTCTCTGGATAATATCCTGAACTAAGTATCAGAACTAGATGTTTGTATTGATCCTTTATGAACTATCTCTGGAAAATATCCTGAACTAAGTATCGTAACTAGATATTTGTCTTGATCGATTCTGAACTATCTATGGAAAATATATTTAACTAAGTATCAGAACTAGATCTTTGTCTTGATCGTCTCTGAACTGTCTCTTGAAAATATCCTGAACTCAGTATCAGAGCAAGATCTTTGACTAGATCATTTCTGAACTGTCTCTTGAAAATATCATGAACTAAGTATCAGAACTAGATCTTTGTCTTGATCTTTTCTAAACTGTCTATAGAAAATATCCTGAACTAAATATCAAAACCAGATCATTGTCTTGACCCTATCTGAACTTTCTCTGGAAAATATCTTGAACTAATTATCAGAACTAGATCTTTGTCTAGATCCTTTCTGAACTGTCTCTAGAAAATATCGTGAACTAAGTATTAGAACTAGATCTTTATCTTGATCGTCTCTGAACTGTCTCTGGAAAATATCATGAACTAAGTATCAAAACTAGATCTTTGTCTTGATCGTTTCTGAATTGTATATGGAAAACATCCTTAACTAAGTATCGGAACTAGATCTTTGTCTTGCTCGTTTCTGATTTGTCTCTGGAAAATATCCTGAACTAACTATCAAAACTAGATCTTTGTCTTGACCCTATCTGAACTTTCTCTGGAAAATATCTTGACCTAATTATCAGAACTAGATCTTTGTCTTGATCATTTCTGAAGTGTTTCTTGAAAATATTTTGAACTAAGTATCCGAACAAGATCATTTTCTTGATCGTCTCTGAACTGTCTCTGGAAAATATCATGAACTAAGTATCAGAACTAGATCTTTGTCTTGATTGTCTCTGAACTGACTCTGGAAAATATCCTGAACTAAGTAACAAAACAAGATCTTTGTCTTGATCGTTTCTGAACTGTCTCTGGAAAATATCCTGAACTAAGTATCAGAACTAGATCTTTGTCTTGATCTTTTCTGAACTGTCTCTGAAAAATATCCTGAACTAAGTATCAAAACTAGATCTTTGTCTTGATCTTTTCTGAACTGTCTTTGGAAAATATCTTGAACTAAGTATCTGAACTAGATCTATGTCTTGATCGTCTCTGAACTGACTCTGGAAAATAACCTGAACTAAGTATCAGAACTAGATCTTTGTCTTGATCATTTCTGAATTGTATATGGAAAATATCCTGAACTAAGTATCGGAACTAGATCTTTGTCTTGCTCGTTTCTGAATTGTCTCTTGAAAATATCCTGAAGTAAGTATCAGGACAAGATCTTTGTCTTGATCCTTTCTGAACTGTCTGTGGAAAATATCCTGAACTAAGTATCAAAACTAGATATTTGTCTTGATCTTTTCTGAACTGTCATTGGAAAATATCTTGAACTAAGTATCTGAACTAGATCTTTGTCTTGATCGTCTCTGAACTGACTCTGGAAAATAACCTGAACTAAGTATCAGAACTAGATCTTTGTCTTGATCATTTCTGAATTGTATATGGAAAATATCCTGAACTAAGTATCGGAACTAGATCTTTGTCTTGCTCGTTTCTGAATTGTCTCTTGAAAATATCCTGAAGTAAGTATCAGGACAAGATCTTTGTCTTGATCCTTTCTGAACTGTCTGTGGAAAATATCTTGAACTAAGTATCAGAACTAGATCTTTGTCTTGATCCTCTCTGAACTGTCTATGGAAAATATCCTGAACTAAGTTTCAGAACTAGATCTTTGTCTTGATCTTTTCTGAACTGTCTCTAGAAAATATCCTTAACTAAGTATCAGAACTAGATCTTTGTCTTGATCATTTTTCTGAATTGTCTCTGGAAAATATCCTGAACTAAGTATCAGAACTAGATCTTTGTCTTAATCGTTTCTGAACTGTCTCAGGAAAATATCCCGAACTAAGTATTAGAACTAGATCTTTGTCTTGATCGTTTCTGACATGTCTATGGAAAATGTTATGAACTAAGTATCAGAACTAGATCTTTGTCTAAATCATCTCTGAATTGTCTCTTGAAAATATCCTGAACTAAGGATCCGAATTAGATCACTGTCTTGATCGTTTCTGAACAGTCTTTGGAAAATATTTTGAATTAAGTATCAGAATTAGATCTTTGTCTTGATCTTTTCTGAACTGACTATGGAAATTATTATGAACTAAGTATCAGAACTAGATCTTTTCCTTGATCGTCTCTGAGCTATTTCTGGAAAATATCCTGAAATAAGTATCAGAACTAGATCAGTGTGTTGATCGTTTCTGAACTATATCTGGAAAATATCCTGAACTAAGTATCAGAACTAGATCTTTGTCTTGATCTTTTCTGAACTGTCTTTGGAAAATATCATGAACTAAATATCAGAAATAGATCTTTGTCTTAATCCTTTCTGAACTGTCTCTGGATAATATCCTAAACTAAGTATCAGAACTAGATCTTTGTATTGATCCTTTATGAACTATCTCTAATAAATATCCTGAACTAAGTATCATAACTAGATATTTGTCTTGATCGATTCTGAACTATCTATGGAAAATATATTCAACTAAGTATCAGAACTAGATCTTTGTCTTGATCGTCTCTGAACTGTCTCTAGAAAATACCGTGAACTAAGTATCAGAACTAGATCTTTATCTTGATCGTCTTTGAACTGTCTCTGGATAATATCCTGAACTAAGTATCAAAACTAGATCTTTGTCTTGATCGTTTCTGAATTGTATATGGAAAATATCCTTAACTAAGTATCGGAACTAGATCTTTGTCTTGCTCGTTTCTGATTTGTCTCTGGAAAATATCCTGAACTAACTATCAGAACTAGATCTTTGTCTTGACCCTATCTCAACTTTCTCTGGAAAATATCTTGACCTAATTATCAGAACTAGATCTTTGTCTTGATCATTTCTGAAGTGTTTCTGGAAAATATTTTGAACTAAGTATCCGAACAAGATCATTTTCTTGATCGTCTCTGAACTGTCTCTGGAAAATATCCTGAACTAAGTATCAGAACTAGATCTTTGTCTTGATTGTCTCTGAACTGACTCTGGAAATTATCCTGAACTAAGTAACAAAACAAGATCTTTGTCTTGATCGTTTCTGAACTGTCTCTGGAAAATATCCTGAACTAAGTATCAGAGCTAGATCTTTGTCTTGATCTTTTCTGAACTGTGTCTGAAAAATATCCTGAACTAAGTATCAAAACTAGATCTTTGTTTTGATCTTTTATGAATTGTCTTTGGAAAATATCTTGAACTAAGTATCAGAACTAGATCTCTGTCTTGATCTTTTCTGATCAGTCTCTAGAAAATATCATGAACTAAATATCAGAACTAGATCTTTGTCTTGACCCTGTCTGATCTTTCTCTGGAAAATATCCTGAACTAATTATCAGAACTAGATCTTCTTCTTGATGTTTCTGAACTGTCTTTGGAAAATATTCTGAACTAAGTATTAGAACAAGATCTTTGTCTTGATCGTCTCTGAACTGACTCTGGAAAATAACCTGAACTAAGTATCAGAACTAGATCTTTGTCTTGATCATTTATGAATTGTATATGGAAAATATCCTGAACTAAGTATCGGAACTAGATCTTTGTCTTGCTCGTTTCTGAATTGTATATGGAAAATATCCTGAACTAAGTATCGAAACTAGATCTTTGTCTTGCTTGTTTCTGAATTGTCTCTGGAAAATATCATGAACTAAGTATCAGAACTAGATCTTTGTCTTAATCGTTTCTGAACTGTCTCAGGAAAATATCTCGAACTAAGTATTAGAACTAAATCTTTGTCTTGATCGTTTCTGAACTGTCTATGGAAAATGTTATGAACTAAGTATCAGAACTAGATCTTTGTCTTGATCATCTCTGAATTATCTCTTGAAAATATCCTGAACTAAGGATCCGAATTAGATCATTGTCTTGATCGTTTCTGAACAGTCTTTGGAAAATATTTTGATTTAAGTATCAAAATTAGATCTTTGTCTTGATCTTTTCTGAACTGGCTATGGAAATTATTATAAACTAAGTATCAGAACTAGATCTTTGTCTTGATCGTCTCTGAGCTATTTCTGGAAAATATCCTGAAATAAGTATCAAAACTAGATCAGTGTCTTGATCGTTTCTGAACTATATCTGGAAAATATCTTGAACTAAGTATCAGAACTAGATCTTTGTCTTGATCTTTTCTGAACTGTCTTTGGAAAATATCATGAACTAAATATCAGAAATAGATCTTTGTCTTGATCCTTTCTTAACTGTCTCTGGATAATATCCTGAACTAAGTATCAGAACTAGATCTTTGTATTGATCCTTTTTGAACTATCTCTGGAAAATATCCCGAACTAAGTATCATAACTAGATATTTGTCTTGATCGATTCTGAACTATCTATGGTAAATATATTCAACTAAGTATCAGAACTAGATCTTGGTCTTGATCGTCTCTGAACTGTCTCTTGAAAATATCCTTAACTCAGTATCAGAGCAAGATCTTTGACTTGATCATTTCTGAACTGTCTCTTGAAAATATCCTGAACTAAGTATCAGAACTAGATCTTTGTCTTGATCTTTTCTAAACTGTCTATAGAAAATATCCTGAACTAAATATCAAAACCAGATCATTGTCTTGACCCTATCTGAACTTTCTCTAGAAAATATCTTGAACTAATTATCAGAACTAGATCTTTGTCTTGATCCTTTCTGAACTATCTCTAGAAAATATCGTGAACTAACTATCAGAACTAGATCTTTATCTTGATCGTCTCTGAACTGTCTCTGGATAATATCCTGAACTAAGTATCAAAACTAGATCCTTGTCTTGATCGTTTCTGAATTGTATATGGAAAAAATCCTTAACTAAGTATCGGAACTAGATCTTTGACTTGATCATTTCTGAACTGTCTCTTGAAAATATCCTGAACTAAGTATCAGAACTAGATCTTTGTCTTGATCTTTTCTAAACTGTCTATAGAAAATATCCTGAACTAAATATCAAAACCAGATCATTGTCTTGACCCTATCTGAACTTTCTCTGGAAAATATCTTGAACTAATTATCAGAACTAGATCTTTGTCTTGATCCTTTCTGAACTGTCTCTAGAAAATATCGTGAAATAAGTATCAGAACTAGATCTTTATCTTGATCGTCTCTGAACTGTCTCTGGATAATATCCTGAACTAAGTATCAAAACTAGATCTTTGTCTTGATCGTTTCTGAATTATATATGGAAAAAATCCTTAACTAAGTATCGGAACTAGATCTTTGTGTCGCTCGTTTCTGATTTGTCTCTGGAAAATATCCTGAACTAACTATCAGAACTAGATCTTTTTCTTGACCCTATCTGAACTTTCTCTGGAAAATATCTTGACCTAATTATCAGAACTAGATCTTTGTCTTGATCATTTCTGAAGTGTTTCTGGAAAAGATTTTGAACTAAGTATCCGAACAAGATCATTTTCTTGATCGTCTCTGAACTGTCTCTGGAAAATATCATGAACTATGTATCAAAACTAGATCTTTTTCTTGATCTTTTCTGAACTGTCTTTGGAAAATATCTTAAACTAAGTATCAGAACTAGATCTCTGTCTTGATCTTTTCTGATCAGTCTCTAGAAAATATCATGAACTAAATATCAGAACTAGATCTTTGTCTTGACCCTGTCTGATCTTTCTCTGGAAAATATCCTGAACTAATTATCAGAACTAGATCTTCTTCTTGATGTTTCTGAACTGTCTTTGGAAAATATTCTGAACTAAGTATTAGAACTAGATCTTTGTCTTGATCGTCTCTGAACTGACTCTGGAAAATAACCTGAACTAAGTATCATAACTAGATCTTTGTCTTGATCATTTCTGAATTGTATATGGAAAATATCCTGAACTAAGTAACGGAACTAGATCTTTGTCTTGCTTGTTTCTGAATTGTCTCTGGAAAATATCATGAAGTAAGTATCAGGACAAGATCTTTGTCTTCATCCTTTCTGAACTGTCTGTGGAAAATATCCTGAACTAAGTATCAGAAATAGATCTTTGTCTTGATCCTCTCTGAACTGTCTATGGAAAATATCCTGAACTAAGTTTCAGAACTAGATCTTTGTCTTGATCTTTTCTGAACTGTCTCTAGAAAATATCCTAAACTAAGTATCAGAACTAGATCTTTGTCTTGATCGTTTTTCTGAATTGTCTCTGGAAAATATCCTGAACTAAGTATCAAAACTAGATCTTTATCTTAATCGTTTCTGAACTGTCTCAGGAAAATATCCCGAACTAAGTATTAGAACTAAATCTTTGTCTTGATCGTTTCTGAACTGTCTATGGAAAATGTTATGAACTAAGTATCAGAACTAGATCTTTGTCTTGATCATATCTGAATTATCTCTTGAAAATATCCTGAACTAAGGATCCGAATTAGATCATTGTCTTGATCGTTTCTGAACAGTCTTTGGAAAATATTTTGATTTAAGTATCAGAATTAGATCTTTGTCTTGATCTTTTCTGAACTGGCTATGGAAATTATTATAAACTAATTATCCGAACTAGATCTTTGTCTTGATCGTCTCTGAGCTATTTCTGGAAAATATCCTGAAATAAGTATCAGAACTAGATCAGTGTCTTGATCGTTTCTGAACTATATCTGGAAAATATCTTGAACTAAGTATCAGAACTAGATCTTTGTCTTGATCTTTTCTGAACTGTCTTTGGAAAATATCATGAACTAAATATCAGAAATAGATCTTTGTCTTGATCCTTTCTGAACTGTCTCTGGATAATATCCTGAACTAAGTATCAGAACTAGATCTTTGTATTGATCCTTTATGAACTATCTCTGGAAAATATCCTGAACTAAGTATCATAACTAGATATTTGTCTTGATCGATTCTGAACTATCTATGGTAAATATATTCAACTAAGTATCAGAACTAGATCTTGGTCTTGATCGTCTCTGAACTGTCTCTTGAAAATATCCTTAACTCAGTATCAGAGCAAGATCTTTGACTTGATCATTTCTGAACTGTCTCTTGAAAATATCCTGAACTAAGTATCAGAACTAGATCTTTGTCTTGATCTTTTCTAAACTGTCTATAGAAAATATCCTGAACTAAATATCAAAACCAGATCATTGTCTTGACCCTATCTGAACTTTCTCTGGAAAATATCTTGAACTAATTATCAGAACTAGATCTTTGTCTTGATCCTTTCTGAACTATCTCTAGAAAATATCGTGAACTAACTATCAGAACTAGATCTTTATCTTGATCGTCTCTGAACTGTCTCTGGATAATATCCTGAACTAAGTATCAAAACTAGATCCTTGTCTTGATCGTTTCTGAATTGTATATGGAAAAAATCCTTAACTAAGTATCGGAACTAGATCTTTGACTTGATCATTTCTGAACTGTCTCTTGAAAATATCCTGAACTAAGTATCAGAACTAGATCTTTGTCTTGATCTTTTCTAAACTGTCTATAGAAAATATCCTGAACTAAATATCAAAACCAGATCATTGTCTTGACCCTATCTGAACTTTCTCTGGAAAATATCTTGAACTAATTATCAGAACTAGATCTTTGTCTTGATCCTTTCTGAACTGTCTCTAGAAAATATCGTGAAATAAGTATCAGAACTAGATCTTTATCTTGATCGTCTCTGAACTGTCTCTGGATAATATCCTGAACTAAGTATCAAAACTAGATCTTTGTCTTGATCGTTTCTGAATTGTATATGGAAAAAATCCTTAACTAAGTATCGGAACTAGATCTTTGTGTCGCTCGTTTCTGATTTGTCTCTGGAAAATATCCTGAACTAACTATCAGAACTAGATCTTTTTCTTGACCCTATCTGAACTTTCTCTGGAAAATATCTTGACCTAATTATCAGAACTAGATCTTTGTCTTGATCATTTCTGAAGTGTTTCTGGAAAAGATTTTGAACTAAGTATCCGAACAAGATCATTTTCTTGATCGTCTCTGAACTGTCTCTGGAAAATATCATGAACTATGTATCAAAACTAGATCTTTTTCTTGATCTTTTCTGAACTGTCTTTGGAAAATATCTTAAACTAAGTATCAGAACTAGATCTCTGTCTTGATCTTTTCTGATCAGTCTCTAGAAAATATCATGAACTAAATATCAGAACTAGATCTTTGTCTTGACCCTGTCTGATCTTTCTCTGGAAAATATCCTGAACTAATTATCAGAACTAGATCTTCTTCTTGATGTTTCTGAACTATCTTTGGAAAATATTCTGAACTAAGTATTAGAACTAGATCTTTGTCTTGATCGTCTCTGAACTGACTCTGGAAAATAACCTGAACTAAGTATCATAACTAGATCTTTGTCTTGATCATTTCTGAATTGTATATGGAAAATATCCTGAACTAAGTAACGGAACTAGATCTTTGTCTTGCTTGTTTCTGAATTGTCTCTGGAAAATATCATGAAGTAAGTATCAGGACAAGATCTTTGTCTTCATCCTTTCTGAACTGTCTGTGGAAAATATCCTGAACTAAGTATCAGAAATAAATCTTTGTCTTGATCCTTTCTGAACTGTCTATGGAAAATATCCTGAACTAAGTTTCAGAACTAGATCTTTGTCTTGATCTTTTCTGAACTGTCTCTAGAAAATATCCTAAACTAAGTATCAGAACTAGATCTTTGTCTTGATCGTTTTTCTGAATTGTCTCTGGAAAATATCCTGAACTAAGTATCAAAACTAGATCTTTATCTTAATCGTTTCTGAACTGTCTCAGGAAAATATCCCGAACTAAGTATTAGAACTAAATCTTTGTCTTGATCGTTTCTGAACTGTCTATGGAAAATGTTATGAACTAAGTATCAGAACTAGATCTTTGTCTTGATCATCTCTGAATTGTCTCTTGAAAATATCCTGAACTAAGGATCCGAATTAGATCATTGTCTTGATCGTTTTTGAACAGTCTTTGGAAAATATTTTGATTTAAGTATCAGAATTAGATCTTTGTCTTGATCTTTTTTGAACTGACTATGGAAATTATTATGAACTAATTATCCGAACTAGATCTTTGTCTTGATCGTCTCTGAGCTATTTCTGGAAAATATCCTGAAATAAGTATCAGAACTAGATCAGTGTCTTGATCGTTTCTGAACTATATCTGGAAAATATCCTGAACTAAGTATCAGAACTAGATCTTTGTCTTGATCTTTTCTGAACTGTCTTTGGAAAATATCATGAACTAAATATCAGAAATAGATCTTTGTCTTGATCCTTTCTGAACTGTCTCTGGATAATATCCTGAACTAAGTATCAGAACTAGATCTTTGTATTGATCCTTTCTGAACTATCTCTGGAAAATATCCTGAACTAAGTATCATAACTAGATATTTGTCTTGATCGATTCTGAACTATCTATGGAAAATATATTAAACTAAGTATCAGAACTAGATCTTGGTCTTGATCGTCTCTGAACTGTCTCTTGAAAATATCTTGAACTAAGTATCAGAGCAAGATCTTTGACTTGATCATTTCTGAACTGTCTCTTGAAAATATCCTGAACTAAGTATCAGAACTAGATCTTTGTCTTGATCTTTTCTAAACTGTCTATAGAAAATATCCTGAACTAAATATCAAAACCAGATCATTGTCTTGACCCTATCTGAACTTTCTCTGGAAAATATCTTGAACTAATTATCAGAACTAGATCTTTGTCTTGATCCTTTCTGAACTGTCTCTAGAAAATATCGTGAACTAAGTATCAGAACTAGATCTTTATCTTGATCGTCTCTGAACTGTCTCTGGATAATATTCTGAACTAAGTATCAAAACTAGATCTTTGTCTTGATCATTTCTGAATTGTATATGGAAAAAATCCTTAACTAAGTATCGGAACTAGATCTTTGTCTCGCTCGTTTCTGATTTGTCTCTGGAAAATATCCTGAACTAACTATCAGAACTAGATCTTTTTCTTGACCCTATCTGAACTTTCTCTGGAAAATATCTTGACCTAATTATCAGAACTAGATCTTTGTCTTGATCATTTCTGAAGTGTTTCTGGAAAAGATTTTGAACTAAGTATCCGAACAAGATCATTTTCTTGATCGTCTCTGAACTGTCTCTGGAAAATATCCTGAACTAAGTATCAAAACTAGATCTTTGTCTTGATCTTTTCTGAACTGTCTTTGGAAAATATCTTGAACTAAGTATCAGAACTAGATCTTTGTCTTGATCTTTTCTGATCAGTCTCTAGAAAATATTATGAACTAAATATCAGAACTAGATCTTTGTCTTGACCCTGTCTGATCTTTCTCTGGAAAATATCCTGAACTAATTATCAGAACTAAATCTTCTTCTTGATGTTTCTGAACTGTCTTTGGAAAATATTCTGAACTAAGTATTAGAACTAGATCTTTGTCTTGATCGTCTCTGAACTGACTCTGGAAAATAACCTGAACTAAGTATCAGAACTAGATCTTTGTCTTGATCATTTCTGAATTGTATATGGAAAATATCCTGAACTAAGTATCGGAACTAGATCTTTGTCTTGCTCGTTTCTGAATTGTCTCTGGAAAATATCATGAAGTAAGTATCAGGACAAGATCTTTGTCTTGATCCTTTCTGAACAGTCTGTGGAAAATTTCCTGAACTATGTATCAGAAATAGATCTTTGTCTTGATCCTCTCTAAACTGTCTATGGAAAATATCCTGAACTAAGTTTCAGAACTAGATCTTTGTTTTGATCTTTTCTGAACTGTCTCTAGAAAATATCCTAAACTAAGTATCAGAACTAGATCTTTGTCTTGATCGTTTTTCTGAATTGTCTCTGGAAAATATCCTGAACTAAGTATCAGAACTAGATCTTTGTCTTAATCGTTTCTGAACTGTCTCAGGAAAATATCCCGAACTAAGTATTAGAACTAAATCTTTGTCTTGATCGTTTTTGAACTGTCTATGGAAAATGTTATGAACTAAGTATCAGAACTAGATCTTTGTCTTGATCATCTCTGAATTGTCTCTTGAAAATATCCTGAACTAAGGATCCGAATTAGATCATTGTCTTGATCGTTTCTGAACAGTCGTTGGAAAATATTTTGAATTAAGTATCAGAATTAGATCTTTGTCTTGATCTTTTCTGAACTGACTATGGAAATTATTATGAACTAAGTCTCAGAACTAGATCTTTGTCTTGATCGTCTCTGAGCTATTTCTGGAAAATATCCTGAAATAAGTATCAGAACTAGATCAGTGTCTTGATCGTTTCTGAACTATATCTGGAAAATATCCTGAAGTAAGTATCAGAACTAGTTCTTTGTCTTGATCTTTTCTGAACTGTCTCTTGAAAATATCATGAACTAAATATCAGAAATAGGTCTTTGTCTTGATCCTTTCTGAACTGTCTCTGGATAATATCCTGAACTAAGTATCGGAACTAGATCTTTGTATTAATCCTTTATGAACTATCTCTGGAAATTATCCTGAACTAAGTATCATAACTAGATATTTGGCTTGATCGATTCTGAACTATCTATGGAAAATATATTCAACTAAGTATCAGAACTAGATCTTGGTCTTGATCGTCTCTGAACTGTCTCTTGAAAATATCCTGAACTAAGATTCAGAGCAAGATCTTTGACTTGATCATTTCTGAATTGTCTCTTGAAAATATCTTGACCTAATTATCAGAACTAGATCTTTGTCTTGATCATTTCAGAATTGTTTCTGGTAAATATTTTGAATTAAGTATCAGAACTAGATCTTTTTCTTGATTGTCTCTGAACTGTCTCTGGAAACTATCCTGAACTAAGTATCAGAACTAGATCTTTGTCTTGATCGTCTCTGAACTGACTCTGGAAAATATCCTGAACTAAGTATCAGAACTAGATCTTTGTCTTGATCTTTTCTGAATTTCTATAGAAAATATCGTGAACTAAGTATCAGAACTAGATCTTTATCTTGATCATCTCTGAACTGTCTTTGGAAAATATCCTGAACTAAGTATCAGAACTAGATCTTTGTCTTGATCGTTTCTGAATTGTATATGGAAAATATCATGAACTAAGTATCGGAACTAGATATTTGTCTAGCTCGTTTCTGAACTGTCTCTGGAAAATATCCTGAAGTAAGTATCAGGACAAGATCTTTGTCTTGATCCTTTCTGAACTATCTCTGGAAAAAATCCTGAACTAAGTATCAGAACTAGATCTTTGTCTTGATCTTTTCTAAACCGTCTCTAGAAAATATCCTGAACTAACTATCAAAACTAGATCTTTGTCTTGATCGTTTCTGAATTGTCTCTGGAAAATATCCTGAACTAAGTATCAGAACTAGATCTTTGTGTTAATCGTTTCTGAACTGTCTCTGGAAAATATCCCGAACTAAGTATCAGAACTAGATCTTTGTCTTGATCGTTTCTGATCTGTCTATGGAAAATATTATGAACTAAGTATCAGAACTAGATCTTTGTCTTGATCATCTCTGAATTGTCTCTTGAAAATATCTTGAACTAAGGATCCAAACTAGATCATTCTCTTGATCGTTTCTGAACAGTCTTTGGAAAATATTTTTAATTAAGTATCAGAACTAGATCTTTGTCTTGATCGTCTCTGAGCTATTTCTGGAAAATATCCTGAACTAAGTATCAGATCTAGATCAGTGACTTGATCGTTTCTGAACTATATCTGGAAAATATCCTGAACTAAGTATCAGAACTATATCTTTGTCTTGATCTTTTCTGAACTGTCTCTGGAAAATATCATGAACTAAATATCAGAAATAGATCTTTGTCTTGAACCTTTATGAACTGTCTCTAGGTAATATCTTGAACTAAGTATCAGATCTAGATCTTTGTCTTGATCCTTTATGAACTATCTCTGGAAAATATCCTGAACTAAGTATCATAACTAGATCTTTATCTTGATCGATTCTAAACTATCTATGGAAAATATCCTCAACTAAGTATCTGAACTAGATCTTGGCCTTTATCGTCTCTGAACTGTCTCTGGAAAATATCCTGAACTAAGTATCAGAACAAGATCTTTGTCTTGATTATTTCTGAACTGTCTCTTGAAAATATCTTGAACTAAGTATCAGAACTAGATCTTAGTCTTGATCTTTTCTAAACTATCTCTAGAAAATATCCTGAATTAAGTATCAAGTCTAGATCTTTGTCTTGATCTTTTCTGAACTGTCTCTGGAATATATCCTGAACTAAATATCAGAAATAGATCTTTTTCTTGATTCTTTTTGAAGTGTCTCTGGATAATATCCTGAACTAAGTATCAGAACTAGATCTTTTTCTTGATCCTTTATGAACTATCTATGGAAAATATCCTGAATTAAGTATCATAACTAGATCTTAGTCTTGATCGATTCTGAACTATCAATGGAAAATATCCTCAACTAAGTATCAAAACAAGATATTTGTCTTTCTCGTTTCTGAACTGTCTCTGGAAACTAACCTGAACTAAGTATCACGACAAGATCTCTGTCTTGATCCTTTATGAACTGTCTCTGGAAAATATCCTGAACTAAGTATCAGAGCTAGATATTTGTGTTACCTTCTCTGAACTGTCTCTGTAAAATATCCTAAACTAAGTATCTGAACTAGATCATTGTCTTGATCATTTCTGAATTGTCTCTGGAAAATATCCTAAACTAAGTATCAGAATTAGATCTTTGTCTTGATCTTTTCTGATTTGGCTCTAGAAAATATCATGAACTAATTATCAGAACTAGATCTTTGTCTTGATCTGTTCTGTCTCTGGAAAATATCCTAAACTAAGTATCAGAATTAGATCTTTGTCTTGATCTTTTCTGATCTGGCTCTAGAAAATATCATGAACTAATTATGAACTAAGTATTAGAACTAGATCTTTGTCTTGATTGTCTCTGAACTGTCTCCGGAAAAAATCCAGAACTAAGTATCATAACTAGATCTCTGTCTTGATCGTTTCTGAACTGTCTCTGGAAAATATCCTGAACTAAGTATCAAAACTAGATCTTTGTCTTGATAGTTTCTTAACTGTCTATGGAAAATATTATGAACTAAGTATTAGAACTAGATCTTTATCTTGATCGTCTCTAAACTGTCTTTGGAAAATATCCTGAACTAAGTATCTGAACTAGATCATTGTCTTTATCCTTTCTGAATTGTCTCTAGAAAATATCCTGAACTAAGTATCAGAACTAGATCTTTGTCTTGATCTTTTCTGAAATCTCTATGGAAAATATCTTGAACTAAGTATCAGAACTAGATCTTTGTCTTGATCTTTTCTGAACTGCCTCTAGAAAATATCCTGAACTAAGTATCAGAACTATATCTTTGTCTTGATCCTTTATGAACTATCTCTGGAAAATATCCTGAACTAATTATTATAACTAGGTCTTTATCTTGATCGATTCTGAACTACCTATGGAAAATATCCTCAACTAAGTATCAGAACAAGATCTTGGTCTTGATCGTCTCTGAACTGTCTCTGGAAAAAATCCAGAACTAAGTATCAGAACTAGATCTTTGTCTTGATCCTCTCTGAACTGTCTATGGAAAATATCCTGAACCAAGTATCAGAACTAGATCTTTGTCTTAATCTTTTCTAAACCGTCTCTAGAAAATATCCTGAACTAACTATCAGAACTAGATCTTTGTCTTGACCCTATCTGAACTTTCTCAGCAAAATATCTTGACCTAATTATCAGAACTAGATCTTTGTCTTATTCATTTCTGAACTGTTTCTGGAAAATATTTTGAACTAAGTATCAGATCTAGATCTTTTTCTTGATCGTCTCTGAACTGTCTCTGTAAAATATCCTGAACTAAGTATCAAAACTAGATCTTTGTCTTGACCGTCTCTGAACTGACTCTGGGAAATATCCTGAACTAAGTATCAGAACTAGATCTTTGTCTTTATCGTTTCTGAACTGTCTCTAGAAAATATCCTGAACTAAGTATCAGAACTAGATCTTTGTCTTAATCGTTTCTGAACTGTCTATGGAAAATATCCTGAACTAAGTATCAGAACTAGATCTTTGTCTTGATCTTTTCTGAACTATCTCTAGAAAATATCGTGAACTAAGTATCAAAACTAGATCTTTATCTTGATCGTCTCTGAACTGTCTCTGGAAAATATCCTGAACTAAGTATCAAAACTAGATCTTTGTCTTGATCGATTTTGAACTACCTATGGAAAATATCCCGCACTAAGTATCGGAACTAGATCTTTGTCTTGCTCGTTTCTGAACTGTCTCTGGAAAATATCCTGAAGTAAGTATCAGGACAAGATCTTTGTCTTGATCCTTTCTGAACTGTTTCTGGTAAAAACCTGAACTAAGTATCAGAACTAGATCGTTGTCTTGATCATCTCTGAACTGTCTATGGAAAATATCCAGAACTAAGTATCAGAACTAGATCTTTGTCTTGATCTTTTCTAAACCGTCACTAGAAAATATCCTGAACTAACTATCAGAACTAGATCTTTGTCTTGACCCTATCTGAACTTTCTCTGGAAAATATCTTGACCTTATTATCAGAACTAGATATTTGTCTTGATCATTTCTGAACTGTTTCTGGAAAATATTTTGAACTAAGTATCAGAACTAGATCTTTGTCTTGATCCTCTCTGAACTGTCTATGGAAAATATCCTGAACCAAGTATCAGAACTAGATCTTTGTCTTAATCTTTTCTAAACCGTCTCTAGAAAATTTCCTGAACTAACTATCAGAACTAGATCTTTGTCTTGACCCTATCTGAACTTTCTCAGCAAAATATCTTGAACTAATTATCAGAACTAGATCTTTGTCTTAATCATTTCTGAACTGTTTCTGAAAAATATTTTGAACTAAGTATCAGATCTAGATCTTTTTCTTGATCGTCTCTGAACTGTCTCTGTAAAATATCCTGAACTAAGTATCAAAACTAGATCTTTGTCTTGACCGTATCTGAACTGACTCTGGGAAATATCCAGAACTAAGTATCACAACTAGATCTTTGTCTTGATCGTTTCTGAACTGTCTCTAGAAAATATCCTGAACTAAGTATCAGAACTAGATCTTTGTCTTAATCGTTTCTGAACTGTCTATAGAAAATATCCTGAACTAAGTATCAGAACTAGATCTTTGTCTTGATCTTTTCTGAACTATCTCTAGAAAATATCGTGAACTAAGTATTAAAACTAGATCTTTATCTTGATCGTCTCTGAACTGTCTCTGGAAAATATCCTGAACTAAGTATCAGAACTAGATCTTTGTCTTGATCGATTTTGAACTACATATGGAAAATATCCCGCACTAAGTATCGGAACTAGATCTTTGTCTTGCTCGTTTCTGAACTGTCTCTGGAAAATATCCTGAAGTAAGTATCAGGACAAAATCTTTGTCTTGATCCTTTCTGAACTGTTTCTGGTAAAAACCTGAACTAAGTATCAGAACTAGATCGTTGTCTTGATCATCTCTGAACTGTCTATGGAAAATATCCAGAACTAAGTATCAGAACTAGATCTTTGTCTTGATCTTTTCTAAACCGTCACTAGAAAATATCCTGAACTAACTATCAGAACTAGATCTTTGTCTTGACCCTATCTGAACTTTCTCTGGAAAATATCTTGACCTTATTATCAGAACTAGATATTTGTCTTGATCATTTCTGAACTGTTTCTGGAAAATATTTTGAACTAAGTATCAGAACTATATCTTTTTCTTGATCGTCTCTGAACAGTCTCTGGAAAATATCCTAAACTAAGTATCAGAACTAGATCTTTGTCTTTATCGTCTCTGAACTGACTCTGGAAAATATCCTGAACTAAGTATCAGAACTAGATCTTTGTCTTGATCTTTTTTGAACTGTCTCTAGAAAATATCCTGAACTAAGTATCAGAACTAGATCTTTGTCTTGATCCTTTATGAACTATCTCTGGAAAATATCCTGAACTAATTATAATAACTAGATCTTTGTCTTGATCGATTCTGAACTACCTATGGAAAATATCCTCAACTAAGTATCAGAACAAGATCTTGGGCTTGATCGTCTCTGAACTGTGTCTGGAAAATATCCTGAACTAAGTATCAGAACAAGATCTTTGTCTTGATCATTTCTGAACTGTCTCTTGAAAATATCCTGAACTAAGTATCAGAACTAGATCTTTGTCTTGATCTTTTCCAAACCGTCTCTAGAAAATATCCTAAACTAACAATCAGAACTAGATCTTTTTTACTTGAACCTATCTGAACTTTCTCTGGAAAATATATTGACCTAATAATCAGAAATAGATCTTTGTCTTGATCATTTCTGAACTATTTCTGGAAAATATTTTGAACTAAGTATCAGAACTAGATCTTTTTCTTGGTAGTCTCTTAACTGTCTCTGGAAAATATGCTGAACTAAGTATCAAAACAAGATCTTTGTCTTGATCGTCTCTGAACTGACTCTGGAAAATATCCCGAACTAAGTATCAGAACTAGATCTTTGTCTTGATCGTTTCTGAACTGTCTCTGGAAAATATCCTGAACTAAGTATATGAACTAGATCTTTGTATTGATCGTTTCTGAACTGTCTATGGAAAATATCCTGAACTAAGTATCAGAACTAGATCTTTGTCTTGATCTTTTCTGAACTGTCTCTAGAAAATATCGTGAACTAAGTATCAGAACTAGATCTTTATCTTTATCGTCTCTGAACTAACTATGGAAAATATCCTGAACTAAGTATCAAAACTAGATCTTTGTCTTGATCGTCTCTGAGTTATTTCTGGAAAATATCCTCAACTAAGTATCATACCTAGATCAGTGTCTTGATCATTTCTGAACTATATCTGGAAAATATCCTGAACTAAGTATCAGAACTAGATCTTTGTCTTGATCTTTTCTGAACTGTCTTTGGAAAATATCATGACCTAAATATCATAAATAGATCTTTGTCTTGATCCTTTCTGAACTGTCTCTGGATAATATCCTGAACTAAGTATCAGAAATAGATCTTTGTCTTGATCCTTTATGAACTATCTCTTGAAAATATCCTGAACTAAGTATCATAACTAGATCTTTGTCTTGATCGATTCTAAACTATCTATGGAAAATATCCTGACCTAAGTATCAAAACTAGATCTTTGTCTTGATCTTTTCTGAACTGTCTCTAGAAGATATCCTAAACTAAGTATCAGAACAAGATCTTTGTCTTGATCATTTCTGAATTTTCTCGGGAAAATATCCTCAACTAAGTATCAGAACAAGATCTTGGTCTTGATCGTCTCTGAACTGTGTCTGGAAAATATCCTGAACTAAGTATTACAACAAGATCTTTGTCTTTATCATTATTTTATTTGTCGCTTAAAAATATCCTGAACTAAGTATCAGACTAGATATTTGTCTTGATCTTTTCTAAACTGTCTCTAGAAAATATCCTGAACTAAGTATCAGAACTAGATCATTGTCTTGATCCTTTCCGAACTGTCTTTGGATAATATCCTGAACTAAGTATCAGAACTAGATCTTTATTTCGATCCTTTATGAACTATCTATGGAAAATATCATGAACTAAGTATCATAACTAGAACTTTGTCTTGATCGATTCTGAACTATCTATGGTAAATTTCCTCTACTAAGTATCAAAACAAGATCTTTGTCTTGCTCGTTTCTGAACTGTCTCTGGAAAATATCTTGAACTAAGTATCAGGATAATATCTTTGTCTTGATCCTTTTTGAACTGTATTTGGAAAATATCCTGCACTAAGTATCAGAACTAGATCTTTGTCTTGATCATTTCTCAACTGTCTATGGAAATTATTTTGAACAAAGTATCAGAACAAGATCTTTGTCTTACCTTCTCTGAACTGTCTCTGGAAAATATCCTAAACTAAGTATCCGAAATAGATCATTGTCTTGATCATTTCTGAATTGTCTCTAGAAAATATCCTGAACTAAGTATCAGAACTAGACTTTGTCTTGATCTTTTCTGAACTGTCTCTGGAAAATATCCTGTACTATGTATCAAAACTAGATCTTTGTCTTGATCTTTTTTGATCTGTCTCTAGAAAATATCATGAACTAAATATGAGAACTAGATCTTTGTCTTGACCCTTTCTGATCTTTCAATGGAAAATATCCTGAGCTAATTATCAGAACTAGATCATTATCTTGATCTGTTCTGAACTGTCTTTGGAAAATATTCTGAACTAAGTATTAGAACTAGATCTTTGTCTTGATTGTCTCTGAACTATCTCCGGAAAAAAATCCTGAACTAAGTATCATAACTAGATCTTTGCCTGGAACGTTTCTGAATTGTCTCTGGAAAATATCTTGAACTAAGTATTAAAACTAGATCTTTGTCTTGATAATTTCTGAACTGTCTATGGAAAATATTATGAACTAAGTATCAAAACTAGATCTTTATCTTGATCGTCTCTAAACTGTCTCTGGAAAATATCCTGAAATAAGTATCTGAACTAGATCATTGTCTTGATCGTTTCTGAATTGTCTCTGGAAAATATCCTGAACTAAGTATCAGAACTATATCTTTGTTTTGATCTTTTCTGAAATGTCTCTGGAAAATATCTTGAACTAAGTATCAGAACTAGATCTTTGTCTTGATCCTTTATGAACTATCTCTAGCAAATATCCTGAACTAAGTATCATAACTAGATCTTTTCTTGATCGATTCCGAACTACCTATGGAAAATATCCTTAACTAACTATCAGAACTAGATCTTGGTCTTGATCGTCTCTGGAAAATATCCTGAACTAAGTATCAGAACAAGATCTTTGTCTTGATCATTTCTGAACTGTCTCTTGAAAATATCCTGAACTAAGTATCAGAACTAGATCTTTGTCTTGATCTTTTCTAAACCATCTATATTAAATATCCTAAAATATCTATCAGAACTAGATCTTTGCTTGACCCTTTCTGAACTATCTCTGGAAAATATCTTGACATAATTATCAGAACTAGATCTTTGTCTTGATCGTCTCTGAGCTGTTTCTGGAAAATATCAATAACTAAGTATCAGAACTACATCAGTGTCTTGATCGTTTCTGAACTATATCTGGAAGATATCATGAACTAAGTATCAGAACTAGATCTTTGTCTTGATATTTTCTAAACTGTCTTTGGAAAATATCATGAACTAAATATCAGAAATAGATCTTTGTCTTGATCCTTTCTAAACTGTCTCTGGATAATATTCTGAACTAAGTATCAGAAATAGATCTTTGTCTTGATCATTTATGAACTATCTCTTGAAAATATCCTGAACTAAGTATCATTACTAGATATTTGTCTTAATCGATTCTAAATTATCTATGGAAAATATCCTCAACTAAGTATCAGAACTAGTTCTTGGTCTTGATCGTCTCTGAACTATCTCTGGAAAATACTCTGAACTAAGTATCAGAACAAGATCTTTGTCTTGATTATTTCTGAACTGTCTCATGAAAATATCTTGAACTAAGTATCAGAACTAGATCTTTGTCTTGATCTTTTCTAAACTGTCTCTAGAAAATATCCTGAACTAAGTATCAGAACTAGATCTTTGTCTTGATCTTTTCAGAACTGTCTCTGGAAAATATCCTGAACTAAATATCAGAAATAGATCTTTGTCTTGATCCTTTCTGAACTGTCTCTGGATAATATCTTGAACTAAGTATCAGAAATAGATCTTTGTCTTGATCCTTTATGAACTATCTCGGGAAAATATCCTGAACTAAGTATCATAACTAAATCTTTTCTTGATCGATTTTGAACTACCTATGGAAAATATCCTTAACTAAGTATCAGAACTAGATCTTTGTCTTGATCGTCTCTGAACTATCTCTGGAAAATATCCTGAACTAAGTATCAGAACAAGATCTTTGTCTTGATCATTTCTGAACTGTCTCTTGAAAATATCCTGAACTAAGTATCAGAACTAGATCTTTGTCTTGATCTTTTCTAAACCGTCTCTAGAAAATATCCTGAAATAACTATCAGAACTAGATCTTGGTCTTGACCATATCTAAACTATCTATGGAAAATATCTTGACATAATTATCAGAACTAGATCTTTGTCTTGATCGTCTCTGAGCTGTTTCTGGAAAATATCAATAACTAAGTATCAGAACTACATCAGTGTCTTGATCGTTTCTGAACTATATCTGGAAAATATCATGAACTAAGTATTAGAACTAGATCTTTGTCTTGATCTTTTCTGAACTGTCTTTGGAAAATATAATGAACTAAATATCAGAAATAGATCTTTGTCTTGATCCTTTCTAAACTGCCTCTGGATAATATTCTGAACTAAGTATCAGAACTAGATCTTTGTCTTGATCATTTATGAACTATCTCTTGAAAATATCCTGAACTAAGTATCATTACTAGATATTTGTCTTGATCGATTCTAAATTATCTATGGAAAATATCCTCAACTAAGTATCAGAACTAGTTCTTGGTCTTGATCGTCTCTGATCTGTCTCTGGAAAATATTCTGAACTAAGTATCAGAACAAGATCTTTGTCTTGATTATTTCTGAACTGTCTCATGAAAATATCTTGAACTAAGTATCAGAACTAGATCTTTGTCTTGATCTTTTCTAAACTGTCTCTAGAAAATATCCTGAACTTAGTATCAGAACTAGATCTTTGTCTTGATCTTTTCAGAACTGTCTCTGGAAAATATCCTGAACTAAATATCAGAAATAGATCTTTGTCTTGATCCTTTCTGAATTGTCTCTGGATAATATCTTGAACTAAGTATCAGAAATAGATCTTTGTCTTGATCCTTTATGAACTATCTCTGGAAAATATCCTGAACTAAGTATCATAACTAAATCTTTTCTCGATCGATTTTGAACTACCTATGGAAAATATCCTTAACTAAGTATCAGAACTAGATCTTTGTCTTGATCGTCTCTGAACTATCTTTGGAAAATATCCTGAACTAAGTATCAGAAAAAGATCTTTGTCTTGATCATTTCTGAACTGTCTCTTGAAAATATTCTGAACTAAGTATCAGAACTAGATCTTTGTCTTGATCTTTTCTAAACCGTCTCTAGAAAATATCCTGAAATAACTATCAGAACTAGATCTTTGTCTTGACCATATCTAAACTATCTATGGAAAATATCTTGACATAATTATCAGAACAAGATCTTTGTCTTGATCGTCTCTGAGCTGTTTCTGGAAAATATCAATAACTAAGTATCAGAACTACATCATTGTCTTGATCGTTTCTGAACTATATCTGGAAAATATCATGAACTAAGTATCAGAACTAGATCTTTGTCTTGATCTTTTCTGAACTGTCTTTGGAAAATATCATGAACTAAATATCAGAAATAGATCTTTGTCTTGATCCTTTCTAAACTGTCTCTGGATAATATTCTGAACTAAGTATCAGAAATAGATCTTTGTCTTGATCATTTATGAACTATCTCTTGAAAATATCCTGAACTAAGTATCATTACTAGATATTTGTCTTAATCGATTCTAAATTATCTATGGAAAATATCCTCAACTAAGTATCAGAACTAGTTCTTGGTCTTGATCGTCTCTGAACTATCTCTGGAAAATACTCTGAACTAAGTATCAGAACAAGATCTTTGTCTTGATTATTTCTGAACTGTCTCATGAAAATATCTTGAACTAAGTATCAGAACTAGATCTTTGTCTTGATCTTTTCTAAACTGTCTCTAGAAAATATCCTGAACTAAGTATCAGAACTAGATCTTTGTCTTGATCTTTTCAGAACTGTCTCTGGAAAATATCCTGAACTAAATATCAGAAATAGATCTTTGTCTTGATCCTTTCTGAACTGTCTCTGGATAATATCTTGAACTAAGTATCAGAAATAGATCTTTGTCTTGATCCTTTATGAACTATCTCGGGAAAATATCCTGAACTAAGTATCATAACTAAATCTTTTCTTGATCGATTTTGAACTACCTATGGAAAATATCCTTAACTAAGTATCAGAACTAGATCTTTGTCTTGATCGTCTCTGAACTATCTCTGGAAAATATCCTGAACTAAGTATCAGAACAAGATCTTTGTCTTGATCATTTCTGAACTGTCTCTTGAAAATATCCTGAACTAAGTATCAGAACTAGATCTTTGTCTTGATCTTTTCTAAACCGTCTCTAGAAAATATCCTGAAATAACTATCAGAACTAGATCTTGGTCTTGACCATATCTAAACTATCTATGGAAAATATCTTGACATAATTATCAGAACTAGATCTTTGTCTTGATCGTCTCTGAGCTGTTTCTGGAAAATATCAATAACTAAGTATCAGAACTACATCAGTGTCTTGATCGTTTCTGAACTATATCTGGAAAATATCATGAACTAAGTATTAGAACTAGATCTTTGTCTTGATCTTTTCTGAACTGTCTTTGGAAAATATAATGAACTAAATATCAGAAATAGATCTTTGTCTTGATCCTTTCTAAACTGCCTCTGGATAATATTCTGAACTAAGTATCAGAACTAGATCTTTGTCTTGATCATTTATGAACTATCTCTTGAAAATATCCTGAACTAAGTATCATTACTAGATATTTGTCTTGATCGATTCTAAATTATCTATGGAAAATATCCTCAACTAAGTATCAGAACTAGTTCTTGGTCTTGATCGTCTCTGATCTGTCTCTGGAAAATATTCTGAACTAAGTATCAGAACAAGATCTTTGTCTTGATTATTTCTGAACTGTCTCATGAAAATATCTTGAACTAAGTATCAGAACTAGATCTTTGTCTTGATCTTTTCTAAACTGTCTCTAGAAAATATCCTGAACTTAGTATCAGAACTAGATCTTTGTCTTGATCTTTTCAGAACTGTCTCTGGAAAATATCCTGAACTAAATATCAGAAATAGATCTTTGTCTTGATCCTTTCTGAATTGTCTCTGGATAATATCTTGAACTAAGTATCAGAAATAGATCTTTGTCTTGATCCTTTATGAACTATCTCTGGAAAATATCCTGAACTAAGTATCATAACTAAATCTTTTCTCGATCGATTTTGAACTACCTATGGAAAATATCCTTAACTAAGTATCAGAACTAGATCTTTGTCTTGATCGTCTCTGAACTATCTTTGGAAAATATCCTGAACTAAGTATCAGAAAAAGATCTTTGTCTTGATCATTTCTGAACTGTCTCTTGAAAATATTCTGAACTAAGTATCAGAACTAGATCTTTGTCTTGATCTTTTCTAAACCGTCTCTAGAAAATATCCTGAAATAACTATCAGAACTAGATCTTTGTCTTGACCATATCTAAACTATCTATGGAAAATATCTTGACATAATTATCAGAACAAGATCTTTGTCTTGATCGTCTCTGAGCTGTTTCTGGAAAATATCAATAACTAAGTATCAGAACTACATCATTGTCTTGATCGTTTCTGAACTATATCTGGAAAATATCATGAACTAAGTATCAGAACTAGATCTTTGTCTTGATCTTTTCTGAACTGTCTTTGGAAAATATCATGAACTAAATATCAGAAATAGATCTTTGTCTTGATCCTTTCTAAACTGTCTCTGGATAATATTCTGAACTAAGTATCAGAACTAGATCTTTGTCTTGATCATTTATGAACTATCTCTTGAAAATATCCTGAACTAAGTATCATTACTAGATATTTGTCTTGATCGATTCTAAATTATCTATGGAAAATATCCTCAACTAAGTATCAGAACTAGTTCTTGGTCTTGATCGTTTCTGAACTGTCTCTGGAAAATATTCTGAACTAAGTATCAGAACAAGATCTTTGTCTTGATTATTTCTGAACTGTCTCATGAAAATATCTTGAACTAAGTATCAGAACTAGATCTTTGTCTTGATCTTTTCTAAACTGTCTCTAGAAAATATCCTGAACTAAGTATCAGAACTAGATCTTTGTCTTGATCTTTTCAGAACTGTCTCTGGAAAATATCCTGAACTAAATATCAGAAATAGATCTTTGTCTTGATCCTTTCTGAACTGTCTCTGGATAATATCTTGAACTAAGTATCAGAAATAGATCTTTGTCTTGATCCTTTATGAACTATCTCTGGAAAATATCCTGAACTAAGTATCATAACTAAATCTTTTCTCGATCGATTTTGAACTACCTATGGAAAATATCCTTAACTAAGTATCAGAACTAGATCTTTGTCTTGATCGTCTCTGAACTATCTCTTGAAAATATCCTGAACTAAGTATCAGAAAAAGATCTTTGTCTTGATCATTTCTGAACTGTCTCTTGAAAATATCCTGAACTAAGTATCAGAACTAGATCTTTGTCTTGATCTTTTCTAAACCGTCTCTAGAAAATATCCTGAAATAACTATCAGAACTAGATCTTTGTCTTGACCATATCTAAACTATCTATGGAAAATATCTTGACATAATTATCAGAACAAGATCTTTGTCTTGATCGTCTCTGAGCTGTTTCTGGAAAATATCAATAACTAAGTATCAGAACTACATCAGTGTCTTGATCGTTTCTGAACTATATCTGGAAAATATCATGAACTAAGTATCAGAACTAGATCTTTGTCTTGATCCTTTCTAAAGTGTCTCTGGATAATATTCTGAACTAAGTATCAAAACTAGATCTTTGTCTTGATCATTTATGAACTATCTCTTGAAAATATCCTGAACTAAGTATCATTACTAGATATTTGTCTTGATCGATTCTAAATTATCTATGGAAAATATCCTCAACTAAGTATCAGAACTAGTTCTTGGTCTTGATCGTCTCTGAACTGTCTCTGGAAAATATTCTGAACTAAGTATCAGAACAAGATCTTTGTCTTGATTATTTCTGAACTGTCTCTTGAAAATATCTTGAACTAAGAATCATAACTAGATCTTTGTCTTGATCTTTTCTAAACTGTCTCTAGAAAATATCCTGAACTAAGTATCAGAACTAGATCTTTGTCTTGATCTTTTCAGAACTGTCCCTGGAAAATATCCTGAACTAAATATCAGAAATAGATCTTTGTCTTGATCCTCTCTGAACTGTCTCTGGATAATATCTTGAACTAAGTAACAGAAATAGATCTTTGTCTTGATCCTTTATGAACTATCTCTGGAAAATATCCTGAACTAAGTATCATAACTAAATCTTTTCTTGATCGATTTTGGACTACCTATGGAAAATATCCTTAACTAAGTATCAGAACTAGATCTTTGTCTTGATCGTCTCTGAACTATCTCTGGAAAATATCCTGAACTAAGTATCAGAAAAAGATCTTTGTCTTGATCATTTCTGAACTGTCTCTTGAAAATATCCTGAACTAAGTATCAGAACTAGATCTTTGTCTTGATCTTTTCTAAACCGTCTCTAGAAAATATCCTGAAATAACTATCAGAACTAGATCTTTGTCTTGACCATATCTAAACTATCTATGGAAAATATCTTGACATAATTATCAGAACAAGATCTTTGTCTTGATCGTCTCTGAGCTGTTTCTGGAAAATATCAATAACTAAGTATCAGAACTACATCAGTGTCTTGATCGTTTCTGAACTATATCTGGAAAATATCATGAACTAAGTATCAGAACTAGATCTTTGTCTTGATCCTTTCTAAAGTGTCTCTGGATAATATTCTGAACTAAGTATCAAAACTAGATCTTTGTCTTGATCATTTATGAACTATCTCTTGAAAATATCCTGAACTAAGTATCATTACTAGATATTTGTCTTGATCGATTCTAAATTATCTATGGAAAATATCCTCAACTAAGTATCAGAACTAGTTCTTGGTCTTGATCGTCTCTGAACTGTCTCTGGAAAATATTCTGAACTAAGTATCAGAACAAGATCTTTGTCTTGATTATTTCTGAACTGTCTCTTGAAAATATCTTGAACTAAGAATCATAACTAGATCTTTGTCTTGATCTTTTCTAAACTGTCTCTAGAAAATATCCTGAACTAAGTATCAGAACTAGATCTTTGTCTTGAACTTTTCAGAACTGTCCCTGGAAAATATCCTGAACTAAATATCAGAAATAGATCTTTGTCTTGATCCTCTCTGAACTGTCTCTGGATAATATCTTGAACTAAGTAACAGAAATAGATCTTTGTCTTGATCCTTTATGAACTATCTCTGGAAAATATCCTGAACTAAGTATCATAACTAAATCTTTTCTTGATCGATTTTGGACTACCTATGGAAAATATCCTTAACTAAGTATCAGAACTAGATCTTTGTCTTGATCGTCTCTGAACTATCTCTGGAAAATATCCTGAACTAAGTATCAGAAAAAGATCTTTGTCTTGATCATTTCTGAACTGTCTCTTGAAAATATCCTGAACTAAGTATCAGAACTAGATCTTTGTCTTGATCTTTTCTAAACCGTCTCTAGAAAATATCCTGAAATAACTATCAGAACTAGATCTTTGTCTTGACCATATCTAAACTATCTAGGGAAAATATCTTGACATAATTATCAGAACAAGATCTTTGTCTTGATCGTCTCTGAGCTGTTTTTGGAAAATATCAATAACTAAGTATCAGAACTACATCAGTGTCTTGATCGTTTCTGAACTATATCTGGAAAATATCATGAACTAAGTATCAGAACTAGATCTTTGTCTTGATCCTTTCTAAAGTGTCTCTGGATAATATTCTGAACTAAGTATCAAAACTAGATCTTTGTCTTGATCATTTATGAACTATCTCTTGAAAATAACCTGAACTAAGTATCATTACTAGATATTTGTCTTGATCGATTCTAAATTATCTATGGAAAATATCCTCATCTAAGTATCAGAACTAGTTCTTGGTCTTGATCGTCTCTGAACTGTCTCTGGAAAATATTCTGAACTAAGTATCAGAACAAGATCTTTGTCTTGATTATTTCTGAACTGTCTCTTGAAAATATCTTGAACTAAGTATCAGAACTAGATCTTTGTCTTGATCTTTTCTAAACTGTCTCTAGAAAATATCCTGAACTAAGTATCAGAACTAGATCTTTGTCTTGATCTTTTTAGAACTGTCTCTGGAAAATATCCTGAACTAAATATCAGAAATAGATCTTTGTCTTGATCCTTTCTGAACTGTCTCTGGATAATATCTTGAACTAAGTATCAGAAATAGATCTTTGTCTTGATCCTTTATGAACTATCTCTGGAAAATATCCTGAACTAAGTATCATAACTAAATCTTTTCTTGATCGATTTTGAACTACCTATGGAAAATATCCTTAACTAAGTATCAGAACTAGATCTTTGTCTTGATCGTCTCTGAACTATCTCTGGAAAATATCCTCAACTAAGTATCAGAACAAGATCTTTGTCTTGATCATTTCTGAACTGTCTCTTGAAAATATCCTGAACTAAGTATCAGAACTAGATCTTTGTCTTGATCTTTTCTAAACCGTCTCTAGAAAATATCCTGAAATAACTATCAGAACTAGATCTTTGTCTTGACCATATCTAAACTATCTATGGAAAATATCTTGACATAATTATCTGAACTAGATCTTTGTCTATATCGTCTCTGAGCTGTTTCTGGAAAATATCAATAACTAAGTATCAGAACTACATCAGTGTCTTGATCGTTTCTGAACTATATCTGGAAAATATCATGAACTAAGTATCAGAACTAGATCTTTGTCTTGATCTTTTCTGAACTGTCTTTGGAAAATATCATGAACTAAATATCAGAAATAGATCTTTGTCTTGATCCTTTCTAATGTGTCTCTGGATAATATTCTGAACTAAGTATCAGAACTAGATCTTTGTCTTGATCATTTATGAACTATCTCTTGAAAATATCCTGAACTAAGTATCATTACTAGATATTTGTCTTGATCGATTCTAAATTATCTATGGAAAATATCCTCAACTAAGTATCAGAACTAGTTCTTGGTCTTGATCGTCTCTGAACTGTCTCTGGAAAATATTCTGAACTAAGTATCAGAACAAGATCTTTGTCTTGATTATTTCTGAACTGTCTCTTGAAATTATCTTGAACTAAGTATCAGAACTAGATCTTTGTCTTGATCTTTTCTAAACTGTCTCTAGAAAATATCCTGAACTAAGTATCAGAACTAGATCTTTGTCTTGATCTTTTCAGAACTGTCTCTGGAAAATATCCTGAACTAAATATCAGAAATAGATCTTTGTCTTGATCCTTTCTGAACTGTCTCTGGATAATATCTTGAACTAAGTATCAGAAATAGATCTTTGTCTTGATCCTTTATGAACTATCTCTGGAAAATATCCTGAACTAAGTATCATAACTAAATCTTTTCTTGATCGATTTTGAACTACCTATGGAAAATATCCTTAACTAAGTATCAGAACTAGATCTTTGTCTTGATCGTCTCTGAACTATCTCTGGAAAATATCCTCAACTAAGTATCAGAACAAGATCTTTGTCTTGATCATTTCTGAACTGTCTCTTGAAAATATCCTGAACTAAGTATCAGAACTAGATCTTTGTCTTGATCTTTTCTAAACCGTCTCTAGAAAATATCCTGAAATAACTATCAGAACTAGATCTTTGTCTTGACCATATCTAAACTATCTATGGAAAATATCTTGACATAATTATCTGAACTAGATCTTTGTCTATATCGTCTCTGAGCTGTTTCTGGAAAATATCAATAACTAAGTATCAGAACTACATCAGTGTCTTGATCGTTTCTGAACTATATCTGGAAAATATCATGAACTAAGTATCAGAACTAGATCTTTGTCTTGATCTTTTCTGAACTGTCTTTGGAAAATATCATGAACTAAATATCAGAAATAGATCTTTGTCTTGATCCTTTCTAATGTGTCTCTGGATAATATTCTGAACTAAGTATCAGAACTAGATCTTTGTCTTGATCATTTATGAACTATCTCTTGAAAATATCCTGAACTAAGTATCATTACTAGATATTTGTCTTGATCGATTCTAAATTATCTATGGAAAATATCCTCAACTAAGTATCAGAACTAGTTCTTGGTCTTGATCGTCTCTGAACTGTCTCTGGAAAATATTCTGAACTAAGTATCAGAACAAGATCTTTGTCTTGATTATTTCTGAACTGTCTCTTGAAATTATCTTGAACTAAGTATCAGAACTAGATCTTTGTCTTGATCTTTTCTAAACTGTCTCTAGAAAATATCCTGAACTAAGTATCAGAACTAGATCTTTGTCTTGATCTTTTCAGAACTGTCTCTGGAAAATATCCTGAACTAAATATCAGAAATAGATCTTTGTCTTGATCCTTTCTGAACTGTCTCTGGATAATATCTTGAACTAAGTATCAGAAATAGATCTTTGTCTTGATCCTTTATGAACTATCTCTGGAAAATATCCTGAACTAAATATCATAACTAAATCTTTTCTTGATCGATTTTGAACTACCTATGGAAAATATCCTTAACTAAGTATCAGAACTAGATCTTTGTCTTGATCGTCTCGGAACTATCTCTGGAAAATATCCTGAACTAAGTATCAGAACAAGATCTTTGTCTTGATCATTTCTGAACTGTCTCTTGAAAATATCCTGAACTAAGTATCAGAACTAGATCATTGTCTTGATCTTTTCTAAACCGTCTCTAGAAAATATCCTGAAATAACTATCAGAACTAGATCTTTGTCTTGACCATATCTAAACTATCTATGGAAAATATCTTGACATAATTATCATAACTAGATCTTTGTCTTGATCGTCTCTGAGCTGTTTCTGGAAAATATCAATAACTAAGTATCAGAACTACATCAGTGTCTTGATCGTTTCTGAACTATATCTGGAAAATATCATGAACTAAGTATCAGAACTAGATCTTTGTCTTGATCTTTTCTGAACTGTCTTTGGAAAATATCATGAACTAAATATCAGAAATAGATCTTTGTCTTGATCCTTTCTAAAGTGTCTCTGGATAATATTCTTAACTAAGTATCAGAACTAGATCTTTGTCTTGATCATTTATGAACTATCTCTTGAAAATATCCTGAACTAAGTATCATTACTAGATATTTGTCTTGATCGATTCTAAATTATCTATGGAAAATATCCTCAACTAAGAATCAGAACTAGTTCTTGGTCTTGATCGTCTCTGAACTGTCTCTGGAAAATATTCTGAACTAAGTATCATAACAAGATCTTTGTCTTGATTATTTCTGAACTGTCTCTTGAAAATATCTTGAACTAAGTATCAGAACTAGATCTTTGTATTGATCTTTTCTAAACTGTCTCTAGAAAATATCCTGAACTAAGTATCAGAACTAGATCTTTGTCTTGATCTTTTCATAACTGTCTCTGGAAAATATCCTGAACCAAATATCAGAAATAGATCTTTGTCTTGATCCTTTCTGAACTGTCTCTGGATAATATCTTGAACAAAGTATCAGAATTAGATCTTTGTCTTGATCCTTTATGAACTATCTCTGGAAAATATCCTGAACTAAATATCATAACTAAATCTTTTCTTGATCGATTTTGAACTACCTATGGAAAATATCCTTAACTAAGTATCAGAACTAGATCTTTGTCTTGATCGTCTCGAAACTATCTCTGGAAAATATCCTGAACTAAGTATCAGAACAAGATCTTTGTCTTGATCATTTCTGAACTGTCTCTAGAAAATATCCTGAAATAACTATCAGAACTAGATCTTTGTCTTTACCATATCTAAACTATCTATGGAAAATATCTTGACATAATTATCATAACTAGATCTTTGTCTTGATCGTCTCTGAGCTATTTCTGGAAAATATCAATAACTAAGTATCAGAACTACATCAGTGTCTTGATCGTTTCTGAACTATATCTGGAAAATATCATGAAATAAGTATCAGAACTAGATCTTTGTCTTGATCTTTTCTGAATTGTCTTTGGAAAATATCATGAACTAAATATCAGAAATAGATCTTTGTCTTGATCCTTTCTAAACTGTCTCTAGATAATATTCTGAACTAAGTATCAGAACTAGATCTTTGTCTTGATCATTTATGAACTATCTCTTGAAAATATCCTGAACTAAGTATCATTACTAGATATTTGTCTTGATCGATTCTAAATTATCTATGGAAAATATCCTCAACTAAGTATCAAAACTAGTTCTTGGTCTTGATCGTCTCTGAACTGTCTCTGGAAAATATTCTGAACTAAGTATCATAACAAGATCTTTGTCTTGATTATTTCTGAACTGTCTCTTGAAAATATCTTGAACTAAGTATCAGAACTAGATCTTTGTTTTGATCTTTTCTAAACTGTCTCTAGAAAATATCCTGAACTAAGTATCAGAACTAGATCTTTGTCTTGATCTTTTCAGAACTGTCTATGGAAAATATCCTGAACTAAATATCAGAAATAGATCTTTGTCTTGATCCTTTCTGAACTGTCTCTGGATAATATCTTGAACTAAGTATCAGAAATAGATCTTTGTCTTGATCCTTTATGAACTATCTCTGGAAAATATCCTGAACTAAATATCATAACTAAATCTTTTCTTGATCAATTTTGAACTACCTATGGAAAATATCCTTAACTAAGTATCAGAACTAGATCTTTCTCTTGATCGTCTCTGAACTATCTCTGGAAAATATCCTGAACTAAGTATCAGAACAAGATCTTTGTCTTAATCATTTCTGAACTGTCTCTTGAAAATATCCTGAACTAAGTATCAGAACTAGATCTTTGTCTTGATCTTTTCAAAACCGTCTCTAGAAAATATCCTGAAATAACTATCAGAACTAGATCTTTGTCTTGACCATATCTAAACTATCTATGGAAAATATCTTGACATAATTATCAGAACTAGATCTTTGTCTTGATCGTCTCTGAGCTGTTTCTGGAAAATATCAATAACTAAGTATCAGAACTACATCAGTGTCTTGATCGTTTCTGAACTATATCTGGGAAATATCATGAACTAAGTATCAGAACTAGATCTTTGTCTTGATCTTTTCTGAATTGTCTTTGGAAAATATCATGAACTAAATATCAGAAATAGATCTTTGTCTTGATCCTTTCTAAACTGTCTCTGGATAATATTATGAACTAAGTATCAGAACTAGATCTTTGTCTTGATCATTTATGAACTATCTCTTGAAAATATCCTGAACTAAGTATTATTACTAGATATTTGTCTTGATCGATTCTAAATTATCTATGGAAAATATCCTCAACTAAGTATCAGAACTAGTTCTTGGTCTTGATCGTCTCTGAACTGTCTCTGGAAAATATTCTGAACTAAGTATCATAACAAGATCTTTGTCTTGATTATTTCTGAACTGTCTCTTGAAAATATCTTGAACTAAGTATCAGAACTAGATCTTTGTCTTGATCTTTTCTAAACTGTCTCTAGAAAATATCCTGAACTAAGTATCAGAACTAGATCTTTGTCTTGATCTTTTCAGAATTGTCTCTGGAAAATATCCTGAACTAAATATCAGAAATAGATCTTTGTCTTGATCCTTTCTGAACTGTCTCTGGATAATATCTTGAACTAAGTATCAGAAATAGATCTTTGTCTTGATCTTTTCTGAACTGTCTTTGGAAAATATCATGAACTAAATATCAGAAATAGATCTTTGTCTTGATCCTTTCTAAACTGTCTCTGGATAATATTCTGAACTAAGTATCAGAACTAGATCTTTGTCTTGATCATTTATGAACTATCTCTTGAAAATATCCTGAACTAAGTATCAGAAATAGATCTTTGTCTTGATCCTTTCTGAACTGTCTCTGGATAATATCTTGAACTAAGTATCAGAAATAAATCTTTGTCTTGATCCTTTATGAACTATCTCTGGAAAATATCCTGAACTAAATATCATAACTAAATCTTTTCTTGATCGATTTTGAACTACCTATGGAAAATATCCTTAACTAAGTATCAGAACTAGATCTTTCTCTTGATCGTCTCTGAACTATCTCTGGAAAATATCCTGAACTAAGTATCAGAACAAGATCTTTGTCTTAATCATTTCTGAACTGTCTCTTGAAAATATCCTGAACTAAGTATCAGAACTAGATCTTTGTCTTGATCTTTTCAAAACCGTCTCTAGAAAATATCCTGAAATAACTATCAGAACTAGATCTTTGTCTTGACCATATCTAAACTATCTATGGAAAATATCTTGACATAATTATCAGAACTAGATCTTTGTCTTGATCGTCTCTGAGCTGTTTCTGGAAAATATCAATAACTAAGTATCAGAACTACATCAGTGTCTTGATCGTTTCTGAACTATATCTGGGAAATATCATGAACTAAGTATCAGAACTAGATCTTTGTCTTGATCTTTTCTGAATTGTCTTTGGAAAATATCATGAACTAAATATCAGAAATAGATCTTTGTCTTGATCCTTTCTAAACTGTCTCTGGATAATATTATGAACTAAGTATCAGAACTAGATCTTTGTCTTGATCATTTATGAACTATCTCTTGAAAATATCCTGAACTAAGTATTATTACTAGATATTTGTCTTGATCGATTCTAAATTATCTATGGAAAATATCCTCAACTAAGTATCAGAACTAGTTCTTGGTCTTGATCGTCTCTGAACTGTCTCTGGAAAATATTCTGAACTAAGTATCATAACAAGATCTTTGTCTTGATTATTTCTGAACTGTCTCTTGAAAATATCTTGAACTAAGTATCAGAACTAGATCTTTGTCTTGATCTTTTCTAAACTGTCTCTAGAAAATATCCTGAACTAAGTATCAGAACTAGATCTTTGTCTTGATCTTTTCAGAATTGTCTCTGGAAAATATCCTGAACTAAATATCAGAAATAGATCTTTGTCTTGATCCTTTCTGAACTGTCTCTGGATAATATCTTGAACTAAGTATCAGAAATAGATCTTTGTCTTGATCTTTTCTGAACTGTCTTTGGAAAATATCATGAACTAAATATCAGAAATAGATCTTTGTCTTGATCCTTTCTAAACTGTCTCTGGATAATATTCTGAACTAAGTATCAGAACTAGATCTTTGTCTTGATCATTTATGAACTATCTCTTGAAAATATCCTGAACTAAGTATCAGAAATAGATCTTTGTCTTGATCCTTTCTGAACTGTCTCTGGATAATATCTTGAACTAAGTATCAGAAATAAATCTTTGTCTTGATCCTTTATGAACTATCTCTGGAAAATATCCTGAACTAAATATCATAACTAAATCTTTTCTTGATCGATTTTGAACTACCTATGGAAAATATCCTTAACTAAGTATCAGAACTAGATCTTTGTCTTGATCGTCTCTGAACTATCTCTGGAAAATATCCTGAACTAAGTATCAGAATAAGATCTTTGTCTTGATCATTTCTGAACTGTCTCTTTAAAATATCCTGAACTAAGTATCAGAACTAGATCTTTGTCTTGATCTTTCCTAAACCGTCTCTAGAAAATATCCTGAAATAACTATCAGAACTAGATCTTTGTCTTGACCATATATAAACTATCTATGGAAAAGTTCTTGACTTAATTATCAGAACTAGATCTTTGTCTTGATCGTCTCTGAGCTGTTTCTGGAAAATATCAATAACTAAGTATCAGAACTACATCAGTGTCTTGATCGTTTCTGAACTATATCTGGGAAATATCATGAACTAAGTATCAGAACTAGATCTTTGTCTTGATCTTTTCTGAACTGTCTTTGGAAAATATCATGAACTAAATATCAGAAATAGATCTTTGTCTTGATCCTTTCTAAACTGTCTCTGGATAATATTCTGAACTAAGTATCAGAACTAGATCTTTGTCTTGATCATTTATGAACTATCTCTTGAAAATATCCTGAACTAAGTATCAGAAATAGATCTTTGTCTTGATCCTTTCTGAACTGTCTCTGGATAATATCTTGAACTAAGTATCAGAAATAAATCTTTGTCTTGATCCTTTATTAACTATCTCTGGAAAATATCCTGAACTAAGTATCATAACTAGATCTTTGTCTTGATCGATTTTGAACTATATATGGAAAATTTCCTCAACTAAGTATCAAAATAAGATCTTTGTCTTGCTCGTTTCTGAACTGTGTCTAGAAAATATCCTGAACTAAGTATCAGGACAAGATCATTGTCTTGATCCTTTCTAAACTTTCTCTTGAAAATATCCTGAACTAAGAATCAGAAATAGATCTTTGTCTTGATCCTTTCTAAAGTGTCTCTGGATAATATTCTGAACTAAGTATCAAAACTAGATCTTTATCTTGATCATTTATGAACTATCTCTTGAAAATATCCTGAACTAAGTATCATTACTACATATTTGTCTTGATCGATTCTAAATTATCTATGGAAAATATCCTCAACTAAGTATCAAAACTAGTTCTTGGTCTTGATCGTCTCTGAACTGTCTCTGGAAAATATTCTGAACTAAGTATCATAACAAGATCTTTGTCTTGATTATTTCTGAACTGTCTCTTGAAAATATCTTGAACTAAGTATCAGAACTAGATCTTTGTCTTGATCTTTTCTAAACTGTCTCTAGAAAATATCCTGAACTAAGTATCAGAACTAGATCTTTGTCTTAATCTCTTCAGAACTGTCTTTGTAAAATATCCTGAACTAAATATCAGAAATAGATCTTTGTCTTGATCCTTTTTGAACTGTATCTGGATAATATCTTGAACTAAGTATCAGAAATAGATCTTTGTCTTGATCCTTTATGAACTATCTCTGGAAAATATCCTGAACTAAATATCATAACTAAATCTTTTCTTGATCGATTTGGAACTACCTATGGAAAATATCCTTAACTAAGTATCAGAACTAGATCTTTGTCTTGATCGTCTCTGAACTATCTCTGGAAAATATCCTCAACTAAGTATCAGAACAAGATCTTTGTCTTGATCATTTCTGAACTGTCTCTGGAAAATATCCTGAACTAAGTATCAGAACTAGATCTTTCTCTTGATCTTTTCTAAACCGTCTCTAGAAAATATCCTGAAATAACTATCAGAACTAGATCTTTGTCTTGACCATATCTAAACTATCTATGGAAAATATCTTGACATAATTATCAGAACAAGATCTTTGTCTTGATCGTCTCTGAGCTGTGTCTGGAAAATATCAATAACTAAGTATCAGAACTACATCAGTGTCTTGATCGTTTCTGAACTATATCTGGAAAATATCATGAACTAAGTATCAGAACTAGATCTTTGTCTTGATCCTTTCTAAAGTGTCTCTGGATAATATTCTGAACTAAGTATCAAAACTAGATCTTTGTCTTGATCATTTATGAACTATCTCTTGAAAATATCCTGAACTAAGTATCATTACTAGATATTTGTCTTGATCGATTCTAAATTATCTATGGAAAATATCCTCAACTAAGTATCAGAACTAGTTCTTGGTCTTGATCGTCTCTGAACTGTCTCTGGAAAATATTCTGAACTAAGTATCAGAACAAGATCTTTGTCTTGATTATTTCTGAACTGTCTCTTGAAAATATCTTGAACTAAGAATCAGAACTAGATCTTTGTCTTGATCTTTTCTAAACTGTCTCTAGAAAATATCCTGAACTAAGTATCAGAACTAGATCTTTGTCTTGATCTTTTCAGAACTGTCCCTGGAAAATATCCTGAACTAAATATCAGAAATAGATCTTTGTCTTGATCCTCTTTGAACAGTCTCTGGATAATATCTTGAACTAAGTATCAGAAATAGATCTTTGTCTTGATCCTTTATGAACTATCTCTGGAAAATATCCTGAACTAAGTATCATAACTAAATCTTTTCTTGATCGATTTTGGACTACCTATGGAAAATATCCTTAACTAAGTATCAGAACTAGATCTTTGTCTTAATCGTCTCTGAACTATCTCTGGAAAATATCCTGAACTAAGTATCAGAAAAAGATCTTTGTCTTGATCATTTCTGAACTGTCTCTTGAAAATATCCTGAACTAAGTATCAGAACTAGATCTTTGTCTTGATCTTTTCTAAACCGTCTCTAGAAAATATCCTGAAATAACTATCAGAACTAGATCTTTGTCTTGACCATATCTAAACTATCTATGGAAAATATCTTGACATAATTATCAGAACTAGATCTTTGTCTATATCGTCTCTGAGCTGTTTCTGGAAAATATCAATAACTAAGTATCAGAACTACATCAGTGTCTTGATCGTTTCTGAACTATATCTGGAAAATATCATGAACTAAGTATCAGAACTAGATCTTTGTCTTGATCTTTTCTGAACTGTCTTTGGAAAATATCATGAACTAAATATCAGAAATAGATATTTGTCTTGATCCTTTCTAATGTGTCTCTGGATAATATTCTGAACTAAGTATCAGAACTAGATCTTTGTCTTGATCATTTATGAACTATCTCTTGAAAATATCCTGAACTAAGTATCATTACTAGATATTTGTCTTGATCGATTCTAAATTATCTATGGAAAATATCCTCAACTAAGTATCAGAACTAGTTCTTGGTCTTGATCGTCTCTGAACTGTCTCTGGAAAATATTTTGAACTAAGTATCAGAACAAGATCTTTGTCTTGATTATTTATGAACTGTCTCTTGAAATTATCTTGAACTAAGTATCAGAACTAGATCTTTGTCTTGATCTTTTCTAAACTGTCTCTAGAAAATATCCTGAACTAAGTATCAGAACTAGATCTTTGTCTTGATCTTTTCACAACTGTCTCTGGAAAATATCCTGAACTAAATATCAGAAATAGATCTTTGTCTTGATCCTTTCTGAACTGTCTCTGGATAATATCTTTAACTAAGTATCAGAAATAGATCTTTGTCTTGATCCTTTATGAACTATCTCTAGAAAATATCTTGAACTAAATATCATAACTAAATCTTTTCTTGATCGATTTTGAACTACCTATGGAAAATATCCTTAACTAAGTATCAGAACTAGATCTTTGTCTTGATCGTCTCGGAACTATCTCTGGAAAATATCCTGAACTAAGTATCAGAACAAGATCTTTGTCTTGATCATTTCTGAACTGTCTCTAGAAAATATCCTGAAATAACTATCAGAACTAGATCTTTGTCTTGACCATATCTAAACTATCTATGGAAAATATCTTGACATAATTATCATAACTAGATCTTTGTCTTGATCGTCTCTGAGCTATTTCTAGAAAATATCAATAACTAAGTATCAGAACTACATCAGTGTCTTGATCGTTTCTGAACTATATCTGGAGAATATCATGAAATAAGTATCAGAACTAGATCTTTGTCTTGATCGTTTCTGAACTATATCTGGAAAATATCATGAACTAAATATCAGAAATAGATCTTTGTCTTGATTCTTTCTAAACTGTCTCTGGATAATATTCTGAACTAAGTATCAGAACTAGATCTTTGTCTTGATCATTTATGAACTATCTCTTGAAAATATCCTGAACTAAGTATCATTACTAGATATTTTTCTTGATCGATTCTAAATTATCTATGGAAAATATCCTCAACTAAGTATCAGAACTAGTTCTTGGTCTTGATCGTCTCTGAACTGTCTCTGGAAAATATTCTGAACTAAGTATCATAACAAGATCTTTGTCTTGATTATTTCTGAACTGTCTCTTGAAAATATCTTGAACTAAGTATCAGAACTAGATCTTTGTTTTGATCTTTTCTAAACTGTCTCTAGAAAATATCCTGAACTAAGTATCAGAACTAGATCTTTGTCTTGATCTTTTCAGAACTGTCTCTGGAAAATATCCTGAACTAAATATCAGAAATAGATCTTTGTCTTGATCCTTTCTGAACTGTCTCTGGATAATATCTTGAACTAAGTATCAGAAATAGATCTTTGTCTTGATCCTTTATGAACTATCTCTGGAAAATATCCTGAACTAAGTATCATAACTAAATCTTTTCTTGATCGATTTTGAACTACCTATGGAAAATATCCTTAACTAAGTATCAGAACTAGATCTTTCTCTTGATCGTCTCTGAACTATCTCTGGAAAATATCCTGAACTAAGTATCAGAACAAGATCTTTGTCTTGATCATTTCTGAACTGTCTCTTGAAAATATCCTGAACTAAGTATCAGAACTAGATCTTTGTCTTGATCTTTTCAAAACCGTCTCTAGAAAATATCCTGAAATAACTATCAGAACTAGATCTTTGTCTTGACCATATCTAAACTATCTATGGAAAATATCTTGACATAATTATCAGAACTAGATCTTTGTCTTGATCGTCTCTGAGCTGTTTCTGGAAAATATCAATAACTAAGTATCAGAACTACATCAGTGTCTTGATCGTTTCTGAACTATATCTGGGAAATATCATGAACTAAATATCAGAACTAGATCTTTGTCTTGATCTTTTCTAAACTGTCTTTGGAAAATATCATGAACTAAATATCAGAAATAGATCTTTGTCTTGATCCTTTCTAAACTGTCTCTGGATAATATTATGAACTAAGTATCAGAACTAGATCTTTGTCTTGATCATTTATGAACTATCTCTTGAAAATATCCTGAACTAAGTATCATTACTAAATATTTGTCTTGATCGATTCTAAATTATCTATGGAAAATATCCTCAACTAAGTATCAGAACTAGTTCTTGGTCTTGATCGTCTCTGAACTGTCTCTGGAAAATATTCTGAACTAAGTATCATAACAAGATCTTTGTCTTGATTATTTCTGAACTGTCTCTTGAAAATATCTTGAACTAAGTATCAGAACTAGATCATTGTCTTGATCTTTTCTAAACTGTCTCTAGAAAATATCCTGAACTAAGTATCAGAACTAGATCTTTGTCTTGATCTTTTCAGAACTGTCTCTGGATAATATCTTGAACTAAGTATCAGAAATAGATCTTTGTCTTGATCCTTTATGAACTATCTCTGGAAAATATCCTGAATTAAGTATCATAACTAAATCTTTTCTTGATCGATTTTGAACTACCTATGGAAAATATCCTTAACTAAGTATCAGAACTAGATCTTTCTCTTGATCGTCTCTGAACTATCTCTGGAAAATATCCTGAACTAAGTATCAGAACAAGATCTTTGTCTTGATCATTTCTGAACTGTCTCTTGAAAATATCCTGAACTAAGTATCAGAACTAGATCTTTGTCTTGATCTTTTCAAAACCGTCTCTAGAAAATATCCTGAAATAACTATCAGAACTAGATCTTTGTCTTAACCATATCTAAACTATCTATGGAAAATATCTTGACATAATTATCAGAACTAGATCTTTGTCTTGATCGTCTCTGAGCTGTTTCTGGAAAATATCAATAACTAAGTATCAGAACTACATCAGTGTCTTGATCGTTTCTGAACTATATCTGGGAAATATCATGAACTAAATATCAGAACTAGATCTTTGTCTTGATCTTTTCTAAACTGTCTTTGGAAAATATCATGAACTAAATATCAGAAATAGATCTTTGTCTTGATCCTTTCTAAACTGTCTCTGGATAATATTATGAACTAAGTATCAGAACTAGATCTTTGTCTTGATCATTTATGAACTATCTCTTGAAAATATCCTGAACTAAGTATCATTACTAAATATTTGTCTTGATCGATTCTAAATTATCTATGGAAAATATCCTCAACTAAGTATCAGAACTAGTTCTTGGTCTTGATCGTCTCTGAACTGTCTCTGGAAAATATTCTGAACTAAGTATCATAACAAGATCTTTGTCTTGATTATTTCTGAACTGTCTCTTGAAAATATCTTGAACTAAGTATCAGAACTAGATCATTGTCTTGATCTTTTCTAAACTGTCTCTAGAAAATATCCTGAACTAAGTATCAGAACTAGATCTTTGTCTTGATCTTTTCAGAACTGTCTCTGGAAAATATCCTGAACTAAATATCAGAAATAGATCTTTGTCTTGATCCTTTCTGAACTGTCTCTGGATAATATCTTGAACTAAGTATCAGAAATAGATCTTTGTCTTGATCCTTTATGAACTATCTCTGGAAAATATCCTGAACTAAATATCATAACTAAATCTTTTCTTGATCGATTTTGATCTACCTATGGAAAATATCCTTAACTAAGTATCAGAACTAGATCTTTTTCTTGATCGTCTCTGAACTATCTCTGGAAAATATCCTGAACTAAGTATCAGAACAAGATCTTTGTCTTGATCGTTTCTGAACTGTCTCTGGAAAATATCCTGAACTAAGTATCAGAACTAGATCTTTCTCTTGATCTTTTCTAAACCGTCTCTAGAAAATATCCTGAAATAACTATCAGAACTAGATCTTTGTCTTGACCATATCTAAACTATCTATGGAAAATATCTTGACATAATTATCATAACTAGATCTTTGTCTTGATCGTCTCTGAGCTGTTTCTGGAAAATATCAATAACTAAGTATCAGAACTACATCAGTGTCTTGATCGTTTCTGAACTATATCTGGAAAATATCATGAAATAAGTATCAGAACTAGATCTTTGTCTTGATCTTTTCTGAACTGTCTTTGGAAAATATCATGAACTAAATATCAGAAATAGATCTTTGTCTTGATCCTTTCTAAACTGGCTCTGGATAATATTCTGAACTAAGTATCAGAACTAGATCTTTGTCTTGATCATTTATGAACTATCTCTTGAAAATATCCTGAACTAAGTATCATAACTAGATATTTGTCTTGATCGATTCTAAATTATCTATGGAAAATATCCTCAACTAAGTATCAGAACTAGTTCTTGGTCTTGATCGTCTCTGAACTGTCTCTGGAAAATATTCTGAACTAAGTATCATAACAAGATCTTTGTCTTGATTATTTCTGAACTGTCTCTTGAAAATATCTTGAACTAAGTATCAGAACTAGATCTTTGTCTTGATCTTTTCTAAACTGTCTCTAGAAAATATCCTGAACTAAGTATCAGAACTAGATCTTTGTCTTGATCTTTTCAGAACTGTCTCTGGAAAATATCCTGAACTAAATATCAGAAATAGATCTTTGTCTTGATCCTTTCTGAACTGTCTCTGGATAATATCTTGAACTAAGTATCAGAAATAGATCTTTGTCTTGATCCTTTATGAACTATCTCTGGAAAATATCCTGAACTAAATATCATAACTAAATCTTTTCTTGATCGATTTTGAACTACCTATGGAAAATATCCTTAACTAAGTATCAGAACTAGATCTTTGTCTTGATCGTCTCTGAACTATCTCTGGAAAATATCCTGAACTAAGTATCAGAACAAGATCTTTGTCTTGATCATTTCTGAACTGTCTCTTGAAAATATCCTGAACTAAGTATCAGAACTAGATCTTTGTCTTGATCTTTTCAAAACCGTCTCTAGAAAATATCCTGAAATAACTATCGGAACTAGATCTTTGTCTTGACCATATCTAAACTATCTATGGAAAATATCTTGACATAATTATCAGAACTAGATCTTTGTCTTGATCGTCTCTGAGTTGTTTCTGGAAAATATCAATAACTAAGTATCAGAACTACATCAGTGTCTTGATCGTTTCTGAACTATATCTGGGAAATATCATGAACTAAGTATCAGAACTAGATCTTTGTCTTGATCTTTTCTGAACTGTCTTTGGAAAATATCATGAACTAAATATCAGAAATAGATCTTTGTCTTGATCCTTTCTAAACTATCTCTGGATAATATTCTGAACTAAGTATCAGAACTAGATCTTTGTCTTGATCATTTATGAACTATCTCTTGAAAATATCCTGAACTAAGTATCATTACTAGATATTTGTCTTGATCGATTCTAAATTATCTATGGAAAATATCCTCAACTTCGTATCAGAACTAGTTCTTGGTCTTGATCGTTTCTGAACTGTCTCTGGAAAATATTCTGAACTAAGTATCATAACAAGATCTTTGTCTTGATTATTTCTGAACTGTCTCTTGAAAATATCTTGAACTAAGTATCAGAACTAGATCTTTGTCTTGATCTTTTCTAAACTGTCTCTAGAAAATATCCTGAACTAAGTATCAGAACTAGATCTTTGTCTTGATCTTTTCAGAACTGTCTCTGGAAAATATCCTGAACTAAATATCAGAAATAGATCTTTGTCTTGATCCTTTCTGAACTGTCTCTGGATAATATCTTGAACTAAGTATCAGAAATAGATCTTTGTCTTGATCCTTTATGAACTATCTCTGGAAAATATCCTGAACTAAATATCATAACTAAATCTTTTCTTGATCGATTTTGAACTACCTATGGAAAATATCCTTAACTAAGTATCAGAACTAGATCTTTGTCTTGATCGTCTCTGAACTATCTCTGGAAAATATCCTGAACTAAGTATCAGAACAAGATCTTTGTCTTGATCATTTCTGAACTGTCTCTTGAAAATATCCTGAACTAAGTATCAGAACTAGATCTTTGTCTTGATCTTTTCAAAACCGTCTCTAGAAAATATCCTGAAATAACTATCGGAACTAGATCTTTGTCTTGACCATATCTAAACTATCTATGGAAAATATCTTGACATAATTATCAGAACTAGATCTTTGTCTTGATCGTCTCTGAGCTGTTTCTGGAAAATATCAATAACTAAGTATCAGAACTACATCAGTGTCTTGATCGTTTCTGAACTATATCTGGGAAATATCATGAACTAAGTATCAGAAATAGATCTTTGTCTTGATCTTTTCTGAACTGTCTTTGGAAAATATCATGAACTAAATATCAGAAATAGATCTTTGTCTTGATCCTTTCTAAACTATCTCTGGATAATATTCTGAACTAAGTATCAGAACTAGATCTTTGTCTTGATCATTTATGAACTATCTCTTGAAAATATCCTGAACTAAGTATCATTACTAGATATTTGTCTTGATCGATTCTAAATTATCTATGGAAAATATCCTCAACGAAGTATCAGAACAAGATCTTTCTCTTGATCATTTCTAAACTGTCTCTTGAAAATATCCTGAACTAAGTATCAGAACTAGATCTTTGTCTTGATCTATTCTAAACCGTCTCTAGAAAATATCCTGAAATAACTATCAGAACTAGATCTTTGTCTTCAGCCTATCTGAACTATCTATGGAAAATATCTTAACCTAATTATCAGAACAAGATCTTTGTCTTGATCGTCTCTGAGCTATTTTTAGAAAATATCCTGAACTAAGTATCAGAACTAGATCAATGTCTTGATCATTTCTGAACTATATCTGGAAAATATCATGAACTAAGTAACAAAACTAGATCTTTGTCTTGATCTTTTCTGAAATTTCTTTGGAAAATATCATGAACTAAATATCAGAAATAGATCTTTGTCTTGATCCTTTCTGAACTGTCTCTGGATAATATTCTGAACTAAGTATCAGAACTAGATCTTTGTCTTGATCATTTATGAACTATCTCTTGAAAATATCCTGAACTAAGTATCATTACTAGATCTTTGTCTTGATCGATTCTAAACTATCTATGGAAAATATCCTCAAATAAGTATCAGAACTAGTTCATGGTCTTGATCGTCTCTGAACTGTCTCTGGAAAATATCCTGAACTAAGTATCAGAACAAGATCTTTGTCTTGATTATTTCTGAACTGTCTCTTGAAAATATCTTGAACTAAGTATCAGAACTAGATCTTTGTCTTGATCTTTTCTAAACTGTCTCTAGAAAATATCTTGAACTAAGTATCAGAACTAGATCTTTGTCTTGATCTTTTCAGAACTGTCTCTGGAAAATATCTTGAACTAAATATCAGAACTAGATCTTTGTCTTGATCCTTTCTAAACTGTCTCTTGATAATATCTTGAACTAAGTATCAGAAATAGATCTTTTTCTTGATCCTTTATGAACTATCTCTGGAAAATATCCTGAACTAAGTATCATAACTAAATCTTTTCTTGATCGATTCTGAACTACCTATGGAAAATATCCTTAACTAAGTATCAGAACTAGATCTTTGTCTTGATCGTCTCTGAACTATCTCTGGAAAATATCCTGAACTAAGTATCAGAACAAGATCTTTGTCTTGATCATTTCTGAACTGTCTCTTGAAAATATCCTGAACTAAGTATCAGAACTAGATCTTTGTCTTGATCTATTCTAAACCGTCTCTAGAAAATATCCTGAAATAACTATCAGAACTAGATCTTTGTCTTGACCCTACCTGAACTATCTCTGGAAAATATTTTAACCTAATTATGAGAAAAAGATCTTTGTCTTGATCGTCTCTAAGCTATTTTTGGAAAATATCCTGAACTAAGTATCATAACTAGATCAGTGTCTTGATCATTTCTGAACTATATCTGGAAAATATCATGAACTAAGTAACAAAACTAGATCTTTGTCTTGATCTTTTCTGAAATTTCTTTGGAAAATATCATGAACTAAATATCAGAAATAGATCTTTGTCTTGATCCTTTCTGAACTGTCTCTGGATAATATTCTGAACTAAGTATCAGAACTAGATCTTTGTCTTGATCATTTATGAACTATCTCTTGAAAATATCCTGAACTAAGTATCATTACTAGATCTTTGTCTTGATCGATTCTAAACTATCTATGGAAAATATCCTCAACTAAGTATCAGAACTAGTTCATGGTCTTGATCGTCTATGAACTGTCTCTGGAAAATATCCTGAACTAAGTATCAGAACAAGATCTTTGTCTTGATTATTTCTGAACTGTCTCTTGAAAATATCTTGAACTAAGTATCAGAACTAGATCTTTGTCTTGATCTTTTCTAAACTGTCTCTAGAAAATATCCTGAACTAAGTATCAGAACTAGATCTTTGTCTTGATCTTTTCAGAACTGTCTCTGAAAAACATCCTGAACTAAATATAAGAAATAGATCTTTGTCTTGATCCTTTCTGAACTGTCTCTGGATAATATCTTTAACTAAGTATCAGAAATAGATCTTTGTCTTGATCCTTTATGAACTATCTCTGGAAAATATCCTGAACTAAGTATCATAACTAAATCTTTTCTTGATGGATTCTGAACTACCTATGGAAAATATCCTTAACTAAGTAACAGAACTAGATCTTTGTCTTGATCGTCTTTGAACTATCTCTGGAAATTATCCTGAACTAAGTATCAGAACAAGATCTTTGTCTTGATCATTTTTGAACTGTCTCTTGAAAATATCCTGAACTAAGTATCAGAACAAGATCTTTGTCTTGATCTATTCTAAACCGTCTCTAGAAAATATCCTGAAATAACTATCAGAACTAGATCTTTGTCTTGACCCTATCTAAACTATCTCTGGAAAATATCTTGACATAATTATCTGAACTAGATCTTTGTCTTGATCGTCTCTGAGCTGTTTCTGGAAAATATCCATAACTAAGTATCAGAACTACATCAGTGTCTTGATCGTTTCAGAACTATATCTGGAAAATATCATGAACTAAGTATCAGAACTAGATCTTTGTCTTGATCTTTTCTGAACTGTCTTTGGAAAATATCATGAACTAAATATCAGAAATAGATCTTTGTCTGGATCCTTTCTAAACAGTCTCTGGATAATATTCTGAACTAAGTATCAAAACTAGATCTTTGTCTTGATCATTTATGAACTATCTCTTGAAAATATCCTGAACTAAGTATCATTATTAGATATTTGTCTTGATCGATTCTAAACTATCTATGGAAAATATCCTCAACTAAGTATCAGAACTAGTTCTTGGTCATGATCGTCTCTGAACTGTCTCTGGAAAATATCCTGAACTAAGTATCAGAACAAGATCTCTGTCTTGATTATTTCTGAACTGTCTCTTGAAAATATCTTGAACTAAGTATCAAAAATAGATCTTTGTCGTGATCCTTTCTGAACTGCCTCTGGATAATATCTTGAACTAAGTATCAGAAATAGATCTTTGTCTTGATCCTTTATGAACTATCTCTGGAAAATATCCTGAACTAAGTATCATAACTAGATCTTTGTCTTGATCGATTTTGAACTATCTATGGAAAATTTCCTCAACTAAGTTTCAAAATAAGATCTTTGTCTTGCTCGTTTCTGAACTGTCTCTGGAAAATATCCTGAACTAAGTATCAGGACAAGATCTTTGTCTTGATCCTTTCCAAACTGTCTCTTTAAAATATCTTGAACTAAGTATCAGAACTAGATCTCTGTCTTGATCATTTCTCAACTGTCAATGGAAAATATTCTGAACTAAGTATCAGAACTAGATCTTTGTCTTACCTTCTCTGAACTGTCTCTGTAAAATATCCTAAACTAAGTATCCGAACTAGATCATTGTCTTGATAATTTCTGAATTGTCTCTGTAAAATATCCTGAACTAAGTATCAGAACTAGATCTTTGTCTTGATCTTTTTTGAACTGTCTCTGGAAAATATCATGTACTCAGTATCAGTACTAGATCTTTGTCTTGATCTTTTCTGATTTGTCTCTAGAAAATATCATGAACTAAATATCAGAACTAGATCTTTGTCTTGGCCCTGTCAGATCTTTCTCTGGAAAATATCCTGAACTAATTATAAGAACTAGATCTTTGTATTGATCTGTTCTGAACTGTCTATGGAAAATATTATGAACTAAGTATCAGAACTAGATCTTTATCTTGATCGTCTCTAAACTGTCTCTGGAAAATATCCTGAACTAAGTATCTGAACTAGATTTATGTCTTGATCGTTTCTGAATTGTCTCTGGAAAATATCCTGAACTAAGTATCAGAACTAGATCTTTGTCTTTATCTTTTCTGAAGTGTCTCTTGAAAATATCTTCAACTAAGTATCAGAACTAGATCTTTCTCTTGATCTTTTCTGAACTGTCTTTAGAAAATATCCTGACCTAAGTATCAGAACTAGACATTTGTCTTGATCCTTTATGAACTATCTCGGGAAAATATCCTGAACTAATTATCATAACTAGATCTTTTCTTGATCGATTCCGAACTACCTATGGAAAATATCCTTAACTAAGTATCAGAACTAGATCTTGGTCTTGATCATCTCTGAACTGTCTCTAGAAAATATCCTGAACTAAGTATCAGAACAAGATCTTTGTCTTAATCATTTCTGAACTGTCTCTTGAAAATATCCTGAACTAAGTATCAGAACTAGATCTTTGTCTCGATCTTTTCAAACCGTGTCTAGAAAATATCCTGAACTAATTATCAGAACTAGATCTTTGTCTTGACCCTATCTGAACTATCTCTGGAAAATACCTTGACCTAATTATCAGAACAAGATCTTTGTCTTGATCGTCTCTGAGCTGTTTCTGGAAAATATCCTGAACTGAGTATCAGAACTAGATCAGTGTCTTGATCATTTCTGAACTATATCTGGAAAATATCACGAACTAAGTAACAAAACTAGATATTTTTCTTTGTCTTTTCTGAAATTTCTTTGGAAAATATCATGAACTAAATATCAGAAATAGATCTTTGTCTTGATCCTTTCTGAACTGTCTCTGGATAATATTCTGAACTAAGTATCAGAACTAAATCTTTGTCTTGATCATTTATGAACTATCTCTTGAAAATATCCTGAACTAAGTATCATTACTAGATCTTTGTCTTGATCGATTCTAAATTATCTATGGAAAATATCCTCAACTAAGTATCAGAACTAGTTCTTGGTCTTGATCGTCTCTGAACTGTCTCTGGAAAATATCCTGAACTAAGTATCAGAACAAGATCTTTGTCTTGATTATTTCTGAACTGTCTCTTGAAAATATCTTGAACTAAGTATCAGAACTAGATCTTTGTCTTGATCTTTTCTAAACTGTCTCTAGAAAATATCCTGAACTATGTATCAGAACTAGATCTTTGTCTTGATCTTTTCAGAACTATCTCTGGAAAATATCCTGAACTAAATATCAGAAATAGATCTTTGTCTTGATCCTTTCTAAACTGTCTCTTGATAATATCTTGAACTAAGTATCAGAAATAGATATTTGTCTTGATCCTTTATGAACTATCTCTGGAAAATATCCTGAACTAAGTATCATAACTAAATCTTTTCTTGATCGATTCTGAACTACCTATGGAAAATATCCTTAACTAAGTATCAGAACTAGATCTTTGTCTTGATCGTCTCTGAACTATCTCTGGAAAATATCCTGAACTAAGTATCAGAACAAGATCTTTGTCTTGATCATTTCTGAACTGTCTCTTGAAAATATCCTGAACTAAGTATCAGAACTAGATCTTTGTCTTGATCTATTCTAAACCGTCTCTAGAAAATATCCTGAAATAACTATCAGAACGAGATCTTTGTCTTCACCCTATCTGAACTATCTATGGAAAATATCTTAACCTAATTATCAGAACAAGATCTTTGTCTTGATCGTCTCTGAGCTATTTTTGGAAAATATCCTGAACTAAGTATCAGAACTAGATCAGTGTCTTGATCATTTCTGAACTATATCTGGAAAATATCATGAAATAAGTAACAAAACTAGATCTTTGTCTTGATCTTTTCTGAAATTTCTTTGGAAAATATCATGAACTAAATATCAGAAATAGATCTTTGTCTTGATCCTTTCTGAACTGTCTCTGGATAATATTCTGAACTAAGTATCAGAACTAGATCTTTGTCTTGATCATTTATGAACTATCTCTTGAAAATATCCTGAACTAAGTATCATTACTAGATCTTTGTCTTGATCGATTCTAAACTATCTATGGAAAATATCCTCAACTAAGTATCAGAACTAGTTCATGGTCTTGATCGTCTCTGAACTGTCTCTGGAAAATATCCTGAACTAAGTATCAGAACAAGATCTTTGTCTTGATTATTTCTGAACTGTCTCTTGAAAATATCTTGAACTAAGTATCAGAACTAGATCTTTGTCTTGATCTTTTCTAAATTGTCTCTAGAAAATATCTTGAACTAAGTATCAGAACTAGATCTTTGTCTTGATCTTTTCAGAACTGTCTCTGGAAAATATCTTGAACTAAATATCAGAACTAGATCTTTGTCTTGATCCTTTCTAAACTGTCTCTTGATAATATCTTGAACTAAGTATCAGAAATAGATCTTTTTCTTGATCCTTTATGAACTATCTCTGGAAAATATCCTGAACTAAGTATCATAACTAAATCTTTTCTTGATCGATTCTGAACTACCTATGGAAAATATCCTTAACTAAGTATCAGAACTAGATCTTTGTCTTGATCGTCTCTGAACTATCTCTGGAAAATATCCTGAACTAAGTATCAGAACAAGATCTTTGTCTTGATTATTTCTGAACTGTCTCTTGAAAATATCTTGAACTAAGTATCAGAACTAGATCTTTGTCTTGATCTTTTCTAAACTGTCTCTAGAAAATATCCTGAACTAAGTATCAGAACTAGATCTTTGTCTTGATCTTTTCAGAACTGTCTCTGAAAAACATCCTGAACTAAATATAAGAAATAGATCTTTGTCTTGATCCTTTCTGAACTGTCTCTGGATAATATCTTGAACTAAGTATCAGAAATAGATCTTTGTCTTGATCCTTTATGAACTATCTCTGGAAAATATCCTGAACTAAGTATCATAACTAAATCTTTTCTTGATGGATTCTGAACTACCTATGGAAAATATCCTTAACTAAGTAACAGAACTAGATCTTTGTCTTGATCGTCTTTGAACTATCTCTGGAAATTATCCTGAACTAAGTATCAGAACAAGATCTTTGTCTTGATCATTTTTGAACTGTCTCTTGAAAATATCCTGAACTAAGTATCAGAACAAGATCTTTGTCTTGATCTATTCTAAACCGTCTCTAGAAAATATCCTGAAATAACTATCAGAACTAGATCTTTGTCTTGACCCTATCTAAACTATCTCTGGAAAATATCTTGACATAATTATCAGAACTAGATCTTTGTCTTGATCGTCTCTGAGCTGTTTCTGGAAAATATCCATAACTAAGTATCAGAACTACATCAGTGTCTTGATCGTTTCAGAACTATATCTGGAAAATATCATGAACTAAGTATCAGAACTAGATCTTTGTCTTGATCTTTTCTGAACTGTCTTTGGAAAATATCATGAACTAAATATCAGAAATAGATCTTTGTCTGGATCCTTTCTAAACAGTCTCTGGATAATATTCTGAACTAAGTATCAAAACTAGATCTTTGTCTTGATCATTTATGAACTATCTCTTGAAAATATCCTGAACTAAGTATCATTATTAGATATTTGTCTTGATCGATTCTAAACTATCTATGGAAAATATCCTCAACTAAGTATCAGAACTAGTTCTTGGTCATGATCGTCTCTGAACTGTCTCTGGAAAATATCCTGAACTAAGTATCAGAACAAGATCTTTGTCTTGATTATTTCTGAACTGTCTCTTGAAAATATCTTGAACTAAGTATCAAAAATAGATCTTTGTCGTGATCCTTTCTGAACTGCCTCTGGATAATATCTTGAACTAAGTATCAGAAATAGATCTTTGTCTTGATCCTTTATGAACTATCTCTGGAAAATATCCTGAACTAAGTATCATAACTAGATCTTTGTCTTGATCGATTTTGAACTATCTATGGAAAATTTCCTCAACTAAGTTTCAAAATAAGATCTTTGTCTTGCTCGTTTCTGAACTGTCTCTGGAAAATATCCTGAACTAAGTATCAGGACAAGATCTTTGTCTTGATCCTTTCCAAACTGTCTCTTTAAAATATCTTGAACTAAGTATCAGAACTAGATCTCTGTCTTGATCATTTCTCAACTGTCAATGGAAAATATTCTGAACTAAGTATCAGAACTAGATCTTTGTCTTACCTTCTCTGAACTGTCTCTGTAAAATATCCTAAACTAAGTATCCGAACTAGATCATTGTCTTGATAATTTCTGAATTGTCTCTGTAAAATATCCTGAACTAAGTATCAGAACTAGATCTTTGTCTTGATCTTTTTTGAACTGTCTCTGGAAAATATCATGTACTCAGTATCAGTACTAGATCTTTGTCTTGATCTTTTCTGATTTGTCTCTAGAAAATATCATGAACTAAATATCAGAACTAGATCTTTGTCTTGGCCCTGTCTGATCTTTCTCTGGAAAATATCCTGAACTAATTATAAGAACTAGATCTTTGTATTGATCTGTTCTGAACTGTCTATGGAAAATATTATGAACTAAGTATCAGAACTAGATCTTTATCTTGATCGTCTCTAAACTGTCTCTGGAAAATATCCTGAACTAAGTATCTGAACTAGATTTATGTCTTGATCGTTTCTGAATTGTCTCTGGAAAATATCCTGAACTAAGTATCAGAACTAGATCTTTGTCTTTATCTTTTCTGAAGTGTCTCTTGAAAATATCTTCAACTAAGTATCAGAACTAGATCTTTCTCTTGATCTTTTCTGAACTGTCTTTAGAAAATATCCTGACCTAAGTATCAGAACTAGACATTTGTCTTGATCCTTTATGAACTATCTCGGGAAAATATCCTGAACTAATTATCATAACTAGATCTTTTCTTGATCGATTCCGAACTACCTATGGAAAATATCCTTAACTAAGTATCAGAACTAGATCTTGGTCTTGATCATCTCTGAACTGTCTCTAGAAAATATCCTGAACTAAGTATCAGAACAAGATCTTTGTCTTAATCATTTCTGAACTGTCTCTTGAAAATATCCTGAACTAAGTATCAGAACTAGATCTTTGTCTCGATCTTTTCAAACCGTGTCTAGAAAATATCCTGAACTAATTATCAGAACTAGATCTTTGTCTTGACCCTATCTGAACTATCTCTGGAAAATACCTTGACCTAATTATCAGAACAAGATCTTTGTCTTGATCGTCTCTGAGCTGTTTCTGGAAAATATCCTGAACTGAGTATCAGAACTAGATCAGTGTCTTGATCATTTCTGAACTATATCTGGAAAATATCACGAACTAAGTAACAAAACTAGATATTTTTCTTTGTCTTTTCTGAAATTTCTTTGGAAAATATCATGAACTAAATATCAGAAATAGATCTTTGTCTTGATCCTTTCTGAACTGTCTCTGGATAATATTCTGAACTAAGTATCAGAACTAAATCTTTGTCTTGATCATTTATGAACTATCTCTTGAAAATATCCTGAACTAAGTATCATTACTAGATCTTTGTCTTGATCGATTCTAAATTATCTATGGAAAATATCCTCAACTAAGTATCAGAACTAGTTCTTGGTCTTGATCGTCTCTGAACTGTCTCTGGAAAATATCCTGAACTAAGTATCAGAACAAGATCTTTGTCTTGATTATTTCTGAACTGTCTCTTGAAAATATCTTGAACTAAGTATCAGAACTAGATCTTTGTCTTGATCTTTTCTAAACTGTCTCTAGAAAATATCCTGAACTATGTATCAGAACTAGATCTTTGTCTTGATCTTTTCAGAACTATCTCTGGAAAATATCCTGAACTAAATATCAGAAATAGATCTTTGTCTTGATCCTTTCTAAACTGTCTCTTGATAATATCTTGAACTAAGTATCAGAAATAGATATTTGTCTTGATCCTTTATGAACTATCTCTTGAAAATATCCTGAACTAAGTATCATAACTAAATCTTTTCTTGATCGATTCTGAACTACCTATGGAAAATATCCTTAACTAAGTATCAGAACTAGATCTTTGTCTTGATCGTCTCTGAACTATCTCTGGAAAATATCCTGAACTAAGTATCAGAACAAGATCTTTGTCTTGATCATTTCTGAACTGTCTCTTGAAAATATCCTGAACTAAGTATCAGAACTAGATCTTTGTCTTGATCTATTCTAAACCGTCTCTAGAAAATATCCTGAAATAACTATCAGAACGAGATCTTTGTCTTCACCCTATCTGAACTATCTATGGAAAATATCTTAACCTAATTATCAGAACAAGATCTTTGTCTTGATCGTCTCTGAGCTATTTTTGGAAAATATCCTGAACTAAGTATCAGAACTAGATCAGTGTCTTGATCATTTCTGAACTATATCTGGAAAATATCATGAAATAAGTAACAAAACTAGATCTTTGTCTTGATCTTTTCTGAAATTTCTTTGGAAAATATCATGAACTAAATATCAGAAATAGATCTTTGTCTTGATCCTTTCTGAACTGTCTCTGGATAATATTCTGAACTAAGTATCAGAACTAGATCTTTGTCTTGATCATTTATGAACTATCTCTTGAAAATATCCTGAACTAAGTATCATTACTAGATCTTTGTCTTGATCGATTCTAAACTATCTATGGAAAATATCCTCAACTAAGTATCAGAACTAGTTCATGGTCTTGATCGTCTCTGAACTGTCTCTGGAAAATATCCTGAACTAAGTATCAGAACAAGATCTTTGTCTTGATTATTTCTGAACTGTCTCTTGAAAATATCTTGAACTAAGTATCAGAACTAGATCTTTGTCTTGATCTTTTCTAAATTGTCTCTAGAAAATATCTTGAACTAAGTATCAGAACTAGATCTTTGTCTTGATCTTTTCAGAACTGTCTCTGGAAAATATCTTGAACTAAATATCAGAACTAGATCTTTGTCTTGATCCTTTCTAAACTGTCTCTTGATAATATCTTGAACTAAGTATCAGAAATAGATCTTTTTCTTGATCCTTTATGAACTATCTCTGGAAAATATCCTGAACTAAGTATCATAACTAAATCTTTTCTTGATCGATTCTGAACTACCTATGGAAAATATCCTTAACTAAGTATCAGAACTAGATCTTTGTCTTGATCGTCTCTGAACTATCTCTGGAAAATATCCTGAACTAAGTATCAGAACAAGATCTTTGTCTTGATCATTTCTGAACTGTCTCTTGAAAATATCCTGAACTAAGTATCAGAACTAGATATTTGTCTTGATCTATTCTAAACCGTCTCTAGAAAATATCCTGAAATAACTATCAGAACTAGATCTTTGTCTTGACCCTATCTGAACTATCTCTGGAAAATATCTTAACCTAATTATGAGAACAAGATCTTTGTCTTGATCGTCTCTGAGCTATTTTTGGAAAATATCCTGAATTAAGTATCATAACTAGATCAGTGTCTTGATCATTTCTGAACTATATCTAGAAAATATCATGAACTAAGTAACAAAACTAGATCTTTGTCTTGATCTTTTCTGAAATTTCTTTGGAAAATATCATGAACTAAATATCAGAAATAGATCTTTGTCTTGATCCTTTCTGAACTGTCTCTGGATAATATTCTGAACTAAGTATCAGAACTAGATCTTTGTCTTGATCATTTATGAACTATCTCTTGAAAATATCCTAAACTAAGTATCATTACTAGATCTTTCTCTTGATCAATTCTAAACTATCTATGGAAAATATCCTCAACTAAGTATCAGAACTAGTTCATGGTCTTGATCGTCTCTGAACTGTCTCTGGAAAATATCCTGAACTAAGTATCAGAACAAGATCTTTGTCTTGATTATTTCTGAACTGTCTCTTGAAAATATCTTGAACTAAGTATCAGAACTAGATCTTTGTCTTGATCTTTTCTAAACTGTCTCTAGAAAATATCTTGAACTAAGTATCAGAACTAGATCTTTGTCTTGATCTTTTCAGAACTGTCTCTTGATAATATCTTGAACTAAGTATCAGAAATAGATCTTTTTCTTGATCCTTTATGAACTATCTCTGGAAAATATCCTGAACTAAGTATCATAACTAAATCTTTTCTTGATCGATTCTGAACTACCTATGGAAAATATCCTTAACTAAGTATCAGAACTAGATCTTTGTCTTGATCGTCTCTGAACTATCTCTGGAAAATATCCTGAACTAAGTATCAGAACAAGATCTTTGTCTTGATCATTTCTGAACTGTCTCTTGAAAATATCCTGAACTAAGTATCAGAACTAGATCTTTGTCTTGATCTATTCTAAACCGTCTCTAGAAAATATCCTGAAATAACTATCAGAACTAGATCTTTGTCTTGACCCTATCTGAACTATCTCTGGAAAATATCTTAACCTAATTATGAGAACAAGATCTTTGTCTTGATCGTCTCTGAGCTATTTTTTGAAAATATCCTGAACTAAGTATCATAACTAGATCAGTGTCTCGATCATTTCTGAACTATATCTGGAAAATATCATGAACTAAGTAACAAAACTAGATCTTTGTCTTGATCTTTTCTGAAATTTCTTTGGAAAATATCATGAACTAAATATCAGAAATAGATCTTTGTCTTGATCCTTTCTGAACTGTCTCTGGATAATATTCTGAACTAAGTATCAGAACTAGATCTTTGTCTTGATCATTTATGAACTATCTCTTGAAAATATCCTGAACTAAGTATCATTACTAGATCTTTGTCTTGATCGATTCTAAACTATCTATGGAAAATATCCTCAACTAAGTATCAGAACTAGTTCATGGTCTTGATCGTCTCTGAACTGTCTCTGGAAAATATCCTGAACTAAGTATCAGAACAAGATCTTTGTCTTGATTATTTCTGAACTGTCTCTTGAAAATATCTTGAACTAAGTATCAGAACTAGATCTTTGTCTTGATCTTTTCTAAATTGTCTCTAGAAAATATCTTGAACTAAGTATCAGAACTAGATCTTTGTCTTGATCTTTTCAGAACTGTCTCTGGAAAATATCTTGAACTAAATATCAGAACTAGATCTTTGTCTTGATCCTTTCTAAACTGTCTCTTCATAATATCTTGAACTAAGTATCAGAAATAGATCTTTTTCTTGATCCTTTATGAACTATCTCTGGAAAATATCCTGAACTAAGTATCATAACTAAATCTTTTCTTGATCGATTCTGAACTACCTATGGAAAATATCCTTAACTAAGTATCAGGACTAGATCTTTGTCTTGATCGTCTCTGAACTATCTCTGGAAAATATCCAGAACTAAGTATCAGAACAAGATCTTTGTCTTGATCATTTCTGAACTGTCTCTTGAAAATATCCTGAACTAAGTATCAGAACTAGATATTTGTCTTGATCTATTCTAAACCGTCTCTAGAAAATATCCTGAAATAACTATCAGAACTAGATCTTTGTCTTGACCCTATCTGAACTATCTCTGGAAAATATCTTAACCTAATTATGAGAACAAGATCTTTGTCTTGATCGTCTCTGATCTATTTTTGGAAAATATCCTGAATTAAGTATCATAACTAGATCGGTGTCTTGATCATTTCTGAACTATATCTGGAAAATATCATGAACTAAGTAACAAAACTAGATCTTTGTCTTGATCTTTTCTGAAATTTCTTTGGAAAATATCATGAACTAAATATCAGAAATAGATCTTTGTCTTGATCCTTTCTGAACTGTCTCTGGATAATATTCTGAACTAAGTATCAGAACTAGATCTTTGTCTTGATCATTTATGAACTATCTCTTGAAAATATCCTAAACTAAGTATCATTACTAGATCTTTGTCTTGATCAATTCTAAACTATCTATGGAAAATATCCTCAACTAAGTATCAGAACTAGTTCATGGTCTTGATCGTCTCTGAACTGTCTCTAGAAAATATCCTGAACTAAGTATCAGAACAAGATCTTTGTCTTGATTATTTCTGAACTGTCTCTTGAAAATATCTTGAACTAAGTATCAGAACTAGATCTTTGTCTTGATCTTTTCTAAACTGTCTCTAGAAAATATCTTGAACTAAGTATCAGAACTAGATCTTTGTCTTGATCTTTTCAGAACTGTCTCTGGAAAATATCTTGAACTAAATATCAGAACTAGATCTTTGTCTTGATCCTTTCTAAACTGTCTCTTGATAATATCTTGAACTAAGTATCAGAAATAGATCTTTTTCTTGATCCTTTATGAACTATCTCTGGAAAATATCCTGAACTAAGTATCATAACTAAATCTTTTCTTGATCGATTCTGAACTACCTATGGAAAATATCCTTAACTAAGTATCAGAACTAGATCTTTGTCTTGATCGTCTCTGAACTATCTCTGGAAAATATCCTGAACTAAGTATCAGAACAAGATCTTTGTCTTGATCATTTCTGAACTGTCTCTTGAAAATATCCTGAACTAAGTATCAGAACTAGATATTTGTCTTGATCTATTCTAAACCGTCTCTAGAAAATATCCTGAAATAACTATCAGAACTAGATCTTTGTCTTGACCCTATCTGAACTATCTCTGGAAAATATCTTAACCTAATTATGAGAACAAGATCTTTGTCTTGATCGTCTCTGAGCTATTTTTGGAAAATATCCTGAATTAAGTATCATAACTAGATCAGTGTCTTGATCATTTCTGAACTATATCTGGAAAATATCATGAACTAAGTAACAAAACTAGATCTTTGTCTTGATCTTTTCTGAAATTTCTTTGGAAAATATCATGAACTAAATATCAGAAATAGATCTTTGTCTTGATCCTTTCTGAACTGTCTCTGGATAATATTCTGAACTAAGTATCAGAACTAGATCTTTGTCTTGATCATTTATGAACTATCTCTTGAAAATATCCTAAACTAAGTATCATTACTAGATCTTTGTCTTGATCAATTCTAAACTATCTATGGAAAATATCCTCAACTAAGTATCAGAACTAGTTCATGGTCTTGATCGTCTCTGAACTGTCTCTGGAAAATATCCTGAACTAAGTATCAGAACAAGATCTTTGTCTTGATTATTTCTGAACTGTCTCTTGAAAATATCTTGAACTAAGTATCAGAACTAGATCTTTGTCTTGATCTTTTCTAAACTGTCTCTAGAAAATATCTTGAACTAAGTATCAGAACTAGATCTTTGTCTTGATCTTTTCAGAACTGTCTCTGGAAAATATCTTGAACTAAATATCAGAACTAGATCTTTGTCTTGATCCTTTCTAAACTGTCTCTTGATAATATCTTGAACTAAGTATCAGAAATAGATCTTTTTCTTGATCCTTTATGAACTATCTCTGGAAAATATCCTGAACTAAGTATCATAACTAAATCTTTTCTTGATCGATTCTGAACTACCTATGGAAAATATCCTTAACTAAGTATCAGAACTAGATCTTTGTCTTGATCGTCTCTGAACTATCTCTGGAAAATATCCTGAACTAAGTATCAGAACAAGATCTTTGTCTTGATCATTTCTGAACTGTCTCTTGAAAATATCCTGAACTAAGTATCAGAACTAGATATTTGTCTTGATCTATTCTAAACCGTCTCTAGAAAATATCCTGAAATAACTATCAGAACTAGATCTTTGTCTTGACCCTATCTGAACTATCTCTGGAAAATATCTTAACCTAATTATGAGAACAAGATCTTTGTCTTGATCGTCTCTGAGCTATTTTTGGAAAATATCCTGAATTAAGTATCATAACTAGATCAGTGTCTTGATCATTTCTGAACTATATCTGGAAAATATCATGAACTAAGTAACAAAACTAGATCTTTGTCGTGATCTTTTCTGAAATTTCTTTGGAAAATATCATGAACTAAATATCAGAAATAGATCTTTGTCTTGATCCTTTCTGAACTGTCTCTGGATAATATTCTGAACTAAGTATCAGAACTAGATCTTTGTCTTGATCATTTATGAACTATCTCTTGAAAATATCCTAAACTAAGTATCATTACTAGATCTTTGTCTTGATCAATTCTAAACTATCTATGGAAAATATCCTCAACTAAGTATCAGAACTAGTTCATGGTCTTGATCGTCTCTGAACTGTCTCTGGAAAATATCCTGAACTAAGTATCAGAACAAGATCTTTGTCTTGATTATTTCTGAACTGTCTCTTGAAAATATCTTGAACTAAGTATCAGAACTAGTTCTTTGTCTTGATCTTTTCTAAACTGTCTCTAGAAAATATCTTGAACTAAGTATCAGAACTAGATCTTTGTCTTGATCTTTTCAGAACTGTCTCTGGAAAATATCTTGAACTAAATATCAGAACTAGATCTTTGTCTTGATCCTTTCTAAACTGTCTCTTGATAAAATCTTGAACTAAGTATCAGAAATAGATCTTTTTCTTGATCCTTTATGAACTATCTCTGGAAAATATCCTGAACTAAGTATCATAACTAAATCTTTTCTTGATCGATTCTGAACTACCTATGGAAAATATCCTTAACTAAGTATCAGAACTAGATCTTTGTCTTGATCGTCTCTGAACTATCTCTGGAAAATATCCTGAACTAAGTATCAGAACAAGATCTTTGTCTTGATCATTTCTGAACTGTCTCTTGAAAATATCCTGAACTAAGTATCAGAACTAGATCTTTGTCTTGATCTATTCTAAACCGTCTCTAGAAAATATCCTGAAATAACTATCAGAACTAGATCTTTGTCTTGACCCTATCTGAACTATCTCTGGAAAATATCTTAACCTAATTATGAGAACAAGATCTTTGTCTTGATCGTCTCTGAGCTATTTTTGGAAAATATTCTGAACTAAGTATCATAACTAGATCAGTGTCTTCATTATTTCTGAACTATATCTGGAAAATATCATGAACTAAGTAACAAAACTAGATCTTTGTCTTGATCTTTTCTGAAATTTCTTTGGAAAATATCATGAACTAAATATCAGAAATAGATCTTTGTCTTGATCCTTTCTGAACTGTCTCTGGATAATATTCTGAACTAAGTATCAGAACTAGATCTTTGTCTTGATCATTTATGAACTATCTCTTGAAAATATCCTGAACTAAGTATCATTACTAGATCTTTGTCTTGATCGATTCTAAACTATCTATGGAAAATATCCTCAACTAAGTATCAGAACTAGTTCATGGTCTTGATCGTCTCTGAACTGTCTCTGGAAAATATCCTGAACTAAGTATCAGAACAAGATCTTTGTCTTGATTATTTCTGAACTGTCTCTTGAAAATATCTTGAACTAAGTATCAGAACTAGATTTTTGTCTTGATCTTTTCTAAACTGTTTCTAGAAAATATCCTGAACTAAGTATCAGAACTAGATCTTTGTCTTGATCTTTTCAGAACTGTCTCTGAAAAATATCCTGAACTAAATATCAGAAATAGATCTTTGTCTTGATCCTTTCTGAACTGTCTCTGGATAATATCTTTAACTAAGTATCAGAAATAGATCTTTGTCTTGATCCTTTATGAACTATCTCTGGAAAATATCCTGAACTAAGTATCATAACTAAATCTTTTCTTGATCGATTCTGAACTACCTATGGAAAATATCCTTAACTAAGTATCAGAACTAGATCTTTGTCTTGATCGTCTTTGAACTATCTCTGGAAATTATCCTGAACCAAGTATCAGAACAAGATCTTTGTCTTGATCATTTCTGAACTGTCTCTTGAAAATATCCTGAACTAAGTATCAGAACTAGATCTTTGTCTTGATCTATTCTAAACCGTCTCTAGAAAATATCCTGAAATAACTATCAGAACTAGATCTTTTTCTTGACCCTATCTAAACTATCTCTGGAAAATATCTTGACATAATTATCAGAACTAGATCTTTGTCTTGATCGTCTCTGAGTTGTTTCTGGAAAATATCCATAACTAAGTATCAGAACTACATCAGTGTCTTGATCGTTTCAGAACTATATCTGGAAAATATCATGAACTAAGTATCAGAACTAGATCTTTGTCTTGATCTTTTCTGAACTGTCTTTGGAAAATATCATGAACTAAATATCAGAAATAGATCTTTGTCTTGATCCTTTCTAAACAGTCTCTGGATAATATTCTGAACTAAGTTTCAGAACTAGATCTTTGTCTTGATCATTTATGAACTATCTCTTGAAAATATCCTGAACTAAGTATCATTATTAGATATTTGTCTTGATCGATTCTAAACTATCTATGGAAAATATCCTCAACTAAGTATCAGAACTAGTTCTTGGTCATGATCGTCTCTGAACTGTCTCTGGAAAATATCCTGAACTAAGTATCAGAACAAGATCTTTGTCTTGATTATTTCTGAACTGTCTCTTGAAAATATCTTGAACTAAGTATCAAAAATAGATCTTTGTCGTGATCCTTTCTGAACTGCCTCTGGATAATATCTTGAACTAAGTATCAGAAATAGATCTTTGTCTTGATCCTTTATGAACTATCTCTGGAAAATATCCTGAACTAAGTATCATAACTAGTTCTTTGTCTTGACGATTTTGAACTATCTATGGAAAATTTACTCAACTAAGTATCAAAATAAGATGTTTGTCTTGCTCGTTTCTGAACTGTGTCTGGAAAATATCCTGAACTAAGTATCAGGACAAGATCTTTGTCTTGATCCTTTCTAAACTGTATCTTGAAAATATCCTGAACAGAGTATCAGAACTAGATCTTTGTCTTGATCGTTTCTCAACTGTCTCTGGAAAATATCCTGAACTAAGTATCAGAACTAGATCTTCGTCTTACCTTCTCTGAAATGTCTCTGTAAAATATCCTAAACTAAGTATCCGAACTAGATCATTGTCTTGATCATTTCTGAATTGTCTCTGGAAAATATCCTGAACTAAGTATCAGAACTAGATCTTTGTCTTGATCTTTTCTGAACTGTCTCTAGAAAATATCATGAACTAAATATCAAAACTAGATCTTTGTCTTGGCATTGTCTGATCTTTCTCTGGAAAATATCCTGAACTAATTATCAGAACTAGATCTTTGTATTGATCTGTTGTGAACTGTCTTTGGAAAATATTATGAACTAAGTATTATAACTAGATCTTTGTCTTGATTGTCTCTGAACTGTCTACGAAAAAAATCCTGAACTAAGTATCATAACTAGATCTTTGTCTTGATCGTTTCTGAACTATCTCTTGAAAATATCTTGAACTAAGTATCAAAACTAGATCTTTGTCTTGATAGTTTCTGAATTGTCTATGGAAAATATTATGAACTAAGTATCAGAACTAGATCTTTATCTTGATCGTCTCTAAATTGTCTCTGGAAAATATCCTGAACTAAGTATCTGAACTAGATCATTGTCTTGATCGTTTCTGAATTGTCTCAGGAAAATATCCTGAACTAAGTATCAGAACTAGATCTTTGTCTTGATCTTTTCTGAAATGTCTCTTGAAAATATCTTGAACTAAGTATCAAAACTAGATCTTTCTCTTAATCTTTTCTGAACTGTCTTTAGAAAATATCCTGAACTAAGTATCAGAACTAGACATTTGTCTTGATCCTTTATGAACTATCTCGGGAAACTATCCTGAACTAATTATCATAACTAGATCTTTTCTTGATCGATTCCGAACTACCTAGGGAAAATATCCTCAACTAAGTATCAGAACTAGATCTTGGTCTTGATCATCTCTGAACTGTCTCTGGAATATATCTTGAACTAAGTATCAGAACAAGATCTATGTCTTGATCATTTCTGAACTGTCTCTTGAAAATATCCTGAACTAAGTATCAGAACTAGATCTTTGTCTTGATCTTTTCAAACCGTCTCTAGAAAATATCCTGAACTAACTATCAGAACTAGATCTTTGTCTTGACCCTATCTGAACTATCTCTGGAAAATATCTTGACCTAATTATCAGAACTAGATCTTTGTCTTGATCGTCTCTGAGCTGTTTCTGGAAAATATCCTGAACTAAGTATCAGAACTAGATCAGTGTCTTGATCGTTTCTGAACTATATCTGGAAAATATCATGAACTAAGTAACAAAACTAGATCTTTGTCTTGATCTTTTCTGAAATTTCTTTGGAAAATATCATGAACTAAAAATCTGAAATAGATCTTTGTCTTGATCCTTTCTGAACTGCCTCTGGATAATATTCTGAACTAATTATCAGAACTAAATCGTTGTGTTGATCATTTATGAACTATCTCTTGAAAATATCCTGTACTAAGTATCATTACTAGATCTTTGTCTTGATCGATTCTAAACTATCTATGGAAAATATCCTCAACTAAGTATCAGAACTAGTTCTTTGTCTTGATCGTCTCTGAACTGTCTCTGGAAAATATCCTGAACTAAGTATCAGAACAAGATCTTTGTCTTGATTATTTCTGAACTGTCTCTTGAAAATATCTTGAACTAAGTATCATAACTAGATCTTTGTCTTGATCTTTTCTAAACTGTCTCTAGAAAATATCCTGAACTAAGTATCAGAACTAGATCTTTGTCTTGATCTTTTCAGAACTGTCTCTGGAAAATATCCTGAACTAAATATCAGAAATAGATCTTTGTCTTGATCCTTTCTGAACTGTCTCTGGATAATATCTTTAACTAAGTATCAGAAATAGATCTTTGTCTTGATCCTTTATGAACTATCTCTGGAAAATATCCTGAACTAAGTATCATAACTAAATCTTTTCTTGATCGATTCTGAACTACCTATGGAAAATATCCTTAACTAAGTATCAGAACTAGATCTTTGTCTTGATCGTCTTTGAACTATCTCTGGAAATTATCCTGAACCAAGTATCAGAACAAGATCTTTGTCTTGATCATTTCTGAACTGTCTCTTGAAAATATCCTGAACTAAGTATCAGAACTAGATCTTTGTCTTGATCTATTCTAAACCGTCTCTAGAAAATATCCTGAAATAACTATCAGAACTAGATCTTTTTCTTGACCCTATCTAAACTATCTCTGGAAAATATCTTGACATAATTATCAGAACTAGATCTTTGTCTTGATCGTCTCTGAGTTGTTTCTGGAAAATATCCATAACTAAGTATCAGAACTACATCAGTGTCTTGATCGTTTCAGAACTATATCTGGAAAATATCATGAACTAAGTATCAGAACTAGATCTTTGTCTTGATCTTTTCTGAACTGTCTTTGGAAAATATCATGAACTAAATATCAGAAATAGATCTTTGTCTTGATCCTTTCTAAACAGTCTCTGGATAATATTCTGAACTAAGTTTCAGAACTAGATCTTTGTCTTGATCATTTATGAACTATCTCTTGAAAATATCCTGAACTAAGTATCATTATTAGATATTTGTCTTGATCGATTCTAAACTATCTATGGAAAATATCCTCAACTAAGTATCAGAACTAGTTCTTGGTCATGATCGTCTCTGAACTGTCTCTGGAAAATATCCTGAACTAAGTATCAGAACAAGATCTTTGTCTTGATTATTTCTGAACTGTCTCTTGAAAATATCTTGAACTAAGTATCAAAAATAGATCTTTGTCGTGATCCTTTCTGAACTGCCTCTGGATAATATCTTGAACTAAGTATCAGAAATAGATCTTTGTCTTGATCCTTTATGAACTATCTCTGGAAAATATCCTGAACTAAGTATCATAACTAGTTCTTTGTCTTGACGATTTTGAACTATCTATGGAAAATTTACTCAACTAAGTATCAAAATAAGATGTTTGTCTTGCTCGTTTCTGAACTGTGTCTGGAAAATATCCTGAACTAAGTATCAGGACAAGATCTTTGTCTTGATCCTTTCTAAACTGTATCTTGAAAATATCCTGAACAGAGTATCAGAACTAGATCTTTGTCTTGATCGTTTCTCAACTGTCTCTGGAAAATATCCTGAACTAAGTATCTGAACTAGATCTTCGTCTTACCTTCTCTGAAATGTCTCTGTAAAATATCCTAAACTAAGTATCCGAACTAGATCATTGTCTTGATCATTTCTGAATTGTCTCTGGAAAATATCCTGAACTAAGTATCAGAACTAGATCTTTGTCTTGATCTTTTCTGAACTGTCTCTAGAAAATATCATGAACTAAATATCAAAACTAGATCTTTGTCTTGGCATTGTCTGATCTTTCTCTGGAAAATATCCTGAACTAATTATCAGAACTAGATCTTTGTATTGATCTGTTGTGAACTGTCTTTGGAAAATATTATGAACTAAGTATTATAACTAGATCTTTGTCTTGATTGTCTCTGAACTGTCTACGGAAAAAATCCTGAACTAAGTATCATAACTAGATCTTTGTCTTGATCGTTTCTGAACTATCTCTTGAAAATATCTTGAACTAAGTATCAAAACTAGATCTTTGTCTTGATAGTTTCTGAATTGTCTATGGAAAATATTATGAACTAAGTATCAGAACTAGATCTTTATCTTGATCGTCTCTAAATTGTCTCTGGAAAATATCCTGAACTAAGTATCTGAACTAGATCATTGTCTTGATCGTTTCTGAATTGTCTCAGGAAAATATCCTGAACTAAGTATCAGAACTAGATCTTTGTCTTGATCTTTTCTGAAATGTCTCTTGAAAATATCTTGAACTAAGTATCAAAACTAGATCTTTCTCTTAATCTTTTCTGAACTGTCTTTAGAAAATATCCTGAACTAAGTATCAGAACTAGACATTTGTCTTGATCCTTTATGAACTATCTCGGGAAACTATCCTGAACTAATTATCATAACTAGATCTTTTCTTGATCGATTCCGAACTACCTAGGGAAAATATCCTCAACTAAGTATCAGAACTAGATCTTGGTCTTGATCATCTCTGAACTGTCTCTGGAATATATCTTGAACTAAGTATCAGAACAAGATCTATGTCTTGATCATTTCTGAACTGTCTCTTGAAAATATCCTGAACTAAGTATCAGAACTAGATCTTTGTCTTGATCTTTTCAAACCGTCTCTAGAAAATATCCTGAACTAACTATCAGAACTAGATCTTTGTCTTGACCCTATCTGAACTATCTCTGGAAAATATCTTGACCTAATTATCAGAACTAGATCTTTGTCTTGATCGTCTCTGAGCTGTTTCTGGAAAATATCCTGAACTAAGTATCAGAACTAGATCAGTGTCTTGATCGTTTCTGAACTATATCTGGAAAATATCATGAACTAAGTAACAAAACTAGATCTTTGTCTTGATCTTTTCTGAAATTTCTTTGGAAAATATCATGAACTAAAAATCTGAAATAGATCTTTGTCTTGATCCTTTCTGAACTGCCTCTGGATAATATTCTGAACTAATTATCAGAACTAAATCGTTGTGTTGATCATTTATGAACTATCTCTTGAAAATATCCTGTACTAAGTATCATTACTAGATCTTTGTCTTGATCGATTCTAAACTATCTATGGAAAATATCCTCAACTAAGTATCAGAACTAGTTCTTTGTCTTGATCGTCTCTGAACCGTCTCTGGAAAATATCCTGAACTAAGTATCAGAACAAGATCTTTGTCTTGATTATTTCTGAACTGTCTCTTGAAAATATCTTGAACTAAGTATCAGAACTAGATCTTTGTCTTGATCTTTTCTAAACTGTCTCTAGAAAATATCCTGAACTAAGTATCAGAACTAGATCTTTGTCTTGATCTTTTCAGAACTGTCTCTGGAAAATATCCTGAACTAAATATCAGAAATAGATCTTTGTCTTGATCCTTTCTGAACTGTCTCTAGATAATATCTTGAACTAAGTATCAGAAATAGATCTTTGTCTTGATCCTTTATGAACCATCTCTGGAAAATATCCTGAACTAAGTATCATAACTAAATCTTTTCTTGATCGATTCTGAACTACCTATGGAAAATATCCTTAACTAAGTATCAGAACTAGATCTTTGTCTTGATCGTCTCTGAACTATCTCTGGAAAATATCTTGAACTAATTATCAGAACAAGATCTTTGTCTTGATCATTTCTGAACTGTCTCTTGAAAATATCCTGAACTAAGTATCAGAACTAGATCTTTGTCTTGATCTTTTCTAAACCGTCTCTAGAAAATATCCTGAAATAACTATCAGAACTAGATCTTTGTCTTGACCCTATCTAAACTTTCTCTGGAAAATATCTTGACATAATTATCAGAACTAGATCTTTGTCTTGATCGTCTCTGAGCTGTTTCTGGAAAATATCCATGACTAAGTATCAAAACTAGATCTTTGTCTTAATCGTTTCTGAACTATATTTGGAAAATATCATGAACTAAGTATAAGAACTAGATCTTTTTCTTGATCTTTTCTGAACTGTCTTTGGAAAATATCATGAACTACATAATAGAAATAGATCTTTGTCTTGATCCTTTCTGAACTATCTCTAGATAATATTCTGAACTAAGTATCAGAACTAGATCTTTGTCTTGATCATTTATGAACTATCTCTTGAAAATATCCTGAACTAAGTATCATTACTAGATATTTGTCTTAATCGATTCTAAACTATCTATGGGAAATATCCTCAACTAAGTATCATAACTAGTTCTTGGTCTTGATCGTCTTTGAACTGTCTCTGGAAAATATCCTGAACTAAGTATCAGAACAAGATCTTTGTCTTGATTATTTCTGAACTGTCTCTTGAAAATATCTTGAACTAAGTATCAGAACTAGATCTTTGTCTTGATCTTTTCTAAACTGTCTCTAGAAAATATCCTGAGCTAAGTATCAGAACTAGATCTTTGTCTTGATCTTTTCAGAACTGTCTCTGGAAAATATCCTGAACTAAATATAAGAAATAGATCTTTGTCTTGATCCTTTCTGAACTGTCTCTGGATAATATCTTGAACTAAGTATCAGAAATAGATCTTTGTCTTGATCCTTTATGAACTATCTCTGGAAAATATCCTGAACTAAGTATAATAACTAAATCTTTTCTTGATCGATTCTGAACTACCTATGGAAAATATCCTTAACTAAGTATCAGAACTAGATCTTTGTCTTGATCGTCTCTGAACTATCTCTGGAAAATATCTTGAACTAAGTATCAGAACAAGATCTTTGTCTTGATCATTTCTGAACTGTCTCTTGAAAATATCCTGAACTAAGTATCAGAACTAGATCTTTGTCTTGATCTTTTCTAAACCGTCTCTAGAAAATATCCTGAAATAACTATCAGAACTAGATCTTTGTCTTGACCCTATCTAAACTTTCTCTGGAAAATATCTTGACATAATTATCAGAACTAGATCTTTGTCTTGATCGTCTCTGAGCTGTTTCTGGAAAATATCCATGACTAAGTATCAAAACTAGATCTTTGTCTTAATCGTTTCTGAACTATATTTGGAAAATATCATGAACTAAGTATAAGAACTAGATCTTTTTCTTGATCTTTTCTGAACTGTCTTTGGAAAATATCATGAACTACATAATAGAAATAGATCTTTGTCTTGATCCTTTCTGAACTATCTCTAGATAATATTCTGAACTAAGTATCAGAACTAGATCTTTGTCTTGATCATTTATGAACTATCTCTTGAAAATATCCTGAACTAAGTATCATTACTAGATATTTGTCTTAATCGATTCTAAACTATCTATGGGAAATATCCTCAACTAAGTATCATAACTAGTTCTTGGTCTTGATCGTCTTTGAACTGTCTCTGGAAAATATCCTGAACTAAGTATCAGAACAAGATCTTTGTCTTGATTATTTCTGAACTGTCTCTTGAAAATATCTTGAACTAAGTATCAGAACTAGATCTTTGTCTTGATCTTTTCTAAACTGTCTCTAGAAAATATCCTGAGCTAAGTATCAGAACTAGATCTTTGTCTTGATCTTTTCAGAACTGTCTCTGGAAAATATCATGAACTAAATATCAGAAATAGATCTTTGTCTTGATCCTTTCTGAACTGTCTCTGGATAATATCTTGAACTAAGTATCAGAAATAGATCTTTGTCTTGATCCTTTATGAACCATCTCAGGAAAATATCTTGAACTAAGTATCATAACTAAATCATTTCTTGATCGATTCTGAACTACCTATGGAAAATATCCTTAACTAAGTATCAGAACTAGATCTTTGTCTTGATCGTCTCTGAACTATCTCTGGAAAATATCCTGAACTAAGTATCAGAACAAGATCTTTGTCTTGATCATTTCTGAACTGTCTCTTGAAAATATCCTGAACTAAGTATCAGAAATAGATCTTTGTCTTGATCTTTTCTAAACCGTCTCTAGAAAAAATCCTGAAATAACTATCAGAACTAGATCTTTGTCTTGACCCTATCTAAACTATCTCTGGAAAATATCTTGACATAATTATCAGAACTAGAACTTTGTCTTGATCGTTTCTGAGCTGTTTCTGGAAAATATCCATAACTAAGTATCAGAACTAGATCTTTGTCTTGATCGTTTCTGAACTATATCTGGAAAATATCATGAACTAAGTATCAGAACTAGATTTTTGTCTTGATCTTTTCTGAACTGTCTTTGGAAAATATCATGAACTACATAATAGAAATAGATCTTTGTCTTGATCCTTTCTGAACTGTCTCTGGATAATATTCTGAACTAAGTATCAGAACTAGATCTTTGTCTTGATCATTTATGAACTATCTCTTGAAAATATCCTGAACTAAGTATCATTACTAGATATTTGTCTTGATCGATTCTAAACTATCTATGGAAAATATCCTCAACTAAGTATCATAACTAGTTCTTGGTCTTGATCGTCTTTGACCTGTCTTTGGAAAATATCTTGAACTAAGTATCAGAACAAGATCTTTGTCTTGATTATTTCTGAACTGTCTCTTGAAAATATCTTGAACTAAGTATAAGAACTAGATCTATGTCTTGATCTTTTCTGAACTGTCTCTGGAAAATATCCTGAACTAAATATCAGAAATAGATCTTTGTCTTGATCCTTTCTGAACTGTCTATGGATAATATCTTGAACTAAGTATCAGAAATAGATCTTTGTCTTGATCCTTTATGAACTATCTCTGGAAAATATCCTGAACTAAGTATCATAACTAGATCTTTGTCTTGATCGATTTTGAACTATCTATGGAAAATTTCCTCAACTAAGTATCAAAATAAGATCTTTTTCTTACTCGTTTCTGAACTGTCTCTAGAAAATATCCTGAACTAAGTATCAGGACAAGATCTTTGTCTTGATCCGTTCTAAACTGTCTCTTGAAAATATCCTGAACTAAGTATCAAAACTAGTTCTTTGTCTTGATCGTTTCTCAACTGTCTATGGAAAATATTCTAAACTAAGTATCAGAACTAGATCTTTGTCTTACCTTCTCTGAACTGTCTCTGTAAAATATCCTAAACTAAGTATCCGAACTAGATCATTGTCTTGATCATTTCTGAATTGTCTCTTGAAAATATCCTGAACTAAGTATCAGAACTAGATCTTTGTCTTGATCTTTTTTGAACTGTCTCTGGAAAATATCCTGTACTAAGTATCAGTACTAGATCTTTGTCCTGATCTTTTCTGATCTGTCTCTAGAAAATATCATGAACTAAATATCAGATCTTTGTCTTGATCGTCTCTTAACCGTCTCTGGAAAATATCCGGAATTATGTATCAGAACTAGATCTTTGTCTTCATCGTTTCTGAACTGTCTCTGGAAAATATCCTGAACTAAGTATCAGAACTATATCTTTGTCTTGATCTTTTATAAACTGTCTCTGGAAAATATCCTGAACTAAGTATCAGGACTAGATCTTTGTCCTGATCCATTCTGAATTGTCTCTGGAAAATATCCTGAACTAAGTATCAGAACTAGATCTTTGTCTTGATCCTTTCTAAACTGTCTCTGGAAAATATCCTGAACTAATTATTATAACTAGATCTTTGTCTTAATCATTTCTGAACTGTCTTTGGATAATATCCTCAACTAGGTATCAGAACTAGATCTTTGTCTTGCTCATTTCTGAACTGTCTCTGGAAATTATTCTGAAATAAGTATCAGACTAGATCTTTGTCTTGATCCTCTCTGAATTGTCATTGGAAAATATCCTGAACTAAGTATCAGAACAATATCTTTGTCTTGATTGTTTCTAAATTGTCTCTGGAAAATATCCTGAACAAAGTATCAGAACTAGATCTTTGTCTTGATCGTTTCTAAACTGTCTCTGGAAAATATCCTGATAACGCTAAATTATATCGTTTAATTAGATTGACTTACACGAATTTTAGGTATGATTTCCTTTGTTTTATTTGATTTATGCTTCGATTTATATATCATTTACTATGTTTTCAAGTGACTTGGATTAATTCACAAAAGAAAGAAAAGAAAAGAATTAAAGGAAGAAATGTGAAGAAAATGAGAAGTTATGAATAAAAAGGAAAGAAAAAGACGGAAAGAAAATAAAAGGGGTGGGACCCACCACTCTAACACAATGTGGCGCAAGCCACATTGGAAGGTGGCGCCAACCACCTATAATTTAGGAGAATAAATCTCCACTTTCCCTTTTATTCCTCCACTACTTCTCCAACTTCCCACTACTCCCACTCACTCCACTACGTCTCCAACTTCCCACTACTCCCACTCACTCCACTACTTCTCCAACTTCCAACTACTCCCACTTACTCCACCACTCATTTATGTTTCATAGAAGTTATAAAACGAAATTTCCTTCTATATATAGTTTTGCTCTTAAAGGGGCATCCAAGTTTTTGTGCAATTTTTTCTTTCATAGTTCTAGGCATAAATTATCATTGTAAAAGTGGTAGTTTCTCACATTGAGGAACTACCAAACCATTAGTATTAGGCTTATGTTCTATGTAACGCTTGGATCAACAATCTTGCATTTCAATTTTTCTATTTCCAGCATTTAATTCAAGTTTATTACAGGTTCTTTATTTTATCGCTTTATTATTATTATTATTGTTACTGCATCTCTTAATTGTTAAAGTATGTTGTTCTTAATTTCAATCTTTATATTTACGTCGTTTCCATTTAATTATATGTCTTGCTAATTAGTTTAGAGTCCGGCGTATGAGGACCGTCGTTATCGACGGGACTCGGTAGAAAATAATAGGTGCGAATTAATAACTACAATTATGTTTTGGTTATAATTTCTATGCGTAATTTAATTATCATTGTTATGAGAGTGAGATGTTAGTTAACATTGCTTTGTCATGAGAGTGAGAGGCATATAAAGGTTTGAGCCGAGATCCGCGAGAGCGTGAGGAGCGAACCAGATAGTAGAAATTAGGCAACCTATCTAAATACAGCGAGAGCACTTTAGAGATGTTTAGGATATTATTAGCTTTCAAAGAGTGTTTCCTAGTTACCGGGTGAGCGAGAGCAAAATCTTGGGATTAGGAAGTATGATTTTAGTTAAGACCGCGAGAGCGTGAGACAGACACTTTAAGTTGGTATATTCTACGAAATAGGAGTATAATCGTAATTAGCACCTAATTCTATGAGTCCCTTAGGAGCGCGAAAACCATATCCCGGCCTCGTTCTTCTATATTGTCTTAGTTCTATTTTAGTTTTAGTTCTAATTTCCCTTTAATCAAATATCATTAGCCTTAGCTTTACAAAGTAACGATAGAAAACGATAGGTTGATATTGGTCTCTGTGGTTCGATAATCTTTTATATTACTTCGATAAATCTGTGCGCTTGCGGACGCATCATATCCTGAACTAAATATCAAAACTCTATCTTTGTCTTAACCCTATCTGAACTTTCTCTGGAAAATATCCTGAACTAATTATCAGAACCAGATCTTTATCTTGATCGTCTCTGAACTGTCTCTGGAAAATATCCTGAACTAAGTATCCGAACTAGATCATTGTCTTGATCTTCTTTGAACTGTCATTGGAAAATATCCTGAAATAAGTATCAAAACTAGATATTTGCCTTGATCGTTTCTGAACTGTCTTTGGAAAATATCCTGAACTAAGTATCAGAACTAGATATTTGTCTTGATTGTCTCTGAATTATCTCTGAAAAATGTCCTCAACTATGTATTAGAACTAGATCTTTGTCTTGATCCCTGCAGAACTGTCTCTGGAAAATATCCTGAAATAAGTATCTGAACTAGATCATTATCTTGATCGTTTCTGAATTGTCTCTGGAAAATAAGCATAACTAAGTATCAGAACTAGATCTTTGTCTTGCTCGTTTCTGAACTGTCTCTGTAAAATATCCTAAACTAATTATCAGAACCAGATATTTGTCTTGATCGTCTCTTGACCGTCTCTAGAAAATATCCTGAATTAAGTATCATAACTAGATCTTTGTCTTCATCGTTTCTGAACTGTCTCTAGAAAATATCCTGAACTAAGTATCAGAACTATATCTTTTTCTTGATCTTTTATAAACTGTCTCTGGAAAATATCCTGAACTAAATATCGGGACTAGATCTTTGTCTTGATCCTTTCTGAACTGTCTCTAGAAAGTATCCTGAACTAATTATCAGAACTAGATCTTTGTCTTGATCCTTTCTAACCTGTCTCTGGAAATTATCCTGAACTATGTATCATAACTAGATCTTTGTCTTGATCATTTCTGAACTGTCTCTAGAAAATATCCTCAACTAGGTATCAGAACTAGATCTTTGTCTTGCTCATTTCTGAATTGTCTCTTGAAATTATTCTGAACTAAGTATCAGACTAGATCTTTGTCTTGATCATCTCTGAACTGTCATTGGAAAATATCCTGAACTAAGTATCAGAACAATATCTTTGTCTTGATCGTTTCTGAACTGTCTCTGGAAAATATCCTTAACAAAGTATCCGAACTAGATCTTTGTCTTGATCGTTTATGAACTGTCTCTGGAAAATATCCTGAACTAAATATCAAAACTCTATCTTTGTCTTAACCCTATCTGAACTTTCTCAGGAAAATATCCTGAACTAATTATCAGAACCAGATCTTTATCTTGATCGTCTCTGAACTGTCTCTAGAAAATATCCTGAACTAAGTATCCGAACTAGATCATTGCCTTGATCGTCTCTGAATTGTCTTTGGAATATATCCTGAACTAAGTGTCAGAACTAGATATTTGTCTTGATCGGTTCTAAATTGTCTCTGGAAAATATCCTGAACTAAGTACCACAACTAGATCTTTGTCTTGATAGTTTCTGAATTGTCTCTGGGAAATAAACATAACTAAGTATCAGAACTAGATCTTTGTCTTGCTCGTTTCTGAACTGTCTCTGTAAAATATCCTGAACTAATTATCAGAACCAGATCTTTGTCTTGATCGTCTATAAACCGTTTCTGGAAAATATCCTGAATTAAGTATCTGAACTAGATCTTTGTCTTCATCGTTTCTGAACTGCCTCTGGAAAATATCCTGAACGAAGTATAAGAACTATATCTTTGTCTTGATCTTTTATAAACTGTCTCTGGAAAATATCCTGAACTAAGTTTCAGGACTAGATCTTTGTCTTGATCCTTTTTGAACTGTCTCTGGAAAATATCCTGAGCTAAGTAGCAGAACTAGATCTTTGTCTTGATCGTTTCTAAATTGTCTCTGGAAAATATCCTGAACTAAGTATCATAACTAGATCTTTATCTTGATCATTTCTGAACTGTCTCTGGAAACTATCCTCAACTAAGTATCAGAACTAGTTCTTTGTCTTGCTCATTTTTGAACTGTCTCTGGAAATTATTCTGAACTAAGTATCCGAACTAGATCTTTGTCTTGATCGTCTCTGAACTGTCATTGGAAAATATTCTGAACTAAGTACCAGAACTATATCTCTGTCTTGATCGTTTCTGAACTGTCTCTGGTAAATATCCTGAACTAAGTATCAGAACTAGATCATTGTCTTGATCGTTTTTGAATTGTCTCTGGAAAATAAACATAACTAAGTATCAGAACTAGATCTTTGCCTTGCTCGTTTAGGAACTGTCTCTGTAAAATATCCTGAACTAATTATCAGAACCAGATCTTTGTCTTGATCGTCTCTAAACCGTTTCTGGAAAATATCCTGAATTAAGTATCAGAACTAGATCTTTGTCTTCATCATTTCTGAACTGTCTCTGGAAAATATCCTGAACGAAGTATAAGAACTATATCTTTGTCTTGATCTTTTATAAACTGTCTCTGGAAAATATCCTGAACTAAGTTTCAGGACTAGATTTTTGTCTTGATCTTTTTTGAACTGTCTCTGGAAAATATCTTGAGCTAAGTAGAAGAACTAGATCTTTGTCTTGATCGTTTCTGAACTGTCTCTGGAAACTATCCTCAACTAAGTATCAGAACTAGTTCTTTGTCTTGCTCATTTTTGAACTGTCTCTGGAAATTATTCTGAACTAAGTATCCGAACTAGATCTTTGTCTTGATCGTCTCTGAATTGTCATTGGAAAATATTCTGAACTAAGTACCAGAACTATATCTCTATCTTGATCGTTTCTGAACTGTCTCTGGTAAATATCCTGAACTAAGTATCAGAACTAGATCATAATCTTGATCGTTTATGAATTGTCTCTGGAAAATAAACATAACTAAGTATCAGAACTAAATCTTTGCCTTGCTCGTTTCGGAACTGTCTCTGTAAAATATCCTGAACTAATTATCAGAACCAGATCTTTGTCTTGATCGTCTCTGAGCTGTTTCTGGAAAATATCCATGACTAAGTATCAAAACTAGATCTTTGTCTTAATCGTTTCTGAACTATATTTGGAAAATATCATGAACTAAGTATAAGAACTAGATCTTTGTCTTGATCTTTTCTGAACTGTCTTTGGAAAATATCATGAACTACATAATAGAAATAGATCTTTGTCTTGATCCTTTCTGAACTATCTCTAGATAATATTCTGAACTAAGTATCAGAACTAGATCTTTGTCTTGATCATTTATGAACTATCTCTTGAAAATATCCTGAACTAAGTATCATTACTAGATATTTGTCTTGATCGATTCTAAACTATCTATGGGAAATATCCTCAACTAAGTATCATAACTAGTTCTTGGTCTTGATCGTCTTTGAACTGTCTCTGGAAAATATCCTGAACTAAGTATCAGAACAAGATCTTTGTCTTGATTATTTCTGAACTGTCTCTTGAAAATATCTTGAACTAAGTATCAGAACTAGATCTTTGTCTTGATCTTTTCTAAACTTTCTCTAGAAAATATCCTGAGCTAAGTATCAGAACTAGATCTTTGTCTTGATCTTTTCAGAACTGTCTCTGGAAAATATCATGAACTAAATATCAGAAATAGATCTTTGTCTTGATCCTTTCTGAACTGTCTCTGGATAATATCTTGAACTAAGTATCAGAAATAGATCTTTGTCTTGATCCTTTATGAACCATCTCAGGAAAATATCTTGAACTAAGTATCATAACTAAATCATTTCTTGATCGATTCTGAACTACCTATGAAAAATATCCTTAACTAAGTATCAGAACTAGATCTTTGTCTTGATCGTCTCTGAACTATCTCTGGAAAATATCCTGAACTAAGTATCAGAACAAGATCTTTGTCTTGATCATTTCTGAACTGTCTCTTGAAAATATCCTGAACTAAGTATCAGAAATAGATCTTTGTCTTGATCTTTTCTAAACCGTCTCTAGAAAAAATCCTGAAATAACTATCAGAACTAGATCTTTGTCTTGACCCTATCTAAACTATCTCTGGAAAATATCTTGACATAATTATCAGAACTAGATCTTTGTCTTGATCGTTTCTGAGCTGTTTATGGAAAATATCCATAACTAAGTATCAGAACTAGATCTTTGTCTTGATCGTTTCTGAACTATATCTGGAAAATATCATGAACTAAGTATCAGAACTAGATTTTTGTCTTGATCTTTTCTGAACTGTCTTTGGAAAATATCATGAAGTAAATATCAGAAATAGGTCTTTGTCTTGATCCTTTCTGAACTGTCTCTGGATAATATTCTGAACTAAGTATCAGAACTAGATCTTTGTCTTGATCATTTATGAACTATCTCTTGAAAATATCCTGAACTAATTATCATTACTAGATATTTGTCTTGATCGATTCTAAACTATCTATGGAAAATATCCTCAACTAAGTATCATAACTAGTTCTTGGTCTTGATCGTCTTTGAACTGTCTTTGGAAAATATCTTGAACTAAGTATCAGAACAAGATCTTTGTCTTGATTATTTCTGAACTGTCTCTTGAAAATATCTTGAACTAAGTATAAGAACTAGATCTATGTCTTGATCTTTTCTGAACTGTCTCTGGAAAATATCCTGATCTAAATATCAGAAATAGATCTTTGTCTTGATCCTTTCTGAACTGTCTATGGATAATATCTTGAACTATGTATCAGAAATAGATCTTTGTCTTGATCCTTTATGAACTATCTCTGGAAAATATCCTGAACTAAGTATCATAACTAGATCTTTGTCTTGATCGATTTTGAACTATCTATGGAAAATTTCCTCAACTAAGTATCAAAATAAGATCTTTTTCTTACTCGTTTCTGAACTGTCTCTAGAAAATATCCTGAACTAAGTATCAGGACAAGATCTTTGTCTTGATCCGTTCTAAACTGTCTCTTGAAAATATCCTGAACTAAGTATCAAAACTAGTTCTTTGTCTTGATCATTTCTCAACTGTCTATGGAAAATATTCTAAACTAAGTATCAGAACTAGATCTTTGTCTTACCTTCTCTGAACTGTCTCTGTAAAATATCCTAAACTAAGTATCCGAACTAGATCATTGTCTTGATCATTTCTGAATTGTCTCTTGAAAATATCCTGAACTAAGTATCAGAACTAGATCTTTGTCTTGATCTTTTCTGAACTGTCTCTGGAAAATATCCTGTACTAAGTATCAGTACTAGATCTTTGTCCTGATCTTTTCTGATCTGTCTCTAGAAAATATCATGAACTAAATATCAGATCTTTGTCTTGATCGTCTCTTAACCGTCTCTGGAAAATATCCGGAATTATGTATCAGAACTAGATCTTTGTCTTCATCGTTTCTGAACTGTCTCTGGAAAATATCCTGAACTAAGTATCAGAACTATATCTTTGTCTTGATCTTTTATAAACTGTCTCTGGAAAATATCCTGAACTAAGTATCAGGACTAGATCTTTGTCTTGATCCATTCTGAATTGTCTCTGGAAAATATCCTGAACTAAGTATCAGAACTAGATCTTTGTCTTGATCCTTTCTAAACTGTCTCTGGAAAATATCCTGAACTAATTATTATAACTAGATCTTTGTCTTAATCATTTCTGAACTGTCTTTGGATAATATCCTCAACTAGGTATCAGAACTAGATCTTTGTCTTGCTCATTTCTGAACTGTCTCTGGAAATTATTCTGAAATAAGTATCAGACTAGATCTTTGTCTTGATCCTCTCTGAATTGTCATTGGAAAATATCCTGAACTAAGTATCAGAACAATATCTTTGTCTTGATTGTTTCTAAACTGTCTCTGGAAAATATCCTGAACAAAGTATCAGAACTAGATCTTTGTCTTGATCGTTTCTAAACTGTCTCTGGAAAATATCCTGATAACGCTAAATTATATCGTTTAATTAGATTGACTTACACGAATTTTAGGTATGATTTCCTTTGTTTTATTTGATTTATGCTTCGATTTATATATCATTTACTATGTTTTCAAGTGACTTGGATTAATTCACAAAAGAAAGAAAAGAAAAGAATTAAAGGAAGAAATGTGAAGAAAATGAGAAGTTATGAATAAAAAGGAAAGAAAAGGACGGAAAGAAAATAAAAGGGGTGGGACCCACCACTCTAACACAATGTGGCGCAAGCCACATTGGAAGGTGGCGCCAACCACCTATAATTTAGGAGAATAAATCTCCACTTTCCCTTTTATTCCTCCACTACTTCTCCAACTTCCCACTACTCCCACTCACTCCACTACGTCTCCAACTTCCCACTACTCCCACTCACTCCACTACTTCTCCAACTTCCAACTACTCCCACTTACTCCACCACTCATTTATGTTTCATAGAAGTTATAAAACGAAATTTCCTTCTATATATAGTTTTGCTCTTAAAGGGGCATCCAAGTTTTTGTGCAATTTTTTCTTTCATAGTTCTAGGCATAAATTATCATTGTAAAAGTGGTAGTTTCTCACATTGAGGAACTACCAAACCATTAGTATTAGGCTTATGTTCTATGTAACGCTTGGATCAACAATCTTGCATTTCAATTTTTCTATTTCCAGCATTTAATTCAAGTTTATTACAGGTTCTTTATTTTATCGCTTTATTATTATTATTATTGTTACTGCATCTCTTAATTGTTAAAGTATGTTGTTCTTAATTTCAATCTTTATATTTACGTCGTTTCCATTTAATTATATGTCTTGCTAATTAGTTTAGAGTCCGGCGTATGAGGACCGTCGTTATCGACGGGACTCGGTAGAAAATAATAGGTGCGAATTAATAACTACAATTATGTTTTGGTTATAATTTCTATGCGTAATTTAATTATCATTGTTATGAGAGTGAGATGTTAGTTAACATTGCTTTGTCATGAGAGTGAGAGGCATATAAAGGTTTGAGCCGAGATCCGCGAGAGCGTGAGGAGCGAACCAGATAGTAGAAATTAGGCAACCTATCTAAATACAGCGAGAGCACTTTAGAGATGTATAGGATATTATTAGCTTTCAAAGAGTGTTTCCTAGTTACCGGGCGAGCGAGAGCAAAATCTTGGGATTAGGAAGTATGATTTTAGTTAAGACCGCGAGAGCGTGAGACAGACACTTTAAGTTGGTATATTCTACGAAATAGGAGTATAATCGTAATTAGCACCTAATTCTATGAGTACCTTAGGAGCGCGAAAACCATATCCCGGCCTCGTTCTTCTATATTTTCTTAGTTCTATTTTAGTTTTAGTTCTAATTTCCCTTTAATCAAATATCATTAGCCTTAGCTTTACAAAGTAACGATAGAAAACGATAGGTTGATATTGGTCTCTGTGGTTCGATAATCTTTTATATTACTTCGATAAATCTGTGCGCTTGCGGACGCATCATATCCTGAACTAAATATCAAAACTCTATCTTTGTCTTAACCCTATCTGAACTTTCTCTGGAAAATATCCTGAACTAATTATCAGAACCAGATCTTTATCTTGATCGTCTCTGAACTGTCTCTGGAAAATATCCTGAACTAAGTATCCGAACTAGATCATTGTCTTGATCTTCTTTGAACTGTCATTGGAAAATATCCTGAAATAAGTATCAAAACTAGATCTTTGCCTGGATCGTTTCTGAACTGTCTTTGGAAAATATCCTGAACTAAGTATCAGAACTAGATATTTGTCTTGATTGTCTCTGAATTATCTCTGAAAAATGTCCTCAACTATGTATTAGAACTAGATCTTTGTCTTGATCCCTGCAGAACTGTCTCTGGAAAATATCCTGAAATAAGTATCTGAACTAGATCATTATCTTGATCGTTTCTGAATTGTCTCTGGAAAATAAGCATAACTAAGTATCAGAACTAGATCTTTGTCTTGCTCGTTTCTGAACTGTCTCTGTAAAATATCCTAAACTAATTATCAGAACCAGATATTTGTCTTGATCGTCTCTTGACCGTCTCTAGAAAATATCCTGAATTAAGTATCATAACTAGATCTTTGTCTTCATCGTTTCTGAACTGTCTCTAGAAAATATCCTGAACTAAGTATCAGAACTATATCTTTTTCTTGATCTTTTATAAACTGTCTCTGGAAAATATCCTGAACTAAATATCGGGACTAGATCTTTGTCTTGATCCTTTCTGAACTGTCTCTAGAAAGTATCCTGAACTAATTATCAGAACTAGATCTTTGTCTTGATCCTTTCTAACCTGTCTCTGGAAATTATCCTGAACTATGTATCATAACTAGATCTTTGTCTTGATCATTTCTGAACTGTCTCTAGAAAATATCCTCAACTAGGTATCAGAACTAGATCTTTGTCTTGCTCATTTCTGAATTGTCTCTTGAAATTATTCTGAACTAAGTATCAGACTAGATCTTTGTCTTGATCATCTCTGAACTGTCATTGGAAAATATCCTGAACTAAGTATCAGAACAATATCTTTGTCTTGATCGTTTCTGAACTGTCTCTGGAAAATATCCTTAACAAAGTATCCGAACTAGATCTTTGTCTTGATCGTTTATGAACTGTCTCTGGAAAATATCCTGAACTAAATATCAAAACTCTATCTTTGTCTTAACCCTATCTGAACTTTCTCAGGAAAATATCCTGAACTAATTATCAGAACCAGATCTTTATCTTGATCGTCTCTGAACTGTCTCTAGAAAATATCCTGAACTAAGTAACCGAACTAGATCATTGCCTTGATCGTCTCTGAATTGTCTTTGGAATATATCCTGAACTAAGTGTCAGAACTAGATATTTGTCTTGATCGGTTCTAAATTGTCTCTGGAAAATATCCTGAACTAAGTACCACAACTAGATCTTTGTCTTGATAGTTTCTGAATTGTCTCTGGAAAATAAACATAACTAAGTATCAGAACTAGATCTTTGTCTTGCTCGTTTCTGAACTGTCTCTGTAAAATATCCTGAACTAATTATCAGAACCAGATCTTTGTCTTGATCGTCTATAAACCGTTTCTGGAAAATATCCTGAATTAAGTATCTGAACTAGATCTTTGTCTTCATCGTTTCTGAACTGTCTCTGGAAAATATCCTGAACGAAGTATAAGAACTATATCTTTGTCTTGATCTTTTATAAACTGTCTCTGGAAAATATCCTGAACTAAGTTTCAGGACTAGATCTTTGTCTTGATCCTTTTTGAACTGTCTCTGGAAAATATCCTGAGCTAAGTAGCAGAACTAGATCTTTGTCTTGATTGTTTCTAAATTGTCTCTGGAAAATATCCTGAACTAAGTATCATAACTAGATCTTTATCTTGATCATTTCTGAACTGTCTCTGGAAACTATCCTCAACTAAGTATCAGAACTAGTTCTTTGTCTTGCTCATTTTTGAACTGTCTCTGGAAATTATTCTGAACTAAGTATCCGAACTAGATCTTTGTCTTGATCGTCTCTGAACTGTCATTGGAAAATATTCTGAACTAAGTACCAGAACTATATCTCTGTCTTGATCGTTTCTGAACTGTCTCTGGTAAATATCCTGAACTAAGTATCAGAACTAGATCATTGTCTTGATCGTTTATGAATTGTCTCTGGAAAATAATAATAACTAAGTATCAGAACTAGATCTTTGCCTTGCTCGTTTCGGAACTGTCTCTGTAAAATATCCTGAACTAATTATCAGAACCAGATCTTTGTCTTGATCGTCTCTAAACCGTTTCTGGAAAATATCCTGAATTAAGTATCAGAACTAGATCTTTGTCTTCATCGTTTCTAAACTGTCTCTGGAAAATATTTTGAACGAAGTATAAGAACTATATCTTTGTCTTGATCTTTTATAAACTGTCTCTGGAAAATATCCTGAACTAAGTTTCAGGACTAGATCTTTGTCTTGATCCTTTTTGAACTGTCTCTGGAAAATATCCTGAGCTAAGTAGCAGAACTAGATCTTTGTCTTGATCGTTTCTAAATTGTCTCTGGAAAATATCCTGAACTAAGTATCATAACTAGATCTTTGTCTTGATCATTTCTGAACTGTCTCTGGAAACTATCCTCAACTAAGTATCAGAACTAGTTCTTTGTCTTGCTCATTTTTGATTTGTCTCTGGAAATTATTCTGAACTAAGTATCCGAACTAGATCTTTGTCTTGATCGTCTCTGAACTGTCATTGGAAAATATTCTGAACTAAGTACCAGAACTATATCTCTGTCTTGATCGTTTCTGAACTGTCTTTGGTAAATATCCTGAACTAAGTATCAGAACTAGATCATTGTCTTGATCGTTTTTGTATTGTCTCTGGAAAATAAACATAACTAAGTATCAGAACTAGATCTTTGCCTTGCTCGTTTCGGAACTGTCTCTGTAAAATATCCTGAACTAATTATCAGAACCAGATCTTTGTCTTGATCGTCTCTAAACCGTTTCTGGAAAATATCCTGAATTAAGTATCAGAACTAGATCTTTGTCTTCATCGTTTCTGAACTGCCTCTGGAAAATATCCTGAACGAAGTATAAGAACTATATCTTTGTCTTGATCTTTTATAAACTGTCTCTGGAAAATATCCTGAACTAAGTTTCAGGACTAGATCTTTGTCTTGATCCTTTTTGAACTGTCTCTGGAAAATATCCTGAGCTAAGTAGCAGAACTAGATCTTTGTCTTGATCGTTTCTAAATTGTCTCTGGAGAATATCCTGAACTAAGTATCATAACTAGATATTTGTCTTGATCATTTCTGAACTGTCTCTGGAAACTATCCTCAACTAAGTATCAGAACTAGTTCTTTGTCTTGCTCATTTTTGAACTGTCTCTGGAAATTATTCTGAACTAAGTATCCGAACTAGATCTTTGTCTTGATCGTCTCTGAACTGTCATTGGAAAATATTCTGAACTAAGTACCAGAACTATATCTCTGTCTTGATCGTTTCTGAACTGTCTCTGGTAAATATCCTGAACTAAGTATCAGAACTAGATCATAATCTTGATCGTTTATGAATTGTCTCTGGAAAATAAACATAACTAAGTATCAGAACTAAATCTTTGCCTTGATCGTTTCGGAACTGTCTCTGTAAAATATCCTGAACTAATTATCAGAACCAGATCTTTGTCTTGATCGTCTCTAAACCGTTTCTGGAAAATATCCTGAATTAAGTATCAGAACTAGATCTTTGTCTTCATCGTTTCTGAACTGTCTCTGGAAAATATCCTGAACGAAGTATAAGAACTATATCTTTGTCTTGATCTTTTATAAAATGTCTCTGGAAAATATCCTGAACTAAGTTTCAGGACTAGATCTTTGTCTTGATCCTTTTTGAACTGTCTCTGGAAAATATCCTGAGCTAAGTAGCAGAACTAGATCTTTGTCTTGATCATTTCTAAATTGTCTCTGGAAAATATCCTGAACTAAGTACCATAATTAGATCTTTGTCTTGATCATTTCTGAACTGTCTCTGGAAACTATCCTCAACTAAGTATCAGAACTAGTTCTTTGTCTTGCTCATTTTTGAACTGTCTTTGGAAATTATTCTGAACTAAGTATCCGAACTAGATCTTTGTCTTGATCGTCTCTGAACTGTCATTGGAAAATATTCTGAACTAAGTACCAGAACTATATCTCTGCCTTGATCGTTTCTGAACTGTCTCTGGTAAATATCTTGAACTAAGTATCAGAACTAGATCATTGTCTTGATCGTTTATGAATTGTCTCTGGAAAATAAACATAACTAAGTATCAGAACTAGATCTTTGCCTTGCTCGTTTCGGAACTGTCTCTGTAAAATATCCTGAACTAATTATCAGAACCAGATCTTTTTCTTGATCGTCTCTTAACCGTCTTTGGAAAATATCCTGAATTAAGTATCAGAACTAGATCTTTGTCTTCATCGTTTCTGAACTGTCTCTAGAAAATATCCTGAACTAAGTATCAGAACTATATCTTTGTCTTGATCTTTTATAAATTGTCTCTGGAAAATATCCTGAACTATGTATCAGGACTAGATCTTTGACTTGATCCTTTCTGAACTGTTTCTAGAAAATATCCTGAACTAAGTATCAGAACTAGATCTTTGTCTTCATCGTTTCTGACCTGTCTCTGGAAAATATCCTGAACTAAGTATCATAACTAGATCTTTGTCTTTATCATTTCTGAACTGTCTCTGGAAAATATCCTCAACTAGGTATCAGAACTAGATCTTTGTCTTGCTCATTTCTGAACTGTCTCTGGAAATTATTCTGAACTAAGTATCAAACTAGATCTTTGTCTTGATCGTCTTTGAACTATCATTGGAAAATATCTTGAACTAAGTATCAGAACAATATCTTTGTCTTGATCGTTTCTGAACTGTCTCTGGAAAATATCCTTAACAAAGTATCAGAACTAGATCTTTGTCTTGATCGTTTCTGAACTGTCTCTGGAAAATATCCTGAACTAAATATCAAAACTCTATCTTTGTCTTAACCCTATCTAAACTTTCGTTGAAAAATATTCTGAACTAATTATCAGAACCAGATCTTTATCTTGATCGTCTCTGAACTGTCTCTGGAAAATATCCTGAAATACGTATCCGAACTAGATCATTGTCTTGATCGTCTCTGAATTGTCTTTGGAATATATGCTGAACTAAGTATCAGAACTACATCTTTGTCTTGATCATTTCTAAACTGTCTCTGGAAAATATCCTGAACTAAGTATCATAACTAGATCTTTGTCTTGATCGTTTCTGAATTGTCTGTAGAAAATAAACATAACTAAGTATCAGAACTAGATCTTTGTCTTGCTCGTTTCTGAACTGTCTCTGTAAAATATCCTGAACTAATTATCAGAACCAGATCATTGTCTTGATCGTCTCTAAACCGTTTCTGAAAATATCTTGAATTAAGTATCAGAACTAGATCTTTGTCTTCATCGTTTCTGAACTGTCTCTTGAAAATATCCTGAACGAAGTATAAGAACTATATCTTTGTCTTGATCTTTTATAAACTGTCTCTGGAAAATATCCTAAACTAAGTATCAGGACTAGATCTTTGTCTTATCCTTTCTGAACTGTCTCTGGAAAATATCCTGAACTAAGTAGAAGAACTAGATCTTTTTCTTAATCGTTTCTAATCTATCTCTGGAAAATATCCTGAACTAAGTATCAAAGCTAGATCTTTGTCTGGATCATTTCTGAACTGTCTCTGGAAAATATCCTCAACTAAGTATCAGAACTATTTCTTTGTCTTGCTCATTTCTGAACTGTCTCTGGAAATTATTCTGAACTAATTATCAGAACTAGAAATTTGTCTTGATCGTCTCTAAACTTTCATTGAAAAATATTCTGAACTAAGTACCAGAACTATATCTTTGTCTTGATCGTTTCTGAACTGTCTCTGGTAAATATCCTGAACTAAGTATCAGAACTAGATCATAATCTTGATCGTTTATGAATTGTCTCTGGAAAATAAACATAACTAAGTATCAGAACTAAATCTTTGCCTTGCTCGTTTCGGAACAGTCTCTGTAAAATATCCTGAACTAATTATCAGAACCAGATCTTTGTCTTGATCGTCTCTAAACCGTTTCTGGAAAATATCCTGAATTAAGTATCAGAACTAGATCTTTGTCTTCATCGTTTCTGAACTGTCTCTGGAAAATATCCTGAACGAAGTATAAGAACTATATCTTTGTCTTGTTCTTTTATAAACTGTCTCTGGAAAATATCCTGAACTAAGTTTCAGGACTAGATCTTTGTCTTGATCCTTTTTGAACTGTCTATGGAAAATATCCTGAGCTAAGTAGCAGAACTAGATCTTTGTCTTGATCATTTCTAAATTGTCTCTGGAAAATATCCTGAACTAAGTATCATAACTAGATCTTTGTCTTGATCATTTCTGAACTGTCTCTGGAAACTATCCTCAACTAAGTATCAAAACTAGTTCTTTGACTTGCTCATTTTTGAACTGTCTTTGGAAATTATTCTGAACTAAGTATCCGAACTAAATCTTTGTCTTGATCGTCTCTGAACTGTCATTGGAAAATATTCTGAACTAAGTACCAGAACTATATCTCTGTCTTGATCGTTTCTGAACTGTCTCTGGTAAATATCCTGAACTAAGTATCAGAACTAGATCATTGTCTTGATCGTTTATGAATTGTCTCTGGAAAATAAACATAACTAAGTATCAGAACTAGATCTTTGCCTTGCTCGTTTCGGAACTGTCTCTGTAAAATATCCTGAACTAATTATCAGAACCAGATCTTTGTCTTGATCGTCTCTTAACCGTCTTTGGAAAATATCCTGAATTAAGTATCAGAACTAGATCTTTGTCTTCATCGTTTCTGAACTGTCTCTAGAAAATATCCTGAACTAAGTATCAGAACTATATCTTTGTCTTGATCTTTTATAAATTGTCTCTGGAAAATATCCTGAACTAAGTATCAGGACTAGATCTTTGTCTTGATCCTTTCTGAACTGTTTCTAGAAAATATCCTGAACTAAGTATCAGAACTAGATCTTTGTCTTCATCGTTTCTGACCTGTCTCTGGAAAATATCCTGAACTAAGTATCATAACTAGATCTTTGTCTTGATCATTTCTGAACTGTCTCTGGAAAATATACTCAACTAGGTATCAGAACTAGATCTTTGTCTTGCTCATTTCTGAACTGTCTCTGGAAATTATTCTGAACTAAGTATCAAACTAGATCTTTGTCTTGATCGTCTTTGAACTATCATTGGAAAATATCTTGAACTAAGTATCAGAACAATATCTTTGTCTTGATCGTTTCTGAACTGTCTCTGGAAAATATCCTTAACAAAGTATCAGAACTAGATCTTTGTCTTGATCGTTTCTGAACTGTCTTTGGAAAATATCCTGAACTAAATATCAAAACTCTATCTTTGTCTTAACCCTATCTAAACTTTCGTTGAAAAATATCCTGAACTAATTATCAGAACCAGATCTTTATCTTGATCGTCTCTGAACTGTCTCTGGAAAATATCCTGAAATACGTATCCGAACTAGATCATTGTCTTGATCGTCTCTGAATTGTCTTTGGAATATATCCTGAACTAAGTATCAGAACTACATCTTTGTCTTGATCATTTCTAAACTGTCTCGGGAAAATATCCTGAACTAAGTATCATAACTAGATCTTTGTCTTGATCGTTTTCTAATTGTCTGTAGAAAATAAACATAACTAAGTATCAGAACTAGATCTTTGTCTTGCTCGTTTCTGAACTGTCTCTGTAAAATATCCTGAACTAATTATCAAAACCATATCATTGTCTTGATCGTCTCTAAACCGTTTCTGAAAATATCTTGAATTAAGTATCAGAACTAGATCTTTGTCTTCATCGTTTCTGAACTGTCTCTTGAAAATATCCTGAACGAAGTATAAGAACTATATCTTTGTCTTGATCTTTTATAAACTGTCTCTGGAAAATATCCTAAACTAAGTATCAGGACTAGATCTTTGTCTTATCCTTTCTGAACTGTCTCTGGAAAATATCCTGAACTAAGTAGAAGAACTAGATCTATTTCTTAATCGTTTCTAATCTATCTCTGGAAATATCCTGAACTAAGTATCAAAGCTAGATCTTTGTCTGGATCATTTCTGAACTGTCTCTGGAAAATATCCTTAACTAAGTATCAGAACTATTTCTTTGTCTTGCTCATTTCTGAACTGTCTCTGGAAATTATTCTGAACTAAGTATCAGAACTAGAAATTTGTCTTGATCGTCTCTAAACTTTCATTGGAAAATATTCTGAACTAAGTACCAGAACTATATCTTTGTCTTGATCGTTTCTGAACTGTCTCTGGAAAATATCCTGAACTATGTATCAGAACTAGATCTTTGCCTTTATCGTTTCTGAATTGTCTCTTGAAAATAATCATAACTAAGTATCAGAACTAAATCTTTGCCTTGCTCGTTTCGGAACTGTCTCTGTAAAATATCCTGAACTAATTATCAGAACCAGATCTTTGTCTTGATCGTCTCTAAACCGTTTCTGGAAAATATCCTGAATTAAGTATCAGAACTAGATCTTTGTCTTCATCGTTTCTGAACTGTCTCTGGAAAATATCCTGAACGAAGTATAAGAACTATATTTTTGTCTTGATCTTTTATAAACTGTCTCTGGAAAATATCCTGAACTAAGTTTCAGGACTAGATCTTTGTCTTGATCCTTTTTGAACTGTCTCTGGAAAATATCCTGAGCTAAGTAGCAGAATTAGATCTTTGTCTTGATCATTTCTAAATTGTCTCTGGAAAATATCCTGAACTAAGTATCATAACTAGATCTTTGTCTTGATCATTTCTGAACTGTCTCTGGAAACTATCCTCAACTAAGTATCAGAACTAGTTCTTTGTCTTGCTCATTTTTGAACTGTCTTTGGAAATTATTCTGAACTAAGTATCCGAACTAAATCTTTGTCTTGATCGTCTCTGAACTGTCATTGGAAAATATTCTGAACTAAGTACCAGAACTATATCTCTGTCTTGATCGTTTCTGAACTGTCTCTGGTAAATATCATGAACTAAGTATCAGAACTAGATCATTGTCTTGATCGTTTATGAATTGTCTCTGGAAAATAAACATAACTAAGTATCAGAACTAGATCTTTGCCTTGCTCGTTTCGGAACTGTCTCTGTAAAATATCCTGAACTAATTATCAGAACCAGATCTTTGTCTTGATCGTCTCTTAACCGTCTTTGGAAAATATCCTGAATTAAGTATCAGAACTAGATCTTTGTCTTCATCGTTTCTGAACTGTCTCTAGAAAATATCCTGAACTAAGTATCAGAATTATATCTTTGTCTTGATCTTTTATAAATTGTCTCTGGAAAATATCCTGAACTAAGTATCAGGACTAGATCTTTGTCTTGATCCTTTCTGAACTGTTTCTAGAAAATATCCTGAACTAAGTATCAGAACTAGATCTTTGTCTTCATCGTTTCTGACCTGTCTCTGGAAAATATCCTGAACCAAGTATCATAACTAGATCTTTGTCTTGATCATTTCTGAACTGTCTCTGGAAAATATCCTCAACTAGGTATCAGAACTAGATCTTTGTCTTGCTCATTTCTGAACTGTCTCTGGAAATTATTCTGAACTAAGTATCAAACTAGATCTTTGTCTTGATCATCTTTGAACTATCATTGGAAAATATCTTGAACTAAGTATCAGAACAATATCTTTGTCTTGATCGTTTCTGAACTGTCTCTGGAAAATATCCTTAACAAAGTATCAGAACTAGATCTTTGTCTTGATCGTTTCTGAACTGTCTTTGGAAAATATCCTGAACTAAATATCAAAACTCTATCTTTGTCTTAACCCTATCTAAACTTTCGTTGAAAAATATCCTGAACTAATTATCAGAACCAGATCTTTATCTTGATCGTCTCTGAACTGTCTCTGGAAAATATCCTGAAATACGTATCCGAACTAGATCATTGTCTTGATCGTCTCTGAATTGTCTTTGGAATATATCCTGAACTAAGTATCAGAACTACATCTTTGTCTTGATCATTTCTAAACTGTCTCTGTAAAATATCCTGAACTAAGTATCATAACTAGATCTTTGTCTTGATCGTTTCTGAATTGTCTGTAGAAAATAAACATAACTAAGTATCAGAACTAGATCTTTGTCTTGCTCGTTTCTGAATTGTCTCTGTAAAATATCCTGAACTAATTATCAGAACCAGATCATTGTCTTGATCGTCTCGAAACCGTTTCTGAAAATATCTTGAATTAAGTATCAGAACTAGATCTTTGTCTTCATCGTTTCTGAACTGTCTCTTGAAAATATCCTGAACGAAGTATAAGAACTATATCTTTGTCTTGATCTTTTATAAACTGTCTCTGGAAAATATCCTAAACTAAGTATCAGGACTAGATCTTTGTCTTATCCTTTCTGAACTGTCTCTGGAAAATATCCTGAACTAAGTAGAAGAACTAGATCTTTTTCTTAATCGTTTCTAATTTATCTCTGGAAAATATCCTGAACTAAGTATCAAAGCTAGATCTTTGTCTGGATCATTTCTGAACTGTCTCTGGAAAATATCCTCAACTAAGTATCAGAACTATTTCTTTGTCTTGCTCATTTCTGAACTGTCTCTGGAAATTATTCTGAACTAAGTATCAGAACTAGAAATTTGTCTTGATCGTCTCTAAACTTTCATTGGAAAATATTCTGAACTAAGTACCAGAACTATATCTTTGTCTTGATCGTTTCTGAACTGTCTATGGAAAATATCCTGAACTATGTATCAGAACTAGATCTTTACCTTTATCGTTTCTGAATTGTCTCTTGAAAATAAACATAACTAAGTATCAGAACTAGATCTTTGTCTTGCTTATTTCTAAGTTGTCTCTGTAAAATATCCTGAACTAATTATCAGAACCAGATCATTGTCTTGATCATCTCTGAACCGTTTCTAGAAAATATCCTGAATTAAGTATCAGAACTAGATCTTTGTCTTCATCGTTTCTGACCTGTCTCTGGAAAATATCCTGAACTAAGTTACATAACTAGATCTTTGTCTTGATCATTTCTGAACTGTCTCTGGAAAATATCCTCAACTAGGTATCAGAACTAGATCTTTGTCTTGCTCATTTTTGAATTGTCTCTGGAAATTATTCTGAACTAAGTATCAAACTAGATCTTTGTCTTGATCGTCTTTGAACTATCATTGGAAAATATCTTGAACTAAGTATCAGAACAATATCTTTGTCTTGATCGTTTCTGAACTGTCTCTGGAAAATATCCTTAACAAAGTATCAGAACTAGATCTTTGTCTTGATCGTTTCTGAACTGTCTCTGGAAAATATCCTGAACTAAATATCAAAACTCTATCTTTGTCTTAACCCTATCTAAACTTTCTTTGGAAAATATCCTGAACTAATTATCAGAACCAGATCTTTATCTTGATCGTCTCTGAACTGTCTCTGGAAAATATCCTGAAATAAGTATCCGAACTAGATCATTGTCTTGATCGTCTCTGAATTGTCTTTGGAATATATCCTGAACTAAGTATCAGAACTAGATCTTTGTCTTGATCATTTCTAAACTGTCTCTGGAAAATATCCTGAACTAAGTATCATAACTAGATCTTTGTCTTGATCGTTTCTGAATTGTCTGTAGAAAATAAACATAACTATGTATGAGAACTAGATCTTTGTCTTGCTCGTTTCTGAACTGTCTCTGTAAAATATCCTGAACTAATTATCAAACCAGATCATTGTCTTGATCGTCTCTAAACCGTTTCTGAAAATATCTTGAATTAAGTATCAGAACTAGATCTTTGTCTTCATCGTTTCTGAACTGTCTCTGGAAAATATCCTGAACAAAGTATAAGAACTATATCTTTGTCTTGATCTTTTATAAACTGTCTCTGGAAAATATCCTAAACTAAGTATCAGGACTAGATCTTTGTCTTGATCCTTTCTGAACTGTCTCTGGAAAATATCCTGAACTAAGTAGCAGAACTAGATCTTTGTCTTAATCGTTTCTAATCTATCTCTGGAAAATATCCTGAACTAAGTATCACAGCTAGATCTTTGTCTTGATCATTTCTGAACTGTCTCTGGAAAATATCCTCAACTAAGTATCAGAACTATTTCTTTGTCTTGCTCATTTCTGAACTGTCTCTGGAAATTATTCTGAACTAAGTATCAGAACTAGAAATTTGTCTTCATCGTCTCTGAACTTTCATTGGAAAATATTCTGAACTAAGTACCAGAACTATATCTTTGTCTTGATCGTTTCTGAACTGTCTCTGGAAAATATCCTGAACTATGTATCAGAACTAGATCTTTGCCTTTATCGTTTTCTGAATTGTCTCTGGAAAATAAACATAACTAAGTATCAGAACTAGATCTTTGTCTTGCTCATTTCTGAGTTGTCTCTGTAAAATATCCTGAACTAATTATCAGAACCAGATCATTGTCTTGATCATCTCTGAACCGTTTCTAGAAAATATCCTGAATTAAGTATAAGAACTAGATCTTTCTCTTCATCGTTTCTGAACTGTCTCTGGAAAATATCCTGAACGAAGTATAAGAACTATATCTTTGTCTTGATCTTTTATAAACTGTCTTTGGAAAATATCCTGAACTAAGTTTCAGGACTAGATCTTTGTCTTGATCCTTTCTGAACTGTTTCTAGAAAATATCCTGAACTAAGTATCAGAACTAGATCTTTGTCTTCATCGTTTCTGACTTGTTTCTGGAAAATATCCTGAACTAAGTATCATAACTAGAACTTATTCTTGATCATTTCTGAATTGTCTCTGGAAAATATCCTCAACTAGGTATCAGAACTAGATCTTTGTCTTGCTCATTTTTGAACTGTCTCTGGAAATTATTCTGAACTAAGTATCAAACTAGATCTTTGTCTTGATCCTCTTTGAACTATCATTGGAAAATATCCTGAACTAAGTATCAGAACAATATCTTTGTCTTGATCGTTTCTGAACTGTCTCTGGAAAATAACCCTAACAAAGTATCAGAACTAGATCTTTGTCTTGATCGTTTCTGAACTGTCTCTTGAAAATATCCTGAACTAAATATCAAAACTCTATCTTTGTCTTAACCCTATCTAAACTTTCTTTGGAAAATATTCTGAACTAATTATCAGAACCAGATATTTATCTTGATCGTCTCTGAACTGTCTCTGGATAATATCCTGAAATAAGTATCCGAACTAGATCATTGTCTTGATCGTCTCTGAATTGTCTTTGGAATATATCCTGAACTAAGTATCAGAACTAGATTTTTGTCTTAATCATTTCTAAACTGTCTCTGGAAAATATCCTGAACTAAGTATCATAACTAGATCTTTGTCTTGATCGTTTCTGAATTGTCTGTAGAAAATAAACATAACTAAGTATCAGAACTAGATCTTTGTCTTGCTCGTTTCTGAACTGTCTCTGTAAAATATCCTGAACTAATTATCAGAACCAAATCATTGTCTTGATCGTCTCTAAACCGTTTCTGAAAATATCCTGAATTAAGTATCAGAACTAGATCTTTGTCTTCATCGTTTCTGAACTGTCTCTGGAAAATATCCTGAACGAAGTATAAGAACTATATCTTTGTCTTGATCTTTTATAAACTGTCTCTGGAAAATATCCTAAACTAAGTATCAGGAATAGATCTTTGTCTTGATCCTTTCTGAACTGTCTCTGGAAAATATCCTGAACTAAGTAGCAGAACTAAATCTTTGTCTTAATCGTTTCTAATCTATCTCTGGAAAATATCATGAACTAAGTATCAAAGCTAGATCTCTGTCTTGATCATTTCTGAACTGTCTCTGGAAAATATCCTCAACTAAGTATCAGAACTATTTCTTTGTCTTGCTCATTTCTGAACTGTCTCTGGAAATTATTCTAAACTAAGTATCAGAACAAGAAATTTGTCTTGATCGTCTCTAAACTTTAATTGGAAAATATTCTGAACTAAGTACCAGAACTATATCTTTGTCTTGATCGTTTCTGAACTGTTTCTGGAAAATATCCTGAACTATGTATCAGAACTAGATCTTTGTCTTGCTCATTTCTGAGTTGTCTCTGTAAAATATCCTGAACTAATTATCAGAACCAGATCATTGTCTTGATCATCTCTGAACCGTTTCTAGAAAATATCCTGAATTAAGTATCAGAACTAGATCTTTGTCTTCATCGTTTCTGAACTGTCTCTGGAAAATATCCTGAACGAAGTATAAGAACTATATCTTTGTCTTGATCTTTTATAAACTGTCTCTGGAAAATATCCTGAACTAAGTTTCAGGACTAGATCTTTGTCTTGATCCTTTCTGAACTGTTTCTAGAAAATATCCTGAACTAAGTATCAGAACTAGATCTTTGTCTTCATCGTTTCTGACTTGTCTCTGGAAAATATCCTGAACTAAGTATCATAACTAGAACTTATTCTTGATCATTTCTGAACTGTCTCTGGAAAATATCCTCAACTAGGTATCAGAACTAGATCTTTGTCTTGCTCATTTCTTAACTGTCTCTGGAAATTATTATGAACTAAGTATCAAACTAGATCTTTGTCTTGATCCTCTTTGAACTATCATTGGAAAATATCCTGAACTAAGTATCAGAACAATATCCTTGTCTTGATCGTTTCTGAACTGTCTCTAGAAAATATCCTTAACAAAGTATCAGAACTAGATCTTTGTCTTGATCGTTACTGAACTGTCTCTTGAAAATATCCTGAACTAAATATCAAAACTCTATCTTTGTCTTAACCCTATCTAAACTTTCTTTGGAAAATATCCTGAACTAATTATCAGAACCAGATATTTATCTTGATCGTCTCTGAACTGTCTCTGGAAAATATCCTGAAATAAGTATCCGAACTAGATCATTGTCTTGATCGTCTCTGAATTGTCTTTGGAATATATCCTGAACTAAGTATTAGAACTGGATCTTTGTCTTGATCATTTCTAAATTGTCTCTGGAAAATATCCTGAACTAAGTATCATAACTAGATCTTTGTCTTGATCGTTTCTGAATTGTCTGTAGAAAATAAACATAACTAAGTATCAGAACTAGATCTTTGTCTTGCTCGTTTCTGAACTGTCTCTGTAAAATATCCTGAACTAATTATCAAAACCATATCATTGTCTTGATCGTCTCTAAACCGTTTCTGAAAATATCCTGAATTAAGTATCAGAACTAGATCTTTGTCTTCATCGTTTCTGAACTGTCTCTGGAAAATATCCTGAACGAAGTATAAGAACTATATCTTTGTCTTGATCTTTTATAAACTGTCTCTGGAAAATATCCTAAACTAAGTATCAGGAATAGATCTTTGTCTTGATCCTTTCTGAACTGTCTCTGGAAAATATCCTGAACTAAGTAGCAGAACTAGATCTTTGTCTTAATCGTTTCTAATCTATCTCTGGAAAATATCATGAACTAAGTATCAAAGCTAGATCTCTGTCTTGATCATTTCTGAACTGTCTCTGGAAAATATCCTCAACTAAGTATCAGAACTATTTCTTTGTCTTGCTCATTTCTGAACTGTCTCTGGAAATTATTCTAAACTAAGTATCAGAACAAGAAATTTGTCTTGATCGTCTCTAAACTTTAATTGGAAAATATTCTGAACTAAGTACCAGAACTATATCTTTGTCTTGATCGTTTCTGAACTGTTTCTGGAAAATATCCTGAACTATGTATCAGAACTAGATCTTTGTCTTGCTCATTTCTGAGTTGTCTCTGTAAAATATCCTGAACTAATTATCAGAACCAGATCATTGTCTTGATCATCTCTGAACCGTTTCTAGAAAATATCCTGAATTAAGTATCAGAACTAGATCTTTGTCTTCATCGTTTCTGAACTGTCTCTGGAAAATATCCTGAATGAAGTATAAGAACTATATCTTTGTCTTGATCTTTTATAAACTGTCTCTGGAAAATATCCTGAACTAAGTTTCAGGACTAGATCTTTGTCTTGATCCTTTCTGAACTGTTTCTAGAAAATATCCTGAACTAAGTATCAGAACTAGATCTTTGTCTTCATCGTTTCTGACTTGTCTCTGGAAAATATCCTGAACTAAGTATCATAACTAGAACTTATTCTTGATCATTTCTGAACTGTCTCTGGAAAATATCCTCAACTAGGTATCAGAACTAGATCTTTGTCTTGCTCATTTCTTAACTGTCTCTGGAAATTATTATGAACTAAGTATCAAACTAGATCTTTGTCTTGATCCTCTTTGAACTATCATTGGAAAATATCCTGAACTAAGTATCAGAACAATATCCTTGTCTTGATCGTTTCTGAACTGTCTCTGGAAAATATCCTTAACAAAGTATCAGAACTAGATCTTTGTCTTGATCGTTACTGAACTGTCTCTTGAAAATATCCTGAACTAAATATCAAAACTCTATCTTTGTCTTAACCCTATCTAAACTTTCTTTGGAAAATATCCTGAACTAATTATCAGAACCAGATATTTATCTTGATCGTCTCTGAACTGTCTCTGGAAAATATCCTGAAATAAGTATCCGAACTAGATCATTGTCTTGATCGTCTCTGAATTGTCTTTGGAATATATCCTGAACTAAGTATTAGAACTGGATCTTTGTCTTGATCATTTCTAAATTGTCTCTGGAAAATATCCTGAACTAAGTATCATAACTAGATCTTTGTCTTGATCGTTTCTGAATTGTCTGTAGAAAATAAACATAACTAAGTATCAGAACTAGATCTTTGTCTTGCTCGTTTCTGAACTGTCTCTGTAAAATATCCTGAACTAATTATCAAAACCATATCATTGTCTTGATCGTCTCTAAACCGTTTCTGAAAATATCCTGAATTAAGTATCAGAACTAGATCTTTGTCTTCATCGTTTCTGAACTGTCTCTGGAAAATATCCTGAACGAAGTATAAGAACTATATCTTTGTCTTGATCTTTTATAAACTGTCTCTGGAAAATATCCTAAACTAAGTATCAGGAATAGATCTTTGTCTTGATCCTTTCTGAACTGTCTCTGGAAAATATCCTTAACTAAGTAGCAGAACTAGATCTTTGTCTTAATCGTTTCTAATCTATCTCTGGAAATTATCATGAACTAAGTATCAAAGCTAGATCTCTGTCTTGATCATTTCTGAACTGTCTCTGGAAAATATCCTCAACTAAGTATAAGAACTATTTCTTTGTCTTGCTCATTTCTGAACTGTCTCTGGAAATTATTCTAAACTAAGTATCAGAACTAGAAATTTGTCTTGATCGTTTCTAAACTTTCATTGGAAAATATTCTGAACTAAGTACCAGAACTATATCTTTGTCTTGATCGTTTCTGAACTGTTTCTTAAAAATATCCTGAACTATGTATCAGAACTAGATATTTGTCTTGCTCATTTCTTAGTTGTCTCTGTAAAATATCCTGAACTAATTATCAGAACCAGATCATTGTCTTGATCATCTCTGAACCGTTTCTAGAAAATATCCTGAATTAAGTATCAGAACTAGATCTTTGTCTTGCTCGTTTCTGAACTGTCTCTGTAAAATATCCTGAACTAATTATCAGAACCAGATCTTTGTCTTGATCGTCTCTCAACCGTCTTTGGAAAATATCCTGAATTAAGTATCAGAACTAGATCTTTGTCTTCATCGTTTCTGAACTGTCTCTAGAAAATATGCTGAACTAAGTATCAGAACTATATCTTTGTCTTGATCTTTTATAAACAGTCTTTGGAAAATATCCTGAACTAAGTATCAGGACTAGATCTTTGTCTTGATCCTTTCTGAACTGTTTCTAGAAAATATCCTGAACTAAGTATCAGAAGTAGATCTTTGTCTTCATCGTTTCTAACCTGTCTCTGGATAATATCCTGAACTAAGTATCATAACTAGATCTTTGTCTTGATCATTTCTGAACTGTCTCTGAAAAATATCCTCAACTAGGTATCAGAACTAGATCTTTGTCTTGCTCATTTCTGAACTGTCTCTGGAAATTATTCTGAATTAAGTATCAGACTAGATCTTTGTCTTTAACTTCTTTGAACTATCATTGGAAAATATCCTGAACTAAGTATCAGTACAATATATTTGTCATGATAGTTTCTAAACTGTCTCTGGAAAATATCCTTAACAAAGTATCATAACTATATCTTTCTCTTGATCGTTTCTGAACTGTCTCTGGAAAATATCCTGAACTAAATATCAAAACTCTATCTTTGTCTTAACCCTATCTGAACTTTCTTTGGAAAATATCCTGAACTAATTATCAGAACCAGATCTTTATCTTGATCGTCTCTGAACTGTCTCTGGAAAATATCCTGAACTAAGTATCCGAACTAGATCATTGCCTTGATAGTCTCTGAATTGTCTTTGGAATATATCCTGAACTAAGTATTAGAACTAGATCTTTGTCTTGATCATTTCTAAACTGTCTCTGGAAAATATCCTGAACTAAGTATCATAACTAGATCTTTGTCTTGATCGTTTCTGAATTGTCTGTAGAAAATAAACATAACTAAGTATCAGAACTAGATCTTTGTCTTGCTCGTTTCTGAACTGTCTCTGTAAAATATCCTGAACTAATTATCAAAACCATATCATTGTCTTGATCGTCTCTAAACCGTTTCTGAAAATATCCTGAATTAAGTATCAGAACTAGATCTTTGTCTTCATCGTTTCTGAACTGTCTCTGGAAAATATCCTGAACGAAATATAAGAACTATATCTTTGTCTTGATCTTTTATAAACTGTCTCTGGAAAATATCCTAAACTAAGTATCAGGAATAGATCTTTGTCTTGATCCTTTCTGAACTGACTCTGGAAAATATCCTGAACTAAGTAGCAGAACTAGATCTTTGTCTTAATCGTTTCTAATCTATCTCTGGAAAATATCATGAACTAAGTATCAAAGCTAGATCTCTGTCTTGATCATTTCTGAACTGTCTTAGGAAAATATCCTCAACTAAGTATCAGAACTATTTCTTTGTCTTGCTCATTTCTGAACTGTCTCTGGAAATTATTCTAAACTAAGTATCAGAACTAGAAATTTGTCTTGATCGTCTCTAAACTTTCATTGGAAAATATTCTGAACTAAGTACCAGAACTATATCTTTGTCTTGATCGTTTCTGAACTGTTTCTTGAAAATATCCTGAACTATGTATCAGAACTAGATCTTTGTCTTGCTCATTTCTGAGTTGTCTCTGTAAAATATCCTGAACTAATTATCAGAACCAGATCATTGTCTTGATCATCTCTGAACCGTTTCTAGAAAATATCCTGAATTAAGTATCAGAACTAGATCTTTGTCTTCATCGTTTTTGAACTGTCTCTGGATAATATCCTGAACTAATTATCAGAACCAGATCTTTGTCTTGATCATTTCTGAACTGTCTCTGAAAAATATCCTCAACTAGGTATCAGAACTAGATCTTTGTCTTGCTCATTTCTGAACTGTCTCTGGAAATTATTCTGAACTAAGTATCAGACTAGATATTTGTCTTTAACTTCTTTGAACTATCATTGGAAAATATCCTGAACTAAGTATCAGAACAATATATTTGTCATGATCGTTTCTAAACTGTCTCTGGAAAATATCCTTAACAAAGTATCAGAACTATATCTTTCTCTTGATCGTTTCTGAACTGTCTCTAGAAAATATCCTGAACTAAATATCAAAACTCTATCTTTGTCTTAACCCTATCTGAACTTTCTTTGGAAAATATCCTGAACTAACTATCAGAACCAGATCTTTATCTTGATCGTCTCTGAACTGTCTCTGGAAAATATCCTGAACTAAGTATCCGAACTAGATCATTGCCTTGATAGTCTCTGAATTGTCTTTGGAATATATCCTGAACTAAGTATTAGAACTAGATCTTTGTCTTGATCATTTCTAAACTGTCTCTGGAAAATATCCTGAACTAAGTATCATAACTAGATCTTTGTCTTGATTGTTTCTGAATTGTCTCTGGAAAATAAACATAACTAAGTATCAGAACTAGATCTTTGGCTTGCTCGTTTCTGAACAGTCTCTGTAAAATATCCTGAACTAATTATCAGAACCAGATCTATGTCTTGATCGTCTCTTAACCGTTTCAGGAAAATATCCTGAATTAAGTATCAGAACTAGATCTTTGTCTTCATCGTTTCTGAACTGTCTCTAGAAAATATCCTGAACTAAGTATCAGAACTATATCTTTGTCTTGATCTCTTATATACATTCTCTGGAAAATATCCTGAACTAAGTATCAGGACTAGATCTTTGTCTTGATCCTTTCTGAACTGTCTCTGGAAAATATCCTGAACTAAGTAGCAGAACAAGATCTTTGTCTTCATCGTTTCTGACCTGTCTCTAGAAAATATCCTGAACTAAGTATCACAAGTAGATCTATGTCTTGATCATTTCTGAAATTTCTCTGGAAAATATCCTCAACTATGTATCAGAACTAGTTCTTTGTCTTGCTCATTTCTGAACTGTCTCTGGAAATTATTATGAACTAAGTATCAGACTAGATCTTTGTCTTGATCGTCTCTGAACTATCATTGGAAAATATTCTGAACTAAGTACCAGAACAATATCTTTTTCTTGATCGTTTCTGAACTGTCTCTGGAAAATATCCTTAACAAAGTATCAGAACTAGATCTTTCTCTTGTTCGTTTCTGAACTGTCTCTGGAAAATATCTTGAACTAAGTATCACAGCTAGATCTTTGTCTTGATCATTTCTGAACTGTCTCTGGAAAATATCCTCAACTAAGTATCAGAACTAGTTCTTTGTCTTGCTCATTTCGAACTGTCTCTGGAAATTATTCTGAACTAAGTACCAGAACTAGATCTTTGTCTTGATCGTTTCTGAAGTGCCTCTGGAAAATATCCTGAACTAAGTATCAGAACTAGATCTTTGTCTTTATCGTCTCTGAATTGTCTCTGGAAAATAAACATAACTAAGTATCAGAACTAGATCTTTGTCTTGCTCGTTTCTGAACAGTCTCTGTAAAATATCCTGAACTAATTATCAGAACCAGATCATTGTCTTGATCATCTCTGAACCATTTCTGGAAAATATCCTGAATTAAGTATCAGAACTAGATCTTTGTCTTCATTGTTTCTGAACTGTCTATGGAAAATATCCTGAACGAAGTATAAGAACAATATCTTTGTCTTGATCTTTTATAAACTGTCTCTGGAAAATATCCTGAACTAAGTTTCAGGACTAGATCTTTGTCTTGATCCTTTTTGAGCTTTCTCTGGAAAATATCCTGAACTAAGTAGCATTACTAGATCTTTGTCTTGATCGTTTCTAAACTGTCTCTGGAAAATATCCTGAACTAAGTATCATAACTAGATCTTTGTCTTGATCATTTCTGAACTGTCTCTGGAAAATATCCTCAACTAAGTATCAGAACTAGTTCTTTGTCTTACTTATTTCTGAACTGTCTCTGGAAATTATTTTTAACTAAGTACCAGAACTAGATCTTTGTCTTGATCGTCTCTGAACTGTCATTGGAAAATATTCTGAACTTAGTGCCAGAAATATATCTTTGTCTTGATCGTTTCTGAAATGTCTCTGGTAAATATCCTGAACTAAGTATCAGAACTTGATCATTGTCTTGATCATTTATGAACTGTCTTTGGAAAATATCCTGAACTAACTATCAGAACTCGATCTTTGTCTTGACCCTATTTGAACTTTCTCTGGAAAATATCCCGAACTCATTATCAGAACCAGATCTTTATCCTGATCGTCTCTGAAATGTCTCTTGAAAATATCCTGAACTAAGTATCCGAACTAAATCATTGTCTTGATCGTCTCTGAACTGTCTTTGGAAAATATCTTGAACTATGTATCCGAACTAGACCTTTGTCTTGATCGTTTATGAACTGTCTCTGGAAAATATCTTGAACCAAGTATAAGAACTAGATCTTTGTCTTGATCGTTTTTGAACTGTCTATGGAAAATATTATGAACTAATTATCAGAAATAGATCTTTGTCTTGATCGTCTCTCAACTGTCTATGGAAAATATCCTGCACTAAGTATCATAACTAGATCATTGTCATAATCGTTTCTAAACTGTCTCTGGAAAATAAACTTAACTAAGTATCAGAACAAGATCTCTGTCTTCCTTGTTTCTGAACAATATCTGGAAAATATCCTGAATTAAGTATCAGAACTAGATATTTGTATTGATTGTCTCTTAACTATCTCTGGAAAATATCCCGAACTAAGTATCTGAACTAGATCTTTGTCTTGATTGTTTCTAAATTGTCTCTGGAAAATATCCTGAACTAAGTATCATAACTAGATCTTTGTCTTGATCATTTCTGAACAGTCTCTGGAAAATAAACTTAACTTAGTATCAGAACTAAATCTTTGTCTTGCTCGTTTTTGAACATTCTCTGGAAAATATTATGAATTAAGAATCAAAACTAGATATTTGTCTTGATCGTCTATGAACCGTCTCTAAAAAATATTCTGAATTAAGTATCAGAAATAGATCTTTGTCTTCACCGTTTCTGAACTGTCTCGGGAAAATATCCAGAACTAAGTATCAGAACTAGAAATTTGTCTTGATCCTTTATGAATTGTCTCTAGAAAATATCCTGAACTAAGTATCAGAACTAGATCTTTGTATTTATCCTTTCTGAATTGTCTTTGGAAAATATCCTAAACTAAATATCAGAACTCGATTTTTGTCTTGACCCTATCTGAAATTTCTCAGGAAAATATCCTGAACTCATTATCAGTACAAGATCTTTATCTTTATCGTCTCTGAAATGACTCTTGAAAATATCAAGAACTATGTATCCGAACTAGAACATTGTCTTGATCATCTCTGAACTGATTTTGGAAAATATCTTGAACTGAGTATAAGAACTAGATCTTTGTCTTGATCGTTTCTGAAGAGTCTCTGGAAAATATCCTGAAATAAGTATCAGAAATAGATCTTTGTCTTGATTGTCTCTCAACTGTCTCTGGAAAATATCCTGCACTAAGTATTAGAACTAGATCTTTGTCTTCCTCGTTTCTGAACTGTCTATGGAAAATATCCTGAAATAAGTATCAGAACTAGATATTTGTCTTGATCGTTTCTAAACTGTCTCTGGAAAATATCCAGAACTAAGTATCATAACTAGATCTTTGTCTTGATCATTTCTGAACAGTCTCTGGAAAATATCCTCAACTAAGTATCTGAACTAGATCTTTGTCTTGATCATTTCTGAACTGTCTCTGGAAAATAAACTTAAAAAAGTATCATAACTAGATCTTTGTCTTGCTCATTGATGAACTGTCTCTGGAAAATAAACTTAACTAAGTATCAGAACTAGATCTTTGTCTTGCTCATTTCTGAACTGTCTCTGGAAAATATCCTGAACTAATTATCATAACCAGATCTTTGTCTTGATCATTTCTGAACTGTCTCTGGAAAATATCCTGAACTAAGTATCACAGCTAGATCTTTGTCTTGATCATTTCTGAACTGTCTCTGGAAAATATCCTCAACTAAGTATCAGAACTAGTTCTTTGTCTTGCTCATTTCTGAACTGTCTCTGGAAATTATTCTGAACTAAGTATCAGAATTAGATCTTTGTCTTGATAGTCTCTGAACTTTCATTGGAAAATATTCTGAACTAAGTACCAGAACTATATCTTTGTCTTGATCGTTTCTGAAGTGCCTCTGGAAAATATCCTGAACTAAGTATCAGAACTAGATCTTTGTCTTTATCGTTTCAGAACTGTCTCTGGAAATTATTTTGAACTAAGTATCAAAACTAGATCTTTGTCTTGATCGCCTTTGAACCGTCTATGGAAAATATCCTGAACTAAGTATTAGAACTAGATCTTTGTCTTGATCGTTTCTGAACTGTCTATGGAAAATATTATGAACAAAGTATCATAACTAGATCTTTGTCTTTATCGTTTCTGAACTGTCTCTGGAAAATAAACTTAACTAAGTATCATAACTAGATCTTTGTCTTGCTCGTTTCTGAATTGTCTCTGGAAAATATACTGAACTAAGTATCAAAACTAGATATTTGTCTTGATTGTCTCTAAACTATCTCTGGAAAATATCATGAACTAAGTATCAGAACTAGATCTTTGTCGTGATCATTTCTAAACTGTCTCTGGAAAATATCCTGAACTGTGTATCATTACTAGATCTTTGTCTTGATCCTTTCTGAACTGTCTCTGGAAAATATCCTGAACTAAGTATTAGAACTAGATCTTTGTCTTGATAGTTTCTAAACTGTCTCTGGAAAATATCCTAAACTAAGTATCATAACTAGATCTTTGTCTTGATCATTTCTTAACTGTCTCTGGAAAATATCCTCAACTAAGTATCAAAATTAGATCTTTGTCTTGATCTTTTCTGAACTGTCTCTGGAAAATAAACTTAACTAAGTATCATAACTAGATCTTTGTCTTGCTTGTTTCTGAACAGTCTCTGGAAAATAAACTTAACTAAGTATCAGAACTAGATCTTTGTCTTGCTCGTTTCTGAACTGTCTCTGGAAAATATCCTGAACTAATTATCATAACCAGATCTTTGTCTTGATCGTCTCTGAACTATCTCTGGAAAATATCTTGAACTAATTATCAGAACTAGATCTTTGTCTTGATCGTTTCTGAACTGTCTCTGGAAAATATCCTGAATTAAGTATTCGAACTAGATCTTTGTCTTGATCTTTTCTGAACTGTCTTTGGTAATATACTAAACTATGTATCAAAAATATATCTTTATCTTGTTCCTTTCTGAACTGTCTCTGGAAAATATCCTGAACTAAGTATCAGAACTAGATCTTTGTCTTGATCGTTTCTAAACTGTCTCTGGAAAATATCTTGAACTAAGTATCATAACTAGATCTTTTTCTTGATCATTTATGAACTGTCTCTAGAAAGTATCCTCAACTAAGTATCAAAACTAGATCTTTGTCTTGCTTGTTTTTGAACTGTCTCTCGAAATTATTTTGAACTAAGTATCAGAACTAGATCTTTGTCTTGATCGTCTTTGAACCGTCTATGGAAAATATCCTGAACTAAGTATTAGAATTAGATCTTTGTCTTGATCGTTTCTGAACTGTCTATGGAAAACATTATGAAATAAGTATCATAAATAGATCTTTGTCTTGATCCTTTCTGTACTGTCTTTGGAAAATAAACTTAACAAAGTAGCATACTAGATCTTTGTCTTGCTCGTTTCTGAACTGTCTCTGGAAAATATACTGAACTAAGTATAAAAACTAGATCTTTGTCGTGATCGTTTCTAAACTGTCTCTGGAAAAGTTCCTGAACTAAGTATCACAACTAGATCTTTGTCTTGATCAATTCTGAACTGTCACTAGAAAATAAACTTAACTAGTATAAGAACTAACTCTTTGTCTTGCTTGTTTTGGAACTGTCTCTGGAAAATATCCTGAACTGAGTATCAGAAATAGATCTTTGTATTGATCATTTATAAACTATCTCTGGAAAATATCCTAAACTGAGTATCAGAGCTAGATCTTTGCTTGATCCTTTCTGAAGTGTCTCCGGAAATGTTCCTGAACTAAGTATCAGAACTAGATCTTTGTCTTGATCGTTTGTAAATTGTCTCTGGAAAATATCCTAAACTAAGTATCATAATTAAATCTTTGTCTCTGGAAAATATCCTCAACTAAGTATCATAATAGATCTTTGTCTTGCTCGTTTCTGAACTATCTCTGGAAAATAAACTTAACTAATTATCCGAACTAAATCTTTGTCTTGCTCGTTTATGAACTGTCTCTGGAAAATATCATGAACTAATTATCAGAACCAGATCATTGTCTTGATCATCTTTGAAATGTCTCTGGAAAATATTTTGAACAAAGTATCAGAACTATATCTTTGTCTTGATCGTCTCTGAATTATCTCTGGAAAATATCCTGAACTAAGTATCAGAACTAGATCTTTGTCTTGATTGTGTCTGAATTATCTTTGGAAAATATCCTCAACTAAGTATCAGAACTAGATCTTTGTCTTGATCCTTTCTGACTTTCTCTGGAAAATATCCTGAACTAAGTATCAGAACTAGATCATCGTCTTAATCTTTTCTGAATTGTCTCTGGAAAATATCCTGAACTAAGTATCATAAATAGATCTTTGTCTTGATCATTTCTTAACTGTTTCTGGAAAATATCCTCAACTAAGTATCATAACTAGATCTTTGTCTTGCTCGTTTCTGAACTGTCTCTGGAAAATATACTGAACTAAGTATCAGAACTAGATATTTGTCTTGATTGTCTCTAAACTATCTCTGGAAAATATCTTGAACTAAGTATCAGAACTAGATCTTTGTCGTGATCGTTTCTAAACTGTCTCTGGAAAATATCCTGAACTGAGTATCATTACTAGATCTTTGTCTTGATCCTTTTTGAACAGTCTCTGGAAAATATCCTGAAGTAAGTATCAGAACTAGATCTTTGTCTTGATAGTTTCTAAACTGTCACTGGAAAATATCCTGAACTAAGTATCATAACTAGATCTTTGTCTTGATCATTTCTTAACTGTCTCTGGAAAATATCCTCAACTAAGTATCAGAACTAGATCTTTGTCTTGATCATTTCTGAACTGTCTCTAGAAAATAAACTTAACTAAGTATCATAACTAGATCTTTGTCTTGCTTGTTTCTGAACAGTCTCTGGAAAATAAACTTAACTAAGTATCAGAACTAGATTTTTGTCTTGCTCGTTTCTGAACTTTCTCTGGAACATATCCTGAACTAATTATCATAACCAGATCTTTGTCTTGATCGTCTCTGAACTGTCTCTAGAAAATATTCTGAACAAAGTATCAGAACTATATCTTTGTCTTGATCGTCTCTGAATTGTCTCTGGAAAATATCTTGAACTAAGTATCAGAACTAGATCTTTGTCTTGATCTTTTCTGAACTGTCTTTGGTAATATACTAAACTATGTATCAAAAATATATCTTTATCTTGATCCTTTCTGAACTGTCTCTGGAAAATATCCTGAACTAAGTATCAGAACTAGATCTTTGTCTTGATCATTTCTGAACTGTCTCTGGAAAATATCCTCAACTAAGTATCAAAACTAGATCTTTGTCTTGCTTGTTTCTGAACTGTCTCTCGAAATTATTTTGAAGTAAGTATCAGAACTAGATCTTTGTCTTGATCGTCTTAGAACCGTCTATGGAAAATATCCTGAACTAAGTATTAGAATTAGATCTTTGTCTTGATCGTTTCTGAACTGTCTATGGAAAACATTATGAACTAAGTATCATAAATCGATCTTTGTCTTGATCGTTTCTGAACTGTCTTTGGAATATAAACTTAACTAAGTATCATACTAGATCTTTATCTTGCTCGTTTCTGAACTGTCTCTGGAAAATATTTTGAACTAAGTATCACAACTAGATCTTTGTCTTGATCAATTCTGAACTGTCTCTAGAAAATAAACTTAACTAAGTATAAGAACTAACTCTTTGTCTTGCTTGTTTCGGAACTGTCTTTGGAAAATATCCTGAACTGAGTATCAGAAATAGATCTTTGTCTTGATCATTTATGAACTGTCTCTGGAAAGTATCCTGAACTGAGTATCAGAGCTAGATCTTTGTCTTGATCCTTTCTGAAGTGTCTCCGGAAAAGTTCCTGAACTAAGTATCAGAACTAGATCTTTGTCTTGATCGTTTCTAAATTGTCGCTGGAAAATATCCTAAACTAAGTATCATAACTAAATCTTTGTCTTGATCATTTCTTAACTGTCTCTGGAAAATATCCTCAACTAAGTATCATAACTAGATCTTTGTCTTGCCCGTTTCTGAACTGTCTCTGGAAAATATCATGAACTAATTATCTGAACCAGATCTTTGTCTTGATTATCTTTTAACTGTCTCTGGAAAATATTCTGAACAAAGTATCAGAACTATATCTTTGTCTTGATCGTCTCAAAATTGTCACTGGAAAATATCCTGAACTAAGTATCAGAACTAGATCTTTGTCTTGATCGTTTCTGAATTATCTTTGGAAAATATCCTGAACTAAGTATCAGAACTAGATCATCGTCTTAATCTTTTCTGAATTGTCTCTGGAAAATATCCTAAATTAAGTATCATAACTAGATCTTTGTTTTATTCATTTCTTAACTGTTTCTGGAAAATATCCTCAAGTAAGTATCAAAACTAGATCTTTGTCTTGATCATTTCTGAACTGTCTCTGCAAAATAAACTTAACTAAGTATCATAACTATATCTATGTCATTCTCGTTTCTGAACGGTCTCTAGAAAATAAACTTAACTAAGTATCAGAACTAGATCTTTGTCTTCTCGTTTCTGAACTGTCTCTAGAAAATATCTTGAACTAATTATCAGAACCAGATCTTTGTCTTGATCATCTATGAACTGTCTCTAGAAAATATTCTGAACAAAGTATCAGAACTATATCTTTGTCTTGATCGTCTCTTAATTGTCCATGGAAAATATCCTGAACTAAGAATCAGAACTAGATCTTTCTCTTAATTGTTTCTGAACTGTCTCTATAAAATATCTTGAACTAAGTATCAGAACTAGATCTTTGTCTTGATAGTTTCTAAATTGTCTCTGGAAAATATCCTGAACTAAGTATCATAACTAGATCTTTGTCTTGATCTTTTCTTAACTGTCTCTGGAAAATATCCTCAACTAAGTATCAGAACTAGATCTTTGTCTTGATCATTTTTGAACTTTCTCTGGAAAATAAACATAACTAAGTATCATAACTAGATCTTTGTCTTGCTCGTTTCTGAACTGTCTCTGGAAAATAAACTTAACTAAGTATCAGAAGTAGATCTTTGTCTTGCTCGTTTCTGAACTGTCTCTGGAAAATAGCCTGAACTAATTATCATAACCAGATCTTTGTCTTGATCATCTCTGAACTGTCTCTTGAAAATATTCTGAACAAAGTATCAGAACTATATCATTGTCTTGATCGTCTCTGAATTGTCTCTGGAAAATATCATGAACTAAGTATCAGTACTAGATCTTTGTCTTGATCGTTTCTGAATTGTCTCTGGAAAATATCCTGAATTAAGTATCATAACAAGATCTTTGTCTTGATCTTTTCTGAACTGTCTTTGGAAAATATCCTGAACTATGTATCAAAACAATATCTTTGTCTTGATCCTTTCTGAACTGTCTTTGGAAAATATCCTGAACTAAGTATCAGAACTAGATCTTTGTCTTGATCGTTTCTAAATTGTCTCTGGAAAATATCCTGAACTAAGTATCATAACTAGATCTTTATCTTGATCATTTCTGAACTGTCTCTGGAAAATATCCTCAACTAAGTATCAAAACTAGATCTTTTTCTTGCTTGTTTCTGAACTGTCTATCGAAATTATTTTGAACTAAGTACCAGAATTAGATCTTTGTCTTGATCGTCTTTGAACCGTCTATTGAAAATATCATGAACTAAGTATTAGAATTAGATCTTTGTCTTGATCGTTTCTGAACTGTCTATGGAAAACATTATGAACTAAGTATCATAAATAGATCTTTTTCTTGATCGTTTCTGTACTGTCTTTGGTAAATAAACTTAACTAAGTATCATACTAGATCTTTGTCTTACTCGTTTCTTAACTGTCTCTGGAAAATATTCTGAACTAAGTATCAGAACTAGATCTTTGTCTTGATCTTTTATGAACTGTCTCTGGAAAATATCCTGAACTGAGTATCAGAGCTAGATCTTTGTCTTGATCATTTCTGAAGTGTCTCTGGAAAATATCCTGAACTAAGTATCAGAACTAGATCGTTGTTTTGATCGTTTCTAAATTGTCTCTGGAAAATATCCTGAACTAAGTATCATAACTAGATCTTTGTCTTGATCATTTCTAACTGTCTCTGGAAAATATCCTCATCTAAGTATCATAACTAGATCTTTGTCTTGCTCGTTTCTGAATTATCTCTGGAAAATAAACTTAACTAAGTATCCGAACTAGATCTTTGTCTCGCTCGTTTCTGAACTGTCTCTGGAAAATATCATGAACTAATTATCAAAACCAAATCTTTGTCTTGATCATCTTTGAACTGTCTCTGGAAAATATTCTGAACAAAGTATCAGAACTATATCTTTGTCTTGATCGTCTCTGAATTGTATCTGCAAAATATCCTGAACTAAGTATCAGAACTAGATCTTTGTCTTGATCATTTCTGAACTGTCTCTAGAAAATATCCTGAACTAAGTATCAGAACTAGATCTTTGTCTTGATAAATTCTAAACTGTCTCTGGAAAATATCCTGAACTAAGTATCATAACTAGATCTTTGTCTTGATCATTTCTTAACTGTCTCTGGAAAATATCCTCAACTAAGTATCAGAACTAGATCTTTGTCGTGATCATTTCTGAACTGTCTCTGGAAAATAAACTTAACTAAGTATCATAACTAGATCTTTGTCTTGCTCGTTTCTGAACTGTATCTGGAAAATAAACTTAACTAAGTATCAGAAGTAGATCTTTGTCTTGCTCGTTTCTGAACTGTCTCTGGAAAATAGCCTGAACTAATTATCATAACCAGATCTTTGTCTTGATCATCTCTGAACTGTCTCTTGAAAATATTCTGAACAAAGTATCAGAACTATATCATTGTCTTGATCGTCTCTGAATTGTCTCTGGAAAATATCACGAACTAAGTATCAGAACTAGATCTTTGTCTTGATCGTTTCTGAACTGTCTCTGGAAAATATCCTGAATTAAGTATCATAACAAGATCTTTGTCTTGATCTTTTCTGAACTGTCTTTGGAAAATATCCTGAACTATGTATCAAAACAATATCTTTGTCTTGATCCTTTCTGAACTGTCTTTGGAAAATATCCTGAACTAAGTATCAGAACTAGATCTTTGTCTTGATCGTTTCTAAATTGTCTCTGGAAAATATCCTGAACTAAGTATCATAACTAGATCTTTATCTTGATCATTTCTGAACTGTCTCTGGAAAATATCCTCAACTAAGTATCAAAACTAGATCTTTTTCTTGCTTGTTTCTGAACTGTCTCTGGAAATTATTTTGAACTAAGTACCAGAATTAGATCTTTGTCTTGATCGTCTTTGAACCGTCTATTGAAAATATCATGAACTAAGTATTAGAATTAGATCTTTGTCTTGATCGTTTCTGAACTGTCTATGGAAAACATTATGAACTAAGTATCATAAATAGATCTTTTTCTTGATCGTTTCTGAACTGTCTTTGGAAAATAAACTTAACTAAGTATCATACTAGATCTTTGTCTTACTCGTTTCTTAACTGTCTCTGGAAAATATCCTGAACTAAGTATCAGAACTAGATCTTTGTCTTGATCTTTTATGAACTGTCTCTGGAAAATATCCTGAACTGAGTATCAGAGCTAGATCTTTGTCTTGATCATTTCTGAAGTGTCTCTGGAAAATATCCTGAACTAAGTATCAGAACTAGATCTTTGTTTTGATCGTTTCTAAATTGTCTCTGGAAAATATCCTGAACTAAGTATCATAACTAGATCTTTGTCTTGATCATTTCTAACTGTCTCTGGAAAATATCCTCATCTAAGTATCATAACTAGATCTTTGTCTTGCTCGTTTCTGAATTATCTCTGGAAAATAAACTTAACTAAGTATCCGAACTAGATCTTTGTCTCGCTCGTTTCTGAACTGTCTCTGGAAAATATCATGAACTAATTATCAAAACCAAATCTTTGTCTTGATCATCTTTGAACTGTCTCTGGAAAATATTCTGAACAAAGTATCAGAACTATATCTTTGTCTTGATCGTCTCTGAATTGTCTCTGCAAAATATCCTGAACTAAGTATCAGAACTAGATCTTTGTCTTGATCATTTCTGAACTGTCTCTAGAAAATATCCTGAACTAAGTATCAGAACTAGATCTTTGTCTTGATAAATTCAAAATTGTCTCTGGAAAATATCCTGAACTAAGTATCATAACTAGATCTTTGTCTTGATCATTTCTTAACTGTCTCTGGAAAATATCCTCAACTAAGTATCAGAACTAGATCTTTGTCGTGATCATTTCTGAACTGTCTCTGGAAAATAAACTTAACTAAGTATCATAACTAGATCTTTGTCTTGCTCGTTTCTGAACTGTATCTGGAAAATAAACTTAACTAAGTATCAGAAGTAGATCTTTGTCTTGCTCGTTTCTGAACTGTCTCTGGAAAATAGCCTGAACTAATTATCATAACCAGATCTTTGTCTTATCATCTCTGAACTATCTCTTGAAAATATTCTGAACAAAGTATCAGAACTATATCATTGTCTTGATCGTCTCTGAATTGTCTCTGGAAAATATCACGAACTAAGTATCAGAACTAGATCTTTGTCTTAATCGTTTCTGAACTGTCTCTGGAAAATATCCTGAATTAAGTATCATAACAAGATCTTTGTCTTGATCTTTTCTGAACTGTCTTTGGAAAATATCCTGAACTATGTATCAAAACAATATCTTTGTCTTGATCCTTTCTGAACTGTCTTTGGAAAATATCCTGAACTAAGTATCAGAACTAGATCTTTGTCTTGATCGTTTCTAAATTGTCTCTGGAAAATATCCTGAACTAAGTATCATAACTAGATCTTTATCTTGATCATTTCTGAACTGTCTCTGGAAAATATCCTCAACTAAGTATCAAAACTAGATCTTTTTCTTGCTTGTTTCTGAACTGTCTCTGGAAATTATTTTGAACTAAGTACCAGAATTAGATCTTTGTCTTGATCGTCTTTGAACCGTCTATTGAAAATATCATGAACTAAGTATTAGAATTAGATCTTTGTCTTGATCGTTTCTGAACTGTCTATGGAAAACATTATGAACTAAGTATCATAAATAGATCTTTTTCTTGATCGTTTCTGAACTGTCTTTGGAAAATAAACTTAACTAAGTATCATACTAGATATTTGTCTTACTCGTTTCTTAACTGTCTCTGGAAAAAATCTTGAACTAAGTATCAGAACTAGATCTTTGTCTTGATCTTTTATGAACTGTCTCTGGAAAATATCCTGAACTGAGTATCAGAGCTAGATCTTTGTCTTGATCATTTCTGAAGTGTCTCTGGAAAATATCCTGAACTAAGTATCAGAACTAGATCTTTGTTTTGATCGTTTCTAAATTGTCTCTGGAAAATATCCTGAACTAAGTATCATAACTAGATCTTTGTCTTGATCATTTCTAACTGTCTCTGGAAAATATCCTCATCTAAGTATCATAACTAGATCTTTGTCTTGCTCGTTTCTGAATTATCTCTGGAAAATAAACTTAACTAAGTATCCGAACTAGATCTTTGTCTCGCTCGTTTCTGAACTGTCTCTGGAAAATATCATGAACTAATTATCAAAACCAAATCTTTGTCTTGATCATCTTTGAACTGTCTCTGGAAAATATTCTGAACAAAGTATCAGAACTATATCTTTGTCTTGATCGTCTCTGAATTGTCTCTGCAAAATATCCTGAACTAAGTATCAGAACTAGATCTTTGTCTTGATCATTTCTGAACTGTCTATAGAAAATATCCTGAACTAAGTATCAGAACTAGATCTTTGTCTTGATAAATTCAAAATTGTCTCTGGAAAATATCCTGAACTAAGTATCATAACTAGATCTTTGTCTTGATCATTTCTTAACTGTCTCTGGAAAATATCCTCAACTAAGTATCAGAACTAGATCTTTGTCGTGATCATTTCTGAACTGTCTCTGGAAAATAAACTTAACTAAGTATCATAACTAGATCTTTGTCTTGCTCGTTTCTGAACTGTATCTGGAAAATAAACTTAACTAAGTATCAGAAGTAGATCTTTGTCTTGCTCGTTTCTGAACTGTCTCTGGAAAATAGCCTGAACTAATTATCATAACCAGATCTTTGTCTTGATCATCTCTGAACTATCTCTTGAAAATATTCTGAACAAAGTATCAGAACTATATCATTGTCTTGATCGTCTCTGAATTGTCTCTGGAAAATATCACGAACTAAGTATCAGAACTAGATCTTTGTCTTGATCGTTTCTGAACTGTCTATGGAAAATATCCTGAATTAAGTATCATAACAAGATCTTTGTCTTGATCTTTTCTGAACTGTCTTTGGAAAATATCCTGAACTATGTATCAAAACAATATCTTTGTCTTGATCCTTTCTGAACTGTCTTTGGAAAATATCCTGAACTAAGTATCAGAACTAGATCTTTGTCTTGATCGTTTCTAAATTGTCTCTGGAAAATATCCTGAACTAAGTATCATAACTAGATCTTTATCTTGATCATTTATGAACTGTCTCTGGAAAATATCCTCAACTAAGTATCAAAACTAGATCTTTTTCTTGCTTGTTTCTGAACTGTCTCTGGAAATTATTTTGAACTAAGTACCAGAATTAGATCTTTGTCTTGATCGTCTTTGAACCGTCTATTGAAAATATCATGAACTAAGTATTAGAATTAGATCTTTGTCTTGATCGTTTCTGAACTGTCTATGGAAAACATTATGAACTAAGTATCATAAATAGATCTTTTTCTTGATCGTTTCTGAACTGTCTTTGGAAAATAAACTTAACTAAGTATCATACTAGATCTTTGTCTTACTCGTTTCTTAACTGTCTCTGGAAAATATCCTGAACTAAGTATCAGAACTAGATCTTTGTCTTGATCTTTTATGAACTGTCTCTGGAAAATATCCTGAACTGAGTATCAGAGCTAGATCTTTGTCTTGATCATTTCTGAAGTGTCTCTGGAAAATATCCTGAACTAAGTATCAGAACTAGATCTTTGTTTTGATCGTTTCTAAATTGTCTCTGGAAAATATCCTGAACTAAGTATCATAACAAGATCTTTGTCTTGATCATTTCTAACTGTCTCTGGAAAATATCCTCATCTAAGTATCATAACTAGATCTTTGTCTTGCTCGTTTCTGAATTATCTCTGGAAAATAAACTTAACTAAGTATCCGAACTAGATCTTTGTCTCGCTCGTTTCTGAACTGTCTCTAGAAAATATCATGAACTAATTATCAAAACCAAATCTTTGTCTTGATCATCTTTGAAATGTCTCAAGAAATATTCTGAACAAAGTATCAGAACTATATCTTTGTCTTGATCGTCTCTGAATTGTCTCTGCAAAATATCCTGAACTAAGTATCAGCACTAGATCTTTGTCTTGATTGTTTCTGAACTGTCTCTAGAAAATATCCTGAACTAAGTATCAGAACTAGATCTTTGTCTTGATAAATTCAAAACTGTCTCTGGAAAATATCCTGAACTAAGTATCATAACTAGATCTTTGTCTTGATCATTTCTTAACTGTCTCTGGAAAATATCCTCAACTAAGTATCAGAACTAGATCTTTGTCGTGATCATTTCTGAACTGTCTCTAGAAAATAAACTTAACTAAGTATCATAACTAGATCTTTGTCTTGCTCGTTTCTGAACTGTCTCTGGAAAATAAACTTAACTAAGTATCAAAACTAGATCTTTGTCTTGCTCGTTTCTGAACTGTCTCTAGAAACTATCCTGAACTAATTATCATAACCAGATCTTTGTCTTGATCATCTCTGAACTGTCTCTGGAAAATATCTTGAACAAAGAATCAGAACTAGATCTTTGTCTTGATCGTTTCTGAAGTGTCTCTGGAAAATATCATGATTTAAGTATCAGAACTAGATCTTTGTCTTGATCTTTTCTGAACTGTCTTTGGAAAATATATTGAACTATGTATCAAAACTATATCTTTGTCTTGATCCTTTCTGAACTGTCTCTGGAAAATATCCTGAACTAAGTATCAGTACTTGATATTTGTCTTGATCATTTCTAAATTGTCTCTGGAAAATATCCTGAACTAAGTATCAAAACTAGATCTTTGTCTTGATCATTTCTGAACTGTCTCTGAAAAATATCCTCAACTAAAAATCAAAACTATATCTTTGTCTTGCATGTTTCTGAACTGTCTCTGGAAATTATTTTGAACTAAGTATCAGAACTAGATCTTTGTCTTGATCGTCTTTGAGCCGTCTATGGAAAAATATCCTGAGCTAAGTATTAGAATTAGATCTTTGTCTTGATCGTTTCTGAACTGTCTATGGAAAACATTATGAACTAAGTATCATAAATAGATCTTTGTCTTGATCGTTTCTAAACTGTCTTTGGAAAACAAACTTAACTAAGTATCATACTAGATCTCTGTCTTGCTCGTTTCTGAACTATCTTCGGAAAATATCCTGAACTAAGTATCAGAACTAGATCTTTGTCGTGATCGTTTCTAAACTGTCTCTGGAAAATATCCTGAACTAAGTATCACAACTAGATCTTTGTCCTTATCATTTTTGAACTGTCTCTAGAAAATAAACTTAACTAAGTATAAGAACTAACTCTTTGTCTTGCTCATTTCGGAACTGTCTCTGGAAAATATCCTGAACTAAGTATCAGAACTAGATCTTTGTCTTTATCGTTTCTAAATTGTCTCTGGAAAATATCCTGAACTAAGTATCATAACTAGATCTTTTTCTTGATCATTTCTTAATTGTCTCTGGAAAATATCCTCAACTAATTATCATAACTAGATCTTTGTCTTGCTCGTTTCTGAACTATCTCTGGAAAATAAACTTAACTAAGTATCCGAACTAGATCTTTGTCTTGCTCGTTTCTGAACTGTCTCTGGAAAATATCATGAACTAATTATCAGAACCAGATCTTTGTCTTGATCATCTTTGAACTGTCTCTGGAAAATATTCTGAACAAAGTATCAGAACTATATCTTTGTCTTGATCGTCTCTGAATTGTCTCTGGAAAATATCCTGAACTAAGTATCAGAACTAGATCTTTGTCTTTATCGTTTCTGAATTATCTTTGGAAAATATCCTCAACTAAGTATCAGAACTAGATCTTTGTCTTGATCCTTTCTGACTTTCTTTGGAAAATATCCTGAACTAAGTATCAGAACTAAATCATAGTCTTAATCTTTTCTGAATTGTCTCTGGAAAATATCCAAAACTAAGTATCATAACTAGATCTTTGTCTTGATCATTTCTTAACTATTTCTGGAAAATATCCTCAACTAATTATCAAAAATAGATCTTTGTCTTGCTCATTTCTGAACTGTCTCTGCAAAATAAACTTAACTATGTATCATAACTAGATCTATGTCATGCTCGTTTCTGAACTGTCTCTCGAAAATAAACTTAACTAAGTATCAGAACTAGATCTTTGTCTTGCTCGTTTCTGAACTGTCTCTAGAAAATATCCTGAACTAATTATCAGAACTATATCTTTTTCTTGATCATCTCTGAACTGTCTCTGGAAAATATTCTGAACAAAGTATCAGAACTATATCTTTGTCTTGATCGTCTCTGAGTTGTCTCTGGAACATATCCTGAACTAAGTATCAGAACTAGATCTTTGTCTTGATCGTTTCTGAACTGTCTCTAGAAAATATCTTGAACTAAGTATCATAACTAGATCTTTGTCTTAAACTTTTCTTAACTGTCTCATGAAAATATCCTAAACTAATTATCAGAACTAGATCTTTGTCTTGATCCTTTCTGAACTGTCTCTGGAAAATATCCTGAACTAAGTATCAGAACTAGATCTTTGTCTTGGTCGTATCTAAACTGTCTCTGGAAAATATATGAACAAAGTATCATAACTAGATCTTTGTCTTTGATCATTTCTTAAATGACTCTGAAAAATATCCTCAAAAAAGTATCAGAACTAGATCTTTGTCTTGATCATTTTTGAACTGTCTCTGTAAAATAAACTTAACTAAGTATCATAACTAGATCTTTGTCTTGCTCGTTTCTGAACTGTCACTGGAAAATAAACTTAACTAAGTATCAAAACTAGATCTTTGCCTTGTTCGTTTCTGAACTGTCTCTTGAAAATATCCTGAACTAATTATCAGAACTAGATCTTTGTCTTGATCATCTCTAAACTGTCTCTGGAAAATATTCTGAACAAGGTATCATAACTATATCTTTGTCTTGATCGTCTCTGAATTGTCTCTGGAAAATATCCTGAACTAAGTATCAGAACTAGTTCTTTGTCTTGAATGTTTCTAAACTATCTCTAGAAAATATCATTAACTAAGTATCATAACTAGATCATTGTCTTGATCTTTTCTGAATTATCTTTGGAAAATATCCTCAACTAAGTATCAGAACTAGATCTTTGTATTGATCCCTTCTGAACTGTCTCTGGAAAATATCCTAAACTAAGTATCAGAACTAGATCATCGTCTTAATCTTTTCTGAACTATCTCTGGAAAATATCCTGAACTAATTATCAGAATTAGATCTATGTCTTGATCCTTTCTGAACTGTCTCAGGAAAATATCTTGAACTAATTATCAGAACTAGATCTTTGTCTTGAACGTTTCTAAACTGTCTCTGGAAAATAACCTTAACTAAGTATCATAACTAGATCTTTGTCATTGATCATTTCTTAAATGTCTCTGGAAAATATCCTCAACAAAGTATCAGAACTAGATCTTTGTCTTGATCTTTTCTGAACTGTCTCTAGAAAATAAACTTCACTAAGTATCATAACTAGATCTTTATCTTGCTCGTTTCTGAACAGTCTCTGGAAAATAAACTTAACTAAGTATCAAAACTAGATCTTTGTCTTGCTCGTTTCTGAACTGTCTCTTGAAAATATCCTGAACTATTTATCAGAACCATATCTTTGTCTTGATCATCTCTGAACTTTCTCTAGAAAATATTGTGAACAAGGTATCAGAACTATATCTTTGTCTTGATCGTCTCTGAATTGTCTCTGGAAAACATCCTGAACTAAGTATCAGAACTAGATCATTGTCTTTATCGTTTCTGAATTATCTTTGGAAAATATCCTCAACTAAGTATCAGAACTAGATCATTGTCTTGATCCTTTCTGACTTTCTCTGGAAAATATCCTGAACTAAGTATCAGAACTAAATCATCGTCTTAATCTTTTCTGAATTGTCTCTGGAAAATATCCAGAACTAAGTATCATAACTAGATCTTTGTCTTGATCGTTTCTGAACTGTCTCTTCAAAATAAACTTAACTATGTATCATAACTAGATCTATTACATGCTCGTTTCTGAACTGTCTCTAGAAAATAAACTTAACTAAGTATCAGAACTAGATCTTTGTCTTGCTCGTTTCTGAACTGTCTCTAGAAAATATCCTGAACTAATTATCAGAACTAGATCTTTGTCTTGATCATCTCTGAACTGTCTCTGGAAAATATTCTGAACAAAGTATCAGAACTATATCTTTGTCTTGATCGTCTCTGAGTTGTCTCTGGAACATATCCTGAACTAAGTATCAGAACTAGATCTTTGTCTTGATCGTTTCTGAACTGTCTCTAGAAAATATCTTGAATTAAGTATCATAACTAGATCTTTGTCTTAAACTTTTCTTAACTGTCTCATGAAAATATCTTAAACTAATTATCAGAACTAGATCTTTGTCTTGATCCTTTCTGAACTGTCTCTGGAAAATATCCTGAACTAAGTATCAAAACTAGATCTTTGTCTTGGTCGTTTCTAAACTGTCTCTTGAAAATATATGAACAAAGTATCATAACTAGATCTTTGTCTTTGATCATTTCTTAAATGTCTCTGAAAAATATCCTCAACAAAGTATCAGAACTAGATCTTTGTCTTGATTGTTTTTGAACTGTCTCTGTAAAATAAACTTAACTAAGTATCATAACTAGATCTTTATCTTGCTCGTTTCTGAACTGTCACTGGAAAATAAACATAACTAAGTATCAAAACTAGATCTTTGCCTTGTTCGTTTCTGAACTGTCTCTTGAAAATATCCTGAACTAATTATCAGAACTAGATCTTTGTCTTGATCATCTCTGAACTGTCTCTGGAAAATATTCTGAACAAAGTATCAGAACTATATCTTTGTCATGATCGTCTCTGAATTGTCTTTGGAAAATATCCTGAACTAAGTATCAGAACTAGTTCTTTGTCTTGAATGTTTCTAAACTATCTCTAGAAAATATCATTAACTAAGTATCATAACTAGATCATTGTCTTGATCTTTTCTGAATTATCTTTGGAAAATATCCTCAACTAAGTATCAGAACTAGATCTTTGTCTTGATCCTTTCTGAACAGTCTCTGGAAAATATCCTAAACTAAGTATCAGAACTAGATCATCGGCTTAATCTTTTCTGAACTATCTCTGGAAAATATCCTGAACTAATTATCAGAATTAGATCTATGTCTTGATCCTTTCTGAACTGTCTCTGGAAAATATCCTGAACTAAGTATCAGAACTAGATCTTTGTCTTGAACGTTTCTAAACTGTCTCTGGAAAATATCCTTAACTAAGTATCATAACTAGATCTTTGTCATTGATCATTTCTTAAATGTCTCTGGAAAATATCCTCAACAAAGTTTCAGAACTAGATCTTTGTCTTGATTTTTTCTTAACTGTCTCTGGAAAATAAACTTCACTAAGTATCATAACTAGATCTTTATCTTGCTCGTTTCTGAACAGTCTCTGGAAAATAAACTTAACTAAGTATCAAAACTAGATCTTTGTCTTGCTCGTTTCTGAACTGTCTCTTGAAAATATCCTGAACTAATTATCAGAACCAGATCTTTGTCTTGATCATCTCTGAACTGTCTCTGGAAAATATTGTGAACAAGGTATCAGAACTATATCTTTGTCTTGATCGTTTCTGAATTGTCTCTGGAAAATATCCTGAACTAAGAATAAGAACTAGATCTTGTTTTGAATGTTTCTAAACTGTCTCTAGAAAATATCATGAACTAAGTATCATAACTAGATCATTGTCGTGATTGTTTCTGAATTATCTTTTGAAAATATCCTCAACTAAGTATCAGAACTAGATCTTTGTCTTGATCCTTTCTGAACTGTCTCTGGAAAATCCAGAACTAAGTATCAAAACTAGATCATCGTCTAAATCTTTTCTGAACTGTCTCTGGATAATATCCTGAACTAATTATCAGAACTAGATCTTTGTCTTGATTCTTTCTGAACTGGCTCTGGGAAATATCCTGAACTAAGTATCATAACTAGATCTTTGTCTTGATCATTTCTTAACTATTTCTGGAAAATATCCTCAACTAAGTATCAGAACTAGATCTTTGTCTTGATCATTTCTGAACTGTCTTTAGAAAATAAACTTAACTAAGTATCATAACTAGATCTTTGTCTTGATCGTTTCTAAACTCTCTGGAAAATATATGAACAAAGTATCATAACTAGATCTTTGTCTTTGATCATTTCTTAAATGTCTCTGGAAAATATCCTCAACAAAGTATCAGAACTAGATCTTTGTCTTGATCATTTCTGAACTGACTCTGGAAAATAAACATAACTAAGTATCATAACTAGATCTTTGTCTTGCTCGTTTCTGAAGTGTCACTGGAAAATAAACTTAACTAAGTATCAGAACTAGATCTTTGTCTTGTTCGTTTCTGAACTGTTTCTTGAAAATATCCTGAACTAATTATCAGAACCAGATCTTTGTCTTGATCATCTCTGAACTGTCTCTGGAAAATATTTTGAACAAGGTATCAGAACTATATCTTTGTCTTGATCGTCTCTGAATTGTCTCTGGGAAATATCCTGAACTAATTATCAGAACTAGTTCTTTGTCTTGAATGTTTCTAAACTATCTCTAGAAAATATACTTAACTAAGTATCATAACTAGATCATTGTCCTGATCGTTTATGAATTATCTTTGGAAAATATCCTCAACTAAGTATCAGAACTAGATATTTGTCTTGATCCTTTCTGAACTGTCTCTGGAAAATATCCTAAACTAAGTATCAGAACTAGATCATCGTCTTAATCTTTTCTGAACTGTCTCTGGAAAATATCCTGAACTAATTATCAGAACTAGATCTTTGTCTTGATCCTTTTTGAACTATCTCTGGAAAATATCCTGAACTAAGTATCAGAACAAGATCTTTGTCTTGATCGTTTCTAAATTGTCTCTGGAAAATATCCTAACCTAAGTATCATAACTAGATCTTTGTCTTGATCATTTCTTAACTGTCTCTGGAAAATATCCTCAACTAAGTATCATAACTAGATCTTTGTGTTGCTCGTTTCTGAACTTTCTCTGGAAAATAAACTTAACTAAGTATCCGAACTAGATCTTTGTCTTGCTCGTTTCTGAACTGTCTCTGGAAAATATCATGACCTAATTATAAGAACCAGATCTTTGTCTTGATCATATTTGAACTGTCTCTGGAAAATATTCTGAACAAAGTATCAGAACTATATCTTTGTCTTGATCGTCTCTGAATTGTCTCTGGAAAATATCCTAAACTAAGTATCAGAACTAGATCTTTGTCTTTAACGTTTCTGAATTATCTTTGGAAAATATCCTCAACTAAGTATCAGAACTAGATCTTTGTCTTGATCCTTTCTGACATTCTCTGGAAAATATCCTGAACTAAGATTCAGAACTAAATCATCGTCTTAATCTTTTCTAAATTGTCTCTGGAAAATATCCAGAACTAAGTATCATAACTAGATCTTTGTCTTGATCATTTCTTAACTGTTTCTGGAAAATATCCTCAACTAATTATCAAAACTAGATCTTTGTCTTGATCATTTCTGAACTGTCTCTAGAAAATAAACTTAACTAAGTATCAGAACTAGATCTTTGTCTTGCTCGTTTCTGAATTGTCTCTAGAAAATATCCTGAACTAATTATCAGACCCAGATCTTTGTCTTGATCATCTCTGAACTGTCTCTAGAAAATATTCTGAACAAAGTATCAGAACTATATCTTTATCTTGATCGTCTCTGAGTTGTCTCTGGAACATATCCTGAACTAAGTATCAGAACTATATCTTTGTCTTGATCGTTTCTGAACTGTCTTTAGAAAATATCTTGAACTAAGTATCAGAACTAGATCTTTGTCTTAAACTTTTCTTAACTGTCTCATGAAAATATCCTAAACTAATTATCAGAACTAGATCTTTGTCTTGATCCTTTATGAACTGTCTCTGGAAAATATCCTGAACTAAGTATCAGAACTAGATCGTTGTCTTGATCGTTTCTAAACTGTCTCTGGAAAATATATGAACAAAGTATCATAACTAGATCTTTGTCTTTGATCATTTCTTAAATGTCTCTGAAAAATATCCTCAACAAAGTATCAGAACTAGATCTTTGTCTTGATCATTTTTGAACTGTCTCTGTAAAATAAACTTAACTAAGTATCAAAACTAGATCTTTGCCTTGTTCGTTTCTGAACTGTCTCTTGAAAATATCCTGAACTAATTATCAGAACTAGACCTTTGTCTTGATCATCTCTGAACTGTCTCTGGAAAATATTCTGAACAAGGTATCAGAACTATATCTTTGTCTTGATCGTCTCTGAATTGTCTCTGGAAAATATCCTGAACTAAGTATCAGAACTAGTTCTTTGTCTTGAATGTTTCTAAACTATCTCTAGAAAATATATTTAACTAAGTATCATAACTAGATCATTGTCTTGATCTTTTCTGAATTATCTTTGGAAAATATCCTCAACTAAGTATCAGAACTAGATCTTTGTCTTGATCCTTTCTGAACTGTCTCTGGAAAATATCCTAAACTAAGTATCAGAACTAGATCATCGTCTTAATCTTTTATGAACTGTCTCTGGAAAATATCCTGAACTAATTATCAGAACTAGATCTATGTCTTGATCCTTTCTGAACTGTCTCTGGAAAATATCCTGAACTAAGTATCATAACTAGATCTTTGTTTTGATCATTTCTAAACTGTCTCTGGAAAATATATGAACAAAGTATCATAACTAGATCTCTGTCTTTGATCATTTCTTAAATGTCTCTGGAAAATATCCTCAACAATGTATCAGAACTAGATCTTTGTCTTATCATTTTTGAACTGTCTCTGGAAAATAAACTTCACTATGTATCATAACTAGATCTTTATCTTGCTCATTTCTGAACAGTCTCTGGAAAATAAACTTAACTAAGTATCAAAAATAGATCTTTGTCTTGCTCGTTTCTGAACTGTCTTTTGAAAATATCCTGAACTAATTATCAGAACTAGATATTTGTCTTGATCATCTCTGAGCTGTCTCTGGAAAATATTGTGAACAAGGTATCAGAACTATATCTATGTCTTGATTGTCTCTGAATTGTCTCTGGAAAATATCTTGAACTAAGAATCAGAACTAGATCTTTGTTTTGAATGTTTCTAAACTGTCTCTAGAAAATATCATGAATTGAGTATCATAACTAGATCATTGTCTTGATTGTTTCTGAATTATCTTTTGAAAATATCCTCAACTAAGTATCAGAACTAGATCTTTGTCTTGATCCTTTCTGAACTGTCTCTGGAAAATCTAGAACTAAGTATCAGAACTAGATCATCGTCTAAATCTTTTCTGAACTGTCTCTGGAAAATATCCTGAACTAATTATCAGAACTAGATCTTTGTCTTGATTCTTTCTGAACTGGCTCTGGGAAATATCCTGAACTAAGTATCATAACTAGATCTTTGTCTTGAATATTTCTTAACTATTTCTGGAAAATATCCTCAACTAAGTATCAGAACTAGATCTTTGTCTTGATCATTTCTGAACTGTCTCTAGAAAATAAACTTAACTAAGTATCATAACTAGATCTTTGTCTTGATCATTTCTAAACTGTCTCTGGAAAATATATGAACAAAGTATCATAACTAGATCTTTGTCTTTGATCATTTCTTAAATGTCTCTGGAAAATATCCTCAACAATGTATCAGAACTAGATCTTTGTCTTATCATTTCTGAACTGTCTCTGGAAAACAAACTTCACTAAGTATCATAACTAGATCTTTATCTTGCTTGTTTCTGAACAGTCTCTGGAAAATAAACTTAACTAAGTATCAAAACTAGATCTTTGTCTTGCTCGTTTCTGAACTGTCTCTTGAAAATATCCTGAACTAATTATCAGAACCAAATATTTGTCTTGATCATCTCTGTGTTGTCTCTGGAAAATATTGTGAACAAGGTATCAGAACTATATCTATGTCTTGATTGTCTCTGGAAAATATCTTGAACTAAGAATCAGAACTAGATCTTTGTTTTGAATGTTTCTAAACTGTCTCTAGAAAATATCATGAATTGAGTATCATAACTAGATCATTGTCTTGATTGTTTCTGAATTATCTTTTGAAAATATCCTCAACTATGTATCAGAACTAGATCTTTGTCATGATCCTTTCTGAACTGTCTCTGGAAAATCCAGAACTAAGTATCTGAACTAGATCATCGTCTAAATCTTTTCTGAACTGTCTCTGGAAAATATCCTGAACTAATTATCAGAACTAGATCTTTGTCTTGATTCTTTCTGAACTGGCTCTGGGAAATATCCTGAACAAAATATCATAACTAGATCTTTGTCTTGAATATTTCTTAATTATTTCTGGAAAATATCCTCAACTAAGTATCAGAACTAGATCTTTGTCTTGATCATTTCTGAACTGTCTCTAGAAAATAAACTTAACTAAGTATCATAACAAGATCTTTGTCTTGATAGTTTCTAAACTGTCTCTGGAAAATATATGAACAAAGTATCATAACTAAATCTTGGTCTTTGATCATTTCTTAAATGTCTCTGGAAAATATCCTCAACAAAGTATCAGAACTAGATCTTTGTCTTGATCATTTCTGAACTGTCTCTGGAAAATAAACTTAACTAAGTATCATAGCTAGATCTCTGTCTTGCTCGTTTCTGAACTGTCATTGGAAAATAAACTTAACTAATTATCAGAACTAGATCTTTGTCTTGTTCGTTTCTGAACTGTCTCTTGAAAATATCCTGAACTAATTATCAGAACCAGATCTCTGTCTTGATCATCTCTGAACTGTCTTTGGAAAATATTTTGAACAAGGTATCAGAACTATATCTTTGTCTTGATCGTCTCTGAATTATCTCTGGAAAATATCTTGAACTAAGTATCAGAACTAGTTCTTTGTCTTGAATGTTTCTAAACTATCTCTAGAAAATATCATTAACTAAGTATCATAACTAGATCATTGTCTTGATCATTTCTGAATTATCTTTGGAAAATATCCTCAACTAAGTATCAAAACTAGATATTTGTCTTGATCCTTTCTTAACTGTCTCTGGAAAATATCCTAAACTAAGTATCAGAACTAGATCATCGTCTTAATCTTTTCTGAACTGTCTCTGGAAAATATCCTGAACTAATTATCAGAAGTAGATCTTTGTCTTGATCCTTTCTGAACTGTCTTTGGAATATATCCTGAACTAAGTATCAGAACTAGATCTTTGTCTTGATCGTTTCTAAATTGTCTCTGGAAAATATCCTGAACTAAGTATCATAACTAGATCTTTGTCTTGATCATTTCTTAACTGTCTCTGGAAAATATCCTCAACTAAGTATCATAACTAGATCTTTGTCTTGCTCGTTTCTGAACTATCTCTGGAAAATAAACTTAACTAAGTATCCGAACTAGATCTTTGTCTTGCTCGTTTCTGAACTGTCTCTAGAAAATATCATGACCTAATTATAAGAAGCAGATCTTTGTCTTGATCATCTTTGAACTGTCTCTGGAAAATATTCTAAACAAAGTATCAGAACTATATCTTTGTCTTGATCGTCTCTGAATTGTCTCTGGAAAATATCCTGAACTAAGTATCAGAACTAGATCATCGTCTTAATCTTTTCTGAATTGTCTCTGGAAAATATCCTGAACTAAGTATCATAACTAGATCTTTGTCTTGATCATTTCTTAACTGTTTCTGGAAAATATCCTCAACTAATTATCAAAACTAGATCTTTGTCTTGATCATTTCTGAACTGTCTCTGCAAAATATACTTAACTATGTATCATAACTAGATCTATATCATGCTTGTTTCTGAACTGTCTCTAGAAAATAAACTTAACTAAGTATCAGAACTAGATCTTTGTCTTGCTCGTTTCCGAACTGTCTCTAGAAAATATCCTGAACTAATTATCAGAACCAGATCTTTGTCTTGATCATCTCTGAATTGTCTCTGGAAAATATTCTGAACAAAGTATCAGAACTATATCTTTGTCTCGATCGTCTCTGAGTTGTATCTGGAACATATACTGAACTAAGTATCAGAACTAGATCTTTGTCTTGATCGTTTCTGAATTGTCTCTAGAAAATATCCTGAACTAATTATCAGAACTAGATCTTTGTCTTAATCTTTTCTTAACTGTCTCATGAAAATATCCTAAACTAATTATCAGAACTAGATCTTTGTCTTGATCCTTTCTGAACTGTCTCTGGAAAATATCCTGAACTAAGTATCAGAACTAGATCTTTGTCTTGATCGTTTCTAAACTGTCTCTGGAAAATATATGAACAAAGTATCATAACTAGATCTTTGTATTTGATCATTTCTTAAATTTCTCTGGAAAATATCCTCAACAAAGTATCAAAACTAGATCTTTGTCTATATCATTTCTGAACTGTCTCTAGAAAATAAACTTAACTAAATATCATAAATAGATCTTTGTCTTGCTCGTTTCTGAACTGTCACTGGAAAATAAACTTAAATAAGTATCAGAACTAGATCTTTGTCTTGTTCGTTTCTGAACTGTCTCTTGAAAATATCCTGAACTAATTATCAGAACCAGATCTTTTTCTTGATCATCTCTGAACTGTCTCTGGAAAATATTCTGAACAAGGTATCAGAACTATATCTTTGTCTTGATCGTCTCTGAATTGTCTCTGGAAAATATCCTGAACTAAGAATCAGAACTAGATCTTTGTTTTGAATGTTTCTAAACTGTCTCTAGAAAATATCATGAACTAAGTATCATAACTAGATCATTGTCTTGATCGTTTCTGAATTATCTTTTGAAAATATCCTCAACTAAGTATCAGAACTAGATCTTTGTCTTGATCCTTTCTGAACTGTCTCTGGAAAATATCATGAACTAAGTATCAGAACTAGATCATCGTCTAAATCTTTTCTGAACTGTCTCAGGAAAATATCCTGAACTAATTATCAGAACTAGATCTTTGTCTTGATTCTTTCTGAACTGTCTATGGGAAATATCCTTAACTAAATATCATAAATAGATCTTTGTCTTGATCATTTCTAAACTATTTCTGGAAAATATCCTCAACTAAGATTCAGAACTAGATCTCTGCCTTGATCATTTCTGAACTATCTCTAGAAAATAAACTTAACTAAGTATCATAACTAGATCTTTGTCTTGATCGTTTCTAAACTGTCTCTGGAAAATATATGAACAAAGTATCATAACTAGATCTTTTTCTTTGATCATTTCTTAAATGTCTCTGGAAAATATCCTCAATAAAGTATCAGAACTAGATCTTTGTCTTGATCATTTCTTAACTGTTTCTGGAAAATATCCTCAACTAATTATCAAAACTAGATCAGTGTCTTGATCATTTCTGAACTGTCTCTGCAAAATATACTTAACTATGTATCATAACTAGATCTATATCATGCTTGTTTCTGAACTATCTCTAGAAAATAAACTTAACTAAGTATCAGAACTAGATCTTTGTCTTGCTCGTTTCCGAACTGTCTCTAGAAAATATCCTGAACTAATTATCAGAACCAGATCTTTGTCTTGATCATCTCTGAATTGTCTCTGGAAAATATTCTGAACAAAGTATCAAAACTATATCTTTGTCTCGATCGTCTCTGAGTTGTATCTGGAACATATACTGAACTAAGTATCAGAACTAGATCTTTGTCTTGATCGTTTCTGAATTGTCTCTAGAAAATATCCTGAACTAATTATCAGAACTAGATCTTTGTCTTAATCTTTTCTTAACTGTCTCATGAAAATATCCTAAACTAATTATCAGAACTAGATCTTTGTCTTGATCCTTTCTGAACTGTCTCTGGAAAATATCCTGAACTAAGTATCAGAACTAGATCTTTGTCTTGATCGTTTCTAAACTGTCTCTGGAAAATATATGAACAAAGTATCATAACTAGATCTTTGTATTTGATCATTTCTTAAATTTCTCTGTAAAATATCCTCAACAAAGTATCAAAACTAGATCTTTGTCTATATCATTTCTGAACTGTCTCTAGAAAATAAACTTAACTAAATATCATAACTAGATCTTTGTCTTGCTCGTTTCTGAACTGTCACTGGAAAATAAACTTAAATAAGTATCAGAACTAGATCTTTGTCTTGTTCGTTTCTGAACTGTCTCTTGAAAATATCCTGAACTAATTATCAGAACCAGATCTTTTTCTTGATCATCTCTGAACTGTCTCTGGAAAATATTCTGAACAAGGTATCAGAACTATATCTTTGTCTTGATCGTCTCTGAATTGTCTCTGGAAAATATCCTGAACTAAGAATCAGAACTAGATCTTTGTTTTGAATGTTTCTAAACTGTCTCTAGAAAATATCATGAACTAAGTATCATAACTAGATCATTGTCTTGATCGTTTCTGAATTATATTTTGAAAATATCCTCAACTAAGTATCAGAACTAGATCTTTGTCTTGATCCTTTCTGAACTGTCTCTGGAAAATATCCTGAACTAAGTATCAGAACTAGATCATCGTCTAAATCTTTTCTGAACTGTCTCAGGAAAATATCCTGAACTAATTATCAGAACTAGATCTTTGTCTTGATTCTTTCTGAACTGTCTATGGGAAATATCCTTAACTAAATATCATAAATAGATCTTTGTCTTGATCATTTCTAAACTATTTCTGGAAAATATCCTCAACTAAGATTCAGAACTAGATCTCTGCCTTGATCATTTCTGAACTATCTCTAGAAAATAAACTTAACGAAGTATCATAACTAGATCTTTGTCTTGATGGTTTCTAAACTGTCTCTGAAAAATATATGAACAAAGTATCATAACTAGATCTTTTTCTTTGATCATTTCTTAAATGTCTCTGGAAAATATCCTCAATAAAGTATCAGAACTAGATCTTTGTCTTGATCATTTCTGAACTGTCTCTGGGAAATAAACTTAACTAAGTATCATAACTAGATCTTTGTCTTGCTCGTTTCTGAACTGTCACTGGAAAATAAATTTAATAATTATCAGAACTAGATCTTTGTCTTGTTCGTTTCTGAACTGTCTCTTGAAAATATCATGAACTAATTATCAGAACTAGATCTTTGTCTTGATCATCTCTGAACTGTCTCTGGAAAATATTCTGAACAAGGTATCAAAACTATATCTTTGTCTTGATCGTCTCATAATTGTCTCGGGAAAATATCCTGAACTAAGTATCAGAACTAGTTCTTTGTCTTGAATGTTTACAAACTATCTCTAGAAAATATCATTAACTAAGTATCATAACTAGATCATTATCTTGATCGTTTCTGAATTATCTTTGGAAAATATCCTCAACTAAGTATCAGAACTAGATCTTTGTCTTGATCCTTTCTGAACTGTCTCTTGAAATTATCCTAAACTAAGTATCAGAATTAGATCATCGTCTTAATCTTTTCTGAATTGTCTCTGGAAAATATCCTGAACTAATTATCAGAACTAGATCTTTGTCTTGATCCTTTATGAACTGTCTATGGAAAATATCCTGAAATAAGTATCAGAACTAGATCTTTGTCTTGAACGTTTCTAAACTGTCTCTGGAAAATATCCTTAACTAAGTATCATAACTTGATCTTTGTCATTGATTATTTCTTAAATGTCTCTGGAAAATATCCTCAACAAAGTATAAGAACTAGATTTTTTTCTTGATCTTTTCTGAACTGACTCTGGAAAATAAACTTAACTAAGTATCATAACTAGATCTTTATCTTGCTCGTTTCTGAAAAATCTCTGGAAAATAAACTTAACTAAGTATCAAAACTAGATCTTTGTCTTGCTCGTTTCTGAATTGTCTCTTGAAAATATCCTGATCTAATTATAAGAACCAGATCTTTGTCTTGATCATCTCTGAACTGTCTCTGGAAAATATTGTGAACAAGGTATCAGAACTATATCTTTGTCTTGATAGACTCTGAATTGTCTCTGGAAAATATCCTGAACTATGAATCAGAACTAGGTCTTTGTCTTGAATGTTTCTAAACTGTCTCTAGAAAATATCATGAACTAAGTATCATAACTAGATCATTGTCTTGATCGTTTCTGAATTATCTTTTGAAAATATCCTCAACTAAGTATCAGAACTAGATCTTTGTCTTGATCCTTTCTGAAATGTCTCTGGAAAATATCCTGATCTAAGTATCAGAACTAGATCATCGTCTAAATCTTTTCTGAACTGTCTCTGGAAAATATCCTTAACTAAGTATCAGAACTAGATCTTTGTCTTAATCATTTCTTAAATATTTCTGGAAAATATCCTCAACTACGTATCAGAACTAGATCTTTGTCTTGATCATTTATGAACTGTCTCTAGAAAATAAACTTAACTAAGTATCATAACTAGATCTTTGTCTTGCTCGTTTCTGAACTGTCTCTGGAAAATAAACTTAACTAAGTATCAGAACTAGATCTTTGTCTAGCTCGTTTCTGAACTGTCTCTTAAAAATATCCTGAACTAATTATCAGAACCAGATCTTTGTCTTGATCATCTCCGAACTGTCTCTGGAAAATATTGTGAACAAGGTATCAGAAATATATCTTTGTCTTGATCGTCTCTGAATTGTCTCTGGAAAATATCCTGATCTAAGTATCAGAACTAGATCTTTGTCTTGAATGTTTCTAAACTGTCTCTAGAAAATATCATGAACTAAGTATCATAACTAGATCATTGCATTGATTTTTTCTGAATTATCTTTGGAAAATATCCTCAACTAAGTATCATAACTAGATCTTTGTCTTGATCCTTTCTGAACTGTCTCTGGAAAATATCCTAAACTAAGTATAAGAACTAGATCATCGTCTTAATCTTTTCTGAACTGTCTTTGGAAAATATCCTAAATTAATTCTCAGAACTAGATCTTTGTCTTGATCCTTTCTGAACTGTCACTGGAAAATATCTTGACTAAGTATTAGAACTAGATCTTTGTCTTGAACGTTTCTAAACTGTCTCTGGAAAATATCCTGAACTAAGTATCATAACTAGATTTTGTCTTTGATCATTTCTTAAATGTCTCTGGAAAATATCCTCAACAAAGTATCAGAACTAGATCTTTCTCTTGATCATTTCTGAACTGTCTCTGGAAAATAAACTTAACTAAGTATCATAACTAAATCTCTTTCTTGCTCGTTTCTGAACTTTCTCAGGAAAATAAACCTAACTAAGTATCAGAACTAGATCTTTGTCTTGCTCGTTTCTGAACTGTCTCTTGAAAATATCCTGAACTAATTATCGGAACCAGATCTTTGTCTTGATCATCTCTGAACTATCTCTGGAAAATATTCTGAACAAGGTATCAGAACTATATCTTTGTCTTGATCGTCTTTGAATTGTCTCTGGAAAATATCCTGGACTAAGAATCAGAACTAGATCTTTTTCTTGAATGTTTCTATACTGTCTCTAGAAAATATCATGAACTAAGTATCATAACTATATCATTGTCTTGATCGATTCTGAATTATCTTTTGAAAATATCCTCGACTAAGTATCAGAACTAGATCTTTGTCTTGATCCTTTCTGAAATGTCTCTGGAAAATATCCTGAACTAAGTATCAGAACTAGACCATCGTCTAAATCTTTTCTGGACTGTCTCTTGAAAATATCTTTAACTAATTATCAGAACTAGATCTTTGTCTTGATCCTTTCTGAATTGTCTCTGGAAAATATCCTGTACTAAGTATCAGAACTAGAGCTTCGTCTTGATCATTTCTAAACTGTCTCTGGAAAATATATGAACAAAGTATCATAACTAGATCTTTTTCTTTGATCATTTCTTAAATGTCTCTGGAAAATATCCTCAACAAAGTATCAGAACAAGATCTTTGTCATGATCATTTCTGAACTGTCTCTGGGAAATAAACTTAACTAAGTATCATAACTAGATCTTTGTCTTGCTCATTTCTGAACTGTCACTGGAAAATAAATTTAACTAAGTATCAGAACTAGATCTTTGTCTTGTTCGTTTCTGAACTGTCTCTTGAAAATATCATGAACTAATTATCAGAACTAGATCTTTGTCTTGATCATCTCTGAACTGTCTCTGGAAAATATTCTGAACAAGGTATCAGAACTATATCTTTGTCTTGATCGTCTCATAATTGTCTCTGGAAAATATCCTGAACTAAGTATCAGAACTAGTTCTTTGTCTTGAATGTTTCTAAACTATCTCTAGAAAATATCATTAACTAAGTATCATAACTAGATCATTGTCTTGATCGTTTCTGAATTATCTTTGGAAAATATCCTCAACTAAGTATCAGAACTAGATATTTGTCTTGATCCTTTCTTAACTGTCTCTGGAAAATATCCTAAACTAAGTATCAGAACTAGATCATCGTCTTAATCTTTTCTGAACTGTCTCTGGAAAATATCCTGCACTAAATATCAGAACTAGATCTTTGTCTTGATCCTTTATGAACTGTCTCTGGAAAATATCCTGAACTAAGTATCAGAACTAGATCTTTGTCTTGAACATTTCTAAATTGTCTCTGGAAAATATCCTTAACTAAGTATCATAACTAGATCTTTGTCATTGATCATTTCTTAAATGTCTCTGGAAAATATCCTCAACAAAGTATAAGAACTAGATCTTTGTCTTGATCTTTTCTGAACTGTCTCTGGAAAATAAACTTAACTAAGTATCATAACTAGATTTTTATCTTGCTCGTTTCTGAACAATCTCTATAAAATAAACTTAACTAAGTATCAAAACTAGATCTTTGTCTTGCTCGTTTCTGAAATGTCTCTTGAAAATATAATAAACTAATTATCAGAACCAAATCTTTGTCTTGATCATCTCTGAACTGTCTCTGGAAAATATTGTGAACAAGGTATCAGAACTATATCTTTGTCTTGATCGACTCTGAATTGTCTCTGGAACATTTCCTGAACTAAGAATCAGAACTAGGTCTTTGTCTTGAATGTTTCTAAACTGTCTCTAGAATATATCATGAACTAAGTATCATAACTAGATCATTGTCTTGATCGTTTCTGAATTATCTTTTGAAAATATCCTCAACTAAGTATCAGAACTAGATCTTTGTCTTGATCCTTTCTGAAATGTCTCTGGAAAATATCCTGATTAAGTATCAGAACTAGATCATCGTCTAAATCTTTTCTGAACTATCTCTGGAAAATATCTTGAACTAAGTATCAGAACTAGTTCTTTGTCTTGAATGTTTCTAAACTATCTCTAGAAAATATCATTAACTAAGTATCATAACTAGATCATTGTCTTGATCGTTTCTGAATTATCATTGGAAAATATCCTCAACTAAGTATCAGAACTAGATCTTTGTCTTGATCCTTTCTGAACTGTCTCTGGAAAATATCCTAAACTAAGTGTCAGAACTAGATCATCGTCTTAATCTTTTCTGAACTGTCTCTGGAAAATATCATGAACTAATTATCAGAACTAGATCTTTGTCTTGATCCTTTATGAACTGTCTCTGGAAAAAATCCTGAACTAAGTATCAGAACTAGATCTTTGTCTTGAACATTTCTAAACTGTCTCTGGAAAATATCCTTAACTAAGTATCATAACTAGATCTTTGTCATTGATCATTTCTTAAATGTCTCTGGAAAATATCCTCAACAAAGTATAAGAACTAGATCTTTGTCTTGATCTTTTCTGAACTGTCTCTGGAAAATAAACTTAACTAAGTATCATAACTAGATTTTTATCTTGCTCGTTTCTGAACAATCTCTGGAAAATAAACTTAACTAAGTATAAAAACTAGATCTTTGTCTTGCTCGTTTCTGAAATGTCTCTTGAAAATATCCTAAACTAATTATCAGAACCAAATCTTTGTCTTGATCATCTCTGAACTGTCTCTGGAAAATATTGTGAACAAGGTATCAGAACTATATCTCTGTCTTGATCGACTCTGTATTGTCTCTGGAAAATATCCTGAACTAAGAATCAGAACTAGGTCTTTGTCTTGAATGTTTCTAAATTGTCTCTAGAAAATATCATGAACTAAGTATCATAACTAGATCATTGTCTTGATCGTTTCTGAATTATCTTTTGAAAATATCCTCAACTAAGTATCAGAACTAGATCTTTGTCTTGATCCTTTCTGAAATGTCTCTGGAAAATATCCTGATTAAGTATCAGAACTAGATCATCGTCTAAATCTTTTCTGAACTATCTCTGGAAAATATCCTGAACTAATTATCAGAACTAGTTCTTTGTCTTGAATGTTTCTAAACTATCTCTAGAAAATATCATTAACTAAGTATCATAACTAGATCATTGTCTTGATCGTTTCTGAATTATCTTTGGAAAATATCCTCAACTAAGTATCAGAACTAGATCTTTGTCTTGATCCTTTCTGAACTGTCTCTGGAAAATATCCTAAACTAAGTGTCAGAACTAGATCATCGTCTTAATCTTTTCTGAACTGTCTCTGGAAAATATCCTGAACTAATTATCAGAACTAGATCTTTGTCTTGATCCTTTATGAACTGTCTCTGGAAAATATCCTGAACTAAGTATCAGAACTAGATCTTTGTCTTGAACATTTCTAAACTGTCTCTGGAAAATATCCTTAACTAAGTATCATAACTAGATCTTTGTCATTGATCATTTCTTAAATGTCTCTGGAAAATATCCTCAACAAAGTATAAGAACTAGATCTTTGTCTTGACCTTTTCTGAACTGTCTCTGGAAAATAAACATAACTAAGTATCATAACTAGATTTTTATCTTGCTCGTTTCTGAACAATCTCTGGAAAATAAACTTAACTAAGTATCAAAACTAGATCTTTGTCTTGCTCGTTTCTGAAATGTCTCATGAAAATATCCTAAACTAATTATCAGAACCAGATCTTTGTCTTGATCATCTCTGAACTGTCTCTGGAAAATATTGTGAACAAGGTATCAGAACTATATCTCTGTCTTGATCGACTCTGAATTGTCTCTGGAAAATATCCTGAACTAAGAATCAGAACTAGGTCTTTGTCTTGAATGTTTCTAAACTATCTCTAGAAAATATCATGAACTAAGTATCATAACTAGATCATTGTCTTGATCGTTTCTGAATTATCTTTTGAAAATATCCTCAACTAAGTATCAGAACTAGATCTTTGTCTTGATCCTTTCTGAAATGTCTTTGGAAAATATCCTGATTAAGTATCAGAACTAGATCATCGTCTAAATCTTTTCTGAACTATCTCTGGAAAATATCCTGAACTAATTATCAGAACTAGTTCTTTGTCTTGAATGTTTCTAAACTATCTCTAGAAAATATCATTAACTAAGTATCATAACTAGATCATTGTCTTGATCGTTTCTGAATTATCTTTGGAAAATATCCTCAACTAAGTATCAGAACTAGATCTTTGTCTTGATCCTTTCTGAACTGTCTCTGGAAAATATCCTAAACTAAGTGTCAGAACTAGATCATCGTCTTAATCTTTTCTGAACTGTCTCTGGAAAATATCATGAACTAATTATCAGAACTAGATCTTTGTCTTGATCCTTTATGAACTGTCTCTGGAAAAAATCCTGAACTAAGTATCAGAACTAGATCTTTGTCTTGAACATTTCTAAACTGTCTCTGGAAAATATCCTTAACTAAGTATCATAACTAGATCTTTGTCATTGATCATTTCTTAAATGTCTCTGGAAAATATCCTCAACAAAGTATAAGAACTAGATATTTGTCTTGATCTTTTCTGAACTGTCTCTGGAAAATAAACTTAACTAAGTATCATAACTAGATTTTTATCTTGCTCGTTTCTGAACAATCTCTGGAAAATAAACATAACTAAGTATAAAAACTAGATCTTTGTCTTGCTCATTTCTGAAATGTCTCTTGAAAATATCCTAAACTAATTATCAGAACCAGATCTTTGTCTTGATCATCTCTGAACTGTCTCTGGAAAATATTGTGAACAAGGTATCAGAACTATATCTTTGTCTTGATCGACTCTGTATTGTCTCTGGAAAATATCCTGAACTAAGAATCAGAACTAGGTCTTTGTCTTGAATGTTTCTAAATTGTCTCTAGAAAATATCATGAACTAAGTATCATAACTAGATCATTGTCTTGATCGTTTCTGAATTATCTTTTGAAAATATCCTCAACTAAGTATCAGAACTAGATCTTTGTCTTGATCCTTTCTGAAATGTCTCTGGAAAATATCCTGATTAAGTATCAGAACTAGATCATCGTCTAAATCTTTTCTGAACTATCTCTGGAAAATATCCTGAACTAATTATCAGAACTAGTTCTTTGTCTTGAATGTTTCTAAACTATCTCTAGAAAATATCATTAACTAAGTATCATAACTAGATCATTGTCTTGATCGTTTCTGAATTATCTTTGGAAAATATCCTCAACTAAGTATCAGAACTAGATCTTTGTCTTGATCCTTTCTGAACTGTCTCTGGAAAATATCCTAAACTAAGTGTCAGAACTAGATCATCGTCTTAATCTTTTCTGAACTGTCTCTGGAAAATATCCTGAACTAATTATCAGAACTAGATCTTTGTCTTGATCCTTTATGAACTGTCTCTGGAAAATATCCTGAACTAAGTATCAGAACTAGATCTTTGTCTTGAACATTTCTAAACTGTCTCTGGAAAATATCCTTAACTAAGTATCATAACTAGATCTTTGTCATTGATCATTTCTTAAATGTCTCTGGAAAATATCCTCAACAAAGTATAAGAACTAGATCTTTGTCTTGACCTTTTCTGAACTGTCTCTGGAAAATAAACATAACTAAGTATCATAACTAGATTTTTATCTTGCTCGTTTCTGAACAATCTCTGGAAAATAAACTTAACTAAGTATCAAAACTAGATCTTTGTCTTGCTCGTTTCTGAAATGTCTCATGAAAATATCCTAAACTAATTATCAGAACCAGATCTTTGTCTTGATCATCTCTGAACTGTCTCTGGAAAATATTGTGAACAAGGTATCAGAACTATATCTCTGTCTTGATCGACTCTGAATTGTCTCTGGAAAATATCCTGAACTAAGAATCAGAACTAGGTCTTTGTCTTGAATGTTTCTAAACTATCTCTAGAAAATATCATGAACTAAGTATCATAACTAGATCATTGTCTTGATCGTTTCTGAATTATCTTTTGAAAATATCCTCAACTAAGTATCAGAACTAGATCTTTGTCTTGATCCTTTCTGAAATGTCTTTGGAAAATATCCTGATTAAGTATCAGAACTAGATCATCGTCTAAATCTTTTCTGAACTATCTCTGGAAAATATCCTGAACTAATTATCAGAACTAGTTCTTTGTCTTGAATGTTTCTAAACTATCTCTAGAAAATATCATTAACTAAGTATCATAACTAGATCATTGTCTTGATCGTTTCTGAATTATCTTTGGAAAATATCCTCAACTAAGTATCAGAACTAGATCTTTGTCTTGATCCTTTCTGAACTGTCTCTGGAAAATATCCTAAACTAAGTGTCAGAACTAGATCATCGTCTTAATCTTTTCTGAACTGTCTCTGGAAAATATCCTGAACTAATTATCAGAACTAGATCTTTGTCTTGATCCTTTATGAACTGTCTCTGGAAAAAATCCTGAACTAAGTATCAGAACTAGATCTTTGTCTTGAACATTTCTAAACTGTCTCTGGAAAATATCCTTAACTAAGTATCATAACTAGATCTTTGTCATTGATCATTTCTTAAATGTCTCTGGAAAATATCCTCAACAAAGTATAAGAATTAGATCTTTGTCTTGATCTTTTCTGAACTGTCTCTGGAAAATAAACTTAACTAAGTATCATAACTAGATTTTTATCTTGCTCGTTTCTGAACAATCTCTGGAAAATAAACTTAACTAAGTATAAAAACTAGATCTTTGTCTTGCTCGTTTCTGAAATGTCTCTTGAAAATATCCTAAACTAATTATCAGAACCAGATCTTTGTCTTGATCATCTCTGAACTGTCTCTGGAAAATATTGTGAACAAGGTATCAGAACTATATCTTTGTCTTGATCGACTCTGAATTGTCTCAGGAAAAATATCCTGAACTAAGAATCAGAACTAGGTCTTTGTCTTGAATGTTTCTAAACTGTCTCTAGAAAATATCATGAACTAAGTATCATAACTAGATCATTGTCTTGATCGTTTCTGAATTATCTTTTGAAAATATCCTCAACTAAGTATCAGAACTAGATCTTTGTCTTGATCCTTTCTGAAATGTCTCTGGAAAATATCCTGATTAAGTATCAGAACTAGATCATCGTCTAAATCTTTTCTGAACTATCTCTGGAAAATATCCTGAACTAATTATCAGAACTAGTTCTTTGTCTTGAATGTTTCTAAACTATCTCTAGAAAATATCATTAACTAAGTATCATAACTAGATCATTGTCTTGATCGTTTCTGAATTATCTTTGGAAAATATCCTCAACTAAGTATCAGAACTAGATCTTTGTCTTGATCCTTTCTGAACTGTCTCTGGAAAATATCCTAAACTAAGTGTCAGAACTAGATCATCGTCTTAATCTTTTCTGAACTGTCTCTGGAAAATATCCTGAACTAATTATCAGAACTAGATCTTTGTCTTGATCCTTTATGAACTGTCTCTGGAAAATATCCTGAACTAAGTATCAGAACTAGATCTTTGTCTTGAACATTTCTAAACTGTCTCTGGAAAATATCCTTAACTAAGTATCATAACTAGATCTTTGTCATTGATCATTTCTTAAATGTCTCTGGAAAATATCCTCAACAAAGTATAAGAACTAGATCTTTGTCTTGACCTTTTCTGAACTGTCTCTGGAAAATAAACATAACTAAGTATCATAACTAGATTTTTATCTTGCTCGTTTCTGAACAATCTCTGGAAAATAAACTTAACTAAGTATCAAAACTAGATCTTTGTCTTGCTCGTTTCTGAAATGTCTCATGAAAATATCCTAAACTAATTATCAGAACCAGATCTTTGTCTTGATCATCTCTGAACTGTCTCTGGAAAATATTGTGAACAAGGTATCAGAACTATATCTCTGTCTTGATCGACTCTGAATTGTCTCTGGAAAATATCCTGAACTAAGAATCAGAACTAGGTCTTTGTCTTGAATGTTTCTAAACTATCTCTAGAAAATATCATGAACTAAGTATCATAACTAGATCATTGTCTTGATCGTTTCTGAATTATCTTTTGAAAATATCCTCAACTAAGTATCAGAACTAGATCTTTGTCTTGATCCTTTCTGAAATGTCTTTGGAAAATATCCTGATTAAGTATCAGAACTAGATCATCGTCTAAATCTTTTCTGAACTATCTCTGGAAAATATCCTGAACTAATTATCAGAACTAGTTCTTTGTCTTGAATGTTTCTAAACTATCTCTAGAAAATATCATTAACTAAGTATCATAACTAGATCATTGTCTTGATCGTTTCTGAATTATCTTTGGAAAATATCCTCAACTAAGTATCAGAACTAGATCTTTGTCTTGATCCTTTCTGAACTGTCTCTGGAAAATATCCTAAACTAAGTGTCAGAACTAGATCATCGTCTTAATCTTTTCTGAACTGTCTCTGGAAAATATCCTGAACTAATTATCAGAACTAGATCTTTGTCTTGATCCTTTATGAACTGTCTCTGGAAAAAATCCTGAACTAAGTATCAGAACTAGATCTTTGTCTTGAACATTTCTAAACTGTCTCTGGAAAATATCCTTAACTAAGTATCATAACTAGATCTTTGTCATTGATCATTTCTTAAATGTCTCTGGAAAATATCCTCAACAAAGTATAAGAATTAGATCTTTGTCTTGATCTTTTCTGAACTGTCTCTGGAAAATAAACTTAACTAAGTATCATAACTAGATTTTTATCTTGCTCGTTTCTGAACAATCTCTGGAAAATAAACTTAACTAAGTATAAAAACTAGATCTTTGTCTTGCTCGTTTCTGAAATGTCTCTTGAAAATATCCTAAACTAATTATCAGAACCAGATCTTTGTCTTGATCATCTCTGAACTGTCTCTGGAAAATATTGTGAACAAGGTATCAGAACTATATCTTTGTCTTGATCGACTCTGAATTGTCTCAGGAAAATATCCTGAACTAAGAATCAGAACTAGGTCTTTGTCTTGAATGTTTCTAAACTGTCTCTAGAAAATATCATGAACTAAGTATCATAACTAGATCATTGTCTTGATCGTTTCTGAATTATCTTTTGAAAATATCCTCAACTAAGTATCAGAACTAGATCTTTGTCTTGATCCTTTCTGAAATGTCTCTGGAAAATATCCTGATTAAGTATCAGAACTAGATCATCGTCTAAATCTTTTCTGAACTATCTCTGGAAAATATCCTGAACTAAGTATCAGAACTAGTTCTTTGTCTTGAATGTTTCTAAACTATCTCTAGAAAATATCATTAACTAAGTATCATAACTAGATCATTGTCTTGATCGTTTCTGAATTATCTTTGGAAAATATCCTCAACTAAGTATCAGAACTAGATCTTTGTCTTGATCCTTTCTGAACTGTCTCTGGAAAATATCCTAAACTAAGTGTCAGAACTAGATCATCGTCTTAATCTTTTCTGAACTGTCTCTGGAAAATATCCTGAACTAATTATCAGAACTAGATCTTTGTCTTGATCCTTTATGAACTGTCTCTGGAAAAAATCCTGAACTAAGTATCAGAACTAGATCTTTGTCTTGAACATTTCTAAACTGTCTCTGGAAAATATCCTTAACTAAGTATCATAACTAGATCTTTGTCATTGATCATTTCTTAAATGTCTCTGGAAAATATCCTCAACAAAGTATAAGAACTAGATCTTTGTCTTGACCTTTTCTGAACTGTCTCTGGAAAATAAACATAACTAAGTATCATAACTAGATTTTTATCTTGCTCGTTTCTGAACAATCTCTGGAAAATAAACTTAACTAAGTATCAAAACTAGATCTTTGTCTTGCTCGTTTCTGAAATGTCTCATGAAAATATCCTAAACTAATTATCAGAACCAGATCTTTGTCTTGATCATCTCTAAACTGTCTCTGGAAAATATTGTGAACAAGGTATCAGAACTATATCTCTGTCTTGATCGACTCTGAATTGTCTCTGTAAAATATCCTGAACTAAGAATCAGAACTAGGTCTTTGTCTTGAATGTTTCTAAACTATCTCTAGAAAATATCATGAACTAAGTATCATAACTAGATCATTGTCTTGATCGTTTCTGAATTATCTTTTGAAAATATCCTCAACTAAGTATCAGAACTAGATCTTTGTCTTGATCCTTTCTGAAATGTCTCTGGAAAATATCCTGATTAAGTATCAGAACTAGATCATCGTCTAAATCTTTTCTGAACTATCTCTGGAAAATATCCTGAACTAATTATCAGAACTAGATCTTTGTCTTGATTCTTTCTGAACTATCTATGGAAAATATCCTGAACTAAGTATCATAACTAGATCTTTGTCTTAATCATTTCTTAAATATTTCTGGAAAATATCCTCAACTACGTATCAGAACTAGATCTTTGTCTTGATCATTTATGAACTGTCTCTAGAAAATAAACTTAACTAAGTATCATAACTAGATCTTTGTCTTGCTCGTTTCTGAACTGTCTCTGGAAAATAAACTTAACTAAGTATCAGAACTAGATCTTTGTCTAGCTCGTTTCTGAACAGTCTCTTAAAAATATCCTGAACTAATTATCAGACCCAGATCTTTGTCTTGATCATCTCTGAACTGTCTCTGGAAAATATTGTGAACAAGATATCAGAAATATATCTTTGTCTTGATCGTCTCTGAATTGTCTTAAGAAAATATCCTGAACTAAGTATCAGAACTAGATCTTTGTCTTCAATGTTTCTAAACTGTCTCTAGAAAATATCATGAACTAAGTATCATAACTAGATCATTGCCTTGATTTTTTCTGAATTATCTTTGTAAAATATCCTCAACTAAGTATCATAACTAGATCTTTGTCTTGATCCTTTCTGAACTGTCTCTGGAAAATATCCTAAACTAAGTATAAAAACTAGATCATCGTCTTAATCTTTTCTGAACTGTCTTTGGAAAATATCTTGAACTAAGTATTAGAACTAGATCTTTGTCTTGAACGTTTCTAAACTGTCTCTGGAAAATATCCTGAACTAAGTATCATACTAGATTTTGTCTTTGATCATTTCTTAAATGTCTCTGGAAAATATCCTCAACAAAGTATCAGAACTAGATCTTCCTCTTGATCATTTCTGAACTGTCTATGGAAAATAAACTTAACTAAGTATCATAACTAAATCTCTTTCTTGCTCGTTTCTGAACTTTCTCTGGAAAATAAACTTAACTAAGTATCAGAACTAGATCTTTGTCTTGCTAGTTTCTGAACTGTCTCTTGAAAATATCCTGAACTAATTATCAGAACCAGATCTTTGTCTTGATCATCTCTGAACTATCTCTGGAAAATATTCTGAACAAGGTATCAGAACTATATCTTTGTCTTGATCGTCTCTGAATTGTCTCTGTAAAATATCCTGGACTAAGAATAAGAACTAGATCTTTTTCTTGAATGTTTCTAAACTGTCTCTAGAAAATATCATGAACTAAGTATCATAACTATTCATTGTCTTGATCGATTCTGAATTATCTTTTGAAAATAACCTCGACTAAGTATCAGAACTAGATCTTTGTCTTGATCCTTTCTGAAATGTCTCTGGAAAATATCCTGAACTAAGTATCAGAACTAGACCATCGTCTAAATCTTTTCTAGACTGTCTCTGGAAAATATCTTGAACTAATTATCAGAACTAGATCTTTGTCTTGATCCTTTCTGAACTGTCTCTGGAAAATATCCTGAACTAAGTATCAGAACTAAATCTTTGTCTTGATCGTTTCTAAATTGTCTCTGGAAAATATCCTGAACTAAGTATCATAACTAGATCTTTGTCTTGATCATTTCTTAACTGTCTCTGGAAAATATCCTCAACTAAGTATCATAACTAGATCTTTGTCTTGCTCGTTTCTGAACTATCTCTGGAAAATAAACTTAACTATGTATCCGAACTAGATCTTTGTCTTTCTCGTTTCTAAACTGTCTCTGGAAAATATCATGACCTAATTATAAGAACCAGATCTTTGTCTGGATCATCTTTGAACTGTCTCTGGAAAATATTCTGAACAAAGTATCAGAACTATATCTTTGTCTTGACCGTCTCTGAATTGTCTCTGGAAAATATCCTGAACTAAGTATCAGAACTAGATTTTTGTCTTTATCATTTCTGAATTATCTTTGGAAATATCCTCAACTAAGTATCAGAACTAGATCTTTGTCTTGATCCTTCCTGACTTTCTCTGGAAAATATCCTGAACTAAGTATCAGAACTAAATCATCGTCTTAATCTTTTCTATATTGTCTCTGGAAAATATCCTGAACTAAGTATCGTAACTAGATCTCTGTCTTGATCATTTCTTAACTATTTCTGGAAAATATCCTCAACTATTTATCAAAACTAGATCTTTGTCTTGATCATTTCTGAACTGTCTCTGCAAAATAAACTTAACTTAGTATCATAACTAGATCTATGTCATGCTTGTTTCTGAACTGTCTCTAGAAAATAAACTTAACTAAGTATCAGAACTAGATCTTTGTCTTGCTCGTTTCTGAACTGTCGCTAGAAAATATCCTGAACTAATTATCAGAACCAGATCTTTGTCTTGATCATCTCTGAACTGTCTCTGGAAAATATTCTGAACAAAGTATCAGAACTATATCTTTGTCTTGATCGTCTCTGAGTTGTCTCTGGAACATATCCTGAAATAAGTATCAGAACTAGATCTTTGTCTTGATCGTTTCTGAACTGTCTCTAGAAAATATCCTGAACTAAGTATCAGAACTTGATCTTTGTCTTAATCATTTCTTAATTGTCTCATGAAAATATCCTAAACTAATTATCAGAACTAGATCTTTGTCTTGATCCTTTCTGAATTGTCTCTGGAAAATATCCTAAACTAAGTATCAGAACTAGATCTCTGTCTTGATCGTTTCTAAACTCTCTCTGGAAAATATATGAACAAAGTATCATAACTAGATCTTTGTCTTTGATCATTTCTTAAATGTCTCTGGAAAATATCCTCAACACAGTATCAGAACTAGATCTTTGTCTTGATCATTTCTGAACTGTATCTGGAAAATAAACTTAACTAAGTATCATAACTAGATCTTTGTCTTGCTCGTTTCTGAACTTTCACTGGAAAATAAAATTAACTAAGTATCAGAACTAGATCTTTGTCTTGTTCGTTTCTGAACTGTCCCTTGAAAATATCGTGAACTAATTATCAGAACCAGATCTTTGTCTTGATCATCTCTGAACTGTCTCCGGAAAATATTCTGAACAAGGTATCAGAACTATATCATTGTCTTGATCGTCTCTGAATTGTCTCTGGAAAATATCCTAAACTAAGTATCAGAACTAGTTCTTTGTCTTGAATGTTTCTAAACTATCTCTAGAAAATATCATTAACTAAGTATCTTAAATAGATCATTGTCTTGATCGTTTCTGAATTATCTTTGGAAAATATCCTCAACTAAGTATCAGAACTAGATCTTTGTCTTGATCCTTTCTGAACTGTCTCTGGAAAATATCCTAAACTAAGTTTCAGAACTACAACATCGTCTTAATCTTTTCTAAACTGTCTCTGGAAAATATCCTGAACTAATTATCAGAACTAGATCTTTGTCTTGATCCTTTCTGAACTGTCTCTGGAAAATATCCTAAACTAAGTATCAGAACTAGATCTTTGTCTTGAACGTTTCTAAACTGTCTCTGGAAAATATCCTTAACTAAGTATTATAACTAGATCTTTGTCATTGATCATATCTTAAATGTCTCTGGAAAATATCCTCAATAAAGTATCAGAACTAGATCTTTGTCTTGATCTTTTCTGAACTGTCTCTGGAAAATAAACTTAACTAAGTATCATAACTAGATCTTTATCTTGCTCGTTTCTGAACAGTCTCTGGAAAATAAACTTGACTAAGTATCAAAACTAGATCTTTGTCTTGCTCGTTTCTGAACTGTCTCTTGAAAATATCCTGAACTAATTATCAGAACCAGATCTTTGTCTTGATCATCTCTGAACTGTCTCTGGAAAATATTGTGAACAAGGAATCAGAAATATATCTTTGTCTTGATCGTCTCTGAATTGTCTCTGGAAAATATCCTGAACTAAGTATCAGAACTAGATCTTTGTCTTGAATGTTTCTAAACTGTCTCTAGAAAATATCATGAACTAAGTATCAAACCTAGATCAATGCCTTGATTGTTTCTGAATTATCTTTGGAAAATAACCTCAACTAAGTATCATAACTAGATATTTGTCTTGATCCTTTCTGAACTCTCTCTGGAAAATATCCTGAACTAAGTATCAGAACTAGATCATCGTCTTAATCTTTTATGAACTGTCTCTGGAAAATATCCTGAACTAATTATCAGAACTAGATCTTTGTCTTTGAACTAAGTATTAGAACTAGATCTTTTCTTGAACGTTTCTAAACTGTCTCTGGAAAATATCCTGAAATAAGTATCATAACTAGATTTTGTCTTATATCATTTCTTAAATGTCTCTGGAAAATATCCTCAACAAAGTATCAGAACTAGATCTTTCTCTTGATCATTTCTGAACTGTCTCTGGAAAAAAAACTTAACTAAGTATCATAACTAAATCTTTGTCTTGCTCGTTTCTGAACTGTCTCTGGAAAATAAACTTAACCAAGTATCAGAACTAGATCTTTGTCTTGCTCGTTTCTGAACTGTCTCTTGAAAATATCCTGAACTAATTATCAGAACCAGGTCTTTGTCTTGATCATCTCTGAACTGTCTCTGGAAAATATTATGAACAAGGTATCAGAATTATATCATTTTCTTGATCGTCTCTGAATTGTCTCTGTAAAATATCCTGGAATAAGTATCAGAACTAGATCTTTATCTTGAATGTTTCTAAACTGTCTCTAGAAAATATCATGAACTAAGTATCATAACTATATCATTGTCTTGATCGATTCTGAATTATCTTTTGAAAATATCCTCGACTAAGTATCAGAACTAGATCTTTGTCTTGATCCTTTCTGAACTGTCACTGGAAAATATCCTGAACTAAGTATCAGAACTAGATCAACGTCTAAATCTTTTCTGAACTGTCTCTTGAAAATATCCTGAACTAATTATCATAACTAGATCTTTGTCTTGATTCTTTCTGAACTGTCTCTTGAAAATATCATGAACTAAGTATCATAACTAGATCTTTGTCTTGATCGTTTCTAAACTGTCTCTGGAAAATATCCTGAACTAAGTATCATAACTAGATCTTTGTCTTGATCATTTCTTAACTGTTTCTTGAAAATATCCTTACCTAAGTATCAGAACTAGATCTTTGTCTTGCTCGTTTCTGAACTGTCTATGCAAAATAAACTCAACTAAGTATCATAACTAGATCTTTGTCTTGCTCGTTTCTGAACTGTGTCTGGAAAATAAACTTAACTAAGTATCAGAACTAGATCTTTGTCTTGCTCGTTTCTGAATTGTCTCTAGAAATATCCTGAACTAATTATCAGAACCATATCTTTGTCTTGATCATCTCTGAACTGTCTCCGGAAAATATTCTGAACTAAGTACCAGAAATAGATCTTTGTCTTGATCCTTTCTGTCTTTCTCTGGAAAATATCCTGAACTAAGTATCAGAACTAGATCATCGTCTTAATCTTTTTCTGAATTGACTCTGGAAAATATCCTGAACTAATTATCATAACTAGATCTTTGGCTTGATCCTTTCTGAACTGTCTCTGGAAAATATCATGAACTAAGCATCATAACTAGATCTTTGTCTTGATCGTTTCTAAACTTTCTTTGGAAAATATCCTGAACTAAGTATCATAACTAGATTTTTGTCTTGATCAATTCTTAACTGTTACTGGAAAATATCCTCAACTAAGTATCAAAACTAGACCTTTGTCTTGATCATTTCTGAACTGTCTCTGCAAAATAAACTTAACTAAGTATCATAACTAGATCTTTGTCTTGCTCGTTTCTGAACTATCTCTGGAAAATAAACTTAACTAAGTATTAGAACTAGATCTTTGTCTTGCTCGTTTCTGAACTGTCTCTAGAAAATATCATGAACTAATTATCAGAACCAGATCTTTGTCTTGATCATCTCTAAACTGTCTCTGGAAAATATTCTGAACAAAGTATCAGAACTATATCTTTTTCTTGATCGTCTCTGAAATGTCTCTGGAAAATATCCTGAACTAAGTATCAGAACTAGATCTTTAACTTGAATGTTTCTAAACTGTCTCTAGAAAATATCATGAACTAAGTATTAAAACTAGATCATTGTCTTGATCGTTTCTGAATTATATTTTGAAAATATCCTCAACTAAGTATCAGAACTAGATCTTTGTCTTGATCCTTTCTGAACTGTCACTTGAAAATACCCTGAACAAAGTATCAGAACTAGATCTTTGTCTTGATCATTTCTTAACTGTTACTGGAAAATATCCTCAACTAAGTATCAAAACTAGATCTTTGTCTTGATCATTTCTGAACTGTCTCTGCAAAATAAACTTAACTAAGTATCATAACTAGATCTTTGTCTTGCTCGTTTCTGAACTATCTCTGGAAAATAAACTTAACTAAGTATCAGAACTAGATCTATGTCTTGCTCGTTTCTGAACTGTCTCTAGAAAATATCATGAACTAATTATCAGAACCAGATCTTTGTCTTGATCATCTCTAAACTGTCTCTGGAAAATATTCTGAACAAAGTATCAGAATTATATCTTTTTTTGATCGTCTCTGAAATGTCTCTGGAAAATATCCTGAACTAAGTATCAGAACTAGATCTTTAACTTGAATGTTTCTAAACTGTCTCTAGAAAATATCCTGAACTAAGTATCAAAAATAGATCATTGTCTTGATCATTTCTGAATTATCTTTTGAAAATATCCTCAACTAAGTATCAGAACTAGATCTTTGTCTTGATCCTTTCAGAACTGTCACTAGGAAATATCCTGAACTAAGTATCAGAACTATATAATCGTCTAAATATTTTCTGAACTGTCTCTGGAAAATATCCTGAACTAATTATCAGAACTAGATCTTTGTCTTGATTCTTTCTGAACTGTCTCTGGAAAATATCCTGAACTAAGTATCATAACTAGATCTTTGTCTTGATCGTTTCTAAACTGTCTCTGGAAAATATCCTGAACTAAGTATCATAACTAGATCTTTGTCTTAATCATTTCTTAATTGTTTCTGGAAAATATCCTCACCTAAGTATCAGAACTAGATCTTTGTCTTGGTCATTTCTGAACTATCTATGCAAAATAAACTTAACTAAGTATCATAACTAGATCTTTGTCTTGCTCGTTTCTGAACTGTGTCTGGAAAATAAACTTAACTAAGTATCAGAACTAGATCTTTGTCTTGCTCGTTTCTGAATTGTCTCTAGAAATATCATGAACTAATTATCAGAACCAGATCTTTGGCTTGATCATCTCTGAATTGTCTCTGGAAAATATTCTGAACAAAGTATCATAACTATATCTTTGTCTTGATCGTCTCTGAATTGTCTCTGTAAAATATCCTGAACTAAGTATCAGAAATAGATCTTTGTCTTGATCCTTTCTGTCTTTCTCTGGAAAATATCCTGAACTAAGTTTCAGAACTAGATCATCGTCTTAATCTTTTCTGAATTGTCTCTGGAAAATATCCTGAACTAATTATAAGAACTAGATCTTTGTCTTGATCCTTTCGGTACTGTCTCTGGAAAATATCATGAACTAAGCATCAGAACTAGATCTTTGTCTTGATCGTTTCTAAACTGTCTCTGGAAAATATCCTGAACTAAGTATCATAACTAGATTTTTATCTTGATCATTTCTTAACTGTTACTGGAAAATATCCTCAACTAAGTATCAAAACTAGATCTTTGTCTTGATCATTTATGAACTGTCTCTGCAAAATAAACTTAACTAAGTATCATAACTAGATCTTTGGCTTGCTCGTTTCTGAACTATCTCTGGAAAATAAACTTAACTAAGTATCAGAACTAGATCTTTGTCTTGCTCGTTTCTGAACTGTCTCTAGAAAATATCCTGAACTAATTATCAGAACCAGATCTTTGTCTTGATCATCTCTGAACTGTCTCTGGAAAATATTCTGAACAAAGTATCAGAACTATATCTTTTTCTTGATCGTCTCTGAAATGTCTCTGGAAAATATCCTGAACTAAGTATCAGAACTAGATCTTTAACTTGAATGTTTCTAAACTGTCTCTAGAAAATATCCTGAACTAAGTGTCAAAAATAGATCATTGTCTTGATCGTTTCTGAATTATCTTTTGAAAATATCCTCAACTAAGTATCAGAACTAGATCTTTGTCTTGATCCTTTCTGAACTGTCACTGGAAAATATCCTGAACTAAGTATCAAAACTATATCATCGTCTAAATCTTTTATGAACTGTCTCTGGAAAATATCCAAAACTAATTATCAGAACTAGATCTTTGTCTTGATACTTTCTGAACTGTCTCTGGAAAATATCCTGAACTAAGTATCATAACTAGATCTTTGTCTTGATCGTTTCTAAACTGTCTCTGGAAAATATCCTGAACTAAGTATCATAACTAGATCTTTGTCTTAATCATTTCTTAATTGTTTCTGGAAAATATCCTCACCTAAGTATCAAAACTAGATCTTTGTCTTGATTATTTCTGAACTGTCTATGCAAAATAAACTTAACTAAGTATCATAACTAGATCTTTGTCTTGCTCGTTTCTGAACTGTGTCTGGAAAATAAACTTAACTAAGTATCAGAACTAGATCTTTGTCTTGCTCGTTTCTAAATTGTCTCTAGAAATATCCTGAACTAATTATCAGAACCAGATCTTTGTCTTGATCATCTCTGAACTGTGTCTGGAAAATATTTTGAACAAAGTATCATAACTATATCTTTGTCTTGATCGTCTTTGAATTGTCTCTGTAAAATATCCTGAACTAAGTATCAGAAATAGATCTTTGTCTTGATCCTTTCTGTCTTTCTCTGGTAAATATCCTGAACTAAGTTTCAGAACTAGATCATCGTCTTAATCTTTTCTGAATTGTCTCTGGAAAATATCCTGAACTAATTATCAGAACTAGATCTTTGTCTTGATCCTTTCTGAACTGTCTCTGGAAAATATCATGAACTAAGTATCAGAACTAGATCTTTGTCTTGATCGTTTCTAAACTGTCTCTGGAAAATATCCTGAACTAAGTATCATAACTAGATTTTTATCTTGATCATTTCTTAACTGTTACTGGAAAATATCCTCAACTAAGTATCAAAACTAGATCTTTGTCTTGATCATTTATGAACTGTCTCTACAAAATAAACTTAACTAAGTATCATAACTAGATCTTTGGCTTGCTCGTTTCTGAACTATCTCTGGAAAATAAACTTAACTAAGTATCAGAACTAGATCTTTGTCTTGCTCGTTTCTGAACTGTCTCTAGAAAATATCCTGAACTAATTATCAGAACCAGATCTTTGTCTTGATCATCTCTGAACTGTCTCTGGAAAATATTCTGAACAAAGTATCAGAACTATATCTTTTTCTTGATCGTCTCTGAAATGTCTCTGGAAAATATCCTGAACTAAGTATCAGAACTAGATCTTTATCTTGAATGTTTCTAAACTGTCTCTAGAAAATATCTTGAACTAAGTATCAAAACTAGATCATTGTCTTGATCGTTTCTAAATTACATTTGGAAATTATCCTCAACTAAGTATCAGAACTAAATCTTTGTCTTGATCCTTTCTGAAATGTCTCTGGAAAATACCCTGAACAAAGTATCAGAACTAGATCTGTGTCTTGATCATTTCTTAACTGTTACTGGAAAATATCCTCAACTAAGTATCAAAATCTTTGTCTTGATCATTTCTGAACTGTCTCTGCAAAATAAACTTAACTAAGTATCATAACTAGATCTCTGTCTTGCTCGTTTCTGAACTATCTCTAGAAAATAAACTTAACTAAGTATCAGAACTAGATCTTTGCCTTGATCATTTCTAAACTGTCTCTGGAAAATATCCTGAACTAAGTATCATAACTAGATCTTTGTCTTGATCATTTTTTAACTGTTTCTGGAAAATATCCTCAACTTAGTGTCATAACTAGATCTTTGTCTTGATCATTTCTGAACTGTATCTGCAAAATAAACTTAACTAAGTATCATAACTAGATCTTTGTCTTGCTCGTTTCTGAACTGTCTTTGGAAAATAAACTTAACTAAGTATCAGAAATAGATCTTTGTCTTGCTCGTTTCTAAACTATCTCTAGAAAATATCCTGATCTAATTATCAGAACCAAATCTTTGTCTTGCTCATCTCTGAACTGTCTCTGGAAAATATTATGAAAAAAGTATCAGAACTATATCTTTGTCTTGATCGTCTCTGAATTGTCTCTGTAAAATATCATGAACTAAGTATCAGAACTAGATCTTTGTCTTAATCGTTTCTGAATTATCTTTGGAAAATATCCTCAACTAAGTATCAGAACTAGATCTTTTTCTTGATCCTTTCTGACTTTCTCTGGAAAATATCCTGAACTAAGTATCAGAACAAGATCTTTGTCTTGATCCTTTCTGAACTGTCTCTGGAAAATATCATGAACTAAGTATCAGAACTAGATCTTTGTCTTGATCGTTTCTAAACTGTCTCTGGAAAATATCTTGAACTAAGTATCATAAATAGATTTTTTTTCTTGATCATTTCTTATATGTTACTGGAAAATATCCTCAACTAAGTATTGAACTAGATCTTTGTCTTGATCATTTCTGAACTGTATCTGCAAAATAAACTTAACTATGTATCATAACTAGATCTTTGTCTTGCTCGTTTCTGAATTGTCTCTAGAAAATATCCTGAACTAATTAACAGAACCAGATCTTTGTCTTGATCATCTCTGAACTGTCTTTGGAAAATATTCTGAACAAAGTATCAGAACTATATCTTTGTCTTGATCGTCTCTGAATTGTCTCTGGAAAATATCCTGAACTAAGTATCAGAACTAGATCTTTATCTTGAACGTTTCTAAACTGTTTCTAGAAAATATCCTGAACTAAGTATCAAAACTAGATCATTGTCTTGATCATTTCTGAATTATCTTTTGAAATTATCCTCAACTAAGTATCAGAACTAGATCTTTGTCTTGATCCTTTCTGAAATGTCTCTGGAAAATACCCTGAACAAAGTATTAGAACTAGATCTTTGTCTTGATCATTTCTTAACTGTTACTAGAAAATATCCTCAACTAAGTATCAAAACTAGATCTTTGTCTTGATCATTTCTGAACTGTCTCTGCAAAATAAACTTAACTAAGTATCATAACTAGATCTTTGTCTTGCTCGTTTCTGAACTATCTCTGGAAAATAAACTTAACTAAGTATCAGAACTAGATCTTTGTCTTGCTCGTTTCTGAACTGTCTCTAGAAAATATCATGAACTAATTATCAGAACCAGATCTTTGTCTTGATCATCTCTAAACTGCCTTTGGAAAATATTCTGAACAAAGTATCAGAACTATATCTTTTTCTTGATCGTCTCTGAAATGTCTCTGGAAAATATCCTAAACTAAGTATCAAAACTAGATCTTTAACTTGAATGTTTCTAGACTGTCTCTAGAAAATATCCTGAACTAAGTATCAAAACTAGATCATAGTCTTGATCGTTTGTGAATTATCTTTTGAAAATATCCTCAACTAAGTATCAGAACTAGATCTTTGTCTTGATCCTTTCTGAACTGTCACTGGAAAATATCCTGAACTAAGTATCAAAACTAGATCATCGTCTAAATCTTTTCTGAACTGTCTCTGGAAAATATCCTGAACTAATTATCAGAACTAGATCTTTGTCTTGATTCTTTCTGAACTGTCTCTGGAAAATATCCTGAACTAAGTATCATAACTAGATCTTTGTCTTGATCGTTTCTAAACTGTCTCTGGAAAATATCCTGAACTAAGTATCATAACTAGATCTTTGTCTTAATCATTTCTTAATTGTTTCTGGAAAATATCCTCACCTAAGTATCAGAACTAGATCTTTGTCTTGATCATTTCTGAACTGTCTATGCAAATTAAACTTAACTAAGTATCATAACTAGATCTTTGTCTTGCTCGTTTTTGAACTGTGTCTGGAAAATAAACTTACTAAGTATCAAAATTAGATCTTTGTCTTGCTCGTTTCTGAATTGTCTCTAGAAATATCCTGAACTAATTATCAGAACCAGATCTTTGTCTTGATCATCTCTGAACTGTCTCTGGAAAATATTCTGAACAAAGTATCATAACTATATCTTTGTCTTGATCGTCTCTGAATTGTCTCTGGAAAATATCCTGAACTAAGTATCAGAAATAGATCTTTGTCTTGATCCTTTCTGTCTTTCTCTGGAAAATATCCTGAACTAAGTTTCAGAACTAGATCATCGTATTCATCTTTTCTGAATTGTCTCTGGAAAATATCCTGAACTAATTATCAGAACTAGATCTTTGTCTTGATCCTTTCTGAACTGTCTCTGGAAAATATCATTAACTAAGCATCAGAACTAGATCTTTGTCTTGATCGTTTCTAAACTGTCTATGGAAAATATCCTGAACTAAGTATCATAACTAGATTTTTATCTTGATCATTTCTTAACTGTTACTGGAAAATATCCTCAACTAAGTATCAAAACTAGATCTTTGTCATGATAATTTATGAACTGTCTCTGCAAAATAAACTTAACTAAGTATCATAAATAGATCTTTGGCTTGATCGTTTCTGAACTATCTCTGGAAAATAAACTTAACTAAATATCAGAACTAGATCTTTGTCTTGCTCGTTTCTGAACTGTCTCTAGAAAATATCCTGAACTAATTATCAGAACCAGATCTTTGTCTCGATCATCTCTGAACTGTCTCTGGAAAATATTCTGAACAAAGTATCAGAACTATATCTTTTTCTTGATCATCTCTGAAATGTCTCTGGAAAATATCCTGAACTAAGTATCAGAACTAGATCTTTATCTTGAATGTTTCTAAACTGTCTCTAGAAAATATCCTGAACTAAGTATCAAAACTAGATCATTGTCTTGATCGTTTCTGAGTTATCTTTGGAAAATATCCTAAACTAAGTATCAGAACTAGATCTTTGTCTTGATCCTTTCTAAACTGTCTCTGGAAAATACCCTGAACAAAGTATCATAACTAGATCTGTGTCTTGATCATTTCTTAACTGTTACTGGAAAATATCCTCAACTAAGTATCAAAACTAGATCTTTGTCTTGATCATTTCTGAACTGTCTCTGCAAAATAAACTTAACTAAGTATCATAACTAGATCTCTGTCTTGCTCGTTTCTGAACTACCTCTAGAAAATATACAGAACTAAGTATCAGAACTAGATCTTTGTCTTGCTCGTTTCTTAACTGTCTCTAGAAAATATCCTGAACTAATTATCAGAACCAGATTTTTGTCTTGATAATCTCTGAACTGTCTCTGGAAAATTTTTCGAACAACGTATCAGAACTATATATTTGTCTTTATCTTTTCTGAAATGTCTCTGGAAAATATCCTGAACTAAGTATCATAACTAGATCATTGTCTTGATCGTTTCTTAATTATCTTTGGAAAATATCCTCAACTAAGTATCAAAATTAGATCTTTGTCTTGATCCTTTCTGAACTATCTCTGGAAACTATCTTGAACTAAGTATCTGAACTAGATCATCGTCTTAATCTTTTATGAACTGTCTCTGGAAAATATCCTGAACTATTTATCAGAACTAGATCTTTGTCTTGATCCTTTCTAAACTGTCTCTGGAAAATATCCAGAACTAAGTATTAGAACTAGATCTTTGCCTTGATCATTTCTAAACTGTCTCTGGAAAATATCCTGAACTAAGTATCATAACTAGATCTTTGTCTTGATCATTTCTTAACTGTTTCTGGAAAATATCCTCAACTTAGTATCATAACTAGATCTTTGTCTTGCTCGTTTCTGAACTGTCTTTGGAAAATAAACTTAACTAAGTATCAGAAATAGATCTTTGTCTTGCTCTTTTCTGAACAGTCTCTAGAAAATATCCTGAACTAATTATCAGAACCAAATCGTTGTCTTGATCATCTCTGAATTGTCTCAGGAAATTCGAATGAAAAAAGTATCAGAACTATATCTTTGTCTTGATCGTTTCTGAATTATCATGAACTAAGTATCAGAACTAGATCTTTGTCTTGATCGTTTCTGAATTATCTTTGGAAAATATCCTCAACTAAGTATCAGAACTAGATCTTTGTCTTGATCCTTTCTGACTTTCTCTGGAAAATATCCTGAACTAAGTATCAGAACTAGATCATCGTCTTAATCTTTTATGAATTGTCTCTGGAATATATCCTGAATTAATTATCAGAACTAGATCTTTGTCTTGATCCTTTCTGAACTGTCTCTGGAAAATATCATGAACTAAGTATCAGAACTAGATCTTTGTCTTAATCGTTTATAAACTGTCTCTGGAAAATATCCTGAACTAAGTATCATAAATAGATTTTTGTCTTGATCATTTTTTATATGTTATTGGAAAATATCCTCAACTAAGTATCGAAACTAGATCTTTGTCTTTATCATTTCTGAACTGTCTCTGCAAAATAAACATAACTATGTATCATAACTAGATCTTTGTCTTGCTCGTTTCATAAATATCTCTGGAAAATAAACTTAACTAAGTATCAGAACTAGATCTTTCTCTAGCTCGTTTCTGAACTGTCTCTAGAAAATATCCTGAACTAATTAACAAAACCAGATCTTTGTCTTGATCATCTCTGAACTGTCTTTGGAAAATATTCTGAACAAAGTATCAGAACTATAACTTTGTCTTGATCGTCTCTGAAATGTCTCTGGAAAATATCCTGAACTAAGTATCAGAACTAGATCTTTATCTTGAACGTTTCTAAACTGTTTCTAGAAAATATCTTGAACTAAGTATCAAAACTAGATCATTGTCTTGATCATTTCTGAATTATCTTTGGAAATTATCCTCAACTAAGTATCAGAACTAGATCTTTGTCTTGATCCTTTCTGAACTGTCTCTGGAAAATACCCTGAACAAAGTATCAGAACTAGATCTTTGTCTAGATCATTTCTTAACTGTTACTGGAAAATATACTCAACTAAGTATCAAAACTAGTTATTTGTCTTGATCATTTCTGAACTATCTCTGCAAAATAAACTTAACTATGTATCATAACTAGATCTTTGTCTTCCTGGTTTCTGAAATATCTCTGGAAAATAAACTTAACTAAGTATAATAACTAGATCTTTCTCTAGCTCGTTTCTGAACTGTCTCTAGAAAATATCCTGAACTAATTAACAGAACCAGATCTTTGTTATGATCATCTCTGAACTGTCTTTGGAAAATATTCTGAACAAAGTATCAGAACTATATATTTGTCTTGATCGTCTCTGAAATGTCTCTGGAAAATATCCTGAACTAAGTATCAGAACTAGATCTTTATCTTGAACGTTTATAAGCTGTTTCTAGAAAATATCCTGAACTAAGTATCAAAACTAGATCATTGTCTTGATCGTTACTGAATTATCTTTGGAAATTATCCTCAACTAAGTATCAGAACTAGATCTTTGTCTTGATCCTTTCTGTACTGTCTCTGGAAAATACCCTGAAAAAAGTATCAGAACTAGATCTTTGTCTTGTTCGTTTCTGAACTGTCTCTAGAAAATATCCCGAACTAATTATCAGAACCAGATCTTTGTCTTGATCATCTCTGAACTGTCTCTGGAAAATATTCTGAACAAAGTATCAGAACTATATCTTTGTCTTGATCGTCTCTGAAATGTCTCTGGAAAATATCATGAACTAAGTATTGAACTAGATAATTATCTTGAACGTTTCTAAACTGTCCCTAGAAAATATCTTGAACTAAGTATCATAACTAGATCATTGTCTTCATCGTTTCTGAATTATCTTTGGAAAATATCAACAACAAAGTATCAGAACTAATTCTTTGTCTTGAACGTTTATGAACATTCTCTGGAAAATACCCTGAACAAAGTATCAAATCTAGATCTTTGTCTTATCTTTTCTGAATTGTCTCTGGAAAATATCATGAACTAATTATCAGAACTAGATCTTTGTCTTGATCCTTTATGAACTCTCTCTGGAAAATATCCTGAACTAAGTATCAGAACTAAATCTTTGTCTTGATCGTTTCTAAACTGTCTCTAGAAAATATCCTGAACTAAGTATCATAACTAGATCTTTGACTCTAATCATTTGTTAAATGTCTCTTGAAAATATCCTCAACAAAGTATCAGAACTAGATATTTGTCTTAATCATTTCTGAACTTTCTCTGGAAAATAAACTTAACTTAGTATCAGAACTAGATCTTTGTCTTGCTTGTTTCTGAACTGTCTCTGGAAAATATCCTGAACTAATTATCAGAATCAGATCTTTGTCTTGATCATCTCTGAACTGTCTCTGGAAAATATTCTTAAAAAAGTATCAGAACCTTATCTTTGTCTTGATCGTCTCTGAATTGTCTCTGGAAAATATCCTGAACTAAGTATCAGAACTAGATCTTTGTCTTGATCCTTTCTAAACTGTCTCTAGAAAATATCCTGAACTAAGTATCATAACTAGATCATTGTCTTGATCATTTCTGAACTGTCTCTAGAAAATATCCTCAACTTAGAATCAAAACTAGATCTTTGTCTTGCTCATTTCTGAACTTTCTCTTGAAATTATTCTGAACTAAGTATCAGAACAAGATCTTCGTCTTGATCGTCTCTTAAGCATCTATGGAAAGTATCCTAAACTAGGTATCAGAATAAGATCTTTGTCTAAATCATTTCTGAACTGTCTCTGGAAAATATCCTGAACTAAGTATCAAAACTAGATCTTTGCCTTGATCGTTTCTAAACTGTCTTTGGAAAATATCCTGAACTAAGTATCATAACTAGATCTTTGTCATGATCATTTCTTAACTGTTTCTGGAAAATATCCTCAACTAAGTATCATAACTAGATCTTTGTCTTGATCATTTCTGAACTGTCTCTGCAAAATAAACTTAACTATGTATCATAACTAGATCTTTGTCTTGCTTGTTTCTGAACTGTCTTTTGAAAATAAACTTAACTAAGTATCAGAACTAGATCTTTGTCTTGCTCGTTTCTGAACTGTCTCTTGAAAATATCCTGAACTAATTATCAAAAACAAATCTTTGTCTTGATCATCTCTGAACTGTCTCTGGAAAATATTTTGAACAAAGTATCAGAACTATATCTTTGTCTTGATCGTTTCTGAACTGTCTCAGGAAAATATCATGAACGAATTATCAGAACTAGATCTTTGTCTTGATCCTTTCTGAACTGTCTCTAGAAAATATCCTAAACTAAGTATCAGAACTAGATCTTTGTCTTGATCGTTTCTAAACTGTCTCTGGAAAATATCATGAACTAAGTATCATAACTAGATCTTTGTGTTGATCATTTCTTAAATATCTCTGGAAAATATCCTCAACTAATTATCAGAACTATATTTTTGTCTTGATCATTTATGAACTGTCTCTAGAAAATAAACTTAACTAAGTATCAGAACTAGATCTTTGTCTTGCTCGTTTCTGAACTGTCTCTTGAAAATATCCTGAACTAATTATCAGAAACAAATCTTTGTCTTGATCATCTCTGAACTGTCTCTGGAAAATATTTTGAACAAAGTATCAGAACTATATCTTTGTCTTGATCGTTTCTGAACTGTCTCTGGAAAATATCCTGAACTAATTATAAGAACTAGATCTTTGTCTTGATCCTTTCTGAATTGTCTTTGGAAAATATCCTAAACTAAGTATCATAACTAGATCTTTGTCTTGATCGTTTCTTAAATATCTCTGGAAAATATCCTCAACTAATTATCAGAACTATATTTTTTTCTTGATCATGTTTGAACTGTCTCTAGAAAATAAACTTAACTAAGTATCATAACTAGATCTTTGTCTTGCTCGGATCCGAACTGTCTCTGGAAAATAAACTTAACTATGTATCAGAACTAGATCTTTGTCTTTCTCGTTTCTGAACTGTCTCTGGAAAATATCCTGAACTAATTATCAGAACTAGATCTTTGTCTTGATCATCTCTGAACTATCTCTGGAAAATATTCTGAACAAAGTATCAGAACTATATCTTTGTCTTGATCGTCTCTGAAATGTCTCTGGAAAATATCCTGAACTAATTATCAGAACCAGTTCTTTGTCTTGATCATCTCTGAATTGTCTCTGGAAAATATTCTGAACAAACTATCAGAACTATATCTTTGTCTTGATCGTCTCTGAATTGTCTCTGGAAAATATCCTGAACTAAGTATCAGAACTAGATCTTTGTCTTGAACGTTTCTAAACTGACTCTAGAAAATATCCTGAACTAAGTATCATAACTAGATCATTGTCTTGATCCTTTCTGAGCTGTCACTGGAAAATATCCTGAACTAAGTATTAGAACTAGATCTTTGTCTTGATCTTTTCTAAACTGTCTCTGGAAAAATGTCCTGAACTCAGTATCATAACTAGATCTTTGTCTTGATCATTTCTGAACTGTCTCTGGAAAATATCCTCAACTAAGTATCAGAACTAGATCTTTGTGTTTCTCATTTCTGATCTAAGTATCAGAACAAGATTTTCGTCTTGATCGTCTCCAAACCATCTATGGATAGTATCCTGAACTAAGTATCCGAACTAGATCTTTGTCTAAATCATTTCTGAACTGTCTCTGGAAAATATACTGAACTAATTATGAGAACTAGATCTTTGTCTTGATCTTTTCTGAACTGTCTCTGGAAAATATCCTGAGCTAAGTATCAGAACTAGATCTTTGTCTTGATCGTTTCTAAACTGTCTCTGGAAAATATTCTGAACTAAGTATCATAACTAGATCTTTGCCTTGATCATTTCTTAAATGTCTCGGGAAAATATCCTCAACTAAGTATCAGAACTAGATCTTTGTCTTGATCATTTCTGAATTGTCTCTGGAAAATAAACTTAACTAAGTATCTCAACTAGATCTTTGTCTTGCTCGTTTCTGAACTGTCTCTGGAAAATAAACATAACTAAGTATCTGAACTAGATCTTTGTCTTGCTCGTTTCTGAACTGTCACTGGAAAATATCCTGAACTAATTATCAGAACCAGATCTTTGTCTTGATCATCTCTGAACTGTCTCTGGAAAATATTCTGAACAAAGTATCAGAACTATATCTTTGTCTTGATCGTCTCTGAATTGTCTCTGGAAAATATCCTGAACTAAGTATCAGAGCTAGATCTCTGTCTTGAACATTTTTAAACTGTCTCTAGAAAATATCCTGAACTAAGTATCATAACTATATCTTTGTCTTGATCGTTTCTGAATTATCTGTGGAAACTATTCTCAACTAAGTATCAGAATTAGATCTTTGCCTTGATCCTTTCTGAACTGTCTCTGGAAAATATCCTGAACTAAGTATCAGAATTAGATCTTTGTCTTGATCGTTTCTGAACTGTCTCTGGAAAATGTCTTGATCTAAGTATCAAAACTAGATCTTTGTCTTAATAATTTTTGAACTGTCTCTGGAAATTATCCTCAACTAATTATCAGAACTAGATCTTTGTCTTGATCCTTTTTGAACTGTCTCTGGAAAATATCCTAAACTAAGTATCAGTACTAGATCTTTGTCTTGATCGTTTCTAAATTGTCTCTGAAAAATATCCTGAACTAATTATCAGAACTATATCTTTGTCTTGATCTATTCTAAACTGTCTCTGGAAAATATCCTAAACTAAGTATCAAAACTAGATCTTTGCCTTGATCGTTTCTAAACTGTCTCTGGAAAATATCATGAACTAAGTATCATAACTAGATCTTTGTCTTGATCATTTCTTAACTGTTTTTGGAAAATATCCTCAACTAAGTATCATAACTAGATCTTTGTCTTGATCATTTCTGAACTGTCTCTGCAAAATAAACTTAACTAAGTATCATAACTAGATCTTTGTCTTGCTTGTTTCTGAACTGTCTTTGGAAAATAAACTTAACTAAGTATCAGAACTAGATCTTTGTCTTGCTCGTTTCTGAAATGTCTCTTGAAAATATCCTGAACTAATTATCAGAAACAAATCTTTGTCTTGATCATCTCTGAACTGTCTCTGGAAAATATTCTGAACAAAGTATCAGAACTATATCTTTGTCTTGATCGTTTCTGAACTGTCTCTGGAAAATATCCTGAACTAATTATAAGAACTAGATCTTTGTCTTGATCCTTTCTGAACTGTCTTTGGAAAATATCCTAAACTAAGTATCATAACTAGATCTTTGTCTTGATCGTTTCTTAAATATCTCTGGAAAATATCCTCAACTAATTATCAGAACTATATTTTTGTCTTGATCATGTTTGAACTGTCTCTAGAAAATAAACTCAACTAAGTATCAGAACTAGATCTTTGTCTTGATCGTTTCTGAACTGTCTCTGGAAAATGTCTTGATCTAAGTATCAAAACTAGATCTTTGTCTTAATAATTTTTGAACTGTCTCTGGAAATTATCCTGAACTAATTATCAGAACTAGATCTTTGTCTTGATCCTTTTTGAACTGTCTCTGGAAAATATCCTAAACTAAGTATCAGTACTAGATCTTTGTCTTGATCGTTTCTAAACTGTCTCTGAAAAATATCCTGAACTAATTATCAGAACTATATCTTTGTCTTGATCTATTCTAAACTGTCTCTGGAAAATATCCTAAACTAAGTATCAAAACTAGATCTTTGCCTTGATCGTTTCTAAACTGTCTCTGGAAAATATCCTGAACTAAGTATCATAACTAGATCTTTGTCTTGATCATTTCTTAACTGTTTCTGGAAAATATCCTCAACTAAGTATCATAACTAGATCTTTGTCTTGATCATTTCTGAACTGTCTCTGCAAAATAAACTTAACTAAGTATCATAACTAGATCTTTGTCTTGCTTGTTTCTGAACTGTCTTTGGAAAATAAACTTAACTAAGTATCAGAACTAGATCTTTGTCTTGCTCGTTTCTGAAATGTCTCTTGAAAATATCCTGAACTAATTATCAGAAACAAATCTTTGTCTTGATCATCTCTGAACTGTCTCTGGAAAATATTCTGAACAAAGTATCAGAACTATATCTTTGTCTTGATCGTTTCTGAACTGTCTCTGGAAAATATCCTGAACTAATTATAAGAACTAGATCTTTGTCTTGATCCTTTCTGAACTGTCTTTGGAAAATATCCTAAACTAAGTATCATAACTAGATCTTTGTCTTGATCGTTTCTTAAATATCTCTGGAAAATATCCTCAACTAATTATCAGAACTATATTTTTGTCTTGATCATGTTTGAACTGTCTCTAGAAAATAAACTTAACTAAGTATCATAACTAGATCTTTGTCTTGCTCGGATCCGAACTGTCTCTGGAAAATAAACTTAACTATGTATCAGAACTAGATCTTTGTCTTTCTCGTTTCTGAACTGTCTCTGGAAAATATCCTGAACTAATTATCAGAACTAGATCTTTGTCTTGATCATCTCTGAACTATCTCTGGAAAATATTCTGAACAAAGTATCAGAACTATATCTTTGTCTTGATCGTCTCTGAAATGTCTCTGGAAAATATCCTGAACTAATTATCAGAACCAGTTCTTTGTCTTGATCATCTCTGAACTGTCTCTGGAAAATATTCTGAACAAACTATCAGAACTATATCTTTGTCTTGATCGTCTCTGAATTGTCTCTGGAAAATATCCTGAACTAAGTATCAGAACTAGATCTTTGTCTTGAACGTTTCTAAACTGACTCTAGAAAATATCCTGAACTAAGTATCATAACTAGATCATTGTCTTGATCCTTTCTGAGCTGTCACTGGAAAATATCCTGAACTAAGTATTAGAACTAGATCTTTGTCTTGATCTTTTCTAAACTGTCTCTGGAAAAATGTCCTGAACTCAGTATCATAACTAGATCTTTGTCTTGATCATTTCTGAACTGTCTCTGGAAAATATCCTCAACTAAGTATCAGAACTAGATCTTTGTGTTTCTCATTTCTGATCTAAGTATCAGAACAAGATCTTCGTCTTGATCGTCTCTAAACCATCTATGGATAGTATCCTGAACTAAGTATCCGAACTAGATCTTTGTCTAAATCATTTCTGAACTGTCTCTGGAAAATATACTGAACTAATTATGAGAACTAGATCTTTGTCTTGATCTTTTCTGAACTGTCTCTGGAAAATATCCTGAGCTAAGTATCAGAACTAGATCTTTGTCTTGATCGTTTCTAAACTGTCTCTGGAAAATATTCTGAACTAAGTATCATAACTAGATCTTTGCCTTGATCATTTATTAAATGTCTCGGGATAATATCCTCAACTAAGTATCAGAACTAGATCTTTGTCTTGATCATTTCTGAATTGTCTCTGGAAAATAAACTTAACTAAGTATCTCAACTAGATCTTTGTCTTGCTCGTTTCTGAACTGTCTCTGGAAAATAAACATAACTAAGTATCTGAACTAGATCTTTGTCTTGCTCGTTTCTGAACTGTCACTGGAAAATATCCTGAACTAATTATCAGAACCAGATCTTTGTCTTGATCATCTCTAAACTGTCTCTGGAAAATATTCTGAACAAAGTATCAGAACTATATCTTTGTCTTGATCGTCTCTGAATTGTCTCTGGAAAATATCCTGAACTAAGTATCAGAGCTAGATCTCTGTCTTGAACATTTTTAAACTGTCTCTAGAAAATATCCTGAACTAAGTATCATAACTATATCTTTGTCTTGATCGTTTCTGAATTATCTTTGGAAACTATTCTCAACTAAGTATCAGAATTAGATCTTTGCCTTGATCCTTTCTGAACTGTCTCTGGAAAATATCCTGAACTAAGTATCAGAATTAGATCTTTGCCTTGATCGTTTCAAAACTGTCTCTGGAAAATATCCTGAACTAAGTATCATAACTAGATCTTTGTCTTGATCATTTCTTAACTTTTTCTAGAAAATATCTTACACTAAGTATCATAACTAGATATGTTTCTTGATCATTTCTGAACTGTCTCTGCAAAATAAACTTAACTAAGTATCATAACTAGATATTTGTCTTGCTCATTTCTGAACTGTCTTGGGAAAATAAACTCAACAAAGTATCAGAACTAGATCTTTGTCTTGCTCGTTTCTGAACTGTCTCTAGAAAATATCCTAAACTAATTATCAAAACCAAATCTTTGTCTTGATCATATCTGAACTGTCTCTGGAAAATATTTTGAACAAAGTATCAGAACTATATATGTGTCTTGATCGTCTCTGAATTGTCTCTGGAAAATATCCTGAACTAAGTATCAGAACTAGATCTTTGTCTTGATCGTTTCTGAACTGTCTCTGGAAAATGTCTTGATCTAAGTATCAAAACTAGATCTTTGTCTTAATAATTTTTGAACTGTCTCTGGAAATTATCCTGAACTAATTATCAGAACTAGATCTTTGTCTTGATCCTTTTTGAACTGTCTCTGGAAAATATCCTAAACTAAGTATCAGTACTAGATCTTTGTCTTGATCGTTTCTAAACTGTCTCTGAAAAATATCCTGAACTAATTATAAGAACTATATCTTTGTCTTGATCCATTCTAAACTGTCTCTGGAAAATATCCTGAACTAAGTATCAAAACTAGATCTTTGCCTCGATCGTTTCTAAACTGTCTCTGGAAAATATCCTGAACTAAGTATCATAACTAGATCTTTGTCTTGATCATTTCTTAATTGTTTCTGGAAAATATCCTCAACTAAGTATCATAACTAGATCTTTGTCTTGATCATTTCTGAACTGTCTCTGCAAAATAAACTTAACTAAGTATCATAACTAGATCTTTGTCTTGCTTGTTTCTAAACTGTCTTTGGAAAATAAACTTAACTAAGTATCAGAACTAGATCTTTGTCTTGCTCGTTTCTGAAATGTCTCTTGAAAATATCCTGAACTAATTATCAGAAACAAATCTTTGTCTTGATCATCTCTGAACTGTCTCTGGAAAATATTCTGAACAAAGTATCAAAACTATATCTTTGTCTTGATCGTTTCTGAACTGTCTCTGGAAAATATCCTGAACTAATTATCAGAACTAGATCTTTGTCTTGATCCTTTCTGAACTGTCTCTGGAAAATATCCTAAACTAAGTATCAGAACTAGATCTTTGCCTTGATCGTTTCAAAATTGTCTCTGGAAAATATCCTGAACTAAGTATCATAACTAGATCTTTGTCTTGATCATTTCTTAACTGTTTCTGGAAAATATCTTACACTAAGTATCATAACTAGATCTTTGGATTGATCATTTATGAACTGTCTCTGCAAAATAAACTTAACTAAGTATCATAACTAGATATTTGTCTTGCTCATTTCTGAAATGTCTTGGGAAAATAAACTCAACAAATCTTTGTCTTGATCATATCTTAATTGTCTCTGGAAATTATTCTGAACAAAGTATCAGAAATATATTTGTGTCTTGATCGTCTATGAATTGTCTCTGGAAAATATCCTGAACTAAGTAACAGAACTAGATCTTTGTATTGATTGTTTCTGAACTGTCTCTGGAAAATGTCTTGATCTAAGTATCAGAACTAGATCTTTGTCTTAATCATTTTTGAACTGTCTCTGGAGATTATCCTGAACTAATTATCAGAACTAGATCTTTGTCTTGATCCTTTTTGAACAGTCTCTGGAAAATATCCTAAACTAAGTATCAGAACTAGAACTTTGTCTTGATCGTTTCTAAACTATCTATGGAAAATATCCTGAACTAAGTATCATAACTAGATCTTTGTCTTGATCATTTCTTAAATATCTCTGGAAAATATCGTCAACTAAGTATCAGAACAATATTTTTGTCTTGATCAGTTCTGAACTTTCTCTAGAAAATAAACTTATTACGTATCATAACTATATCTTTGTCTTTCTCGTTTCTGAATTGTCTCTGGAAAATATCCTGAACTAATTATCAGAACCAGTTCTTTGTCTTGATCATCTTTGAACTATCTCTGGAACATATTCTGAACAAACTATCAGAACTATATCTTTGTCTTGATCGTCTCTGAATTGTCTCTGGAAAATATCCTAAACTAAGTATCAGAACTAGATCTTTGTCTTTATCGTTTCTAAACTGTCTCTAGAAAATATCCTAAACTAAGTATCATAACTAGATCATTGTCTTGATCCTTTCTGAATTGTCTCTGGAAAATATCCTTAACTAAGTATTAGAACTAGATCTTTGTCTTGATCTTTTCTAAGCTGTCTTTGGAAAAATGACCTGAACTAAGTATCATAACTAGATATTTGTCTTGATCATTTCTGAACTGTCTCTGGAAAATATCCTCAACTAAGTATCAAAACTAGATCTTTGTCTTGCTCATTTCTGAACTTTCTCTGGAAATTATTCTGAACTAAGTATCAGAATAAGATCTTCGTCTTGATCATCTCTGAACCATCTATGGAAAGTATCCTAAACTAAGTATTAGAACAAGATCTTTTTCTAAATCTTTTCTGAACTGTCTCTGGAAAATATCCAGAACTAATTATCAGAACTAGATCTTTGTCTTGATCCTTTCTGAACTTTCTCTGGAAAATATCCTGAACTAAGTATCAAAACTGGATCTTTGTCTTGATCGTTTCTAAACTGTCTCTGGAAAATATCCTGAACTAAGTATCTTAACTAGATCTTTGTCTTGATCATTTCTTAGATGTCTCTGGAAAATATCCTCAACTAAGTATCAGAACTAGATCTTTGTCTTGATCATTTTTGAACTGTCTATAGAAAATAAACTTAACTAAGTATCATCACTAGATATTTATCTTGATCGTCTCTGAATTGTCTCTGGAAAATATCCTGAACTAAGTATCAGAACTAGATCTTTGTCTTGCTCGTTTCTGAACTGTCTCCAGAAAATATCCTGAACTAATTATCAGAACCAGATCTCTGTCTTGATAATCTCTGAACTGTCTATGGAAAATATTCTGAACAAAGTATCAGAACTATATCTTTGTCTTGATCATCTCTGAATTGTCTCTGGAAAATATCCTGAACTAAGTATCAGAACTAAACTGTGTCTGGAAAATATCCTGAACTAATTATCAGAACTAGATCTTTGTCTTGATTCTTTCTGAACTGTCTCTGGAAAATATCCTGAACTAAGTATCAGAACTAGATCTTTGTCTTGATCGTTTCTAAACTGTCACTGGAAAATATCCTGAACTAAGTATCATAACTAGATCTTTGTCTTGATCATTTCTTAAATGTCTCTGGAAGATATCCTCAACTAAGTATCAGAACTAGATCTTTGTCTTGATCATTTTTGAACTGTCTCTAGAAAATAAACTTAACTAAGTATCATAACTAGATTTTTGTCTTGCTCGTTTCTGAACTGTCTCTGGAAAATAAACTTAACTAAGTATCAGAACTTGATCTTTGTCTTGCTTGTTTCTGAACTGTCTCTGGAAAATATCCTGAACTAATTATCAGAACCAGATCTTTGTCTTGATCATTTCGGAACAGTCTCTGGAAAATATTCTAAACAAAGTATCAGAATTATATCTTTGTCTTGATCGTCTCTGAATTGTCTCTGGAAAATATCCTGAACTAAGTATCAGAACTAGATCTTTGTCTTGATCGTTTCTAAAGTGTCTCTAGAAAATATCCTGAACTAATTATCAGAACTAGATCTTTATCTTGATCGTTTCTAAACTGTCTCTAGAAAATATCCTGAACTAAGTATCATAACTAGATCATTGTCTTGATCCTTTCTGTATTGTCTCTGGAAAATATCCTGAACTAAGTATTAGAACTAGATCTTTGTCTTGATCTTTTCTAAATTGTCTCTGGAAAAATGTCCTAAACTAAGTTTCATAACTAGATCTTTGTCTTGATCATTTCTGAACTGTCTCTGGAAAATATCCTCAACTAAGTATCAGAACTAGATCTTTGTCTTGCTCATTTTTGAACTTTCTCTGGATATTATTCTGAACGAAGTATCAGCACAAGATCTTCCTCTTGATCGTCTCTGAACCATCTATGGATAGTATCCTGAACTAAGTATCAGAACAAGAAATATGTCTAAATCGTTTCTGAACTGTCTCTGGAAAATATCCTGAACTAATTATCAGAAATAGATCCCTGTCTTGATTCTTTCTGAACTGTCTCTGGAAAATATCCTGAACTAAGTATCAGAACTAGATCTTTGTCTTGATCGTTTCTAAACTGTCTCTGGAAAATATCCTGAACTAAGTATCATAACTAGATCTTTGTCTTAATCATTTCTGAAATGTCTCTGGAAGATATCCTCAACTAAGTATCAGAACTAGATCTTTGTCTTGATCATTTCTGAACTGTCTCTAGAAAATAAACTTAACTAAGTATCATAACTAGATCTTTGTCTTGATCGTGTCTGAACTGTCTCTGGAAAATAAACTTAACTAGGTATCAGAACTAGATCTTTGTCTTGCTTGTTTCTGAACAGTCTCTGGAAAATATCCTAAACTAATTATCAGAAGTAGATCTTTGTCTTGATCATCTCTGAACAGTCTCTGGAAAATATTCTGAACAAAGTATCAGAACTATATTTTTGTCTTGATCGTCTCTGAATTGTCTCTGGAAAAATATCCTGAACTAAGTATCTGAACTAGATCTTTGTCTTGAACATTTCTAAACTGTCTCTAGAACATATCCTGAACTAAGTATCATAACTAGATCATTGTCTTGATCGTTTCTGAATTATCTTTGGAAAATATCCTCAACTAATTATCAGAACTAGATGTTTGTCTTGATCCTTTCTTAACGGTCTCTGGAAAATTTCCCAAACTAAGTATCAAAACTAGATCATCGTCTTAATCTTTTCTGAACTGTCTCTGGAAAATATCCTGAACTAATTATCAGAACTAGATCTTTGTCTTGATCCTTTCTGAACTGTCTCTGGAAAATATTCCGAACTAAGTATCAGAATTAGACATTTGCCTTGATCGTTTCTAAACTGTCTCTGGAAAATATCCTGAACTAAGTATCATAACTAGATCTTTGTCTTGATCATTTCTTAACTGTTTCTGGAAAATATCCTACACTAAGTATCATAACTAGATCTTTGTCTTGATCATTTCTGAAGTGTCTCTGCAAAATAAACATAACTAAGTATCATAACTAGATCTTTGTCTTGCTCGTTTCTGAACTGTCTAGGGAAAATAAACTTAACAAAGTATCAGAACTAGATCTTTGTCTTGCTCGTTTCTGAATTGTCTCTAGAAAATATCCTGAACTAATTATCAGAACCAAATCTTTGTCTTGATCATATCTGAACTGTCTCTGGAAAATATTCTTAACAAAGTATCAAAACTATATCTTTGTCTTGATCGTCTCTGAATTGTCACTGGAAAATATCCTGAACTAACTATCAGAACTAGATCTTTGTCTTGATCGTTTCTGAACTGTCTCTGGAAAATGTCTTGATCTAAGTATCAGAACTAGATCTTTGTCTTAATCAATTCTGAACTGTCTCTAGAAATTATCCTGAACTAATTATCATAACTAGATCTTTGTCTTGATCCTTTCTGAACTGTCTCTGGAAAATATCCTAAACTAAGTATCAGAACTAGATCTTTGTCTTGATCGTTTCTAAACTGTCTCTGGAAAATATCCTGAACAAAGTATCATAACTAGATCTTTGTCTTGATCATTTCTTAAATATCTCCGGAAAATATCCTCAACTAAGTATCAAAACTAGATCTTTGTCTTGATCATTTCTGAACTGTCTCTAGAAAATAAACTTAATAAGTATCATAACTAGATCTTTGTCTTGCTCGTTTACGAACTGTCTCTGGAAAATAAACTTAAATAAGTATCAAAACTAGATCTTTAACTTTCTCGTTTCTGAATTGTCTCTGGAAAATATCCTGAACTAATTATCAGAACCAGATCTGTGTCTTGATCATCTCTGAACTGTCTCTGGAAAATATTCTGAAAAAAGTATCAGAACTATATCTTTGTCTTGATCGTCTCGGAATTGTCTCTGGAAAATATCCTGAACTAAATATCAGAACTAGATCTTTGTCTTGATCGTTTCTAAACTGTCTCTAGAAAATATCCTGAACTAAGTATCATAACTAGATCATTGTCTTGATCCTTTATGAAATGTCTCTGGAAAATATCCTTAACTAAGTATTAAAACTATATCTTTGTCTTGATCTTTTCTAAACTGTATCTGGAAAAATGTCCTGAACTAAGTATCATAACTAGATCTTTGTCTTGATCATTTCTGAACTGTCTCTGGAAAATATCCTCAACTAAGTGTCAGAACTAGATCTTTGTCTTGCTCATTTCTGACCTTTGTCTGGAAATTATTCTGAACTAAGTATCAGAATAAGATCATTGTCTAAATCTTTTCCGAACTGTCTCTGGAAAATATCCTAAACTAAGTATCAGAACTAGATCTTTACCTTTATCGTTTCTAAACTGTCTCTAGAAAATATCCTGAACTAAGTATCATAACTAGATTATTGTCTTGATCCTTTCTGAACTGTCTCTGGAAAATATCCTGAACTAAGTATCATAACTAGATCTTTGTCTTGATCATTTCTTAAATGTCTCTGGAAAATATCCTCAACTAAGTATCAGAACTAGATCTTTGTCTTGATCATTTATGAACTGTCTATAGAAAATAAACTTAACTAAGTATCATAAATAGATCTTTGTCTTGCTCGTTTCTGAACTGTCTCTGGAAAATAAACTTAACTAATTATCAGAACTAGATCTTTGTCTTGCTCGTTTCTGAATTGTCTCTGAAAATATCCTGAACTAATTATGAGAACTAGATCTTTGTCTTGATCATCTCTGAACTGTCTCTGGAAAATATTCTGAACAAAGTATCAGAACTATATCTTTGTCTTGATCGTCTCTGAATTGTCTCTGGAAAATATCCTGAACTAAGTATCAGAACTAGATCTTTGTCTTGAACATTTCTAAACTGTCTCTAGAAAATATCCTGAACTAAGTATCATAACTAGATCATTGTCTTAATCGTTTCTGAATTATCTTTGGAAAATATCCTCAACTAAGTATCAGAACTAGATCTTTGTCTTGATCCTTACTGAACTGTCTCTGGAAAATATTCTGAACTAAGTATCAGAACTAGATCATTGTCCTAATCTTTTCTGAACTGTCTCTGGAAAATATCCTGAACTAATTATCAGAACTAGATCTTTGTCTTGATCCTTTATGAACTGTCTCTGGAAAATATCCTGAACTTAGTATCAGAACTAGATCTTTGTCTTGATCATTTCTAAATTGTCTCTTGAAAATATCTTGAACTAATTATCAGAACTAGATCTTTGTCTTAATCTTTTCTGAACTGTATCTGGAAAATATCCTGAACTAATTATCAGAACTAGATCTTTGTCTTGATCTTTTCTAAACTGTCCCTGGAAAAAGTCCTTAACTAAGTGTCGCACCCCGAAAAATACGACCTCACTCGATCAAAAAAGACAGGAGCCGCGCGCTGGACAGACTGAAGAGTCACCACCTAATTCTATTTATTCCCGAAGAGGGAAATGGAAGATATAGATACAACCCGGGAAGAAAAGGATGAGGACAAAGGTCAACGGAACCATTGCCTGGGTTCGGGAGTCGGTTATGCAGGGGGAAGGTATTAGCACCCCCTACATCCATCGTACTCGATGGGAACCATCTAAGTTATCACGCGCAAAATGATGTCTATGCTTAAATGAATTACTTGCTAGAGGGAAATGAGTTGAATTATAAGTTAGATTGATCCTATGTGCTCGGCAAGGATTGAGATCCTCGTGCCTACGTACTCCCGTGTGCAATGGGAAAGTCAGAGCCTCGTAGTTCGGCCTACTACGATTGATGGTTGTTGATTTTATTACCTTTCTTCGATGAAAGGGTTTAGGAGTTGAAATGCACTAAAGACTATGGATAGTTTATCTCGTCCAACAAGACGAGCGTCTTGCGTCGAAATAATCGGAGCGAGTAACGAGAGCTCGTTATCCCCCTTTCTATCGCTTAAGGCTCGTGGCGTACAATTTCTCCTCGTATTATTAATGTGTTTTATTTCCTAAGACCGCTTGACGTTGGATCAAGGGTTCAGATCTAATCGAAACATTTTGGTTTTTTGAGGTTTGGGGTGAATGCAAGTCGAGGTTTATTTTTGTGGTTTGTTAGCGAGGCACAAAGCGCTCGACTCGCAATGTAAGGTGGATCCTAATAAACGATAATTGAATAATAAACTGCAAGTGTGCGAGTGAAATCGCTTGGCGTTGGACCAAGGATTCGCGAACTAAACTAAATCGATAAAACGGAAAAAATAAAATGCGTACAAAATAATGGGAGAGGGGTACATGATAAATACAGGGGATTGCGAGAAATAAAGGGGTCTCGTTGTACTATTCGAAGGCGTTCGGCCTTTTTATTCGGATGCAACTGTTCGAAGGCGTTGGACCTTTTCGGACGCGTCGAATATTTAGTTCGTTCACTTCCTTAGAACCGATTTAATGAAATCGTTCTATAAGGAGTCGAATCGTTATTTTTGAAATGCGGAAATAAATAAATAAATAATAAATACAAATAATAAATAAATTAAATAATATTGAGAATATTTATAATAGTATAATTAATAAAATAAATTTAATTGAATGTTTATTTGTCAACATAATAAAATAAAATAAAATAAAATAAACTAATTAAAAGGAGGGCTTCATATTGACCGAGTATCACCGATTTAACGAAATCGGGCGAAACATCGGCGTTTTATTATGTCATTGGCCCTTAAAATGAATAAATAAAAAAAAGGATAGCTATAACAGGTTTGACAACTAAAAAAACATAAATTAAAAAAGTAATCAATATATATATATATATATATATATATATATATATATATATATATATATATATTAACCAAGAAATAAAGAAAAACAATGGGATTTCAGCTGTGTAGGTTTTGTAAATGTGCTAGTAAAACGAATTTGGGCTTTAAATAATGCAGCGAGCCCAAAATGATTAGGAGAGTAAAAAACCAAAGCAAGACTTTCAGGAGTTTAATAATAAACAAAAAACAAAAACAGGGCAAAAGAAAGAGGTGTACAACGGGCCAAGTTAACAGCAAAACATGTGGATCTCAGTAACCCATGAAACTTTATTTAAAAACAAAATGAACAAATAAATAATAAAAGGGAAAGCATGGTTAATGTGAGAAAAAAAACAAAATTTAAAACACGCAGACCCACCCTTCGTTTCAGATATGACGGCAAGGTCATTCTCCGATCTCTCACAATTCAAGATCCGCAACTCAACTCTGTTTCACAGGCTCGCAAATCTGGCTCTAACGGACTCTCGGATCCGATTCACAATCTCGCACTATTTGGGTTTGCGGTTCGTTCACTCGCGAAGCTTTCTCTCTGTATTTTCGTGGAAGGTTTTGCTCACAGGTCTCTCCGTCTTGGCGTGGATCAGTTCTCGATCTCGGCGGCTCTTGCGGTTTCAAACGGTGTGAGCGGCGGATGGTGGAGATGGTGATGGGTGTACGGCGTGGTGTTTGGTGATTTCGGATTTGCGAAGGGTTGCGGATTCGGTTTTAAATCAGATTCTGTGTTTTGGTTTTGGGCGGGTTGCTGCGGTGGTTGAGAAAGGGATTTGTGGTGATGGTTTGGGTGGTGATGATGGTTGGCCGGCGGTTTGTGTTTTGGTGGTGAAGGCTCGCACTCTCTTCTCTCGCGTTCTCGATTATCTCTCTCTGAATCGATTTGTTTCTGCTCAAATTCGGCTTCAAAGTTTCGTTACGATCTGGTTTTGGTTCTGTTTTATTTCATCTTTTCATCTCATTCTTTCTGTTTCAGTTTTCGGTTTCGTACCAATGGTGGGTTTGCGGTTTGTGGTGAAGCAGAGTGATAAGAGAAGGCGTGGATTTATAGAAGATTAAGGTGGTTCGAAAGGTTAATGTTTCTGTTTGAAGGTTCCTGAATTTTAGAATTTTTTGTTTCTGTTTGGTGGTTTGGATGATTGAAAACTCATATTTAGGGTATTGTTTTTACAGGTTTTGTGTTGAAGGTTGTAGTTTGAATGATATGAAGGGGAGAAGAAAAATGGTTGTGAAAAAAAAAGTGTTTACAAGCTATGTTTTGTATTGTGTTTAGGCTGTGAAATGATTATCGTGAAGGCATAAAATTTATGGATTGAAGCTTGAAGTTGGAAATTGTTTTGCAGAGGTTAATTAAGGTTTTCCAAGCTTAATTTTGGGATGAGAAAGAGGTTGTTATATAGAGGAGCTTGAGGGTAGAATTGGGAAAGGATCAAAAGGAATATTGGTGATTGAGCTGTGCTGGAAAAATTCAGGATTGTTGTTGCTGTGCATGAATGAAAGATACGTTTTGGTTGTACCAATTTTGTACTGGCTAGGATGAAAGTTGCTAAGAGAAAATAAAACACATGGTGGGGTCAGTTGGTTTGTTATGAAATGTGGTCACATGTAAAGAAAAAGTAACAGCTTGCATAATAATAGAAACATAAATAATATAATAATAATAACTATAGAAAAAATGATAACACTAATAATAATAAAATAATAGTAATAAATGATTAATAATAATATTAATTAGCAATGAAAATGATACTAATAAAAATGATAAAAATAATAGTTATACTGAATTGATAAACATAAAATGGGCAATAGAAAAATAAAGTGAATTTTTTTAATTTTTTTCTTGAGAAAAATAGAATAATATAAAAATGCAAATGATGGCAAATGAATTTTAAAGAAAATGGTAAATAAACAAATAGAACTTGAAGTAACATATTTTAATATAAAAAAATGCAAATGATGGCAAATGAGTTTAAAAAAAAGAAAATGGTAAATAAACAAATAGAACTTGAAGTAAAATATTTTAATATAAAAATGCAAATGATGGCAAATGAGTTTAAAAAAAGAAAATGGTAAATAAACAAATAGAACTTGAAGTAAAATATTTTTGGATTTTTTGAGTATATTGGTTAGACAGTAAAATAAAATAGTGCGGGTAGGACAAATTTGGGGTATGACAGTTGCCCCTATCGAATTGGCTTAGACCGAGTAAGATGAACTGGCTCGCGTTCAATCTTTCAAGGTATAAGATAATTAGATACTAACAGACTCCAAATTTGTCCGATAAAAGGAAATGTGCAAAGATAAAAGTTAAATGACTGAAAATTGGAAAAACGGGTGACACAGCGAAGAAATAAATTGACAAAATAAATCACTTATCACTGGCGGATGATAAAGTGAATAACTGAAAATAAAATCACTTCTCACCAGAGGATGATAAGGCAAATGACTAAAAATAAAAATCACTTATCACCAAAGGATGATAAGGCGAGTGACTGAAAATTAAATCACTTATCAACAAAGGATGATAAGGCGAGTGGCAGAAAAATAAAGAATCACTATCAATAGAGGATGATAGGCGAAAGACAGAAAAATAAAGAATCACTATCAACAGAGGATGATAGGCGAAAGACAGAAAAATAAAGAATCACTATCAACAGAGGATGATAGGCGAAAGACAGAAAAATAAAGAATCACTATCAACAGAGGATGATAGGCGAAAGACAGAAAAATAAAGAATCACTATCAACAGAGGATGATAGGCGAAAGACAGAAAAATAAAGAATCACTGTCAACAGAGGATGATAGGCGATCTGGTTGGGAAATAATGGTAAAATAAATTAAAATTGCTTGGGGAGCAAAGGGTTAAAGGGAAAAATATCCAACGGGGTACGGCCACTAGAACTTTGCCAAGGAGGTGCCTGGAATCTTTGATTGATATGATTCTGACTTCCGCTGGGGAAAATAATGGAAACTTGTGTTGATCCTGGATCCTGACTTATGCACGCATGCTTGATTTTATTTTTGGTGTTCTATGATGATGCAAATGTTTATGCAATGAGTTAAAAGTTGAAACTGTTGGGGAATAAAAAGTCTGATTTATTTATGTATGCAAATGATGCACGTGCTGCAAACGATTGATGTAAATGATGCGTATGATGTTGATGATGCATAATGATGCATATGAGCGATTGAAAGGTGCCAGCTTGGTGGACTTTTGGTTTGGTAGTTTCCAATAATGATTGGATTTTGGGTGGGTGGATGGCTTGATTCCCTGACACTCGATCTTCAACGACGCACGATCAGGAGACAAATCTGAATGCTCCAGGTTGGGTCACTTGCTGATGAGCGGAGCGACTTAATTGACACATGAAGACTGATTTTGCTTTGAATGATTGCCAACGTCAAGCAAGGACTGCCTGTTCAGCTGGGGAAACGAGATAGGAAGATTTGCTCCTTGTTTGCTGTTGTCTGTAAGGTATTTGAAATAAATCTGGTAGGGAGCCTTGACAATGGTCATGGCATGATCTGCCCCTGTATCTGGATTTAGTAGGCGCCTACCCCTGATTGAGCCTTTGAAGGTGATTTTTCCCCTGATTGAGCTATTGAGAATGGTTTTGCCCCTGATTGAGCTGATTTTGAAGAAGTATTGATTCAAATTCCTCTTTTGATTGCCCCTTGTTGGGATTGCACTGATGTCAAACACTGATTTGTAATTAAATTGTTCATACACAAATGGTAATGTTAATGCAACGTTCATGCGTGTTTTGAAAAAGTCAATTATTTGAATGGTTGTGATAGTGTGACGAATGGACCATTAGTCCAAACGAGGTGCTGATTTAGAAAGTGCGTGAAAGATGTAGCAATAATAATGTGCAATCGAGTTTGAAGATTAACAAATATACGGGAGTCAATTTACGCAACATTGTTGGTAGCACGCTTTCAGAATAAACCACGCCTCAATTAGGTCTTTCGCGGGTTGTAACGTGGTTTGGTTAATGGTTTGAGAAACAAAGGATATAAGGCTCAAAGTTTGATTTGTACCCAACCCTTTCTTCGTAATGTTCACCAGTCCTAGGTTCAGTTAAATCTACACATGCATTTGTTTTGACTTTGCAAGAGTGAAGATGAAGCTTTAAAGTTCGCTTGAGGACGGCAGTCATCTTATTTTGCTGGTGACCTTTTGATTCTTGATTTGGTGGTCACTGATATATGTTTTGTTTTTGTTGAGGATTTGAACTCCTCTTTTGATTTGTTTTTTTCCGTCTAAGCCTCCCTTTGGGTGCTCAACTTAGTAGTTTTTCCTTTTTCTATATTTTTTCGTATTTTGTTGAATGTTGTGACTGCCAAGTCGTTTGTTGATGGTCTTCTGACGGGATGTCTCATCTTGCGATTTGAAGGTGTAGTCAGGTTAACTGAACAACTACCCTGCCCCGGGTTAAATGTAAGGGTTGTTTTCAAAAGAAACTCCTACTTCTAGGCTCGAAGTGGTTGACTAGGGATTAACTCCTTGTATCTCCAGTGTTTGGGGATTTGAAAGAATGCCTGTACATCATTGACGAGGTTTTATCCGAAAGCATACCGCAACAGTTATGGGTATTTAGTTTTCATCATCCTCCCTCAAATATTTGCTAAAGTGAAGTGAGGAAATATTTTTGTGATGATTTTTTTGTGATAAATGATAAATAATGAGCGAATGCGAATAGATTGATTCAAAACATGCATAAACATAACATTAACAAAACCAAGTACAAATAACAATGTTCAGAGCAAATAGTACTTAGACAAACATTACAAAATAACTGAAATGTTGAAATCATAAATGGCACTGGCTGCCTTGATTTGAGGAATAAACTTCTCTTGATTGAATGCTTCAAAGTTGGTGACTACTCAGCTTGGTCTTCAACAACCCCTTCAAATGTTTTCACTTGTTGGCACCGTGCGGCGGCATTGGATCGTTCTGGACATTTGCATTTCTCGGAGTGAGGGTGAGATCCTTAGAGTTGATCATATCCTGAACCATGTGTTTGAAAGCATGGCAATTCTCGATGGTATGACTTGGAGCACCTTTGTGATACTCACAGCGGGCATTGGCATCATAGTTCCGGGCATTACCAGTCTGAGGTGGCATATCTCTCAAAGTAAGAGATCCTTTTGCCATTAGCTGATTAAAGATCTTAGAATATGTCATAGGCAAGGGATCAATGTGTCTATCATATCCTCTTTGTTGATATGGTGGACGCTGTTGAGGAGCAAGTTATTGTTGTTGACCAGGCCGTTGTGGATAAGCCGGTTGCTGGTATGGTCCAGGTGCATATTGAGCAGCTGCAACCAGAGGATATGGACGTAGTTGATAAGCCATCTGAGGTGGAAATGGAGCTTGAATTGCCTGCTGATAAGGCATTGGAGGAATTGGCTGATATGGCACAAGAGCATATTGCGCAACAGCAACATAGGGGGTACTGATAGTAGGGAATTTGAGTAGGTGCACTCTGTTGCGGATTCCTACTTGCAGCAGAAATGGCATTTGTTTCGCCCTTCTTGTACCCGTTGAAAGGTTTCTTGATATTGGTTTGGCAGCTATAGCCTCCTTGGATCTTTCCACTTTTCAGACCCTCTTTAATTCTTTCTCCTACCATCACCATGTCTGAAAATCTAGAAGATACGCTGCTGATCAGCTTCTCGTAGTATTGCCCCTGTAGGGTACCCATGAAGATGTGGATCAATTCACGGTCAACCAAAGGTGGATGAACTCTGGCAGCTAACTCCCTCCAGCGCTGGGCGTACTCCTTAAAGGATTCGCTTTCCTTTTGAGTCATACTCTGAAGTTGAGTACGGTTAGTAGCAAGGTCAGTGTTGTACTTGTACTGCTTTTTGAATGCATCAGATAGATCAAGCCAAGTACGAACATTGTTGCGTTCGAGCTGCATGTACCATTCTAGAGATGCTCCAGACAGGCTGTCTTGGAAGCAATGGATCATAAGCTTGTCGTCTTTGGCATGAGCGGCCATTTTTCTGCAATACATCCTCAAATGGAGTTCAGGACAACTGAGGCCTTTGTATTTTTCGAATTCTGGTAGTTTGAACTTAGCAGGGATCACAACATCTGGAACTAAGCACATGTCTGAGGCACTCAGAGAAGTTGAGTTGTGTCCTTCCATGATTCGGAGTTTTTCAGCTAACTCGCGACACATCTTCATAGCTTCAGACTCTTGAACAACATGAGGATTGGTGATTGCAACAGCAATATGCATCTCATACTCAACTTGATGATTCTCTTCAGCTTGAGGAAACTGGACTTGAGTTGGAAAAGGTTGAGCTTGAGGAATAGCACCAACAGTGACACCAGAAGCAGGTATTGGTTGGGAAGTGACCTCTTCAACAGCAGGAGTGAAACCTGGAGGAAAACCGTAGACCAAAGGATTTGGAACAGGAACTGAAGGCATTGCTCGTGAGGCAGATCCTTGCACTAGAGCATTGTTCATTGCGGCAACAACTTCGTGGCGTTCTTCCATCCTAGCCAAAGTTTGTATGGTCTCATAAATCTGGTCAATCTTGTTCTTGACCGAGTCAATCTCTTCCCTCATAGCAGCTTGCTCTTCTTGAATCACGTCCATCAGTCTTCTAGTATTGGCTCAAGTTAAGTACAGGCGTCTAGCACGATACGGGCGTCGAGAAACCAACTTGATTTACTGAAGATGGAGGAACATGAAATGAGTTCTCGGCTTTTGAATGAAATGCAATATCAACAAATAATGCAAATGAGATGACATGCAATGTTAGAATCCAGGATCACAAGATCAAGGCCTCATGAGTCCAAGGTACAGATGGAGGATACTCTGATCAGGAACTCACGGGGTAGATTCTAAGGTTTTAGGGACCCCAAAGTTATCAATTCGTATGGTTGTTCATCACACACGCCATAAGCATGACGGTTGATTGACTCCCCCATATGAATCTATTTTGGGTGAGATCTTCATATCAACACCTACGAGAGAAAATTTTCTCGGGAGCCCATACTACGTGATCATCGACACAAGGTTTAAACAAAGGCCTCAGAGTTATGGACTTTGCTCAAATGTTTGATGCACGTGTAAGCTCTTGACAGTCAATCAACTATATTGAGAAAATCTATTCTGAGTGAGGTCTTCGTATCGATAACCCACGAGAGCCAATTTCTCGGGAGCCAATACTAAGCGACCATCAATCGATGTTTTAACCAAAAGGTTCTAAAGGTCCTCAGAGTCGATGACCCTAATGAAAACAACTGAGCACACCTGCCAAGAGCTTGACGGTCGTCAGTATTCTCATTAGAATCTACTCCAAGTGAGGTTTTCGTATCGACAACCCACGAGAGTGGTTCCCTCGGGAGCCCATACTACGCAACCTCGCTAACTTATGTTTGTACTCGTAAGCCCGGGTATAGAGCCTTTTCCCTCAAGTTTCTTTTGCAAAGTATCGATCCAAATTATAGTACCAAGGAGCCAAAAGATATATAATATGGAAAGCGATAAAGAAAGCGATAGAAATAAACAAGAAAGGCATAAAAAGCAAATATCCAAACAAGCACGGGAACCTAGACTAGGCTTGACTCGCATAGGGGTGAACCAGTCCCCAGCAGAGTCCCCAGTTGTCGCACCCCGAAAAATACGACCTCACATGATCCGAAAAGACAGGAGCCGCGCGCTGGACAGACTGAAGAGTCGCCACCTAATTCTATTTATTCCCGAAGAGGGAAAGGGAAGATATAGATACAACCCGGGAAGAAAAGGATGAGGACAAAGGTCAACGGAACCATTGCCTGGGTTCGGGAGTCGGTTATGCAGGGGGAAGGTATTAGCACCCCCTACATCCATCGTACTCGATGGGAACCATCTAAGTTATCACGCGCGAAAGGATGTCTATTCTTAAATGAATTACTTGCTAGAGGGAAATGAGTTGTATTATAAGTTAGATTGATCCTAGGTGCTCGGCAAGGATTGAGATCCTCGTGCCTACGTATTCCCGTGTGCAATGGGAAAGTCAGAGCCTCGTAGTTCGGCCTACTACGGTTGATGGTTGTTGATTTTATTACCTTTCTTCGATGAAAGGGTTTAGGAGTTCAAATGCACTAAATACTATGGATAGTTTATCTTGTCCAACAAGACGAGCGTCTTGCGTCGAAATAATCGGAGCGAGTAACAAGAGCTCGTTATCCCCCTTTCTATCGCTTAAGGCTCGTGGCGTACAATTTCTCCTCATATTATTAATGTGTTTTATTTCTTAAGACCGCTTGACGTTGGATCAAGGGTTCGGATCTAATCGAAACATTTTGGTTTTTTGAGGTTTGGGGTGAATGCAAGTGGAGGTTTATTTTTGTGGTTTGTTAGCGAGGCACAAAGCGCTTGACTCGCAAGCTAAGGTGGATCCTAATAAACGATAACTGAATAATAAAGTGCGAGTGTGCGAGTGAAATCGCTTGGCGTTGGACCAAGGATTCGCGAACTAAACTAAATCGATAAAACGGAAAAAATAAAATGCGTACAAAATAATGAGAGAGGGGTACATGATAAATACAGGGGATTGCGAGAAATAAAGGGGTCTCGTTATAATTCGCCCAAGAGAAAGCGTGTGTGCAGTGTTTTTGAACTGTTCGAAGGCGTTCGGCCTTTTTATTCGGATGCAACTGTTCGAAGGCGTTGGACCTTTTCGGACGCGTCGAATATTTAGTTCGTTCACTTCCTTAGAGCCGATTTAATGAAATCGTTCTATGAGGAGTCGAATCGTTATTTTTTAAATGCAGAAATAAATAAATAAATAATAAATCCAAATAATAAATAAATTAAATAATATTGAGAATATTTATAATGGTATAATTAATAAAATAAATTTAATTGAATGTTTATTTGTCAAAATAATAAAATAAAATAAAATAAAATAAACTAATAAAAAGGAGGGCCTCATATTGACCGAGTATCACCGATTTAACGAAATCGGGCGAAACATCGGCCTTTTATTATGTCATTGGCCCTTAAAATGAATAAATAAAAAAAAGGATAGCTATAACAGGTTTGACAACTAAAAAATCATAAATTAAAAAAGTAATCAATATATATATATATATATATATATATATATATATATATATATTAACCAAGAAATAAAGAAAAACAATGGGATTTCAGCTGTGTAGGTTTTATATATTTGCTAGTAAAACGAATTTAGGCTTTAAATAATGCAGCGAGCCCAAAATGATTAGGAGAGTAAAAAACCAAAGTAAGGCTTTCAGGATTTTAATAATAAACAAAAAACAAAAACAGGGCAAAAGAAAGAGGTGTACAATGGGCCAAGTTAACAGCAAAACATGTGGATCTCAGTAACCCATGAAACTTTATTTAAAAACAAATTGAACAAATAAATAATAAAAGGGAAATCATGGTTAATGTGAGAAAAAAACAAAATTTAAAACACGCAGACCCACCCTTCGTTTCAGATATGACGGCAAGGTCATTCTCCGATCTCTCACAGTTCAAGATCCGCAACTCAACTCTATTTCACTGACTCGCAAATCTAGCTCTCACGGACTCTCGGATCCGATTCACAATCTCGCACTATTTGGGTTTGCGGTTCGTTCACTCGCGAAGCTTTCTCTCTATATTTTCGTGGAAGGTTTTGCTCACAGGTCTCTCCGTTTTGGCCTGGATCGGTTCTTGCTCTTGGCGGCTCTTGCGGTTTCAAACGGTGTGAGCGGCGGATGGTGGAGATGGTGATGGGTGTGCGGCGCGGTGTTTGGTGATTTCGGATTTGCGAAGGGTTGCGGATTCGGTTTTGAATCAGGTTCTTTGTTTTGGTTTTGGGCGGGTTGCTGCGGTGGTTGAGAAAGGGATTTGTGGTGGTGGTTTGGGTGGTGATGATGGTTGGCCGGTGGTTTATGTTTTGGTGGTGAAGGCTCACACTCTCTTCTCTCGCGTTCTCGATTATCTCTCTCTGAATCGATTTGTTTCTGCTCAAATTCGGCTTCAAAGTTTCGTTACGATCTGGTTTTGGTTCTGTTTTATTTCATCTTTTCATCTCATTCTTTCTGTTTCAGTTTTCGGTTTCGTACCAATGGTGGGTTTGCGGTTTGTGGTGAAGCAGAGTGATAAGAGAAGGCGTGGATTTATAGAAGATTAAGGTGGTTCGAAAGGTTAATGTTTATGTTTGAAGGTTCCTAAATTTTAGAATTTTTTGTTTCTGTTTGGTGGTTTGGATGATTGAAAACTCATATTTGGGGTATTATTTTTACAGGTTTTGTGTTTAAGGTTGTAGTTTGAAAGATATGAAGAGGAGAAGAAAAATGGTTGTGAAAAAAAAAGTGTTTACAGGCTATGTTTTGTGTTGTGTTTAGGCTGTGAAATGATTATCGTGAAGGCACAAAATTTATGGGTTGAAGCTTGAAGTTGGAAATAGTTTTGCAGAGGTTAATTAAGGTTTTCCAAGCTTAATTTTGGGATGAGAAAAAGGTTGTTATATAGAGGAGCTTGAGGGTAGAATTGGGAAAGGATCAAAAGGAATATTGGTGATTGAGCTGTGCTGGAAAAATTCAGGATTGTTGTTGCTGTGCGTGAATGAAAGATACGTTTTGGTTGTACCAATTTTGTACTGGCTAGGATGAAAGTTGCTGAGAGAAAATAAAACACATGGTGGGGTCAGTTGGTTTGTTATGAAATGTGGTCACATGTAAGGAAAAAGTAACAGCTTGTATAATAATAGAAACAGAAATAATATAATAATATCAATAATAATAATAACTATAGAAAAAATGATAACACTAATAATAATAAAATAATAGTAATAAATGATTAATAATAATATTAATTAGCAATGAAAATGGTACTAATAAAAATGATAAAAATAATAGTTATACTGAATTGATAAACATAAAATGGGAAATAGAAAAATAAAGTGAATTTTTTTAATTTTTTTCTTGAGAAAAATAGAATAATATAAAAATGCAAATGATGGCAAATGAATTTTAAAGAAAATGGTAAATAAAAAAATAGAACTTGAGGTAACATATTTTAATATTTAAAAAATGCAAATGATGGCAAATGAGTTTAAAAAAAAGAAAATGGTAAATAAACAAATAGCACTTGAAGTAAAATATTTTAATATAAAAATGCAAATAATGGCAAATGAGTTTAAAAAAATAAAATGGTAAATAAACAAATAGAACTTGAATTAAAATATTTTTGGATTTTTTGAGTATATTGGTTAGACAGTTAAATAAAATAGTGCGGGTAGGACAAGTTTGGGGTATGGCACTAAGTATCATAACTAGATCTTTGTCTTGATCATTTCTAAATTGTCTCTGGAAAATATCCTAAACTAAGTATCAGAACTAGATCTTTGTCTTGCTCATTTCTGAACTGTCTCTAGAAATTATTCTGAACTAAGTATCAGAACAAGATCTTTGTCTTAATCATCTCTGAACCGTCTATGGAAAGTATCCTGAACTAAGTATCAGAACAAGATCTTTGTCTTAATCGTCTCTGAACCGTTTATGGAAAGTATCCTGAACTAAGTATCAGAACTAGAACTCTGTCTTACTCGTTTCTAAACTGTCTCTGGAAAATATCCTTAACTAATTATCAGAACAATATCTTTTTCTTGATCATCTCTGAACTGTCTCTGGAAAATATTCTAAACAAATTATCAGAACTATATCTTTGTCTTGATCATCTCTGATTTGTCTCTGGAAAATATTTTGAACTAAGTATCAGAACTAGATCTTTGTCTTGATCGTTTCTAAACTGTCTCTAGAAAATATCCTGAACTAAGTATCATAACTAGATCATTGTCTTGATCCTTTCTGAACTGTCTCTGGAAATTATCCTGAACTAAGTATTAGAACTAGAACTTTGTCTTGATCTTTTCTAAACTGTCTCTGGAAAAATGTCCTCAACTAATATCATAACTAGATCTTTATCTTGATCATTTCTGAACAGTCTCTGGAAAATATCCTCAACTAAGTATCAGAACTAGATCTTTGTCTTGCTCATTTCTGAACTTTCTCTGGAAAATTATTCTGAACTAAGTATCAGAACAAGATCTTCGTCTTGATCGTCTCTGAACCATCTATGGAAAGTATCCTGAACTAAGTATAAGAACAACATCTTTGTCTAAATCTTTGTTGAACTGTCTCTGAAAAATATCCTGAACTAATTATCAGAACTAGATCTTTGTCTTGATCCTTTATGAAGTGTCTCTGGAAAATATCCTGAACCTAGTATCAAAACTAGATCTTTGTCTTGATCATTTCTAAATTGTCTCTGGAAAATATCCTAAACTAATTATCAGAACTAGATCTTTGTCTTAATCTTTTCTGAACTGTCTTTGGAAAATATCCTGTATCAGAACTAGATCTTTGTCTTGATCTTTTCTAAACTGTCCCTAGAAAATGTCCTGAACTAAGTATCATAACTAGATCTTTGTCTTGATTATTTCTGAACTGTCTCTGGAAAATATCTTAAACTAAGTATCAGAACTAGATCTTTGTCTTGCTCATTTCTGAACTGTCTCTGGAAATTATTCTGAACTAAGTATCAGAACCAGATCTTTGTCTTAATCGTCTTTGAACCGTCTATGGAAAGTATCCTGAACTAAGTATTGTTGAATTTATTAATTCAGCGTCACCCTTAGGGATTCGATGGGCTTAACATCCCAACCCATGGCGCTTAATAGGCGCAACCCCTTGAGAGCTCTATACTATAAGGAAATAAAGTTGCACCTTCACTTACAGCAATTGCTTTTAGTGCAGTGGTAAGTGCTTGATCCTACAATTGGTATCAGAGCAAGGTTATGGGTTCGAATCCCCCCGGCTGACACTGGGGGGGAGATTGTTGAATTTATTAATTCAGCGTCACCCTTAGGGATTTGATGGGCTTAACATTCCAACCTATGGCGCTTAATAGGCGCAGCCCCTTAAGGGCTCTATACTATAAGGAAATAAAGTTGCGCCTTCACTAACAACAATTGCTTTTAATGCAGTGGTAAGCGCTTGATCCTACAAGTATCAGAACTAGATCTTTATCTTTCTCGTTTCTGAACTGTCTTTGGAAAATATCCTTAACTAATTATAAGAACAAGATCTTTTTCTTGATCATCTTTGAACTGTCTCTGGAAAATATTCTGAACAAAGTATCAGAACTATATATTTGTCTTGATCGTCTCTGAATTGTCTCTGGAAAATATCCTGAACTAAGTATCAGAACTAGATCTTTTTCTTGATCGTTTCTAAACTGTCTCTGGAAAATATCCTGAACTAATTATGATAACTAGATCTTTGTCTTGATCCTTTCTGAATTGTCTCTGGAAAATATCTTGAACTAAGTGTCATAACTAGATCTTGGTCTTGATCATTTATGAACTGTCTCTGGAAAATATCCTCAACTAAGTATTAGAACTAGATCTTTGTCTTGCTCATTTCTGAACTGTCTCTGGAAATTATTCTGAACTAAGTATTAGAACAAGATCTTTGTCTTGATCGTCTTTAATTTGTCTATGGTAAGTATCATGAACTAAGTATCAGAACTAGATTTTTGTCTTGCTCATATCTGAACTGTCTCTAGAAAATATCCTTAACTAATTATTAGAACCAGATCTTTTTCTTGATCATCTCTGAACTGTCTCTAGAAAATATTTTGAACTAAGTATCAAAACTAGATCTTTGTCTTGATCGTCTCTGAACTGTCTCAGGAAAATTACCTGAACTAAGTATCATAACTAGATCTTTGACTTGATCATTTCTGAACTGTCTCTGGAAAATATCCTGAACTAAGTATCAGAACTAGATCTTTGCCTTAATCGTTTATGAAATATCTCTGGAATATATACTCAACTGAGTATCAGAACTAAATCTTTATCTTGATCATTTCTGAACTGTCTCTAGAACATATCCTGAACTAAGTATCAGAACTAGATCTTTGTCTTGATCGTTTCTAAATTATCTTTGGAAAATATCCTCAACTAAGTATCAAAACTAGATCTTTGTCTTGATCCTTGTTGAACTGTCTCTGTAAAATATCTTGAACTAAGTATCTGAACTAGATCATTGTCTTAATCGTTTTTGAACCGTCTCTGGAAAATATCCTGAACTAAGTATCTTAAATAGATCTTTGTCTTGATCTTTTTCTGAACTGTCTCTGGAAAATATCTTGAACTAAGTATCAGAACTAGATCCTTGTCTTGATTGTTTCTGAACTATCTCTGGAAAATATCCTGAACTAAGTATTAGAAATAGATCTTTTTCTTTCTCGTTTCTGAACTGACTCTGGAAAATATCCTGAACTAATCATCAGAACTTGATCTTTGTCTTTATCATCTCTGAACTGTCTCTGGAAAATATCCTGAACTAATTATCAGAACCAGATCTTTTTCTTGATCATCTCTGAACCGTCTCTGGAAAATATTCTAAACAAAGTATCAGAACTATATCTTTGTCTTGATCGTCTCTGAATTGTCTCTGGAAAATATCCTTAACTAAGTATTAGAACTAGATTTTTGTCTTGATCGTTTCTAAATTGTCTCTGGAAGATATCCTGAACTAAGTATCATAACTAGATCTTTGTCTTGATCCTTTCTGAATTGTCTCTAGAAAATATCTTGAACTAAGTATTAGAACTAGACCTTTGTCTTGATCTTTTCTAAACTGTCTCTGGAAAATGTATTGAACTAAGTATCATAACTAGATCTTTGTCTTGATCATTTCTGAACTGTCTCTAGAAAATATCCTGAACTAAGTATCAGAACTAGATCAATGTCTTGCTGGTTTCTGAAATGTCTCTGGAAATTATTTTGAACTAAGTATCAGAACTTGATCTTTGTCTTGATCATTTCTGAACTGTCTCTGGAAATTATTCTTAACTAATATCAGAACAAGATCTTTGTCTTGATCGTCTATGAACCGTCTATGGAATGTATCCTGAACTAAGTATTAGAACTAGATCTTTGTCTTTCTCGTTTCTGAACTGTCTCTGGAAAATATCCTTAACTAATTATCAGAACCAGATCTTTTTCTTGATCATCTTTGAACTATCTCAGGAAAATATTTTGAACAAAGTATCAGAACTATATCTTTGTCTTGATTGTCTTTGAATTGTCTCTAGAAAATATCCTGAACTAAGTATTAGAAATAGATTTTTGTCTTGATCGTTTCTAAATTGTCTCTGGAAGATATCCTGAACTAAGTATCATAACTAGATCTTTGTCTTGATCCTTTCTGAACTGTCTCTGGAAAATATCCTGAACTAAGTATTAGAACTAGATCTTTGTCTTGATCTTTTCTAAACTGCATCTGGAAAATGTATTGAACTAAGTATCATAAATAGATCTTTGTCTTGATCATTTCTGAACTGTCTCTAGAAAATATCCTCAACTAAGTATCAGAACTAGATCTATGTCTTGCTGGTTTCTGAAATGTCTCTGGAAATTATTTTGAACTAAGTATCAGAACTAGATCTTTGTCTTGATCATTTTTGAACTGTCTCTGGAAATTATTCTGAACTAAGTATCAGAACAAGATCTTTGTCTTGATCTTCTATGAACCGTCTATGGAAAGTATCCTGAACTAAGTATCAGAACTTGATCTTATTCTTTCTCGTTTCTGAACTGTCTCTGGAAAATATCCTTAACTAATTATCAGAACCAGATCTTTTTCTTGATCATCTCTGAACTGTCTCTAAAAAATATTCTGAACAAAGAATCAGAACTATATGTTTGTCTTGATCGTCTCCGAATTGTCTCTAGAAAATATCCAGAACCAAGTATCAGAACTAGATTTTTGTCTTGATTATTTCTAAATTGTCTCTAGAAGATATCCTGAACTAAGTATCATAACTTGATCTTTGTCTTGATCTTTTCTGAACTGTCTCTGGAAAAGATCCTGAACTAAGTATCAAAACTAGATCTTTGTTTTGATCCTTTCTGAAGTGTCTATGGATAATATCCTGAACTAAGTATCAGAACTAGATCTTATTCTTGATAGTTTCTAAACTGTCTCTGGAAAATATCCTGAATTCAGTATCTTAACTAGATCTTTGTCTTGATCATTTCTGAACTGTCTCTGGAAAATATCCTCAACTAAGTATCAGAACTAGATCTTTGTCTTGCTTGTTTCTGAATTGTCTCTTGAAAATATCCTGAACTAATTATCAGAACTAGATCTTTGCCTTTCTCATTTCTGAACTGTCTCTGGAAAATATACTAAACTAAATATCAAAACTAGATATTTGTCTTCATTGTGTCTGAACTATCTCAAGAAAATATCCTGAACAAAGTATCAGAACTAGATCTTTGTCTTGAACGTTTCCAAATTGTCTCTGGAAAATATCCTGAACTAAGTATCATAACTAGATCTTTGTCATGATCATTTCTCAACTGTCTCTAGAAAATATCCTCAACTAAGTATCATAACTAGATCTATGTCTTGCTGGTTTCTGAACTGTCTCTAGAAATTATTTTGAACTAAGTATCAGAACTAGATCTTTGTCTTGATCATTTCTGAACTGACTCTGGAAATTATTATGAACTAAGTATCAGAACAAGATCTTTGTCTTGATCGTCTATGAACCATCTATGGAATGTATCATGAACTAAGTATACGAACTAGATCTTTGTCTTTCTCGTTTCTGAACTGTCTCTGGAAAATATCCTTAACTAATTATCAGAACCAGATCTTTTTCTTGATCATCTTTGAACTGTCTCAGGAAAATATTTTGAACAAAGAATCAGAACTATATCTTTGTCTTGATTGTCTTTGAATTGTCTCTGGAAAATATCCTGAACTAAGTATTAGAAATAGATTTTTGTCTTGATCGTTTCTAAATTGTCTCTGGAAGATATCCTGAACTAAGTATCATAACTAGATCTTTGTCTTGATCCTTTCTGAACTGTCTCTGGAAAATATCCTGAACTAAGTATTAGAACTAGATCTTTGTCTTGATCTTTTCTAAACTGCATCTGGAAAATGTATTGAACTAAGTATCATAAATAGATCTTTGTCTTGATCATTTCTGAACTGTCTCTAGAAAATATCCTCAACTAAGTATCAGAACTAGATCTATGTCTTGCTGGTTTCTGAAATGTCTCTGGAAATTATTTTGAACTAAGTATCAGAACTAGATCTTTGTCTTGATCATTTTTGAACTGTCTCTGGAAATTATTCTGAACTAAGTATCAGAACAAGATCTTTTTCTTGATCGTCTATGAACCGTCTATGGAAAGTATCCTGAACTAAGTAACAGAACTTGATCTTATTCTTTCTCGTTTCTGAACTGTCTCTGGAAAATATCCTTAACTAATTATCAGAACCAGATCTTTTTCTTGATCATCTCTAAACTGTCTCTAAAAAATATTCTGAACAAAGTATCAGAACTATATGTTTGTCTTGATCGTCTTTGAATTGTCTCTGGAAAATATCCTGAACTAAGTATCAGAACTAGATTTTTGTCTTGATCGTTTCTAAATTGTCTCTGGAAGATATCCTGAACTAAGTATCAAAACTTGATCTTTGTCTTGATCCTTTCTGAAGTGTCTATGGATAATATCCTGAACTAAGTTTCAGAACTAGATCTTTTTCTTGATCCTTTCTGAAGTGTCTCTGGATAATATCCTGAATTGAGTATCAGAACTAGATATTTGTCTTGATCATTTTTGAACTGTCTCTGGAAAATATCCTCAACTAAGTATCAGAACTAGATCTTTGTCTTGCTTTTTTCTGAATTGTCTCTTGAAAATATCCTGAACTAAGTATCAGAACTAGATCTTTGCCTTTCTCATTTCTTTACAGTATCTGGAAAATATACTAAACTAAATATGAGAACTAGATATTTGTCTTCATTGTGTCTGAACTATCTCTAGAACATATCCTGAACTAAGTATCAGAACTAGATCTTTGTCTTGAACGTTTCCAAATTGTCTCTGGAAATTATCCTGAACTAAGTATCATAACTAGATCTTTGTCTTGATCATTTCTCAATTGTCTCTAGAAAATATCCTCTACTAGGTATCATAACTAGATCTATGTCTTGCTAGTTTCTGAACTGTCTCTAGAAATTATTTTGAACTAAGTATCAGAACTAGATCTTTGTCTTGATCATTTCTGAACTGACTCTGGAAATTATTATGAACTAAGTATCAGAACAAGATCTTTGTCTTGATCATCTATGAACCATCTATGGAATGTATCCTGAACTAAGTATACGAACTAGATCTTTGTCTTTCTCGTTTCTGAACTGTCTCTGGAAAATATCCTTAACTAATTATCAGAACCAGATCTTTTTCTTGATCATCTTTGAACTGTCTCAGGAAAATATTTTGAACAAAGTATCAGAACTATATCTTTGTCTTGATTGTCTTTGAATTGTCTCTGGAAAATATCCTGAACTAAGTATTAGAAATAGATTTTTGTCTTGATCGTTTCTAAATTGTCTCTGGAAGATATCCTAAACTAAGTATCATAACTAGATCTTTGTCTTGATCCTTTCTGAACTGTCTCTGGAAAATATCCTGAACTAAGTATTAGAACTAGATCTTTGTCTTGATCTTTTCTAAACTGCATCTGGAAAATGTATTGAACTAAGTATCATAAATAGATCTTTGTCTTGATCATTTCTGAACTGTCTCTAGAAAATATCCTCAACTAAGTATCAGAACTAGATCTATGTCTTGCTGGTTTCTGAAATGTCTCTGGAAATTATTTTGAACTAAGTATCAGAACTAGATCTTTGTCTTGATCATTTTTGATTTGTCTCTGGAAATTATTCTGAACTAAGTATCAGAACAAGATCTTTTTCTTGATCGTCTATGAACCGTCTATGGAAAGTATCCTGAACTAAGTATCAGAACTTGATCTTATTCTTTCTCGTTTCTGAACTGTCTCTGGAAAATATCCTTAACTAATTATCAGAACCAGATCTTTTTCTTGATCATCTCTAAACTATCTCTAAAAAATATTCTGAACAAAGTATCAGAACTATATGTTTGTCTTGATCGTCTTTGAATTGTCTCTGGAAAATATCCTGAACTAAGTATCAGAACTAGATTTTTGTCTTGATCGTTTCTAAATTGTCTCTGGAAGATATCCTGAACTAAGTATCAAAACTTGATCTTTGTCTTGATCCTTTCTGAAGTGTCTATGGATAATATCCTGAACTAAGTTTCAGAACTAGATCTTTTTCTTGATCCTTTCTGAAGTGTCTCTGGATAATATCCTGAATTGAGTATCAGAACTAGATATTTGTCTTGATCATTTTTGAACTGTCTCTGGAAAATATCCTCAACTAAGTATCAGAACTAGATATTTGTCTTGCTTGTTTCTGAATTGTTTCTTGAAAATATCCTGAACTAAGTATCAGAACTAGATCTTTGCCTTTCTCATTTCTGTACAGTATCTGGAAAATATACTAAACTAAATATGAGAACTAGATATTTGCCTTCATTGTGTCTGAACTATCTCTAGAACATATCTTGAACTAAGTATCAGAACTAGATCTTTGTCTTGAACGTTTCCAAATTGTCTCTGGAAAATATCCTGAACTAAGTATCATAACTAGATCTTTGTCTTGATCATTTCTCAACTGTCTCTAGAAAATATCCTCAACTAAGTATCATAACTAGATCTATGTCTTGCTAGTTTCTGAACTGTCTCTAGAAATTATTTTGAACTAAGTATCAGAACTAGATCTTTGTCTTGATCATTTCTGAACTGACTCTGGAAATTATTATGAACTAAGTATCAGAACAAGATCTTTGTCTTGATCATCTATGAACCATCTATGGAATGTATCCTGAACTAAGTATACGAACTAGATCTTTGTCTTTCTCGTTTCTGAACTGTCTTTGGAAAATATCCTTAACTAATTATCAGAACCAGATCTTTTTCTTGATCATCTTTGAACTGTCTCAGGAAAATATTTTGAACAAAGTATCAGAACTATATCTTTGTCTTGATTGTCTTTGAATTGTCTCTGGAAAATATCCTGAACTAAGTATTAGAAATAGATTTTTGTCTTGATCGTTTCTAAATTGTCTCTGGAAGATATCCTGAACTAAGTATCATAACTAGATCTTTGTCTTGATCCTTTCTGAACTGTCTCTGGAAAATATCCTGAACTAAGTATTAGAACTAGATCTTTGTCTTGATCTTTTCTAAACTGCATCTGGAAAATGTATTGAACTAAGTATCATAAATAGATCTTTGTCTTGATCATTTCTGAACTGTCTCTAGAAAATATCCTCAACTAAGTATCAGAACTAGATCTATGTCTTGCTGGTTTCTGAAATGTCTCTGGAAATTATTTTGAACTAAGTATCAGAACTAGATCTTTGTCTTGATCATTTTTGATTTGTCTCTGGAAATTATTCTGAACTAAGTATCAGAACAAGATCTTTTTCTTGATCGTCTATGAACCGTCTATGGAAAGTATCCTGAACTAAGTATCAGAACTTGATCTTATTCTTTCTCGTTTCTGAACTGTTTCTGGAAAATATCCTTAACTAATTATCAGAACCAGATCTTTTTCTTGATCATCTCTAAACTATCTCTAAAAAATATTCTGAACAAAGTATCAGAACTATATGTTTGTCTTGATCGTCTTTGAATTGTCTCTGGAAAATATCCTGAACTAAGTATCAGAACTAGATTTTTGTCTTGATCGTTTCTAAATTGTCTCTGGAAGATATCCTGAACTAAGTATCAAAACTTGATCTTTGTCTTGATCCTTTCTGAAGTGTCTATGGATAATATCCTGAACTAAGTTTCAGAACTAGATCTTTTTCTTGATCCTTTCTGAAGTGTCTCTGGATAATATCCTGAATTGAGTATCAGAACTAGATATTTGTCTTGATCATTTTTGAACTGTCTCTGGAAAATATCCTCAACTAAGTATCAGAACTAGATATTTGTCTTGCTTGTTTCTGAATTGTTTCTTGAAAATATCCTGAACTAAGTATCAGAACTAGATCTTTGCCTTTCTCATTTCTGTACAGTATCTGGAAAATATACTAAACTAAATATGAGAACTAGATATTTGTCTTCATTGTGTCTGAACTATCTCTAGAACATATCTTGAACTAAGTATCAGAACTAGATCTTTGTCTTGAACGTTTCCAAATTGTCTTTGGAAAATATCCTGAACTAAGTATCATAACTAGATCTTTGTCTTGATCATTTCTCAACTGTCTCTAGAAAATATCCTCAACTAAGTATCATAACTAGATCTATGTCTTGCTAGTTTCTGAACTGTCTCTAGAAATTATTTTGAACTAAGTATCAGAACTAGATCTTTGTCTTGATCATTTCTGAACTGACTCTGGAAATTATTATGAACTAAGTATCAGAACAAGATCTTTGTCTTGATCATCTATGAACCATCTATGGAATGTATCCTGAACTAAGTATACGAACTTGATCTTTGTCTTTCTCGTTTCTGAACTGTCTCTGGAAAATATCCTTAACTAATTATCAGAACCAGATCTTTTTCTTGATCATCTTTGAACTGTCTCAGGAAAATATTTTGAACAAAGTATCAGAACTATATCTTTGTCTTGATTGTCTTTGAATTGTCTCTGGAAAATATCCTGAACTAAGTATTAGAAATAGATTTTTGTCTTGATCGTTTCTAAATTGTCTCTGGAAGAATTCCTGAACTAAGTATCATAACTAGATCTTTGTCTTGATCCTTTCTGAACTGTCTCTAGAAAATATCCTGAACTAAGTATTAGAACTAGATCTTTGTCTTGATCTTTTCTAAACTGCATCTGGAAAATGTATTGAACTAAGTATCATAAATAGATCTTTGTCTTGATCATTTCTGAACTGTCTCTAGAAAATATCCTCAACTAAGTATCAGAACTAGATCTATGTCTTGCTGGTTTCTGAAATGTCTCTGGAAATTATTTTGAACTAAGTATCCGAACTAGATCTTTGTCTTGATCATTTTTGAACTGTATCTGGAAATTATTCTGAACTAAGTATCAGAACAAGATCTTTGTCTTAATCGTCTATGAACCGTCTATGGAAAGTATCCTGAACTAAGTATCAGAACTTGATCTTATTCTTTCTCGTTTCTGAACTGTCTCTGGAAAATATCCTTAACTAATTATCAGAACCAGATCTTTTTCTTGATCATCTCTGAACTGTCTCTAAAAAATATTCTGAACAAAGTATCAGAACTATATGTTTGTCTTGATCGTCTTTGAATTGTCTCTGGAAAATATCCTGAACTAAGTATCAGAACTAGATTTTTGTCTTGATCGTTTCTAAATTGTCTCTGGAAGATATCCTGAACTAAGTATCAAAACTTGATCTTTGTCTTGATCCTTTCTGAAGTGTCTATGGATAATATCCTGAACTAAGTTTCAGAACTAGTTCTTTTTCTTGATCCTTTCTGAAGTGTCTCTGGATAATATCCTGAATTGAGTATCAGAACTAGATATTTGTCTTGATCATTTTTGAACTGTCTCTGGAAAATATCCTCAACTAAGTATCAGAACTAGATCTTTGTCTTGCTTGTTTCTGAATTGTCTCTTGAAAATATCCTGAACTAAGTATCAGAACTAGATCTTTGCCTTTCTCATTTCTGTACAGTATCTGGAAAATATACTAAACTAAATATGAGAACTAGATATTTGTCTTCATTGTGTCTGAACTATCTCTAGAACATATCTTGAACTAAGTATCAGAACTAGATCTTTGTCTTGAACGTTTCCAAATTGTCTTTGGAAAATATCCTGAACTAAGTATCATAACTAGATCTTTGTCTTGATCATTTCTCAACTGTCTCTAGAAAATATCCTCAACTAAGTATCATAACTAGATCTATGTCTTGCTAGTTTCTGAACTGTCTCTAGAAATTATTTTGAACTAAGTATCAGAACTAGATCTTTGTCTTGATCATTTCTGAACTGACTCTGGAAATTATTATGAACTAAGTATCAGAACAAGATCTTTGTCTTGATCATCTATGAACCATCTATGGAATGTATCCTGAACTAAGTATACGAACTTGATCTTTGTCTTTCTCGTTTCTGAACTGTCTCTGGAAAATATCCTTAACTAATTATCAGAACCAGATCTTTTTCTTGATCATCTTTGAACTGTCTCAGGAAAATATTTTGAACAAAGTATCAGAACTATATCTTTGTCTTGATTGTCTTTGAATTGTCTCTGGAAAATATCCTGAACTAAGTATTAGAAATAGATTTTTGTCTTGATCGTTTCTAAATTGTCTCTGGAAGAATTCCTGAACTAAGTATCATAACTAGATCTTTGTCTTGATCCTTTCTGAACTGTCTCTAGAAAATATCCTGAACTAAGTATTAGAACTAGATCTTTGTCTTGATCTTTTCTAAACTGCATCTGGAAAATGTATTGAACTAAGTATCATAAATAGATCTTTGTCTTGATCATTTCTGAACTGTCTCTAGAAAATATCCTCAACTAAGTATCAGAACTAGATCTATGTCTTGCTGGTTTCTGAAATGTCTCTGGAAATTATTTTGAACTAAGTATCCGAACTAGATCTTTGTCTTGATCATTTTTGAACTGTATCTGGAAATTATTCTGAACTAAGTATCAGAACAAGATCTTTGTCTTAATCGTCTATGAACCGTCTATGGAAAGTATCCTGAACTAAGTATCAGAACTTGATCTTATTCTTTCTCGTTTCTGAACTGTCTCTGGAAAATATCCTTAACTAATTATCAGAACCAGATCTTTTTCTTGATCATCTCTGAACTGTCTCTAAAAAATATTCTGAACAAAGTATCAGAACTATATGTTTGTCTTGATCGTCTTTGAATTGTCTCTGGAAAATATCCTGAACTAAGTATCAGAACTAGATTTTTGTCTTGATCGTTTCTAAATTGTCTCTGGAAGATATCCTGAACTAAGTATCAAAACTTGATCTTTGTCTTGATCCTTTCTGAAGTGTCTATGGATAATATCCTGAACTAAGTTTCAGAACTAGTTCTTTTTCTTGATCCTTTCTGAAGTGTCTCTGGATAATATCCTGAATTGAGTATCAGAACTAGATATTTGTCTTGATCATTTTTGAACTGTCTCTGGAAAATATCCTCAACTAAGTATCAGAACTAGATCTTTGTCTTGCTTGTTTCTGAATTGTCTCTTGAAAATATCCTGAACTAAGTATCAGAACTAGATCTTTGCCTTTCTCATTTCTGTACAGTATCTGGAAAATATACTAAACTAAATATGAGAACTAGATATTTGTCTTCATTGTGTCTGAACTATCTCTAGAACATATCCTGAACTAAGTATCAGGACTAGATCTTTGTCTTGAACGTTTCCAAATTGTCTCTGGAAAATATCCTGAACTAAGTATCATAACTAGATCTTTGTCTTGATCATTTCTCAACTGTCTCTAGAAAATATCCTCAACTAAGTATCATAACTAGATCTATGTCTTACTAGTTTCTGAACTGTCTCTAGAAATTATTTTGAACTAAGTATCAGAACTAGATCTTTGTCTTGATCATTTCTGAACTGACTCTGGAAATTATTATGAACTAAGTATCAGAACAAGATCTTTGTCTTGATCATCTATGAACCATCTATGGAATGTATCCTGAACTAAGTATACGAACTTGATCTTTGTCTTTCTCGTTTCTGAACTGTCTCTGGAAAATATCCTTAACTAATTATCAGAACCAGATCTTTTTCTTGATCATCTTTGAACTGTCTCAGGAAAATATTTTGAACAAAGTATCAGAACTATATCTTTGTCTTGATTGTCTTTGAATTGTCTCTGGAAAATATCCTGAACTAAGTATTAGAAATAGATTTTTGTCTTGATCGTTTCTAAATTGTCTCTGGAAGAATTCCTGAACTAAGTATCATAACTAGATCTTTGTCTTGATCCTTTCTGAACTGTCTCTAGAAAATATCCTGAACTAAGTATTAGAACTAGATCTTTGTCTTGATCTTTTCTAAACTGCATCTGGAAAATGTATTGAACTAAGTATCATAAATAGATCTTTGTCTTGATCATTTCTGAACTGTCTCTAGAAAATATCCTCAACTAAGTATCAGAACTAGATCTATGTCTTGCTGGTTTCTGAAATGTCTCTGGAAATTATTTTGAACTAAGTATCCGAACTAGATCTTTGTCTTGATCATTTTTGAACTGTATCTGGAAATTATTCTGAACTAAGTATCAGAACAAGATCTTTGTCTTAATCGTCTATGAACCGTCTATGGAAAGTATCCTGAACTAAGTATCAGAACTTGATCTTATTCTTTCTCGTTTCTGAACTGTCTCTGGAAAATATCCTTAACTAATTATCAGAACCAGATCTTTTTCTTGATCATCTCTGAACTGTCTCTAAAAAATATTCTGAACAAAGTATCAGAACTATATGTTTATCTTGATCGTCTTTGAATTGTCTCTGGAAAATATCCTGAACTAAGTATCAGAACTAGATTTTTGTCTTGATCGTTTCTAAATTGTCTCTGGAAGATATCCTGAACTAAGTATCAAAACTTGATCTTTGTCTTGATCCTTTCTGAAGTGTCTATGGATAATATCCTGAACTAAGTTTCAGAACTAGTTCTTTTTCTTGATCCTTTCTGAAGTGTCTCTGGATAATATCCTGAATTGAGTATCAGAACTAGATATTTGTCTTGATCATTTTTGAACTGTCTCTGGAAAATATCCTCAACTAAGTATCAGAACTAGATCTTTGTCTTGCTTGTTTCTGAATTGTCTCTTGAAAATATCCTGAACTAAGTATCAGAACTAGATCTTTGCCTTTCTCATTTCTGTACAGTATCTGGAAAATATACTAAACTAAATATGAGAACTAGATATTTGTCTTCATTGTGTCTGAACTATCTCTAGAACATATCCTGAACTAAGTATCAGGACTAGATCTTTGTCTTGAACGTTTCCAAATTGTCTCTGGAAAATATCCTGAACTAAGTATCATAACTAGATCTTTGTCTTGATCATTTCTCAACTGTCTCTAGAAAATATCCTCAACTAAGTATCATAACTAGATCTATGTCTTGCTAGTTTCTGAACTGTCTCTAGAAATTATTTTGAACTAAGTATCAGAACTAGATCTTTGTCTTGATCATTTCTGAACTGACTCTGGAAATTATTATGAACTAAGTATCAGAACAAGATCTTTGTCTTGATCATCTATGAACCATCTATGGAATGTATCCTGAACTAAGTATACGAACTTGATCTTTGTCTTTCTCGTTTCTGAACTGTCTCTGGAAAATATCCTTAACTAATTATCAGAACCAGATCTTTTTCTTGATCATCTTTGAACTGTCTCAGGAAAATATTTTGAACAAAGTATCAGAACTATATCTTTGTCTTGATTGTCTTTGAATTGTCTCTGGAAAATATCCTGAACTAAGTATTAGAAATAGATTTTTGTCTTGATCGTTTCTAAATTGTCTCTGGAAGAATTCCTGAACTAAGTATCATAACTAGATCTTTGTCTTGATCCTTTCTGAACTGTCTCTAGAAAATATCCTGAACTAAGTATTAGAACTAGATCTTTGTCTTGATCTTTTCTAAACTGCATCTGGAAAATGTATTGAACTAAGTATCATAAATAGATCTTTGTCTTGATCATTTCTGAACTGTCTCTAGAAAATATCCTCAACTAAGTATCAGAACTAGATCTATGTCTTGCTGGTTTCTGAAATGTCTCTGGAAATTATTTTGAACTAAGTATCCGAACTAGATCTTTGTCTTGATCATTTTTGAACTGTATCTGGAAATTATTCTGAACTAAGTATCAGAACAAGATCTTTGTCTTAATCGTCTATGAACCGTCTATGGAAAGTATCCTGAACTAAGTATCAGAACTTGATCTTATTCTTTCTCGTTTCTGAACTGTCTCTGGAAAATATCCTTAACTAATTATCAGAACCAGATCTTTTTCTTGATCATCTCTAAACTGTCTCTAAAAAATATTCTGAACAAAGTATCAGAACTATATGTTTGTCTTGATCGTCTTTGAATTGTCTCTGGAAAATATCCTGAACTAAGTATCAGAACTAGATTTTTGTCTTGATCGTTTCTAAATTGTCTCTGGAAGATATCCTGAACTAAGTATCAAAACTTGATCTTTGTCTTGATCCTTTCTGAAGTGTCTATGGATAATATCCTGAACTAAGTTTCAGAACTAGTTCTTTTTCTTGATCCTTTCTGAAGTGTCTCTGGATAATATCCTGAATTGAGTATCAGAACTAGATATTTGTCTTGATCATTTTTGAACTGTCTCTGGAAAATATCCTCAACTAAGTATCAGAACTAGATCTTTGTCTTGCTTGTTTCTGAATTGTCTCTTGAAAATATCCTGAACTAAGTATCAGAACTAGATCTTTGCCTTTCTCATTTCTGTACAGTATCTGGAAAATATACTAAACTAAATATGAGAACTAGATATTTGTCTTCATTGTGTCTGAACTATCTCTAGAACATATCCTGAACTAAGTATCAGAACTAGATCTTTGTCTTGAACGTTTCCAAATTGTCTCTGGAAAATATCCTGAACTAAGTATCATAACTAGATCTTTGTCTTGATCATTTCTCAACTGTCTCTAGAAAATATCCTCAACTAAGTATCATAACTAGATCTATGTCTTGCTAGTTTCTGAACTGTCTCTAGAAATTATTTTGAACTAAGTATCAGAACTAGATCTTTGTCTTGATCATTTCTGAACTGACTCTGGAAATTATTATGAACTAAGTATCAGAACAAGATCTTTGTCTTGATCATCTATGAACCATCTATGGAATGTATCCTGAACTAAGTATACGAACTAGATCTTTGTCTTTCTCGTTTCTGAACTGTCTCTGGAAAATATCCTTAACAAATTATCAGAACCAGATCTTTTTCTTGATCATCTTTGAACTGTCTCAGGAAAATATTTTGAACAAAGTATCAGAACTATATCTTTGTCTTGATTGTCTTTGAATTGTCTCTGGAAAATATCCTGAACTAAGTATTAGAAATAGATTTTTGTCTTGATCGTTTCTAAATTGTCTCTGGAAGAATTCCTGAACTAAGTATCATAACTAGATCTTTGTCTTGATCCTTTCTGAACTGTCTCTGGAAAATATCCTGAACTAAGTATTAGAACTAGATCTTTGTCTTGATCTTTTCTAAACTGCATCTGGAAAATGTATTGAACTAAGTATCATAAATAGATCTTTGTCTTGATCATTTCTGAACTGTCTCTAGAAAATATCCTCAACTAAGTATCAGAACTAGATCTATGTCTTGCTGGTTTCTGAAATGTCTCTGGAAATTATTTTGAAATAAGTATCAGAACTAGATCTTTGTCTTGATCATTTTTGAACTGTCTCTGGAAATTATTCTGAACTAAGTATCAGAACAAGATCTTTGTCTTGATCGTCTATGAACCGTCTATGGAAAGTATCCTGAACTAAGTATCAGAACTTGATCTTATTCTTTCTCGTTTCTGAACTGTCTCTGGAAAATATCCTTAACTAATTATCAGAACCAGATCTTTTTCTTGATCATCTCTGAACTGTCTCTAAAAAATATTCTGAACAAAGTATCAGAACTATATGTTTGTCTTGATCGTCTTTGAATTGTCTCTGGAAAATATCCTGAACTAAGTATCAGAACTAGATTTTTGTCTTAATCGTTTCTAAATTGTCTCTGGAAGATATCCTGAACTAAGTATCAAAACTTGATCTTTGTCTTGATCCTTTCTGAAGTGTCTATGGATAATATCCTGAACTAAGTTTCAGAACTAGATCTTTTTCTTGATCCTTTCTGAAGTGTCTCTGGATAATATCCTGAATTGAGTATCAGAACTAGATATTTGTCTTGATCATTTTTGAACTATCTCTAGAAAATATCCTTAACTAAGTATCAGAACTAGATCTTTGTCTTGCTTGTTTCTGAATTGTCTCTTGAAAATATCCTGAACTAAGTATCAGAACTAGATCTTTCCCTTTCTCATTTCTGTACAGTATCTGGAAAATATAATAAACTAAATATGAGAACTAGATATTTGCCTTCATTGTGTCTGAACTATCTCTAGAACATATCCTGAACTAAGTATCAGAATTAGATCTTTGTCTTGAACGTTTCCAAATTGTCTCTGGAAAATATCCTGAACTAAGTATCATAACTAGATCTTTGTCTTGATCATTTCTCAACTGTCTCTAGAAAATATCCTCAACTAAGTATCATAACTAGATCTATGTCTTGCTAGTTTCTGAACTGTCTCTAGAAATTATTTTGAACTAAGTATCAGAACTAGATCTTTGTCTTGATCATTTCTGAACTGACTCTGGAAATTATTATGAACTAAGTATCAGAACAAGATCTTTGTCTTGATCATTTATGAACCATCTATGGAATGTATCCTGAACTAAGTATACGAACTAGATCTTTGTCTTTCTCGTTTCTGAACTGTCTCTGGAAAATATCCTTAACTAATTATCAGAACCAGATCTTTTTCTTGATCATCTTTGAACTGTCTCAGGAAAATATTTTGAACAAAGTATCAGAACTATATCTTTGTCTTGATTGTCTTTGAATTGTCTCTGGAAAATATCCTGAACTAAGTATTAGAAATAGATTTTTGTCTTGATCGTTTCTAAATTGTCTCTGGAAGATATCTTGAACTAAGTATCATAACTAGATCTTTGTCTTGATCCTTTCTGAACTGTCTCTGGAAAATATCCTGAACTAAGTATTAGAACTAGATCTTTGTCTTGATCTTTTCTAAACTGCATCTGGAAAATGTATTGAACTAAGTATCATAAATAGATCTTTGTCTTGATCATTTCTGAATTGTCTCTAGAAAATATCCTCAACTAAGTATCAGAACTAGATCTATGTCTTGCTGGTTTCTGAAATGTCTCTGGAAATTATTTTGAACTAAGTATCAGAACTAGATCTTTGTCTTGATCATTTTTGAACTGTCTCTGGAAATTATTCTGAACTAAGTATCAGAACAAGATCTTTGTCTTGATCGTCTATGGAAAGTATCCTGAACTAAGTATCAGAACTTGATCTTATTCTTTTTCGTTTCTGAACTGTCTCTGGAAAATATCCTTAACTAATTATCAGAACCAGATCTTTTTCTTGATCATCTCTGAACTGTCTCTAAAAAATATTCTGAACAAAGTATCAGAACTATATGTTTTTCTTGATCGTCTTTGAATTGTCTCTGGAAAATATCCTGAACTAAGTATCAGAACTAGATTTTTGTCTTGATCGTTTCTAAATTGTCTCTGGAAGATATCCTGAACTAAGTATCAAAACTACTCTTTGTCTTGATCCTTTCTGAAGTGTCTATGGATAATATCCTGAACTAAGTTTCAGAACTAGATCTTTTTCTTGATCCTTTCTGAAGTGTCTCTGGATAATATCCTGAATTGAGTATCAGAACTAGATATTTGTCTTGATCATTTTTGAACTGTCTCTGGAAAATATCCTCAACTAAGTATCAGAACTAGATCTTTGTCTTGCTTGTTTCTGAATTGTCTCTTGAAAATATCCTGAACTAAGTATCAGAACTAGATCTTTGCCTTTCTCATTTCTGTACAGTATCTGGAAAATATACTAAACTAAATATGAGAACTAGATATTTGTCTTCATTGTGTCTGAACTATCTCTAGAACATATCCTGAACTAAGTATCAAAACTAGATCTTTGTCTTGAACGTTTCCAAATTGTCTCTGGAAAATATCCTGAACTAAGTATCATAGCTAGAGCTTTGTCTTGATCATTTCTCAACTGTCTCTAGAAAATATCCTCAACTAAGTATCATAACTAGATCTATGTCTTGCTAGTTTCTGAACTGTCTCTAGAAATTATTTTGAACTAAGTATCAGAACTAGATCTTTGTCTTGATCATTTCTGAACTGACTCTGGAAATTATTATGAACTAAGTATCAGAACAAGATCTTTGTCTTGATCATCTATGAACCATCTATGGAATGTATCCTGAACTAAGTATACGAACTAGATCTTTGTCTTTCTCGTTTCTGAACTGTCTCTGGAAAATATCCTTAACTAATTATCAGAACCAGATCTTTTTCTTGATCATCTTTGAACTGTCTCAGGAAAATATTTTGAACAAAGTATCAGAACTATATCTTTGTCTTGATTGTCTTTGAATTGTCTCTGGAAAATATCCTGAACTAAGTATTAGAAATAGATTTTTGTCTTGATCGTTTCTAAATTGTCTCTGGAAGATATCCTGAACTAAGTATCATAACTAGATCTTTGTCTTGATCCTTTCTGAACTGTCTCTGGAAAATATCCTGAACTAAGTATTAGAACTAGATCTTTGTCTTGATCTTTTCTAAACTGCATCTGGAAAATGTATTGAACTAAGTATCATAAATAGATCTTTGTCTTGATCATTTCTGAACTGTCTCTAGAAAATATCCTCAACTAAGTATCAGAACTAGATCTATGTCTTGCTGGTTTCTGAAATGTATTTGGAAATTATTTTGAACTAAGTATCAGAACTAGATCTTTGTCTTGATCATTTTTGAACTGTCTCTGGAAATTATTCTGAACTAAGTATCAGAACAAGATCTTTGTCTTGATCGTCTATGAACCGTCTATGGAAAGTATCCTGAACTAAGTATCAGAACTTGATCTTATTCTTTCTCGTTTCTGAACTGTCTCTGGAAAATATCCTTAACTAATTATCAGAACCAGATCTTTTTCTTGATCATCTCTGAACTGTCTCTAAAAAATATTCTGAACAAAGTATCAGAACTATATGTTTGTCTTGATCGTCTTTGAATTGTCTCGGGAAAATAACCTGAACTAAGTATCAGAACTAGATTTTTGTCTTGATCGTTTCTAAATTGTCTCTGGAAGATATCCTGAACTAAGTATCAAAACTTGATCTTTGTCTTGATCCTTTCTGAAGTGTCTATGGATAATATCCTGAACTATGTTTCAGAACTAGATCTTTTTCTTGATCCTTTCTGAAGTGTCTCTGGATAATATCCTGAATTGAGTATCAGAACTAGATATTTGTCTTGATCATTTTTGAACTGTCTCTGGAAAATTTCCTCAACTAAGTATCAGAACTAGATCTTTGTCTTGCTTGTTTCTGAATTGTCTCTTGAAAATATCCTGAACTAAGTATCAGAACTAGATCTTTGCCTTTCTCATTTCTGTACAGTATCTGGAAAGTATACTAAACTAAATATGAGAACTAGATATTTGTCTTCATTGTGTCTGAACTATCTCTAGAACATATCCTGAACTAAGTATCAGAACTAGATCTTTGTCTTGAACGTTTCCAAATTGTCTCTGGAAAATATCCTGAACTAAGTATCATAACTAGATCTTTTTCTTGATCATTTCTCAACTGTCTCTAGAAAATATCCTCAACTAAGTATCATAACTAGATCTATGTCTTGCTAGTTTCTGAACTGTCTCTAGAAATTATTTTGAACTAAGTATCAGAACTAGATCTTTGTCTTGATCATTTCTGAACTGACTCTGGAAATTATTATGAACTAAGTATCAGAACAAGATCTTTGTCTTGATCATCTATGAACCATCTATGGAATGTATCCTGAACTAAGTATACGAACTAGATCTTTGTCTTTCTCGTTTCTGAACTGTCTCTGGAAAATATCCTTAACTAATTATCAGAACCAGATCTTTTTCTTGATCATCTTTGAACTGTCTCAGGAAAATATTTTGAACAAAGTATCAGAACTATATCTTTGTCTTTATTGTCTTTGAATTGTCTCTGGAAAATATCCTGAACTAAGTATTAGAAATAGATTTTTGTCTTGATCGTTTCTAAATTGTCTCTGGAAGATATCCTGAACTAAGTATCATAACTAGATCTTTGTCTTGATACTTTCTGAACTGTCTCTGGAAAATATCCTGAACTAAGTATTAGAACTAGATCTTTGTCTTGATCTTTTCTAAACTGCATCTGGAAAATGTATTGAACTAAGTATCATAAATAGATCTTTGTCTTGATCATTTCTGAACTGTATCTAGAAAATATCCTCAACTAAGTATCAGAACTAGATCTATGTGATGCTGGTTTCTGAAATGTCTCTGGAAATTATTTTGAACTAAGTATCAGAACTAGATCTTTGTCTTGATCATTTTTTAACTGTCTCTGGAAATTATTCTGAACTAAGTATCAGAACAAGATCTTTGTCTTGATCGTCTATGAACCGTCTATGGAAAGTATCCTGAACTAAGTATCAGAACTTGATCTTATTCTTTCTCGTTTCTGAACTGTCTCTGGAAAATATCCTTAACTAATTATCAGAACCAGATCTTTTTCTTGATCATCTCTGAACTGTCTCTAAAAAATATTCTGAACAAAGTATCAGAACTATATGTTTGTCTTGATCGTCTTTGAATTGTCTCGGGAAAATAACCTGAACTAAGTATCAGAACTAGATTTTTGTCTTGATCGTTTCTAAATTGTCTCTGGAAGATATCCTGAACTAAGTATCAAAACTTGATCTTTGTCTTGATCCTTTCTGAAGTGTCTATGGATAATATCCTGAACTATGTTTCAGAACTAGATCTTTTTCTTGATCCTTTCTGAAGTGTCTCTGGATAATATCCTTAATTGAGTATCAAAACTAGATATTTGTCTTGATCATTTTTGAACTGTCTCTGGGAAATATCCTCAACTAAGTATCAGAACTAGATCTTTGTCTTGCTTGTTTCTGAATTGTCTCTTGAAAATATCCTGAACTAAGTATCAGAACTAGATCTTTGCCTTTCTCATTTCTGTACAGTATCTGGAAAATATACTAAACTAAATATGAGAACTAGATATTTGTCTTCATTGTGTCTGAACTATCTCTAGAACATATCCTGAACTAAGTATCAGAACTAGATCTTTGTCTTGAACGTTTCCAAATTGTCTCTGGAAAATATCCTGAACTAAGTATCATAACTAGATCTTTGTCTTGATCATTTCTCAACTGTCTCTAGAAAATATCCTCAACTAAGTATCATAACTAGATCTATGTCTTGCTAGTTTCTGAACTGTCTCTAGAAATTATTTTGAACTAAGTATCAGAACTAGATCTTTGTCTTGATCATTTCTGAACTGACTCTAGAAATTATTATGAACTAAGTATCAGAACAAGATCTTTGTCTTGATCATCTATGAACCATCTATGGAATGTATCCTGAACTAAGTATACGAACTAGATCTTTGTCTTTCTCGTTTCTGAACTGTCTCTGGAAAATATCCTTAACTAATTATCAGAACCAGATCTTTTTCTTGATCATCTTTGAACTGTCTCAGGAAAATATTTTGAACAAAGTATCAGAACTATATCTTTGTCTTGATTGTCTTTGAATTGTCTTTGGAAAATATCCTGAACTAAGTATTAGAAATAGATTTTTGTCTTGATCGTTTCTAAATTGTCTCTGGAAGATATCCTGAACTAAGTATCATAACTAGATCTTTGTCTTGATCCTTTCTGAACTGTCTCTGGAAAATATCCTGAACTAAGTATTAGAACTAGATCTTTGTCTTGATCTTTTCTAAACTGCATCTGGAAAATGTATTGAACTAAGTATCATAAATAGATCTTTGTCTTGATCATTTCTGAACTGTATCTAGAAAATATCCTCAACTAAGTATCAGAACTAGATCTATGTGATGCTGGTTTCTGAAATGTCTCTGGAAATTATTTTGAACTAAGTATCAGAACTAGATCTTTGTCTTGATCATTTTTTAACTGTCTCTGGAAATTATTCTGAACTAAGTATCAGAACAAGATCTTTGTCTTGATCGTCTATGAACCGTCTATGGAAAGTATCCTGAACTAAGTATCAGAACTTGATCTTATTCTTTCTCGTTTCTGAACTGTCTCTGGAAAATATCCTTAACTAATTATCAGAACCAGATCTTTTTCTTGATCATCTCTGAACTGTCTCTAAAAAATATTCTGAACAAAGTATCAGAACTATATGTTTGTCTTGATCGTCTATGAATTGTCTCGGGAAAATAACCTGAACTAAGTATCAGAACTAGATTTTTGTCTTGATCGTTTCTAAATTGTCTCTGGAAGATATCCTGAACTAAGTATCAAAACTTGATCTTTGTCTTGATCCTTTCTGAAGTGTCTATGGATAATATCCTGAACTATGTTTCAGAACTAGATCTTTTTCTTGATCCTTTCTGAAGTGTCTCTGGATAATATCCTTAATTGAGTATCAGAACTAGATATTTGTCTTGATCATTTTTGAACTGTCTCTGGAAAATATCCTCAACTAAGTATCAGAACTAGATCTTTGTCTTGCTTGTTTCTGAATTGTCTCTTGAAAATATCCTGAACTAAGTATCAGAACTAGATCTTTGCCTTTCTCATTTCTGTACAGTATCTGGAAAATATACTAAACTAATTATGAGAACTAGATATTTGTCTTCATTGTGTCTGAACTATCTCTAGAACATATCCTGAACTAAGTATCAGAACTAGATCTTTGTCTTGAACGTTTCCAAATTGTCTCTGGAAAATATCCTGAACTAAGTATCATAACTAGATCTTTGTCTTGATCATTTCTCAACTGTCTCTAGAAAATATCCTCAACTAAGTATCATAACTAGATCTATGTCTTGCTAGTTTCTGAACTGTCTCTAGAAATTATTTTGAACTAAGTATCAGAACTAGATCTTTGTCTTGATCATTTCTGAACTGACTCTAGAAATTATTATGAACTAAGTATCAGAACAAGATCTTTGTCTTGATCATCTATGAACCATCTATGGAATGTATCCTGAACTAAGTATACGAACTAGATCTTTGTCTTTCTCGTTTCTGAACTGTCTCTGGAAAATATCCTTAACTAATTATCAGAACCAGATCTTTTTCTTGATCATCTTTGAACTGTCTCAGGAAAATATTTTGAACAAAGTATCAGAAATATATCTTTGTCTTGATTGTCTTTGAATTGTCTCTGGAAAATATCCTGAACTAAGTATTAGAAATAGATTTTTGTCTTGATCGTTTCTAAATTGTCTCTGGAAGATATCCTGAACTAAGTATCATAACTAGATCTTTGTCTTGATCCTTTCTGAACTGTCTTTTGAAAATATCCTGAACTAAGTATTAGAACTAGATCTTTGTCTTGATCTTTTCTAAACTGCATCTGGAAAATGTATTGAACTAAGTATCATAAATAGATCTTTGTCTTGATCATTTCTGAACTGTCTCTAGAAAATATCCTCAACTAAGTATCAGAACTAGATCTATGTCTTGCTGGTTTCTGAAATGTCTCTGGAAATTATTTTGAACTAAGTATCAGAACTAGATCTTTGTCTTGATCATTTTTGAACTGTCTCTGGAAATTATTCTGAACTAAGTATCAGAACAAGATCTTTGTCTTGATCGTCTATGAACCGTCTATGGAAAGTATCCTGAACTAAGTATCAGAACTTGATCTTATTCTTTCTCGTTTCTGAACTGTCTCTGGAAAATATCCTTAACTAATTATCAGAACCAGATCTTTTTCTTGATCATCTCTGAACTGTCCCTAAAAAATATTCTGAACAAAGTATCAGAACTATATGTTTGTCTTGATCGTCTTTGAATTGTCTCTGGAAAATATCCTGAACTAAGTATCAGAACTAGATTTTTGTCTTGATCGTTTCTAAATTGTCTCTGGAAGATATCCTGAACTAAGTATCAAAACTTGATCTTTGTCTTGATCCTTTCTGAAGTGTCTATGGATAATATCCTGAACTAAGTTTCAGAACTAGATCTTTTTCTTGATCCTTTCTGAAGTGTCTCTGGATAATATCCTGAATTGAGTATCAGAACTAGATATTTGTCTTGATCATTTTTGAACTGTCTCTGGAAAATATCCTCAACTAAGTATCAGAACTAGATCTTTGTCTTGCTTGTTTCTGAATTGTCTCTTGAAAATATCCTGAACTAAGTATCAGAACTAGATCTTTGCCTTTCTCATTTCTGTACAGTATCTGGAAAGTATACTAAACTAAATATGAGAACTAGATATTTGTCTTCATTGTGTCTGAACTATCTCTAGAACATATCCTGAACTAAGTATGAGAACTAGATCTTTGTCTTGAACGTTTCCAAATTGTCTCTGGAAAATATCCTGAACTAAGTATCATAACTAGATCTTTGTCTTGATCATTTCTCAACTGTCTCTAGAAAATATCCTCAACTAAGTATCATAACTAGATCTATGTCTTGCTAGTTTCTGAACTGTCTCTAGAAATTATTTTGAACTAAGTATCAGAACTAGATCTTTGTCTTGATCATTTCTGAACTGACTCAGGAAATTATTATGAACTAAGTATCAGAACAAGATCTTTGTCATGATCATCTATGAACCATCTATGGAATGTATCCTGAACTAAGTATACGAACTAGATCTTTGTCTTTCTCGTTTCTGAACTGTCTCTGGAAAATATCCTTAACTAATTATCAGAACCAGATCTTTTTCTTTATCATCTTTGAACTGTCTCAGGAAAATATTTTGAACAAAGTATCAGAACTATATCTTTGTCTTGATTGTCTTTGAATTGTCTCTGGAAAATATCCTGAACTAAGTATTAGAAATAGATTTTTGTCTTGATCGTTTCTAAATTGTCCCTGGAAGATATCCTGAACTAAGTATCATAACTAGATCTTTGTCTTGATCCTTTCTGAACTGTCTCTGGAAAATATCCTGAACTAAGTATTAGAACTAGATCTTTGTCTTGATCTTTTCTAAACTGCATCTGGAAAACGTATTGAACTAAGTATCATAAATAGATCTTTGTCTTGATCATTTCTGAACTGTCTCTAGAAAATATCCTCAACTAAGTATCAGAACTAGATCTATGTCTTGCTGGTTTCTGAAATGTCTCTGGAAATTATTTTGAACTAAGTATCAGAACTAGATCTTTGTCTTGATCATTTTTGAACTGTCTCTGGAAATTATTCTGAACTAAGTATCAGAACAAGATCTTTGTCTTGATCGTCTATGAACCGTCTATGGAAAGTATCCTGAACTAAGTATCAGAACTTGATCTTATTCTTTCTCGTTTCTGAACTGTCTCTGGAAAATATCCTTAACTAATTATCAGAACCAGATCTTTTTCTTGATCATCTCTGAACTGTCTATAAAAAATATTCTGAACAAAGTATCAGAACTATATGTTTGTCTTGATCGTCTTTGAATTGTCTCTGGAAAATATCCTGAACTAAGTATCAGAACTAGATTTTTGTCTTGATCGTTTCTAAATTGTCTCTGGAAGATATCCTGAACTAAGTATCAAAACTTGATCTTTGTCTTGATCCTTTCTGAAGTGTCTATGGATAATATCCTGAACTAAGTTTCAGAACTAGATCTTTTTCTTGATCCTTTCTGAAGTTTCTCTGGATAATATCCTGAATTGAGTATCAGAACTAGATATTTGTCTTGATCATTTTTGAACTGTCTCTGGAAAATATCCTCAACTAAGTATCAGAACTAGATCTTTGTCTTGCTTGTTTCTGAATTGTCTCTTGAAAATATCCTGAAGTAAGTATCAGAACTAGATCTTTGCCTTTCTCATTTCTGTACAGTATCTGGAAAGTATACTAAACTAAATATGAGAACTAGATATTTGTCTTCATTGTGTCTGAACTATCTCTAGAACATATCCTGAACTAAGTATCAGAACTAGATCTTTGTCTTGAAGGTTTCCAAATTGTCTCTGGAAAATATCCTGAACTAAGTATCATAACTAGATCTTTGTCTTGATCATTTCTCAACTGTCTCTAGAAAATATCCTCAACTAAGTATCATAACTAGATCTATGTCTTGCTAGTTTCTGAACTGTCTCTAGAAATTATTTTGAACTAAGTATCAGAACTAGATCTTTGTCTTGATCATTTCTGAACTGACTCTGGAAATTATTATGAACTAAGTATCAGAACAAGATCTTTGTCTTGATCATCTATGAACCATCTATGGAATGTATCCTGAACTAAGTATACGAACTAGATCTTTGTCTTTCTCGTTTCTGAACTGTCTCTGGAAAATATCCTTAACTAATTATCAGAACCAGATCTTTTTCTTTATCATCTTTGAACTGTCTCAGGAAAATATTTTGAACAAAGTATCAGAACTATATCTTTGACTTGATTGTCTTTGAATTGTCTCTGGAAAATATCCTGAACTAAGTATTAGAAATAGATTTTTGTCTTGATCGTTTCTAAATTGTCTCTGGAAGATATCCTGAACTAAGTATCATAACTAGATCTTTGTCTTGATCCTTTCTGAACTGTCTCTGGAAAATATCCTGAACTAAGTATTAGAACTAGATCTTTGTCTTGATCTTTTCTAAACTGCATCTGGAAAATGTATTGAACTAAGTATCATAAATAGATCTTTGTCTTGATCATTTCTGAACTGTCTCTAGAAAATATCCTCAACTAAGTATCAGAACTAGATCTATGTCTTGCTGGTTTCTGAAATGTCTCTGGAAATTATTTTGAACTAAGTATCAGAACTAGATCTTTGTCTTGATCATTTTTAAACTGTCTCTGGAAATTATTCTGAACTAAGTATCAGAAAAAGATCTTTGTCTTGATCGTCTATGAACCGTCTATGGAAAGTATCCTGAACTAAGTATCAGAACTTGATCTTATTCTTTCTCGTTTCTGAACTGTCTCTGGAAAATATCCTTAACTAATTATCAGAACCAGATCTTTTTCTTGATCATCTCTGAACTGTCTCTAAAAAATATTCTGAACAAAGTATCAGAACTATATGTTTGTCTTGATCGTCTTTGAATTGTCTCTGGAAAATATCCTGAACTAAGTATCAGAACTAGATTTTTGTCTTGATCGTTTCTAAATTGTCTCTGGAAGATATCCTGAACTAAGTATCAAAACTTGATCTTTGTCTTGATCCTTTCTGAAGTGTCTATGGATAATATCCTGAACTAAGTTTCAGAACTAGATCTTTTTCTTGATCCTTTCTGAAGTGTCTCTGGATAATATCCTGAATTGAGTATCAGAACTAGATATTTGTCTTGATCATTTTTGAACTGTCTCTGGAAAATATCCTCAACTAAGTATCAGAACTAGATCTTTGTCTTGCTTGTTTCTGAATTGTCTCTTGAAAATATCCTGAACTAAGTATCAGAACTAGATCTTTGCCTTTCTCATTTCTGTACAGTATCTGGAAAGTATACTAAACTAAATATGAGAACTAGATATTTGTCTTCATTGTGTCTGAACTATCTCTAGAACATATCCTGAACTAAGTATCAGAACTAGATCTTTGTCTTGAACGTTTCCAAATTGTCTCTGGAAAATATCCTGGACTAAGTATCATAACTAGATCTTTGTCTTGATCATTTCTCAACTGTCTCTAGAAAATATCCTCAACTAAGTATCATAACTAGATCTATGTCTTGCTAGTTTCTGAACTGTCTCTAGAAATTATTTTGAACTAAGTATCAGAACTAGATCTTTGTCTTGATCATTTCTGAACTGACTCTGGAAATTATTATGAACTAAGTATCAGAACAAGATGTTTGTCTTGATCATCTATGAACCATCTATGGAATGTATCCTGAACTAAGTATACGAACTAGATCTTTGTCTTTCTCGTTTCTGAACTGTCTCTGGAAAATATCCTTAACTAATTATCAGAACCAGATCTTTTTCTTTATCATCTTTGAACTGTCTCAGGAAAATATTTTGAACAAAGTATCAGAACTATATCTTTGTCTTGATTGTCTTTGAATTGTCTCTGGAAAATATCCTGAACTAAGTATTAGAAATAGATTTTTGTCTTGATCGTTTCTAAATTGTCTCTGGAAGATATCCTGAACTAAGTATCATAACTAGATCTTTGTCTTGATCCTTTCTGAACTGTCTCTGGAAAATATCCTGAACTAAGTATTAGAACTAGATCTTTGTCTTGATCTTTTCTAAACTGCATCTGGAAAATGTATTGAACTAAGTATCATAAATAGATCTTTGTCTTGATCATTTCTGAACTGTCTCTAGAAAATATCCTCAACTAAGTATCAGAACTAGATCTATGTCTTGCAAGTTTTTGAAATGTCTCTGGAAATTATTTTGAACTAAGTATCAGAACTAGATCTTTGTCTTGATCATTTTTGAACTGTCTCTGGAAATTATTCTGAACTAAGTATCAGAAAAAGATCTTTGTCTTGATCGTCTATGAACCGTCTATGGAAAGTATCCTGAACTAAGTATCAGAACTTGATCTTATTCTTTCTCGTTTCTGAACTGTCTCTGGAAAATATCCTTAACTAATTATCAGAACCAGATCTTTTTCTTGATCATCTCTGAACTGTCTCTAAAAAATATTCTGAACAAAGTATCAGAACTATATGTTTGTCTTGATCGTCTTTGAATTGTCTCTGGAAAATATCCTGAACTAAGTATCAGAACTAGATTTTTGTCTTGATCGTTTCTAAATTGTCTCTGGAAGATATCCTGAACTATGTATCAAAACTTGATCTTTGTCTTGATCCTTTCTGAAGTGTCTATGGATAATATCCTGAACTAAGTTTCAGAACTAGATCTTTTTCTTGATCCTTTCTGAAGTGTCTCTGGATAATATCCTGAATTGAGTATCAGAACAAGATATTTGTCTTGATCATTTTTGAACTGTCTCTGGAAAATATCCTTAACTAAGTATCAGAACTAGATCTTTGTCTTGCTTGTTTCTGAATTGTCTCTTGAAAATATCCTGAACTAAGTATCAGAACTAGATCTTTGCCTTTCTCATTTCTGTACAGTATCTGGAAAGTATACTAAACTAAATATGAGAACTAGATATTTGTCTTCATTGTGTCTGAACTATCTCTAGAACATATCCTGAACTAAGTATCAGAACTAGATCTTTGTCTTGAACGTTTCCAAATTGTCTCTGGAAAATATCCTGAACTAAGTATCATAACTAGATCTTTGTCTTGATCATTTCTCAACTGTCTCTAGAAAATATCCTCAACTAAGTATCATAACTAGATCTATGTCTTGCTAGTTTCTGAACTGTCTCTAGAAATTATTTTGAACTAAGTATCAGAACTAGATCTTTGTCTTGATCATTTCTGAACTGACTCTGGAAATTATTATGAACTAAGTATCAGAACAAGATCTTTGTCTTGATCATCTATGAACCATCTATGGAATGTATCCTGAACTAAGTATACGAACTAGATCTTTGTCTTTCTCGTTTCTGAACTGTCTCTGGAAAATATCCTTAACTAATTATCAGAACCAGATCTTTTTCTTTATCATCTTTGAACTGTCTCAGGAAAATATTTTGAACAAAGTATCAGAACTATATCTTTGTCTTGATTGTCTTTGAATTGTCTCTGGAAAATATCCTGAACTAAGTATTAGAAATAGATTTTTGTCTTGATCGTTTCTAAATTGTCTCTGGAAGATATCCTGAACTAAGTATCATAACTAGATCTTTGTCTTGATCCTTTCTGAACTGTCTCTGGAAAATATCCTGAACTAAGTATTAGAACTAGATCTTTGTCTTGATCTTTTCTAAACTGCATCTGGAAAATGTATTGAACTAAGTATCATAAATAGATCTTTGTCTTGATCATTTCTGAACTGTCTCTAGAAAATATCCTCAACTAAGTATCAGAACTAGATCTATGTCTTGCTGGTTTCTGAAATGTCTCTGGAAATTATTTTGAACTAAGTATCAGAACTAGATCTTTGTCTTGATCATTTTTGAACTGTCTCTGGAAATTATTCTGAACTAAGTATCAGAACAAGATCTTTGTCTTGATCGTCTATGAACCGTCTATGGAAAGTATCCTGAACTAAGTATCAGAACTTGATCTTATTCTTTTTCGTTTCTGAACTGTCTCTGGAAAATATCCTTAACTAATTATCAGAACCAGATCTTTTTATTGATCATCTTTGAATTGTCTCAGGAAATTATTTTGAACAAAGTATCAGAACTATATCTTTGTCTTGATTGTCTTTGAATTGTTTCTGGAAAATATCTTGAACTAATTATTAGAACTAGATTTTTGTCTTGATTGTTTCTAAATTGTCTCTTGAAGATATCCTGAACTAAGTATCAAAATTAGATCTTTATCTTGATCCTTTATGAACTGTCTCAGGAAAATATACTGAACTAAGTATTAGAACTAGATCTTTGTCTTGATCTTTTCTAAACTGTCTTTGGAAAATATATTGAATTAAGTATCATAAATAGATCTTTGTCTTGATCATTTCTGAACTGTCTCTAGAAAATATCCTCAACTAAGTATCAGAACTAGATCTATGTCTTGCTGGTTTCTGAAATGTCTCTGGAAATTATTGTAGATGTTTAGAATTGGAAGAATTTTTGACCAACAAGATTTGTTGAATTCAGTTCAGGATGTCCTATCAAATGTTGGGACATTATCAAACAGAGTATAAGTAAATGAACTTAATTCAGGATGTCACACCAGATGTTGGGACATTGTATCAGCTAATGATATAAGTTCAGTTTACAGGATGTCACATCAGATGTTGTGACATTATATCAGTTAATGATCTAAGTTCAGTTTTTCAGGATGTCCCAACAGATGTTGTGACATCTCAAACCTGCTACCAGAATTAATTAATGACTAACAGAATTGAGTAAATTAAGGAAAGTTATCTGGAATTAATTATGGATGGATAAAACAGAATAAGGCGCATCTGTAGGGAGTGTTGTTATATGCCTTCAGCATAATCAGAACAACTGAATCACCTAGAATCTAGGAAGTAACAAACCCTAATTCAAGGTGGAAGCTGCATGCGTTTTAGGATTGGATAAACCTACAGAAAGCCCAAAATCCAAACACCTATTTAAGCAACAGAAACTCTCAGAATAGAGCACGAATTTCAGAAGACAAAATAGGGTGTTTTGAGTTTTAATAGCAGGTTGTTTTTGTACCACTTTATGAGCTTTTAAGCAAAAGTGTATTTGTGTCTTGATTGAAACTGTGAAGTAAGATCAAGCTGTTTTGTTTGAAGTATGACTTCAATTTTATTAAACTTGTAAACAAGATCACTGTGTGATTGAGGGGGAGTGAGTTGGTACTCATATCTAAGTTGTGTCTTAGGTAGAAATTGCATTGGGTAGATATTAAGTGAAAGATTAAACTGGGTGGTTTAAGTCTAGAATTAATATTACTTATAGTGGATTTCCTCCTGGCTTGGTAGCCTCCAGATGTAAGTGTGGTTATACACTGAACTGGGTTAACAAAATACTGTGTTGTTTAATTTTCCTGCACTTTAAGTTTTGGTTAAGTTGTCAAGTGTTTAAACATCTCATTCGACATCTCATACCTGATCACAAAATTTCAATTGGCATCAGAGCAGGCACCCTGCCTGTTTATACTGGGTGAGATCTAGGGAATACAAATTCTGGAAACATGGACAGAGATATAGGATCAGTAAATAGACCACCTATACTGGATGGATCTAATTATGACTACTGGAAGCCAAGAATGATTTCATTCTTAAGATCACTTGACAATAGGGCCTGGAAAGCAGTCAACAATGGATGGGAACATCCTGTCCAAGACACCAAAGATGGAGCAAAAGTGTTGAAACCTGAAGAAGAATGGAGTAAGGAGGAAGAAGATTCAACACTTGGTAACTCCAAGGCCTTAAATTCTTTATTCAATGTCATTGATAGGAACATCTTTAGACTTGTGCATCACTGTGAGCTGGCCAAAGATGTTTGGGACACTCTCAAAACAACTCATGAAGGAACATCAAAGGTAAAGATGTCAAGACTTCAACTTCTCACCACAAGGTTTGAAAACTTGAGAATGAAGGAAGATGAGACAATTCATGAATTCTACATGAACATCTTAGAAATAGCCAATACTTCTGGAGCCTTGGGAGAAAAGATGACTGATGAAAAGCTTGTAAGAAAGATTCTCAGATCTTTGCCAAAAAGATTTGACATGAAAGTCACAGCAATAGAAGAAGCTCAAGACATATGCACAATGAAAGTTGAAGAGCTCATTGGTTCCCTTCAAACATTTGAGATGGGAATGAATGACACAATTGTAAAGAAGAACAAAAGCATAGCCTTGATGTCAAATACTGATAAAGAAGAAGAAAATGATGAATCAGAAACTGATGAAAGCTTATCAGAAAACATTGCTATGCTTGGAAGACAGTTCAAAAAGATTCTCAGAAGAATGGAAGACAAGTCCAGACCAAGTGGAAGATACACAAATTCTTCTGAAAACAAAAGACCTTATGATGCTAATAGAAGGTCAAATTATGATGAAAAGACCAGTCAAGAAAAAGGAATTAAATGCCATGGATGTGAAGGATATGGACACATCAGAAATGAATGTCCTACCTATTTAAAAAGGCAAAAGAAAGGTCTCTCTGTAACCTGGTCTGATGAAGACTCAGGAGGTGATTCAGAAGAAGAATCAGCTAAGCATATCACTGCTCTAGCTGGATTATGTGAATCTGAAAGTGAATCCAGTGATGGAGAGCTTACTTTTGAAGAACTTGAGCAATCATACAGAGAACTATTCAAAAGAAGCACTGAAATATGCAGGGAGAGTATAAAGCTAAAGAAGCAGATTGAGGCACTAAAGGATGAAAAAGCAAGTGATCTAGAGATCATTGACACCTTGAAAAATGAAATAAGTCTTCTCAACTCCAAGTTGGAACATATGTCAAAATCTGTTAGAATGCTGAACAGTAGCTCAAGCACACTGGATGTTATTCTCAACAACAATAAGCATTCAGGGGATAAAAGTGGACTGGGATTTAACAAATTTCATAAGGTTGAAGCTAGCTCTAGCAAAACTACTTCAAAGTCCATACAGTCAAACAAGATGTCCCAACAGATGCTTCAACATCATGAAAAGAACACAAAGTCAAACATAATGTTCAAACAGATGTTTCAACATCCTGAAAAGAACATAATGAAGAAGAAGTATCAAAGATGGAGATGTCATCATTGTGGAAGATTTGGACATATCAAACCTCATTGCTACAAGTTGCATGGATATCCAAATCAGATGTATCAGCAACCTTCTAAGCAGAAGATAGAAGTTCCCAAGAAAGTGCTGCATAGACATCAAAGAGATCAGCAACCCCCTAAGCAGAAGACAGAGGTCATCAAGAAGGTATGGGTACCAAAAGCTAGTCTTCATGCTGATCAAAGCTACATGCCCAAGAACAAGATCAACAAACAACCTTGGAGCTCTACTGATGAACAATGCACAGGGCAGAAGTATCAAAAGAAATCTCAACACAAATGGTCAAAGAAAGGTGTTGCATATATAGCTCATACATCACTAAGAGTTTCAGCTAAAGAAGACTGGTACTTTGACAGTGGATGTTCAAGACACATGACTGGATTGAAGAATCTGCTAGTAGACTTAAAGTCACACTTATCCAGATATGTAACCTTTGGAGATGGAGCTAAAGGAGAAATCAAGGGAGTTGGGACCTTGGACTGTCCAGATGTACCAAGACTAGATGATGTGCTGCTGGTAAAAGGTTTAACTGCTAACCTGATCAGCATAAGTCAATTATGTGATTAAGGGTACAGTGTAAACTTTACCAAAACTGAATGCATAGTGTCTAACAAAGAACAAAAGGTTGTCATGAGAGGAGCCAGATCTAAAGACAACTGTTACATGTGGGAACCTCAAGACTTCAGTCTCACTTCAACTTGCTCTTTAGCTAAAGAATAAGAAGTGAAACTATGGCACCAAAGACTAGGTCATCTTCATTTCAGAGGCATAAAGAAAATCATATCTATGGAAGCTGTGAGAGGTATTCCTAAACTGAAGATTGATGATGGCAAAATATGTGGTGAATGTCAAATAGGCAAGCAAACCAAGATGTCCCATCCAAAGCTCCAACATCTGACAACTTCCAAAGTTTTGGAATTATTGCATATGGATCTTATGGGACCTATGCAGGTTGAGAGCCTTGGTGGTAAGAGGTATGCCTATGTGGTGGTTGATGACTTTTCAAGGTATACATGGATAAATTTCATCAAAGAAAAGTCTGATGTATTTGATGTATTCAAAGACTTATGCCAAAGAATACAAAGGGAAAAAGTCAGCTGTGTGATCAGAATAAGAAGTGATCATGGAAAAGAATTTGAGAACCAAAAATTCTTAGATTTCTGTTCTTCAGAAGGAATCAATCATGAATACTCTTCACCAATCACTCCTCAACAGAATGGGATTGTTGAGAGGAAGAATAGAACTATTCAAGAATCAGCAAGAGCTATGATCCATGCTAAAAAGTTACCTTTGTACTTCTGGGCTGAAGCTATGAACACAGCTTGTTACATCCATAACAGAGTCACTCTAAGGAAAGGAACTTTGTCCACAATCTATGAAGTCTGGAAGGGCAGAAAACCCACAATTAAGTACTTCCATGTGTTTGGAAGTAATTGTTATATTCTGGCTGATAGGGAGCAAAGAAGAAAAATGGATCCTAAAAGTGATGAAGGGATTTTTCTAGGATACTCTATAAGCAGCAGAGCATATAGAGTATTCAACTCTAGAACCAAAGTTATCATGGAGTCCATAAATGTGATAATTGATGATGCTCCTACAGATGTTACAGAAGATGTTGGAACATCTGCTGACAGCCAAACTGAAGCTGAAGAAAAGAGTGATCATTCTGACTTCACTCAAACTGATGCAAGGACAGAACAATCCAATAAACCTCCCTCCATCAGAATCCAGAAGGATCATCCCAAAGATTTGATAATTGGTGATCCCAACAGAGGTGTAAGCACTAGATCAAGAGAAGTGATTTCAGGTTCCTGCTTTGTTTCAAAAATAGAACCTAAAAACATCAAGGAAGCTCTTACTGATGAATACTAGATTTGTGCTATGCAAGAGGAATTAGGTCAATTCACAAGGAATGAAGTGTGGAATCTTGTTCCTAGACCTGATGACATAAATGTGATTAGCACTAAATGGGTGTATAAGAACAAGTCAAATGAACAAGGAGTTGTTACAAAGAACAAAGCTAGACTTGTAGCTCAAGGATACACACAAATTGAAGGAGTAGACTTTGATGAAACCTTTGCACCAGTAGCAAGGCTTGAATCAATCAGACTACTTTTAGGAATTGCTTGTACCTTGAAGTTCAAGCTATTTCAAATGGATGTGAAAAGTGCTTTTCTAAATGGATATCTTAATGAAGAGGTATATGTAGAACAGCCTAAAGGATTTGTTGATCCAAGCTGTCCAGATCATGTATACAAACTAAAGAAGGCTCTTTATGGTTTGAAGCAAGCTCCAAGAGCATGGTATGAAAGGCTGACTACTTTTCTTATCAAGCAAGGGTACAGGAAAGGTGGAATTGACAAAACTTTGTTTGTTAAAGATGAAGAAGGAAATGTCATGATTGCTCAAATATATGTAGATGACATTGTCTTTGGTGGGATGTCAGACAGGATGGTTAAACATTTTGTCAATCAGATGGAATCTGAATTTGAAATGAGCCTAGTAGGAGAATTAACCTACTTTCTTGGACTGCAAATAAAGCAAATGGAGGACTCCATGTTCATTTCCCAAAGCAAGTATGCTAAGAACATAGTCAAGAAATTTGGGATGGACAGTGCTACTCATAAGAGAACTCCTGCCCCCACACATTTAAAGCTAACTAAAGATGACAAGGGTGAGAATGTAGATCAAAGCCTATACAGAAGTATGATTGGAAGCTTGTTATATCTGACTGCTAGCAGACCAGACATAGCATTTGCAGTAGGTGTATGTGCAAGATATCAAGCTGATCCAAAAGTTAGTCATCTTAACCAAGTCAAGAGAATTCTAAAATATGTTAATGGTACTTGTGACTATGGAATAATGTACTTTCATGGATGCAAACCAATTCTCACTGGCTTCTGTGATGCTGATTGGGTTGGAAGTGCTGATGACAGAAAAAGCACTTCAGGAGGATGCTTCTTTCTAGGAAACAATTTGATTTCTTGGTTCAGTAAGAAACAAAATTGTGTATCCTTATCTACTGCTGAAGCTGAATATATAGCAGCTGGAAGCAGTTGTTCACAGTTGGTTTGGATGAAGCAAATGCTCACTGAGTACAATGTACCACAAGATGTCATGACATTGTACTGTGACAACTTAAGTGCAATTAACATATCAAAGAATCTTATCCAACATAGCAGGACCAAGCATATTGATATCAGACATCATTTCATCAGAGATCTTGTAGAAGAGAAAGTGATTTCACTGGAACATGTAGCTACAAATCTGCAGTTGGCTGATATATTTACCAAAGCCTTGGATGCTACTCAATTTGAAAACCTAAGGGGTAAATTGGGAATCTGCTTATGTGAAATTTAGCAGTTATGGAGATGTGCCAACATGTCATATGACATTGTGTGGCATGAGCACCAGATGGCATCACCAGTCTGGTCAAGCACCTTGGGTATTCCGCTCCTAAAAATTCTCCAAGTAACGGCTACTTATAAAATATCAGCTTGTGTTCAGCTATCCATCTTCTCATCATACTCTCAAAAACGGATTGCATTCTCTAACTGTTTTTCAGAACTCATCAAACCTAAAACTCTTCATCCACCTCTTTCGAAAATGTCTCAACATCAAAACCCTAACATTTCTGAAAAAATCCTCAACAAGGAAGATGTGGTTCATGCAACCCCCATCTCTGTGGTACCTATGGATTCAACTCCAATGGACGAAATCAGAGGAAGTGTTCCTCTTGCTCAAAAACCAAGAACCCCTAAAAGGACAAAGGATCCTGTATTCAGCAAGGCCAAAGGCTTGCCTTCACCATCAAACACCACTTCAAATGCTTCTGCATATGTGGATGATTCCATAAAGGAGATGGTAAACAGGATCTTATCTGAGCAAAGAGTGGTAAGTGGCATATCTATCCCTCTGAACACCATGCCAGCTCCAGAAGAAGATCAACAAACTCAGGCTGAAAAGGACACTCCTGTTCAACAGGATGTCCCAATAGATGTTGAAACATCTGAGGACCAGCAAAAGGCCTCATCTATTGCTGCTGATGAAACATCTGAGGACCAGAAAAAGGCCTCCACTGACAGTGATGAAGAAATATCTGAGGACCAGCACAAGGCCTCCACTGAAGATCAAATCTCTGTTGAACCACCTGCTGAAGAGGAGACTGTTCAACCTCCTCCTGTTGTGAATATAGAGCATGATTCTGATACATAAATCATTGCTTCTGTCAACCCTAGCATAGCCAAAAGGCTTAGAACCAGGAAGGAAAAGAAGAATGCAGGACATGCAACTCCTGAGAAGAAGCAAGCTACACCAAAGAAGGACAAAGCTAAAGTTGTCTTTGGTCCTACAAAACAATGGAGCAAGGTGCAAACACAAAAGAGGAAAGCTGTCACTCCTCCAGATTCAGATGTTGAAGAGGATGTCCCAACATCTCCACCAAAGAAGAAACCATCACCCTCAAGGTCATCAACTGCTGTTCCAGAAGCTCCTCTGGACAACATCTCCTTCCATCATGTTTCAAGTGTGAATAGATGGAAGTTTGTTTCTCAAAGAAGGGTAGCACTTGAAAGAGAGCTAAGCAGTAATGCACTTAAGTGCACAGAGTTAATTGATCTCATTTCCTCTGCTGGCCTTTTCAAAACTGTCTCCAACTTTTCTCCTTGCTATGAGCTGCTAGTCAAGGAATTCATAGTCAACCTCCAAGAAGATTGTGCTGATGGTAAGTCTGCTGACTTTAGAAAAGTTTATGTAAGAGGAAGGTGTGTAGAATTCTCTCCTAGGGTTATCAACCATTACCTTAGAAGAGAAACTGATGGTCCAAATGAGTTAGGGAAGACTGATAACCAGGTTTGCAAGGTTATCACTGCTAATCAGGTCAAGACTTGGCCAGTCAAAGGGAAGCTATCTGTTAGCATGCTGACAAGGAAGTATGCCATGCTGAATAGGATTGGCACTGCAAACTGGGTCCCTACCAACCATACATCCTAAATATCAACTGGATTGGGCAGGTTCATATATGCTGTGGGCACCCAAACAAAGCTGGATTATGGAGCTTATATCTTTGATCAGACATTGAAGCATGCTGGATCATCTGTAACAAAGCTGCCAATTGCCTTCCCTTCCCTGCTGTGTGGAATTATGCTTAGTCAATATCCAGGTATCCTCACTGAGAAGGACTCCATTTGCAAAAGAGAAAGCCCTCTGGCCTTCCACTATAAGTTGTTCCTGAGTCATCATGCAGCTGATGTTGAAGCTCCCTCTGGGACATCTGCTGGTCCTTCAAAGGCAAATTCTCCAATCTCCAAAGCTGCCTTGATTGCTGAGCTGAAGATCACTTGCAAAGAACTGGATGCAAGGAAGTAGAAGCTTGAGGAAATTATCCAAAGGCTGGAGAGTGAAGAAAGTGCTCAGAAAAATGCTGCTTCTGATGAGGAGACTGAGGAAGAGGAAGAAACTGATTATGAGGAGTCTGAGTGAAACCTGTATGTGAGGAAAATGTAATGACAGCTTCTGCATTGTAATTTTGAATTAGTAAATTTGGCCCCAAATTTATGTCTAACAAGGGGGAGAACAACAACAACAATGTATGATGCTGTTTAGTTATTAATGAAAAACTTCTGTTTGCTTCTGAACTAAATCTGTGATGTTAATGAAAATTTCTGTTGCAACAAAACTGAATACATGTATGTTTGAGGGGGAGTAAACTCACACATGACTCAACAGAAAATAACTGCTATACTCTGATAAAAGAACTTCTGCTGCACTCTGATAACCAGAAAAGAATGTTAGCCAAAAATTAGCCAAAGGGGGAGTTTGTAGATGTTTAGAATTGGCAGAATTTTTGACCAACAAGATTTGTTGAATTCAGTTCAGGATGTCCTATCAGATGTTGGGACATTATCAAACAGAGTATAAGTAAATGAACTTAATTAAGGATGTCACACCAGATGTTGGGACATTGTATCAGCTAATGATATAAGTTCAGTTTATAGGATGTCACATCAGATGTTGTGACATTATATCAGTTAATGATCTAAGTTCAGTTTTTCAGGATGTCCCAACAGATGTTGTGACATCTCAAACCTGCTACCAGAATTAATTAATGACTAACAGAATTGAGTAAATTAAGGAAAGTTATCTGGAATTAATTATGGATGGATAAAACAGAATAAGGCGCATCTGTAGGGAGTGTTGTTATATGTCTTCAGCATAATCAGAACAACTGAATCACCTAGAATCTAGGAAGTAACAAAACCTAATTCAAGGTGGAAGCTGCATGCGTTTTAGGATTGGATAAACCTACAGAAAGCCCAAAATCCAAACACCTATTTAAGCAACAGAAACTCTCAGAATAGAGCACGAATTTCAGAAGACAAAATAGGGTGTTTTGAGTTTTAATAGCAGGTTGTTTTTGTACCACTTTATGAGCTTTTAAGCAAAAGTGTATTTGTGTCTTGATTGAAATTGTGAAGTAAGATCAAGCTGTTTTGTTTGAAGTATGACTTCAATTTTATTAAACTTGTAAACAAGATCACTGTGTGATTGAGGGGGAGTGAGTTGGTACTCATATCTAAGTTGTGTCTTAGGTAGAAATTGCATTGGGTAGATATTAAATGAAAGATTAAACTGGGTGGTTTAAGTCTAGAATTAATATTACTTATAGTGGATTTCCTCCTGGCTTGGTAGCCTCCAGATGTAAGTGTGGTTATACACTGAACTGGGTTAACAAATTAATGTGTTGTTTAATTTTCCTGCACTTTAAGTTTTGGTTAAGTTGTCAAGTGTTTAAACATCTCATTCGAAATCTCATACCTGATCACAGAATTTCAATTATTTTGAACTTTGTATCAGAACTAGATCTTTGTCTTGATCATTTCTGAACTGTCTCTGGAAATTATTCTGAACTAAGTATCAGAACAAGATCTTTGTCTTGATCGTCTATGAATCGTCTATGGAAAGTATCCTGAACTAAGTATCATAACTTGATCTTATTCTTTCTCGTTTCTGAACTGTCTCTGGAAAATATCCTTAACTAATTATCAGAACAAAATCTTTTTCTTGATCATCTCTGAACTGTCTCTAAAAAATATTCTGAAAAAAAGTATCAGAACTATATCTTTGTCTTGATCGTCTCTGAATCGTCTCTTGAAAATATCCTGAACTAAGTATCAGAACTAGATTTTTGTCTTGATCGTTTCTAAATTGTCTCTAGAAGATATCCTGAACTAAGTATCATAACAGGATCTCTGTCTTGATCTTTTCTAAATTGTCTTTGGAAAATGTATTGAACTAAGTATCATAACTAGATCTTTGTCTTGATCATTTCTAAATTGTCTCTGGAAAATATCCTCAACTAAGTATTAGAACTAGATCTTTGTCTTGCTCATTTCTGAACTGTCTCTGGAAAATATTCTGAACTAAGTATCAGAACTAGATCTTTGTCTTGATCGTCTCTGAACTATCTCAGGAAAATATCTTGAACTAAGTATCAGAACTAGATCTTTGTCTTGATCGTTTCTGAACTGTCTCTGGAAAATATCCTGAACTAGATCTTTATCTTGATCGTTTATGAACTATCTCTGGAATATATACTCAATTGAGTATCAGAACTAGATCTTTATCTTGATCATTTCTAAACTGTCTCTAGAACATATCTTGAACTAAGTATCAGAACTAGATCTTTGTCTTGATCATTTCTGAACTGTCTCTGGAAATTATCCTGAACTAATATCAGAACAAGATTTTTGTCTTGATCGTCTATGAACCGTCTATGGAAAGTATCCTGAACTAAGTATCAGAACTTGATCTTATTCTTTCTCGTTTCTGAACTGTCTCTGGAAAATATCGTTAACTAATTATCAGAACCAGATCTTTTTCATGATCATCTCTGAACTGTCTCTAAAAAATATTATGAACAAAGTATCAGAACTATATCTTTGTCTTGATTGTCTCTGAATTGTCTCTGGAAAATATCATGAACTAAGTATCAGAACTAGATTTTTGTCTTGATTGTTTCTAAATTGTCTCTGGAAGATATCCTAAACTAAGTATCATAACTTGATCTTTGTCTTGATCTTTTTTGAACTGTCTCTGGAAAATATCCTGAACTAAGTATCAAAACTAGATCTTTGTCTTGATCCTTTCTGAAGTGTCTATGGATAATATCCTAAACTAAGTATCAGAACTAGATCTTTTTCTTGATAGTTTCTAAACTGTCTCTGGAAAATATCCTGAATTGAGTAACATAACTAGATCTTTGTCTTGATCATTTCTGAACTGTCTCTGGAAAATATCCTCAACTAAGTATCAGAACTAGATCTTTGTCTTGCTTGTTTCTGAATTGTCTCTTGAAAATATCCTTAACTAAGTATCAGAACTAGATCTTTGCCTTTCTCATTTCTGAACTGTCTCTGGAAAATATACTAAACGAAATATCAGAACTAGATATTTGTCTTCATTGTGTCTTAACTATCTCTAGAAAATATCCTGAACTAAGTATCAGAACCAGATCTTTGTCTTGAACGTTTCCAAACTGTCTCTTGAAAATATCCTGAACTAAGTATCATAACTAGATCTTTGTCTTGATCATTTCTCAACTATCGCAAGAAAATATCCTCAACTAAGTATCAGAACTAGATCTATGTCTTGCTGGTTTCTGAACTGTCTCTGGATATTATTTTGAACTAAGTATCAGAACTAGATCTTTGTCTTGATCATTTCTGAACTGACTCTGGAAATTATTCTGAACTAAGTATCAGAACAAGATCTTTGTCTTGATCGTCTATGAACCGTCTATGGAATGTATCCTGAACTAAGTATTAGAACTAGATCTTTGTCTTTCTTGTTTCTGAACTTTCTCTGGAAAATATCCTTAACTAATTATCAGAACCAGATCTTTTTCTTGATCATCTTTGAACTGTCTCAGGAAAATATTTTGAACAAAGTATCAGAGCTATATCTTTGTCTTGATTGTCTTTGAATTGTCTCTGGAAAATATCCTGAACTAAGTATTAGAACTAGATTTTTGTCTTGATCGTTTCTAAACTGTCTCTGGAAGTTATCCTGAACTAAGTATCATAACTAGATCTTTGTCTTGATCCTTTCTGAACTGTCTCTGGAAAATATCCTGAACTAAGTATTAGAACTAGATCTTTGTCTTGATCTTTTCTAAACTGCATCTGGAAAATGTATTGAACTAAGTATACTAACTAGATCTTTGTCTTGATCATTTCTGAACTGTCTCTACAAAATATCCTCAACTAAGTATCAGAACTAGATCTATGTCTTGCTGGTTTCTGAAATGTCTCTGGAAATTATTTTGAACTAAGTATCAGAACTAGATCTTTGTCTTGATCATTTCTGAACTGTCTCTGGAAATTATTCTGAACTAAGTATCAGAACAAGATCTTTGTAGTGATCGTCTATGAACCGTCTATGGAAAGTATCATGAACTAAGTATCAGAACTTGATCTTATTCTTTCTCGTTTCTGAAATGTCTCTGGAAAATATCCTTAACTAATTATCAGAACCAGATCTTTTTCTTGATCATCTCTGAACTGTCTCTAAAAAATATTCTGAACAAAGTATCAGAACTATATCTTTGTCTTGATCGTCTCTGAATTGTCTCTGGAAAATATCCTGAACTAAGTATCAGAACTAGATTTTTGACTTGATCATTTCTAAATTGTCTCTGGAAGATATCCTGAACTAAGTATCATAACTTGATCTTTGTCTTTATCTTTTCTGAACTGTCTCTGGAAAATATCCTGAACTAAGTATCAAAACTAGATCTTTGTCTTGATCCTTTCTGAACTGTCTCTGGAAAATATTCTGAACTAAGTTTCAGAACTAGATCTTTGTCTTGATCGTCTCTGAACTGTCTCAGGAAAATATCTTGAACTAATTATCAGAACTAGATCTTTGTCTTTATCTTTTCTGAACTGTCTCTGGAAAATATTCTGAACTAAGTATCAGAACTAGATCTTTATCTTGATCGTTTATGAACTATCTCTGGAATATATACTCAATTGAGTATCAGAACTAGATCTTTATCTTGATCATTTCTGAACTGTATCTAGAACATATCTTGAACTAAGTATCAGAACTAGATCTTTGTCTTGATCGTTTCTAAATATCTTTGGAAAATATCCTCAACTAAGTATCAAAACTAGATCTTTGTCTTGATCCTTGTTGAACTGTCTCTGGAAAATATCTTGAACTAAGTATCTGAACTAGATCATTGTCTTGATCGTTTTTGAACTGTCTCTGGAAAATATCTTGAACTAAGTATCTGAAATAGATCTTTTTCTTGATCTTTTTCTGAACTGCCTTTGGAAAATATCTTGAACTAAGTATCAGAACTATATCTTTCTCTTGATTGTTTCTGAACTATCTCTGGAAAATATCCTGAACTAAGTATCAGAAATAGATCTTTGTCTTTCTCGTTTCTTAATTTTCTCCTGAAAATATCCTGAACTAATTATCAGAACTTGATCTTTGTCTTTATCATCTCTGAACTGTCTCTAGAAAATATCCTGAACTAATTATCAGAACCAGATCTTTGTCTTGATCATCTCTGAACTGTCTCTTGAAAATATTCTGAACAAAGTATCATAACTATATCTTTGTCTTGATCGTCTCTGAATTGTCTCTGGAAAATATACTGAACTAAGTATCAGAACTAGATCTTTGTCTTGATCTTTTCTAAACTGTATCTGGAAAATATCCTGAACTAAGTATCAGAACGAGATCTTTGTCTTGATCCTTTCTGAAGTGTTTATGGTAAATATCCTGAACTAAGTATCAGAACTAGATCTTTTTCTTGATCGTTTCTAAACTGTCTCTGGAAAATATCCTGAATTGAGTATCATAACTAGATCTTTGTCTTGATCATTTCTGAACTGTCTCTAGAAAATATCCTCAACTAAGTATCATAACTAGATCTTTGTCTTGCTTGTTTCTGAATTGTCTCTGGAAAATATCCTGAACTAAGTATCAGAACTAGATCTTTGTCTTGATCGTCTCTGAAGTATCATTGGAAAATATCTTGAACTAAGTACATAATTATATCTTTGTCTTGATCGTTTCTGAACTGTCTCTGGAAAATATCATGAACTAAGTATCAAAACTAGATCTTTGTCTTGATCGTTTCTGAACTGTCTCTTGAAAATATCATGAACTAAATATCATAACTTGATTTTTGTCTTGATCGTTTCTAAATTGTATCTAGAAGATATCCTGAACTAAGTATCATAACTAGAGTTTTGTCTTGATCCTTTCTGAACTGTCTCTGGAAAATATCCTGAACTAAGTATTAGAACTAGATCTTTGTCTTGATCTTTTCTAAACTGTCTCTGGAAAATGTATTGAACAAAGTATCATAACTAGATCTTTGTCTTGATTATTTATGAACTGTCTGTGGAAAATATCCTCAACTAAGTATTTGAACTAGATCTTTGTCTTGCTCTTTTCTGAACTGGCTCTGGAAATTATTCTGAACTAAGTATCAGAACAAGATCTTTGTCTTGATCGTCTTTAATATGTCTATGGTAAGTATCATGAACTAAGTATCAGAACTAGATCTTTGTCTGGCTCATATCTGAACTGTCTATGGAAAATATCCTTAACTAATTATTAGAACCAGATCTTTTTCTTGATCATCTCTGAACTGTCTCTGGAAAATATTCTGAACTAAGTATCAGAACTAGATCTTTGTCTTGATCATCTCTGAACTGTCTCAGGAAAATTACCTGAACTAAGTATCCGAACTAGATCTTTGACTTGATCGTTTCTGAATTGTCTCTGGAAAATATCCTGAACTAAGTATCAGAACTAGATCTTTATCTTGATCGTTTATGAACTATCTCTGGAATATATACTCAATTGAATATAAGAACTAGATCTTTATCTTGATCATTTCTGAACTGTCTCTAGAACATATCTTGAACTAAGTATCCGAACTAGATCTTTATCTTGATCGTTTCGAAATTATCTTTGGAAAATATCCTCAACTAAGTATCAAAACTGGATCTTTGTCTTGATCCTTGTTGAACTGTCTCTGGAAACAATCTTGAACTAAGTATCTGAAATAGATCTTTGTCTTGATCTTTTTCTGAACTGTCTTTGGAAAATGTCTTGAACTAAGTATCAGAACTAGATCTTTGTCTTGATTATTTCTGAACTATCTTTGGAAAATATCCTGAACTAAGTATCTGGAATAGATCTTTGTATTTCTCGTTTCCGAATTGTCTCCTGAAAATATCCTGAACTAATTATCAGAACCAGATCTTTGTCTTGATCATCTCTGAACTGTCTCTGGAAAATATTCTGAACAAAGTATCAGAACTATATCTTTGTCTTGATCATCTCTGAATTGTCTCTGGAAAATATACTGAACTAAGTATCAGAACTAGATCTTTGTCTTGATCTTTTCTGAACTGTCTCTAGAAAATATCCTGAACTAAGTATCAGAACTAGATCTTTGTCTTGATCCTTTCTGAAGTGTCTATGGTAAATATCCTGAACTAAGTATCAGAACTAGATCTTTTTCTTGATCGTTTCTAAACTGTCTCTGGAAAATATCCTGAATTGAGTATCATAACTATATCTTTGTCTTGATCATTTTTGAACTGTCTTTGGAAAATATACTCAACTAAGTATCAGAACTAGATCTTTGTCTTGCTTGTTTCTGAATTGTCTCTGTAAAATATCCTGAACTAAGTATCAGAACTAAATCTTTGCCTTTCTCGTTTCTGAACTGTCTTTGGAAAATATACTAAACTAAATATCAGAACTAGATATTTGTCTTCATTGTCTCTGAACTATCTCTAGAAAATATCCTGAACTAAGTATCAAAACTAGATCTTTGTCTTGATCGTTTCCAAACTGTCTCTGGAAAATATCCTGAACTATGTATCATAACTAGATCTTTGTCTTGATCATTTCAAAACTGTCTCTAGAAAATATCCTCTACTAAGTATCAGAACTAGATCTATGTCTTGCTAGTTTCTGAACTGTCTCTGGAAATTATATTGAACTAAGTATCAGAACCAGATCTTTGTCTTGATCATTTCTGAACTGTCTCTGGAAATTATTCTGAACTAAGTATCAGAACAAGATCTTTGTCTTGATCGTCTATGAACCGTCTATGGAAAGTATCCTGAACTAAGTATCAGAACTAGATCTTTGTCTTTCTCGTTTCTGAACTGTCTCTGGAAAATATCCTTAACTAATTATCAGAACCAGATCTTTTTCTTGATCACCTCTGAACTGTCTCTGGAAAATATTATGAACAAAGTATCAGAACTATATCTTTGTCTTGATCGTCTCTGAATTGTCTCTGGAAAATATCCTGAACTAAGTATCAGAACTAGAATTTTGTCTTGATCGTTTCTAAATTGTCTCTGGAAGATATCCTGAACTAAGTATCATATCAAGATCTTTGTCTTGATCCTTTCAGAACTGTCTCTGGAAAATATCCTGAACTAAGTATTAGAAATAGATCTTTGTCTTGATCTTTTCTAAACTGTCTCTGGAAAATGTATTGAACTAAGTATCATAACTAGATCTTTGTCTTGATCATTTCTGAACTGTCTCTGGAAAATATCCTCAACTAAGTATCAGAACTAGATCTTTGTCTTGCTCATTTCTGAACTGTCTCTGAAATTATTGTGAACTAAGTATCAGAACAAGATCTTTGTCTTGATCGTCTCTAAACTGTCTATGGAAAGTATCCTGAACTAAGTATCAAAACTATATCTTTTTCTTGCTCATATCTGAACTGTCTCTGGAAAATATCCTTAAGTAATTATCAGAACCAAATCTTTTTCTTGATCATCTCTGAACTGTCTCTGGAAAATATCCTTAACAAAGTATCAGAACTAGATCATTTCCTTTATCGTTTCTGAACTGTCTCTGGAAAATATCCTGAACTAATTATCAGAACTAGATCTTTGTCTTGATCATCTCTTAACTGTCTCTAGGAAAATATCCTGAACTAATTATAAGAACCAGATCTTTGTTTTGATCATCTCTGAATTATCTCTGGGAAATATCCTGAACTAAGTATCAGAAATAGATCTTTGTCTTGAACATCTCTGAATTATCTCTGGAAAATATCCTAATCTAAGTAATAGAATAAGATCTTTGTCTTGATCGTTTCTGAACTGTCTCTGGAAAATATCCTGAACTAAGTATCAGAACTAGATCTTTGTATTGATCTTTTCTGAACTGTCTCTAGAAAATATCCTGAATTAAGTATCAAAAATAGATCTTTGTCTTGATCCTTTCTGAAGTGTCTCTGGAAAATATCCTCAATTAAGTATCAGAACTAGATCTTTATCTTGCTTGTTTCTTAATTGTCTCTGGAAAATATCCTGAACTAAGTATCAGAACTAGATCTTTGTCTTGCTCGTTTTTGAACTGTCTCTGGAAAATATACTAAATTAAATATCAGAACTAGATATTTGTCTTGATTGTCTCTGAACTATCTCTAGAAAATATCCTGAACTAAGTATAAGAACTAGATCTTTGTCTTAATCATTTCCAAACTATCTCTAGAAAATATCCTCAACTAAGTATTAGAACTAGATCTATGTCTTGCTGGTTTCTGAACTAAGTATTATAACTAGATCTTTGTCTTGATCGTCTCTGAACCGTTTATAGAAAATATCCTGAACTAAGTATCAGAACTAGATCTTTGTCTTGATCATGTCTGAACTGTGTATGGAAAATATTATTAACTAAGTATCATAATTAGATATTTGTCTTGATCGTTTCTGAGCTGTCTCTGGAAAATAAACTTAACTAAGTATCAAAACTAGATCTTTGTCTTGATCGTTTCTCAACTGTCTCAGGAAAATATCCTGAACTAAGTATCAAAACTAGATCTTTGTCTTGATCGTTTCTAAACTGTCTCTGGAAAATATCTTGAACTAAGTATCATAACTAGATCTTTATCTTGATCATTTCTGAACTGTCTCAAGAAAATATCCTCAACTAAGTATCAGAACTAGATATTTGTCTTGCTTGTTTCTGAACTGTCTCTGGAAAATATCATGAACTAAGTATCAGAACTAGATATTTGTCTTGATCATTTCTAAACTGTCTTTGGAAAATATCCTGAACTAAGTATCATAACTTGATCTTTGTCTTGATCTTTTCTAAACTGTCTCTGGAAAATATCCTGAACTAAGTATCAAAACTAGATCTTTGTCTTGATCCTTTCTGAAGTGTCTATGGATAATTTCTGAACTAAGTTTCAGAACTAGATCTTTTTCTTGATAGTTTCTAAACTGTCTTTGGAAAATATCCTGAATTGAGTATCATAACTAGATCTTTGTCTTGATCATTTTTGAACTGTCTCTGGAAAATATCCTCAACTAAGTATCAGAACTAGATCTTTGTCTTGCTTGTTTCTGAATTGTCTTTTGAAAATATCCTGAACTAAGTATCAGAACTAGATCTTTGCCTTTCTCATTTCTGAACAGTCTCTGGAAAATATACTAAACTAAATATCAGAACTAGATATTTGTCTTCATTGTGTCTAAACTATCTCTATAACATATCCTGAACTAAGTATCAGAACTAGATCTTTGTCTTGAACGTTTCCAAATTGTCTCTGGAAAATATCCTGAACTAAGTATCATAACTAGATCTATGTCTTGCTAGTTTCTGAACTGTCTCTAGAAATTCTTTTTAACTAAGTATCAGAACTAGATCTTTGTCTTGATCATTTCTGAACTGAGTCTGGAAATTATTCTGATCTAAGTATCAGAACAACATCTTTGTCTTGATCATCTATGAACCATCTATGGAATGTATCCTGAACTAAGTATACGAACTAGATCTTGGTCTTTCTCGTTTCTGAACTGTCTCTGGAAAATATCCTTAACTAATTATCAGAACCAGATCTTTTTATTAATAATCTTTGAACTGTCTCAGGAAAGTATTTTGAACAAAGTATCAGAACTATATCTTTGTCTTGATTGTCTTTGAATTGTCTCTGGAAAATCTCCTGAACTAAGTTTTAGAACTAGATTTTTGTCTTGATTGTTTCTAAATTGTCTCTGGAAGATATCCTGAACTAAGTATACAAATTAGATCTTTGTCTTGATCCTTTCTGAACTGTCTCAGGAAAATATCCTGAACTAAGTATTAGAACTAGATCTTTGTCTTGATCTTTTCTAAACTGTCTTTGGAAAATGTATTGAACTAAGTATCATAACTAAATCTTTGTCTTGATCATTTCTGAACAGTCTCTAGAAAATATCTTTAACTAAGTATCAGAACTAGATCTATGTCTTGCTGGTTTCTGAAATGTCTCTGGAAATTATTTTGAACTTTGTATCAGAACTAGATCTTTGTCTTGATCATTTCTGAACTGTCTCTGGAAATTATTCTGAACTAATTATCAGAACAAGATCTTTGTCTTGATCGTTTATGAATCGTCTATGGAAAGTATCCTGAACTAAATATCAGAACTTGATCTTATTCTTTCTCGTTTCTGAACTGTCTCTGGAAAATATCCTTAACTAATTATCAAAACCAGATCTTTTTCTTGATCATCTCTGAACTATCTCTAAAAAATATTCTGAACAAAGTATCAGAACTATATCTTTGTCTTGATCGTCTCTGAATTGTCTCTTGAAAATATCCTGAACTAAGTATCAGAACTAGATTTTTGACTTGATCGTTTCTAAATTGTCTCTGGAAGATATCCTGAACTAAGTATCGTAACTAGATCTTTGTCTTGATCTTTTCTAAACTGTCTTTGGAAAATGTCTTGAACTAAGTATCATAACTAGATCTTTGTCTTGATCATTTCTAAATTGTCTCTGGAAAATATCCTCAACTAAGTATTAGAACTAGATCTTTGTCTTGCTCATTTCTGAACTGTCTCTGGAAAATATTCCGAACTAAGTATCAGAACTAGATCTTTGTCTTGATCGTCTCTGAACTGTCTCAGGAAAATATCTTGAACTAAGTATCAGAACTAGATCTTTGTCTTTATCGTTTCTGAACTGTCTCTGGAAAATATCCTGAACTAAGTACATAACTAGATCTTTATCTTGATCGTTTATGAACTATCTCTGGAATATATACTCAATTGAGTATCAGAACTAGATCTTTATCTTGATCATTTCTGAACTGTATCTAGAACATATCTTGAACTAAGTATCAGAACTAGATCTTTGTCTTGATCGTTTCTAAATATCTTTGGAAAATATCCTCAACTAAGTATCAAAACTAGATCTTTGTCTTGATCCTTGTTGAACTGTCTCTGGAAAATATCTTGAACTAAGTATCTGAACTAGATCATTGTCTTGATCGTTTTTTAACTGTCTCTGGAAAATATCTTGAACCAAGTATCTGAAATAGATCTTTTTCTTGATCTTTTTCTGAACTGCCTTTGGAAAATATCTTGAACTAAGTATCAGAACTATATCTTTGTCTTGATTGTTTCTGAACTATCACTGGAAAATATCCTGAACTAAGTATCAGAAATAGATCTTTGTCTTTCTCGTTTCTTAATTGTCTCCTGAAAATATCCTGAACTAATTATGAGAACTTGATCTTTGTCTTTATCATCTCTGAACTGTTTCTAGAAAATATCCTGAACTAATTATCAGAACCAGATCTTTGTCTTGATCATCTCTGAACTGTCTCTGGAAAATATTCTGAACAAAGTATCATAACTATATCTTTGTCTTGATCGTCTCTGAATTGTCTCTGAAAAATATATTGAACTAAGTATCAGAACTAGATCTTTGTCTTGATCTTTTCTAAACTGTATCTGGAAAATATCCTGAACTAAGTATCAGAACGAGATCTTTGTCTTGATCCTTTCTGAAGTGTCTATGGTAAATATCCTGAACTAAGTATCAGAACTAGATCTTTTTCTTGATCATTTCTAAACTGTCTCTGGAAAATATCCTGAATTGAGTATCATAACTAGATCTTTGTCTTGATCATTTCTGAACTGTCTCTAGAAAATATCCTCAACTAAGTATCATAACTAGATCTTTGTCTTGCTTGTTTCTGAATTGTCTCTGGAAAACATCCTGAACTAAGTATCAGAACTAGATCTTTGCCTTTCTCGTTTCTGAACTGTCTTTGGAAAATATACTAAACTAAATATCAAAACTAGATATTTGTATTCATTGTCTCTGAACTATCTCTAGAAAATATCCTGAACTAAGTATCAGAACTAGATCTTTGTCTTGATCATTTCCAAACTGTCTCTGGAAAATATCCTGAACTAAGTATCATAACTAGATCTTTGTCTTGATCATTTCTGAAACGTCTCTAGAAAATATCCTCTACTAAGTATCGGAACTAGATCTATGTCTTGCTGGTTTCTGAACTGTCTCTGGAAATTATTTTGAACTAAGTATCAGAACCAGATCTTTGTCTTGATCATTTATGAATTGTCTCTGGAAATTATTCTGAACTAAGTAACAGAACAAGATCTTTGTCTTGATCGTCTATAAACTGTCTATGGAAAGTATCCTGAACTAAGTATCAGAATTAGATCTTAGTCTTTCTCATTTCTGAACTGTCTCTGGAAAATATCCTTAACTAATTATCAGAACCAAATCTTTTTCTTGATCACCTCTGAACTGTCTCTGGAAAATATTCCTAACAAAGTATCAGAACTATATCTTTGTCTTGATCGTCTCTGAATTGTCGCTGGAAAATATCCTGAACTAAGTATCAGAACAAGAATTTTGTCTTGATCGTTTCTAAATTGTCTCTGAAAGATATCCTGAACTAAGTATCATAACTAGATCTTTGTCTTGATCCTTTCAGAACTGTCTCTGGAAAATATCCTGAACTAAGTATTAGAACTAGATCTTTGTCTTGATCTTTTCTAAACTGTCTCTGGAAAATGTATTGAACTAAGTATCATAACTAGATCTTTGTCTTGATCATTTCTGAACTGTCTCTGGAAAATATCCTCAACTAAGTATCAGAACTAGATCTTTGTCTTGCTCATTTCTGAACTGTGTCTGGAAATTATTGTGAACTAAGTATCAGAACAAGATCTTTGTTTTGATCGTCTATAAACTGTCTATGGAAAGTATCCTGAACTAAATATCAAAACTAGATCTTTGTCTTGCTCATATCTGAACTGTCTCTGGAAAATATCCTTAAGTAATTATCAGAACCAGATCTTTTTCTTGATCATCTCTGAACTGTCTCTGGAAAATATCCTGAACTAAGTATCAGAACTAGATCATCGTCTTTATCGTTTCTCAACTGTCTCTGGAAAATATCCTAAACTAATTATCAGAACTAGATCTTTGTCTTGATCATCTCTGAACTGTCTCTGGGAAAATATCCAGAACTAATTATAAGAACCAGATCTTTGTCTTGATCATCTTTGAACTATCTCTGGAAAATATCCTGAACTAAGTATCAGAAATAGATCTTTGTCTTGAACGTCTCTGAATTGTCTCTAGAAAATATCCTAAACTAAGTAATAGAATTAGATCTTTGTCTTGATCGTTTCTGAACTGTCTCTGGAAAATATCCTGAACTAAGTATCAAAACTAGATCTTTGTCTTGATCTTTTCTGAACTGTCTCTGGAAAATATCCTGAACTAAGTATCAGAACTAGATCTTTGTCTTGATCCTTTCTGAAGTGTCTCTGGAAAATATCCTGAACTAAGTATCAGAACTAGATCTTTGTCTTGATCGTTTCTAAACTATCTCTGGAAAATGTCCGGAATTAAGTATCATAACTAGATCTTTGTCTTGATCATTTCTGATCTGTCTCTGGAAAATATCCTCAACTAAGTATCAGAACTAGATCTTTGTCTTGCTTGTTTCTTAATTGTCTCTGGAAAATATCCTGAACTAAGTATAAGAACTAGATCTTTGTCTTGCTTGTTTCTGAACTGTCTCTAGAAAATATACTAAACTAAATATCAGAACTAGATATTTGTCTTGATTATCTCTAAACTATCTCTAGAAAATATCCTGAACTAAGTATAAGAACTAGATCTATGTCTTAATCGTTTCCAAACTATCTCTGGTAAATATCCTTAACTATGTATCAGAACTAGATCTATGTCTTGCTGGTTTCTGAACTGTCTCTGTACTAAGTATCAGAACTAGATCTTTGTCTTGATCGTCTTTGAACCGTCTATAGAAAATATCCTGAACTAAGTATCAGAACTAGATCTTTGTCTTGATCGTGTCTGAACTGTGTATGGAAAATATTATGAACTAAGTATCATAATTAGATATTTGTCTTGATCGTTTCTGAGCTGTCTCTGGAAAATAAACTTAACTAAGTATCAGAACGAGATCTTTGTCTTGATCGTTTCTCAACTGTCTCTGGAAAATATCTTGAACTAAGTATCAAAACTAGATCTTTGTCTTGATCGTTTCTAAACTGTCTCTGGAAAATATCCTGAACTAAGTATCATAACTAGATCTTTATCTTGATCATTTCTGAACTGTCTCAAGAAAATATGCTAAACTAAGTATCAGAACTAGATATTTGTCTTGCTTGTTTCTGAACTGTCTCTAGAAAATATCATGAACTAAGTATCAGAACTAGATATTTTTCTTGATCATTTCTAAACTGTCTCTGGAAAATATCCTGAATTAAGTATCAGAACTATATCTTTGTCTTGATCGTTTCTGAACTGTCTTTGGAAAATATCCTCAACTAAGTGTTATAACTAAATCTTTGTCTTGATCGTTTCTGAACTGTCTCTGGAAATTATTTTGAACTAAGTATCAGAACTAGATCTTTGTCTTGATCGTCTCTGAAGTGTCATTGGAAAATATCCTGAACTAAGTACATAATTATATCTTTGTCTTTATCGTTTCTGAACTGTCTCTGGAAAATATCATGAACTAAGTATCAAAACTAGATCTTTTTCTTGATCATTTCTGAACTGTCTCTTGAAAATATCATGAACTAAATATCATAACTTGATTTTTCTCTTGATCATTTCTAAATTGTATCTGGAAGATATCCTGAACTAAGTATCATAACTAGAGTTTTGTCTTGATCCTTTCTGAACTGTCTATGGAAAATATGCTGAACTAAGTATTAGAACTAGATCTTTGTCTTGATCTTTTCTAAACTGTCTCTGGAAAATGTATTGAACAAAGTATCATAACTAGATCTTTGTCTTGATTATTTATGAACTGTCTGTGGAAAATATCCTCAACTAAGTATCAGAATAAGATCTTTGTCTTGCTCTTTTCTGAACTGGCTCTGGAAATTATTCTGAACTAAGTATCAGAACAAGATCTTTGTCTTGATCGTCTTTAATCTGTCTATGGTAAGTATCATGAACTAAGTATCAGAACTAGATCTTTGTCTTGCTCATATCTGAACTGTCTCTGGAAAATATCCTTAACTAATTATTAGAACCAGATCTTTTTCTTGATCATCTCTGATCTGTCTCTGGAAAATATTCTGAACTAAGTATCAGAACTAGATCTTTGTCTTGATCATCTCTGAACAGTCTCAGGAAAATTACCTGAACTAAGTATCCGAACTAGATCTTTGACTTGATCGTTTCTGAATTGTCTCTGGAAAATATCCTGAACTAAGTATCAGAACTAGATCTTTATCTTGATCGTTTATGAACTATCTCTGGAATATATACTCAATTGAGTATAAGAACTAGATCTTTATCTTGATCATTTCTGAACTGTCTCTAGAACAAATCTTGAACTAAGTATCCGAACTAGATCTTTATCTTGATCGTTTCTAAATTATCTTTGGAAAATATCCTCAACTAAGTATCAAAACTAGATCTTTGTCTTGATCCTTGTTGAACTGTCTCTGGAAAATATCTTGAACTAAGTATCTGAAATAGATCTTTGTCTTGATCTTTTTCTGAACTGTCTTTGGAAAATATCTTGAACTAAGTATCAGAACTAGATCTTTGTCTTGATTGTTTCTGAACTATCTTTGGAAAATATCCTGAACTAAGTATCTGAAATAGATCTTTGTCTTTCTCGTTTCCGAATTGTCTCCTGAAAATATCCTGAACTAATTATCAGAACCAGATCTTTGTCTTGATCATCTCTGAACTGTCTCTGGAAAATATTCTGAACAAAGTATCAGAACTATATCTTTGTCTTGATCATCTCTGAATTGTCTCTGGAAAATATATTGAACTAAGTATCAGAACTAGATCTTTGTCTTGATCTTTTCTGAACTGTCTCTAGAAAATATCCTGAACTAAGTATCAGAACTAGATCTTTGTCTTGATCCTTTCTGAAGTGTCTATGGTAAATATCCTGAACTAAGTATCATAACTAGATCTTTTTCTTGATCGTTTCTAAACTGTCTCTGGAAAATATCCTGAATGTAGTATCATAACTATATCTTTGTCTTGATCATTTTTGAACTGTCTTTGGAAAATATCCTCAACTAAGTATCAGAACTAGATCTTTGTCTTGCTTGTTTCTGAATTGTCTCTGTAAAATATCTTGAACTAAGTATCAGAACTAAATCTATGCCTTTCTCGTTTCTGAACTATCTTTAGAAAATATACTAAACTAAATATCAGAACTAGATATTTGTCTTCATTGTCTCTGAACTATCTCTAGAAAATATCCTGAACTAAGTATCAGAACTAGATCTTTGTCTTGATCGTTTCCAAACTGTCTCTGGAAAATATCCTGAACTATGTATCATAACTAGATATTTGTCTTGATCATTTCTGAACTGTCTCTAGAAAATATCCTCTACTAAGTATCAGAACTAGATCTATGTCTTGCTAGTTTCTGAACTGTCTCTGGAAATTATTTTGAACTAAGTATCAAAACCAGATCTTTATCTTGATCATTTCTGAACTGTCTCTGGAAATTATTTTGAACTAAGTATCAGAACAAGATCTTTGTCTTGATCGTCTATGAACCGTCTATGGAAAGTATCCTGAACTAAGTATCAGAACTAGATCTTTGTCTTTCTCGTTTCTGAACTGTCTCTGGAAAATATCCTTAACTAATTATCAGAACCAGATCTTTTTCTTGATCACCTCTGAACTGTCTCTGGAAAATATTATGAACAAAGTATCAGAACTATATCTTTGTCTTGATCGTCTCTGAATTGTCTCTGGAAAATATCCTGAACTAAGTATCAGAACTAGAATTTTGTCTTGATCGTTTCTAAATTGTCTCTGGAAGATATCCTGAACTAAGTATCATATCAAGATCTTTGTCTTGATCCTTTCAGAACTGTCTCTGGAAAATATCCTGAACTAAGTATTAGAAATAGATCTTTGTCTTGATCTTTTCTAAACTATCTCTGGAAAATGTATTGAACTAAGTATCATAACTAGATCTTTGTCTTGATCATTTCTGAACTGTCTCTGGAAATTATTGTGAACTAAATATCAGAACAAGATCTTTGTCTTGATCGTCTCTAAACTGTCTATGGAAAGTATCCTGAACTAAGTATCAAAACTATATCTTTTTCTTGCTCATATCTGAACTGTCTCTGGAAAATATCCTTAAGTAATTATCAGAACCAAATCTTTTTCTTGATCATCTCTGAACTGTCTCTGGAAAATATCCTTAACAAAGTATCAGAACTAGATCATTTCCTTTATCGTTTTTGAACTGTCTTTGGAAAATATCCTGAACTAATTATCAAAACTAGATCTTTGTCTTGATCATCTCTTAACTGTCTCTGGGAAAATATCCTGAACTAATTATAAGAACCAGATCTTTGTCTTGATCATCTCTGAATTATCTCTGGAAAATATCCTGAACTAAGTATCAGAAATAGATCTTTGTCTTGAACATCTCTGAATTGTCTCTGGAAAATATCCTAAACTAAGTAATAGAATTAGATCTTTGTCTTGATCGTTTCTGAACTGTCTCTGGAAAATATCCTGAACTAAGTATCAGAACTAGATCTTTGTATTGATCTTTTCTGAACTGTCTCTAGAAAATATCCTGAACTAAGTATCAAAAATAGATCTTTGTCTTGATCCTTTCTGAAGTGTCTCTGGAAAATATCCTCAATTAAGTATCAGAACTATATCTTTATCTTGCTTGTTTCTTAATTGTCTCTGGAAAATATCCTGAACTAAGTATCAGAACTAGATCTTTGTCTTGCTCGTTTCTGAACTGTCTCTGGAAAATATACTAAATTAAATATCAGAACTAGATATTTGTCTTGATTGTCTCTGAACTATCTCTAGAAAATATCCTGAACTAAGTATAAGAACTAGATCTTTGGCTTAATCATTTCCAAACTATCTCTAGAAAATATCCTCAACTAAGTATTAGAACTAGATCTATGTCTTGTTGGTTTCTGAACTGTCTCTGGAAATTATTTTGAACTAAGTATCAGAACTAGATCTTTGTCTTGATCGTCTCTGAACCGTTTACAGAAAATATCCTGAACTAAGTATCAGAACTATATCTTTGTCTTGATCATGTCTGAACTGTGTATGGAAAATATTATTAACTAAGTATCATAATTAGATATTTGTCTTGATCGTTTCTGAGCTGTCTCTGGAAAATAAACTTAACTAAGTATCAAAACTAGATCTTTGTCTTGATCGTTTCTCAACTGTCTCTGGAAAATATCCTGAACTAAGTATCAAAACTAGATCTTTGTCTTGATCGTTTCTAAACTGTCTCTGGAAAATACCTTGAACTAAGTATCATAACTAGATCTTTATCTTGATCATTTCTGAACTGTCTCAAGAAAATATCCTCAACTAAGTATCAGAACTAGATATTTGTCTTGCTTGTTTCTGAACTGTCTCTGGAAAATATCATGAACTAAGTATCAGAACTAGATATTTGTCTTGATCATTTCTAAACTGTCTCTGGAAAATATCCTGAACTAAGTATCAGAACTATATCTTTGTCTTGATCGTTTCTGAACTGTCTTTGGAAAATATCCTCTACTAAGTGTCATAACTAGATCTTTGTCTTGATCGTTTCTGAACTATCTCTGGAAATTATTCTGAACTAAGTATCAGAACAATATCTTTGTCTTGATCGTCTTTAATCTGTCTATGGTAAGTATCATGAACTAAGTATCAGAACTAGATCTTTGTCTTGCTCATATCTGAACTGTCTCTGGAAAATATCCCTAACTAATTATTAGAACCAGATCTTTTTCTTGATCATCTCTGAACTGTCTCTGGAAAATATCCTAAACTAAGTAATAGAATTAGATCTTTGTCTTGATCGTTTCTGAACTGTCTCAGGAAAATTACCTGAACTAAGTATCAGAACTAGATCTTTGACTTGATCGTTTCTGAACTGTCTATGGAAAATATCCTGAACTAAGTATCAGAACTAGATCTTTGTCTTGATCGTTTATGAACTATCTCTGGAATATATACTCAACTGAGTATCAGAACTAGATCTTTATCTTGGTCATTTCTGAACTGTCTCTAGAACATATCCTTAACTAAGTATCAGAACTAGATCTTTGTCTTGATCGTTTCTAACTTATCTTTGGAAAAATATCCTCAACTAAGTATCAAAACTAGATCTTTGTCTTGATCCTTGTTGAACTGTCTCTGGAAAATATCCTGAACTAAGTATCTTAACTAGATCATTGTCTTAATCTTTGTTGAACTGTCTCTGGAAAATATCCTGAACTAAGTATCTGAAATAGATCTTTGTCTTGATCTTTCTCTGAACTGTGTCTGGAAAATATCTTGAACTAAGTATCAGAACTAGATCTTTGTCTTGATTGTTTATGAACTATCTTTGGAAAATATCCTGAACTAAGTATCAGAAATAGATCTTTGAATTTCTCGTTTCTGAACTGTCTTTGGAAAATATCCTGAACTAATTATCAGAACTAGATCTTTGTCTTTATCATCTCTGAATTGTCTTTGGAAAATATCATGAACTAAGTATCAGAACTAGATCTTTGTCTTGATCCTTTCTGAAGTGTCTATGGTAAATATCCTGAACTAAGTATCAAAACTAGATCTTTTTATTGATCGTTTCTAAACTGTCTCTAGAAAATATCCTGAATTGAGTATCATAACTAGATCCTTGTCTTGATCAATTCAGAACTGTCTCTAGAAAATATCCTCAACTAAGTATCAGAACTAGATCTTTGTCTTGCTTGTTTCTGAATTGTCTCTGGAAAATATCCTGAAGTAAGTATCAGAACTAGATCTTTGCATTTCTCGTTTCTGAACTGTCTCTGGAAAATATACTAAACTAAATATCAAAACTAGATATTTGTCTTCATTGTCTCTGAACTATCTCTAGAAAATATCCTGAACTAAGTATCAGAACTAGATCTTTGTCTTGATCGTTTCCAAACTGTCTCTGGAAAATATCCTCAACTAAGTATCATAACTAGATTTTTTTCTTGATCATTTCTGAATTGTCTCTAGAAAATATCCTCAACTAAGTATCAGAACTAGATCTATGTCTTGCTGGTTTCTGAACTATCTCTGGAAATTATTTTGAACTAAGTATCAGAACCAGATCATTGTCTTGATCAATTATGAACTGTCTCTAGAAATTATTCTGAACTAAGTATCAGAACAAGATCTCTGTCTTGATCGTCTATGAACCGTCTATGGAAAGTATCTTGAACTAAGTATCAGAACTAGATCTTTGTCTTTCTCGTTTCTGAACTGTCTCTGGAAAATATCCTTAACTAATTATCAGAACCAGATCTTTTTCTTGATCATCTCTGAACTGTCTCTGGAAAATATTCTGAACAAAGTTTCAGAACTATATCTTTGTCTTGATCGTCTCTGAATTGTCTCTGGAAAATATCCTCAACTAAGTATCAGAACTAGATATTTGTCCTTCTTGTTTCTGAACTGTCTTTGGAAAATATCATGAACTAAGTATCAGAACTAGATATTTGTCTTGATCATTTCTAAACTGTCTCTGGAAAATATCCTGAACTAAGTATCAGAACAATGTCTTTGTCTTGATCGTTTCTGAACTGTCTTTGGAAAATATCCTCTACTAAGTGTCATAACTAGATCTTTGTCTTGATCGTTTCTGAACTATCTCTGGAAATTATTCTGAACTAAGTATCAGAACTAGATCTTTGTCTTGATCGTCTCTGAAGTGTCATTGGAAAATATCTTGAACTAAGTACAGAACTACATCTTTGTCTTGATCGTTTCTGAACAGTCTCTGGAAAATATCATGAACTAAGTATCAAAACTAGATCTTTGTCTTGATCATTTCTGAACTGTCCTTTGAAAATAACATGAACTAAATATCATAACTAGATTTTTGTCTTGATCGTTTCTAAATTGTCTCTGGAAGATATCCTGAACTAAGTATCATAATTAGAGTTTTGTCTTGATCCTTTCTGAACTGTCTCTGGAAAATATCCTGAACAAAGTATTATAACTAAATCTTTGTCTTGAACTTTTCTTAACTGTCTCTGGAAAATGTATTGAACTAATTATCATAACTAGATCTTTGTCTTGATAATTTCTGAACTGTCTCTAGAAAATATCCTCAACTAAGTATTAAAGCTAGATCTTTGTCTTGCTCATTCCTGAACTGTCTCTGGAAATTATTCTGAACTAAGTATCAGAACAAGATCTTTGTCTTGATCGTCTTTAATCTGTCTATGGTAAGTATCATGAACTAAGTATCAGAACTAGATCTTTGTCTTGCTCATATCTGAACTGTCTCTGGAAAATATCCTGAACTAATTATTAGAACCAGATCTTTTTCTTGATCATCTCTGAACTGTCTCTGGAAAATATCCTAAACTAAGTAATAGAATTAGATCTTTGTCTTGATCGTTTCTGAACTGTCTCAGGAAAATTACCTGAACTAAGTATCAGAACTAGATCTTTGACTTGATCGTTTCTGAACTGTCTCTGGAAAATATCCTGAACTAAGTATCAGAACTAGATCTTTGTCTTGATCGTTTATGAACTATCTCTGGAATATATACTGAACTGAGTATCAGAACTAGATCTTTATCTTGGTCATTTCTGAACTGTCTCTAGAACATATCCTTAACTAAGTATCAGAACTAGATCTTTGTCTTGATCGTTTCTAACTTATCTTTGGAAAATATCCTCAACTAAGTATCAAAACTAGATCTTTGTCTTGATCCTTGTTGAACTGTCTCTGGAAAATATCTTGAACTAAGTATCTGAAATAGATCTTTGTCTTGATCTTTTTCTGAACTGTGTCTGGAAAATATGTTGAACTAAGTATCAGAACTAGATCTTTGTCTTGATTGTCTCTGATCTATCTTTGGAAAATATCCTGAACTAAGTATCAGAAATAGATCTTTGAATTTCTCGTTTCTGAACTGTCTCTGGAAAATATCCTGAACTAATTATCAGAACTAGATCTTTGTCTTTATCATCTCTGAATTGTCTTTGGAAAATATCATGAACTAAGTATCAGAACTAGATCTTTGTCTTGATCCTTTATGAAGTGTCTATGGTAAATATCCTGAACTAAGTATCAAAACTAGATCTTTTTATTGATCGTTTCTAAACTGTCTCTAGAAAATATCTGAATTGAGTATCATAACTAGATCTTTGTCTTGATCAATTCTGAACTGTCTCTGGAAAATATCCTCAACTAAGTATCAGAACTAGATCTTTGTCTTGCTCGTTTCTGAATTGTCTCTAGAAAATATCCTGAACTAAGTATCAGAACTAGATCTTTGCATTTCTCGTTTCTGAACTGTCTCTGGAAAATATACTAAACTAAATATCAGAACTAGATATTTGTCTTCATTGTCTCTGAACTATCTCTAGAAAATATCCTGAACTAAGTATCAGAACTAGATCTTTGTCTTGATCGTTTCCAAACTGTCTCTAGAAAATATCCTCAACTAAGTATCATAACTAGATTTTTGTCTTGATCATTTCTGAATTGTCTCTAGAAAATATCCTCTACTAAGTATCAGAACTAGATCTATGTCTTGCTAGTTTCTGAACTATCTCTGGAAATTATTTTGAACTAAGTATCAAAACTAGATCTTTGTCTTGATCAATTATGAACTATCTCTGGAAATTATTCTGAACTAAGTATCAGAACAAGATCTCTGTCTTGATCGTCTATGAACCGTCTATGGAAAGTATCCTGAACTAAGTATCAGAACTAGATCTCTGTCTTTCTCGTTTCTGAACTGTCTCTGGAAAATATCCTTAACTAATTATCAGAACCAGATCTTTTTCTTGATCATCTCTGAACTGTCTCTGGAAAATATTCTGAACAAAGTATCAGAACTATATCTTTGTCTTGATCGTCTCTGAATTGTCTCTGGAAAATATCCTCAACTAAGTATCAGAACTAGATATTTGTCCATCTTGTTTCTGAACTGTCTTTGGAAAATATCATGAACTAAGTATCAGAACTAGATATTTGTCTTGATCATTTCTAAAATGTCTCTGGAAAATATCCTGAACTAAGTATCAGAACAATGTCTTTGTCTTGATCGTTTCTGAACTGTCTTTGGAAAATATCCTCTACTAAGTGTCATAACTAGATCTTTGTCTTGATCGTTTCTGAACTATCTCTGGAAATTATTCTGAACTAAGTATCAGAACTAGATCTTTGTCTTGATCGTCTCTGAAGTGTCATTGGAAAATATCTTGAACTAAGTACAGAACTACATCTTTGTCTTGATCGTTTCTGAACAGTCTCTGGAAAATATCATGAACTAAGTATCAAAACTAGATCTTTGTCTTGATCATTTCTGAACTGTCCTTTGAAAATAACATGAACTAAATATCATAACTAGATTTTTGTCTTGATCGTTTCTAAATTGTCTCTGGAAGATATCCTGAACTAAGTATCATAACTAGAGTTTTGTCTTGATCCTTTCTGAACTGTCTCTGGAAAATATCCTGAACTAAGTATTATAACTAAATCTTTGTCTTGAACTTTTCTAAACTGTCTCTGGAAAATGTATTGAACTAATTATCATAACTAGATCTTTGTCTTGATCATTTCTGAACTGTCTCTGGAAATTATTCTGAACTAAGTATCAGAACAATCTTTGTCTTGATCGTCTTTAATCTGTCTATGGTAAGTATCATGAACTAAGTATCAGAACTAGATCTTTGTCTTGCTCATATCTGAACTGTCTCTGGAAAATATCCTTAACTAATTATTAGAACCAGATCTTTTTCTTGATCATCTCTGAACTGTCTCTGGAAAATATCCTAAACTAAGTAATAGAATTAGATCTTTGTCTTGATCGTTTCTGAACTGTCTCAGGAAAATTACCTGAACTAAGTATCAGAACTAGATCTTTGACTTGATCGTTTCTGAACTGTCTCTGGAAAATATCCTGAACTAAGTATCAGAACTAGATCTTTGTCTTGATCGTTTATGAACTATCTTTGGAATATATACTGAACTGAGTATCAGAACTAGATCTTTATCTTGGTCATTTCTGAACTGTCTCTAGAACATATCCTTAACTAAGTATCAGAACTAGATCTTTGTCTTGATCGTTTCTAACTTATCTTTGGAAAATATCCTCAACTAAGTATCAAAACTAGATCTTTGTCTTGATCCTTGTTGAACTGTCTCTGGAAAATATCCTGAACTAAGTATCTGAACTAGATCATTGTCTTAATCGTTTTTGAACTGTCTCTGGAAAATATCTTGAACTAAGTATCTGAAATAGATCTTTGTCTTGATCTTTTTCTGAACTGTGTCTGGAAAATATGTTGAACTAAGTATCAGAACTAGATCTTTGTCTTGATTGTCTCTGATCTATCTTTGGAAAATATCCTGAACTAAGTATCAGAAATAGATCTTTGAATTTCTCGTTTCTGAACTGTCTCTGGAAAATATCCTGAACTAATTATCAGAACTAGATCTTTGTCTTTATCATCTCTGAATTGTCTTTGGAAAATATCATGAACTAAGTATCAGAACTAGATCTTTGTCTTGATCCTTTATGAAGTGTCTATGGTAAATATCCTGAACTAAGTATCAAAACTAGATCTTTTTATTGATCGTTTCTAAACTGTCTCTAGAAAATATCTGAATTGAGTATCATAACTAGATCTTTGTCTTGATCAATTCTGAACTGTCTCTGGAAAATATCCTCAACTAAGTATCAGAACTAGATCTTTGTCTTGCTCGTTTCTGAATTGTCTCTAGAAAATATCCTGAACTAAGTATCAGAACTAGATCTTTGCATTTCTCGTTTCTGAACTGTCTCTGGAAAATATACTAAACTAAATATCAGAACTAGATATTTGTCTTCATTGTCTCTGAACTATCTCTAGAAAATATCCTGAACTAAGTATCAGAACTAGATCTTTGTCTTGATCGTTTCCAAACTGTCTCTAGAAAATATCCTCAACTAAGTATCATAACTAGATTTTTGTCTTGATCATTTCTGAATTGTCTCTAGAAAATATCCTCTACTAAGTATCAGAACTAGATCTATGTCTTGCTAGTTTCTGAACTATCTCTGGAAATTATTTTGAACTAAGTATCAAAACTAGATCTTTGTCTTGATCAATTATGAACTATCTCTGGAAATTATTCTGAACTAAGTATCAGAACAAGATCTCTGTCTTGATCGTCTATGAACCGTCTATGGAAAGTATCCTGAACTAAGTATCAGAACTAGATCTCTGTCTTTCTCGTTTCTGAACTGTCTCTGGAAAATATCCTTAACTAATTATCAGAACCAGATCTTTTTCTTGATCATCTCTGAACTGTCTCTGGAAAATATTCTGAACAAAGTATCAGAACTATATCTTTGTCTTGATCGTCTCTGAATTGTCTCTGGAAAATATCCTCAACTAAGTATCAGAACTAGATATTTGTCCATCTTGTTTCTGAACTGTCTTTGGAAAATATCATGAACTAAGTATCAGAACTAGATATTTGTCTTGATCATTTCTAAACTGTCTCTGGAAAATATCCTGAACTAAGTATCAGAACAATGTCTTTGTCTTGATCGTTTCTGAACTGTCTTTGGAAAATATCCTCTACTAAGTGTCATAACTAGATCTTTGTCTTGATCGTTTCTGAACTATCTCTGGAAATTATTCTGAACTAAGTATCAGAACTAGATCTTTGTCTTGATCGTCTCTGAAGTGTCATTGGAAAATATCTTGAACTAAGTACAGAACTACATCTTTGTCTTGATCGTTTCTGAACAGTCTCTGGAAAATATCATGAACTAAGTATCAAAACTAGATCTTTGTCTTGATCATTTCTGAACTGTCCTTTGAAAATAACATGAACTAAATATCATAACTAGATTTTTGTCTTGATCGTTTCTAAATTGTCTCTGGAAGATATCCTGAACTAAGTATCATAACTAGAGTTTTGTCTTGATCCTTTCTGAACTGTCTCTGGAAAATATCCTGAACTAAGTATTATAACTAAATCTTTGTCTTGAACTTTTCTAAACTGTCTCTGGAAAATGTATTGAACTAATTATCATAACTAGATCTTTGTCTTGATCATTTCTGAACTGTCTCTGGAAATTATTCTGAACTAAGTATCAGAACAATCTTTGTCTTGATCGTCTTTAATCTGTCTATGGTAAGTATCATGAACTAAGTATCAGAACTAGATCTTTGTCTTGCTCATATCTGAACTGTCTCTGGAAAATATCCTTAACTAATTATTAGAACCAGATCTTTTTCTTGATCATCTCTGAACTGTCTCTGGAAAATATCCTAAACTAAGTAATAGAATTAGATCTTTGTCTTGATCGTTTCTGAACTGTCTCAGGAAAATTACCTGAACTAAGTATCAGAACTAGATCTTTGACTTGATCGTTTCTGAACTGTCTCTGGAAAATATCTTGAACTAAGTATCAGAACTAGATCTTTGTCTTGATCGTTTATGAACTATCTCTGGAATATATACTGAACTGAGTATCAGAACTAGATCTTTATCTTGGTCATTTCTGAACTGTCTCTAGAACATATCCTTAACTAAGTATCAGAACTAGATCTTTGTCTTGATCGTTTCTAACTTATCTTTGGAAAATATCCTCAACTAAGTATCAAAACTAGATCTTTGTCTTGATCCTTGTTGAACTGTCTCTGGAAAATATCCTGAACTAAGTATCTGAACTAGATCATTGTCTTAATCGTTTTTGAACTGTCTCTGGAAAATATCTTGAACTAAGTATCTGAAATAGATCTTTGTCTTGATCTTTTTCTGAACTGTGTCTGGAAAATATGTTGAACTAAGTATCAGAACTAGATCTTTGTCTTGATTGTCTCTGATCTATCTTTGGAAAATATCCTGAACTAAGTATCAGAAATAGATCTTTGAATTTCTCGTTTCTGAACTATCTTTGGAAAATATCCTGAACTAATTATCAGAACTAGATCTTTGTCTTTATCATCTCTGAATTGTCTTTGGAAAATATCATGAACTAAGTATCAGAACTAGATCTTTGTCTTGATCCTTTATGAAGTGTCTATGGTAAATATCCTGAACTAAGTATCAAAACTAGATCTTTTTATTGATCGTTTCTAAACTGTCTCTAGAAAATATCCTGAATTGAGTATCATAACTAGATCTTTGTCTTGATCAATTCTGAACTGTCACTGGAAAATATCCTCAACTAAGTATCAGAACTAGATCTTTGTCTTGCTCGTTTCTGAATTGTCTCTGGAAAATATCCTGAACTAAGTATCAGAACTAGATCTTTGCATTTCTCGTTTCTGAATTGTCTCTGGAAAATATACTAAACTAAATATCAGAACTAGATATTTGTCTTCATTGTCTCTGAACTATCTCTAGAAAATATCCTGAACTAAGTATCAGAACTAGATCTTTGTCTTGATCGTTTCCAAACTGTCTCTAGAAAATATCCTCAACTAAGTATCATAACTAGATTTTTGTCTTGATCATTTCTGAATTGTCTCTAGAAAATATCCTCTACTAAGTATCAGAACTAGATCTATGTCTTGCTAGTTTCTGAACTATCTCTGGAAATTATTTTGAACTAAGTATCAAAACTAGATCTTTGTCTTGATCAATTATGAACTATCTCTGGAAATTATTCTGAACTAAGTATCAGAACAAGATCTCTGTCTTGATCGTCTATGAACCGTCTATGGAAAGTATCCTGAACTAAGTATCAGAACTAGATCTCTGTCTTTCTCGTTTCTGAACTGTCTCTGGAAAATATCCTTCACTAATTATCAGAACCAGATCTTTTTCTTGATCATCTCTGAACTGTCTCTGGAAAATATTCTGAAAAAAGTATCAGAACTATATCTTTGTCTTGATCGTCTCTGAATTGTCTCTGGAAAACATCCTGAACTAAGTATCAGAACTAGAATTCATGTTTTGATCGTTTCTAAATTGTCTCTGGAAGATATCCTGAACTAAGTATCATAACTAGATCTTTGTCTTTATCCTTTCAGAAATGTCCCTGGAAAATATCCTGAACTAAGTATTAGAACTAGATCTTTGTCTTGATCTTTTCTAACCTTTCTCAGGAAAATGTATTGAACTAAGTATCATAACTAGATCTTTGTCTTGATCATTTCTAAACTGTCTCTGGAAAATATCCTCAACTAAGTATCAGAACTAGATCTTTGTCTTGCTCATTTCTGAACTGTCTCTGGAAATTATTGTGAACTAAGTATCAGAACAAGATCTTTGTCTTGATCGTCTCTAAACTGTCTATGGAAAGTATCCTAAACTAAGTATCAAAACTAGATCTTTGTCTTGCTCATATCTGAACTGTCTCTGGAAAATATCCTTAAGTAATTCTCTGAACTGTCTCTGAAAAATATCCTGAACTAAGTATCAGAACTAGATCATTGTCTTTATCGTTTCTGAACTGTCTCTGGAAAATATCCTGAACTAATTATTAGAACTAGATCTTTGTCTTAATCATCTCTGAACTGTCTCTGGGAAAATATCCTGAACTATTTATAAGAACCAGGTCTTTGTCTTGATCATCTCTAAACTATCTCTGGAAAATATCCTTAACTAAGTAATAGAATTAGATCTTTGTCTTGAACGTCTCTGAATTGTCTCTGCAAAATATCCTAAACTAAGTTATAGAATTAGATCTTTGTCTTGATCGTTTCTGAACTGTCTCTGGAAAATATCCTGAACTAAGTATCAGAACTAGATCTTTGTCTTGATCCTTTATGAACTGTCTCTGGAAAATATCCTGAACTAAGTATCAGAACTAGATCTTTGTCTTGATCGTTTCTAAACTATCTCTGGAAAATGTCCTGAATTAAGTATCATAACTAGATCTTTGTCTTGATCATTTCTTAACTGTCTCTGGAAAATATCCTCAACTAAGTATTAGAACTAGATCTTTGTTTTGCTTGTTTCTTAATTGTCTATGGAAAATATCCTGTATTAAGTATCAGAACTAGATCTTTGTCTTGCTCGTTTCTGAACTGTCTATGGAAAATATACTAAACTAAATATCAGAACTAGATATTTGTCTTGATTGTCTCTGAACTATCTCTAGAAAATATCCTGAACTAAGTATAAGAACTAGATCTTTGTCTTGATCGTTTCCAAACTATCTCAAGAAAATATCCTCAACTAAGTATCAGAACTAGATCTATGTCTTGCTGGTTTCTGACCTGATTCTGGAAATTATTTTGAACTAAGTATCAGAACTAGTTCTTTGTCTTGATCGTCTATGAACCATCTATAGAAAATATCCTGAACTAAGTATCAGAACTGGATCTATGTCTTGATCGTGTCTGAACTGTGTATGGAAAATATTATGAACTAAGTATCAGAACTAGATATTTGTCTTGCTTGTTTCAGAACTGTCTCTGAAAAATATCATGAACTAAGTATCAGAACTAGATATTTGTCTTGATCATTTCTAAATTGTCTCTTGAAAATATCCTGAACTAAGTATCATAACTATATCTTTGTCTTGATCGTTTATGAATTGTCTCTGGAAATATCCTCAACTAAGTGTCATAACTAGATCTTTGTCTAGATCGTTTCTGAACTGTCTCTGGAAATTATTCTGAACTAAGTATCAGAACTAGATCTTTGTCTTGATCGTCTCTGAAGTATCATTGGAAAATATCCTGAACTAAGTACAGAACTATATCTTTGTCTTTATCGTTTCTGAACTGTCTCTGGAAAATATCATGAACTAAGTATCAAAACTAGATCTTTGTCTTGATCATTTCTGAACTGTCTCTTGAAAATATTCTGAACTAAATATCAGAACTAGATTTTTGTCTTGATCGTTTCTAAATTGTCTCTGGACAATATCCTGAACTAAGTATCATAACTAGATCTTTGTCTTTATCATATCTGAATTGTCTCTAGAAAATATCCTCAACTAAGTATCAGAACTAGATCTTTGTCTTTCCCATTTCTGAACTGTCTCTGGAAATTATTGTGACCTAAGTATATATGAACAAGATCTTTTACTTGATCATCTCTAAACTGTCTATGGAAAGTATCCTGAACTAAGTATCAAAACTAGATCTTTGTCTTGCTCATATCTGAAATGTCTCTGGAAAATATCCATAAGTAATTATCAGAACCAGATCTTTTTCTTGATCATCTCTGAACTGTCTCTGGAAAATATCCTGAACTAAGTATCAGAACTAGATCATTTTCTTTATCGTTTCTGAACTGTCTCTAGAAAATATCCTGATCTAAGTATAAGGACTAGATCTTTGACTTGATCGTTTCCAAACTATCTCTGGAAAAAATCCTCAACTAAGTATCAGAACTAGATCTATGTCTTGCTGGTTTCTGAACTGTCTCTGGAAATTATTTAGAACTAAGTATCAGAACTAGTTCTTTGTCTTGATCGTCTCTGAACCTTCTATAGAAAATATCCTGAACTAAGTATCAGAACTAGATCTATGTTTTGATCGTGTCTGAACTGTGTATGGAAAATATTATGAACTAAGTATCATAATTAGATATTTGTCTTGATCGTTTCTGAGCTGTCTCTGGAAAATAAACTTAACTAAGTATCAGAACTAGATCTTTGTCTTGATCGTTTCTCAACTGTCTCTGGAAAATATCCTGAACTAAGTATCAGAACAAGATCTTTGTCTTGATCGTTTCTAAACTATCTCTAGAAAATATCCTGAACTAAGTATCATAACTAGATCTTTATCTTGATCATTTCTGAATTGTCTCAGGAAAATATCCTCAATTAAGTATCAGAACTAGATATTTGTCTTGCTTGTTTCAGAACTGTCTCTGAAAAATATCATGAACTAAGTATAAGAACTAAATATTTGTCTTGATCATTTCTAAATTGTCTCTTGAAAATATCCTGAACTAAGTATCATAACTATATCTTTGTCTTGATCGTTTCTGAACTGTCTCTGGAAAATATCCTTAACTAAGTGTCATAACTAGATATTTGTCTAGATCGTTTCTGAACTGTCTCTGGAAATTATTCTGAACTAAGTATCAGAACTAGATCTTTGTCTTGATCGTCTCTGAAGTGTCATTGGAAAATATCCTGAACTAAGTACAGAACTATATCTTTGTCTTGATCATTTCTGAACTGTCTCTGGAAAATATCATGAACTAAGTATCAAAATTAGATCTTTGTCTTGATCATTTCTGAACTGTCTCTTGAAAATATTCTGAACTAAATATCAGAACTAGATTTTTGTCTTGATCGTTTCTAAATTGTCTCTGGAAGATATCCTGAACTAAGTATCATAACTAGATCTTTGTCTTGATCCTTTCTGAACTGTCTCTGGACAATATCCTGAACTAAGTATTAGAACAAGATCTTTGTCTTGATCTTTTCTAAACTGTCTCTGGAAAATGTATTGAACTAAGTATCATAACTAGATCTTTGTCTTTATCATATCTGAATTGTCTCTAGAAAATATCCTCAACTAAGTATCAGAACTAGATCTTTGTCTTGCCCATTTCTGAACTGTCTCTGGAAATTATTGTGACCTAAGTATATGAACAAGATCTTTGTCTTGATCGTCTCTAAACTGTCTATGGAAAGTATCCTGAACTAAGTATCAAAACTAGATCTTTGTATTGCTCATATCTGAAATGTCTCTGGAAAATATCCTTAAGTAATTATCAGAACCAGATCTTTTTCTTGATCATCTCTGAACTGTCTATGGAAAATATCCTGAACTAAGTATCAGAACCAGATCATTTTCTTTATCGTTTCTGAACTGTCTCTAGAAAATATCCAGAACTAAGTATAAGGACTAGATCTTTGTCTTGATCGTTTCCAAACTATCTCTGGAAAATATCCTCAACTAAGTATCAGAACTAGATCTATGTCTTGCTGGTTTCTGAACTGTCTCTGGAAATTATTTTGAACTAAGTATCAGAACTAGTTCTTTGTCTTGATCGTCTCTGAACCTTCTATAGAAAATATCCTGAACTAAGTATCAAAACTAGATCTATGTCTTGATCGTGTCTGAACTGTGTATGGAAAATATTATGAACTAAGTATCATAATTAGATATTTGTCTTGATCGTTTCTGAGCTGTCTCTGGAAAATAAACTTAACTAAGTATCAGAAATAGATCTTTGTCTTGATCGTTTCTCAACTGTCTCTGGAAAATATCCTGAACTAAGTATCAGAACAAGATCTTTGTCTTGATCGTTTATAAACTGTCTCTAGAAAATATCCTGAACTAAGTATCAGAACTAGATCTTTGTCTTGATCGTTTCTAAATTGTCTCTAGAAAATATCTTGAACTAAATATCATAACTAGATCTTTATCTTGATCATTTCTGAATTGTCTCAGGAAAATATCCTCAATTAAGTATCAGAACTAGATATTTGTCTTGCTTGTTTCAGAACTCTCTCTGAAAAATATCATGAACTAAGTATAAGAACTAGATATTTGTCTTGATCATTTCTAAATTGTCTCTTGATAATATCCTGAACTAAGTAACATAACTATATCTTTGTCTTGATCGTTTCTGAACTGTCTCTGGAAAATATCCTCAACTAAGTGTCATAACTAGATCTTTGTCTAGATCGTTTCTGAATTGTCTCTGGAAATTATTCTGAACTAAGTATCAGAACTAGATCTTTGTCTTGATCGTCTCTGAAGTGTCATTGGAACATATCCTGAACTAAGTACAGAACTATATCTTTGTCTTGATCGTTTCTGAACTGTCTCTGGAAAATATCATGAACTAAGTATCAAAATTAGATCTTTGTCTTGATCATTTATGAACTGTCTCTTGAAAATATTCTGAACTAAATATCAGAACTAGATTTTTGTCTTGATCGTTTCTAAATTGTCTCTGGAAGATATCCTGAACTAAGTATCATAACTAGATCTTTGTCTTGATCCTTTCTGAATTGTCTCTGGAAAATATCCTGAACTAAGTATTAGAACAAGATCTTTGTCTTGATCTTTTCTAAACTTTCTCTGGAAAATGTATTGAACTAAGTATCATAACTAGATCTTTGTCTTTATCATATCAGAACTGTCTCTAGAAAATATCCTCAACTAAGTATCAGAACTAGATCTTTGTCTTGCCCATTTCTAACCTGTCTCTGGAAATTATTGTGAACTAAGTATCAGAACAAGATCTTTGTCTTGATCGTCTCTAAACTGTCTATGGAAAGTATCCTGAACTAACTATCAAAACTAGATCTTTGTCTTGCTCATATCTGAAATGTCTCTGGAAAATATCCTTAAGTAATTATCAGAACCAGATCTTTTTCTTGATCATCTCTGAACTGTCTCTGGAAAATATCCTGAACTAACTATCAGAACTAGATCATTTTCTATATCGTCTCTGAACTGTCTCTTGAAAATATCCTGAACTAAGTACCAAAACTAGATCTTTGTCTTGATCGTTTCTGAATTGTCTCTGGAAAATATCCTGAACTAAGTATCAGAACTAGATCTTTGTCTTGATTGTTTCTAAACTATCTCTGGAAAATATCCTGAACTAAGTATCAGAAATAGATCTTTGTCTTGCTCGTTTCTGAACTGTCTCTGGAAAATTAACTTAACAATGTATCAGAACTAGATCTTTGTCTTGCTCGTTTCTGAACTGTCTCTGGAAAATATCCTGAACAAATTATCAGAACTAGATCTTTGTCTTGATCATCTCTGAACTGTCTCTGAGAAAATATCCTGAACTAATTATCAGAACCAGATCTTTGTCTTGATCATCTCTGAACTGTCTTTGGAAAATATTCTGAACAAAGTATGAGAACTATATCTTTGTCTTGAACGTCTCTGAATTGTCTCTGGAAAATTTCCTAAACTAAGTAATAGAATTAGATCTTTGTCTTGATCGTTTCTGAACTGTCTCTGGAAAATATCCTGAACTAAGTATCAGAACTAGATCTTTGTCTTGATCCATTCCGAAGTGTCTCTGGAAAATATCCTGAACTAAGTATCAGAACTAGATCTTTTTCTTGATCGTTTATAAAGTATCTCTAGAAAATGTCCTGAATTAAGTATCATAACTAGATCTTTGTCTTGATCATTTCTGAATTGTCTCTGGAAAATATCCTCAACTAAGTATCAAAACTAGATCTTTGTCTTGCTTGTTTTTTAATTGTCTCTGGAAAATATCCTGAACTAAGTATCAGAACTAGATCTTTGTCTTGATCGTGTCTGAACTGTGTATGGAAAAAATTATGAACTAAGTATCATAATTAGATATTTGTCTTGATCGTTTCTGAGTTGTGTCTGGAAAATAAACTTAACTATGTATCAGAACTAGATCTTTGTCTTGATCGTTTTTCAACTGTCTCAGGAAAATATCCTGAACTAAGTATCAGAACTAGTCTTTGTATTAATCGTTTCTAAACACTCTCTGGAAAATATCCTGAACTAAGTATCATAACTAGATCTTTATCTTGATCATTTCTGAACTGTCTCAGGAAAATATACTCAACTAAGTATTAGAACTAGATATTTGTCTTGCTTGTTTCTGAATTGTCTCTGGAAAATATCATGAACTAAGTATCAGAACTAGATATTTGTCTTGATCATTTCTAAACTGTCTCTGGAAAATATCCTGAACTAAGTATCAGAACTATATCTCTGTCTTGATCGTTTCTGAACTGTCTCTGGAAAATATCCTCAACTAAGTGTCATAACTAGATCATTGTCTTGATCGTTTCTGACCTCTCTCTGGAAATTATTCTGAACTAAGTATCAGAACTAGATCTTTGTCTTGATCGTCTCTGAAGTGTCATTGGTAAATATCTTGAACTAAGTACAAAACTATATCTTTGTCTTGATCTTTTCTGAACTGTCTCTGGAAAATATCATGAACTAAGTATCAAAACTAGATCTTTGTCCTGATCATTTCTGAACTGTCTCTTGAAAATATCCTGAACTAAATATCAGAACTAGATTTTTGTCTTGATCGTTTCTAAATTGTCTCTGGAAGATATCCTGAACTAAGTATCATAACTAGATCTTTGTCTTGATCCTTTCTGAACTGTCTCTGGAAAATATCCTGAACTAAGTATTAGAACTAGATCTTTGTCTTGATCGTTTCTGAACTGTCTCTGGAAAATGTATTGAACTAAGTATCATAACTCGATCTTTGTCCTAATCATTTCGGAACTGTCTCTCGAAATTATCCTCAACTATGTATCAGAACTAGATCTTTGTCTTGCTCATTTCTGAACTGTCTCTGGAAATTATTGTGAACAAAGTATCAGAACAAGATCTCTGTCTTGATCATCTATAAACTGTCTCTGGAAAGTACCCTGAACTAAGTATCATAATTAGATCTTTGTCTTGCTCATATCTGAACTGTCTCTTGAAAATATCCTTAAGTAATTATCAGAACCAGATCTTTTTCTTGATCATCTCTGAACTGTCTCTGGAAAAAGTCTTGAACTAAGTATCAGAACTAGATCATTGTCTTTATCGTTTCTGAACTGTCTCTGGAAAATATCCTGAACTAAGTATCGGAACTAGATCTTTGTCTTGATCGTTTCTGAACTGTCTCCGAAAAATATCCTGAACTAAGTATCAGAACTAGATCTTTGTCTTGATTGTTTCTAAATTATCTCTGGAAAATATCCTGAACTAAGTATCAGAAATAGATCTTTGTCTTGCTCGTTTCTGAACTGTCTCTGGAAAATTAACTGAACAATGTATCAGAACTAGATCTTTGTCCTGCTCGTTTCTGAACTGTCTCTGGAAAATATCCTGAACAAATTATCAGAACTAGATCTTTGTCTTGATCATCTCTGAACTGTCTTTGGGAAAATATCCTAAACTAATTATCAGAACCAGATCTTTGTCTTGATCATCTCTGAACTGTCTCTGGAAAATATTCTGAACAAAGTACCAGAAGTATATCTTTGTCTTGAACGTCTCTAAATTGTCTCTGGAAAATATCCTAAACTAAGTAATAGAATTAGATCATTGTCTTTATCGTTTATGAACTGTCTCGGGAAAATATCCTGAACTAAGTATCATAACTAGATCATTGTCTTGATCTTTTCTGAACTGTCTCTGGAAAATGTCCTGAACTAAGTATCAGAACTAGATCTTTGTCTTGATCCTTTCTGAAGTGTCTCTGGAAAATATCCTGAACTAAGTATCAGAACTAGATCTTTGTCTTGATCGTTTATAAACTATCTCTGGAAAATGTTCTGAATTAAGTATCATAACTAGATCTTTGTCTTGATCATTTATGAACTGTCTCTGGAAAATATCCTCAACTAAGTATCAGAACTAGATCTTTGTCTTGCTTGTTTCTTAATTGTCTCTGGAAAATATCCTGAACTAAGTATCAGAACTAGATCTTTGTCTTGATCGTGTCTGAACTGTGTATGGAAAATATTATGAACTAAGTATCATAATTAGATATTTGTCTTTATCGTTTCTGAGCTGTCTCTGGAAAATAAACTAAACTAAGTATCAGAATTAGATCTTTGTCTTGATTGTTTCTCAACTGTCTCTGGAAAATATCTTGAACTAAGTATCAGAACTAGATCTTTGTCTTGATTGTTTCTAAACTATCTCTGGAATATATCCTGAACTAAGTCTCAGAAATAGATCTTTGTCTTGCTCGTTTCTAAACTGTCTCTGGAAAATTAACTTAACAATGTATCAGAACTAGATCTTTGTCTTGCTCGTTTCTGAACTGTCTCTGGAAAATATCCTCAACTAAGTGTCATAACTAGATCATTGTCTTGATCGTTTCTGACCTCTCTCTGGAAATTATTCTGAACTAAGTATCAGAACTAGATCTTTGTCTTGATCGTCTCTGAAGTGTCATTGGTAAATATCTTGAACTAAGTACAAAACTATATCTTTGTCTTGATCTTTTCTGAACTGTCTCTGGAAAATATCATGAACTAAGTATCAAAACTAGATCTTTGTCCTGATCATTTCTGAACTGTCTCTTGAAAATATCCTGAACTAAATATCAGAACTAGATTTTTGTCTTGATCGTTTCTAAATTGTCTCTGGAAGATATCCTGAACTAAGTATCATAACTAGATCTTTGTCTTGATCCTTTCTGAACTGTCTCTGGAAAATATCCTGAACTAAGTATTAGAACTAGATCTTTGTCTTGATCGTTTCTGAACTGTCTCTGGAAAATGTATTGAACTAAGTATCATAACTCGATCTTTGTCCTAATCATTTCGGAACTGTCTCTCGAAATTATCCTCAACTATGTATCAGAACTAGATCTTTGTCTTGCTCATTTCTGAACTGTCTCTGGAAATTATTGTGAACAAAGTATCAGAACAAGATCTCTGTCTTGATCATCTATAAACTGTCTATGGAAAGTACCCTGAACTAAGTATCAAAATTAGATCTTTGTCTTGCTCATATCTGAAGTGTCTCTTGAAAATATCCTTAAGTAATTATCAGAACCAGATCTTTTTCTTGATCATCTCTGAACTGTCTCTGGAAAAAGTCTTGAACTAAGTATCAGAACTAGATCATTGTCTTTATCGTTTCTGAACTGTCTCTGGAAAATATCCTGAACTAAGTATCGGAACTAGATCTTTGTCTTGATCGTTTCTGAACTGTCTCCGAAAAATATCCTGAACTAAGTATCAGAACTAGATCTTTGTCTTGATTGTTTCTAAATTATCTCTGGAAAATATCCTGAACTAAGTATCAGAAATAGATCTTTGTCTTGCTCGTTTCTGAACTGTCTCTGGAAAATTAACTGAACAATGTATCAGAACTAGATCTTTGTCCTGCTCGTTTCTGAACTGTCTCTGGAAAATATCCTGAACAAATTATCAGAACTAGATCTTTGTCTTGATCATCTCTGAACTGTCTTTGGGAAAATATCCTAAACTAATTATCAGAACCAGATCTTTGTCTTGATCATCTCTGAACTGTCTCTGGAAAATATTCTGAACAAAGTACCAGAAGTATATCTTTGTCTTGAACGTCTCTAAATTGTCTCTGGAAAATATCCTAAACTAAGTAATAGAATTAGATCATTGTCTTTATCGTTTATGAACTGTCTCTGGAAAATATCCTGAACTAAGTATCATAACTAGATCATTGTCTTGATCTTTTCTGAACTGTCTCTGGAAAATGTCCTGAACTAAGTATCAGAACTAGATCTTTGTCTTGATCCTTTCTGAAGTGTCTCTGGAAAATATCCTGAACTAAGTATCAGAACTAGATCTTTGTCTTGATCGTTTATAAACTATCTCTGGAAAATGTTCTGAATTAAGTATCATAACTAGATCTTTGTCTTGATCATTTATGAACTGTCTCTGGAAAATATCCTCAACTAAGTATCAGAACTAGATCTTTGTCTTGCTTGTTTCTTAATTGTCTCTGGAAAATATCCTGAACTAAGTATCAGAACTAGATCTTTGTCTTGATCGTGTCTGAACTGTGTATGGAAAATATTATGAACTAAGTATCATAATTAGATATTTGTCTTTATCGTTTCTGAGCTGTCTCTGGAAAATAAACTAAACTAAGTATCAGAATTAGATCTTTGTCTTGATTGTTTCTCAACTGTCTCTGGAAAATATCTTGAACTAAGTATCAGAACTAGATCTTTGTCTTGATTGTTTCTAAACTATCTCTGGAAAATATCCTGAACTAAGTCTCAGAAATAGATCTTTGTCTTGCTCGTTTCTAAACTGTCTCTGGAAAATTAACTTAACAATGTATCAGAACTAGATCTTTGTCTTGCTCGTTTCTGAACTGTCTCTGGAAAATATCCTGAACAAATTATCAGAACTAGATCTTTGTCTTGATCATCTATGAACTGTCTCTGGGAAAATATCCTGAACTAATTATCAGCACCAGATCTTTGTCTTGATCATCTTTGAACTGTCTCTGGAAAATATTCTGAACAAAGTATGAGAACTATATCTTTGTCTTGAACGTGTCTGAATTGTCTCTGGAAAATATCCTAAACTATGTAATAGAATTAGATCTTTGTCTTGATCGTTTCTGAACTGTCTCTGGATAATATCCTGAACTAAGTATCAGAACTAGATCTTTGTCTTGATCTTTTTTGAATTGTCTCTGGAAAATGTCCTGAACTAAATATCTGAACTAGATCTTTGTCTTGATCCATTCTGAAGTGTCTCTGGAAAATATCCTGAACTAAGTATCAGAACTAGATCTTTATCTTGATCGTTTCTAAACTGTCTCTGGAAAATATCCTGAACTAAGTATCATAATTAGATCTTTATCTTGATCATTTCTGAACTGTCTCAGGAAAATATCCTCAACTAAGTATCAGAACTAGATATTTGTCTTGCTTGTTTCTTAATTGTCTCTGGAAAATATCATGAACTAAGTATCAGAACTAGATATTTGTCTTGATCATTTCTAAATTGTCTCTGGAAAATATCCTGAACTAAGTATCAAAACTATATCTCTGTCTTGATCGTTTCTGAACTGTCTCTGGAAAATATCCTCAACTAAGTGTCATAACTAGATCTTTGTCTTGATCGTTTCTGACCTGTCTTTGGAAATTATTCTGAACTAAGTATCAAAACTAGATCTTTGTTTTGATCTTCTCTGAAGTTTCATTGGAAAATATCTTGAACTAAGTACAAAACTATTTCTTTGTCTTGATCGTTTCTGAACTGTCTCTGGAAAATATCATGAACTAAGTATCAAAACTAAATCTTTGTCCTGATCATTTCTGAACTGTATCTTGAAAATATCCTGAACTAAATATCAGAACTAGATTTTTGTCTTGATCGTTTCTAAATTGTCTCTGGAAGATATCCTGAACTAAGTATCATAACTAGATCTTTGTCTTGATCCTTTCTGAATTGTCTCTGGAAAATATCCTGAACTAAGTATTAGAACTAGATATTTGTCTTGATCTATTCCAAACTGTCTCTGGAAAATGTATTGAACCAAGTATCATAACTCTATCTTTGTCCTAATCATTTCTGAACGGTCTCTCGAAAATATCCTCAACTAAGTATCAGAACTAGATCTTTGTCTTGCTCTTTTTTGAATTGTATCTGGAAATTATTATGAACTGAGTATCAGAACAAGATCTTTGTCTTGATCGTCTCTAAACTATCTATGGAAAGTACCCTGAACTAAGTATCAGAACCAGATCTTTTTATTGATCATATCTGAACTGTCTCTGGAAAAAATCCTGAACTAAGTATCAGAACTAGATCTTTGTCTTGATTGTTTCTAAAATATCTCTGGAAAATATCCTGAACTAAGTATCAGAAATAGATCTTTGTCTTGCTCGTTTCTGAACTGTCTCTGGAAAATTAACTTAACAATATATCAGAACTAGATCTTTGTCATGCTCGTTTCTGAACTGTCTCTGGAAAATATCCTGAACTTATTATCAGAACTAGATCTTTGTCTTGATCATCTCTTAACTGTCTCTAGGAAAATATCCTGAACTAATTATTAGAACCAAATCTTTGTCTTGATCATCTGAATTGTCTCTGAAAAATATTCTGAACAAAGTATGAGAACTATATCTTTGTCTTGAACGTCTCTGAATTGTTCTGGAAAATATCCTAAACTAAGTAATAGAATTAGATCTTTGTCTTGATCGTGTCTGAACTGTGTATGGAAAATATTATGAACTAAGTATCATAATTAGATATTTGTCTTGATCATTTCTGAGCTGTCTCCGGAAAATAAACTAAACTAAGTATCAGAACTAGATCTTTATCTTGATCGTTTCTCAACTGTCTCTGGAAAATATCTTGAGCTAAGTATCAGAACTAGATCTTTGTCTTGATCGTTTCTAAACTGTCTCTAGAAAATATCTTGAACTAAATATCATAACTAGATCTTTATCTTGATCATTTCTGAACTGTCTCAGGAAAATATCCTCACCTAAGTATCAGAACTAGATATTTTTCTTGCTTGTTTCTGAACTGTCTATGGAAAATATCATGAACTAATTATCAGAACTAGATATTTGTCTTGATCATTTCTAAACTGTCTCTGGAAAATATCCTGAACTAAGTATCAGAACTAGATCTTTGTCTTGATTGTTTCTAAACTATCTCTGGAAAATATCCTGAACTAAGTGTAGCGGTAAAATCGTGAGTGTAAGCTATTGATCAGCTTAACTCACTATACACAGAGTCGCCACCGCGCTTTTATTTATTTCCAAAAAGAAAAAGGAAAAAAGAACGAAGAAAGCCTAATGAATCTAAAAGCAAAAGCTAAAAGAAACAAACAGAGAACGGGTACGTGGATTGGTTACAAATCGCGAAGGTTTTAAGCACCCGACTTGTCTGTGGTACTCCACGGGAACCCTTTGAAATATTTACTACATTTTTGGTCTGAAATGGTTTGCTTGAAAAAAGATTGAAGAGATGAGAAGAAGAATGTTTTTTAAGATTTGGTGTTTGAAGAGACAAAAGTCTCATGCCTACGTACCCACAAAGTGCAATGCGAGATCAAAACCCCGTAGTTCGTGGTACAAATTGTGAAAGGCAAATGAGTTGAATTGATTTTAAAATGTAGAGATAAGTCGTCATTCTTTAGCGAATAATTCCGCTAGAAAGAATGAATCATATCTAAACATAAAAAAAAGGGTTAAAAGAATCGTGCACGAGGGCACAAAATCAATTGAATGAGTTGTGAATGTTATAAAGTTTTTGAGAAAGAAAGTTTCGATATGCTTATATGGTTTAGCATTTATTAAGGAAATGAAATGAAAAGGTAAAACCGCATGACCTAAGTCAAGGTTTGATTGAGAAAATGTTTGAAGTTAGAAAACAAAGAATATTTTTAAAATAGGAAGAAGATTTGAAAATTGAAGAAGATGGGAAGAGATGAAGGGACTATCCTAAGACTTGAAAATAAAAGCTAAAGGAAGAATGATCAAACCATATGGCAAGCATCTTTGAAACAATTGGATTTCCATCTTCATAATCAAGTGAACATAACCGGAGCCAAAATCTTCAATCCATAACAACTCAAGCAAAGGAATGATCCTAGAATCTAAGTCCCACTCCAAGTCTCATGCTAAGGATAGTAACCATAGTCCAAAATTAAAGTCACCAATTTTTTAGATGTTTAATCCGTTATTAGTGTTTTTGTGTCCAAATGGACAAATGAAAAATAACAAGCAACAATATAAACAATAAGCAATATGATGAATGATAAGCATAATAAGAGAGATAAGGAGCAAGAAATTGAAATAAAAGGATAAGGTGCGAGAGATTAAATTTAAACGGATTATTATATTCACATTATTATAATATTTACAATATAAGTGGTATGATGAACTTAATCAAGCACAACCCACGAAAAGAATAATAAAATCGAGGCAACCGGATCCAAGTGGATCTTCATCCGAATCGGGACAACTTTAGGTCTATGTTAAGCAATCGCCGAGTAATTTACGGAGTAATTACCCTACAAATGAGGCCAGCCACCACTAATTAAAGTGGAAGATATTCGTGCTAATACATGTTAGAGAAACGATATTATGGATCGTTCTCCGAAAACATGTCACACTAAAAGAAGAAGAACGGTCTAATCTTAATCGAGATTTTCGTTAAATTTATCGAAGGCAACCTATCACGATCTCAAAGTATGGAGAATGATCCAAATGATCATTCATCCATAGATTTGAAATAATGAAGATTAAACATCTTCGAAAATTCAGCAATCACGAATCGAAGATTGTCATCGACCAAAATTAAAAAGATGAAGAAAAATGGATCTAAAAGTAGATCCATAAAAGAATTTGAAATATTTTTTTAAAACCTTTTTCTAAAATCTCTTTTATAAAATACTTTTCCTAAAATATTTTCTAAATCATTTCTAAAATATTTTTCCAAATATTTTCACAAAATATTTTCTATACAACTCTTATATCAATGAAACAAAATATTAAAAAAAAGAATAAGAAACTAAAGAATTAAAAAAGAGAAAAAGGAGAAATGGAAAGGGGGAGGAAGGCGCAGCAATTAGGGAGGTGGATCAGTAAATGGTTCAAACAACACAGCCTCAAGAGGCCCTACCAACATTCAATTTATAAAAAAAATGGAAAACAAAATATAATTAAAAAATAAAAGAAGCCATTGAACTTCTTCTTCTTCTTCGCGGAACTTGAACGCAAAAACAGGGGAGAGAAAATCTTCTTCTCATCACCTTCAAAGATCAAACGAAATCGCAAACCCTTCTTCTTCTTCTTGATGCGATTCCTCTTTTCTCTTTTGGATTCAAATCGGTATTCTCCTTCTTCTTTTTGATCCAAATCGGTGTTCTCCTTCTTCTTCTTCAAAATCCAGTTTGTATTGTTGTTGTTTGAAGAATATCACTGATTATCTGAGATTACTAAAAGTTGAATTGAAAAAATAGGGTTTGAGATTGGGATGAAAATGAAGCTCTGAGTTTGATTTTTGCAGGGATTTGATGTGCTCTCTAAGCTTGAGAAGTGAAGGTGAATGGGGTTTCTTTTATAGAGGGATTGGTGAAGATTGGGGGGAAAAATGATGCTGCCGTTTTGAAGGAATTGGACTGCGTTTAGGCTCACGGATTTGGCATGTTCTTTGCTGCAAAAATTCACTGCGTTTTGTTAATTATTTGTGCGTTTTTGGGCTGATGTTTCGCGTGTGTTTTCAGTTTGGGGCTTACGGCGTGACCTGGATTTGCTTCGAAGTCTTGTGTTTCAATAATTTTTTCACTTGTGTGTCCCGCGTGTGCCGGGATTTTGCCGAAGCTGAGGTTGTGGCTTGGGGGAAATTAGTGTGTGGAAGCCTGGCTGATGGGAGTGTTTGGAAGCTATGCGTACGGAATGGGCTTGATGGAAAGCTGTGTAGCTTGGTTGGTGTTGGCATGATGTTGGGCTTTGCTGTTTGTGTGATGTAACTGGTATTGGCTTGAGCTGGGTTATTGTTTTGGGTGTATACGGTTGCGGGAGTATGCGGAAAGAGCTTGTGAAGTTTGTGATGTGAGTTACGGCGTGAACTTTGAAGCAATTGAGCTATGAAAGCTGTGTTTGGAAGCTGAATTTGACGCTTGTGTCACGTGTGTACGGCGTGTTGTTTTGTTTGCTGGCGTGGGAGGCTTGATGCAGGATGTCACGTGGGTGATGGCTGTAGCTTGTTGTGGGGCTGGTACGGCATGAGGCTGAAGGTTGGAAATGTTGTGGATGCTGTTGACGTGTAAATGTGAAGTGGTGTTATTGGGCTTGTGTACGGCTGAAATTTTGTTGCTTGTATGCGCATGTTGCTAGTGTGATGCGCGTATGGCTTGAATTTTAATCACTTAGGCTTTGTTGTTTGTGTGATGTGAGGCTGCAAGTTGAAGTGCTTGGGAGAGTTTTGACTTTGGTAGCTTGGAGTGTTGCATTTTGTTGAAGCTGATGCGAGGAAAATTGATTGAGCTGGCTGGGATTTTGTGAAAGGCTGAGGAAATGATGTGGGCCCTAAATAAATGGCTTTATTTTCTAATAATTTATATTTTGTAGAATCTTTTTGTGGTAAAGAAGAAAAAAGAAATGGGCTTAGTAAAGAATGCATAAAAAAAATGGATGAATAATTTGGAAATAAAAAGAATGGATAGAAATGTAGAAATTGATTTTTAATGGACATGGATTATGGAATTTAGAAATTGGAAACAAAAAAAGAATTTGATTGAATGGGATGTTGAATGAAATTTGGAATTTGGTAAAAAAAAATGGTAATTCGGATAATTGAAAAATTGAGAAAAAATGGAAAATAATGGTGGTTGAATAATAACGGGAAATAAAAAATAAAAATGGATAATCGGATAATGGATGATTGGATGGAATTTGAATTTTTTTGGTGAATTGAATTAAAAAAAATGAATATGGGATTGATGGTTATAAACCCACAGCAAACTCTGATTTTTCACAAGCCTCTGATAACATGAACAAAGCCATTACTGAACCACTGAGCAACTTATCGATTACACCACAATCACTGGAATCATTTGAGAATTGCCCTGATGATTTTAATTCATGCTGAGAAAAATAAATTCTCAGATGAATCACTGATAAACTGATGGACAACCTTGAAGATTCAAACTAAACTTCGCACAAAACACAGTCCTGAACTTTGAATACGCACTGTCTGAAAAATGAACCACTGGCACACACAACTTGCAGTTTGAAACAATCTATTTGATAGTTTGACCAAGATTAGGTCAAACGTCCATTTGAATCGAATCGTAACTGAACAACCACATCTGAATTGAGAATCACAACCCTGTCTTTGAAATCCTGCAACACAGAAGAAGAAGAAGCAACTGCAACATATATTTTTTTTGTATTTTGGTTAGAGGTTAGCAAGTATAAAAAAATAACAGAAATTAAACATGGTGATCGCCTGCGAAGCAAAGACCTGCACCTGAAAAAGGATAAACGAAACAGTGCGTGATCTTGTTTGTATGCAAATGCAGATGAGATGCGAAAAATCTTAGGGTCAAAAATTAGGCTCTGACAGATGCCCCTATTTAAGTTTCTTCAATCCAGAGATAATGAAGATTGAAATCTTCATTTCGACAAGATGGAAGATACTTAAATATTAAAAAAAAAACTATTTTAGATCCTAAGATGCCAAAAACTGGAATGAAATGAAATGAACGAAATGAAACAAAACGAATAATGTGAAATGATACGAAGATGATATGGAAATAATATGAAGCATATGAAACTGTTTATGAAAGCATATGAAAATATATGAAGGCACATGAGATGTTATGAGAAAAATATGAAATGCAGAGAAAATATGTGACAGCATATGAAATATTATGAGGAAACTTATGAGATGATATGAAATGTATCTGGAACCAAATGAAATGCAGAGAAATACCGTGAGGTACAGGACGACACATGAAAAAGAATAAACGCTGGGGATAAGGAACATGAAGCTCCGACAGGAAAAACAACATGCTAGAAACCATCACATGGCTCAGCCGAGGCGAAAATGTCCAAGAATGGCAATTGGACAGAAAACATCACAACATCCAGGAATGGCACTGAATGAAGTGAGAAAAGTCCCGGAACAGTACACCAGTAACATCCAGGGATGACATTACTGACTTTAAAAGGGATATCCGAGAATGGCAGCCGAAAAAGAGGTAATCACAACATCTGAGAATGGAAATCAGATAAAATATGTGAGTCTCAACATTCAGGAACAGTACTGAACGAAATGGGAGAAAGTTCGGGAAAGTACATCAACTCCATGATGATTTCACTATGGACATCCGAGAATGGCAACCAGAAGGAAAGTGATTACAACATCCAAGCATATCAATCAAATAAAATGTGAATCACAACATTCAGGATCAGAACTGAATGAGATGAAAAAAAGGTCCGGGACAGTACATCAAATCAATGATGACTTCACTATGGACATCCGAGAATGGCAATCGGAAGGAAATGATCACAACATCCGAGAATAGCAATCAGATAAAATGTGAATCACAACATTCAGGAATAGAACTGAATGAGATGGAAAATAAGGTCCGGGACAGTACATCAAATCAATGATGACTTTACTATGCACATCCGAGAATGGCAATCGGAAGGAAGTAATCACAACATCCGAGAATAGCAATCGGATAAAATGTGAATGACAACATTCAGGAACAGAACTGAATGAGATGGAAAAAAGGTCCGGGACAGTACATCAAATCAATGATGACTTCACTATGGACATCCGAGAATGGCAATCGGATAAAAGGGTGTAATATATGAGAAAACACAACAAGTAGGTGAGGAAAAAGTTCTGGAGAGACAGACAAATGCCAAGTAAGTTACACTTTGACCAAAAAGTAAGAAGTTGAAAACAACAAGACTTCGAGAAATGCATATGAGGACTAAAACACTCAGTATGCAGACATTTACGAAAATGGAGACTAAACCACCCAAGAAAATACATAATGAGGACTAAAACACTCAAATATGCGAAAGTTAACAAGAATGGGGAATAACACACCCGAGAAAACGCATAATGAGGAATAACACACTCAAATATGCAAACCTTTAAAAAATGGGGAATAACACACCCAAGGACATGATACGAGAGGAAATGCTGAAAACCAGTTTAGACTCTTAGAGGAGTGGAAAAGATAAAAGACTGATTCCTCAACACAGAGATCACTGCCATTCTGCTCGGAAATTAGAGATACTACTGCTGAACAAATCTCTGTCCCTCCAGTAAACTGTATCAAGTTGAAAATCTTTTGGGAGAAATCATGCAAAGCTGCTCGGGGATTCTTGAAGAAAATTGCCCCAAGTTCAATTATCGGTGAAGATAAACTGATAATGGATTCAGTTCCTGATTACTGCTGGAGAAAAATAATCACATCTTTGAGATAACTATTGAGAAGAATAAACTGATCATGGCTTCAGTTCTTGAAATGAATGCTGAGAAAATAACCCAATGTGAAACTTGCAGAGAATCTTCTAACCAACCAAATCTGAGAATATCTTGCGCCGAGCAACAACTTTTGAACCATAGGAACTGAGAAAAACTTGCCCCTTGGTAGGATCACAGACCAAGTTTCTTAACTGTTTGAAAATTCCTTGATGAGGAAAATTTATTTGCAAATAGAAAATGTTTGTACAAACCTGGTAATTTTAATGCAAAGTTCAATGCAAAGTTTGAAATCACAAATCATTTTTGGAATGAAATTTATTGATGTAAAGTAAATGAAAACAATGTCAAAACACGGCGGTTGAGACAACATTAAAGATAAAGCAAGGGTAAGAAAACAAATGATTGGTAAAGAACTTGGGAGTCAGTTTACGCAACCTCGCTGTAGTATGCTTTTCAATAGAAACCTGGATTCAATTAGGACTTTTGAAGGTTGTAACGTGGCCTGGTTCACGGTTTATGAATCAAAGGATATAGGCTCAAAGTTTATTTGTACCCAACCCAACTTCGTGATGAACTCCAGTCCTACATTCAATTAATTCAACCTATGCATTCAAGTTCCAAGAATTTTGAGATTGCACAGATGAAGATAGTTCGATAATCCAAAGGATTTTGAGATAGCAGTCATTTCTTCCTCTTTGATTATTCTTGGTGAGGACTTTGGTCCACTCAACTTATTTTTGCTGAGGAATTTTAATGACCTCTTGACAAATATTTCCTTTTATTATCCCTAACTTTTGCCTGAACTGTGTCATTTGAACATACAACCAGTAGGATGCCCCAGTTTTTGCCTAAGTCTCCTTCATAGGTTTTGACTTAGCGGGCTTTGATTTTTTTCCAATAATTTTTTTAATATCATTTTTTTGAAAGATAATGACTGCATGGCTTAATGATTACGACGAACCATCATTGGCTTTTGAATTGAGAAACATCTTCAACACTTCTTGATGTGTGTGAAGGAAAGCTTGAGATTGCAACCTTTATTGAAAGGTGTCTTGAATGATTCTCAGCACTTCTTGATATGTCTTGAATGCACACTCGAATTAATTGAGAACTACCCATCCCTGGGTTAAATTTGCGGGTTTTTTCGAATAGAAAGAAACTCCAACTTCAAGGTTCAAAGGGGTTAACAAAGGATTAACTTCCTTATTTTTCCAGTGTTTAGGATTTGAAACAATGCCTGTATATCATCAGCCAAGTCTCAATTGAAAGCATAGCATCAACAGTTATGGGTATCTCGTTTTCATCATCCTCCCTCCAATCATTGTAAAAACTTTGAGAAAAGATAAATGAACTTGAAATGTAAAGCATAAAGATGCAAATAGTAAATGAAATTGAATCAAAACAAAGCAATGCTCATTTCATTAAAAGCAACATGAAAGTACAAACAAATTTAAAAGCAAACAAGTAAATACGATTGAAGAAAATTGCAAACATGAAGAAACAATGGCCTAGTGATCAATCAACAACAAGGATGAGCTGTCCCGTCTGATATTCTGGCCTTGAAGAAAATTTGACAGTTAAAGTCCTTTAGAAGATTCACTTCCCAAGCTTCGGAAAAGGATTGTTGATAACATTGGAATTAAGGTCATTAAAGTAAAGGATGTTGTTCCTGATAAGTTCTTCCACTTTAGCCTTCAGTGCAAAGCAATGTTCCAAGTCATGACCAGTTCCACCTTGATGAAACTCACAACGAAGATCCGATCTATAACCAACTGGAAGAGGATTTGGAACAGGAGGCGGAGGCCTAGTAGTAATTAAACCACTCTTAATCAAGGAAGGAAACAATTCAGTGTAAGGCATCGGTATTGGATCAAAGTTTGGCCTATTACGATATTGATTTTGTTCAGCAGCAAGATGAGGAGCCTGAGCTTGAGCTCGGATCTGAACTTGAGCTTGAGCTGGTCGAACTTGACCTTGAACTTGAGTTTGAGCAGGTGGAGTTTTGACAACAGGAGCCACTGCAGCTACATATGGTTGAACATATCGTTGTTGAGGGCGATAAGGCCTCCTCTCAGTTGAAACAATATAAGCATCACCATCTCTTCTCTTGTGAGGATTCCCAAAAGACTTTCTTGCAGCATTAGGAGCTTCAGAATTAGTAATCTTACCTTTCTTGATACCTTCCTCTAGTCTTTCTCCAATAGTGACTAGATCAGAGAAACCAGATGAAACACTTCCAAACATTTTCTCCCAAAAGAACGGTTGAAGAGTGTCCATGAACAAACCAGTTAATTCCTTTTCGGGCAAAGGTGGTTCAACTTGAGCAGCTAGCTCTCTCCAACGTTGAGCATGCTCTTTGAACGATTCTTTCTCTTTCTGTGACATGTTTTGAAGTTGACGACGGTCAGGCGCCATGTCCAGATTGTACTTATACTACCTTACAAAAGCATCAGATAAATCTTTCCAGCTTCGGATGTGACTCTTCTCAAGTCCAACATACCACTTCATAGAAGCACCACTCAAACTATCTTGAAAACAGTGAATAAGAAGCTTGTCATCTTTGGCATGTGCAGCCATTTTGCGACAATACATCAGCAGATGAATCTTTGGACAAGTATGACCATTGTACTTCTCAAATACAGGAACCTTGAACTTATCAGGAAGAACCAAGTCGGAAACCAAACACATGTCTATTGCAGCAGAACCAGAGACATATTTTCCTTCTAAACCTCTTACCCTCTTCTCAAGAGTCAAACATTTCTCTCTAACTTCATCCATATATCCAGGTTCACCCTGACTTTCAGCTTGTTGACCAGCAGCTTGGTACAAGAAAGGAGAATTCTGATAAGTAGTCTGAGCAGTAGCGTGCACAACAGGTTGAGGTTCAACAAAAGTCGGAGCTGAAAAAACTGGTACAACAGATGGACCACCCACTTGAACATTAGCAGAAGCTGGCACATAATCCGGAGGTAACCCATATTCTGGCCAAGTAGAAACCGGTTGTTGAACAACAGGAGGATCAACAACGGCAATAAAAACTTCAGAGATAACAGTCCTTTGAGGTGTTTCACCTCGAGCAATCAGAACTTGCATCATTTCAGTAAGCCTGGTCATACCGGCCTTTAACTCATCAATCTCCATTCGAACTTCCATGTTATGCTGTTCTTGGTGTTCCATTCTCAATCTGATAGCTCTCAATCTGTTAGTAGCTCTAGTACCGTATCTGTGGTGAGGAGTCAGCTTGACGGATCAACAGACAACTGAGGAAAGAAACAACCGGGATGAGCTCCCACACAACTCGGATGAACACAAGAATATGCGAGGATGCAATGATATGCAATGTTCACTTCCATTTTCAGAAAAACAACTCGATTATTGCAAACATGATCAACATCGAGAATATGGTCATGAAATATCTTGACAAAAAGGAATATTTATTCTTTACAATATTTGCAATGATCGGAATTATTTTCCTTGAAAAATGGTTGTGATGATGATCATGATGAATATGTAGATGCAACAACCACAAACAAGATCACGCAAGGAACACAGGTTCAAAGGTTCGAATCACAGGCATGGAGTCATGGTAACAGAACACCAACCCACACAGGCATGTACTAAGGTTTGTCTTCATTGTACCTGCAAAAAACCAGAAGGGTGCTAACAGAGGTTCCCGGAGTTAACAGCCATCTTTAGAATTATATCGGTATGTTGGATTACTCCCCAACCAATAACATTCTTAAAATAGACCTCGTCCGAGTGTAGTATCGCGTGACAACCACCTTAGGTTTACACCCAGATAGTTTCCGCACTACGTTCCTAAATTGGCTTAGATTGGTTAAGGGTTCTACGGTCCTCAGTATGATCAGCTCAAGGTCGGAAAATAATGCCACGTACGATTACTCGTCATGACATTGATAGTCCAAGAGAGCCTAACCGAGTGGAGATTATCAAATTGATATTGCTTTGGACTACTCCATCGCATATCGCTTCGAATATCGCCGTCCTATCATAAGTTCACTCAGATCCGGGTTAGAATCTATCTTACAGAGGATCACCAAAACCAAAACAGAACAACCAAGTAACAAGCAAATCAAACTAAAGCAGTAAACAAATCAAAGTAGGCCGGATCCACTTAGAGATAGAATCCCCAGCAGAGTCGCCACTTTTCTGTAGCGGTAAAATCGTGAGTGTAAGCTATTGATCAGCTTAACTCACTATACACAGAGTCGCCACCGCGCTTTTATTTATTTCCAAAAAGAAAAAGGCAAAAAGAACGAAGAAAGCCTAATGAATCTAAAAGCAAAAGCTAAAAGAAACAAACAGAGAATGGGTACGGGGATTGGTTACAAATCGGGAAGGTTTTAAGCACCCGACTTGTCCGTGGTACTCCACGGGAACCCTTTGAAATATTTACTGTATTTTTGGTCTGAAATGGTTTGCTTGAAAAAAGATTGAAGAGATGAGAAGAAGAATATTTTTTAAGATTTTGGTGTTTGAAGATACGAAATTCTCATGCCTACGTACCCACAAAGTGCAATGCAAGATCAAAACCCTGTAGTTCGTGGTACAAATTGTGAAAGGCAAATGAGTTGAATTGATTTTAAAATGTAGAGATAAGTCGTCATTCTTTAGCGAATAATTCCGCTAGAAAGAATGAATCATATCTAAACATAAAAAAAAGGGTTAAAAGAAAGGTGCACGAGGGCACAAAATCAATTGAATGAGTTGTGAATGTTTTAAAGTTTTTGAGAAAGAAAGTTTTGATATGCTTATATGGTTTAGCATTTATTAAGGAAATGAAATGAAAAGGTAAAACCGCATGACCTAAGTCAAGGTTTGATTGAGAAATTGTTTGAAGTTAGAAAACAAAGAATATTTTGAAAATAGGAAGAAGATTTGAAAATTGAAGAAGATGGGAAGAGATGAAGGGACTATCCTAAGACTTGAAAATAAAAGCTAAAGGAAGAATGATCAAACCATATGGCAAGCATCTTTGAAACAATTGGATTTCCATCTTCATAATCAAGTGAACTTAACCGGAGCCAAAATCTTCAATCCATAACAACTCAAGCAAAGGAATGATCCTAGAATCTAAGTCCCACTCTAAGTCTCATGCTAAGGATAGTAACCATAGTCCGAAATTAAAGTCACCAATTTTTTAGATGTTTAATCCGTTATTAGTGTTTTTGTGTCCAAATGGACAAAGGAAAAATAACAAGAAACAATATAAACAATAAGCAATATGATGAATGATAAGCATAATAAGAGAGATAAGGAGCAAGAAATTGAAATAAAAGGATAAGGTGCGGGAGATTAAATTTAAACGGATTATTATATTCACATTATTATAATATTTACAATATAAGTGGTATGATGAACTTAATCAAGCACAACCACGAAAAGAATAATAAAATCGAGGCAACCGGATCCAAGTGGATCTTCATCCGAATCGGGACAACTTTAGGTCTATGTTAAGCAATCGCCGAGTAATTTACGGAGTAATTACCCTACAAATGAGGCCGGCCACCACTAATTAAAGTGGAAAATATCCGTGCTAATACATGTTACAGAAACGATATTATGGATCGTTCTCCGAAAACATGTCACACTAAAAGAAGAAGAACGGTCTAATCTTAATCGAGATTTTCGTTAAATTTACGAAGGCAACCTATCATGATCTCAAAGTATGGAGAATGATCAAAATGATCATTCATCCATAGATTTGAAATAATGAAGATTAAACATCTTCAAAAATTCAACAATCACGAATCGAGGATTGTCATCGACCAAAATTAAAAAGATGAAGAAAAATGGATCTAAAAGTAGATCCATAAAAGAATTTGAAATATTTTTTTAAAACCTTTTTCTAAAATCTCTTTTATAAAATAATTTTCCTAAAATATTTTCTAAATCATTTCTAAAATATTTTTCCAAATATTTTCTATACAACTCTTATATCAATGAAACAAAATAATAAAAAAAAGAAAAAGAAACTAAAGAATTAAAAAAAAGAAAAAGGAGAAATGGAAAGGGGGAGGAAGGCGCAGCAATTAGGGAGGTGGATCAGTAAATGGTTCAAACAACACAGCCTCAAGAGGCCCAACCAGCATTCAATTTATAAAAAAAATGGAAAACAAAATATAATTAAAAAATAAAAGAAGCCATTGATGCGAAATCGCAAACCCTCATTCTTCTTCTTGATGCGATTCCTCTTTCCTCTTTTGGATTCAAATCGGTATTCTCCTTCTTCTTTTTGATCCAAATCGGTGTTTTCCTTCTTCTTCTTCAAAATCCAGTTTGTATTGTTGTTGTTTGAAGAATATCACTGATTATCTGAGATTACTAAAAGTTGAATTGAAAAAATAGGGTTTGAGATTGGGATGAAATTGAAGCTCTGAGTTTGATTTTTGCAGGGATTTGATGTGCTTTCTAAGCTTGAGAAGTGAAGGTGAATGGGGTTTCTTTTATAGAGGGATTGGTGAAGATTGGGGGGAAAAATGATGCTTCCGTTTTGAAGGAATTGGACTGCGTTTAGGCTCACGGATTTGGCATGTTCTTTGCTGCAAAAATTCACTGCATTTTGTTAATTATTTGTGCATTTTTGGGCTGATGTTTCGCGTGTGTTTTCAGTTTGGGGCTTACGGCGTGACCTGGATTTGCTTCGAAGTCTTGTGTTTCAATAATTTTTTCACTTATGCGTCCTGCGTGTGCCGGGATTTAGCCAAAGCTGAGGCTGTGGCTTGGGGGAAATTAGCGTGTGGAAGCCTGGCTGATGGGAGTGTTTGGAAGCTATGCGTACGGAATGGGCTTGATGGAAAGCTGTGTAGCTTGGCTGGTATTTGCATGATGTTGGGCTTTGCTGTTTGTGTGATGTAACTGGTATTGGCTTGAGCTGGGTTATTGTTTTTGGTGTATACGGCTGCGGGAGTATGCAGAAAGAGCTTGTGAAGTTTGTAATGTGAGTTACGGCGTGAACTTTGAAGCAATTGAGCTATGAAAGCTGTGTTTGGAAGCTGAATTTGACGCTTGTGTCACGTGTGTACGGCGTGTTGTTTTGTTTGCTGGCGTGGGAGGCTTGATGCAGGATGTCACGTGGGTGATGGCTGTAGCTTGTTGTGGGGCTGGTACGGCATGAGGCTGAAGGTTGGAAATGATGTGGATACTGTTGACGTGTAAATGTGAAGTGGTGTTATTGGGCTTGTGTACGGCTGGAATTTTGTTGCTTGTATGCGCATCTTGCTAGCGTGATGCGCGTACGGCTTGAATTTTAATCACTTAGGCTTTGTTGTTTGTGTGATGTGAGGCTGCAAGTTGAAGTGCTTGGGAGAGTTTTGACATTGGTAGCTTGGAGTGTTGCATTTTGTTGAAGTTGATGCGAGGAAAATTGTTTGAGCTGGCTGGGATTTTGTTAAAGGATGAGGAAATGATGTGGGCCCTAAATAAATGGCTTTATTTTCTAATAATTTATATTTTGTAGAATCTTTTTGTGGTAAAGAAGAAAAAAGAAATGGGCTTAGTAAAGAATGCATAAAAAAAATGGATGAATAATTTGGAAATAAAAAGAATGGATAGAAATGTAGAAATTGATTTTTAATGGACATGGATTATGGAATTTAGAAATTGGAAAGAAAAAAATAATTTGATTGAACGGGAGTTTGAATGAAATTTGGAATTTGGTAAAAAAAAATGGTAATTCGGATAATTGAAAAATTGAGAAAAAATGGAAAATAATGGTGGTTGAATAATAACGGGAAATAAAAAATAAAAATGGATAATCGGATAATGGATGATTGGGTGGAATTTGATTTTTTTTGGTGAATTGAATTAAAAAAAATGAATATGGGATTGATGGTTTTAAAACCACAACAAACTCTGATTTTTCACAAGCCTCTGATAACATGAACAAAGCCATTACTGAACCACTGAGCAACTTAACGATTCAACCACAATCACTGAAATCATTTGAGAACGTCCCTGATGATTTGAATTCATGCTGAGAAAAATAAATTCTCAGATGAATCACTAATAAACTGATGGACAACCTTGAAGATTCAAACTAAACTTCGCACAAAACACAGTCCTGAACTTTGAATACGCACTGTCTGAAAAATGAACCACTGGCATACACAACTTGCAGTTTGAAACATTCTATTTGATAGTTTGACCAAGATTAGGTCAAATGTCCATTTGAATCGAATCGTGACTGAACAACCACATCTGAATTGAGAATCACAGCCCTGTCTTTGAAATCCTGCAACACAGAAGAAGAAGAAGCAACTGCAACATATATTTTTTTTGTATTTTGGTTAGAGGTTAGCAAGTATAAACAAATAACAGAAATTAAACATGGTGATCCCCTGCGAAGCAAAGACCTGCACCTGAAAAAGGATAAACGAAACAGTGCGTGATCTTGTTTGTATGCAAATGCAGATGAGATGCGAAAAATCTTAGGGTCAAAAATTAGGGTCTGACACTTAGTATAAGAAATAGATCTTTTTCTTGCTCGTTTCTGAACTGTCTCTGGAAAATTAACTTAACAATGTATCAAGATCTTTGTCTTGCTCGTTTCTGAACTGTCTCTGGAAAATATCCTGAACTAATTATCAGAACTAGATCTTTGTCTTGATCATCTCTGAACTGTCTCTGGGAGAATATCCTGAACTAATTATCAGAACCAGATATTTGTCTTGATCATCTCTGAATTGTCTCTGGAAAATATTCTGAACAAAGTATGAGAACTATATCATTGTCTTGAACGTCTCTGGAAAATATCCTAAACTAAGTAATAGAATTAGATCTTTGTCTTGATCATTTCTGAACTGTCTCTGGAAAGTATCCTGAACTATGTATCAGAACTAGATCTTTGTCTTGATCTTTTCTGAACTGTCTCTAGAAAATGTCCTGAACTAAGTATCAGAACTAGATCTTTTTCTTGATCCTTTCTAAAGTGTCTTTGGAAAATATCCTGAACTAAGTATCAAAACTAGATCTTTGTCTTGATCGTTTATAAACTATCTCTGGAAAATGTCCTGAATTAAGTATCATAACTAGATCTTTGTCTTGATCATTTCTGAACTGTCTCTGGAAAATATCCTCAACTAAGTATTAGAACTAGATCTTTGTCTTTCTTGTTTCTTAATTGTCTCTGGAAAATATCCTGAACTAAGTATCAGAACTAGATCTTTGTCTTGATCGTGTCTGAACTATGTATGGAAAATATTATGAACTAAGTATCAGAACTAGATATTTGTCTTGTTCGTTTTTGAGTTGTCTCTGGAAAATAAACTAAACTAAGTATCAGAACTAGATCTTTGTCTTGATCGTTTCTCAACTGTCTCTAGAAAATATCCAGAACTAAGTATAAGAACTAGATCTCTATCTTGATCGTTTCTAAACTGTCTCTGGAAAATATCCTGAACTAAGTATCATAACTAGATCTTTATCTTGATCTTTTCTGAACTGTCTCAGGAAAATATCCTCACCTAAGTATCAGAACTAGATATTTGTCTTGCTTGTTTCTAAACTGTCTATGGAAAATATCATGAACTAATTATCAGAACTAGATATTTGTCTTGATCATTTCTAAACTGTCTCTGGAAAATATCCTTAACTAAGTATCAGAACTATATCTTTGTCTTGATCGTTTCTGAACTGTCTCAGGAAAATATCCTCAACTAAGTGTCATAACTAGATCTTTGTCTTGATCGTTTCTGAACTGTCTCTGGAAATTATTCTGAACTAAGTATCAGAACTAGATCTTTGTCTTGATCGTCTCTGAAGTGTCATTGGAAAATATCCTGAACTAAGTACAAAACTATATCTTTGTCTTGATTGTTTCTGAACTGTCTCTTGAAAATATCCTGAACTAAATATCAGAACTAGATTTTTGTCTTGATCGTTTCTAAATTGTGTCTGGAAGATTCTGAACTAAGTATCAGAACTAGATCTTTGTCTTTATCCTTTTTCAACTGTCTCTGGAAAATATCTTGAACTAAGTATTATAAATATATCTTTGTCTTGATCTTTTCTATACTGTCTCTAGAAAATTTATTGAACTAAGTATCATAACTAGATCTTTGTCTTGATCATTTCTGAACTGTTTCTTGAAAATATCCTCAACTAAGTATCAGAACTAGATCTTTGTCTTGCTCATTTCTGAACTGTCTCTGGAAATTATTGTGAACTAAGTATCAAAACTTAGATCGTCTCAAAACTGTCTATGGAAAGTATCCAGAACTAAGTATCAAACCTAGATCTTTGTCTTGCTCATATATGAACTGTCTCTGGAAAATATCCTTAAGTAATTATCAGAACCAGATCTTTTTCTTGATCATCTCTGAACTGTCTCTAGAAATATATCCTGAACTAAGTATCAGAAATAGATCATTGTCTTTATCGTTTTTGAACTGTCTCTGGAAAATATCCTGAACTAAGTATCAGAACTAGATCCTTGTCTTGATCGTTCCTAAACTATCTCTGGAAAATATCCTGAACTAAGTATCAGAAATAGATCTTTGTCTTGCTCGTTTCTGAACTGTCTCTAGAAAATTAACTTAACAATGTATCAGAACTAGATCTTTGTCTTGCTCGTTTCTGAACTGTCTCTGGAAAATATCCTGAACTAATTATCAGAACTATATCTTTGTCTTATTCATCTCTGAACTGTCTCTGGGAAAATATCCTGAACTAATTATCAAAACCAGATCTTTGTCTTGATCATCTCTGAACTCTCTCTGGAAAATATTTTGAATAAAGTATGAGAACTATATCTTTGTCTTGAACGTCTCTGAATTGTCTCTGGAAAATATCCTAAACTAAGTAATAGAATTAGATCTCTGTCTTGATTGTTTCTGAACTGTCTCAGGAAAATATCCTGAACTAAGTATCAGAACTAGATCTTTGTCTTGATCTTTTCTGAACTGTCTCTGGAAAATGTCTTGAACTTAGTATCAGAATTTGATCTTTGTCTTGATCCTTTCTGAAGTGTCTCTTGAAAATATCCTGAATTAGTATCAGAACTAGATCTTTGTCTTGATCTTTTCTGAACTGTCTCTGGAAAATGTCCTGAACTTAGTATCTGAATTTGATCTTTGTCTTGATCCTTTCTGAAGTGTCTTTGGAAAATATCTTGTACTAAGTATCAGAACTAGATCTTTGTCTTGATCGTTTATAAACTATCTCTGGAAAATGTCCTGAATTAAGTATCATAACTAGATCTTTGTCTTGATCATTTCTGAACTGTCTCTGGAAAATATCCTCAACTAAGTATCAGAACTAGATCTTTGTCTTTCTTGTTTCTTAATTGTCTCTGGAAAATATCCTGAACTAAGTATCAGAACTAGATCTTTGTCTTGAACGTGTCTGAACTGTGTATGGAAAATATTATGAACTAAGTATCATAATTAAATATATGTCTTGTTCGTTTTTGAGCTGTCTCTGGAAAATAAACTAAACTAAGTATCAGAACTAGATCTTTGTCTTGATCGTTTCTCAACTGTCTCTAGAAAATATCCAGAACTAAGTATCAGAACTAGATCTTTGTCTTGATCGTTTCTAAACTGTCTCTGGAAAATATCCTGAACTAAGTATCATAACTAGATCTTTATCTTCATATTTTCTGAACTGTCTCAGGAAAATATCCTCACCTAAGTATCAGAACTAGATATTTGTCTTGCTTGTTTCTAAACTGTCTATGGAAAATATCATGAACTAATTATCAGAACTAGATATTTGTCTTGATCATTTCTAAACTGTCTCTGGAAAATATCCTGAACTAAGTATCAGAACTATATCTTTGTCTTGATTGTTTCTGAACTGTCTCTGGAAAATATCCTCAACTAAGTGTCATAACTAGATCTTTGTCTTGATCGTTTCTGAACTGTCTCTGGAAATTATTCTGAACTAAGTATCAGAACTAGATCTTTGTCTTGATCGTCTCTGAAGTGTCATTGGAAAATATCCTGAACTAAGTACAAAACTATATCTTTGTCTTGATCGTTTCTGAACTGTCTCTTGAAAATATCCTGAACTAAATATCAGAACTAGATTTTTGTCTTGATCGTTTCTAAATTGCCTCTGGAAGATATCCTGAACTAAGTATCATAACTAGATCTTTGTCTTGATCCTTTTTCAACTGTCTCTGGAAAATATCCTGAACTAAGTATTATAAATATATCTTTGTCTTGATCTTTTCTATACTGTCTCTAGAAAATTTATTGAACTAAGTATCATAACTAGATCTTTGTCTTGATCATTTCTGAACTGTTTCTGGAAAATATCCTCAACTAAGTATCAGAATTAGATCTTTGTCATGCTCATTTCCGAACTGTCTCTGGAAATTATTGTGAACTAAGTATCAAAACCTAGATCGTCTCAAAACTGTCTATGGAAAGTATCCTGAACTAAGTATCAAACCTAGATCTTTGTCTTGCTCATATATGAACTGTCTCTGGAAAATATCCTTAAGTAATTATCAAAACCAGATCTTTTTCTTGATCATCTCTGAACTGTCTCTGGAAATATATCCTGAACTAAGTATCAGAACTAGATCATTGTCTTTATCGTTTTTGAACTGTCTCTGGAAAATATCCTGAACTAAGTATCAGAACTAGATCCTTGTCTAGATCGTTTCTAAACTATCTCTGGAAAATATCCTGAACTAAGTATCAGAAATAGATCTTTGTCTTGCTCGTTTCTGAACTGTCTCTGGAAAATTAACTTAACAATGTATCAGAACTAGATCTTTGTCTTGCTCGTTTCTGAACTGTCTCTGGAAAATATCCTGAACTAATTATCAGAACTAGATCTTTGTCTTATTCATCTCTGAACTGTCTCTAGGAAAATATCCTGAACTAATTATCAAAACCAGATCTTTGTCTTGATCATCTATGAACTGTCTCTAGAAAATATTTGAACAAAGTATGAGAACTATATCTTTGTCTTGAACGTCTCTGAATTGTCTCTGGAAAATATCCTAAACTAAGCAATAGAATTAGATCTTTGTCTTTATTATTTCTGAACTGTCTCAGGAAAATATCCTGAACTAAGTATCAGATCTAGATCTTTGTCTTGATCTTTTCTGAACTGTCTCTGGAAAATGTCCTGAACTTAGTATCAGAATTTGATCTTTGTCTTGATCCTTTCTGAAGTGTCTCTGGAAAATATCCTGAAATAAGTATCAGAACTAGATCTTTGTCTTGATCTTTTCTGAACTGTCTCTGGAAAATGTCCTGAACTTAGTATCAGAATTTGATCTTTGTCTTGATCCTTTCTGAAGTGTCTTTGGAAAATATCCTGTACTAAGTATCAGAACTAGATCTTTGTCTTGATCGTTTATAAACTATCTCTGGAAAATGTCCTGAATTAAGTATCATAACTAGATCTTTGTCTTGATCATTTCTGAACTGTCTCTGGAAAATATCCTCAACTAAGTATCAGAACTAGATCTTTGTCTTTCTTGTTTCTTAATTGTCTCTGGAAAATATCCTGAACTAAGTATCAGAACTAGATCTTTGTCTTGATCGTGTCTGAACTGTGTATGGAAAATATTATGAACTAAGTATCATAATTAAATATTTGTCTTGTTCGTTTTTGAGCTTTCTCTGGAAAATAAACTAAACTAAGTATCAGAACTAGATCTTTGCCTTGATCGTTTCTCAACTGTCTCTAGAAAATATCCAGAACTAAGTATCAGAACTAGATCTTTGTCTTGATCGTTTCTAAATTGTCTCTGGAAAATATCTTGAACTAAGTATCATAACTAGATCTTTATCTTGATATTTTCTGAACTGTCTCAGGAAAATATCCTCACCTAAGTATCAGAACTAGATATTTGTCTTGCTTGTTTCTAAACTGTCTATGGAAAATATCATGAACTAATTATCAGAACTAGATATTTGTCTTGATCATTTCTAAACTGTCTCTGGAAAATATCCTGAACTAAGTATCAGAACTATATCTTTGTCTTGATCGTTTCTGAACTGTCTCTGGAAAATATCCTCAACTAAGTGTCATAACTAGATCTTTGTCTTGATCGTTTCTGAACTGTCTCTGGAAATTATTCTGAACTAAGTATCAGAACTAGATCTTTGTCTTGATCGTCTCTGAAGTGTCATTGGAAAATATCCTGAACTAAGTACAAAACTATATCTTTGTCTTGATCGTTTCTGAACTGTCTCTTGAAAATATCCTGAACTAAATATCAGAACTAGATTTTTGTCTTGATCGTTTCTAAATTGTCTCTGGAAGATATCCTGAACTAAGTATCATAACTAGATCTTTGTCTTGATCCTTTTTCAATTGTCTCTGGAAAATATCCTGAACTAAGTATTATAAATATATCTTTGTCTTGATCTTTTCTATACTGTCTCTAGAAAATTTATTGAACTAAGTATCATAACTAGATCTTTGTCTTGATCATTTCTGAACTGTTTCTGGAAAATATCCTCAACTAAGTATCAGAACTAGATCTTTGTCTTGCTCATTTCTGAACTGTCTCTGGAAATTATTGTGAACTAAGTATCAAAACCTAGATCGTCTCAAAACTGTCTATGGAAAGTATCCTGAACTAAGTATCAAACCTAGATCTTTGTCTTGCTCATATATGAACTGTCTCTGGAAAATATCCTTAAGTAATTATCAGAACCAGATCTTTTTCTTGATCATCTCTGAACTGTCTCTGGAAATATATCTTGAACTAAGTATCAGAACTAGATCATTGTCTTTATCGTTTTTGAACTGTCTCTGGAAAATATCCTGAATTAAGTATCAGAACTAGATCCTTGTCTTGATCGTTTCTAAACTATCTCTGGAAAATATCCTGAACTAAGTATCAGAAATAGATCTTTGTCTTGCTCGTTTCTGAACTGTCTCTGGAAAATTAACTTAACAATGTATTAGAACTAGATCTTTGTCTTGCTCGTTTCTGAACTGTCTCTGGAAAATATCCTGAACTAATTATCAGAACTAGATCTTTGTCTTATTCATCTCTGAACTGTCTCTGGGAAAATATCCTGAACTAATTATCAAAACCAGATCTTTGTCTTGATCATCTATGAAATGTCTCTAGAAAATATTTTGAACAAAGTATGAGAACTATATCTTTGTCTTGAACGTCTCTGAATTGTCTCTAAAAAATATCCTAAACTAAGCAATAGAATTAGATCTTTGTCTTTATTATTTCTGAACTGTCTCAGGAAAATATCCTGAACTAAGTATCAGATCTAGATCTTTGTCTTGATCTTTTCTGAACTGTCTCTGGAAAATGTCCTGAACTTAGTATCAGAATTTGATCTTTGTCTTGATCCTTTCTGAAGTGTCTCTGGAAAATATCCTGAAATAAGTATCAGAACTAGATCTTTGTCTTGATCTTTTCTGAACTGTCTCTGGAAAATGTCCTGAACTTAGTATCAGAATTTGATCTTTGTCTTGATCCTTTCTGAAGTGTCTTTGGAAAATATCCTGTACTAAGTATCAGAACTAGATCTTTGTCTTGATCGTTTATAAACTATCTCTGGAAAATGTCCTGAATTAAGTATCATAACTAGATCTTTGTCTTGATCATTTCTGAACTGTCTTTGGAAAATATCCTCAACTAAGTATCAGAACTAGATCTTTGTCTTTCTTGTTTCTTAATTGTCTCTGGAAAATATCCTGAACTAAATATCAGAATTAAATCTTTGTCTTGATCGTGTCTGAACTGTGTATGGAAAATATTATGAACTAAGTATCATAATTAAATATTTGTCTTGTTCGTTTTTGAGCTTTCTCTGGAAAATAAACTAAACTAAGTATCAGAACTAGATCTTTGTCTTGATCGTTTCTCAACTGTCTCTAGAAAATATCCAGAACTAAGTATCAGAACTAGATCTTTGTCTTGATCGTTTCTAAACTGTCTCTGGAAAATATCCTGAACTAAGTATCATAACTAGATCTTTATCTTGATCTTTTCTGAACTGTCTCAGGAAAATATCCTCACCTAAGTATCAGAACTAGATATCTGTCTTGCTTGTTTCTAAACTGTCTATGGAAAATATCATGAACTAATTATCAGAACTAGATATTTGTCTTGATCATTTCTAAACTGTCTCTGGAAAATATCCTGAACTAAGTATCAGAACTATATCTTTGTCTTGATCGTTTCTGAACTGTCTCTGGAAAATATCCTCAACTTAGTGTCATAACTAGATCTTTGTCTTGATCGTTTCTGAACTGTCTCTGGAAATTATTCTGAACTATGTATCAGAACTAGATCTTTGTCTTGATCGTCTCTGAAGTGTCATTGGAAAATATCCTGAACTAAGTACAAAACTATATCTTTGTCTTGATCGTTTCTGAACTGTCTCTTGAAAATATCCTGACCTAAATATCAGAACTAGATTTTTGTCTTGATCGTTTCTAAATTGTCTCTGGAAGATATCCTGAACTAAGTATCATAACTAGATCTTTGTCTTGATCCTTTTTCAACTGTCTCTGGAAAATATCCTGAACTAAGTATTATAAATATATCTTTGTCTTGATCTTTTCTATACTGTCTCTAGAAAATTTATTGAACTAAGTATCATAACTAGATCTTTGTCTTGATCATTTCTGAACTGTTTCTGGAAAATATCCTCAACTAAGTATCAGAACTAGATCTTTGTCTTGCTCATTTCTGAACTGTCTCTGGAAATTATTGTGAACTAAGTATCAAAACCTAGATCGTCTCAAAACTGTCTATGGAAAGTATCCTGAACTAAGTATCAAACCTAGATCTTTGTCTTGCTCATATATGAACTGTCTCTGGAAAATATCCTTAAGTAATTATCAGAACCAGATCTTTTTCTTGATCATCTCTGAACTGTCTCTGGAAATATATCTTGAACTAAGTATCAGAACTAGATCATTGTCTTTATCGTTTTTGAACTGTCTCTGGAAAATATCCTGAACTAAGTATCAGAACTAGATCCTTGTCTTGATCGTTTCTAAACTATCTCTGGAAAATATCCTGAACTAAGTATCAGAAATAGATCTTTGTCTTGCTCGTTTCTGAACTGTCTCTGGAAAATTAACTTAACAATGTATTAGAACTAGATCTTTGTCTTGCTCGTTTCTGAACTGTCTCTGGAAAATATCCTGAACTAATTATCAGAACTAGATCTTTGTCTTATTCATCTCTGAACTGTCTCTGGGAAAATATCCTGAACTAATTATCAAAACCAGATCTTTGTCTTGATCATCTATGAACTGTCTCTAGAAAATATTTTGAACAAAGTATGAGAACTATATCTTTGTCTTGAACGTCTCTGAATTGTCTCTAAAAAATATCCTAAACTAAGCAATAGAATTAGATCTTTGTCTTTATTATTTCTGAACTGTCTCAGGAAAATATCCTGAACTAAGTATCAGATCTAGATCTTTGTCTTGATCTTTTCTGAACTGTCTCTGGAAAATGTCCTGAACTTAGTATCAGAATTTGATCTTTGTCTTGATCCTTTCTGAAGTGTCTCTGGAAAATATCCTGAAATAAGTATCAGAACTAGATCTTTGTCTTGATCTTTTCTGAACTGTCTCTGGAAAATGTCCTGAACTTAGTATCAGAATTTGATCTTTGTCTTGATCCATCCTGAAGTGTCTTTGGAAAATATCCTGTACTAAGTATCAGAACTAGATCTTTGTCTTGATCGTTTATAAACTATCTCTGGAAAATGTCCTGAATTAAGTATCATAACTAGATCTTTGTCTTGATCATTTCTGAACTGTCTCTGGAAAATATCCTCAACTAAGTATCAGAACTAGATCTTTGTCTTTCTTGTTTCTTAATTGTCTCTGGAAAATTCCTGAACTAAGTATCAGAACTAAATCTTTGTCTTGATCGTGTCTGAACTGTGTATGGAAAATATTATGAACTAAGTATCATAATTAAATATTTGTCTTGTTCGTTTTTGAGCTTTCTCTGGAAAATAAACTAAACTAAGTATCAGAACTAGATCTTTGTCTTGATCGTTTCTCAACTGTCTCTAGAAAATATCCAGAACTAAGTATCAGAACTAGATCTTTGTCTTGATCGTTTCTAAACTGTCTCTGGAAAATATCCTGAACTAAGTATCATAACTAGATCTTTATCTTGATCTTTTCTGAACTGTCTCAGGAAAATATCCTCACCTAAGTATCAGAACTAGATATCTGTCTTGCTTGTTTCTAAACTGTCTATGGAAAATATCATGAACTAATTATCAGAACTAGATATTTGTCTTGATCATTTCTAAACTGTCTCTGGAAAATATCCTGAACTAAGTATCAGAACTATATCTTTGTCTTGATCGTTTCTGAACTGTCTCTGGAAAATATCCTCAACTTAGTGTCATAACTAGATCTTTGTCTTGATCGTTTCTGAACTGTCTCTGGAAATTATTCTGAACTATGTATCAGAACTAGATCTTTGTCTTGATCGTCTCTGAAGTGTCATTGGAAAATATCCTGAACTAAGTACAAAACTATATCTTTGTCTTGATCGTTTCTGAACTGTCTCTTGAAAATATCCTGACCTAAATATCAGAACTAGATTTTTGTCTTGATCGTTTCTAAATTGTCTCTGGAAGATATCCTGAACTAAGTATCATAACTAGATCTTTGTCTTGATCCTTTTTCAACTGTCTCTGGAAAATATCCTGAACTAAGTATTATAAATATATCTTTGTCTTGATCTTTTCTATACTGTCTCTAGAAAATTTATTGAACTAAGTATCATAACTAGATCTTTGTCTTGCTCATTTCTGAACTGTCTCTTGAAATTATTGTGAACTAAGTATCAAAACCTAGATCGTCTCAAAACTGTCTATGGAAAGTATCCTGAACTAAGTATCAAACCTAGATCTTTGTCTTGCTCATATATGAACTGTCTCTAGAAAATATCCTTAAGTAATTATCAGAACCAGATCTTTTTCTTGATCATCTCTGAACTGTCTCTTGAAATATATCCCAAACTAATTATCAGAACTAGATCATTGTCTTTATCGTTTTTGAACTGTCTCTGGAAAATATCCTGAACTATGTATCAAAACTAGATCCTTTTCTTGATCGTTTCTAAACTATCTCTGGAAAATATCCTGAACTAAGTATCAGAAATAGATCTTTGTCTTGCTCGTTTCTGAACTGTCTCTGGAAAATTAACTTAACAATGTATCAGAACTAGATCTTTGTCTTGCTCGTTTCTGAACTGTCTCTGGAAAATATCCTGAACTAATTATCAGAACTAGATCTTTGTCTTATTCATCTCTGAACTGTCTCTGGGAAAATATCCTGAACTAATTATCAAAACCAGATCTTTGTCTTGATCATCTCTGAACTGTCTCTGGAAAATATTTTGAACAAAGTATGAAAACTATATCTTTGTCTTGAACGTCTCTGAATTGTCTCTGGAAAATATCCTAAACTAAGTAATAGAATTAGATCTTTGTCTTGATTGTTTCTGAACAGTCTCAGGAAAATATCCTGAACTAAGTATCAGAACTAGATATTTGTCTTGATCTTTTCTGAACTGTCTCTGGAAAATGTCCTGAACTTAGTATCAGAATTTGATCTTTGTCTTGATCCTTTCTGAAGTGTCTCTGGAAAATATCCTGAAATAAGTATCAGAACTAGATCTTTGTCTTAATCGTTTCTAAACTATCTCTGGAAAATGTCCTGAATTAAGTATCATAACTAGATCTTTGTCTTGATCATTTTTGAACTGTCTCTGGAAAATATCCTCAACTAAGTATCAGAACTAGATCTTTGTCTTGCTTGTTTCTTAATTGTCTATGGAAAATATCTTGAACTAAGTATCAGAACTAGATCTTTGTCTTGATCGTGTCTGAACTGTGTATGGAAAATATTATGAACTAAGTATCATAATTAGATATTTGACTTGATCGTTTCTGAGCTGTCTCTAGAAAATAAACTTAACTAAGTATCAGAACTAGATCTTTGTCTTGATCGTTTCTCAACTGTCTCTGGAAAATATCCTGAATTAAGTATCAGAACTAGATCTTTGTCTTAATCGTTTCTAAACTGTCTCTAGAAAATATCTTGAACTAAGTATCATAACTAGATCTTTATCTTGATCATTTCTGAACTGTCTCAGGAAAATATCCTCAACTAAGTATCAGAACTAGATATTTGTCTTGCTTCTTTCTGAACTGTCTCTGGAAAATATCATGAACTAAGTATCAGAACTAGACATTTGTCTTGATCATTTCTAAACTATCTCTGGAAAATATCCTGAACTAAGTATCAGAACTATATCTTTGTCTTGATCGTTTCTGAACTGTCTCTGGAAAATATCCTCAACTAAGTGTCATAACTAGATCTTTGTCTTGATCGTGCCTGAACTATCTCTGGAAAATTATTCTGAACTAAGTATCAGAACTAGATCTTTGTCTTGATCGTCTCTGAAGTTTCATTGGAAAATATCCTGAACTAAGTACATAACTATATCCTTTTTCTTGATCGTTTTTGAACTGTCTCTGGAAAATATCATGAACGAAGTATCAAAACTAGATCTTTGTCTTGATCATTTCTAAATTGTCTCTGGAAGATATCCTGAACTAAATATCAGAACTAGATCTTTGTCTTGATCATTTCTGAACTGTCTCTGGAAAATATCCTGAACTAAGTATTAGAACTAGATCTTTGTCTTGATCTTTTCTAAATTGTCTCTAGAAAATGTATTGAACTAAGTATCATAACTAGATCTTTGTCTTGATCATTTCTAAACTGTCTCCGAAAATATCCTCAACTAAGTATCAGAACTAGATCTATGTCTTGCTGGTTTTTGAACTGTCTCTGGAAATTATTTTGATCTAAGTATCAGAACTAGGTCTTTGTCTTGATCATCTATGAACCGTCTATGAAAAATATCCTGAACTAAGTATCAGAACTAGATCTTTGTCTTGATCGTGTTTGAACTGTGTATGGAAAATATTATGAACTAAGTATCATAATTAGATATTTGTCTTGATCGTTTCTGAGATGTCTCTGGAAAATAAACTTAACTAAGTATCAGAGCTAGATCTTTCTCTTGATCGTTTCTCAATTGTCTTGGGAAAATATCCTGAACTAATTATCAGAACTAGATCTTTGTCTTGATCGTTTCTAAAGTGTCTCTGGAAAATATCCTGAACTAAGTATCATAAATAGATCTTTATCTTGATCATTTCTGAACTGTCTCAGGAAAATATCCTCAACTAAGTATCAGAACTAGATATTTGTCTTGCTTGTTTCTGAACTGTCTCTGGAAAATATCATGAACTAAGTATCAGAACTAGATATTTGTCTTGATCATTTCTAAACTATCTCTGGAAAACATCCTGAACTAAGTATCAGAACTATATCTTTGTCTTGATCGTTTCTGAACTGTGTCTGAAAAATATCCTAAACTAAGTGTCATAACTAGATCTTTGTCTTGATCGTTTCTGAACTGTCTCTGGAAATTATTATGAACTAAGTATCAGAACTAGATCTTTGTCTTGATTGTCTCTGAAGTGTCATTGGAAAATATCCTGAATAAGTACAGAACTATATCTTTGTCTTGATCGTTTCTGAACTGTCTCTTGAAAATATCCTGAACTAAATATCAGAACTATATTTTTGTCTTGATCGTTTCTAAATTGTCTCTTGAAGATATTCTTAACTAAGTATCATAACAAGATCTTTGTCTTGATCCTTTGTGAACTGTCTCTGGAAAATATGTTGAACTAAGTATTAGAACTAGATCTTTGTCTTGATCTTTTCTAAACTGTCTCTGGAAAATGTATTGAACTAATTATCATAACTAGATCTTTGTCTTGATCATTTCTGAACTGTCTCTGGAAAATATCCTCAACTATGTATCAAAAGTAGATCTTTGTCTTGCTCATTTCTGAACTGTCTCTGGAAATTATTGTGAACTAAGTATCAAAACAAGATCTTTGTCTTGATCGTCTCTAAACTGTATATGGAAAGTATCTTGAACTAAGTATCAAAACTAGATCTTTGTCTTGCTCATATCTGAACTGTCTCTGGAAAATATCCTTAAGTAATTATCAGAACCAGATCTTTTTCTTGATCATCTCTGAACTGTCTCTGGAAAATATCCTGAACTAAGTATCAGAACTAGATCTTTGTCTTGATTGTTTCTAAACTATCTCTGGAAAATATCCTGAACTAAGTATCAGAAATAGATCTTTCTCTTGCTCGTTTATGAATTTTCTCTGGAAAATTAACTTAACAATGTATCAGAACTAGATCTTTGTCTTGCTCGTTCCTGAATTGTCTCTTGAAAATATCCTGAACTAATTATCAGAACTAGATCTTTGTCTTGATCATCTCTGAACTGTCTCTGGGAAAATATCTTTAACTAATTATCATAACTAGATCTTTGTCTTGATCATCTCTGAAGTGTCTCTGGAAAATATTCTGAACAAAGTATCAGAACTATATCTTTGTCTTGAACGTCTCTGAATTCTCTCTGGAAAATATCCTAAACTAAGTAATAGAATTAGATCTTTGTCTTGATCGTTTCTGAACTGTCTCTGGAAAATATCCTGAACTATGTATCAGAATTAGATCTTTGTCTTGATCTTTTCTGACTGTCTCTGGAAAATGTCCTGAACTAAGTATCAGAACAAGATCTTTTTCTTGATCCTTTCTGAAGTGTCTCTGGAAAATTTCCTGAACTAAGTATCAGAACTAAATCTTTGTCTTGATCGTTTATAAACTATCTCTGGAAAATGTACTGAATTAAGTATCATAACTAGATCTTTGTCTTGATCATTACTGAACTGTCTCTGGAAAATATCCTCAAATAAGTATCAGAACTAGATCTTTGTCTTGCTTGTTTCTTAATTGTCTCTGGAAAATATCTTGAACTAAGTATCAGAACTAGATCTTTGTCTGGATCGTGTCTAAACTGTGTATGGAAAATATTATGAACTAAGTATCATAATTAGATATTTGTCTTGATCCTTTCTGAGCTGTCTCTGGAAAATAAACTAAACTAAGTATCAGAACTAGATCTTTGTCTTGATCATTTCTCATCTGTCTCTGGAAAATATCCTGAACTAAGTATCAGAACTAGATCTTTGTCTTGATTGTTTCTAAACTATCTCTGGAAAATATCCTGAACTAAGTATCATAACTAGATCTTTATCTTGATCATTTCTGAATTGTCTCAGGAAAATATCCTCACCTAAGAATCAGAACTAGATATTTGTCTTGCTTGTTTCTGAACTGTCTATGGAAAATATCATGACCTAATTATCAGAACTAGATATTTGTCTTGATCATTTCTAAACTGTCTCTGGAAAATATCCTGAATTAAGTATCAGAACTATATCTTTGTCTTGATCGTTTCTGAATTGTCTCTGGAAAATATCCTCAACTAAGTGTCATAACTAGATCTTTGTCTTGATCGTTTCTGAATTGTCTCTGGAAATTATTCTAAACTAAGTATCAGAACAAGATCTTTGTCTTGATCGTCTCTGAAGTGTCATTGGAAAATATCCTGAACTAATAACAAAACTATATCTTTGTCTTGATCGTTTCTGAACTGTCTCTGGAAAATATCATGAACTAAGTATCAAAACTAGATCTTTGTCTTGATCATTTCTGAACTGTCTCTTTAAAATATCCTGAACTAAATATCAAAACTAGATTTTTGTCTTGATCGTTTCTAAATTGTCTCTGGAAGATATCCTGAACTAAGTATCATAACTAGATCTTTGTCTTGATCCTTTTTGAACTATCTCGGGAAAATATCCTGAACTAAGTATTAGAACTATATCTTTGTCTTGATCTTTTCTAAACCGTCTCTGGAAAATGTATTGAACTAAGTATCATAACTAGATCTTTGTCTTGATCATTTCTGAACTGTTTCTGGAAAATATCCTCAACTAAGTATCAGAACTAGATCTTTGTCTTGCTCATTTCTGAACTGTCTCTGGAAATTATTGTGAATTAAGTATCAGAACAAGATCTTTGTCTTGATCGTCTCTAAACTGTCTATGGAAAGTATCCTGAACTAAGTATCAAACCTAGATCTTTGTTTTGCTCATATATGAACTGTCTCTGGAAAATATCCTTAAGTAATTATCATAACCATATCTTTTTCTTGATCATCTCTGAACTGTCTTTATTGTCTTTATTGTAATTATCATAACCATGTCTTTATTGTCTTTATTGTCTTTTTCTTGATTATCATAACCATTGTCTTTATTGTTTCTGAACTGTCTCTGGAAAATATCCTGAACTAAGTATCAGAACTAAATCTTTGTCTTGATCGTTTCTGAACTGTCTCTGGAAAATATCATGAACTAAGTATCAGAACTAGATCCTTGTCTTGATTGTTTCTAAACTATCTCTGGAAAATATCCTGAACTAAGTATCAGAAATAGATCTTTGTCTTGCTCGTTTCTGAACTGTCTCTGGAAAATTAACTTAACAATGTATCATAACTAGATCTTTGTCTTGCTCGTTTCTGAATTGTCCCTGGAAAATATCCTGAACTAATTATCAGAACTAGATCTTTGTCTTGATCATCTCTGAATTGTCTCTGGGAAAATATCCTGAACTAATTATCAGAACCAGATCTTTGTCTTGATCATCTCTGAACTGTCTCTGGAAAATATTCTGAACAAAGTATGAGAACTATATCTTTGTCTTGAACGTCTCTGAATTGTATCTGGAAAATATCCTGAACTAAGTATCAGAACTAGATCTTTGTCTTGATCTTTTCTGAACTGTCTCTGGAAAATGTCCTGAACTTAGTATCAGAACTAGATCTTTGTGTTGATCCTTTCTGAAGTGTCTCTGGAAAATATCCTGAACTAAGTATCAGAACTAGATCTTTGTCTTAATCATTTCTAAATTATCTCTGGAAAATGTCCTGAATTAAGTATCATAACTAGATCTTTGTCTTGATCATTTTTGAACTGTCTCTGGAAAATATCCTCAACTAAGTATCAGAACTAGATCTTTGTCTTGCTTGTTTCTTAATTGTCTCTGGAAAATATCCTGAACTAAGTATCAGAACTAGATCTTTGTCTTGATCGTGTCTGAACTGTCTCTGGAAAATATCCTGAACTAAGTATCAGAACTTGATCTTTGTCTTGATCGTATCTAAATTGTCTCTGGCAAATATCTTGAACTAAGTATCATAACTAGATCTTTATCTTGATCATTTCTGAACTGTCTCAGGAAAATATCCTCAACTAAGTATCAGAACTAGATATTTGTCTTGCTTGTTTATGAACGGTCTCTGGAAAATATCATGAACTAAGTATCAGAACTAGATATTTGTCTTGATCATTTCTAAACTGTCTTTGGAATATATCCTGAACTAAGTATCAGAACTATATCTTTGTCTTGACCGTTTCTGAACTGTCTCTGGAAAATATCCTCAACTAAGTGTCATAACTAGATCTTTGTCTTGATTGTGTCTGAACTGTCACTGGAAATTATTCTGAACTAAGAATCAGAACTAGATCTTTGTCTTGATCGTCTCTGAAATTTCATTGGAAAATATCCTGACCTAAGTTCAGAACTATATCTTTGTATTGATCGTTTCTGAACAGTCTCTGGAAAATATCATGAACTAAGTATCAAAACTAGATCTTTGTCTTGATCATTTCTAAACTATCTCTTGAAAATATCCTGAACTAAATATCAGAACTAGATTTTTGTCTTGATCGTTTCTAAATTGTCTCTAGAAAATATCCTGAAATAAGTATCATAACTAGATCTTTGTCTTGATCATTTTTGAACTGTCTCTGGAAAATATCCTCAACTAAGTATCAGAACTAGATCTTTGTCTTGCTTGTTTCTTAATTGTCTCTGGAAAATATCCTGAACTATGTATCAGAACTAGATCTTTGTCTTGATCGTGTCTGAACTGTGTATGGAAAATATTATGAACTAAGTATCATAATTAGATATTTGTCTTGATCGTTTCTGAGCTGTCTCTGGAAAATAAACTTAACTAAGTATCAGAACTAGATCTTTGTCTTTATCGTTTCTCAACTGTCTCTGGAAAATATCGTGAACTAAGTATCAGAACTAGATCTTTGTCTTGATCGTTTCTAAACTGTCTTTGGAAAATATCTTGAACTAAGTATCATAACTAGATCTTTATCTTGATCATTTATGAACTATCATAGGAAAATATTCTCAACTAAGTATCAGAACTAGATATTTGTCTTGCTTGTTTCTGAACGGTCTCTGGAAAATATCATGAACTAAGTATCAGAACTAGATATTTGTCTTGATCATTTCTGAACTGTCTCTGGAAAATATCCTGAACTAAGTATCAGAACTATATCTTTGTCTTGATCGTTTCTGAAGTGTCTCTGGAAAATATCCTCAACTAAGTGTCATAACTAGATCTTTGTCTTGATCGTGTCTGAACTGTCTCTGGAAATTATTTTGAACTAAGAATCAGAACTAGATATTTGTCTTGATCGTCTCTGAAGTTTCATTGGGAAATATTCTGACCTAAGTACAAAACTATATCTTTGTCTTGATCGTTTCTGAACTGTCTCTGGAAAATATCATGAACTAAGTATCAAAACTAGATCTTTGTCTTGATAATTTCTAAACTGTCTCTTGAAAATATCCTGAACTAAATATCAGAACTAGATTTTTCTCTTGATCGTTTCTAAATTGTCTCCGGAAGATATCCTGAACTAAGTATCATAACTAGATCTTTGTCTTGATCATTTCTGAACTGTCTCTGGAAAATATCCTGAACTAAGTATTAGAACTAGATCTTTGTCTTGATCTTTTCTCAACTGTCTCTAGAAAATGTTTTGAACTAAGTATCATAACTAGATCTTTGTCTTGATCATTTCTGAACTGTCTTTGGAAAATATCCTCAACTAAGTATCAGAACTAGATCTATGTCTATCTGGTTTCTGAACTGTCTCTGGAAATTATTTTGAACTAAGTATCAGAACTAGATCTTTGTCTTGATCGTCTCTGAACCGTCTATAGAAAATATCCTGACCTAAGTATCAGAACTAGATCTTTGTCTTGATCGTGTCTGAACTGTGTATGGAAAATATTATGAACTAAGTATCATAATTAGATATTTGTCTTGATCGTTTCTGAGCGGTCTCTGGAAAAGAAACTTAACTAAGTATTAGAGCTAGATCTTTCTCTTGATCGTTTCTCAACTGTCTCTGGAAAATATCCTGTACTAAGTATCAGAACTAGATCTTAATCTTGATCGTTTCTAAACTGTCTCTAGAAAATATCCTGAACTAAGTATCATAACTAGATCTTTATCTTGATCATTTCTGAACTGTCTCAGGAAAATATCCTCAACTAAGTATCAGAACTAGATATTTATCTTGCTTGTTTCTGAACTGTCTCTGGAAAATATCATGAACTAAGTATCAGAACTATATCTTTGTGTTGATCGTTTCTGAACTGTCTCTGGAAAATATCCTCAACTAAGTGTCATAACTTGATCTTTGTCTTGATCGTTTCTGAACTGTCTCTGGAAATTATTCTGAACTAAGTATCAGAACTAGATCTTTGTCTTGATTGTCTCTGAAGTGTCATTGGAAAATATCCTGAACTAAGTACAGAACTATATCTTTGTCTTGATCGTTTCTGAACTGTCTCTTGAAAATATCATGAACTAAATATCAAAACTAGATCTTTGTCTTGATCATTTCTGAACTGTCTCTTGAAAATATCCTGAACTAAATATCATAACAAGATCTTTGTCTTGATCCTTTCTGAACTGTCTCTGGAAAATATCTTGAACTAAGTATTAGAACTAGATCTTTGTCTTGATCTTTTCTAAACTGTCTCTGGAAAATGTATTGACCTAAGTATCATAACTAGATCTTTGTCTTGATCATTTCTGAACTGTCTCTGGAAAATATCCTCAACTATGTATCAGAACTAGATCTTTGTCTTGCTCATTTCTGAACTGTCTCTGGAAATTATTGTGAACTAAGTATCAAAACAAGATCATTGCCTTGATCGTCTCTAAACTGTCTATGGAAAGTATCTTGAACTAAGTATCAAAACTAGATCTTTGTCTTGCTCATATCTGTACTGTCTCTGGAAAATATCCTTAAGTAATTATCAGAACCAGATCTTTTTCTTGATCATATCTGAACTGTCTCTGGAAAATATCATGAACTAAGTATCAGAACTAGATCATTGTCTTTATCGTTACTAAACTATCTCTGGAAAATATCCTGAACTAAGTATCAGAACTAGATCTTTGTCTTGATCATTTCTGAACTGTCTCTGGAAAATATCTTGAACTAAGTATCAGAAATAGATCTTTGTCTTGATTGTTTCTAAACTATCTCTGGAAAATAACCTGGACTAAGTATCAGAAATAGATCTTTGTCTTGCTCATTTCTGAATTTTCTCTAAAAAATTAACTTAACAATGAATCAGAACTAGATCTTTGTCTTGATCATCTCTGAACTGTCTCTGGGAAAATATCCTGAACTAATTATCATAACCAGATTTTTGTCTTGATCATCTCTGAAGTGTCTCTGGAAAATATTCTGAACAAAGTATCAGAACTATATCTTTGTCTTGAACGTCTCTGAATTCTCTCTGGAAAATATCCTAAACTAAGTAATAGAATTAGATCTTTGTCTTGATCGTTTCTGAACTGTCTCTGGAAAATATCCTGAACTAAGTATCAGAACTAGATCTTTGTCTTGATCTTTTCTGAACTGTCTCTGGAAAATATCCTGAACTAAGTATCAGAACTAGATCTTTGTCTTGATCCTTTCTGAAGTGTCTCTGAAAAATATCCTGAAATAAGTATCAGAACTAGATCTTTGTCTTGATCGTTTCTAAACTATCTCTGGAATATGTCCTGAATTAAGTATCATAACTAGATCTTTGTCTTGATCATTTCTGAACTATCTCTGGAAAATATCCTCAACTAAGTATCAGAACTAGATCTTTGTCTTGCTTGTTTCTTAATTGTCTCTGGAAAATATCCTGAACTAAGTATCAGAACTAGATCTTTGTCTTGCTCGTTTCTGAACTGTCTCTGGAAAATATACTAAACTAAATATCAGAACTAGATATTTGTCTTGATTTTCTCTGAACTATCTCTAGAAAATATCCTGAACTAAGTATTAGAACTAGATCTTTGTCTTGATCGTTTCCAAACTGTCTCTGGAAAATATCCTCAACTAAGTATCAAAACTAGATCTATGTCTTGATAGTTTCTGAACTGTCTCTGGATATTATTTTGAAATAAGTATCAGAGCTAGATCTTTATCTTGATCGTCTCTGAACCGTCTATAGAAAATATCCTGAACTAAGTATCAGAACTAGATCTTTGTCTTGATCTTTTCTGAACTGTCTTTGGAAAATGTCCTGAACTTAGTATCAGAACTAGATCTTTGTGTTGATCCTTTCTGAAGTGTCTCTGGAAAATATCCTGAGCTAAGTATCAGAACTAGATCTTTGTCTTAATCATTTCTAAACTATCTCTGGAAAATGTCCTGAATTAAGTATCATAACTAGATCATTGTCTTTATCGTGTCTAAAATGAAAATATTATGAACTAAGTATCATAATTAGATATTTGTCTTGATCGTTTCTGAGCTGTCTCTGGAAAATAAACTTAACTAAGTATTAGAACTAGATCTTTGTCTTGATCGTTTCTCAACTGTCTCTGGAAAATATCCTGAACTAAGTATCAGAACTAGATCTTTGTCTTGATCGTGTCTAAAATGTCTCTGGAAAATATCCTGAACTAAGTATCATAACTAGATCTTTATCTTGATCATTTCTGAACTGTGTCAGGAAAATATCCTCAACTAAGTATCAGAACTAGATATTTTTCTTTCTTGTTTCTAAACTGTCTCTGGAAAATATCATGAACTAAGTATCAGAACTAGATATTTGTCTTGATCATTTCTAAACTGTCTCTGGAAAATATCCTGAACTAAGTATCAGAACTATATCTTTGTCTTGATCGTTTCTAAACTATCTCTGGAAAATATCCTCAACTACGTGTCATAACTAGATCTTTGTCTTGATCGTTTCTGAACTGTCTCTGGAAATTATTCTGAACTAAGTATCAGAACTAGATCTTTGTCTTGATCGTCTCTGAAGTGTCATTGGAAAATATCCTGAACAAAGTACAGAACTATATCTTTGTCTTTATTATTTCTGAACTGTCTCTGGAAAATATCATGAACTAAGTATCAAAACTAGATCTTTGTCTTGATCATTTCTGAACTGTCTCTTGAAAATATCCTGAGCTAAATATCAGAACTAGATCTTTATCTTGATCCTTTTTGAACTGTCTCTGGAAAATAAGTTGAACCAAGTATTAGAACTAGATCTTTGTCTTGATCTTTTCTAAACTTTCTCTGGAAAATGTATTGAACTAAGTATCATAACTAGATCTTTGTCTTGATCATTTCTGAACTGTCTCTGGAAAATATCCTCAACTATGTATCAGAACTAGATCTTTGTCTTGCTCATTTCTTAACTGTCTCTGGAAATTATTGTGAACTAAGTATCAGAACAAGATCTTTGTCTTGATCGTCTCTAAACTGTCTATGGAAAGTATCTTGAACTAAGTATCAAAACTAGATCTTTGTCTTGCTAATATCTGAACTGCCTCTGGAAAATATCCTTAAGTAATTATCAGAACCAGATCTTTTTCTTGATCATCTATGAACTGTCTCTGGAAAATACCCTGAACTAAGTATCAGAACTAGATATTTGTCTTGATTGTTTCTAAACTATCTCTAGAAAATATCCTGAACTAAGTATCAGAAATAGATCTTTGTCTTGCTCGTTTCTGAATTTTCTCTGGAAAATTAACTTAACAATGTATCAGAACTAGATCTTTGTCTTGCTCGTTTCTGAATTGTCTCTGCAAATTATCTTGAACTAATTATCAGAACTAGATCTTTGTCTTTATCGTTACTGAACTGTCTCTGGAAAATATCCTGAACTAAGTATCATAACCAGATCTTTGTCTTGATCCTTTCTGAAGTGTTTCTGGAAAATTTCCTGAACTATGTATCAGAACTAGATCTTTATCTTGATCGTTTATAAACTATCTCTGGAAAATGTCCTGAATTAATTATCATAACTAGATCTTTGTCTTGATCATTTCTGAACTGTCTCTGGAAAATATCCTCAACTAAGTATCAGAACTAGATCTTTGTCTTGCTTGTTTCTTAATTGTCTCTGGAAAATATCTTGAACTAAGTATCAGAACTAGATCTTTGTCTTGATCGTGTCTGAACTGTGTATGGAAAATATTATGAACTAAGTATCATAATTAGATATTTGTCTTGATCGTTTCTGAGCTGTCTCTGGAAAATAAACTAAACTAAGTATCAGAACTAGATCTTTGTCTTGATCATTTCTCATCTGTCTCTGGAAAATATCCTGAACTAAGTATCAGAACTAGATATTTGTCTTGATCATTTCTAAACTGTCTCTGGAAAATATCCTGAACTAAGTATCATAACTATATCTTTATCTTGATCGTTTCTGAACTGTCTCAGGAAAATATCCTCACCTAAGTATCAGAACTAGATATTTGTCTTGATCGTTTCTGAACTGTCTCTGGAAATTATTCTGAACTAATTATCAGAACTAGATCTTTGTCTTGATTGTCTCTGAACTGCTCTGGAAAATATCCTGAACTAAGTATCAGAACTATATCTTTGTCTTGATCGTTTCTGAACTATCTCTGGAAAATATCCTCAACTAAGTGTCATAACTAGATCTTTGTCTTGATCGTTTCTGAACTGTCTCTGGAAATTATTCTAAACTAAGTATCAGAACTAGATTTTTGTCTTGATCGTCTCTGAAGTGTCATTGGAAAATATCCTGAACTAATAAAAAAACTATATCTTTGTCTTGATCGTTTCTGAACTGTCTCTGGAAAATATCATGAACTAAGTATCAAAACTAGATCTTTGTCTTGATCATTTCTGAAATGTCTCTTTAAAATATCCTGAACTAAATATCAAAACTAGATTTTTGTCTTGATCGTTTCTAAATTGTCTCTGGAAGATATCCTGAACTAAGTATCATAACAAGATCTTTGTCTTGATCCTTTTTGAACTGTCTCTGGAAAATATCCTAAACTAAGTATTAGAACTATATCTTTGTCTTGATCTTTTCTAAACTGTCTCTGGAAAATGTATTGAACTAAGTATCATAACCAGATCTTTGTCTTGAACATTTCTGAACTGTTTCTGCAAAATATCCTCAACTAAGTATCAGAACTAGATCTTTGTCTTTATCGTTTCTGAACTGTCTCTGGAAAATATCCTGAACTAAGTATCAGAACTAAATCTTTGTCTTGATCGTTTCTGAACTGTCTCTGGAAAATATCCTGAACTAAGTATCAGAACTAGATCCTTGTCTTGATTGTTTCTAAACTATCTCTGGAAAATATCCTGAACTAAGTATCAGAAATAGATCTTTGTCTTGCTCGTTTCTGAACTGTCTCTGGAAAATTAACTTAACAATGTATCAGAACTAGATCTTTGTCTTGCTCGTTTCTGAACTGTCCCTGGAAAATATCCTGAACTAATTATCAGAACTAGATCTTTGTCTTGATCATCTCTGAACTGTCTCTGGGAAAATATCCTAAACTAATTATCAGAACCAGATCTTTTTCTTGATCATCTCTGAACTGTTTCTGGAAAATATTCTGAACAAAGTATGAGAACTATATCTTTGTCTTGAACGTCTCTGAATTGTCTCTGGAAAATATCCTAAACTAAGCAATAGAATTAGATCTTTGTCTTGATCGTTTCTGAACTGTCTCTGGAAAATATCCTGAACTAAGTATCAGAACTAGATCTTTGTCTTGATCTTTTCTGAACTGTCTCTGGAAAATGTCCTGAACTTAGTATCAGAACTAGATCTTTGTCTTGATCCTTTCTGAATTGTCTCTGGAAAATATCCTGAACTAAGTATCAAAACTAGATCTTTGTCTTAATCGTTTCTAAACTATCTCTGGAAAATGTCCTGAATTAAGTATCATAACTAGATCTTTGTCTTGATCATTTTTGAACTGTCTCTGGAAAATATTCTCAACTAAGTATCATAACTAGATCTTTGTCTTGCTTGTTTCTTAATTATCTCTGGAAAATATCCTGAACTAAGTATCAGAACTATATCTTTGTGTTGATCGTGTCTGAACTGTGTATGGAAAATATTATGAACTAAGTATCATAATTAGATATTTGTCTTGATCGTTTCTGAGCTGTCTCTGGAAAATATCCTCAACTAAGTATCAGAACTAGATATTTGTTTTGCTTGTTTATGAACGGTTTATGGAAAATATCATGAACTAAGTATCAGAACTAGATATTTGTCTTGATCATTTCTAAACTGTCTATGGAAAATATCCTGAACTAAGTATCAGAACTATATCTTTGTCTTGATCGTTTATGAATTGTCTCTGGAAAATATCCTCAACTAAGTGTCATAACTAGATCTTTGTCTTGATCGTGTCTGAACTGTCACTGGAAATTATTCTGAACTAAGAATCAGAACTAGATTTTTGTCTTGATCGTCTCTGAAGTTTCATTGGAAAATATCCTGACCTAAGTACAGAACTATATATTTGTCTTGATCGTTTCTGAACTGTCTCTGGAAAATATCATGAACTAAGTATCAAAACTAGATCTTTGTCTTCATCATTTCTAAACTGTCTCTTGAAAATATCCTGAACTAAATATCAGAACTAGATTTTTGTCTTGATCGTTTCTAAATTGTCTCTGGAAGATATCCTGAACTAAGTATCATAACTAGATCTTTGTCTTGATCATTTTTGAACTGTCTCTGGAAAACATCCTAAACTAAGTATCAGAACTAGATCTTTGTCTTGCTTGTTTCTTAATTGTCTTTGGAAAATATCCTGAACTAAGTATCAAAACTAGATCTTTGTCTTGATCGTGTCTGAACTGTGTATGGAAAATATTATGAACTAAGTATCATAATTAGATAATTGTCTTGATCGTTTCTGAGTTGTCTCTGGAAAATAAACTTAACTAAGTATCAGAACTAGATCTTTGTCTTGATCGTTTCTCAACTGTCTCTGGAAAATATCCTGAACTAAGTATCAGAACTAGATCTTTGTCTTGATCGTTTCTAAACTGTCTCTGGAAAATATCTTGAACTAAGTATCATAACTAGATCTTTATCTTGATCATTTCTGAACTGTCTTAGGAAAATATTCTCAACTAAGTATCAGAACTAGATATTTGTCTTGCTTGTTTCTGAACGGTCTCTGGAAAATATCATGAACTAAGTATCAGAACTAGATATTTGTCTTGATCATTTCTAAACTGTCTCTGGAAAATATCCTGAACTTAGTATCAGAACTATATCTTTGTCTTGATCGTTTCTGAACTGTCTCTGGAAAATATCCTCAACTAAGTGTCATAACTAGATCTTTTTCTTGATCGTGTCTGAACTGTCTCTGGAAATTATTCTGAACTAAGAATCAAAACTAGATCTTTGTCTTGATCGTCACTGAAGTTTCATTGGAAAATATCCTGACCTAAGTACAAAACTATAACTTTGTCTTGATCGTTTCTGAACTGTCTCTGGAAAATATCATGAACTAAGTATCAAAACTAGATCTTTGTCTTGATCATTTCTAAACTGTCTCTTAAAAATATCCTGAACTAAATATAAGAACAAGATTTTTGTCTTGATCTTTTCTAAATTGTCTCTGTAATATATCCTGAACTAAGTATCATAACTAGATCTTTGTCTTGATCATTTCTGAACTGTCTCTGAAAATATCCTGAACTAAGTATTAGAACTAGATCTTTGTCTTGATATTTTCTAAACTGTCTCTAGAAAATGTATTGAACTAAGTATCATAACTAGATCTTTGTCTTGATCATTTCTGAACTGTCTCTGGAAAATATCCTCAACTAAGTATCAGAACTAGATCTATGTCTTGCTGGTTTCTGAACTGTCTCTGGAAATTATTTTGAACTAAGTATCAGAACTAGATCTTTGTCTTGATTGTCTCTGAACCGTCTATAGAAAATATCCTGAACTAAGTATCAGAACTAGATCTTTTTCTTGATCGTGTCTGAACTGTGTATGGAAAATATTATGAACTAAGTATCATAATTAGATATTTGTCTTGATCGTTTCTGAGCTGTCTCTGGAAAATAAACTTAACTAAGTATCAGAGCTAGGTCTTTCTCTTGATCGTTTCTCAACTGTCTCTGGAAAATATCCTGAACTAAGTATCAGAACTAGATCTTTGTCTAGATCGTTTCTAAACTGTTTCTGGAAAATATCCTGAACTAAGTATCATAACTAGATCTTTATCTTGATCATTTCTGAACTGTCTCAAGAAAATATCCTCAACTAAGTATCAGAACTAGATATTTGTCTTGCTTGTTTCTGAACTGTCTCTGGAAAATATCATGAACTAAGTATCAGAACTATATCTTTGTGTTGATCGTTTCTGAACTGTCTCTGGAAAATATCCTCAACTAAGTGTCAGAACTTGATCTTTGTCTTGATCGTTTCTGAATTGTCTCTAGAAATTATTCTGAACTAAGTATCAGAACTGGATCTTTGTCTTAATTGTCTCTGAAGTGTCATTGGAAAATATCCTGAACTAAGTACAGAACTATATATTTGTCTTGATCGTTTCTGAACTGTCTCTTGAAAATATCATGAACTAAGTATCAAAACTAGATCTTTGTCTTGATCATTTCTGAATTGTCTCTTGAAAATATCCTGAACTAAATATCAGAACAAGATTTTTGTCTTGATCGTTTCTAAATTGTCTCTGGAAGATATCCTGAACTAAGTATCATAACTAGATCTTTGTCTTGATCCTTTCTGAACTGTCTCTTGAAAATATCATGAACTAAGTATTAGAACTAGATCTTTGTCTTCATCTTTTCTAATCTGTCTCTGGAAAATGTATTGAACTAAGTATCATAACTAGATCTTTGTCTTGTTCATTTCTGAACTGTCTCTGGAAAATATCCTCAACTAAGTATCAGAACTAGATCTTTGTCTTGCTCATTTCTGAACAGTCTCTGGAAATTATTGTGAACTAAGTATCAGAACAAGATCTTTGTCTTAATCGTCTCTAAACTGTCTATGGAAAGTATCCTGAACTAAGTATCAAAACTAGATCTTTGTCTTGCTCATATCTGAAGTGTCTCTAGAAAATATCCTTAAGTAATTATCAGAACCAGATCGTTTTCTTGATCATCTCTGGACTGTCTCTGGAAAATATCCTGAACTAAGTATCAGAACTAGATCATTGTCTTTATCGTTTCTGAACTGTCTCTGGAAAATATCCTGAACTAAGTATCAGAACTAGATCTTTGTCTTGATCATTTCTGAACTGTCTCGGGAAAATATCCTGAACTAAGTATCAGAACTAGATCTTTGTCTTGATTGTTTCTGAACTATCTCTGGAAAATATCCTTAACTAAGTATCAGAAATAGATCTTTGTCTTGCTCGTTTCTGAACTGTCTCTGGAAAATATCTAGAACTAATTATCAGGACTAGATCTTTGTCTTGATCATCTCTGAACTGTCTCTGGGAAAATATCATGAACTAATTATCAGAAACAGATCTTTGTCTTGATCATCTCTGAACTGTCTCTGGAAAATATTCTGAACTAAGTATCATAACTAGATCTTTGTCTTGATCATTTCTGAACTGTCTCTTGAAAATATCCTCAATTAAGTAACAGAACTAGATCTTTGTCTTGCTCATTTATGAACTGTGTCTGGAAATTATTGTGACTAAGTATCAGAACTAGATCTTTTTCTTGATCGTTTTTGAACTGCCTCTGGAAAATATCCTAAACTAAGTATCAGAACTAGATCTTTGTCTTGATCCTTTTTGAAGTGTCTTTGGAAAATATCCTGAACTAAGTATTAGAACTACATCTTTGTCTTGATCGTTTCTAAACTATCTCTTGAAAATGTCCTGAATTAAGTACCATAACTAGATCTTTGTCTTGATCATTTCTGAACTGTCTCTGGAAAATATCCTTAACTAAGTATCAGAACTAGATCTTTGTCTTGCTTGTTTCTTAATTGTCTCTGGAAAATATCCTGAACTTAGTATCAGAACTAGATCTTTGTCTTGCTTGTTTCTGAACTGTCTCTGGAAAATATACTAAACTAAATATCAGAACTAGATATTTGTCTTGATTGTCTCTGAACTATCTCTAGAAAATATCTTGAACTAAGTATAAGAACTAGATCTTTGTCTTGATCGTTTCCAAACTGTCTCTGGAAAATATCCTTAACTAAGTATCCGAACTAGATCTATGTCTTCCTAGTTCCTGAACTGTCTCTGGAAATTATTTTGAACTAAGTATCAGAACTAGATCTTTGACTTGATCTTCTCTGAACCGTCTATAGAAAATATCCTGAAATAAGTATCAGAACAAGATCTTTGTCTTGATCGTGTCTGAACTGTGTATGGAAAATATTATGAACTAAGTATCATAATTAGATATTTGTCTTGATCGTTTATGAGCTGTCTCTGGAAAATAAACTTAAATAAGTATCAGAACTAGATCTTTGTCTTGATTGTTTCTCAACTATATCTGGAAAATATCCTGAACTAAGTATCAGAACTAGATCTTTGTCTTGATCGTTTCTAAACTGTCTCTGGAAAATATCCTGAACTAAATATCATAATTAGATCTTTATATTAATCATTTCTGAACTGTCTCTGGAAAATATCCTCAACTAAGTATCAGAACTAGATATTTGTCTTGCTTGTTTCTGAACTGTCTCTGGAAAATATCATGAACTAAGTATCAGAACTAGATATTTGTCTTGATCATTTCTAAACTGTCTCTGGAAAATATCCTGAACTAAGTATCAGAACTATATCTTTGTCTTGATCGTTTTTGAACTGTCTCTGGAAAATATCCTCAACTAAGTGTCATAACTAGATTTTTGTTATCATCGTTTCTGAACTGTCTCTGGAAATTATTCTGAACTAAGTATCAGAACTAGATCTTTGTCTTGATCTTCTCTGAAGTGTCATTGGAAAATATCCTGAACTAAGTATAGAACTATATCTTTGTCTTGATCGTTTCTGAACTGTCTCTGGAAAATATCATGAACTAAGTATCAAAACTAGATCTTTGTCTTGATCATTTCTGAATTGTCTCTTGAAAATATCCTGAACTAAATATTTGAACTAGATTTTTGTCTTGATCGTTTCTAAATTGTCTCTGGAAGATATCCTGAACTAAGTATCATAACTAGATCTTTATCTTGATCCTTTCTGAACTGTCTCTAGAAAATATCCTGAACTAAGTATTAGAACTAGAACTTTGTCTTGATCTTTTCTAAACTGTCTCTGGAAAATGTATTGAACTAAGTATCATAACTAGATCTTTGTCTTGATCATTTCTGAACTGTCTCTGGAAAATATCCTCAACTAAGTATCAGAACTAGATCTTTGTCTTGCTATTTTATGAACTGTCTCTGGAAATTATTGTGAACTAAGTATCAGAACTAGATCTTTGTCTTGATCGTCTCTAAACTGTCTATGGAAAGTATCCTGAACTAAGTATCAAAACTAGATCTTTGTTTTGCTCATATCTGAACTGTCTCTGGAAAATATCCTTAAGTAATTATAAGAACCAGATCTTTTTCTTGAACATCTCTGAACTGTCTCTGGAAAATATCCGGAACTAAGTATCAGAACTAGATCATTGACTTTATCGTTTCTGAACTGTCTCTGGAAAATATCCTGAACTAAGTATCAGAACTATATCTTTGTCTTGATCGTTTCTGAACTGTCTCTGGAAAATATCCTGAACTAAGTATCAGAACTAGATCTTTGTCTTGATTGTTTCTAAACTATCTCTGGAAAATATCTTGAACTAAGTATCAGAAATAGATCTTTGTCTTGCTCATTTTTGAACTGTCTCTGGTAAATTAACTTAACAATGTATCAGAACTAGATCTTTGTCTTGCTCGTTTCTGAACTATCTCTTGAAAATGTCCTGAATTAAGTATCATAACTAGATCTTTGTCTTGATCATTTCTGAACTGTCTCTGGAAAATATCCTCAGTTAAGTATCAGAACTAGATATTTGTCTTGCTTGTTTCTTAATTGTCTCTGGAAATTATCCTGAACTAAGTATCAGAACTAGATCTTTGTCTTGCTCGTTTCTGAACTGTCTCTAGAAAATATACTAAACCATAAATCAGAACTAGATATTTGTCTTGATTGTCTCTGAACTATCTCTAGAAAATATCATGACCTAAGTATAAGAACTAAATCTTTGTCTTGATCGTTTCCAAACTGTCTCTGGAAAATATCCTCAACTAAGTATCAGAACTAGATCTATGTCTTGTTGGTTTCTGAACTGTCTCTGGAAAATATCATGAACTAAGTATCAAAACTAGATCTTTGTCTTGACCATTTCTGAACTGTCTCTTGAAAATATCCTGAACTAAATATCATAACTAGATTTTTGTCTTGATCGTTTCTAAATTATCTCTGGAAGATATCCTGAACTAAGTATCATAACTAGATCTTTGTCTTGATCCTTTCTGAACTATCTCTGGAAAATATCCTGAACTAAGTATTGGAACTAGATCTTTGTCTTGATCTTTTCTAAACTGTCTCTGGAAATATATTGAACTAAGTATCATAACTAGATCTTTGTCTTGATCATTTTTGAACTGTCTCTGGAAAATATCCTCAACTAACTATCAGAACTAGATCTTTGTCTTGCTCATTTCTGAACTGTCTCTTGAAATTATTGTGAACTAAGTATCAGAACAAGATATTTGTCTTGCTCATATATGAACTGTCTATGTAAAATATCCTTAAGTAATTATCAGAACCAGATCTTTTTCTTGATCATCTCTGAACTGTCTCTGAAAAATATCCTGAACTATATATCAGAACTAGATCCTTGTCTTTATCGTTTCTGAACTGTCTCTGGAAAATATCCTGAACTAAGTATCAGAAATAGATCTTTGTCTTGCTCGTTTCTGAACTGTCTCTGGAAAATAAACTTAACAATGTATAAGAACTAGATCTTTGTCTTGCTCGTTTCTGAACTGTCTCTGGAAAATATCCTGAACTAATTATCAGAACTAGATCTTTGTCTTGATCATCTCTGAACTGTCTCTGGGAAAATATCCTGAACTAATTATCAGAACCACATCTTTGTCTTGATCATCTCTGAACTATCTCTGGAAAATATTTTGAACAAAGTATCAGAACTATATCTTTGTCTTGAACGTCTCTGAATTGTCTCTGGAAAATATCCTAAACTAAGTAATAGAATTAAATCTTTGTCTTGATCGTTTCTGAACTGTCTCTAGAAAATATCCTGAACTAAGTATCAGAACTAGATCTTTGTCTTGATCTTTTCTGAACTGCCTCTGGAAAATATCCAGAAACTAAGTATAAGAACTAGATCTTTGTCTTGATCCTTTCTGAAGTGTCTCTGGAAATATCCTGAACTAAGTATCAGAACTAGATCATTGTCTTACTCGTTTCTGAACTGTCTCTAGAAAATATACTAAACTAAATATCAGAACTAGATATTTGTCTTGATTGTCTCTGACCTATCTCTAGAAAATATCCTGAACTAAGTATAAGAACTAGATCTTTGTCTTGATCATTTCTGAACTGTCTCTGGAAAATATCCTCAACTAAGTATCAGAACTAGATCTATGTCTTGCTGGTTTCTGAACTGTCTCTGGAAATTATTTTGAACTAAGTATCAGAACTAGATCTTTGTCTAGATCGTCTTTGAACCGTCTATAGAAAATATCCTGAACTAAGTATCAGAACTAGATCTTTGTCTTGATCGTGTCTGAATTGTGTATGGAAAATATTATGAACTAAGTATCATAATTAGATATTTGTTTTGATCGTTTCTGAGCTATCTCTGGAAAATAAACTTAACTAAGTATCAGAACTAGATCTTTGTCTTGATCGTTTCTCAATTGTCTCTGGAAAATATCCTGAACTAAGTATCAGAACTAGATCTTTGTCTTGATCGTTTCTAAACTGTCGCTGGAAAATATCCTGAACTAAGTATCATAACTAGATCTTTATCTTGATCATTTCTGATCTGTCTTAGGAAAATATCCTCAACTAAGTATCAGAATTAGATATTTGTCTTGCTTGTTTCTGAACTGTCTCTGGAAAAAATCATGAACTAAGTATCAGAACTAATATTTGTCTTGATCATTTCTGAACTGTCTCTGGAAAATACCCTGAAATAAGTATCAGAACTATATCTTTGTCTTGATCGTTTCTGAACTGTCTCTGGAAAATATCCTCAACTAAGTGTCATAACTAGATCTTTGTCTGGATCGTTTTTCATAACTGTCTCTGGAAATTATTCTGAACTAAGTATCAGAACTAGATCTTTGTCTTGATCGTCTCTGAAGTGTCATTGGAAAATATCCTGAACTAAGTACATAACTATATCTTTGTCTTGATCGTTTCTGAACTGTCTCTGAAAATATCATGAACTAAGTATCAAAACTAGATCTTTGTCTTGATCATTTCAAAACTATCTCTTGAAAATATCCTGAACTAAATATTAGAACTCGATCTTTGTCTTGACACTATCTGAACTTTCTCTGGAAAATATCCTGAACTAATTATCAGAACCATATCTTAATCTTGATCGTCTCTGAACTGTCTCTGGAAAATATCTTGAACTAAGTATCCGAACTAGATCATTGTCTTGATCGTCTCTGATCGGTCTTTGGAAAATATCCTGAACTAAGTATCATAACTAGATCTTTGTCATGATCGTTTCTGCACTGTCTATGAAAATTATTATGAAGTAAGTATCAGAATTAGATATTTGTCTTGATCGTCTCTCAACTGTCTCTGGAAAATATCCTGCACTAAGTTTCATAACTAGATCATTGTCTTGATCGTTTCTGAACTGTCTCTAGAAAATAAACTTAACTAAGTCCCAACACTAGATCTTTGTCTTGCTCGTTTCTTAACTGTCTCTGGAAAATATCCTTAACTAAGTATCAGAACTAGATCTTTGTCTTGATCGTTTCTTAACTGTCTCTGGAAAATATCCAGAACTAAGTATCATAACTAGATCTCTGTCTTGATCATTTATGGATTGTCTCTGGAAAATAAACTTAACTAAGTATCAGAACTAGATCTTTGTCTTGCTCTTTTCTGAACTGTCACTTGAAAATATCCTGAACTAATTATCAAAACCAGATCTTTGTCTTGATCATCTCTGAATTGTCTCTGGAAAATATACTGAACAAAGTATCAGAACTATATTTTTGTCTTGATCGTCTCTAAATTGTCTATTGAAAATATCCTGAACTAAGTATCAGAACTAGATCATTCTCTTGATTGTTTCTGAATTGTCTTTGGAAAATATTTTGAACTAAGTAACAAAACTAGATCTTTGTCTTGATCATTTCTAAACTGTCTTTGGAAAATATCTTGAACTAAGTATCATAACTAGATCTTTGTCTTGATAATTTATGATCTGTCTCTGGAAAATATCCTCATCTAAGTATCAGAACTAGATCTTTGTCTTGCTTGTTTCTGAACTGTCTCTGGAAATTATTTTGAAATAAGTATCAAAACTAGATCTTTGTCTTAATCGTCTCAGAACCGTCTATGGAAAATATCCTAAACTAAGTATCAGAACTAGATATTTGTCTTGATCGTTTCTGAACTGTCTATGGAAAATATTATGAAGTAAGTATCACAACTAGATCTTTGTCTTGATGTTTCAGAACTGTCTCTGGAAAATAAACTTAACTAAGTATTAGAACGAAATCATTTTCTTGCTCCTTTCTGAAATGTCTATGGAAAATATTCTGAACTAAGTATCAGAACTAGATCTTTGTCTTGATCGTCTCTGAACCGTCTCTGGAAAATATGCTGAATAAAGTATCAGAACTAGATTTTTGTCTTCTTCATTTCTGAACTATCTATGGAAAATATCATGAACTAAGTATCAGAACTAGATCTTTGTCTTGATCTTTTATGAACTGTCTCTGGAAAATACCCTTAACTGAGTATCAGAACTAGATCTTTGTCTTGATCCTTTCTGAAATGTCTCTGGAAAATATCCTGAACTAAGTATTAGAACTAGATCTTTGTCTTGATCGTTACTAAACTATCTCTGGAAAATATCCTGAACTAAGTATAAAAACTAGATCTTTATCTTGCTCGTTTCTGAAATGTCTCTGTAAAATATCATGAACTAAGTATCATAACAAGATCTTTGTCTTGCTCGTATCTGAAATATCTCTGGAAAATTTATTGAACTAAGTATCAAAACTAGATATTTGTCTTGATTGTCTCTGAATTATCTTTGGAAAATAACCTGAACTAAGTATCAGAACTAGATCTTTGTCTTGATCGTTTCTAAATTGTCTCTGGAAATTATCCTAAACTTAGTATCATAACTAGATCTTTGTCTTGATCATTTTTGAACTGTCTCTGGAAAATAAACTTAACAAAGAATCATAACTAGATCTTTGTCTTGCTCGTTTCTGAACTGTCTCTAGAAAGTATCCTGAATAAAGTATCAGAACTAGATCTTTGTCTTGATCTTTTATGAACTATCTCTGGAAAATATCCTGAATTGAGTATCAGAACTAGATCTATGTCTTGATCCTTTCTGAACTGTCTATAGAAAATATCCTGAACTAAGTATCAGAACTAGATCTTTGTCTTGATCGTTACTAAACTGTCTCTGGAAAATATCCTAAACTATGTATCATAACTAAATCTTTCTCTTCATCATTTCTTAACTGTCTCTAGAAAAATCCTCAAATAAGTATCATAACTAGTTCTCTGTCTTGATCATTTCTGAACTGTCTCTGGAAAATAAACTTAACTAAGTATCAAAACTAGATCTTTCTCTTGCTCGTTTCTGAACTGTCTCTGGAAAATATCTTGAACTAATAATCAGAGCAGATCTTTGTCTTGTTCGTCTCTGAACCGTCTCTGGAAAATATCCTGAATTAAGTATCAGAACTAGATCTTTGTCTTCATCGTTTCTGAACTGTCTCTGGAAAATATCCTGAAATAAGTATAAGAACTAGTTCTTTGTCTTGAACTTTTAGGAACTGTCTCTGGAAAATATCCTGAACTAAGTTTCATAACTAGATCCCTGTCTTGATCCTTTCTGAACTATGTCTGGAAAATATCCTGAACTAAGTATCAGAACTAGATATTCGTCTTTGAAATGTCACCGGAAAATATACTGAACTAAGTATCAGAACCATAACTTTATCTTGATCGTCTCTGAAATTACTCTGGAAAATATCCTGAACTAAGTATCCGACCTAGATCATTGTCTTGATCGTCTTTGAACTGTCTTTGGAAAATATCCTGAACTAAGTATCAGAACTAGATATTTGTCTTTATCGTCTCTTAATTGTCTCTGGAAAATATCCTGCACTAAGTATCATAACTAGATCATTGTCTTGATTGTTTCTGTACTTTCTCTAGAAAATAAACTTAACTAAGTATTAGAACTAGATCTTTGTCTTGCTCGTTTCTGAACTGTCTATGGAAAATATCCTAAAATAAGTATCAGAATTAGTTATTTGTCTTGATTGTCTCTGAACTATCTCTGGAAAATATCATGAACTAAGTATCAAAACTAGATCTTTGTCTTGATCGTTTCAAAACTGCCTCAGGAAAATATCATGAACTAAGTATCATAACTAGATCTTTGTCTTGATCATTTCTGAACAGTCTCTGCAAAATAAACTTAACTGAGTATCAGAACTAAATCTTTGTCTTGCTCATTTCTGATCTGTCTCTGGAAAATATTCTTAACTAAGTATCAGAACTAGATCCTTGTCTTGATTGTCTCTGAACTATCTCTAGAAAATATCCTAAATTAAGTATCAGAACTAGATCTTTGTCTTCATTGTTTCTGAACTGTCTCTGGAAAATATCCTGAACTAAGTATCAGAACTAGATCTTAGTCTTGATCTTTTATGAACTGTCTCTGGAAAATATCTTGAACTAAGTATCAGAACAAGATCTTTGTCTTGATCCTTTTTGAATTGTCTCTGGAAAATATCTTAAACTAAGTATCATAACTAGATCTTTGTATTAATCATTTCTTAATTTTCTCTGTAAAATATCCTCAACTAAGTATCAAAACTAGATCTTTTTCTTGATCATTTCTGAACTGTCTCTGGAAAATAAACTTAACTAAGTATCAGAACTATATCTTTGTTTTGCTATTTTCTGAACTGTCACTGGTAAATATCCTGAACTAATTATCAGAACCAGATCTTTGTCTTGATCGTCTCAGAACCGTCTCTGGAAAATATCCTGAATTAAGTATCAGAAATAGATCTTTGTCTACATTGTTTCTAAACTGGCTCTTGAAAATATCATGCACTAATTATCATAACTAGATCTTTGTCTTGAGATTTTATGAACTATCTCTGGAAATTATCCTGAAGTAAGTATCAGAACCAGGCTTTGTCTTGATCGTCTCAGAAATGTCTTTGGAAAATATCCTGAACTAAGTATCAGAACTTGATCTTTGTCTTGATCGTCTCTGAACTGTCACTGGAAAATATCCTAAACTAAGTATCAGAACAATATCTTTGTTTTGATCGTTTCTGAATTGTCTCTGGAAAATATCCTGAACTATATTTCAGAACTAAATGTTTGTCTTGATCGTTTCTGAATTGTCTCTTGAAAATATCATGAACTAAATATCAGAACTCGATCTTTGTCTTGACCCTATCTGAATTTCTCTGGAAAATATCCTTAACTAATTATCAGAACCAAATCTTTATCTTGATCGTCTCTGAACTGTCTTTGGAAAATATCCTGAACTAAGTATCCGAACAAGATCTTTGTCTTGACCCTATCTGAACTGTCTCTGGAAAATATCATGAACTAAGTATCAGAACTAGATCTTTATCTTGATCATCTTTGAACTGTCGATGGAAAATATCCTGAACTAAGTATCCAAACTAGATCATTGTCTTGATCGTCTCTGAACTGTTTTTGGAAAATATCCTGAACTAAGTATCAGAACTAGATCTTTGTCTTGATCGTCTCTAAACTGTCTCTGGAAAATATCATGCACTAAGTATCATAACTAGATCACTGTCTTGATCGTTTCTGAATTGTCACTGGAAAATAAACTTAACTAAGTATCAGAACGAGATCTTTGTCTTGCTCGTTTCTGAACTGTCTATGGAAAATATCCAGAACTAAGTATCAGAATTAGTTATTTTCCTTGATTGTCTTTGAACTATCTCTGGAAAATATCCTGAACTAGATCTTTGTCTTGATCGTTTCAAAATTGTCTCTGGAAAATATCATGAACTAAGTATCATAACTAGATCTTTGTCTTGATCATTTCTGAATTGTCTCTGTAAAATAAACTTAACTGAGTATCATAACTAAATCTTTGTCTTGCTCATTTCTGAACTGTCTCTGGAAAATATTCTTAACTACGTATCAGAACTAGATCCTTGTCTTGATTGTCTCTGAACAATCTCTAGAAAATATCCTAAATTAAGTATCAAAACTAGATCTTTGTCTTCATTGTTTCTTAACTGTCTCTGGAAAATATCCTAAACTAAGTATCAGAACTAGATCTTTGTCTTGATCTTTTATGAACTGTCTCTGGAAAATATCTTGAACTAAGTACAAAACTAGATCTTTGTCTTGATCCTTTTTGAATTGTCTCTGGAAAATATCCTAAACTAAGTATCATAACTAGATCTTTGTCTTGATCATTTCTTAATTTTCTCTGGAAAATATCCTCAACTAAGTATCAAAACTAGATCTTTGTCTTGATCATTTTTGAAATGTCTCTGGAAAATAAACTTAACTAAGTATCAGAACTATATCTTTGTCTTGCTCGTTTCTGAACTGTCTTTGGAAAATATCCTGAACTAATTATCAGAACCAGATCTTTGTCTTGATCGTCTCAGAACCGTCTCTATTAATAATCCTGAATTAAGTATCAGAACTAGATCTTTGTCTTCATCGTTTTTGAACTGTCACTAGAAAATATCTTGAACTATGTTTCAGAACAAGATCTTTGTCTTGCTCGTTTCTGACTTGTCTATGGAAACTATCCTGAACTAATTATCAGAACCAAATCTTTGTCTTGATCGTCTCTGAACCGTCTCTGGAATATATCCTGAATTAAGTATCAGAACTAGATCTTTGTCTTCATCGTTTCTGAACTGGCTCTGGAAAATATCCTGAACTAATTATCAGAACTAGATCTTTGTCTTGAGATTTTATGAACTATCTCTATAAATTATCCTAAGCTAAGTATTAGAACCAGACTTTGTCTTGATCGTCTCTGAACTGTCTTTGGAAAATATCCTGAACTAAGTATCAGAACTAGATCTTTGTCTTGATCGTCTCTGAATTGTCACTGGTAAATATCCTAAACTAAGTATCAGAACAATATCTTTGTCTTGAGCGTTTCTGAATTGTCTCTAGAAAATATCCTGAACTATGTTTCAGAACTAAATGTTTGTCTTGATCGTTTCTGAACTGTCTCTAAAAAATATCATGAACTAAATATAAGAACTCGATCTTTGACTTGACCCTATCTGAATTTCTCTGGAAAATATCCTTAACTAATTATCAGAACCAAATCTTTATCTTGATCGTCTCTGAACTGTCTCAGGAAAAATTACCGAAATAAGTATCAGAACTAGATCTTTGTCTTGATCGTTTATGAACTGTCTCTGGAAAATATCCCGAACTAAGTATCAGAACTAGATCTTTGTCTTGATCGTTTCTGAACTGTCTCTGGAAAATATCCCGAACTAAGTATCAGAACTAGATCTTTGTCTTGATCGTTTCTGAACTGTCTTTGGAAAATATCCTGTACTAAGTATCAGAACTAGATATTTGTCTTGATCGTTTCTGAACTGTCTCTGGAAAATATCCTGAACTAAGTATCAGAACTAGATCTTTCTCTTGATCGTTTCTGAACTATATATCGAAAATATTATGAACTAAGTATCAGAACTAGATCTTTGTCTTGGTCGTCTCTCAACTGTCTCTGGAAAATATCATGCACTAAGTATCATAACTAGATCATTGTCTTGATCGTTTCTGAACTTTCTCAGGAAAATATCCTGAACTAAGTATCAGAACTAGATCTTTCTCTTGATCGTTTCTGAACTGTATATCGAAAATATCATGCACTAAGTATCAGAACTAGATCTTTGTCTTGCTCGTTTTTGAACTGTCTTTGGAAAATATCCTAAAATAAGTATCAAAACTAGATATTTGTCTTGATTGTCTCTGAACTATCTCTGGAAAATATCCTGAAGAAAGTATGAGAACTAAATCTTTGTCTTGCTCATTTCTGAACTGTCTCTGGAAAATATTATTAACTAAGTAATAAAACTAGATCTTTGTCTTGATCGTCTATGAACTGTCTTTAGAAAATATCCTGATTTAAGTATCAGAACTAGATCTTTGTCTTCATCATCTATGAACTGTCTCTGGAAAATATCCTGAACTAAGTATCAGAACTAGATCTTTGTCTTTATCCTTTCTAAACTGTCTCAGGAAAATATCCTTAAATAGGTATCAGAACTAGATCTTTGTCTTGATCATTTCTGAATTATTCTGGAAGATATCATCAACTAAGTATCAAAACTAGATCTTTGTCTTGATCCTTATTGAACTGTCTCTGGAAAATATTATGAACTAAGTATCAGAACTAGATCTTTGTCTTGATTATTTCAGAACTGTCTTTGGAAAATAAACTTAATTGAGTATCAGAACTAAATCTTTGTCTTGCTCATTTCTGAACTGTCTCTGGAAAATATTCTAAACTAAGTATCAGAACTAGATCCTTGTCTTTATTGTCTCTGAACCATCTCTAGAAAATATCCTAAATTAAGTATTAGAACTAGATCTTTGTCTTCATTTTTTCTGAACTGTCTCTGGAAAATATCCTGAACTGAGTAACAGAATGTAGATCTATGTATTGATCCTTTCTGAACTGTCTCTGGAAAATATCCTGAACTAAGTATCAGAACTAGATCTTTGTCTTAATCGTTACTAAATTGTCTCTGGAAAATATCTTGAACTAAGTATCAGAACTAGATCTTTGTCTTGATCCTTTTTGAATTGTCTCTTGAAAATATCCTGAACTAAGTATCATAACTAGATCTTTGTCTTGATCATTTCTTAATTTTTTCTGGAAAATATCCTCAACTAAGTATCAAAACTAGAACTTTGTCTTGATCATTTCTGAACTGTCTATGGAAAATAAACTTAACTAAGTATCAGAATTATATCTTTGTCTTGCTCGTTTCTGAAATGTCTCTGGAAATTATCCTAACTAATTATCTGAACTAGATCTTTTTCTTGATCGTCTCAAAACCGTCTCTGGAAAATATCCCGAATTAAGTATCAGAACTACATCTTTGTCCTCATCGTTTTTGAATTGTCTCTGGAAAATATCTTGAACTAAGATTCAGAACTAGATCTTTGTCTTGCTCGTTTATGAACTGTCTCTGGAAACTATCCTGAACTAATTATCAGAACCAGATCTTTGTCTTGATTGTCTCTAAACCGTCTCTGGAAAATATCCTGAATTAAGTATCAGAACTAGATCTTTGTCTTCATCGTTTCTAAACTAGCTCTGGAAAACATTCTGAACTAATTATCAGAACTAGATCTTTGTCTTGAGATTTTATGAACTATCTCTAGAAATTATCCTGAACTAAGTTTCAGAACCAGACATTGTCTCTATCGTCTCTGAACTGTCTTTGGAAAATATCCTGAACTAAGTATCAGAACTAGATCTTTGTCTTGATCGTCACTGAACTGTCACTGGAAAATATCCTAATATAAGTATTAGAACAATATCTTTGTCTTGATCGTTTCTGAAATGTCTCTAGAAAATATCATGAACTAAATATCAGAACGAAATCTTTATCTTGATCGTCTCTGAGCTGTCTCAGGAAAATATCCCGAACTAAGTATCAGAACTAGATCTTTGTCTTGATCGTTTCTGAACTGTCTCTTGAAAATATCCCGAACTAAGTATCAGAACTAGATCTTTGTCTTGATCGTTTCTGTACTGTCTATGGAAAATATCCCGAACTAAGTATCAGAACTAGTTCTTTGTCTTGATCGTTTCTGAACTGTCTTTGGAAAATATCCTGAACTAAGTATCAGAACTAGATCTTTGTCTTGATCGTTTATGAACTGTCTCTGGAAAATATCCTGAACTAAGTATCAGAACTAGATCTTTGTCTTGATCGTTTCTGAACTGTATATCGAAAATATTATGAACTAAGTATCAGAACTAGATCTTTGTCTTGATCGTTTCTGAACTTTCTTTAGAAAATAAACTTAACTAAGTATCAGAACTAGATCTTTGTCTTGCTCATTTTTGAACTGTCTTTGGAAAATATCCTAAAATAAGTATCAAAACTAGATATTTGTCTTGATTGTCTCTGAACTATCTCTGGAAAATATCCTGAACTAAGTATCATAACTATATCTTTGGCTTGATCATTTCTGAACTGTCTCTGGAAAATAAACTTAACTAAGTATAAGACCTAAATCTTTGTCTTGCTTGTTTCTGAACTGTCTCTGGAAAATATTATTAACTAAGTATTAATACTAGATCTTTGTCTTGATCGTCTATGAACTGTCTTTAGAAAATATCCTGATTTAAGTATCAGAACTAGATCTTTGTCTTCATCGTTTATGAACTGTCTCTGGAAAATATCCTGAACTAAGTATCAGAACTAGATCTTTGTCTTGATCCTTTCTAAACTGTCTCAGGAAAATATCCTTAACTAAGTATCAGAACTAGATCTTTGTCTTGATCATTTCTGAATTATCTTTGGAAGATATCATCAACTAAGTATCAAAACTAGATCTTTGTCTTGATCCTTATTGAACTGTCTCTGGAAAATATTATGAACTAAGTATCAAAACTAGATCTTTGTCTTGATCGTCTCTAAACTGTCTCCGGAAAATATCCTAAATTAAGTATCAGAACTAGATCTTTGTCTTCATCGTTTATGAAATGTCTCTGGAAAATATCCTGAACTAAGTATCAGAACTAGATCATTGTCTTGATCCTTTCTGAACTGTCTCTGGAACATATCCTTAACTAAGTATCAGAACTAGATCTTTATCTTGATCATTTCTGAATTATCTCCGGATAATATCATCAACTAAGTATCAAAACTAGATCTTTGTCTTGATCCTTACTGAATTGTCTCTGGAAAATATCATGAACCAAGTATCAGAACTAGATCTATGTCTTGATCATTTCTGAACTATCTCGGGAAAACATCCTCAACTAAGTAACAGAACTAGATCTTTGTCTTGATCGTTACTGAACTGTCTCTTGAAAATATCCTGAAATAAGTATCAGAACTAGATCTTTGTCTTGATCATTTCTGAACTATCTCTGGAATATATCATCAACTAAGTATCAGAACTAGATCTTTGTCTTGATCGTTTCTGAACTGTCTCTAGAACATATCCTGAACTAAGTATCAGAACTAGATCTCTGTCTTGATCGTTTCTGAATTATCTCTGGAAAATATCCTCAACTAAGTATCAGAACTAGATCTTTGTCTTGATCATTGTTGAACTGTCTATGGAAAATATCCTGAACTAAGTATCTGAACTAGATCATTGTCTTAATCATTTCTGAAATGTCTCTGGAAAATATCCTGAACTAAGTATTTGAACTAGATCTTTGTCTAGATCTGTTTTTGAATTGTCTCTGGAAAATATACTGAACTAAGTATCAGAATGAGATATTTGTTATGATCGTTTCTGAACTGTCTATGGAAAATATTATGAGCTAAGTCTCAGAACTAGATCTTTATCTTGTTCGTCTCTCAACTGTCTCTGGAAAATATCATGCACTAAGTATCATAACTAGATTATTGTCTTGATCGTTTCTGAACTGTCTCTGGAAAATAAACTTAACTAAGTATCAGAACAAGTTCTTTGTCTTGCTCGTTTCTGAACTGTCTTTGGAAAATATCCTAAACTAAGTATCAGAACTAGATATTTGTCGTGATTGTCTCTGAATTATCTCTAAGAAAATATCCTCAACTTAGTATCAGAACTAGATCTTTATCTTGATCCTTATTGAACTATCTTTGGAAAATATCCTGAACTAAGTATCATAACTAGATCTTTGTCTTGATCATTTCTGAGATGTCTCTGGGAAATAAACTTAACTAAGAATCAGAACTAAATCTTTGTCTTGATCGTTTCTGAACTGTCTCTGGAAAATATTCCAAACTAAGTATCAGAACTAGATCTTTGTCTTTATCGTCTCTGAACCATCTTTGAAAACATCTTGAATTAAGTATCAGAACTAGATCTTTGTCTTCATCATTTCTGAACTATCTCGGGAAAATATCCTGAACTAAGTGTAAGAACTAGATCTTTGTCTTGATCTTTTCTGAACTGTCTCTTGAAAATATCCTGAACTAAGTATCAGAATTAGATATTTGTCTTGATCCTTTCTGAACTGTCTCTGGATATTATTCTGAACTAAGTATCAGAACAAGATCTTTGTCTTGCTTGTTTTTGAACTGTCTCTGGAAAATATCCCGAACTAAGTATCAGAACTAGATCTTTGTCTTGATCGTTTCTGAACTGTCTCTTGAAAATATCCCGAACTAAGTATCAGAACTAGATCTTTGTCTTGATCGTTTCTGTACTGTCTATGGAAAATATCCCGAACTAAGTATCAGAACTAGATCTTTGTCTTGATCGTTTCTGAACTGTCTTTGGAAAATATCCTGAACTAAGTATCAGAACTAGATCTTTGTCTTGATCGTTTATGAACTGTCTCTGGAAAATATCCTGAACTAAGTATCAGAACTAGATCTTTGTCTTGATCGTTTCTGAACTGTATATCGAAAATATTATGAACTAAGTATCAGAACTAGATCTTTGTCTTGATCGTTTCTGAACTTTCTTTAGAAAATAAACTTAACTAAGTATCAGAACTAGATCTTTGTCTTGCTCATTTTTGAACTGTCTTTGGAAAATATCCTAAAATAAGTATCAAAACTAGATATTTGTCTTGATTGTCTCTGAACTATCTCTGGAAAATATCCTGAACTAAGTATCATAACTATATCTTTGGCTTGATCATTTCTGAACTGTCTCTGGAAAATAAACTTAACTAAGTATAAGACCTAAATCTTTGTCTTGCTCGTTTCTGAACTGTCTCTGGAAAATATTATTAACTAAGTATTAATACTAGATCTTTGTCTTGATCGTCTATGAACTGTCTTTAGAAAATATCCTGATTTAAGTATCAGAACTAGATCTTTGTCTTCATCGTTTATGAACTGTCTCTGGAAAATATCCTGAACTAAGTATCAGAACTAGATCTTTGTCTTGATCCTTTCTAAACTGTCTCAGGAAAATATCCTTAACTAAGTATCAGAACTAGATCTTTGTCTTGATCATTTCTGAATTATCTTTGGAAGATATCATCAACTAAGTATCAAAACTAGATCTTTGTCTTGATCCTTATTGAACTGTCTCTGGAAAATATTATGAACTAAGTATCAAAACTAGATCTTTGTCTTGATCGTCTCTAAACTGTCTCCGGAAAATATCCTAAATTAAGTATCAGAACTAGATCTTTGTCTTCATCGTTTATGAAATGTCTCTGGAAAATATCCTGAACTAAGTATCAGAACTAGATCATTGTCTTGATCCTTTCTGAACTGTCTCTGGAACATATCCTTAACTAAGTATCAGAACTAGATCTTTATCTTGATCATTTCTGAATTATCTCCGGATAATATCATCAACTAAGTATCAAAACTAGATCTTTGTCTTGATCCTTACTGAATTGTCTCTGGAAAATATCATGAACCAAGTATCAGAACTAGATCTATGTCTTGATCATTTCTGAACTATCTCGGGAAAACATCCTCAACTAAGTAACAGAACTAGATCTTTGTCTTGATCGTTACTTAACTGTCTCTTGAAAATATCCTGAAATAAGTATCAGAACTAGATCTTTGTCTTGATCATTTCTGAACTATCTCTGGAATATATCATCAACTAAGTATCAGAACTAGATCTTTGTCTTGATCGTTTCTGAACTGTCTCTAGAACATATCCTGAACTAAGTATCAGAACTAGATCTCTGTCTTGATCGTTTCTGAATTATCTCTGGAAAATATCCTCAACTAAGTATCAGAACTAGATCTTTGTCTTGATCATTGTTGAACTGTCTATGGAAAATATCCTGAACTAAGTATCTGAACTAGATCATTGTCTTGATCATTTCTGAAATGTCTCTGGAAAATATCCTGAACTAAGTATTTGAACTAGATCTTTGTCTAGATCTGTTTTTGAATTGTCTCTGGAAAATATACTGAACTAAGTATCAGAATGAGATATTTGTTATGATCGTTTCTGAACTGTCTATGGAAAATATTATGAGCTAAGTCTCAGAACTAGATCTTTATCTTGTTCGTCTCTCAACTGTCTCTGGAAAATATCATGCACTAAGTATCATAACTAGATTATTGTCTTGATCGTTTCTGAACTGTCTCTGGAAAATAAACTTAACTAAGTATCAGAACAAGTTCTTTGTCTTGCTCGTTTCTGAACTGTCTTTGGAAAATATCCTAAACTAAGTATCAGAACTAGATATTTGTCGTGATTGTCTCTGAATTATCTCTAAGAAAATATCCTCAACTTAGTATCAGAACTAGATCTTTATCTTGATCCTTATTGAACTATCTTTGGAAAATATCCTGAACTAAGTATCATAACTAGATCTTTGTCTTGATCATTTCTGAGATGTCTCTGGGAAATAAACTTAACTAAGAATCAGAACTAAATCTTTGTCTTGATCGTTTCTGAACTGTCTCTGGAAAATATTCCAAACTAAGTATCAGAACTAGATCTTTGTCTTTATCGTCTCTGAACCATCTTTGAAAACATCTTGAATTAAGTATCAGAACTAGATCTTTGTCTTCATCATTTCTGAACTATCTCGGGAAAATATCCTGAACTAAGTGTAAGAACTAGATCTTTGTCTTGATCTTTTCTGAACTGTCTCTTGAAAATATCCTGAACTAAGTATCAGAATTAGATATTTGTCTTGATCCTTTCTGAACTGTCTCTGGATATTATTCTGAACTAAGTATCAGAACAAGATCTTTGTCTTGCTTGTTTTTGAACTGTCTCTGGAAAATATCCCGAACTAAGTATCAGAACTAGATCTTTGTCTTGATCGTTTCTGAACTGTCTCTTGAAAATATCCCGAACTAAGTATCAGAACTAGATCTTTGTCTTGATCGTTTCTGTACTGTCTATGGAAAATATCCCGAACTAAGTATCAGAACTAGATCTTTGTCTTGATCGTTTCTGAACTGTCTTTGGAAAATATCCTGAACTAAGTATCAGAACTAGATCTTTGTCTTGATCGTTTATGAACTGTCTCTGGAAAATATCCTGAACTAAGTATCAGAACTAGATCTTTGTCTTGATCGTTTCTGAACTGTATATCGAAAATATTATGAACTAAGTATCAGAACTAGATCTTTGTCTTGATCGTTTCTGAACTTTCTTTAGAAAATAAACTTAACTAAGTATCAGAACTAGATCTTTGTCTTGCTCATTTTTGAACTGTCTTTGGAAAATATCTTAAAATAAGTATCAAAACAAGATATTTGTCTTGATTGTCTCTGAACTATCTCTGGAAAATATCCTGAACTAAGTATCATAACTATATCTTTGGCTTGATCATTTCTGAACTGTCTCTGGAAAATAAACTTAACTAAGTATAAGACCTAAATCTTTGTCTTGCTCGTTTCTGAACTGTCTCTGGAAAATATTATTAACTAAGTATTAATACTAGATCTTTGTCTTGATCGTCTATGAACTGTCTTTAGAAAATATCCTGATTTAAGTATCAGAACTAGATCTTTGTCTTCATCGTTTATGAACTGTCTCTGGAAAATATCCTGAACTAAGTATCAGAACTAGATCTTTGTCTTGATCCTTTCTAAACTGTCTCAGGAAAATATCCTTAACTAAGTATCAGAACTAGATCTTTGTCTTGATCATTTCTGAATTATCTTTGGAAGATATCATCAACTAAGTATCAAAACTAGATCTTTGTCTTGATCCTTATTGAACTGTCTCTGGAAAATATTATGAACTAAGTATCAAAACTAGATCTTTGTCTTGATCGTCTCTAAACTATCTCCGGAAAATATCCTAAATTAAGTATCAGAACTAGATCTTTGTCTTCATCGTTTATGAAATGTCTCTGGAAAATATCCTGAACTAAGTATCAGAACTAGATCATTGTCTTGATCCTTTCTGAACTGTCTCTGGAACATATCCTTAACTAAGTATCAGAACTAGATCTTTATCTTGATCATTTCTGAATTATCTCCGGATAATATCATCAACTAAGTATCAAAACTAGATCTTTGTCTTGATCCTTACTGAATTGTCTCTGGAAAATATCATGAACCAAGTATCAGAACTAGATCTATGTCTTGATCATTTCTGAACTATCTCGGGAAAACATCCTCAACTAAGTAACAGAACTAGATCTTTGTCTTGATCGTTACTGAACTGTCTCTTGAAAATATCCTGAAATAAGTATCAGAACTAGATCTTTGTCTTGATCATTTCTGAACTATCTCTGGAATATATCATCAACTAAGTATCAGAACTAGATCTTTGTCTTGATCGTTTCTGAACTGTCTCTAGAACATATCCTGAACTAAGTATCAGAACTAGATCTCTGTCTTGATCGTTTCTGAATTATCTCTGGAAAATATCCTCAACTAAGTATCAGAACTAGATCTTTGTCTTGATCATTGTTGAACTGTCTATGGAAAATATCCTGAACTAAGTATCTGAACTAGATCATTGTCTTGATCATTTCTGAAATGTCTCTGGAAAATATCCTGAACTAAGTATTTGAACTAGATCTTTGTCTAGATCTGTTTTTGAATTGTCTCTGGAAAATATACTGAACTAAGTATCAGAATGAGATATTTGTTATGATCGTTTCTGAACTGTCTATGGAAAATATTATGAGCTAAGTCTCAGAACTAGATCTTTATCTTGTTCGTCTCTCAACTGTCTCTGGAAAATATCATGCACTAAGTATCATAACTAGATTATTGTCTTGATCGTTTCTGAACTGTCTCTGGAAAATAAACTTAACTAAGTATCAGAACAAGTTCTTTGTCTTGCTCGTTTCTGAACTGTCTTTGGAAAATATCCTAAACTAAGTATCAGAACTAGATATTTGTCGTGATTGTCTCTGAATTATCTCTAAGAAAATATCCTCAACTTAGTATCAGAACTAGATCTTTATCTTGATCCTTATTGAACTATCTTTGGAAAATATCCATAACTAGATCTTTGTCTTGATCATTTCTGAGATGTCTCTGGGAAATAAACTTAACTAAGAATCAGAACTAAATCTTTGTCTTGATCGTTTCTGAACTGTCTCTGGAAAATATTCCAAACTAAGTATCAGAACTAGATCTTTGTCTTCATCATTTCTGAACTATCTCGGGAAAATATCCTGAACTAAGTGTAAGAACTAGATCTTTGTCTTGATCTTTTCTGAACTGTCTCTTGAAAATATCCTGAACTAAGTATCAGAATTAGATATTTGTCTTGATCCTTTCTGAACTGTCTCTGGATATTATTCTGAACTAAGTATCAGAACAAGATCTTTGTCTTGCTTGTTTTTGAACTGTCTCTGGAAAATATCCCGAACTAAGTATCAGAACTAGATCTTTGTCTTGATCGTTTCTGAACTGTCTCTTGAAAATATCCCGAACTAAGTATCAGAACTAGATCTTTGTCTTGATCGTTTCTGTACTGTCTATGGAAAATATCCCGAACTAAGTATCAGAACTAGATCTTTGTCTTGATCATTTCTGAATTATCACTGGAAATATCCTTAACTAAGTATAAGAATTAGATCTTTGTCTTGATCCTTAATGTACTGTCTCTGGAAAATATCCTGAACCAAGTATCAGAACTAGATCTTTGTCTTGATCGTTTCTGAATTATCTCTGGAAAATATCCTCAACTAAGTATGAGAACTCGATCTTTCTCTTGATCATCTCTTAACCATCTATGGAAAATATCTTGAACTAAGTATCAGGCCTAGATTTTTGTCTTGATCGTTTCTGAACTCTCTGTAGAAAATATCCTCAACTAAGTATCCGAACTAGATATTTGTCTTGATCGTTTCTGATTTATCTCTGGAAAATATCATGAACTAAGTATCAGAACTAGATCTTTGTCTTGATCGTTTATGAACTATCTCTGGAATATATCCTCAACTAAGTATCAGATCTAGATCTTTGTCTTGATCGTCTCTGAACTGTCTCTGAAAAATATCCTGAATTACGTATCAGAACTAGATCTTTGTCTTGATCGGTTTTGAACTGTCTCTGGAAAATATCCTTAACTAAGTATCAGAACTAGATCTTTGTCTTGATATTTTCTGAACTGTCTCTGAAAAATATCCTGAACTAAGTATCAGAACTAGAACTTTGTCTTGATCCTTTTGAACTATCTCAGGAAAATATCCTGAACTACGTATCATAACTAGATCTTTATCTTGATCGTTTCTAAACTGTCTCTGGAAAATATCTTGAACTAAGTATCATAACTAGATCTTGGTCTTGATCATTTCTGAACTGTCTCTGGAAAATATCATAAACTAAGTATTAGAACTAGATCATAGTCTTCCTTATTTCTAAACTGTCTTTGGAAATAATTTTGAACTAAGTATCATAACTAGATCTTTGTCTTGATCGTCTTTTAACCGTCTATGGAAAATATCCTGAACTAAGTATCAGAACAACATCTTTGTCTTGATAATTTCTGAACTGTCTATGAAAAATATTATGAACTAGATCCTTTCCGAACTGTCTCTAGAAAATATCCTTAACTAAGTATCAGAACTAGATCTTTGTCTTGATCTTTTTTGAATTGTCTCTGGAAAAAATACTCAACTAAGTATCAGAACTAGATCTTTGTCTTGATCCTTACTGAACTGTCTCATGAAAATATCCTGAACTAAGTATCAGAACTAGATCTTTGTCTTGATCGTTTCTGATCTATCTCTGGAAAATATCCTTAACTAAGTATTAGAACTAGATCTTTGCCTTGATTGTTTCTAAACTGTCTTTGGAAAATATACTGAACTAAGTAACAAAACTAGATCTTTGCCTTGATCGTTTCTTAATTATCTCTGGAAAATATCCTCAACTAAGTATCAAAACAAGATCTTTGTCTTGATCCTTTCTGAATTGTCTCTGGAAAATATCCTGAACTAAGTATCCGAACTAGTTCATTGTCTAGATCGTTTCTAAACTCTCTTTGGAAAATGTCCTGAACTAAGTATCTGAATTAGATCTTTGTCTTGATCTTTTTCTGAACTGTCTCTGGAAAATATCCTGAAATAAGTATCAAAACTTGATCTTTGTCTTGATTGTTTCTGAACTATCTCTGGAAAATATTCTGAACTAAGTATTAGAACTAGATCTTTATCTTTATCGTTTTTAAACTGTCTCTGGAAAATATCATGAACTAAGTATCATAGCTAGATCTTTGTATTGATCATTTTTGAATTTCCTCTTGAAAATAAACTTATCTAAGTATCAGAACTAGATCTTTGTCTTGTTCGTTTCTAAACTGTCTCTGGAAAATATCCTGAACAAATTATCAGAACCAGATCTTTGTCTTGATCATCTCTGGACTATCTCTGGAAAATATCCTGAACAAATTATAAGAACTAGATCTTTGTCTTGATCATCTCTGAACTATCTCTGGAAAATATCCTGAACAAATTATAAGAACTAGATCTTTGTCTTGATCATCTCTGAACTATCTCTGGAATATATCTTTGTCTTGATCCTTGTTGAACTGTCTATAGAAAATATCCTGAACTAAGTATCTGAACTAGATCATTATCTTGATCGTTTCTGAAATGTCTCTGGAAAATATCCTGAACTAAGTATCTGAACTAGATCTTTGTCTAGATCTTTTTTTGAATTGCCTCTTTAAAATATACTGAACTAAGTATCAGAATTAGATCTTTGTCTTGATCGTTTCTGAACTATCAATGGAAAATATTATAAGCTAAGTCTCAGAACTAGATCTTTGTCTTGACTGTCTCTCAATTGTCTCTGGAAAATATCATGCACTAAGTATCATAACTAGATTATTGTCTTAATCGTTTCTGAACTGTCTCTGGAAAATAAACTTAACTAAGTATCAGAACTAGATCTTTGTCTTGCTCGTTTCTGAACTGTCTTTGGAAAATATCCTAAACTAAGTATCAGAACTAGATATTTTTCGTGATTGTCTCTGAAATATCTCTGGAAAATATCCTAAACTTAGTATCAGAACTATATCTTTGTCTTGATCCTTATTGAACTATCTCTGGAAAATATCCTGAACTAAGTATCATAACTAGATCTTTGTCTTGATCATTTTTGAGCTATCTCTGGAAAATAAACTTAACTAAGAATCAAAACTAAATCTTTGTCTTGCACGTTTCTGAACTGTCTCTGGAAAATATTCTGAACTAAGTATCAGAACTAGATCTTTGTCTTTATCGTCGCTGAACCATCTCTGGAAAACATCTTGAATTAAGGATCAGAACTAGATCTTTGTCTTCATCATTTCTGAACTATCTCTGGAAAATATCTTGAACTAAGTATAAGAACTAGATCTTTGTCTTGATCTTTTCTGAACTGTCTCTGGAAAAATAACCTGAACTAAGTATCAGAATTAGATATTTGTCTTGATCCTTTATGAACTGTCTCTGGAAATTATTCTGAACTAAGTATCAGAACAAGATCTTTGTCTTGCTCGTTTCTGAACTGTCTCTAGAAAATATTCTGAACTAAGTATCAGAACTAGATCTTTGTCTTGATCGTGTCTGAACCGTCTCTGGAAAATATCCTGAATTAAGTATCAGAACTAGATCTTTGTCTTCATCGTTTCTGAAAATTCTCTGGAAAATATCCTCAACTAAGTATCAGAACTAGATCTTTGTCTTCATCATTTCCTGAATTATCTCTGGAAAATATCCTTAACTAAGTATCAGAACTAGACCTTTGTCTTGATCCTTAATGTACTGTCTCTAGAAAATATCCTGAACCAAGTATCAGAACTAGATCTTTGTCTTGATCGTTTCTGAACTATCTCTGGAAAATATCCTCAACTAAGTATGAGAACTAGATCTATCTCTTGATCGTCTCTTTACCATCTATGGAAAATATCCTTACCTAAGTATCATAACTAGATCTTTATCTTGATCGTTTCTAAACTGTCTCTGGAAAATATCATGAACTAAGTATCATACCTAGATCTTTGTCTTGATCATTTCTGAACTGTCTCTGGAAAATATCCTTAACTAAGTATCAGAACGAGATCTTTGTCTTGCTTGTTTCTGAACTGTCTTTGGAAATTATTTTGAACTAAGTATCAAAATTAGATCTTTGTCTTGATCTTCTTTTAACCGTCTATGGAAAATATCCTGAACTAAGTATCAGAACAAGATCTTTGTCTTGATCGTTTCTAAAATGTCTATGGAAAATATTATGAACTAAGTATCAGAACTAGATCATTTGTTTGATCCTTTCTGAACTGTCTCTGGAAAATATCCTTAACTAAGTATCAGAACTAGATCTTTGTCTTGATCGTTTCTGAATTATTTCTTGAAAATATCCTCAACTAAGTATCATAACTAGATCTTTGTCTTGATCCTTACTGAAATGTCTCATGAAAATATCCTGAACTAAGTATCAGAACTAGATCTTTGTCTTGATTTTTTCTGAACTATCTCTGGAAAATATCTTGAACTAAGTATCAAAACTAGATCTTTGTCTTGATCGTTTCTGAATTATCTCTGGAAAATATCCTCAACTAAGTATCAGAACTAGATCTTTGTCTTGATCATTTCTGAACTATCTCTGGAATATATCATCAACTAAGTATCAGAACTAGATCTTTGTCTTGATCCTTGTTGAACAGTCTATGGTAAATATCCTAAACTAAGTATCTGAACTAGATCATTGTCTTGATCGTTTCTGAAATGTCTCTGTAAAATATCCTGAACTTAGTATCTGAACTAGATCTTTGTCTAGATCTTTCTTTGAATTTCCTCTGGAAAATATACTGAACTAAGTATCAAAATTAGATCTTTGTCTTGATCGTTTCTGAACTGTCAATGGAAAATATTATGAGCAAAGTCTCAGAACTAGATCTTTGTCTTGACCGTCTCTCAATTGTCTCTGGAAAATATCATGCACTAAGTATCATAACTAGATTATTGTCTTGATCGTTTCTGAACTGTCTCTGGAAAATAAACTTAACTAAGTATCAGAACTAGATCTTTGTCTTGCTCGTTTCTGAACTGTCTTTGGAAAATATCCTAAACTAAGTATCAAAACTAGATATTTTTCGTGATTGTCTCTGAATTATCTCTGGAAAATATCCTAAACTTAGTATCAGAACTAGATCTTTGTCTTTATCCTAATTGAACTATCTCTGGAAAATATCCTGAACTAAGTATCATAACTAGATCTTTGTCTTGATCATTTCTGAGCTGTCTCTGGAAAATAAACTTAACAAAGGATTAGAACTAAATCTTTGTCTTGCACGTTTCTGAACTGTCTCTGGAAAATATTCTGAACTAAGTATCAGAACTAGATCTTTGTCTTTATCGTCTCTGAACCATCTCTGGAAAACATCTTGAATTAAGGATCAGAACTAGATCTTTGTCTTCATAATTTCTGAACTATCTCTGGAAAATATCTTGAATTAAGTATAAGAACTAGATCTTTGTCTTGATCTTTTCTGAACTGTCTCTGGAAAATATCCTGAACTAAGTATCAGAATTAGATATTTGTCTTGATCCTTGCTAAACTGTCTCTGGAAATTATTCTGAACTAAGTATCAGAATAAGATCTTTGTCTTGCTCGTTTCTGAATTGTCTCTGGAAAATATTCTGAATTAAGTATCAGAACTAGATCTTTGTCTTCATCGTTTCTGAACTGTCTCTGGAAAATATCCTCAACTAAGTATCAGAACTAGATCTTTGTCTTGATCATTTCTGAACTATCTCTTGAATATATCCTCAACTAAGTATCAGAACTAGATCTTTGTCTTGATCCTTGTTGAACAGTCTATGGAAAATATCCTGAACTAAGTATCTGAACTAGATCATTGTCTTGATCGTTTCTGAAATGTCTCTGTAAAATATCCTGAACTAAGTATCTGAACTAGATCTTTGTCTAGATCTTTTTTTGAATTTCCTATGGAAAATATACTGAACTAAGTATCAAAATAAGATCTTTGTCTTGATCGTTTCTGAACTGTCAATGGAAAATATTATGAGCTAAGTCTCAGAACTAGATCTTTGTCTTGACCGTCTCTCAATTGTCTCTGGAAAATATCATGCACTAAGTATCATAACTAGATTATTGTCTTGATCGTTTCTGAACTGTCTCTGGAAAATAAACTTAACTAAGTATCAGAACTAGATCTTTGTCTTGCTCGTTTCTGAACTGTCTTTGGAAAATATCTTAAACTAAGTATCAGAACTAGATATTTTTCGTGATTGTCTCTGAATTATCTCTGGAAAATATCCTTAACTTAGTATCAGAACTAGATCTTTGTCTTGATCCTTATTGAACTATCTCTGGAAAATATCCTGAACTAAGTATCATAACTAGATCTTTGACTTGATCATTTCTGAGCTGTCTCTGGAAAATAAACTTAACTAAGAATCAAAACTAAATCTTTGTCTTGCACGTTTCTGAAATGTCTCTGGAAAATATTCTGAACTCAGTATCAGAACTAGATCTTTGTCTTTATCGTCTCTGAACCATCTCTGGAAAACATCTTGAATTAAGGATCACAACTAGATCTTTGTCTTCATCATTTCTGAACTATCTCTGGAAAATATCTTGAACTAAGTATAAGAACTAGATCTTTGTCTTGATCTTTTCTGAACTGTCTCTGGAAAATATCCTGAACTAAGTATCATAATTAGATATTTGTCTTGATCCTTGCTGAACTGTCTCTGGAAATTATTCTGAACTAAGTATCAGAATAAGATCTTTGTCTTGCTCGTTTCTGAATTGTCTCTGGAAAATATTCTGAACTAAGTATCAGAACTAGATCTTTGTCTTGATCGTCTCTGAACCATCTCTGGAAAATATCCTGAATAAAGTATCAGAACTAGATCTTTTTCTTCATCGTTTCTGAACTGTCTCTGGAAAATATCCTCAACTAAGTATCAGAACTAGATCTTTGTCTTGATCATTTCTGAATTATCTCTGGAAAATATCCATAACTAAGTATCAGAACTAGATCTTTGTCTTGATCCTTAACGTACTGTCTTTGGAAAAAATCCTGAACCAAGTATCAGAACTAGATCTTTGTCTTGATCGTTTCTGAACTATCTCTAGAAAATATCCTTAACTAAGTATGAGAACTAGATATATCTCTTGATCGTCTCTTAACCATCTATGGAAAATATCCTTAACTAAGTATCAGGCCTAGATTTTTGTCTTGATCATTTCTGAGCTCTCTCTGGAAAGTATCAGAATTAGATCTTTGTCTTGATCGTTTCTGAACTATCTCTGGAAAATATCATGATATAGTATCAGAACTATATCTTTGTCTTGATCGTTTAAGAACTATCTCAGGAAAATATCCTGAACTAAGTATCATAACTAGACCTTTATCTGTATCGTTTCTAAACTGTCTCTGGAAAATATCATGAACTAAGTATCATACCTAGATCTTTGTCTTGATCATTTCTGAACTGTCTCTGGAAAATATCCTCAACTAAGTATCAGAACTAGATCTTTGTCTTGATTGTTTCTGAACTGTCTTTGGAAATTATTTTGAACTAAGTATACAAAATTAGATCTTTGTCTTGATCGTCTTTTAACCGTCTATGGAAAATATCCTGAACTAAGTATCAGAACAAGATCTTTGTCTTGATAGTTTCTAAAATGTCTATGGAAAATATTATGAACTAAGTATCAGAACTAGATCATTTGTTTGATCCTTTCTGAACTATCTCTGGAAAATATCCTTAACTAAGTATCAGAACTAGATCTTTATCTTGATCATTTCTGAATTATTTCTTGAAAATATCCTCAACTAAGTATCATAACTAGATCTTTGTCTTGATCCTTACTGAAATGTCTCATGAAAATATCCTGAACTAATATCAGAACTAGATCTTTGTCTTGATTTTTTTTGAACTATCTCTTGAAAATATCTTGAACTAAGTATCAAAACTAGATCTTTGTCTTGATCGTTTCTGAATTATCTCTGGAAAATATCCTCAACTAAGTATCAGAACTAGATCTTTGTCTTGATCATTTCTGAACTATCTCTGGAATATATCCTCAACTAAGTATCAGAACTAGATCTTTGTCTTGATCCTTGTTGAACAGTCTATGGAAAATATCCTGAACTAAGTATCTGAACTAGATCATTGTCTTGATCGTTTCTGAAATGTCTCTGTAAAATATCCTGAACTTAGTATCTGAACTAGATCTTTGTCTAGATCTTTTTTTGAATTTCCTCTGGAAAATATACTGAACTAAGTATCAAAATTAGATCTTTGTCTTGATCGTTTCTGAACTGTCAATGGAAAATATTATGGGCTAAGTCTCAGAACTAGATCTTTGTCTTGACCGTCTCTCAATTGTCTCTGGAAAATATCATGCACTAAGTATCATAACTAGATTATTGTCTTGATTGTTTCTGAACTGTCTCTGGAAAATAAACTTAACTAAGTATCAGAACTAGATCTTTGTCTTGCTCGTTTCTGAACTGTCTTTGGAAAATATCCTAAACTAAGTATTAGAACTAGATATTTTTCGTGATTGTCTCTGAATTATCTCTGGAAAATATCCTAAACTTAGTATAAGAACTAGATCTTTGTCTTTATCCTTATTGAACTATCTCTGGAAAATATCCTGAACTAAGTATCATAACTAGATCTTTGTCTTGATCATTTCTGAGTTGTCTCTGGAAAATAAACTTAACTAAGAATCAGAACTAAATCTTTGTCTTGCACGTTTCTGAACTATCTCTGGAAAATATTCTGAACTCAGTATCAAAACTAGATCTTTGTCTTTATCGTCTCTGAACCATCTCTGGAAAACATCTTGAATTAAGGATCAGAACTAGATCTTTGTCTTCATCATTTCTGAACTATCTCTGGAAAATATCTTGAACTAAGTATAAGAACTAGATCTTTGTCTTGATCTTTTCTGAACTGTCTCTGGAAAATATCCTGAACTAAGTATCAGAATTAGATATTTGTCTTGATCCTTGCTGAACTGTCTCTGGAAATTATTCTGAACTAAGTATCAGAATGAGATCTTTGTCTTGCTCGTTTCTGAATTGTCTCTGGAAAATATTCTGAATTAAGTATCAGAACTAGATCTTTGTCTTCATCGTTTCTGAACTGTCTCTGGAAAATATCCTCATCTAATTATCAGAACTAGATCTTTGTCTTGATCATTTCTGAACTATCTCTGGAATATATCCTCAACTAAGTATCAGAACTAGATCTTTGTCTTGATCCTTGTTGAACAGTCTATGGAAAATATCCTGAACTAAGTATCTGAACTAGTTCATTGTCTTGATCGTTTCTGAAATGTCTCTGTAAAATATCCTGAACTAAGTATCTGAACTAGATCTTTGTCTAGATCTTTTTTTTAATTTCCTCTGGAAAATATACTGAACTAAGTATCAAAATTAGATCTTTGTCTTGATCGTTTCTGAACTGTCAATGGAAAATATTATGAGCTAAGTCTCAGAACTAGATCTTTATCTTGACCGTCTCTCAATTGTCTCTGGAAAATATCATGCACTAAGTATCATAACTAGATTATTGTCTTGATCGTTTCTAAACTGTCTCTGGAAAATAAACTTAACTAAGTATCAGAACTAGATCTTTGTCTTGCTCGTTTCTGAACTGTCTTTGGAAAATATCTTAAACTAAGTATCAGAACTAGATATTTTTCGTGATTGTCTCTGAATTATCTCTGGAAAATATCCTTAACTTAGTATCAGAACTAGATCTTTGTCTTGATCCTTATTGAACTATCTCTGGAAAATATCCTGAACTAAGTATCATAACTAGATCTTTGACTTGATCATTTCTGAACTGTCTCTGGAAAATAAACTTAACTAAGAATCAGAACTAAATCTTTGTCTTGCACGTTTCTGAACTGTCTCTGGAAAATACTCTGAACTAAGTATCAGAACTAGATCTTTGTCTTTATCGTCTCTGAACCATCTCTGGAAAACATCTTAAATTAAGGATCAGAACTAGATCTTTGTCTTCATCATTTCTGAACTATCTTTGGAAAATATCTTGAACTAAGTATAAGAACTAGATCTTTGTCGTATCTTTTCTGAACTGTCTCTGGAAAATATCTTGAACTAAGTATCCGAATTAGATATTTGTCTTGATCCTTTCTGAACTGTCTCTGGAAATTATTCTGAACTAAGTATCAGAATAAGATCTTTGTCTTGCTCGTTTCTGAACTGTCTCTAGAAAATATTCTGAACTAAGTATCAGAACTAGATCTTTGTCTTGATCGTCTCTTAACCGTCTCTGGAAAATATCCTGAATTAAGTATCAGAACTAGATTTTTGTCTTCATCGTTTCTGAAAATTCTCTGGAAAATATCCTCAACTAAGTATCATAACTAGATCTTTGTCTTGATCATTTCCTGAATTATCTCTGGAAAATATCCTTAACTAAGTATCAGAACTAGATCTTTGTCTTGATCCTTAATGTATTGTCTCTAGAAAATATCATGAACCAAGTATCAGAACTAGATCTTTGTCTTGATCGTTTCTGAACTATCTCTGCAAAATATCCTCAACTAAGTATGGGAACTAGATCTATCTCTTGATCGTCTCTTAACCATCTATGGAAAATATCCTTACCTAAGTATCATAACTAGATCTTTATCTTGATCGTTTCTAAACTGTCTCTGGAAAATATCATGAACTAAGTATCATACCTAGATCTTTGTCTTGATCATTTCTGAACTGTCTCTGGAAAATATCCTTAACTAAGTATCAGAACGAGATCTTTGTCTTGCTTGTTTCTGAACTGTCTTTGGAAATTATTTTGAACTAAGTATCAAAATTAGATCTTTGTCTTGATCGTCTTTTAACCGTCTATGGAAAATATCCTGAACTAAGTATCAGAACAAGATCTTTGTCTTGATCGTTTCTAAAATATCTATGGAAAATATTATGAACTAAGTATCAGAACTAGATCATTTGTTTGATCCTTTCTGAACTGTCTCTGGAAAATATCCTTAACTAAGTATCAGAACTAGATCTTTGTCTTGATCATTTCTGAATTATTTCTTGAAAATATCCTCAACTAAGTATCATAACTAGATCTTTGTCTTGATCCTTACTGAAATGTCTCATGAAAATATCCTGAACTAAGTATCAGAACTAGATCTTTGTCTTGATTTTTTCTGAACTATCTCTGGAAAATATCTTGAACTAAGTATCAAAACTAGATCTTTGTCTTGATCGTTTCTGAATTATCTCTGGAAAATATCCTCAACTAAGTATCAGAACTAGATCTTTGTCTTGATCATTTCTGAACTATCTCTGGAATATATCATCAACTAAGTATCAGAACTAGATCTTTGTCTTGATCCTTGTTGAACAGAATATGGTAAATATCCTGAACTAAGTATCTGAACTAGATCATTGTCTTGATCGTTTCTGAAATGTCTCTGTAAAATATCCTGAACTTAGTATCTGAACTAGATCTTTGTCTAGATCTTTCTTTGAATTTCCTCTGGAAAATATACTGAACTAAGTATCAAAATTAGATCTTTGTCTTGATCGTTTCTGAACTGTCAATGGAAAATATTATGAGCAAAGTCTCAGAACTAGATCTTTGTCTTGACCGTCTCTCAATTGTCTCTGGAAAATATCATGCACTAAGTATCATAACTAGATTATTGTCTTGATCGTTTCTGAACTGTCTCTGGAAAATAAACTTAACTAAGTATCAGAACTAGATCTTTGTCTTGCTCGTTTCTGAACTGTCTTTGGAAAATATCCTAAACTAAGTATCAAAACTAGATATTTTTCGTGATTGTCTCTGAATTATCTCTGGAAAATATCCTAAACTTAGTATCAGAACTAGATCTTTGTCTTTATCCTAATTGAACTATCTCTGGAAAATATCCTGAACTAAGTATCATAACTAGATCTTTGTCTTGATCATTTCTGAGCTGTCTCTGGAAAATAAACTTAACAAAGGATTAGAACTAAATCTTTGTCTTGCACGTTTCTGAACTGTCTCTGGAAAATATTCTGAACTAAGTATCAGAACTAGATCTTTGTCTTTATCGTCTCTGAACCATCTCTGGAAAACATCTTGAATTAAGGATAAGAACTAGATCTTTGTCTTCATCATTTCTGAACTATCTCTGGAAAATATCTTGAACTAAGTATAAGAACTAGATCTTTGTCTTGATCTTTTCTGAACTGTCTCTGGAAAATATCCTGAACTAAGTATCAGAATTAGATATTTGTCTTGATCCTTGCTGAACTGTCTCTGGAAATTATTCTGAACTAAGTATCAAAATGAGATCTTTGTCTTGCTCGTTTCTGAATTGTCTCTGGAAAATATTCTGAATTAAGTATCAGAACTAGATCTTTGTCTTCATCGTTTCTGAACTGTCTCTGGAAAATATCCTCAACTAAGTATCAGAACTAGATCTTTGTCTTGATCATTTCTGAACTATCTCTTGAATATATCCTCAACTAAGTATCAGAACTAGATCTTTGTCTTGATCCTTGTTGAACAGTCTATGGAAAATATCCTGAACTAAGTATCTGAACTAGATCATTGTCTTGATCGTTTCTGAAATGTCTCTGTAAAATATCCTGAACTAAGTATCTGAACTAGATCTTTGTCTAGATCTTTTTTTGAATTTCCTCTGGAAAATATACTGAACTAAGTATCAAAATAAGATCTTTGTCTTGATCGTTTCTGAACTGTCAATGGAAAATATTATGAGCTAAGTCTCAGAACTAGATCTTTGTCTTGACCGTCTCTCAATTGTCTCTGGAAAATATCATGCACTAAGTATCATAACTAGATTATTGTCTTGATCGTTTCTGAACTGTCTCTGGAAAATAAACTTAACTAAGTATCAGAACTAGATCTTTGTCTTGCTCGTTTCTGAACTGTCTTTGGAAAATATCTTAAACTAAGTATCAGAACTAGATATTTTTCGTGATTGTATCTGAATTATCTCTGGAAAATATCCTTAACTTAGTATCAGAACTAGATCTTTGTCTTGATCCTTATTGAACTATCTCTGGAAAATATCCTGAACTAAGTATCATAACTAGATCTTTGACTTGATCATTTCTGTGCTGTCTCTGGAAAATAAACTTAACTAAGAATCAAAACTAAATCTTTGTCTTGCACGTTTCTGAACTGTCTCTGGAAAATATTCTGAACTCAGTATCAGAACTAGATCTTTGTCTTTATCGTCTCTGAACCATCTCTGGAAAACATCTTGAATTAAGGATCACAACTAGATCTTTGTCTTCATCATTTCTGAACTATCTCTGGAAAATATCTTGAACTAAGTATAAGAACTAGATCTTTGTCTTGATCTTTTCTGAACTGTCTCTGGAAAATATCCTGAACTAAGTATCAGAATTAGATATTTGTCTTGATCCTTGCTGAACTGTCTCTGGAAATTATTCTGAACTAAGTATCAGAATAAGATCTTTGTCTTGCTCATTTCTGAATTGTCTCTGGAAAATATTCTGAACTAAGTATCAGAACTAGATCTTTGTCTTGATCGTCTCTGAACCGTCTCTGGAAAATATCCTGAATAAAGTATCAGAACTAGATCTTTGTCTTCATCGTTTCTGAACTGTCTCTGGAAAATATCCTCAACTAAGTATCAGAACTAGATCTTTATCTTGATCATTTCTGAATTATCTATGGAAAATATCCATAACTAAGTATCAGAACTAGATCTTTGTCTTGATCCTTAACGTACTGTCTTTGGAAAATATCCTGAACCAAGTATCAGAACTAGATCTTTGTCTTGATCGTTTCTGAACTATCTCTATAGAAAATATCCTTAACTAAGTATGAGAACTAGATATATCTCTTGATCGTCTCTTAACCATCTATGGAAAATATCCTTAACTAAGTATCAGTCCTAGATTTTTGTCTTGATCATTTCTGAGCTCTCTCTGGAAAGTATCAGAACTAGATCTTTGTCTTGATCGTTTCTGAACTATCTCTGGAAAATATCATGATATAGTATCAGAACTATATCTTTGTCTTGATCGTTTAAGAACTATCTCAGGAAAATATCCTGAACTAAGTATCATAACTAGACCTTTATCTGTATCGTTTCTAAACTGTCTCTGGAAAATATCATGAACTAAGTATCATACCTAGATCTTTGTCTTGATCCTTACTGAAATGTCTCATGAAAATATCCTGAACTAAGTATCAGAACTAGATCTTTGTCTTGATTTTTTCTGAACTATCTCTGGAAAATATCTTGAACTAAGTATCAAAACTAGATCTTTGTCTTGATCGTTTCTGAATTATCTCTGGAAAATATCCTCAATTAAGTATCAGAACTAGATCTTTGTCTTGATCATTTATGAACTATCTCTGGAATATATCCTCAACTAAGTATCAGAACTAGATCTTTGTCTTGATCCTTGTTGAACAGTCTATGGAAAATATCCTGAACTAAGTATCTGAACTAGATCATTGTCTTGATCGTTTCTGAAATGTCTCTGTAAAATATCCTGAACTAAGTATCTGAACTAGATCTTTGTCTAGATCTTTTTTTGAATTTCCTCTGGAAAATATACTGAACTAAGTATCAAAATAAGATCTTTGTCTTGATCGTTTCTGAACTGTCAATGGAAAATATTATGAGCTAAGTCTCAGTACTAGATCTTTGTCTTGACCGTCTCTCAATTGTCTCTGGAAAATATCATGCACTAAGTATCATAACTAGATTATTGTCTTGATCGTTTCTGAACTGTCTCTGGAAAATAAACTTAACTAAGTATCAGAACTAGATCTTTGTCTTGCTCGTTTCTGAACTGTCTTTGGAAAATATCTTAAACTAAGTATCAGAACTAGATATTTTTCGTGATTGTATCTGAATTATCTCTTGAAAATATCCTTAACTTAGTATCAGAACTAGATCTTTGTCTTGATCCTTATTGAACTATCTCTGGAAAATATCCTGAACTAAGTATCATAACTAGATCTTTGACTTGATCATTTCTGAGCTGTCTCTGGAAAATAAACTTAACTAAGAATCAAAACTAAATCTTTGTCTTGCACGTTTCTGAACTGTCTCTGGAAAATATTCTGAACTCAGTATCAGAACTAGATCTTTGTCTTTATCGTCTCTAAACCATCTCTGGAAAACATCTTGAATTAAGGATCACAACTAGATCTTTGTCTTCATCATTTCTGAACTATCTCTGGAAAATATCTTGAACTAAGTATAAGAACTAGATCTTTGTCTTGATCTTTTCTGAACTGTCTCTGGAAAATATCCTGAACTAAGTATCAGAATTAGATATTTGTCTTGATCCTTGCTGAACTGTCTCTGGAAATTATTCTGAACTAAGTATCAGAATAAGATCTTTGTCTTGCTCATTTCTGAATTGTCTCTGGAAAATATTCTGAACTAAGTATCAGAACTAGATCTTTGTCTTGATCGTCTCTGAACCGTCTCTGGAAAATATCCTGAATAAAGTATCAGAACTAGATCTTTGTCTTCATCGTTTCTGAACTGTCTCTGGAAAATATCCTCAACTAAGTATCAGAACTAGATCTTTGTCTTGATCATTTCTGAATTATCTCTGGAAAATATCCATAACTAAGTATCAGAACTAGATCTTTGTCTTGATCCTTAACGTACTGTCTTTGGAAAATATCCTGAACCAAGTATCAGAACTAGATCTTTGTCTTGATCGTTTCTGAACTATCTCTAGAAAATATCCTTAACTAAGTATGAGAACTAGATATATCTCTTGATCGTCTCTTAACCATCTATGGAAAATATCCTTAACTAAGTATCAGGCCTAGATTTTTGTCTTGATCATTTCTGAGCTCTCTCTGGAAAGTATCAGAACTAGATCTTTGTCTTGATCGTTTCTGAACTATCTCTGGAAAATATCATGATATAGTATCAGAACTATATCTTTGTCTTGATCGTTTAAGAACTATCTCAGGAAAATATCCTGAACTAAGTATCATAACTAGACCTTTATCTGTATCGTTTCTAAACTGTCTCTGGAAAATATCATGAACTAAGTATCATACCTAGATCTTTGTCTTGATCATTTCTGAACTGTCTCTGGAAAATATCCTCAACTAAGTATCAGAACTAGATCTTTGTCTTGATTGTTTCTGAACTGTCTTTGGAAATTATTTTGAACTAAGTATCAAAATTAGATCTTTGTCTTGATCGTCTTTTAACCGTCTATGGAAAATATCCTGAACTAAGTATCAGAACAAGATCTTTGTCTTGATCGTTTCTAAAATGTCTATGGAAAATATTATGAACTAAGTATCAGAACTAGATCATTTGTTTGATCCTTTCTGAACTATCTCTGGAAAATATCCTTAACTAAGTATCAGAACTAGATCTTTGTCTTGATCATTTCTGAATTATTTCTTGAAAATATCCTCAACTAAGTATCATAACTAGATCTTTGTCTTGATCCTTACTGAAATGTCTCATGAAAATATCCTGAACTAAGTATCAGAACTAGATCTTTGTCTTGATTTTTTTCTGAACTATCTCTGGAAAATATCTTGAACTAAGTATCAAAACTAGATCTTTGTCTTGATCGTTTCTGAATTATCTCTGGAAAATATCCTCAATTAAGTATCAGAACTAGATCTTTGTCTTGATCATTTATGAACTATCTCTGGAATATATCCTCAACTAAGTATCAGAACTAGATCTTTGTCTTGATCCTTGTTGAACAGTCTATGGAAAATATCCTGAACTAAGTATCTGAACTAGATCATTGTCTTGATCGTTTCTGAAATGTCTCTGTAAAATATCCTGAACTTAGTATCTGAACTAGATCTTTGTCTAGATCTTATTTTGAATTTCCTCTGGAAAATATACTGAACTAAGTATCAAAATTAGATCTTTGTCTTGATCGTTTCTGAACTGTCAATGGAAAATATTATGAGCTAAGTCTCAGAACTAGATCTTTGTCTTGACCGTCTCTCAATTGTCTCTGGAAAATATCATGCACTAAGTATCATAACTAGATTATTGTCTTGATTGTTTCTGAACTGTCTCTGGAAAATAAACTTAACTAAGTATCAGAACTAGATCTTTGTCTTGCTCGTTTCTGAACTGTCTTTGGAAAATATCCTAAACTAAGTATTAGAACTAGATATTTTTCGTGATTGTCTCTGAATTATCTCTGGAAAATATCCTAAACTTTGTATAAGAACTATATCTTTGTCTTTATCCTTATTGAACTATCTCTGGAAAATATCCTGAACTAAGTATCATAACTAGATCTTTGTCTTGATCATTTCTGAGCTGTCTCTGGAAAATAAACTTAACTAAGAATCAGAACTAAATCTTTGTCTTGCACATTTCTGAACTGTCTCCGGAAAATATTCTGAACTCAGTATCAGAACTAGATCTTTGTCTTTATCGTCTCTGAACCATCTCTGGAAAACATCTTGAATTAAGGATCAGAACTAGATCTTTGTCTTCATCATTTCTGAACTATCTCTGGAAAATATCTTGAACTAAGTATAAGAACTAGATCTTTGTCTTGATCTTTTCTGAACTGTCTCTGGAAAATATCCTGAACTAAGTATCAGAATTAGATATTTGTCTTGATCCTTGCTGAACTGTCTCTGGAAATTATTCTGAACTAAGTATCAGAATAAGATCTTTGTCTTGCTCGTTTCTGAATTTTCTCTGGAAAATATTCTGAATTAAGTATCAGAACTAGATCTTTGTCTTCATCGTTTCTGAACTGTCTCTGGAAAATATCCTCATCTAAGTATCAGAACTAGATCTTTGTCTTGATCATTTCTGAACTATCTCTGGAATATATCCTCAACTAAGTATCAGAACTAGATCTTTGTCTTGATCCTTGTTGAACAGTCTATGGAAAATATCCTGAACTAAGTATCTGAACTAGTTCATTGTCTTGATCGTTTCTGAAATGTCTCTGTAAAATATCCTGAACTAAGTATCTGAACTAGATCTTTTTCTAGATCTTTTTTTGAATTTCCTCTGGAAAATATACTGAACTAAGTATCAAAATTAGATCTTTGTCTTGATCGTTTCTGAACTGTCAATGGAAAATATTATGAGCTAAGTCTCAGAACTAGATCTTTATCTTGACCGTCTCTCAATTGTCTCTGGAAAATATCATGCACTTAGTATCATAACTAGATTATTGTCTTGATCGTTTCTAAACTGTCTCTGGAAAATAAACTTAACTAAGTATCAGAACTAGATCTTTGTCTTGCTCGTTTCTGAATTGTCTTTGGAAAATATCTTAAACTAAGTATCAGAACTAGATATTTTTCGTGATTGTCTCTGAATTATCTCTGGAAAATATCCTTAACTTAGTATCAGAACTAGATCTTTGTCTTGATCCTTATTGAACTATCTCTGGAAAATATCATGAACTAAGTATCATAACTAGATCTTTGACTTAATCATTTCTGAGCTGTCTCTGGAAAATAAACTTAACTAAGAATCAAAACTAAATCTTTGTCTTGCACGTTTCTGAACTGTCTCTGGAAAATATTCTGAACTCAGTATCAGAACTAGATCTTTGTCTTTATCGTCTCTGAACCATCTCTGGAAAACATCTTGAATTTAGGATCACAACTAGATCTTTGTCTTCATCATTTCTGAACTATCTCTGGAAAATATCTTGAACTAAGTATAAGAACTAGATCTTTGTCTTGATCTTTTCTGAACTGTCTCTGGAAAATATCCTGAACTAAGTATCAGAATTAGATATTTGTCTTGATCCTTGCTGAACTGTGTCTGGAAATTATTTTGAACTAAGTATCAGAATAAGATCTTTGTCTTGCTCGTTTCTGAATTGTCTCTGGAAAATATTCTGAACTAAGTATCAGAACTAGATCTTTGTCTTGATCGTCTCTGAACCGTCTCTGGAAAATATCCTGAATAAAGTATCAGAACTAGATCTTTGTCTTCATCGTTTCTGAACTGTCTCTGGAAAATATCCTCAACTAAGTATCAGAACTAGATCTTTGTCTTGATCATTTCTGAATTATCTCTGGAAAATATCCATAACTAAGTATCAGAACTAGATCTTTGTCTTGATCCTTAACGTACTGTCTTTTTAAAATGTCCTGAACCAAGTATCAGAACTAGATCTTTGTCTTGATCATTTCTGAACTATCTCTAGAAAATATCCTTAACTAAGTATGAGAACTAGATATATCTCTTGATCGTCTCTTAACCTTCTATGGAAAATATCCTTATCTAAGTATCAGGCCTATATTTTTGTCTTGATCATTTCTGAGCTCTCTCTGGAAAGTATCAGAACTAGATCTTTGTCTTGATCGTTTCTGAACTATCTCTGGAAAATATCATGAAATAGTATCAGAACTATATCTTTGTCTTGATCATTTAAGAACTATCTCAGGAAAATATCCTGAACTAAGTATCATAACTAGACCTTTATCTGTATCGTTTCTAAACTGTCTCTGGAAAATATCATGAACTAAGTATCATACCTAGATCTTTGTCTTGATCATTTCTGAACTGTCTCTGGAAAATATCCTCAACTAAGTATCAGAACTAGATCTTTGTCTTGATTGTTTCTGAACTGTCTTTGGAAATTATTTTGAACTAAGTATCAAAATTAGATCTTTGTCTTGATCGTCTTTTAACCGTCTATGGAAAATATCCTGAACTAAGTATCAGAACAAGATCTTTGTCTTGATCATTTCTAAAATGTCTATGGAAAATATTATGAACTAAGTATCAGAACTAGATCATTTGTTTGATCCTTTCTGAACTATCTCTGGAAAATATCCTTAACTAAGTATCAGAACTAGATCTTTGTCTTGATCATTTCTGAATTATTTCTTGAAAATATCCTCAACTAAGTATCATAACTAGATCTTTGTCTTGATCCTTACTGAAATGTCTCATGAAAATATCCTGAACTAAGTATCAGAACTAGATCTTTGTCTTGATTTTTTCTGAACTATCTCTGGAAAATATCTTGAACTAAGTATCAAAACTAGATCTTTGTCTTGATCGTTTCTGAATTATCTCTGGAAAATATCCTCAACTAAGTATCAGAACTAGATCTTTGTCTTGATCATTTATGAACTATCTCTGGAATATATCCTCAACTAAGTATCAGAACTAGATCTTTGTCTTGATCCTTGTTGAACAGTCTATGGAAAATATCCTGAACTAAGTATCTGAACTAGATCATTGTCTTGATCGTTTCTGAAATGTCTCTGTAAAATATCCTGAACTTAGTATCTGAACTAGATCTTTGTCTAGATCTTTTTTTGAATTTCCTCTGGAAAATATACTGAACTAAGTATCAAAATTAGATCTTTGTCTTGATCGTTTCTGAACTGTCAATGGAAAATATTATGAGCTAAGTCTCAGAACTAGATCTTTGTCTTGACCGTCTCTCAATTGTCTCTGGAAAATATCATGCACTAAGTATCATAACTAGATTATTGTCTTGATCGTTTCTGAACTGTCTCTGGAAAATAAACTTAACTAAGTATCAGAACTAGATCTTTGTCTTGCTCGTTTCTGAACTGTCTTTGGAAAATATCCTAAACTAAGTATCAGAACTAGATATTTTTCGTGATTGTCTCTGAATTATCTCTGGAAAATATCCTAAACTTTGTATAAGAACTAGATCTTTGTCTTTATCCTTATTGAACTATCTCTGGAAAATATCCTGAACTAAGTATCATAACTAGATCTTTGTCTTGATCATTTTTGAGCTGTCTCTGGAAAATAAACTTAACTAAGAATCAGAACTAAATCTTTGTCTTGCACGTTTCTGAACTGTCTCTGGAAAATATTCTGAACTCAGTATCAGAACTAGATCTTTGTCTTTATCGTCTCTGAACCATCTCTGGAAAACATCTTGAATTAAGGATCAGAACTAGATCTTTGTCTTCATCATTTCTGAACTATCTCTGGAAAATATCTTGAACTAAGTATAAGAACTAGATCTTTGTCTTGATCTTTTCTGAACTGTCTCTGGAAAATATCCTGAACTAAGTATCAGAATTAGATATTTGTCTTGATCCTTGCTGAACTGTCTCTGGAAATTATTCTGAACTAAGTATCAGAATAAGATCTTTGTCTTGCTCGTTTCTGAATTGTCTCTGGAAAATATTCTGAATTAAGTATCAGAACTAGATCTTTGTCTTCATCGTTTCTGAACTGTCTTTGGAAAATATCCTCATCTAAGTATCAGAACTAGATCTTTGTCATGATCATTTCTGAACTATCTCTGGAATATATCCTCAACTAAGTATCAGAACTAGATCTTTGTCTTGATCCTTGTTGAACAGTCTATGGAAAATATCCTGAACTAAGTATCAAAATTAGATCTTTGTCTTGATCGTTTGTGAACTGTCTTTGGAAAATATTATGAGCTAAGTCTCAGAACTAGATCTTTATCTTGACCGTCTCTCAATTGTCTCTGGAAAATATCATGCACTAAGTATCATAACTAGATTATTGTCTTGATCGTTTCTAAACTGTCTCTGGAAAATAAACTTAACTAAGTATCAGAACTAGATCTTTGTCTTGCTCGTTTCTAAACTGTCTCTGGAAAATAAACTTAACTAAGTATCAGAACTAGATCTTTGTCAATGGAAAATATACTGAACTAAGTATCAAAATTAGATCTTTGTCTTGATCGTTTCTAAACTAGATCTTTGTCTTCATCGTTTCTGAACTGTCTCTGGAAAATATCCTCAACTAAGTATCAGAACTAGATCTTTGTCTTGATCATTTCTGAACTATCTCTGGAATATATCCTCAACTAAGTATCAGAACTAGATCTTTGTCTTGATCCTTGTTGAACAGTCTATGGAAAATATCCTGAACTAAGTATCAAAATTAGATCTTTGTCTTGATCGTTTGTGAACTGTCAATGGAAAATATTATGAGCTAAGTCTCAGAACTAGATCTTTATCTTGACCGTCTCTCAATTGTCTCTGGAAAATATCATGAACTAAGTATCAAAACTAGATTATTGTCTTGATCGTTTCTGAACTATCTCTGGAAAATATCTTGAACTAAGTATCAAAACTAGATCTTTGTCTTGATCGTTTCTGAATTATCTCTGGAAAATATCCTCAATTAAGTATCAGAACTAGATCTTTGTCTTGATCATTTATGAACTATCTCTGGAATATATCCTCAACTAAGTATCAGAACTAGATCTTTGTCTTGATCCTTGTTGAACAGTCTATGGAAAATATCCTGAACTAAGTATCTGAACTAGATCATTGTCTTGATCGTTTCTGAAATGTCTCTGTAAAATATCCTGAACTTAGTATCTGAACTAGATCTTTGTCTAGATCTTTTTTTGAATTTCCTCTGGAAAATATACTGAACTAAGTATCAAAATTAGATCTTTGTCTTGATCGTTTCTGAACTGTCAATGGAAAATATTATGAGCTAAGTCTCAGAACTAGATCTTTGTCTTGACCGTCTCTCAATTGTCTCTGGAAAATATCATGCACTAAGTATCATAACTAGATTATTGTCTTGATTGTTTCTGAACTGTCTCTGGAAAATAAACTTAACTAAGTATCAGAACTAGATCTTTGTCTTACTCGTTTCTGAACTGTCTTTGGAAAATATCCTAAACTAAGTATTAGAACTAGATATTTTTCGTGATTGTCTCTGAATTATCTCTGGAAAATATCCTAAACTTTGTATAAGAACTAGATCTTTGTCTTTATCCTTATTGAACTATCTCTGGAAAATATCCTGAACTAAGTATCATAACTAGATCTTTGTCTTGATCATTTCTGAGCTGTCTCTGGAAAATAAACTTAACTAAGAATCAAAACTAAATCTTTGTATTGCACGTTTCTGAACTGTCTCTGGAAAATATTCTGAACTCAGTATCAGAACTAGATCTTTGTCTTTATCGTCTCTGAACCATCTCTGGAAAACATCTTGAATTAAGGATCACAACTAGATCTTTGTCTTCATCATTTCTGAACTATCTCTGGAAAATATCTTGAACTAAGTATAAGAACTAGATCTTTGTCTTGATCTTTTCTGAACTGTCTCTGGAAAATATCCTGAACTAAGTATCAGAATTAGATATTTGTCTTGATCCTTGCTGAACTGTCTCTGGAAATTATTCTGAACTAAGTATCAGAATAAGATCTTTGTCTTGCTCGTTTCTGAATTGTCTCTGGAAAATATTTTGAATTAAGTATCAGAACTAGATCTTTGTCTTCATCGTTTCTGAACTGTCTCTGGAAAATATCCTCAACTAAGTATCAGAACTAGATCTTTGTCTTGATCATTTCTGAACTATCTCTGGAATATATCCTCAACTAAGTATCAGAACTAGATCTTTGTCTTGATCCTTGTTGAACAGTCTATGGAAAATATCCTGAACTAAGTATCAAAATTAGATCTTTGTCTTGATCGTTTGTGAACTGTCAATGGAAAATATTATGAGCTAAGTCTCAGAACTAGATCTTTATCTTGACCGTCTCTCAATTGTCTCTGGAAAATATCATGAACTAAGTATCAAAACTAGATTATTGTCTTGATCGTTTCTAAACTGTCTCTGGAAAATATCTTGAACTAAGTATCAAAACTAGATCTTTGTCTTCATCGTTTCTGAACTGTCTCTGGAAAATATCCTCAACTAAGTATCAGAACTAGATCTTTGTCTTGATCATTTCTGAACTATCTCTGGAATATATCCTCAACTAAGTATCAGAACTAGATCTTTGTCTTGATCCTTGTTGAACAGTCTATGGAAAATATCCTGAACTAAGTATCAAAATTAGATCTTTGTCTTGATTGTTTGTGAACTGTCAATGGAAAATATTATGAGCTAAGTCTCAGAACTAGATCTTTATCTTGACCGTCTCTCAATTGTCTCTGGAAAATATTCTGAACTCAGTATCAGAACTAGATCTTTGTCTTTATCGTCTCTGAACCATCTCTGGAAAAAATCTTGAACTAAGGATCAGAACTAGATCTTTGTCTTCATCATTTCTGAACTATCTCTGGAAAATATCTTGAACTAAGTATAAGAACTAGATCTTTGTCTTGATCTTTTCTGAACTGTCTCTGGAAAATATCCTGAACTAAGTATCAGAATTAGATATTTGTCTTGATCCTTGCTGAACTGTCTCTGGAAATTATTCTGAACTAAGTATCAGAATAAGATCTTTGTCTTGCTCGTTTCTGAATTGTCTCTGGAAAATATTCTGAACTAAGTATCAGAACTAGACCTTTGTCTTGATCGTCTCTGAACCGTCTCTGGAAAATATCCTGAATAAAGTATCAGAACTAGATCTTTGTCTTCATCGTTTCTGAACTGTCTCTGGAAAATATCCTCAACTAAGTATCAGAACTAGATCTTTGTCTTGATCATTTCTGAATTATCTCTGGAAAATATCCATAACTAAGTATCAGAACTAGATCTTTGTCTTGATCCTTAACGTACTGTCTTTGGAAAATATCCTGAACCAAGTATCAGAACTAGATCTTTGTCTTGATCGTTTCTGAACTATCTCTAGAAAATATCCTTAACTAAGTATGAGAACTAGATATATCTCTTGATCGTCTCTTAACCATCTATGGAAAATATCCTTAACTAAGTATCAGGCCTAGATTTTTGTCTTGATCATTTCTGAGCTCTCTCTGGAAAGTATCAGAACTAGATCTTTGTCTTGATCGTTTCTGAACTATCTCTGGAAAATATCATGATATAGTATCAGAACTATATCTTTGTCTTGATCGTTTAAGAACTATCTCAGGAAAATATCCTGAACTAAGTATCATAACTAGACCTTTATCTGTATCGTTTCTAAACTGTCTCTGGAAAATATCATGAACTAAGTATCATACCTAGATCTTTGTCTTGATCATTTCTGAACTGTCTCTGGAAAATATCCTCAACTAAGTATCAGAACTAGATCTTTGTCTTGATTGTTTCTGAACTGTCTTTGGAAATTATTTTGAACTAAGTATCGAAATTAGATCTTTGTCTTGATCGTCTTTTAACCGTCTATGGAAAATATCCTGAACTAAGTATCAGAACAAGATCTTTGTCTTGATCGTTTCTAAAATGTCTATGGAAAATATTATGAACTAAGTATCAGAACTAGATCATTTGTTTGATCCTTTCTGAACTGTCTCTGGAAAATATCCTTAACTAAGTATCAGAACTAGATCTTTGTCTTGATCATTTCTGAATTATTTCTTGAAAATATCCTCAACTAAGTATCATAACTAGATCTTTGTCTTGATCCTTACTGAAATGTCTCATGAAAATATCCTGAACTAAGTATCAGAACTAGATCTTTGTCTTGATTTTTTCTGAACTATCTCTGGAAAATATCTTGAACTAAGTATCAAAACTAGATCTTTGTCTTGATCGTTTCTGAATTATCTCTGGAAAATATCCTCAACTAAGTATCAGAACTAGATCTTTGTCTTGATAATTTCTGAACTATCTCTGGAATATATCCTCAACTAAGTATCAGAACTAGATCTTTGTCTTGATCCTTGTTGAACAGTCTATGGAAAATATCCTGAACTAAGTATCTGAACTAGATCATTGTCTTGATCGTTTCTGAAATGTCTCTGTAAAATATCCTGAACTTAGTATCTGAACTAGATCTTTGTCTAGATCTATTTTTGAATTTCCTCTGGAAAATATACTGAACTAAGTATCAAAATTAGATCTTTGTCTTGATCGTTTCTGAACTGTCAATGGAAAATATTATGAGCTAAGTCTCAGAACTAGATCTTTGTCTTGACCGTCTCTCAATTGTCTCTGGAAAATATCATGCACTAAGTATCATAACTAGATTATTGTCTTGATTGTTTCTGAACTGTCTCTGGAAAATAAACTTAACTAAGTATCAGAACTAGATCTTTGTCTTGCTCGTTTCTGAACTGTCTTTGGAAAATATCCTAAACTAAGTATTAGAACTAGATATTTTTCGTGATTGTCTCTGAATTATCTCTGGAAAATATCCTAAACTTAGTATAAGAACTAGATCTTTGTCTTTATCCTTATTGAACTATCTCTGGAAAATATCCTGAACTAAGTATCATAACTAGATCTTTGTCTTGATCATTTCTGAGCTGTCTCTGGAAAATAAACTTAACTAAGAATCAGAACTAAATCTTTGTCTTGCACGTTTCTGAACTGTCTCTGGAAAATATTCTGAACTCAGTATCAGAACTAGATCTTTGTCTTTATCGTCTCTGAACCATCTCTGGAAAACATCTTGAATTAAGGATCAGAACGAGATCTTTGTCTTCATCATTTCTGAACTATCTCTGGAAAATATCTTGAACTAAGTATAAGAACTAGATCTTTGTCTTGATCTTTTCTGAACTGTCTCTGGAAAATATCCTGAACTAAGTATCAGAATTAGATATTTGTCTTGATCCTTGCTGAACTGTCTCTGGAAATTATTCTGAACTAAGTATCAGAATAAGATCTTTGTCTTGCTCGTTTCTGAATTGTCTCTGGAAAATATTCTGAATTAAGTATCAGAACTAGATCTTTGTCTTCATCGTTTCTGAACTGTCTCTGGAAAATATCCTCATCTAAGTATCAGAACTAGATCTTTGTCTTGATAATTTCTGAACTATCTCTGGAATATATCCTCAACTAAGTATCAGAACTAGATCTTTGTCTTGATCCTTGTTGAACAGTCTATGGAAAATATCCTGAACTAAGTATCTGAACTAGTTCATTGTCTTGATCGTTTCTGAAATGTCTCTGTAAAATATCCTGAACTAAGTATCTGAACTAGATCTTTGTCTAGATCTTTTTTTGAATTTCCTCTGGAAAATATACTGAACTAAGTATCAAAATTAGATCTTTGTCTTGATCGTTTCTGAACTGTCAATGGAAAATATTATGAGCTAAGTCTCAGAACTAGATCTTTATCTTGACCGTCTCTCAATTGTCTCTGGAAAATATCATGCACTAAGTATCATAACTAGATTATTGTCTTGATCGTTTCTAAACTGTCTCTGGAAAATAAACTTAACTAAGTATCAGAACTAGATCTTTGTCTTGCTCGTTTCTGAACTGTCTTTGGAAAATATCTTAAACTAAGTATCAGAACTAGATATTTTTCGTGATTGTCTCTGAATTATCTCTGGAAAATATCCTTAACTTAGTATCAGAACTAGATCTTTGTCTTGATCCTTATTGAACTATCTCTGGAAAATATCCTGAACTAAGTATCATAACTAGATCTTTGACTTGATCATTTCTGAGCTGTCTCTGGAAAATAAACTTAACTAAGAATCAAAACTAAATCTTTGTCTTGCACGTTTCTGAACTGTCTCTGGAAAATATTCTGAACTCAGTATCAGAACTAGATCTTTGTCTTTATCGTCTCTGAACCATCTCTGGAAAACATCTTGAATTTAGGATCACAACTAGATCTTTGTCTTCATCATTTCTGAACTATCTCTGGAAAATATCTTGAACTAAGTATAAGAACTAGATCTTTGTCTTGATCTTTTCTGAACTGTCTCTGGAAAATATCCTGAACTAAGTATCAGAATTAGATATTTGTCTTGATCCTTGCTGAACTGTCTCTGGAAATTATTCTGAACTAAGTATCAGAATAAGATCTTTGTCTTGCTCGTTTCTGAATTGTCTCTGGAAAATATTCTGAATTAAGTATCAGAACTAGATCTTTGTCTTCATCGTTTCTGAACTGTCTCTGGAAAATATCCTCAACTAAGTATCAGAACTAGATCTTTGTCTTGATCATTTCTGAACTATCTCTGGAATATATCCTCAACTAAGTATCAGAACTAGATCTTTGTCTTGATCCTTGTTGAACAGTCTATGGAAAATATCCTGAACTAAGTATCAAAATTAGATCTTTGTCTTGATCGTTTGTGAACTGTCAATGGAAAATATTATGAGCTAAGTCTCAGAACTAGATCTTTATCTTGACCGTCTCTCAATTGTCTCTGGAAAATATCATGAACTAAGTATCAAAACTAGATTATTGTCTTGATCGTTTCTAAACTGTCTCTGGAAAATATCTTGAACTAAGTATCAAAACTAGATCTTTGTCTTCATCGTTTCTGAACTGTCTCTGGAAAATATCCTCAACTAAGTATCAGAACTAGATCTTTGTCTTGATCATTTCTGAACTATCTCTGGAATATATCCTCAACTAAGTATCAGAACTAGATCTTTGTCTTGATCCTTGTTGAACAGTCTATGGAAAATATCCTGAACTAAGTATCAAAATTAGATCTTTGTCTTGATCGTTTGTGAACTGTCAATGGAAAATATTATGAGCTAAGTCTCAGAACTAGATCTTTATCTTGACCGTCTCTCAATTGTCTCTGGAAAATATTCTGAACTCAGTATCAGAACTAGATCTTTGTCTTTATCGTCTCTGAACCATCTCTGGAAAACATCTTGAACTAAGGATCAGAACTAGATCTTTGTCTTCATCATTTCTGAACTATCTCTGGAAAATATCTTGAACTAAGTATAAGAACTAGATCTTTGTCTTGATCTTTTCTGAACTGTCTCTGGAAAATATCCTGAACTAAGTATCAGAATTAGATATTTGTCTTGATCCTTGCTGAACTGTCTCTTGAAATTATTCTGAAGTAAGTATCAGAATAAGATCTTTGTCTTGCTCGTTTCTGAATTGTCTCTGGAAAATATTCTGAACTAAGTATCAGAACTAGACCTTTGTCTTGATCGTCTCTGAACCGTCTCTGGAAAATATCCTGAATAAAGTATCAGAACTAGATCTTTGTCTTCATCGTTTCTGAACTGTCTCTGGAAAATATCCTCAACTAAGTATCAGAACTAGATCTTTGTCTTGATCCTTGTTGAACAGTCTATGGAAAATATCCTGAACTAAGTATCAAAATTAGATCTTTGTCTTGATCGTTTGTGAACTGTCAATGGAAAATATTATGAGCTAAGTCTCAGAACTAGATCTTTATCTTGACCGTCTCTCAATTGTCTCTGGAAAATATCATGAACTAAGTATCAAAACTAGATTATTGTCTTGATCGTTTCTAAACTGTCTCTGGAAAATATCTTGAACTAAGTATCAAAACTAGATCTTTGTCTTCATCGTTTCTGAACTGTCTCTGGAAAATATCCTCAACTAAGTATCAGAACTAGATCTTTGTCTTGATCATTTCTGAACTATCTCTGGAATATATCCTCAACTAAGTATCAGAACTAGATCTTTGTCTTGATCCTTGTTGAACAGTCTATGGAAAATATCCTGAACTAAGTATCAAAATTAGATCTTTGTCTTGATCGTTTGTGAACTGTCAATGGAAAATATTATGAGCTAAGTCTCAGAACTAGATCTTTATCTTGACCGTCTCTCAATTGTCTCTGGAAAATATTCTGAACTCAGTATCAGAACTAGATCTTTGTCTTTATCGTCTCTGAACCATCTCTGGAAAACATCTTGAACTAAGGATCAGAACTAGATCTTTGTCTTCATCATTTCTGAACTATCTCTGGAAAATATCTTGAACTAAGTATAAGAACTAGATCTTTGTCTTGATCTTTTCTGAACTGTCTCTGGAAAATATCCTGAACTAAGTATCAGAATTAGATATTTGTCTTGATCCTTGCTGAACTGTCTCTTGAAATTATTCTGAAGTAAGTATCAGAATAAGATCTTTGTCTTGCTCGTTTCTGAATTGTCTCTGGAAAATATTCTGAACTAAGTATCAGAACTAGACCTTTGTCTTGATCGTCTCTGAACCGTCTCTGGAAAATATCCTGAATAAAGTATCAGAACTAGATCTTTGTCTTCATCGTTTCTGAACTGTCTCTGGAAAATATCCTCAACTAAGTATCAGAACTAGATCTTTGTCTTGATCATTTCTGAATTATCTCTGGAAAATATCCATAACTAAGTATCAGAACTAGATCTTTGTCTTGATCCTTAACGTACTGTCTTTGGAAAATATCCTGAACCAAGTATCAGAACTAGATCTTTGTCTTGATCGTTTCTGAACTATCTCTAGAAAATATCCTTAACTAAGTATGAGAACTAGATATATCTCTTGTTCGTCTCTTAACCATCTATGGAAAATATCCTTAACTAAGTATCAGGCCTAGATTTTTGTCTTGATCATTTCTGAGCTCTCTCTGGAAAGTATCAGAACTAGATCTTTGTCTTGATCGTTTCTGAACTATCTCTGGAAAATATCATGATATAGTATCAGAACTATATCTTTGTCTTGATCGTTTAAGAACTATCTCAGGAAAATATCCTGAACTAAGTATCATAACTAGACCTTTATCTGTATCGTTTCTAAACTGTCTCTGGAAAATATCATGAACTAAGTATCATACCTAGATCTTTGTCTTGATCATTTCTGAACTGTCTCTGGAAAATATCCTCAACTAAGTATCAGAACTAGATCTTTGTCTTGATTGTTTCTGAACTGTCTTTGGAAATTATTTTGAACTAAGTATCGAAATTAGATCTTTGTCTTGATCGTCTTTTAACCGTCTATGGAAAATATCCTGAACTAAGTATCAGAAAAAGATCTTTGTCTTGATCGTTTCTAAAATGTCTATGGAAAATATTATGAACTAAGTATCAGAACTAGATCATTTGTTTGATCCTTTCTGAACTGTCTCTGGAAAATATCCTTAACTAAGTATCAGAACTAGATCTTTGTCTTGATCATTTCTGAATTATTTCTTGAAAATATCCTCAACTAGGTATCATAACTAGATCTTTGTCTTGATCCTTACTGAAATGTCTCATGAAAATATCCTGAACTAAGTATCAGAACTAGATCTTTGTCTTGATTTTTTCTGAACTATCTCTGGAAAATATCTTGAACTAAGTATCAAAACTAGATCTTTGTCTTGATCGTTTCTGAATTATCTCTGGAAAATATCCTCAACTAAGTATCAGAACTAGATCTTTGTCTTGATCATTTCTGAACTATCTCTGGAATATATCCTCAACTAAGTATCAGAACTAGATCTTTGTCTTGATCCTTGTTGAACAGTCTATGGAAAATATCCTGAACTAAGTATCTGAACTAGATCATTGTCTTGATCGTTTCTGAAATGTCTCTGTAAAATATTCTGAACTTAGTATCTGAACTAGATCTTTGACTAGATCTATTTTTGAATTTCCTCTGGAAAATATACTGAACTAAGTATCAAAATTAGATCTTTGTCTTGATCGTTTCTGAACTGTCAATGGAAAATATTATGAGCTAAGTCTCAGAACTAGATCTTTGTCTTGACCGTCTCTCAATTGTCTCTGGAAAATATCATGCACTAAGTATCATAACTAGATTATTGTCTTGATTGTTTCTGAACTGTCTCTGGAAAATAAACTTAACTAAGTATCAGAACTAGATCTTTGTCTTGCTCGTTTCTGAACTGTCTTTGGAAAATATCCTAAACTAAGTATTAGAACTAGATATTTTTCGTGATTGTCTCTGAATTATCTCTGGAAAATATCCTAAACTTAGTATAAGAACTAGATCTTTGTCTTTATCCTTATTGAACTATCTCTGGAAAATATCCTGAACTAAGTATCATAACTAGATCTTTGTCTTGATCATTTCTGAGCTGTCTCTGGAAAATAAACTTAACTAAGAATCAGAACTAAATCTTTGTCTTGCACGTTTCTGAACTTTCTCTGGAAAATATTCTGAACTCAGTATCAGAACTAGATCTTTGTCTTTATCGTCTCTGAACCATCTCTGGAAAACATCTTGAATTAAGGATCAGAACGAGATCTTTGTCTTCATCATTTCTGAACTATCTCTGGAAAATATCTTGAACTAAGTATAAGAACTAGATCTTTGTCTTGATCTTTTCTGAACTGTCTCTGGAAAATATCCTGAACTAAGTATCAGAATTAGATATTTGTCTTGATCCTTGCTGAACTGTCTCTGGAAATTATTCTGAACTAAGTATCAGAATAAGATCTTTGTCTTGCTCGTTTCTGAATTGTCTCTGGAAAATATTCTGAATTAAGTATCAGAACTAGATCTTTGTCTTCATCGTTTCTGAACTGTCTCTTGAAAATATCCTCATCTAAGTATCAGAACTAGATCTTTGTCTTGATCATTTCTGAACTATCTCTGGAATATATCCTCAACTAAGTATCAGAACTAGATCTTTGTCTTGATCCTTGTTGAACAGTCTATGGAAAATATCCTGAACTAAGTATCTGAACTAGTTCATTGTCTTGATCGTTTCTGAAATGTCTCTGTAAAATATCCTGAACTAAGTATCTGAACTAGATCTTTGTCTAGATCTTTTTTTGAATTTCCTCTGGAAAATATACTGAACTAAGTATCAAAATTAGATCTTTGTCTTGATCGTTTCTGAACTGTCAATGGAAAATATTATGAGCTAAGTCTCAGAACTAGATCTTTATCTTGACCGTCTCTCAATTGTCTCTGGAAAATATCATGCACTAAGTATCATAACTAGATTATTGTCTTGATCGTTTCTAAACTGTCTCTGGAAAATAAACTTAACTAAGTATCAGAACTAGATCTTTGTCTTGCTCGTTTCTGAACTGTCTTTGGAAAATATCTTAAACTAAGTATCAGAACTAGATATTTTTCGTGATTGTCTCTGAATTATCTCTGGAAAATATCCTTAACTTAGTATCAGAACTAGATCTTTGTCTTGATCCTTATTGAACTATCTCTGGAAAATATCCTGAACTAAGTATCATAACTAGATCTTTGACTTGATCATTTCTGAGCTGTCTCTAGAAAATAAACTTAACTAAGAATCAAAATTAAATCTTTGTCTTGCACGTTTCTGAACTGTCTCTGGAAAATATTCTGAACTCAGTATCAGAACTAGATCTTTGTCTTTATCGTCTCTGAACCATCTCTGGAAAACATCTTGAATTTAGGATCACAACTAGATCTTTGTCTTCATCATTTCTGAACTATCTCTGGAAAATATCTTGAACTAAGTATAAGAACTAGATCTTTGTCTTGATCTTTTCTGAACTGTCTCTGGAAAATATCCTGAACTAAGTATCAGAATTAGATATTTGTCTTGATCCTTGCTGAACTGTCTCTGGAAATTATTCTGAACTAAGTATCAGAATAAGATCTTTGTCTTGCTCGTTTCTCAATTGTCTCTGGAAAATATTCTGAACTAAGTATCAGAACTAGATCTTTGTCTTGATCGTCTCTGAACCGTCTCTGGAAAATATCCTGAATAAAGTATCAGAACTAGATCTTTGTCTTGCTCGTTTCTGAACTGTCTTTGGAAAATATCCTAAACTAAGTATCAGAACTAGATATTTTTCGTGATTGTCTCTGAATTATCTCTGGAAAATATCCTAAACTTAGTATCAGAACTAGATCTTTATCTTGACCGTCTCACAATTGTCTCTGGAAAATATCATGCACTAAGTATCATAACTAGATTATTGTCTTGATCGTTTCTAAACTGTCTCTGGAAAATAAACTTAACTAAGTATCAAAACTAGATCTTTGTCTTGCTCGTTTCTGAACTGTCTTTGGAAAATATCTTAAACTAAGTATCAGAACTAGATATTTTTCGTGATTGTCTCTGAATTATCTCTGGAAAATATCCTTAACTTAGTATCAGAACTAGATCTTTGTCTTGATCCTTATTGAACTATCTCTGGAAAATATCCTGAACTAAGTATCATAACTAGATCTTTGTCTTGATCATTTCTGAGCTATCTCTGGAAAATAAACTTAACTAAGGATTAGAACTAAATCTTTGTCTTGCACGTTTCTGAACTGTCTCTGGAAAATATTCTGAACTAAGTATCAGAACTAGTTCTTTGTCTTTATCGTCTCTGAACCATCTCTGGAAAACATCTTGAATTAAGGATCAGAACTAGATCTTTGTCTTCATCATTTCTGAACTATTTCTGGAAAATATCTTGAACTAAGTATAAGAACTAGATCTTTGTCTTGATCTTTTTTGAACTGTCTCTGGAAAATATCCTGAACTAAGTATCAGAATTAGATATTTGTCTTGATCCTTGCTGAACTGTCTCTGGAAATTATTCTGAACTAAGTATCAGAATAAGATCTTTGTCTTGCTCGTTTCTGAATTGTCTCTGGAAAATATTCTGAATTAAGTATCAGAACTAGATCTTTGTCTCCATCGTTTCTGAACTGTCTCTGGAAAATATCCTCAACTAAGTATCAGAACTAGATCTTTGTCTTGATCATTTCTGAACTATCTCTTGAATATTACCTCAACTAAGTATCAGAACTAGATCTTTGTCTTGATCCTTGTTGAACAGTCTATGGAAAATATCCTGAACTAAGTATCTGAACTAGATCATTGTCTTGATCGTTTCTGAAATGTCTCTGTAAAATATCCTGAACTAAGTATCTGAACTAGATCTTTGTCTAGATCTTTTTTTGAATTTCCTCTGGAAAATATACTGAACTAAGTATCAAAATTAGATCTTTGTCTTGATCGTTTCTGAACTTTCAATGGAAAATATTATGAGCTAAGTCTCAGAACTTGATCTTTGTCTTTACCGTCTCTCAATTGTCTCTGGAAAATATCATGCACTAAGTATCATAACTAGATTATTGTCTTGATCGTTTCTGAACTGTCTCTGGAAAATAAACTTAACTAAGTATCAGAACTAGATCTTTGTCTTGCTCGTTTCTGAACTGTCTTTGGAAAATATCTTAAACTAAGTATCAGAACTAGATATTTTTCGTGATTGTCTCTGAATTATCTCTGGAAAATATCCTTAACTTAGTATCAGAACTAGATCTTTGTCTTGTTCCTTATTGAACTATCTCTGGAAAATATCCTGAACTAAGTATCATAACTAGATCTTTGACTTGATCATTTCTGAGCTGTCTCTGGAAAATAAACTTAACTAAGTATCAAAACTAAATATTTGTCTTGCACGTTTCTGAACTGTCTCTGGAAAATATTCTGAACTCAGTATCAGAACTAGATCTTTGTCTTTATCGTCTCTGAACCATCTCTGGAAAACATCTTGAATTAAGGATCACAACTAGATCTTTGTCTTCATCATTTCTGAACTATCTCTAGAAAATATCTTGAACTAAGTATAAGAACTAGATCTTTGTCTTGATCTTTTCTGAACTGTCTCTGGAAAATATCCTGAACTAAGTATCAGAATTAGATATTTGTCTTGATCCTTGCTGAACTGTCTCTGGAAATTATTCTGAACTAAGTATCAGAATAAGATCTTTGTCTTGCTCGTTTCTGAATTGTATCTGGAAAATATTCTGAACTAAGTATCAGAACTAGACCTTTGTCTTGATCGTCTCTGAACCGTCTCTGGAAAATATCCTGAATAAAGTATCAGAACTAGATCTTTGTCTTCATCGTTTCTGAACTGTCTCTGGAAAATATCCTCAACTAAGTATCAGAACTAGATCTTTGTCTTGATCATTTCTGAATTATCTCTGGAAAATATCCATAACTAAGTATCAGAACTAGATCTTTGTCTTGATCCTTAACGTACTGTCTTTGGAAAATATCCTGAACCAAGTATCAGAACTAGATCTTTGTCTTGATCGTTTCTGAACTATCTCTAGAAAATATCCTTAACTAAGTATGAGAACTAGATATATCTCTTGATCGTCTCTTAACCATCTATGGAAAATATCCTTAACTAAGTATCAGGCCTAGATTTTTGTCTTGATCATTTCTGAGCTCTCTCTGGAAAGTATCAGAACTAGATCTTTGTCTTGATCGTTTCTGAACTATCTCTGGAAAATATCATGATATAGTATCAGAACTATATCTTTGTCTTGATCGTTTAAGAACTATCTCAGGAAAATATCCTGAACTAAGTATCATAACTAGACCTTTATTTGTATCGTTTCTAAACTGTCTCTGGAAAATATCATGAACTAAGTATCATACCTAGATCTTTGTCTTGATCATTTCTGAACTGTCTCTGGAAAATATCCTCAACTAAGTATCAGAACTAGATCTTTGTCTTGATTGTTTCTGAACTGTCTTTGGAAATTATTTTGAACTAAGTATCGAAATTAGATCTTTGTCTTGATCGTCTTTTAACCGTCTATGGAAAATATCCTGAACTAAGTATCAGAACAAGATCTTTGTCTTGATCGTTTCTAAAATGTCTATGGAAAATATTATGAACTAAGTATCAGAACTAGATCATTTGTTTGATCCTTTCTGAACTGTCTCCTGAAAATATCCTTAACTAAGTATCAGAACTAGATCTTTGTCTTGATCATTTCTGAATTATTTCTTGAAAATATCCTCAACTAAGTATCATAACTAGATCTTTGTCTTGATCCTTACTAAAATGTCTCATGAAAATATCCTGAACTAAGTATCAGAACTAGATCTTTGTCTTGATTTTTTCTGAACTATCTCTGGAAAATATCTTGAACTAAGTATCAAAACTAGATCTTTGTCTTGATCGTTTCTGAATTATCTCTGGAAAATATCCTCAACTAAGTATCAGAACTAGATCTTTGTCTTGATCATTTCTGAACTATCTTTGGAATATATCCTCAACTAAGTATCAGAACTAGATCTTTGTCTTGATCCTTGTTGAACAGTCTATGGAAAATATCCTGAACTAAGTATCTGAACTAGATCATTGTCTTGATCGTTTCTGAAATGTCTCTGTAAAATATCCTGAACTAAGTATCTGAACTAGATCTTTGTCTAGATCTTTTTTTGAATTTCCTCTGGAAAATATACTGAACTAAGTATCAAAATTAGATCTTTGTCTTGATCGTTTCTGAACTGTCAATGGAAAATATTATGAGCTAAGTCTCAGAACTTGATCTTTGTCTTTACCGTCTCTCAATTGTCTCTGGAAAATATCATGCACTAAGTATCATAACTAGATTATTGTCTTGATCGTTTCTGAACTGTCTCTGGAAAATAAACTTAACTAAGTATCAGAACTAGATCTTTGTCTTGCTCGTTTCTGAACTGTCTTTGGAAAATATCTTAAACTAAGTATCAGAACTAGATATTTTTCGTGATTGTCTTTGAATTATCTCTGGAAAATATCCTTAACTTAGTATCAGAACTAGATCTTTGTCTTGTTCCTTATTGAACTATCTCTGGAAAATATCCTGAACTAAGTATCATAACTAGATCTTTGACTTGATCATTTCTGAGCTGTCTCTGGAAAATAAACTTAACTAAGTATCAAAACTAAATATTTGTCTTGCACGTTTCTGAACTGTCTCTGGAAAATATTCTGAACTCAGTATCAGAACTAGATCTTTGTCTTTATCGTCTCTGAACCATCTCTGGAAAACATCTTGAATTAAGGATCACAACTAGATCTTTGTCTTCATCATTTCTGAACTATCTCTAGAAAATATCTTGAACTAAGTATAAGAACTAGATCTTTGTCTTGATCTTTTCTGAACTGTCTCTGGAAAATATCCTGAACTAAGTATCAGAATTAGATATTTGTCTTGATCCTTGCTGAACTGTCTCTGGAAATTATTCTGAACTAAGTATCAGAATAAGATCTTTGTCTTGCTCGTTTCTGAATTGTATCTGGAAAATATTCTGAACTAAGTATCAGAACTAGACCTTTGTCTTGATCGTCTCTGAACCGTCTCTGGAAAATATCCTGAATAAAGTATCAGAACTAGATCTTTGTCTTCATCGTTTCTGAACTGTCTCTGGAAAATATCCTCAACTAAGTATCAGAACTAGATCTTTGTCTTGATCATTTCTGAATTATCTCTGGAAAATATCCATAACTAAGTATCAGAACTAGATCTTTGTCTTGATCCTTAACGTACTGTCTTTGGAAAATATCCTGAACCAAGTATCAGAACTAGATCTTTGTCTTGATCGTTTCTGAACTATCTCTAGAAAATATCCTTAACTAAGTATGAGAACTAGATATATCTCTTGATCGTCTCTTAACCATCTATGGAAAATATCCTTAACTAAGTATCAGGCCTAGATTTTTGTCTTGATCATTTCTGAGCTCTCTCTGGAAAGTATCAGAACTAGATCTTTGTCTTGATCGTTTCTGAACTATCTCTGGAAAATATCATGATATAGTATCAGAACTATATCTTTGTCTTGATCGTTTAAGAACTATCTCAGGAAAATATCCTGAACTAAGTATCATAACTAGACCTTTATTTGTATCGTTTCTAAACTGTCTCTGGAAAATATCATGAACTAAGTATCATACCTAGATCTTTGTCTTGATCATTTCTGAACTGTCTCTGGAAAATATCCTCAACTAAGTATCAGAACTAGATCTTTGTCTTGATTGTTTCTGAACTGTCTTTGGAAATTATTTTGAACTAAGTATCGAAATTAGATCTTTGTCTTGATCGTCTTTTAACCGTCTATGGAAAATATCCTGAACTAAGTATCAGAACAAGATCTTTGTCTTGATCGTTTCTAAAATGTCTATGGAAAATATTATGAACTAAGTATCAGAACTAGATCATTTGTTTGATCCTTTCTGAACTGTCTCCTGAAAATATCCTTAACTAAGTATCAGAACTAGATCTTTGTCTTGATCATTTCTGAATTATTTCTTGAAAATATCCTCAACTAAGTATCATAACTAGATCTTTGTCTTGATCCTTACTAAAATGTCTCATGAAAATATCCTGAACTAAGTATCAGAACTAGATCTTTGTCTTGATTTTTTCTGAACTATCTCTGGAAAATATCTTGAACTAAGTATCAAAACTAGATCTTTGTCTTGATCGTTTCTGAATTATCTCTGGAAAATATCCTCAACTAAGTATCAGAACTAGATCTTTGTCTTGATCATTTCTGAACTATCTTTGGAATATATCCTCAACTAAGTATCAGAACTAGATCTTTGTCTTGATCCTTGTTGAACAGTCTATGGAAAATATCCTGAACTAAGTATCTGAACTAGATCATTGTCTTGATCGTTTCTGAAATGTCTCTGTAAAATATCCTGAACTAAGTATCTGAACTAGATCTTTGTCTAGATCTTTTTTTGAATTTCCTCTGGAAAATATACTGAACTAAGTATCAAAATTAGATCTTTGTCTTGATCGTTTCTGAACTGTCAATGGAAAATATTATGAGCTAAGTCTCAGAACTTGATCTTTGTCTTTACCGTCTCTCAATTGTCTCTGGAAAATATCATGCACTAAGTATCATAACTAGATTATTGTCTTGATCGTTTCTGAACTGTCTCTGGAAAATAAACTTAACTAAGTATCAGAACTAGATCTTTGTCTTGCTCGTTTCTGAACTGTCTTTGGAAAATATCTTAAACTAAGTATCAGAACTAGATATTTTTCGTGATTGTCTCTGAATTATCTCTGGAAAATATCCTTAACTTAGTATCAGAACTAGATCTTTGTCTTGATCCTTATTGAACTATCTCTGGAAAATATCCTGAACTAAGTATCATAACTAGATCTTTGACTTGATCATTTCTGAGCTGTCTCTGGAAAATAAACTTAACGAAGAATCAAAACTAAATCTTTGTCTTGCACGTTTCTGAACTGTCTCTGGAAAATATTCTGAACTCAGTATCAGAACTAGATCTTTGTCTTTATCGTCTCTGAACCATCTCTGGAAAACATCTTGATATAAGGATCACAACTAGATCTTTGTCTTCATCATTTCTGAACTATCTCTGGAAAATATCTTGAACTAAGTATAAGAACTAGATCTTTGTCTTGATCTTTTCTGAACTGTCTCTGGAAAATATCCTGAACTAAGTATCAGAATTAGATATTTGTCTTGATCCTTGCTGAACTGTCTCTGGAAATTATTCTGAACTAAGTATCAGAATAAGATCTTTGTCTTGCTCGTTTCTGAATTGTCTCTGGAAAATATTCTGAACTAAGTATCAGAACTAGACCTTTGTCTTGATCGTCTCTGAACCGTCTCTGGAAAATATCCTGAATAAAGTATCAGAACTAGATCTTTGTCTTCATTGTTTCTGAACTGTCTCTGGAAAATATCCTCAACTAAGTATCAAAACTAGATCTTTGTCTTGATCATTTCTGAATTATCTCTGGAAAATATCCATAACTAAGTATCAGAACTAGATCTTTGTCTTGATCCTTAACGTACTGTCTTTGGAAAATATCCTGAACCAAGTATCAGAACTAGATCTTTGTCTTGATCGTTTCTGAACTATCTCTAGAAAATATCCTTAACTAAGTATGAGAACTAGATATATCTCTTGATCGTCTCTTAACCATCTATGGAAAATATCCTTAACTAAGTATCAGGCCTAGATTTTTGTCTTGATCATTTCTGAGCTCTCTCTGGAAAGTATCAGAACTAGATCTTTGTCTTGATCGTTTCTGAACTATCTCTGGAAAATATCATGATATAGTATCAGAACTATATCTTTGTCTTGATCGTTTAAGAACTATCTCAGGAAAATATCCTGAACTAAGTATCATAACTAGACCTTTATCTGTATCGTTTCTAAACTGTCTCTGGAAAATATCATGAACTAAGTATCATACCTAGATCTTTGTCTTGATCATTTCTGAACTGTCTCTGGAAAATATCCTCAACTAAGTATCAGAACTAGATCTTTGTCTTGATTGTTTCTGAACTGTCTTTGGAAATTATTTTGAACTAAGTATCGAAATTAGATCTTTGTCTTGATCTTCTTTTAACCGTCTATGGAAAATATCCTGAACTAAGTATCAGAACAAGATCTTTGTCTTGATCGTTTCTAAAATGTCTATGGAAAATATTATGAACTAAGTATCAGAACTAGATCATTTGTTTGATCCTTTCTGAACTGTCTCTGGAAAATATCCTTAACTAAGTATCAGAACTAGATCTTTGTCTTGATCATTTCTGAATTATTTCTTGAAAATATCCTCAACTAAGTATCATAACTAGATCTTTGTCTTGATCCTTACTGAAATGTCTCATGAAAATATCCTGAACTAAGTATCAGAACTAGATCTTTGTCTTGATTTTTTCTGAACTATCTCTGGAAAATATCTTGAACTAAGTATCAAAACTAGATCTTTGTCTTGATCGTTTCTGAATTATCTCTGGAAAATATCCTCAACTAAGTATCAGAACTAGATCTTTGTCTTGATCATTTCTGAACTATCTTTGGAATATATCCTCAACTAAGTATCAGAACTAGATCTTTGTCTTGATCCTTGTTGAACAGTCTATGGAAAATATCCTGAACTAAGTATCTGAACTAGATCATTGTCTTGATCGTTTCTGAAATGTCTCTGTAAAATATCCTGAACTTAGTATCTGAACTAGATCTTTGTCTAGATCTTTTTTTGAATTTCCTCTGGAAAATATACTGAACTAAGTATCAAAATTAGATCTTTGTCTTGATCGTTTCTGAACTGTCAATGGAAAATATTATGAGCTAAGTCTCAGAACTAGATCTTTGTCTTGACCGTCTCTCAATTGTCTCTGGAAAATATCATGCACTAAGTATCATAACTAGATTATTGTCTTGATTGTTTCTGAACTGTCTCTGGAAAATAAACTTAACTAAGTATCAGAACTAGATCTTTGTCTTGCTCGTTTCTGATCTGTCTTTGGAAAATATCCTAAACTAAGTATTAGAACTAGATATTTTTCGTGATTGTCTCTGAATTAATTCTGGAAAATATCCTAAACTTAGTATAAGAACTAGATCTTTGTCATTATCCTTATTGAACTATCTCTGGAAAATATCCTGAACTAAGTATCATAACTAGATCTTTGTCTTGATCATTTCTGAGCTGTCTCTGGAAAATAAACTTAACTAAGAATCAGAACTAAATCTTTGTCTTGCACGTTTCTGAACTGTCTCTGGAAAATATTCTGAACTCAGTATCAGAACTAGATCTTTGTCTTTATCGTCTCTGAACCATCTCTGGAAAACATCTTGAATTAAGGATCAGAACTAGATCTTTGTCTTCATCATTTCTGAACTATCTCTGGAAAATATCTTGAACTAAGTATAAGAACTAGATCTTTGTCTTGATCTTTTCTGAACTGTCTCTGGAAAATATCCTGAACTAAGTATCAGAATTAGATATTTGTGTTGATCCTTGCTGAACTGTCTCTGGAAATTATTTTGAACTAAGTATCAGAATAAGATCTTTGTCTTGCTCGTTTCTGAATTGTCTCTGGAAAATATTCTGAATTAAGTATCAGAACAAGATCTTTGTCTTCATCGTTTCTGAACTGCCTCTGGAAAATATCCTCAACTAAGTATCTGAACTAGATCTTTGTCTTGATCATTTCTGAACTATCTCTGGAATATATCCTCAACTAAGTATCAGAACTAGATCTTTGTCTTGATTCTTGTTGAACAGTCTATGGAAAATATCCTGAACTAAGTATCTGAACTAGTTCATTGTCTTGATCGTTTCTGAAATGTCTCTGTAAAATTTCCTGAACTAAGTATCTGAACTAGATCTTTGTCTAGATCTTTTTTTGAATTTCCTCTGGAAAATATACTGAACTAAGTATCAAAATTAGATCTTTGTCTTGATCGTTTCTGAACTGTCAATGGAAAATATTATGAGCTAAGTCTCAGAACTAGATCTTTATCTTGACCGTCTCTCAATTGTCTCTGGAAAATATCATGCACTAAGTATCATAACTAGATTATTGTCTTGATCGTTTCTAAACTGTCTCTGGAAAATAAACTTAACTAAGTATCAGAACTAGATCTTTGTCTTGCTCGTTTCTGAACTGTCTTTGGAAAATATCTTAAACTAAGTATCAGAACTAGATATTTTTCGTGATTGTCTCTGAATTATCTCTGGAAAATATCCTTAACTTAGTATCAGAACTAGATCTTTGTCTTGATCCTTATTGAACTATCTCTGGAAAATATCCTGAACTAAGTATCAGAACAAGATCTTTGTCTTGATCGTTTCTAAAATGTCTATGGAAAATATTATGAACTAAGTATCAGAACTAGATCATTTGTTTGATCCTTTCTGAACTGTCTCTGGAAAATATCCTTAACTAAGTATCAGAACTAGATCTTTGTCTTGATCATTTCTGAATTATTTCTTGAAAATATCCTCAACTAAGTATCATAACTAGATCTTTGTCTTGATCCTTACTGAAATGTCTCATGAAAATATCCTGAACTATGTATCTGAACTAGATCTTTGTCTTGATTTTTTCTGAACTATCTCTGGAAAATATCTTGAACTAAGTATCAAAACTAGATCTTTGTCTTGATCGTTTCTGAATTATCTCTGGAAAATATCCTCAACTAAGTATCAGAACTAGATCTTTGTCTTGATCATTTCTGAACTATCTTTGGAATATATCCTCAACTAAGTATCAGAACTAGATCTTTGTCTTGATCCTTGTTGAACAGTCTATGGAAAATATCCTGAACTAAGTATCTGAACTAGATCATTGTCTTGATCGTTTCTGAAATGTCTCTGTAAAATATCCTGAACTTAGTATCTGAACTAGATCTTTGTCTAGATCTTTTTTTGAATTTCCTCTGGAAAATATACTGAACTAAGTATCAAAATTAGATCTTTGTCTTGATCGTTTCTGAACTGTCAATGGAAAATATTATGAGCTAAGTCTCAGAACTAGATCTTTGTCTTGACCGTCTCTCAATTGTCTCTGGAAAATATCATGCACTAAGTATCATAACTAGATTATTGTCTTGATTGTTTCTGAACTGTCTCTGGAAAATAAACTTAACTAAGTATCAGAACTAGATCTTTGTCTTGCTCGTTTCTGAACTGTCTTTGGAAAATATCCTAAACTAAGTATTAGAACTAGATATTTTTCGTGATTGTCTCTGAATTATCTCAGGAAAATATCCTAAACTTAGTATAAGAACTAGATCTTTGTCATTATCCTTATTGAACTATCTCTGGAAAATATCCTGAACTAAGTATCATAACTAGATCTTTGTCTTGATCATTTCTGAGCTGTCTCTGGAAAATAAACTTAACTAAGAATCAGAACTGTGCATTCAGGCTGGTGCTGAGTTACTAGAACAATATAAATCAACCATGAGCCTTGACATTGGGATCCCTTCAACTCTTCAAGAATCTTAAAATGGTAGTTTGAGATTTAAAATGTAAATTGTATGTTTATGTAGAAGGTAAAAAGAATAGCATTATGTGGTATGTTTCAAGTTAAACTGTTCATATTGTAGAAGATCTACAAAATTGGGGTTGTAAAATAATGGTATGGTTTTAATCTAATAGTAAAGGTAAATCTTGTAACATTCTATAGGGCTTTTGTAAAATAAAAACCGGAAAAGATAAATAGGGCCAGAGAATATGTTATTTTCTACCCCATTTTGAAAATAGAAAGTTACGACGGTTGGAACCGTCGTAATCAATAATAAAAATAAAAAACAAATGGAAAGTTACGACGGTTGTAACCGTCGTAATATGTAGATTACGACAGTTCCCTACCCGTCGTGACAGATAACGACGGTTGGCATGACAGTCTTTACAACCGACGCGATACGGCCTCGCGACGGACGTTTCTATGACAGTGATGTAACCGTCGTGACTTGCAAATTACGGCGGTTTTAACCGTCGTAACCTGTCTAAATAACCGTCGCAATCTGCCAATTTTCTTGTAGTAGAAAATATCCTGAACTAAGTATCAGGACTAGATTTTTGTCTTGATCGTTTCTGAACACTCTCTGGAAAATATCCTCAACTAAGTATCAGAACTAGATCTTTGTCTTAATCGTTTCTGAACTATCTCTGGAAAATATCATGAACTAAGTATCAATACTAGATCTTTGTCTTGATCGTTTATGAACTATCTCTGGAATATATCCTCAACTAAGTATCAGAACTAGATCTTTGTCTTGATCGTTTCTGAACTGTCTCTAGAACATATCCTGAACTAAGTATCAGAACTAGATCTTTGTCTTGATCGTTTCTGAATAATCTCTGGAAAATATCCTCAACTAATTATCAGAACTAGACCTTTGTCTTGATCCTTGTTGAACTGTCTCTGGAAAATATCCTGAACTAAGAATCTGAACAAGATCATTTTTCCTGATCGTTTCTGAACTGTCTCTGGAAAATATTCTGAATTTATTATCTGAACTAGATCTTTGTCTTGATATGTTTCTGAACTATCTCTAGAAAATATCTTGAACTAAGTATCAGAACTAGATCTTTCTCTTGATCGTTTCTTAATTGTCACTGGAAAATATCCTGAACTAAGTATCATAACTAGATCTTTGTCTTGATCATTTCTGAACTGTCTCTGGAAAATAAACTTAACTAAGTATCAGAAATAGATCTTTGTGTTGCTCGTTTCTGAACTGTCTCTGGAAAATATCCTGAACTAATTATCAGAACCCAATCTTTGTCTTGATCATCTCTGAATTGTCTCTAGAAAATATTCTGAACAAAGTATCCGAACTATATCTTTGTCTTGATCGTCTCTGAAATGTCTCTGGAAAATATCCTGAACTAAGTATCAGAACTAGATCTTTTTTTTGATCGATTTTGAACTGTCTCTGGAAAATATCCTCAACTAAGTATCAGAACTAGATCTTTGTCTTGATCTTTTCTGAACTGTCTCTGAAAAATATCATGAACTAAGTATCAGAACTAGATCTTTGCCTTGATCGTTTATGAACTATCTCTGGAATATATCCTCAACTTAGTATCAGAACTAAATCTTTGTCTTGATCGTTTATGAACTGTCTCTAGAACATATCCTGAACAAAGTATCAGAACTAGATCTTTGTCTTGCTCGTTTCTGAATAATCTCTGGAAAATATCCTCAACTAATTATCAGAACTAGATCTTTGTCTTGATCCTTGTTGAACTGTCTCTGGAAAATATCCTGAACTAAGTATCTGAACAAGATCATTGTCCAGATCGTTTCTGAACTATCTCTGGAAAATATTCTGAATTTAGTATCTGAACTAGATCTTTGTCTTGATCTGTTTCTGAACTATCTCTAGAAATTATCTTGAACTAAGTATCATAACTAGATCTTAGTCTTGATCTTTTCTTAACTGTTTCTGGAAAATATCCTGAACTAAGTATCATAACTAGATCTTTGTCTTGATCATTTCTGAACTGTCTCTGGAAAATAAACTTAACTAAGTATCAGAAATAGATCTTTGTGTTTCCCGTTTCTGAACTGTCTCTGGAAAATATCCTGAACTAAGAATCTGAACAAGATCATTTTTCCTGATCGTTTCTGAACTGTCTCTGGAAAATATTCTGAATTTATTATCTGAACTAGATCTTTGTCTTGATATGTTTCTGAACTATCTCTAGAAAATATCTTGAACTAAGTATCAGAACTAGATCTTTCTCTTGATCGTTTCTTAACTGTCACTGGAAAATATCCTGAACTAAGTATCATAACTAGATCTTTGTCTTGATCATTTCTGAACTGTCTCTGGAAAATAAACTTAACTAAGTATCAGAAATAGATCTTTGTGTTGCTCGTTTCTGAACTGTCTCTGGAAAATATCCTGAACTAATTATCAGAACCCGATCTTTGTCTTGATCATCTCTGAATTGTCTCTAGAAAATATTCTGAACAAAGTATCAGAACTATATCTTTGTCTTGATCGTCTCTGAAATGTCTCTGGAAAATATCCTGAACTAAGTATCAGAACTAGATCTTTTTTTTGATCGATTTTGAACTGTCTCTGGAAAATATCCTCAACTAAGTATCAGAACTAGATCTTTGTCTTGATCTTTTCTGAACTGTCTCTGAAAAATATCATGAAATAAGTATCAGAACTAGATCTTTGCCTTGATCGTTTATGAACTATCTCTGGAATATATCCTCAACTTAGTATCAGAACTAAACTTTGTCTTGATCGTTTATGAACTGTCTCTAGAACATATCCTGAACAAAGTATCAGAACTAGATCTTTGTCTAGCTCGTTTCTGAATAATCTCTGGAAAATATCCTCAACTAATTATCAGAACTAGATCTTTGTCTTGATCCTTGTTGAACTGTCTCTGGAAAATATCCTGAACTAAGTATCTGAACAAGATCATTGTCCAGATCGTTTCTGAACTATCTCTGGAAAATATTCTGAATTTAGTATCTGAACTAGATCTTTGTCTTGATCTGTTTCTGAACTATCTCTAGAAATTATCTTGAACTAAGTATCAGAACTAGATCTTAGTCTTGATCTTTTCTTAACTGTCACTGGAAAATATCCTGAACTAAGTATCATAACTAGATCTTTGTCTTGATCATTTCTGAACTGTCTCTGGAAAATAAACTTAACTACGTATCAGAAATAGATCTTTGTGTTGCCCGTTTCTGAACTGTCTCTGGAAAATATTCTGACCTAATTATCAGAACTAGATCTTTGTCTTGATCATCTCTGAATTGTCTCTAGAAAATATTTTGAACAAAGTATCAGAACTATATCTTTGTCTTGATCGTCTCTGAAATGTCTCTGGAAAATATCCTGAACTAAGTATCAGAACTAGATCTTTTTTTTGATCGGTTTTGAACTGTCTCTGGAAAATATCCTCAACTAAGTATCAGAACTAGATCTTTGTCTTGATCTTTTCTGAACTGTCTCTGAAAAATATCCTGAACTAAGTATCAGAACTAGATCTTTGTTTTAATCGTTTATGAACTATCTCTAGAATATATCCTCAACTTTGTATCAGAACTAGATTTTTGTCTTGATTGTTTCTGAACTGTCTCTAGAACATATCCTGAACAAAGTATCAGAACTAGATATTTGTCTTGATCGTTTCTGAATAATCTCTGAAAAATATCCTCAACTAATTATCAGAACTAGATCTTTGTCTTGATCCTTGTTGAACTGTCTCTGGAAAATATCCTGAACTAAGTATCTGAACAAGATCATTGTCCTAATCGTTTCTGAACTGTCTCTGGAAAATATTCTAAATTTAGTATCTGAACTAGATCTTTGTCTTGATCTGTTTCTGATCTATCTCTAGAAAATATCTTGAACTAAGTATCAGAACTAGATCTTTGTCTTGATCTTTTCTTAACTGTTTCTGGAAAATATCCTGAACTAAGTATCATAACTAGATCTTTGTCTTGATCATTTCTGAACTGTCTCTGGAAACTAAACTTAACTAAGTATTAGAACTTGATCTTTGTGTTGCTCGTTTCTGAACTGTCTCTGGAAAATATCCTGAACTAAGAATCTGAACAAGATCATTTTTCCTGATCGTTTCTGAACTGTCTCTGGAAAATATTCTGAATTTATTATCTGAACTAGATCTTTGTCTTGATATGTTTCTGAACTATCTCTAGAAAATATCTTGAACTAAGTATCAGAACTAGATCTTTCTCTTGATCGTTTCTTAACTGTCACTGGAAAATATCCTGAACTAAGTATCATAACTAGATCTTTGTCTTGATCATTTCTGAACTGTCTCTGGAAAATAAACTTAACTAAGTATCAGAAATAGATCTTTGTGTTGCTCGTTTCTGAACTGTCTCTTGAAAATATCCTGAACTAATTATCAGAACCCGATCTTTGTCTTGATCATCTCTGAATTGTCTCTAGAAAATATTCTGAACAAAGTATCAGAACTATATCTTTGTCTTGATCGTCTCTGAAATGTCTCTGGAAAATATCCTGAACTAAGTATCAGAACTAGATCTTTTTTTTGATCGATTTTGAACTGTCTCTGGAAAATATCCTCAACTAAGTATCAGAACTAGATCTTTGTCTTGATCTTTTCTGAACTGTCTCTGAAAAATATCATGAACTAAGTATCAAAACTAGATCTTTGTCTTGATCGTCTCTGAAATGTCTCTGGAAAATATCCTCAACTTAGTATCAGAACTAAATCTTTGTCTTGATCGTTTATGAACTGTCTCTAGAACATATCCTTAACAAAGTATCAGAACTAGATCTTTGTCTTGCTCGTTTCTAAATAATCTCTGGAAAATATCCTCAACTAATTATTAGAACTAGATCTTTGTCTTGATCCTTGTTGAAATGTATCTGGAAAATATCCTGAACTAAGTATCTGAACAAGATCATTGTCCTGATCGTTTCTGAACTGTCTCTGGAAAATATTCTGAATTTAGTATCTGAACTAGATCTTTGTCTTGATCTGTTTCTGAAATATCTCTAGAAAATATCTTGAACTAAGTATCAGAACTAGATCTTTGTCTTGATCTTTTCTTGACTGTCACTGGAAAATATCCTGAACTAAGTATCATCACTAGATCTTTGTCTTGATCATTTCTGAACTGTCTCTGGAAAATAAACTTAACTAAGTATCAGAAATAGATCTTTGTGTTGCTCGTTTCTGAACTGTCTCTGGAAAATATCCTGAACTAATTATCAGAACCAGATCTTTGTCTTGATCATCTCTTAATTGTCTCTAGAAAATATTCTGAACAAAGTATCAGAACTATATCTTTGTCTTGATCGTCTCTGAAATGTCTCTGGAAAATATCCTGAACTAAGTATCAGAACTAGATCTTTTTTTTGATCGGTTTTGAACTGTCTCTGGAAAATATCCTCAACTAAGTATCAGAACTTGATCTTTGTCTTGATCTTTTCTGAACTGTCTCTGAAAAATATCCTGAACTAAGTATCAGAATTAGATCTTTGTCTTAATCGTTTATGAACTATCTCTAGAATATATCCTCAACTTTGTATCAGAACTAGATCTTTGTCTTGATCGTTTCTGAACTGTCTCTAGAACATATCTTGAACAAAGTATCAGAACTAGATATTTTTCTTGATCGTTTCTGAATAATCTCTGGAAAATATCCTCAACTAATTATCAGAACTAGATCTTTGTCTTGATCCTTGTTGAACTGTCTCTGGAAAATATCCTGAACTAAGTATCTGAACAAGATCATTGTCCTAATCGTTTCTGAACTGTCTCTGGAAAATATTCTAAATTTAGTATCTGAACTAGATCTTTGTCTTGATCTGTTTCTGAACTATCTCTAGAAAATATCTTGAACTAAGTATCAGAACTAGATCTTTGTCTTGATCTTTTCTTAACCGTCACTGGAAAATATCCTGAACTAAGTATCATAACTAGATCTTTGTCTTGATCATTTCTGAACTGTCTCTGGAAACTAAAGTTAACTAAGTATCAGAACTTGATCTTTGTGTTGCTCGTTTCTGAATTGTCTCTGGAAAATATCCTGAACTAATTATCAGAACTAGATCTTTGTCTTGATCATCTCTGAATTGTCTCTAGAAAAAATTCTCAACATAGTATCAGAACTATATCTTTGTCTTGATCGTCTCTGAAATGTCTCTGGAAAATATCCTGAACTAAGTATCAGAACTAGATCTTTTTTTTATCGGTTTTGAACTGTCTCTGGATAATATCCTCAACTAAGTATCAGAACTAGATCTTTATCTTGATCGTTTCTAAACTGTGTCTGGAAAATATCCTGAACTAAGTATCATAACCAGATCTTTGTCTTGATCATTTCTGAACCGTCTCTGGAAAATATCCTCAACTAAGTATCAGAACTAGATCTTTGTCTTGCTTGTTTCTGAACTGTCTTTGGAAATTATTTTGAACTAAGTATCAGAAATAGATCTTTGTCTTGATCGTCGTTTAACCGTCTATGGAAAATATCCTGAACTAAGTATCAGACCAAGGTCTTGTCTTAATCGTTTCTGAACTGTCTATGGAAAATATTATGAACTAGATCCTTTCCGAACTGTCTCTGGAAAATATCCTTAACTAAGTATCATAACTAGATCTTTGTCTTGATCCTTACTGAACTGTCTCATGAAAATATCCTGAACTAAGTATCAGAACTAGATCTTTGTCTTGATCATTTCTGATCTATCTCTGGAAAATATCCTCAACTAAGTATTAGAACTAGATCTTTGCCTTGATTGTTTCTAAATTGTCTCTGGAAAATATCCTGAACTAAGTATCAAAACTAGATCTTTGTCTTGATCGTTTCTGAATTATCTCTGGAAAATATCCTCAACTAAGTATCAGAACTAGATCTTTGTCTTGATCCTTTTTGAACTGTCTCTGGAAAATATCCTGAACTAAGTATCCGAACTAGTTCTTTGTCTAGATCGTTTCTAAACTCACTTTGGAAAATGTCCTGAACTAAGTATCTGAATTAGATATTTGTCTTGATCTTTTTTCTGAACTGTCTCTGGAAAATATCCTGAAATAAGTATCAAAACTAGATCTTTGTCTTGATTGTTTCTTAACTATCTCTGGAAAATATTCTGAACTAAGTATCAGAACTAGATCTTTGTCTCTATCGTTTTTAAACTGTCTCTGGAAAATATCATGAACTAAGTATCATAACTAGATCTTTGTATTGATCATTTCTGAATTGCCTCTGGAAAATAAACTTATCTAAGTATCAGAACCAGATCTTTGTCTTGTTCGTTTCTGAACTGTCTCTGGAAAATATCCTGAACAAATTATCAGAATCATATCTTTGTCTTGATCATCTCTGAACTATCTCTAGAAAATATTCTGAACTAAGTATCAGAACTATATCTTTGTCTTGATCGTCTCTTAACTTTGTCTGGAAAATATCCTGAACTAAGTATCAGAACTTGATCTTTGTCTTGATCGTTTCTGAACTGTCTCTGGAAAATATCCTGAACTAAGTATCAGAATTAGATCTTTGTCTTGATCATTTCTAAACTGTCTCTGGAAAATATCCAGAACTAAGAATCATAACTAGATCTTTGTCTTGATCATTTCTGAACTGTCTCTAGAAAATAAACTTAACTAAGTATCAGAACTAGATCTTTGTCTTGCTCGTTTCTGAACTGTCTCTGGAAAATATTCTGAACTAAGTATCAGAAATAGATCTTTGTCTTGATCGTCTCTGAACCGTCTCTGGAAAATATCCTGAATTAAGTATTAGAACTAGATATTTGTCTTTATCGTTTCTGAACTGTCTCTGGAAAATATACTGAACTAAGTATCAGAACTAGACTTTTGTCTTGATCATTTCTGTACTGTCTCTGGAAAATATCATGAACTAAGTATCAGAACTAGATCTTTGTCTTTATCCTTTCTGAATTGTCTCTGGAAAATATCCTGAACAAGTATCAGAACTAGATCTTTGTCTTGCTTGTTTCCGAACTGTCTCCTGAAATTATTTTAAACTAAGTATCATAACCAGATCTTTGTCTTGATCGTTTCTGAACTATCTATGGAAAATATCCTCAACTAAGTATCAGAACTAGATCTTTGTCTTGATCGTTTCTGAACTGTCTCTGGAAAATATCTGGAACTAAGTATCAGAACTAGATCTTTGTCTTGATCATTTCTGAACTATCTCTTGAATATATCCTCAACTAAGTATCAGAACTAAGTCTTTGTCTTGATCGTTTCTGAACTGCCTCTAGAACATATCCTGAAATAAGTATCAGAACTAGATCTTTGTCTTTATCGTTTCTGAATTATCTTTGGAAAATATCCTCAACTAAGTATCAAAACTAGATCTTTGTCTTGATCCTTGTTGAACTGTCTCTGGAAAATATTCTGAACTAAGTATCTGAACTAGATTATTGTCTTGATCGTTCTGAACTGTCTCTGGAAAATATTCTGAACTAAGTATCTGAAATCTATCTTTGTCTTGATCTTTTTCTGAATTGTCTCTGGAAAATATCCTGAACTAAGTATCAGTACTAGATATTTGTCTTGATTGTTTCTGAACTATCTCTGGAAAATATCTTGAACTAAGTATCAGAACTAGATCTTTGTCTTGATCGTTTATTAACAGTCTCTGGAAAATATCCTAAACTAAGTATCATAACTAGATCTTTGTCTTGATCATTTCTGAACTGTCTCTTGAAAATAAACTTAACTAAGTATCAAAACTAGATCTTTGTCTTACTCGTTTCTGAACTGTCTCTGGAAAATATCCTGAACTAATTATCAGAACCAGATCTTTGTCTTGATCATCTCTGAATTGTCTCTAGAAAATATTCTGAACAAAGTATCATAACTATATCTTTGTCTTGATCGTCTCTGAAATGTCTCTAGAAAATTTCCTGAATTTAGTATCAGAACAAGATCTTTGTCTTGATCTGTTTTGAACAGTCTCTGGAAAATATCCTGAACTAAGTATCAGAACTAGATCTTTGTCTTGATCTTTTCTAAACTGTCTATGAAAAATATCCTGAACTAAGTATCAGAAATAGATCTTTGTCTTGATCTTTTCTTAAATGTCTATGAAAAATATCCTGAACTAAGTATCAGAACTAGATCTTTGTCTTGATTTTTTCTGAACTATCTCTAAAATATATCCTCAACTAAGTATCAGAACTAGATCTTTGTCTTGATCGTCTTTTAACTGTCTATGGAAAATATCCTGAACTAAGTATCAGAACAAGATCTTTGTCTTGATCGTTTCTGAACTGTCTATGTAAAATATCCTCAACTAAGTATCAGAACTCGATCTTTGTCTTTATCCTTGTTGAACTGTCTCTGGAAAATATCCTGAACTAAGTATCTGAACTAGATCATTGTCTTGATCGTTTCAAAACTGTCTCTGGAAAATATCCTGAACTAAGTATCTGAACTAGATCTTTGTCTTAATCTTTTTCTAAACTGTCTCTGGAAAATATACTGAACTAAGTATCAGAACTATATCTTTGTCCTGATCATTTTTGAACTATCTAAGGAAAATATTATGAACTAAGTATCAGTACTTGATTTTTGTCTTGATCGTCTCTCAACTGTCTCTAGAAAATATCATGCACTAAGTATCATAACTAGATCATTGTCTTGATTGTTTCTGAACAGTCTATGGAAAAAAACATAACTAAGTATCAGAACTAGATCTTTGTCTTGCTCGTTTCTGAACTGTCTTTGGAAAATATCCTAAACTAAGTATCAGAACTAGATATTTGTCTTGATTGACTCTGAACTATCTCTTGAAAATATCCTGAACTAAGTATCAGAAACTAGATCTTTGTCTTGATCATTTCTAAACTGTCTCTGGAAAATATCCTGATCTAAGTATCATAACTAGATCTTTGTCTTGATCATTTATGATCTGTCACTGGAAAATAAACTTAACTAAGTATCAGAACTAAATCTTTGTCTTGCTCGTTTCTGAACTGTCTCTGGAAAATATTATGAACTAAGTATCAGAACTAAATCTTTGTCTTTATCGTCTATGAATCGTGTCTGGAAAATATCCTGAATTAAATATCAAAACTAGATCTTTGTCTTCATCGTTTCTGAACAGTCTCTTGAAAATATCCTGAACTAAGTATCAGAACTAGATCTTTGTATTGATCCTTTCTGAATTGTCTCTGGAAAATATCCTGAACAAGTATCAGAACTAGATCTTTGTCTTGCTTGTTTCTGAATTGTCTCCGGCAATTATTTTGAACTAAGTATCAGAACTAGATCTTTGTCTTGATCGTCTCTTAACTTTCTATGGAAAATATTCTAAATTGAGTATCAGAACTAGATCTTTGTCTTGATCATTTCTGAACTATCTCTGGAAAATATCCTCAACTAAGTATCAAAACTAGATCTTTGTCTTGATCGTTTTTGATCTGTCTCTGGAAAATATCATGAACTAAGTATCAGAACTAGATCTTTGTCTTGATCATTTCTAAACTATCTTTGGAATATATACGAACTTAATATCAGACCTAGATCTTTGTCTTGATCGTTTCTGAACTGTCTCTGGAAAATATTCTAAACTAAGTATCAGAATTAGATCTTTGTCTTTATCGTCTCTGAACCGTCTCTGGAAAATATCCTGCATTAAATATCAGAACTAGATCTTTGTCTTCATCGTTTCTGAACTGTCTCTGGAAAATATCCTGAACTAAATATCAAAACTAGACCTTTGTTTTGATCTTTTCTGAACTGTCGCTGGAAAATATCCTGAACTAAGTATCATAACTAGATCTTTTTCTTGATCCTTTTTGAACTATCTCTGGAAAATATCCGGAACAAGTATCATAACTAGATCTTTGTCTTTCTTGTTTCTGACCTGACTCCTGAAATTATTTTGAACTAAGTATCAGAACTAGATCTTTGTCTTGATCGTCTCTTAACCGTCTATGGAAAATATCTTGAACTAAGTATCAGAACAAGATCTTTTTCTTGATCGTTTCTGAACTGTCTATGGAAAATATTATGAACGAAGTATCAGAACTAGATCATTTTTTTGATCCTTTCTGAACTGTCTCTGGAAAATATCCTTAACTAATTATCAGAACTAGATCTTTGTCTTGATCGTTTCTGAATTATTTCTTGAAAATATCCTCAACTAAGTATCAGAACTAGATCTTTGTCTTGATCCTTACAGAACTGTCTCATGAAAATATCCTGGACTAAGTATAAAAACTAGATCTTTGTTTTGATTTTTTCTGAACTATCTCTGGAAAATATCCTCAACTAAGTATTAGAACTAGATCTTTGTCTTGATTATTCCTAAACATTCTCTGGAAAATATCTTGAACTATGTATCAAAACTAGATCTTTGTCTTGATCGTTTCTGAATTATCTCTGGAAAATATCCTCAACTAAGTATCAGAACTAGATCTTTGTCTTAATCTTTCTGAACTGTCTTTGGAAAATATCCTGAACTAAGTATCCGTACTAGTTCATTGTCTAGATCGTTTCTGAACTCTCTCTGGAAAATGTCCTGAACTAAGTATATGAATTAGATCTTTATCTTGATCTTTTTCTGAAATGTCTCTAGAAAATATCCTGAAATAAGTATCAAAACTAGATCTTTGTCTTGATCATTTCTGAATTATCTTTGGAAAATATCCTTAACTAAGTATCAAAACTAGATCTTTGTCTTGATCCTTACTGAACTGTCTCTGGAAAATATCCTGAACCATGTATCAGAACTAGATCTTTCTCTTGATCGTTTCTGAACTATCTCTGGAAAATATCCTCAACTAAGTATGAGAACTAGATCTTTGTCTTGATCGTCTCTTAACCATCTATGGAAAATATCCTGAACTAAGTATCAGGTCTAGATTTTTGTCTTGATCCTTGTTGAACTGTCTCTGGAATATATCCTCAACTAAGTATCAGAATTAGATCTTTGTCTTGATCTTTTCTAAACTGTCTCTAGAACATATCCTGAACTAAGTATTAGAACTAGATCTTTGTCTTGATCGTTTCTAATCTATCTCTAGAAAATATCCTCAACTAAGTATTAGAACTAGATCTTTGTCTTGATTGTTTCTAAACTGTCTCTGGAAAATATCCTGAACTAAGTATCAAAACTAGATCTTTGTCTTGATCGTTTCTGAATTATCTCTGGAAAATATCCTCAACTAAGTATCAGAACTAGATCTTTGTCTTGATCCTTTCTGAACTGTCTCTAGAAAATATTCTGAACTAAGTATCAAAACTAGATCTTTGTCTTTATCTATTTTAAAATGTCTTTGGAAAATATCATGAACTAAGTATCATAACTAGATCTTTGTCTTGATCATTTCTGAACTGTCTCTGGAAAATAAACTTAACTAAGTATCTGAACTAGATCTTTGTCTTGCTCGTTTCTGAACAGTCTCTGGAAAATATTCTGAACTAAGTATCAGAACTAGATCTTTGTCTTGATCGTCTCTAAACCGTCTCTGGAAAATATCCTGAATTAAGTGTAAGAACTAGATATTTGTCTTCATCGTTTTTGAACTGTCTCATGAAAATATACTGAACTAAGTATCAGAACTAGACCTTTGTCTTGATCAATTCTGTACTGTCTCTCGAAAATATCATGAACTAAGTATCAGAACTAGATCTTTGTCTTGATCCTTTCTGAACTGTCTCTGGAAAATATCCTAAACAAGTATCAGAACCAAATCTTTGTCTTGATAGTTTCTGAACTATCTCTGGAAAATATCATCAACTAAGTATCAGAACTAGATCTTTGTCTTGATCGTTTCTGAACTGTCTCTGGAAAATATCAGGAACTAATTTTCATAACTAGATCTTTGTCTTGATCATTTCTGAACTATCTCTTGAATATATCATCAACTAAGTATGAGAACTAGGTCTTTGTCTTGATCGTTTCTGAACTGTCTCTAGAACATATCCTGAAATAAGTATCAGAACTAGATCTTTATCTTGATCGTTTCTGAATTATCTTTGGAAAATATCCTCAACTAAGTATCAGAACTAGATCTTTGTCTTGATCCTTGTTGAACTGTCTCTGGAATATATCCTGAACTAAGTATCTAAACTAGATCATTGTCTTGATAGTTTCTGAACTGTCTCTGGAAAATATTCTAAATTAAGTATCAGAAATCTATCTTTGTCTTGATCTTTTTCTGAATTGTCTCGGGAAAATATCCTGAACAAAGATCTTTGTCTTGCTCGTTTCTGAACTGTCTCTGGAAAATATCCTGAACTAATTATCAGAACCAGATCTTTGTCTTGATCATCTCTAAATTGTCTCTGGAAAATATTCTGAACAAAGTATCAAAACTATATCTTTGTCTTGATCGTCTCTGAAATGTCTCTGGAAAATATCCTTAACTAAGTATCAGAACAAGATCTTTGTCTTGATTGTTTCTGAATTGTCTCTGGAAAATATCCTGAACTAAGTATCAGAACTAGATTTTTGTCTTGATCTTTTCTGAATTGTCTATGAAACATATCCTGAACTAAGTATCAGAACTAGATCTTTGTCTTGATCTTTTCTGAACTGTCTATGAAAAATATCCTGAACTAAGTATCAGAACTAGATCTTTGTCTTGATCGTTTCTGAACTATCTCTGGAATATATCCTCAACTAAGTATCAGAACTAGATCTTTGTTTTGATCGTTTCTGAACTGTCTCTAGAACATAACCTGAACTAAGTATCAGAACTAGATCTTTGTCTGGATCGTTACTGAATTATCTTTGGAAAATATCCTCAACTAAGTATCAAAACTAGATCTTTGTCTTTATCCTTGTTGAACTGTCTCTGGAAAATATCCTGAACTAAGTATCTGAACTAGATCATTGTCTTGATCGTTTCAAAACTGTCTATGGAAAATATCCTGAACTAAGTATCTGAACTAGATCTTTGTCTTAATCTTTTTCTGAACTGTCTCTAGAAAATATACTGAACTAAGTATCAGAACTAGATCTTTGTCTTGATCATTTCTGAACTATCTAAGGAAAATATTATGAACTAAGTATCAGAACTTTATATTTGTCTTGATCGTCTCTACTCTGTCTTTGGAAAAAAAACTTAACTAAGTATCAGAACTAGATCTTTGTCTTGCTCGTTCCTGAACTGTCTTTGGAAAATATCTTAAACTAAGTATCAGAACTAGATATTTGTCTTGATTGACTATGAACTATCTCTGGAAAATATCCTGAACTAAGTATCAGAACTAGATCTTTATCTTGATCATTTCTAAATTGTCTCTGGAAAATATCCTGAACTAAGTATCATAACTAGATCTTTGTCTTGATCATTTCTTATCTGTCACTGGAAAATAAACTTAACTAAGTATCAAAACTAAATCTTTGTCTTGCTCGTTTCTAAACTGTCTCTTGAAAATATTCTGAACTAAGTATCAGAACTATAACTTTGTCTTTATCGTCTCTGAACCGTCTCTGGAAAATATCCTGAATTAAATATCAAAACTAGATCTTTGTCTTCATCGTTTCTGAACAGTCTCTGGAAAATATCATGAACTAAGTATCAGAACTAGACCTTTGTCTTGATCTTTTCTGAACTATCTCTGGAAAATATCCTGAACTAAGTATCATAACTAGATCTTTGTCTTGATCCTTTCTGAACTGTCTCTGGAAAATATCATGAACAAGTATCAGAACTAGATCTTTATCTTGTTTGTTTCTGAATTGTCACCGGAAATTATTTTGAACTAAGTATCAGAACTAGATTTTTATCTTGATCGTCTCTTAACCGTCTATGGAAAATATCCTAAACTGAGTATCAAAACTAGATCTTTGTCTTGATCGTTTTTGAACTATCTCTGGAAATTATCCTTAACTAAGTATCAGAACTAGATCTTTGTCTTGATCGTTTTAGAACTGTCTCTGGAAAATATCAAGAACTAAGTATCAGAACTAGATCTTTGTCTTGATCATTTTTGAACTATCTCTGGAATATATACTAACTAAGTATCGGAAGTAGATCTTTGTCTTGATCGTTTATGAACTGTCTCTGGAAAATATTCTGAACTAAGTTTCAGAACTAGATCTTTGTCTTTATCGTCTCTGAACTGTCTCTGGAAAATATCCTGAATTAAATATCAGAACTAGATCTTTGCCTTCATCGTTTCTGAACTGTCTTTGGAAAATATCCTGAACTAAATATCAAAACTAGACCTTTGTCTTGATCTTTTATGAACTTTCTCTGGAAAATATACTGAACTAAGTATCATATCAAAATCTTTGTCTTGATCCTTTTTGAATTGTCTCTGGAAAATATCCGGAACAAGTATCAGAACTAGATCTCTGTCTTTCTTGTTTCTGAACTGACTCCGGAAATTATTTTGAACTAAGTATCAGAACTAGATCTTTGTCTTGATCGTCTCTTAACCATCTATGGAAAATATCTTGAACTAAGTATCAGAACTAGATCTTTGTCTTGATTGCTTCTGAACTATCTTTGGAAAATATCATGAACTAAGTATCAAAACTAGATCTTTGTCTTGATCGTTTCTAAACTATCTCTGGAATATATCCTCAACTAAGTATTAGAACTAGATCTTTGTCTTGATCGTTTCTGAACTGTCTCTAGAACATATCCAGAAATAAGTATCAGAACTAGATCTTTGTCTTGATCGTTTCTGAATTATCTGTGGAAAATATCCTCAACTAAGTATCAGAACTAGATCTTTGTCTTGATCCTTGTTGAACTGTCTCTGGAAAATATCCTGAACTAAGTATCTGAACTAGATCATTGTCTTGATCGTTTCTGAACTGTCTCTGGAAAATATTCTGAACTAAGTATCTGAACTAGATATTTGTCTTGATATTTTTATGAACTGTCTCTGGAAAATATCCTGAACTCAGTATCAATACTAGATTTTTGTCTTGATTGTTTCTGAACTATCTCTGGAAAATATCTTGAACTAAGTATCAGAACTAGTTCTTTGTCTTGATCGTTTCTTAACTATCTCTGGAAGATATCCTGAACTAAATATCGTAACTAGATATTTGTCTTGATCATTTCTGAACTGACTCTGGAAAATAAACTTAACTAAGTATCAGAAATAGATCTTTGTCTTGCTCGTTTCTGAACTGTCTCTGGGAAATATCCTGAACTAATTATTAGAACTAGATATTTGTCTTCATCGTTTCTGAACTCTCTCTGGAAAATATCATGAACTAAGTATCAGAACTAGACCTTTGTCTTGATCATTTCTGTACTGTCTCTGGAAAATATCATGAACAAAGTATTAGAACTAGATCTTTGTTTTGATCCTTTCTGAACTCTCTCTGGAAAATATCCTGAACAAGTATCAGAACTAGATCTTTGTGTTGCTTGTTTCTGAACTGTCTTCTGAAATTATTTTGAACTAAGTATCAAAACCAGATCTTTGTCTTGATCGTTTCTGAACTATCTCTGGAAAAAATCCTCAACTAAGTATCAGAACTAGATCTTTGTCTTGATCGTTTCTGAACTGTCTCAAGAAAATATCAGGAACTAAGTATCATAACTAGAACATTGTCTTGATCATTTCTGAACTATCTCTTGAATATATCCTCAACTAAGTATCAGAAATAGGTCTTTGTCTTCATCGTTTCTGAACTGTCTCTAGAACATATCCTGAAATAAGTATCAGAACTAGATCTTTGTCTTGATCGTTTCTGAAATATATTTGGAAAATATCCTCAACTAAGTTTCAGAACTAGATCTTTGTCTTGAACCTTGTTGAACTGTCTCTGGAAAATATCCTGAAATAAGTATCTGAACTAGATCATTGTCTTGATCGTTTCTGAACTGTCTCTGGAAAATATTTTGAACTAAGTATCAGAACTAGATCTTTGTCTTGATCGTTTATTAAATGTCTCTGGAAACTATCCTAAACTAAGTATCATAACTAGATCTTTGTCTTGATCATTTCTGTAATGTCTCTGGAAACTAAACTTAACTAAGTATCAGAACTAGATCTTTGTCTTGCTCATTTCTGAACTATCTCTGTAAAATATCCTGAACTAATTATCAGAACCAGATCTTTGTCTTGATCATCTCTAAATTGTCTCTGGAAAATATTCTGAACAAAGTATCAAAACTATATCTTTGTCTTGATTGTCTCTGAAATGTCTCTGGAAAATATCTTGAACTAAGTATCAGAACAAGATCTTTGTCTTGATCGTTTCTGAATGGTCTCTGGAAAATATCCTGAACTAAGTATCAGAACTAGATCTTTGTCTTGATCTTTTCTGAAATGTCTATGAAAAATATATTGAACCAAGTATCAGAACTAGATCTTTGTCTTGATCTTTTCTGAACTGTCTATGAAAAATATCCTGAACTAAGTATCAGAACTAGATCTTTGTCTTGATCGTTTCTGAACTATCTCTAGAACATATCCTGAACTAAGTATCAGAACTAGATCTTTGTCTTGATCATTACTGAATTATCTTTGGAAAATATCCTCAACTAAATATCAGAACTAGATCTTTGTCTTTATCCTTGTTGAACTGTCTCTGAAAAATATCCTGAACTAATTATCTGAACTAGATCATTGTCTTGATCGTTTCAAAACTGTCTCTGGAAAATATCCTGAACTAAGTATCTGAACTAGATCTTTGTCTTGATCGTTTCTGAATTATCTGTGGAAAATATCCTCTACTAAGTATCAGAACTAGATCTTTGTCTTGATCCTTGTTGAACTGTCTCTGGAAAATATCCTGAACTAAGTATCTGAACTAGATCATTGTCTTGATCGTTTCTGAACTGTCTCTGGAAAATATTCTGAACTAAGTATCTGAACTAGATATTTGTCTTGATATTTTTATGAACTGTCTCTGGAAAATATCCTAAACTCAGTATCAATACTAGATTTTTGTCTTGATTGTTTATGAACTATCTCTGGAAAATATCTTGAACTAAGTATCAGAACTAGTTCTTTGTCTTGATCGTTTCTTAACTATCTCTGGAAAATATCCTGAACTAAATATCATAACTAGATCTTTGTCTTGATCAATTCTGAACTGACTCTGGAAAATAAACTTAACTAAGTATCAGAAATAGATCTTTGTCTTACTCGTTTCTGAACTGTCTCTGGGAAATATCCTGAACTAATTATTAGAACCAGATACTTGTCTTCATCGTTTCTGAACTCTCTCTGGAAAATATCATGAACTAAGTATCAGAACTAGACCTTTGTCTTGATCATTTCTGTACTGTCTCTGGAAAATATCATGAACTAAGTATTAGAACTAGATCTTTGTGTTGATCCTTTCTGAACTCTCTCTGGAAAATATCCTGAACAAGTATCAGAACTAGATCTTTGTGTTGCTTGTTTCTGAACTGTCTTCTGGAATTATTTTGAACTAAGTATCAGAACCAGATCTTTGTCTTGATCGTTTCTGAACTATCTCTGGAAAATATCCTCAACTAAGTATCAGAACTAGATCTTTGTCTTGATCTTTTCTGAAATGTCTATGAAAAATATATTGAACCAAGTATCAGAACTAGATCTTTGTCTTGATCTTTTCTGAACTGTCTATGAAAAATATCCTGAACTAAGTATCAGAACAAGATCTTTGTCTTGATCGTTTCTGAACTATCTCTAGAACATATCCTGAACTAAGTATCAGAACTAGATCTTTGTCTTGATCGTTACTGAATTATCTTTGGAAAATATCCTCAACTAAATATCAGAACTAGATCTTTGTCTTTATCCTTGTTGAACTGTCTCTGAAAAATATCCTGAACTAATTATCTGAACTAGATCATTGTCTTGATCGTTTCAAAACTGTCTCTGGAAAATATCCTGAACTAAGTATCTGAACTAGATCTTTGTCTTGATCGTTTCTGAACTGTCTCTGGAAAATATCCTCAACTAAGTATCAGAACTAGATCTTTGTCTTGATCCTTGTTGAACTGTCTCCGGAAAATATCCTGAACTAAGTATCTGAACTAGATCATTGTCTTGATCGTCTCTCAACTGTCTCTGGAAAATATCATGCACTAAGTATAAAACTAGATCATTGTCTTGATTGTTTCTGAACTGTCACTGGAAAATAAACTTAACTAAGTATCAGAACTAGATCTTTGTCTTGCTCGTTTCTGAACTGCCTTTGGAAAATATCCTAAACTAAGTATCAGAACTAGATATTTGTCTTGATTGACTCTTAACTATCTCAGGAAAATATCCTGAACTAAGTATCAGAACTAGATCTTTGTCTTAATCATTTCTAAACTGTCTCTAGAAAATATCCTGAACTAAGTATCATAACTAGATCTTTGTCTTGATCATTTCTGATCTGTCACTGGAAAATAAACTTAACTAAGTATCAGAACTAAATATTTGTCTTGCTTGTTTCTGAACTGTCTCTGGAAAATATTCTGAACTAAGTATCAGAACTAAATCTTTGTCTTTATCGTCTCTGAACAGTCTCTGGAAAATATCATGAAGTAAATATCAAAACTAGATCTTTGTCTTCATCGTTTCTGAACTGTCTCTGGAAAATATCCTGAACTAAGTATCAGAACTAGACCGTTGTCCTGATCTTTTCAGAACTGTCTCTGGAAAATATCCTGAACTAAGTATCATAACTAGATCTTTGTCTTGATCCTTTCTGAACTGTCTCTGGAAAATATCATGAACAAGTATCAGAACTAGATCTTTGTCTTGCTTATTTCTGAATTGTCTCCGGAAATTATTTTGAACTAAGTATCAGAACTAGATATTTGTCTTGATCGTCTCTTAACCGTCTATGAAAAATGTCCTAAACTGAGTATCAGAACTAGATCTTTGTCTTGATCGTTTCTGAACTATCTCTGGAAAATATCCTCAACTAAGTATCAGAACTAGATCTTTGTCTTGATCGTTTTTGAACTGTCTCTGGAAAATATCATGAACTAAGTATCAAAACTAGATCTTTATCTTGATCATTTCTGAAGTATCTCTGGAATATATACTAACTAAGTATCAGAAATAGATCTGTGTCTTGATCGTTTCTGAACTGTCTCTGGAAAATATTATGAGTTAAGTATCAGAACTAGATCTTTATCTATATCGTCTCTGAACCGTCTCTGGAAAATATCCTGAATTAAATATCAGAACTAAATCTTTGTCTTCATCGTTTCTGAACTGTCTCTGGAAAATATCCTGAACTAAATATCAGAACTAGACCTTTGTCTTGATCTTTTCTGAACTGTCTCTGGAAAATATCCTGAACTAAGTATCATAACTAGATCTTTTTCTTGATCCTTTCTAAATTGTCTCTAGAAAATATCCTCAACTAAGTATCAGAACTAGATCTTTGTCTTGATCCTTATTGAACTGTCTCTGGAAAATATCCTGAACTAAGTATCTAAACTAGATCATTGTCTTGATCGTTTCTGAACTGTCTCTGGAAAATATTCTGAACTAAGTATCTGAACTAGATATTTCTCTTGATATTTTTCTGAATTGTCTCTAGAAAATATCCTGAACTAAGTATCAGTACTAGATTTTTGTCTTGATTGTTTCTGAACTATCTCTGGAAAATATCTTGAAATAAGTATCAGAACTAGATCTTTGTCTTGATCGTTTATTAACTGTCTCTGGAAAATATCCTGACCTAAGTATCATAACTAGATCTTTGTCTTGATCATTTCTGAACTGTCTCTGGAAAATAAACTTAACTAAGTATCAGAACTAGATCTTTGTCTTGCTCATTTATGAATTGTCTCTGGGATATATCCTGAACTAATTATCCGAAACAGATCTTTGTCTTGATCATCACTGAACTGTCTCTGGAAAATATTCTTAACAAAGTATCAAAACTATATCTTTCTCTTGATCGTCTCTGAAATCTCTCTGGAAAATATCCTGAACTAAGTATCAGAATAAGATCTTTGTCTCAATCCTTTCTGAACTGTCTCTGGAAAATATCCTCAACTAAGTATCAGAACTAGATCTTTTTCTTGATCTTTTCTGAACTGTCTATGAAAAATATCCTGAACTAAGTATCAGAACTAGATCTTTGTCTTGATCCTTTCTAAACTCTCTCTGGAAAATATCCTGAACTAAGTATCATAACTAGATCCTTGTCTTGATCGTTTCTAAAATGTCTCTAGAAAATATCCTAAACTAAGTATCACAACTAGATCTTTGTCTTGATCATTTTTGAACTGTCTCTGGAAAATATCCTCAACTAAGTATCAAAACTAGATCTTTGTCTTGCTTGTTTCTGAAATGTCTTTGGATATTATTTTGAACTAAGTATCAAAACTAGATCTTTATCTGGATCGTCTCTTAACCGTCTTTGGAAAATATCCTTAACTAAGTATCAGAACAAGATCTTTGTCTTGATCGTTTCTGAATTATCTCTGGAAAATATCATCAACTAAGTATCAGAACTAGATCTTTGTCTTGATCGATTCTTAACTATATTTGAAAAATATCCTCAACTAAGTATCTGAACTAGATCATTGTCTTGATCGTTTCTGAACTGTCTCTGGAAAATATCCTGAACTAAGTATCAGAACTAGATCTTTGTCTTGATCTTTACTGAACTGTCTCTGGAAAATATCCTGAACTAAGTATCAGAACTATATCTTTTTCTTGATCCTCTATGAACTGTCTCTGGAAAATATCCTGAACTAAGTATCTGAACTAGATCATTGTCTAGATCATTTCTGAACTCTCTCGTGAAAATATCCTGAACTAAGCTAAGTATCAAAACTAGATTCTTTGTCTTGATTATTTCTGAACTATCTCTGGAAAATATTATGAACTAAGTATCAGAAGTAGATCTTTGTCTTTATCGTTTTTAAACTGTCTCTGGAAATTATCATGAACCAAGTATCATAACTAGATCTTTGTATTGATCATTTCTGAATTGTCTCTAGAAAATAAACTTATCTAAGTATCAGAACTAGATCTTTGTCTTGTTCGTTTTTGAACTGTCTCTGGAAAATATCCTGAACAAATTATCAGAATCAGATCTTTGTCTTGATCATCTCTGAATTGTCTTTGGAAAATATTCTGAACTAACTATCAGAACTTTATCTTTGTCTTGATCGTCTCAGAAGTGTCTCTGGAAAATATCCTGAACTAAGTATCAGAACTAGATCTTTGTCTTGATCTTTTCTGAACTGTCTCTGGAAAATATCCTGAACTAAGTATCAGAACTATATATTTGTCTTGATCCTTTCTGAACTGTCTCTGTAAAATATCCTGAACTAAGTATTAGAATTAGATCTTTGTCTTGATCATTTCTAAAATGTCTTTGGAAAATATCCAAAACTAAGTATCATAACTAGATCTTTGTCTTGATCATTTTTGAACTGTCTCTGGAAAATAAACTTAACTAAGTATCAGAACAAGATCTTTGTCTTGCTCAATTCTGAACTGTCTCTGGAAAATATTCTGAACTAAGTATCAGAACTAGATCTTTGTCTTGAATGTTTCTGAACCGTCTATTGAAAATACCCTGAACTAATAATCAGAACAAGATCATTGTAATGATCGTTTCTGAACTGTCTATGGAAAATATTTTGAATCGAGTATCATAACTAGATCTTTGTCTTGATCCTTTCTGAATTGTCTCTGGAAAATTTTCTGAACTAAGTATCAGAACTAGAGCTTTGTCTTTATCGTTTCTGTATTATCTCTAGAAAATATCCTCAACTAAGTATCATAATTAGATATTTGTCTTGATCCTTTCTGAACTGTCTCTGGAAAATATCATGAACTAAGTATCAGAACTAGATCTTTGTCTTTATCGTTTCTGAACTCTCTATGGAAAATATCCTCAAATAAGTATCAGAACAATATCTTTGTCTTGATCGTTTCTGAACTGTCTCTGGAAAATATCCTGAACTAATTATCGGAACTACATCTTTGTCTTGATCGTTTTGGAAAATATCCTCAACTAAGTATAAGATATAGATCTTTGTCTTGAACCTTTCTGAACTATCTCTGGAAAATATCCTGAACTAAGTATCAGAACTAGATCTTTGTCTTTATCGTTTCTGAACTCTCTATGGAAAATATCCTCAACTAAGTATCAGAACAATATCTTTGTCTTGATCGTTTCTAAACTGTCTCTGGAAAATATCCTGAACTAATTATCAGAACTACATCTTTGTCTTGATCTTTTTGGAAAATATCCTCAACTAAGTATAAGGACTAGATCTTTGTCTTGAACCTTTCTGAACTATCTCTAGAAAATATCCTTAACTAAGTATCAGAACTAGATCTTTGTCTTGATTTTTTCTGAACTATCTCTGGAAAATATCCTCAACTAAGTATCAGGACTAGATCTTTGTCTTAATCGTTTCTGAACTATCTTTGGAAAATATCCTGAACAAAGTATCAGAACTAGATCTTTGTCTTGATCGTTTCTGAATTATCTCTAGAAAATATCCTCAACTAATTATCAGAACTAGAGCTTTGTCTTGATCCTTTCTGAAATGTCTCTGGAAAATATCCTAAACTAAGTATCCGAACTAGATCATTGTCTTGATCGTTTCTGAACTGTCTCTAGAAAATATCCCGAACTAAGTATCATAACTAGATATTTGTCTTGAACATTTCTGAACTTTCTCTGGAAAATAAACTTAACTAAGTATTATAACTAGATCTTTGTCTTGCTTGTTTCTGAATTGTCTCTGGAAAATATTCTGAACTAAGTTTCAGAACTAGATCTTTGTCTTGATCGTCTCTGAACCATCTATGGAAAATATCCTGAACTAAGTATCAGAACTAGATCTTTGTCTTGATCATATCTGAACTGTCTATGGAAAATATTTTGAACTAAGTATCAGAACTAGATATTTGTCTTGATCCTTTCTGAACTGTCTCTTGAAAATATCCTGAACTAAGTATCAAAACTAGATCTTTGTCTTAATTGTTTCTGAATTATTTCTGGAAAATATCATCAACTAAGTATGAGAACAAGATCTTTTTCTTAATCCTTTATGAAATGTCTCTGGAAAATATCCTAAACTAAGTATCCGAACTAGATCATTGTCTTGATCGTTTCTGAACTGTCTCTGGAAAATATCCTGAAATAAGTATCAGAACTAGATCTTTTCCTTGATCTTTTTCTGAACTGTCTATGGAAAATATTATGAACTAAGTATAACAACTTGATCTTTGTCTTGATCGTCTCTCAACTATCTCTGGAAAATATCATGAACTAAGTATCTGAACTAGATCATTGTCTTAATAGTTTCTGAACTGTCTCTGGAAAATATCATGAACTAAGTATCAGAACTAGATCTTTGTCTTGATCTTTACTGAACTGTCTATGGAAAATATCCTGAATTAAGTATCAGAAATAGATCTTTGTCTTGATCCTTTCTGAATTGTCTCTGGAAAATATACTGAACTAAGTTTCAGAACTAGATCTTTGTCTTGAGCATTTCTAAACTGTCTCTAGAAAATATCCCGAACTAAGTATCATAACTAGATATTTGTCTTGATCATTTCTGAACTTTCTCTGGAAAATAAACTTAACTAAGTATTAGAACTAGATCTTTGTCTTGCTTGTTTCTGAACTGTCTCTGGAAAATATTATGAACTAAGTATCAGAACTAGATCTTTGTCTAGATCGTCTCTGAACCATCTATGGAAAATATCCTGAACAATGTATCAAAACTAGATCTTTGTCTTGATCGTATCTGAACTGTCTATGGAAAATATTTTGAACTAAGTATCAGAACTAGATCTTTGTCTTGATCCTTTCTGAACTGTCTCTGGAAAATATCCTGACCTAAGTATCAAAACTAGATCTTTGTCTTGATCGTTTCTGAATTATCTCTGGAAAATATCCTCAACTAAGTATCAGAACTAGATCTTTTTCTTAATCCTTTCTGAATTGTATCTGGAAAATATCCTGAACTAAGTATCAGAACTAGATCTCTGTCTTGATTGTTTCTGAATTATTTCTGGAAAATATCATCAACTAAGTATTAGAACAAGATCTTTTTCTTAATCCTTTATGAAATGTCTCTGGAAAATATCCTAAACTAAGTATCCGAACTAGATCATTGTCTTGATCGTTTCTGAACTGTCTCTGGAAAATATCCTGAAATAAGTATCAGAACTAGATCTTTTCCTTGATCTTTTTCTGAACTGTCTATGGAAAATATTATGAACTAAGTATAAGAACTTGATCTTTGTTTTGATCGTCTCTCAACTATCTCCGGAAAATATCATGAACTAAGTATCTGAACTAGATCATTGTCTTGATCATTTCTGAACTGTCTCTGGAAAATATCCTGAACTAAGTATCAGAAGTAGATCTTTGTCTTGATCTTTACTGAACTGTCTCTGGAAAATATCCTGAACTAAGTATCAGAACTATATCTTTTTCTTGATCCTTTCTGAACTGTCTATGGAAAATATACTGAACTAAGTATCAGAACTAGATCTTTGTCTTGAGCGTTTCTAAACTGTCTCTAGAAAATATCCCGAACTAAGTATCATAACTAGATATTTGTCTTGAACATTTCTGAACTTTCTCTAGAAAATAAACTTAACTAAGTATTAGAACTAGATCTTTGTCCTGCTTGTTTCTAAATTTTCTCTGGAAAATATTCTGAACTATGTATCAGAACTAGATCTTTGTCTTGATCGTCTCTGAACCATCTATGGAAAATATCATGAACTAAGTATCAGAACTAGATCTTTGTCTTGATCGTATCTGAACTGTGTATGGAAAATATTTTAAACTAAGTATCAGAACTAGATCTTTGTCTTGATCCTTTCTCAACTGTCTCTGGAAAATATCCTGAACAAAGTATCAAAACTAGATCTTTGTCTTGATCGTTTCTGAATTATCTCTGGAAAATATCCTCAACTAAGTATCAGAACTAGATCTTTTTCTTAATCCTTTCTGAATTGTATCTGGAAAATATCCTGAACTAAGTATCAGAACTAGATCTCTGTCTTGATCGTTTCTGAATTATCTCTAGAAAATATCCTCAACTAAGTATCAGAACTAGATCTTTGTCTTGATCCTTTCTAAAATGTCTCTGGAAAATATCCTAAACTAAGTATCCGAACTAGATCATTGTCTTGATCGTTTCTGAACTGTCTCTAGAAAATATCACTAAATAAGTATCTGACTAGATCTTTGTCTTGATCTTTTTCTGAACTGTATATGGAAAATATTATGAACTAAGTATAAGAACTTGATCTTTGTTTTGATCGTCTCTCAACTATCTCCGGAAAATATCATGAACTAAGTATCTGAACTAGATCATTGTCTTGATCGTTTCTGAACTGTCTCTGGAAAATATCCTGAACTAAGTATCAGAAGTAGATCTTTGTCTTGATCTTTACTGAACTGTCTCTGGAAAATATCCTGAACTAAGTATCAGAACTATATCTTTTTCTTGATCCTTTCTGAACTGTCTATGGAAAATATACTGAACTAAGTATCAGAACTAGATCTTTGTCTTGAGCGTTTCTAAACTTTCTCTAGAAAATATCCCGAACTAAGTATCATAACTAGATATTTGTCTTGAACATTTCTGAACTTTCTCTGGAAAATAAACTTAACTAAGTATTAGAGCTAGATCTTTGTCTTGCTTGTTTCTAAATTTTCTCTGGAAAATATTCTGAACTATGTATCAGAACTAGATCTTTGTCTTGATCGTCTCTGAACCATCTATGGAAAATATCATGAACTAAGTATCAGAACTAGATCTTTGTCTTGATCGTATCTGAACTGTGTATGGAAAATATTTTAAACTAAGTATCAGAACTAGATCTTTGTCTTGATCCTTTCTCAACTGTCTCTGGAAAATATCCTGAACAAAGTATCAAAACTAGATCTTTGTCTTGATCGTTTCTGAATTATCTCTGAAAAATAACCTCAACTAAGTATCAGAACTAGATCTTTTTCTTAATCCTATCTGAATTGTATCTGGAAAATATCCTGAACTAAGTATCAGAACTAGATCTCTGTCTTGATCGTTTCTGAATTATCTCTAGAAAATATCCTCAACTAAGTATTAGAACTAGATCTTTGTCTTGATCCTTTCTAAAATGTCTCTGGAAAATATCCTAAACTAAGTATCCGAACTAGATCTTTGTCTTGATCTTTTCTGAACTGTCTCTGGAAAATATCCTGAACTAAGTATCAGAACTATATATTTGTCTTGATCCTTTCTGAACTGTCTCTGTAAAATATCCTGAACTAAGTATTAGAATTAGATCTTTGTCTTGATCATTTCTAAAATGTCTTTGGAAAATATCCAAAACTAAGTATCATAACTAGATCTTTGTCTTGATCATTTTTGAACTGTCTCTGGAAAATAAACTTAACTAAGTATCAGAACAAGATCTTTGTCTTGCTCAATTCTGAACTGTCTCTGGAAAATATTCTGAACTAAGTATCAGAACTAGATCTTTGTCTTGAATGTTTCTGAACCGTCTATTGAAAATACCCTGAACTAATAATCAGAACAAGATCATTGTAATGATCGTTTCTGAACTGTCTATGGAAAATATTTTGAATCGAGTATCATAACTAGATCTTTGTCTTGATCCTTTCTGAATTGTCTCTGGAAAATTTTCTGAACTAAGTATCAGAACTAGAGCTTTGTCTTTATCGTTTCTGTATTATCTCTAGAAAATATCCTCAACTAAGTATCATAATTAGATATTTGTCTTGATCCTTTCTGAACTGTCTCTGGAAAATATCATGAACTAAGTATCAGAACTAGATCTTTGTCTTTATCGTTTCTGAACTCTCTATGGAAAATATCCTCAAATAAGTATCAGAACAATATCTTTGTCTTGATCGTTTCTGAACTGTCTCTGGAAAATATCCTGAACTAATTATCGGAACTACATCTTTGTCTTGATCGTTTTGGAAAATATCCTCAACTAAGTATAAGATATAGATCTTTGTCTTGAACCTTTCTGAACTATCTCTGGAAAATATCCTGAACTAAGTATCAGAACTAGATCTTTGTCTTTATCGTTTCTGAACTCTCTATGGAAAATATCCTCAACTAAGTATCAGAACAATATCTTTGTCTTGATCGTTTCTAAACTGTCTCTGGAAAATATCCTGAACTAATTATCAGAACTACATCTTTGTCTTGATCTTTTTGGAAAATATCCTCAACTAAGTATAAGGACTAGATCTTTGTCTTGAACCTTTCTGAACTATCTCTAGAAAATATCCTTAACTAAGTATCAGAACTAGATCTTTGTCTTGATTTTTTCTGAACTATCTCTGGAAAATATCCTCAACTAAGTATCAGGACTAGATCTTTGTCTTAATCGTTTCTGAACTATCTTTGGAAAATATCCTGAACAAAGTATCAGAACTAGATCTTTGTCTTGATCGTTTCTGAATTATCTCTAGAAAATATCCTCAACTAATTATCAGAACTAGAGCTTTGTCTTGATCCTTTCTGAAATGTCTCTGGAAAATATCCTAAACTAAGTATCCGAACTAGATCATTGTCTTGATCGTTTCTGAACTGTCTCTAGAAAATATCCCGAACTAAGTATCATAACTAGATATTTGTCTTGAACATTTCTGAACTTTCTCTGGAAAATAAACTTAACTAAGTATTATAACTAGATCTTTGTCTTGCTTGTTTCTGAATTGTCTCTGGAAAATATTCTGAACTAAGTTTCAGAACTAGATCTTTGTCTTGATCGTCTCTGAACCATCTATGGAAAATATCCTGAACTAAGTATCAGAACTAGATCTTTGTCTTGATCGTATCTGAACTGTCTATGGAAAATATTTTGAACTAAGTATCAGAACTAGATATTTGTCTTGATCCTTTCTGAACTGTCTCTTGAAAATATCCTGAACTAAGTATCAAAACTAGATCTTTGTCTTAATTGTTTCTGAATTATTTCTGGAAAATATCATCAACTAAGTATGAGAACAAGATCTTTTTCTTAATCCTTTATGAAATGTCTCTGGAAAATATCCTAAACTAAGTATCCGAACTAGATCATTGTCTTGATCGTTTCTGAACTGTCTCTGGAAAATATCCTGAAATAAGTATCAGAACTAGATCTTTTCCTTGATCTTTTTCTGAACTGTCTATGGAAAATATTATGAACTAAGTATAACAACTTGATCTTTGTCTTGATCGTCTCTCAACTATCTCTGGAAAATATCATGAACTAAGTATCTGAACTAGATCATTGTCTTAATAGTTTCTGAACTGTCTCTGGAAAATATCATGAACTAAGTATCAGAACTAGATCTTTGTCTTGATCTTTACTGAACTGTCTATGGAAAATATCCTGAATTAAGTATCAGAAATAGATCTTTGTCTTGATCCTTTCTGAATTGTCTCTGGAAAATATACTGAACTAAGTTTCAGAACTAGATCTTTGTCTTGAGCATTTCTAAACTGTCTCTAGAAAATATCCCGAACTAAGTATCATAACTAGATATTTGTCTTGATCATTTCTGAACTTTCTCTGGAAAATAAACTTAACTAAGTATTAGAACTAGATCTTTGTCTTGCTTGTTTCTGAACTGTCTCTGGAAAATATTATGAACTAAGTATCAGAACTAGATCTTTGTCTAGATCGTCTCTGAACCATCTATGGAAAATATCCTGAACAATGTATCAAAACTAGATCTTTGTCTTGATCGTATCTGAACTGTCTATGGAAAATATTTTGAACTAAGTATCAGAACTAGATCTTTGTCTTGATCCTTTCTGAACTGTCTCTGGAAAATATCCTGACCTAAGTATCAAAACTAGATCTTTGTCTTGATCGTTTCTGAATTATCTCTGGAAAATATCCTCAACTAAGTATCAGAACTAGATCTTTTTCTTAATCCTTTCTGAATTGTATCTGGAAAATATCCTGAACTAAGTATCAGAACTAGATCTCTGTCTTGATTGTTTCTGAATTATTTCTGGAAAATATCATCAACTAAGTATGAGAACAAGATCTTTTTCTTAATCCTTTATGAAATGTCTCTGGAAAATATCCTAAACTAAGTATCCGAACTAGATCATTGTCTTGATCGTTTCTGAACTGTCTCTGGAAAATATCCTGAAATAAGTATCAGAACTAGATCTTTTCCTTGATCTTTTTCTGAACTGTCTATGGAAAATATTATGAACTAAGTATAAGAACTTGATCTTTGTTTTGATCGTCTCTCAACTATCTCCGGAAAATATCATGAACTAAGTATCTGAACTAGATCATTGTCTTGATCATTTCTGAACTGTCTCTGGAAAATATCCTGAACTAAGTATCAGAAGTAGATCTTTGTCTTGATCTTTACTGAACTGTCTCTGGAAAATATCCTGAACTAAGTATCAGAACTATATCTTTTTCTTGATCCTTTCTGAACTGTCTATGGAAAATATACTGAACTAAGTATCAGAACTAGATCTTTGTCTTGAGCGTTTCTAAACTGTCTCTAGAAAATATCCCGAACTAAGTATCATAACTAGATATTTGTCTTGAACATTTCTGAACTTTCTCTGGAAAATAAACTTAACTAAGTATTAGAACTAGATCTTTGTCCTGCTTGTTTCTAAATTTTCTCTGGAAAATATTCTGAACTATGTATCAGAACTAGATCTTTGTCTTGATCGTCTCTGAACCATCTATGGGTAATATCATGAACTAAGTATCAGAACTAGATCTTTGTCTTGATCGTATCTGAACTGTGTATGGAAAATATTTTAAACTAAGTATCAGAACTAGATCTTTGTCTTGATCCTTTCTCAACTGTCTCTGGAAAATATCCTGAACAAAGTATCAAAACTAGATCTTTGTCTTGATCGTTTCTGAATTATCTCTGGAAAATATCCTCAACTAAGTATCAGAACTAGATCTTTTTCTTAATCCTTTCTGAATTGTATCTGGAAAATATCCTGAACTAAGTATCAGAACTAGATCTCTGTCTTGATCGTTTCTGAATTATCTCTAGAAAATATCCTCAACTAAGTATCAGAACTAGATCTTTGTCTTGATCCTTTCTAAAATGTCTCTGGAAAATATCCTAAACTAAGTATCCGAACTAGATCATTGTCTTGATCGTTTCTGAACTGTCTCTAGAAAATATCACTAAATAAGTATCTGACTAGATCTTTGTCTTGATCTTTTTCTGAACTGTATATGGAAAATATTATGAACTAAGTATAAGAACTTGATCTTTGTTTTGATCGTCTCTCAACTATCTCCGGAAAATATCATGAACTAAGTATCTGAACTAGATCATTGTCTTGATCGTTTCTGAACTGTCTCTGGAAAATATCCTGAACTAAGTATCAGAAGTAGATCTTTGTCTTGATCTTTACTGAACTGTCTCTGGAAAATATCCTGAACTAAGTATCAGAACTATATCTTTTTCTTGATCCTTTCTGAACTGTCTATGGAAAATATACTGAACTAAGTATCAGAACTAGATCTTTGTCTTGAGCGTTTCTAAACTTTCTCTAGAAAATATCCCGAACTAAGTATCATAACTAGATATTTGTCTTGAACATTTCTGAACTTTCTCTGGAAAATAAACTTAACTAAGTATTAGAACTAGATCTTTGTCTTGCTTGTTTCTAAATTTTCTCTGGAAAATATTCTGAACTATGTATCAGAACTAGATCTTTGTCTTGATCGTCTCTGAACCATCTATGGAAAATATCATGAACTAAGTATCAGAACTAGATCTTTGTCTTGATCGTATCTGAACTGTGTATGGAAAATATTTTAAACTAAGTATCAGAACTAGATCTTTGTCTTGATCCTTTCTCAACTGTCTCTGGAAAATATCCTGAACAAAGTATCAAAACTAGATCTTTGTCTTGATCGTTTCTGAATTATCTCTGAAAAATAACCTCAACTAAGTATCAGAACTAGATCTTTTTCTTAATCCTATCTGAATTGTATCTGGAAAATATCCTGAACTAAGTATCAGAACTAGATCTCTGTCTTGATCGTTTCTGAATTATCTCTAGAAAATATCCTCAACTAAGTATTAGAACTAGATCTTTGTCTTGATCCTTTCTAAAATGTCTCTGGAAAATATCCTAAACTAAGTATCCGAACTAGATCATTGTCTTGATCGTTTCTGAACTGTCTCTAGAAAATATCACTAAATAAGTATCTGACTAGATCTTTGTCTTGATCTTTTTCTGAACTGTCTATGGAAAATATTATGAACTAAGTATAAGAACTTGATCTTTGTCTTGATCGTCTCTCAACTATCTCCGGAAAATATCATGAACTAAGTATCTGAACTAGATCATTGTCTTGATCGTTTCTGAACTGTCTCTGGAAAATATCCTGAACTAAGTATCAGAAGTAGATCTTTGTCTTGATCTTTACTGAACTGTCTCTGGAAAATATCCTGAACTAAGTATCAGAACTATATCTTTTTCTTGATCCTTTCTGAACTGTCTAGGGAAAATATACAGAACTAAGTATCAGAACTAGATCTTTGTCTTGAGCGTTTCTAAACTGTCTCTAGAAAATATCCCGAATTAAGTATCATAACTAGATATTTGTCTTGATCATTTCTGAACTTTCTATGGAAAATAAACTTAACTAAGTATTAGAACTAGATCTTTGTCTTGCTTGTTTCTGAATTGTCTCTGGAAAATATTATGAACCAAGTATCAGAACTATATCTTTGTCTTGATCGTCTCTGAACCATCTATGGAAAATATCCTGAACTAAGTATCAGAACTAGATCTTTGTCTTGATCGTATCTGAACTGTCTATGGAAAATATTTTGAACTAAGTATCAGAACTAGATCTTTGTCTTGATCCTTTCTGAACTGTCTCTGGAAAATATCCTGAACTAAGTATCAAAACTAGATCTTTGTCTTGATCGTTTCTGAATTATCTCTCGAAAATATCCTCAACTAAGTATCAGAACTAGATCTTTTTCTTGATCCTTTCTGAAATGTCTCTGGAAAATATCCTAAACTAAGTATCCGAACTAGATCATTATCTTGATCGTTTCTGAACTGTCTCTGGAAAATATCCTGAAATAAGTATCTGAACTAGATCTTTGTCTTGATCTTTTTCTGAACTGTCTATGGAAAATATTTTGAACTAAGTATCAGAACTTGATCCTTGTCTTGATCGCCTCTCAACTATCTCTGGAAAATATCATGAACTAAGTATCTGAACTAGATCATTGTCTTGATCGTTTCTTAACTGTCTCTGGAAAATATCCTGAACTAAGTATCAGAACTAGATCTTTGTCTTGATCTTTACTGAACTATCTCTGGAAAATATCCTGCACTAAGTATCAGAACTAGATCTTTGTCTTGATCCTTTCTGAACTGTCTCTGGAAAATATACTGAACTAAGTATCAGAACTAGATCTTTGTCTTGAGCATTTCTAAACAGTCTCTAGAAAATATCCCGAACTAAGAATCATAACTAGATATTTGTCTTAATCATTTCTGAACTTTCTCTGAAAAATAAACTTAACTAAGTATTAGAACTAGATCTTTGTCTTGCTTGTTTCTGAACTTACTCTGGAAAATATTCTGAACTAAGTATCAGAACTAGATCTTTGTCTTGATCGTCTCTGAACCATCTATGGAAAATATCCTGAACTAAGTATCAGAACTAGATCTTTGTCTTGATCGTATCTGAACTGTCTATGGAAAATATTTTAAACTAAGTATCAGAACTTGATCTTTGTCTTGATCGTCTCTGAACCATCTATGGAAAATATCATGAACTAAGTATCAGAACTAGATCTTTGTCTTGATCGTTTCTGAATTATCTCTGGAAAATATCATCAACTAAGTATCAGAACTAGATCTTTTTCTTGATCCTTTCTTAATTGTCTCTTGAAAATATCCTGAACTAAGTATCAGAACTAGATCTTTGTCTTGATCGTTTCTAAACTCACTGGAAAATATCCTCAACTAAGTATTAGAACTAGATCTTTGTCTTGATCGTTTCTGAACTGTCTCGGGAAAATATACTGAACTAAGTATCAGAGATAGATCTTTGTCTTGATTGTTTTAGAAAATAACCTCGACTAAGTATCAGAACTAGATCTTTGTCTTGATCCTTTCTAAACTATCTCTGGAAAATATCCTGAACTATCAGAACTAGATCTTTGTCTTAATAATCGTTTCTGAACTATCTCTGGAAAATATCCTTAACTAAGTATCAGAACTAGATCTTTGTCTTGATCGTTTCCGAACTATCTCTGGAAAATATCCTGAACTATGTATCAGAACTAGATCTTTGTCTTGATCGTTTCTGAATTATCTCTGTAAATTATCGTCAATTAAGTATCAGAACTAGATCTTTGTCTTGATCCTTTTTGAACTGTCTCTTGAAAATATCCTGAATTAAGTATCAGAACTAGATCTTCGTCTTGATCGTTTCTGAACTCTCTCTAGAAAAAATCCTCATCTAATTATCAGAACAATATCTTTGTCTTGATCGTTTCTGAAATGTCTTTTGAAAATATCGTGAACAAATTATCAGAAAAAGATCTTTGTCTTGATCATTTCTGAATTGTCTCTGGAAAATATTTTGAACATATTATCAGAACTATATCTTTGTCTTGACCCTCTCTGAACTATCTCTAGAAAATGTCTTGAGGTAAGTATCAGAACTAGATCTTTGTTTAGATCGTTTCTGAACTGTCTCTGAAAAATATCCATAACTATGTATCAAAACTAGATATTTGTCTTGATCGTTTCTGAAATGTCTATGGAAAATATTATGAACTAAGTATCAGAATTAGATCTTTGTCTTGATCGTCTCTCAACTGTCTCTGGAAATTATCATGAACTAAGTATCCGAACTAGATCATTGTCATGATCGTTTCTGAACTGTCTCTGGAAAATATCCTGAACTGAGTATCAGAACTAGATCTTTGTCTTGAGCGTTTCTAAACTCTCTCTGGAAAATATCCTACACTAATTATCAGAACAATATCTCTGTCTTGATCGTTTCTGACCTGTCTCTGGAAAATATCTTGAACTAATTATGAGAACTAGATCGTTGTCATGATCGTTTTGGAAAATATCCTCAACTAAGTCTCAGACCTAGATCTTTTTCTTGATCCTTTATGAACTATCTATGGAAAATATCCTAAACTAAGTATCAGAACTAGATATTTGTCTTGATCGTTTCTGAACTATCTCTGGAAAATATCCTCAACTAAGTATTAGAACTAGATCTTTGTCTTGTTCATTTCTGAACTGTCTCTGGAAAATATCCTGAACAAAGTATCATAACTAGATCTTTTTTTCTTGATCGTTTCTGAATTATCTCTTGAAAAATATCCTTAACTAAGTATCAGAACTAGATCTTTGTCTTGATCCTCTTTGAACTATCTCTGGAAAATATCCCAAACTATGTATCCGAACTAGATCATTGTCTTGATCGTTTTTGAACTGTCTCTGGAAAATATCCTGAACTAAGTATCTTAACTTGCCTTTGTCTTGATCTTTTCCTGAACTGTCTATAGAAAATATTATGAACATGGTATAAGGACTAGATCTTTGTCTTGATTGTCTCTCATCTATCTCTAGAAAATATCCTGAACTATGTATCTGAACTTGATCATTGTCTTGATCGTTTCTGAAATGTCTCTGGAAAATATCCTGAACTAAGTATCAGAACTAGATCTTCGTCTCGATCTTTTCTGAACTGTCTCTGGAAAATATCCTGAACTAAGTATCAGAACTAGATCTTTGTCTTTATCCTTTATGAACTGTCTCTGGAAAATATACCAAACTAAGTATCAGAACTAGATCTTTGTCTTGATCGTTTCTAAACTATCTCTGAAAAATATCCTGAACTAAATATCATAACTAGATCATTGTCTTGCTCGTTTCTGAACTGTCTCTGGAAAATATCCTGAACTAATTATCAGAACCAGATCTTTGTCTTGATCATATCTGAATTGTCTCTAGGAAATATTCTCAATAAAGTATCAGAACTATATATTTGTCTTGATCGTCTTCTAAATGTATCTAGAAAATATCCTGAACTAAGTATCAGAACAAGATCTTTGTCTTGATCTTTTCTGAACTGTCTATGAAAAATATCCTGAACTAAGTATCAGAACTAGATCTTTGTTTTGATCTTTTCTGAACTGTCTATGAAAAATATCCTGAACTAAGTATCAGAACTAGATCTTTGTCTTAATCTTCTCTGAACTATCTCTGGAAAATATCCTGAACTAAGTATCAGAACTAGATCTTTGTGTTGATCGTTTCTGAACTATCTCTGGAAAATATCCTGAACTATGTATCAGAACTAGATCTTTGTCTTGATAGTTTCTGAATTATCTCTGTAAATTATCCTCAATTAAGTATCAGAACTAGATCTTTGTCTTGATCCTTTTTGAACTGTCTCTTGAAAATATCCTGAATTAAGTATCAGAACTAGATCTTCGTCTTGATCGTTTCTGAACTCTCTCTAGAAAAAATCCTCATCTAATTATCAGAACAATATCTTTGTCTTGATCGTTTCTGAACTGTCTTTTGAAAATATCTTGAACTAAGTATCAAAACAAGATCTTTGTCTTAATCATTTCTGAATTGTCTCTAGAAAATAAACTTAACTAAGTAACAGAACTAGATCTTTGTCTTGCTCGTTTTTGAACTGTCTCTGGAAAATATCCTGAACAAATTATCAGAACCAGATCTTTGTCTTGATCATTTCTGAACTGTCTCTGGAAAATATTTTGAACAAATTATCAGAATTATATCTTTGTCTTGACCCTCTCTGAACTATCTCTAGAAAATGTCATGAACTAAGTATCAGAACTAGATCTTTGTTTAGATCGTTTCTGAACTGTCTCTGAAAAATATCCTGAACTATGTATCTAAACTAGATATTTGTCTTGATCGTTTCTGAACTGTCTATGGAAAATATTGTGAACTAAGTATCAGAATTAGATCTTTGTATTGATCGTCTCTCAACTGTCTCTGGAAATTATCATGAACTAAGTATCCGAACTAGATCATTGTCATGATCGTTTCTGAACTGTCTCTGGAAAATATCCTGAACTGAGTATCAGAACTAGATCTTTTTCTTGAGCGTTTCTGAACTCTCTCTGGAAAATATCCTCAACTAATTATCAGAACAATATCTCTGTCTTGATCGTTTATGACCTATCTCTGGAAAATATCCTGAACTAATTATCAGAACTAGATCGTTGTCATGATCGTTTTGGAAAATATCCTCAACTAAGTCTCAGACCTAGATCTTTGTCTTGATCCTTTATGAACTATCTATGGAAAATATCCTATACTAAGTATCAGAACTAAATCTTTGTCTTGATCGTTTCTGAATTATCTCTGGAAAATATCCTCAACTAAGTATCAGAACTAGATCTTTGTCTTGTTCATTTCTGAACTGTCTCTGCAAAATATCTTGAACTAAGTATCATAACTAGATCTTTTTTTCTTGATCGTTTCTGAATTATCTCTTGAAAATATCCTAAACTAAGAATCAGAACTAGATCTTTGTCTTGATCTTCTTTGAACTATCTCTGGAAAATATCCTAAACTATGTATCTGAACTAGATCATTGTCTTGATCGTTTCTGAACTGTCTCTGGAAAATATCCTGAACTAAGTATCTTAACTTGCCTTTGTCTTGATCTTTTTCTGAACTGTCTATGGAAAATATTATGAACTTAGTATAAGAACTAGATCTTTGTCTTGATTGTCTCTCATCTGTCTCTAGAAAATATCCTGAACTATGTATCTGAAATAGATTATTGTCTTGATCGTTTCTGAAATGTCTCTGGAAAATATCTTGAACTAAGTATCAGAACTAGATCTTCGTCTCGATCTTTTCTGAAATGTCTCTGGAAAATATCCTGAACTAAGTATCAAAACTAGATATTTGTCTTGATCCTTTCTGAACTGTCTCTGGAAAATATACCAAACTAAGTATCAGAACTAGATCTTTGTCTTGATCGTTTCTAAACTATCTCTGGAAAATATCCTGAACTAAATTTCATAACTAGATCTTTGTCTGGATCATTTCTGAATTGTCTCTGGAAAATAAACTTAACTAAGTATCAGAACTAGATCATTGTCTTGCTCATTTCAGAACTGTCTCTAGAAAATATCCTGAACTAATTATCAGAACCGGATCTTTGTCTTGATCATATCTGAATTGTCTCTGGAAAATATTCTCAACAAAGTATCAGAACTATATCTTTGTCTTGATCGTCTCTTAAATGTCTCTGGAAAATATCATGAACTAAGTATCAGAACAAGATCTTTGTCTTGATCTTTTCTGAACTGTCTATGAAAAATATCCTGAACTAAGTATCAGAACTAGATCTTTGTTTTGATCTTTTCTGAACTGTCTATGAAAAATATCCTGAACTAAGTATCAGAACTATATCTTTCTCTTGATCGTTTCTGAACTATCTCTGGAATTATCCTCAACTAAGTATCAGAACTAGATCTTTGTCTTGATCGTTTATGAATTGTCTCTAGAACATATCCAAAACTAAGTATCAGAACTAGATCTTTGTCTTGATCATTTCTTAATTATCTCTGGAAAATATCCTCAACTAAGTATCAAAACTAGATCTTTGTCTTGATCCTTGTTGAACAATCTCTGGAAAATATCATGAACTTAGTATCTGAACTAGATCATAGTCTTGATCTTTTCTAAACTGTCTCTGGAAAATATCCTGAACTAAGTATCTGAACTAGATCTTTGTCTTAATCTTTTTCTGAACTGTCTCTGGAAAATATATTGAACTAAGTATCAGAACTAGATCTTTGTCTTGATCGTTTCTGAACTGTCTAAGGAAAATATTATGAAATAAGTATCAGAACTTGATATTGTCTTTATCGTCTCTCAACTGTCTCTGGAAAATATCATGCACTATGTATCATAACTAGATCATTGTCTTGATTGTTTCTGAACTGTCTCTGGAAAATAAACTTAACTACGTATCAGAACTAGATCTTTGTCTTACTCGTTTGTGAACTGTCATTGGAAAATATCCTAAACTAAGTATCCAAACTAGATATTTGTTTTGATTGACTCTGAACTATCTCTGGAAAATATCCTGAACTAAGTATCAGAACTAGATCTTTTTTTTGATCATTTCTGATCTATCTCTGGAAAATAAACTTAACTAAGTATCAGAACTAAATCTTTGTCATGCTCGTTTCTGAACTGTCTCTGGAAAATATTATGAACTAATTATCAGAACTAGATCTTTGTCTTTATCGTCTCTGAACCGTCTTTGAAAAATATCCTGAATTAAATATCAGAACTAGATCTTTGTCTTCATCGTTTCTAAACTATCTCTAGAAAATATCCTGAACTAAATATCAGAACTAGACCTTTGTCTTGATCTTTTCTGAACTGTCTCTGGAAAATATCATGAACTAAGTATTATAACTAGATCTTGGTCTTGATCATTTCTGAATTATCTCTGGAAAATATCCTCAACTAATTATCAGAACTAGATCTTTGTCTTGATCCTTGTTGAACTATCTCTGGAAAATATCCTGAACTAAGTATCTGAACTAGATCATTGTCTTGATCAATTCTGAACTGCCTCTGGAAAATATTATGAACTAAGTATCTGAACTAGATCTTTGTCTTGATATTTTTCTGAACTGTCTTCTGAAAATATCCTGAACTAAGTATCAGTACTAGATCTTTGTCTTGATTGTTTCTGACCTATCTCTGGAAAATATCTTGAACTAAGTATGAGAACTAGATCTTTGTCTTGATCGTTTCTTAACTGTCTCTAGAAAATATCCTGAACTAAGTATCATAACTAGATCTTTGTCTTTATCATTTCTGAACTGTCTCTGGAAAATAAACTTAACTATGTATCAGAACTAGATCTTTGTCTTGCTCGTTTCTGAACTGTCTCTGGGAAATATCCCGAACTAATTATCAGAACCAGATCTTGGTCTTGATCGTCTCTGAACTGTCTCTGGAAAATATTTTGAACAATGAATCAGAACTATATCATTGTCTTGATCGTCTCTGAAATGTCTCTGGAAAATATCCTGAACTAAGTATCAGAACAAGATCTTTGTCTTGATAATTTCTGAACTATATCTGGAAAATATCCTGAACTAAGTATCTGAACTAGATCTTTGTCTTGATCGTTTCTGAATTATCTTTGGAAAATATCCTTAACTAAGTATCAGAACTAGATCTTTGTCTTGATCCATTCTGAACTGTCTCTGGAAAATATCCTGAACTAAGTATCCGAACTAGATCATTTTCTAGATCGTTTCTGAAATCTCTCTGGAAAATATCCTAAACTAAGTATCTGAACTAGATCTTTGTTTTGATCTTCTCCTGAACTGTCTCTGGAAAATATCCTGAACTAAGTATCAAAACTAGATCTTTGTCTTTATCGTTTTTAAACTGTCTCTAGATATTATCATAAACCAAGTATCATAAATAGATCTTTGTATTGATCATTTCTGAATTGTCTCTGGAAAATAAACTTATCTAAGTATCAGAACTAGATCTTTGTCTTGTTCGTTTCTGAACTGTCTCCGGAAAATATCCTGAACAAATTATAAGAACCAGATCTTTGTCTTGATCATCTCTGAATTGTCTTTTGAAAATATTCTGAACTAACTATCAAAACTATATCTTTGTCTTGATCGTCTCTATACTGTCCCAGGAAAATATTCTGAACTAAGTATCAGAACTAGATCTTTGTCTTGATCGTTTCTGAACTGTCTCCTGAAAATATCCTGAACTAAGTATCAGAACTAGATCTTTGTCTTGCTCATTTCTGAACTGTCTCTGGAAAATAGTCTGAACAAAGTATCAGAACTAGATCTTTGTCTTGATCTTTTCTGAACCGTCTATGGAAAATATCCTGAACTAATTATCAGAACAAGATCTTTTTCTTGATCGTTTCTAAACTGTCTATGGAAATTATTTTGAACCTAGTATCATAACTAGATCTTTGTCTTGATCCTTTCTGAAATGTCTCTGGAAAATATCCTAAACTAAGTATCAGAACTAGATCTTTGTCTTGCTCATTTCTGAACTGTCTCTGGAAAATATTCTGAACAAAGTATCATAATTAGATCTTTGTCTTGATCGTTTCTGAACCGTCTATGGAAAATATCCTGAACTAATTATCGGAACAAGATCTTTGTCTTGATCGTTTCTAAACTGTCTATGGAAAATATTTTGAACTGATTATCATAACTAGATCTTTGTCTTGATCATTTCTGAACTGTCTCTTGAAAATATCCTAAACTAAGTATCAGAACTAGAGCTTTGTCATGATCGTTTCTGAATTATCTCTAGAAAATATCCTCAACTATGTATCAGAATTAGATTTTTGTCTTGATCCTTTCTGAACTGTCTCTGGAAAATATCCTGAACTAAGTATCAAAACTAGATCTTTGTCTTTATCGTTTCTGAATTCTCTATGGAAAATATCCTCAACTAAGTATCATAACAATATCTTTGTCTTGATCGTTTCTGAACTGTCTTTGGAAAATATCCTTAACTAATTATCAGAACTAAATCTTTATCTTGATCGTTTTGGAAAATATCCTCAACTTAGTATAAGAACTAGATCTTTGTCTTGAACCTTTCTAAACTATCTCTGGAAAATATCCTGAACTAAGTATCAGAACTAGATCTTTGTCCAAATTTTTTCTGTACTATCTCTGGAAAATATCCTCAATTAAGTATCAGAACTAGATCTTTGTCTTGATAGTTTCTGAACTATCTCTGGAAAATATCCTGAACTAAGTATCAGAACTAGATCTTTGTCTTGATCGTTTCTAAATTATCTCTGGAAAATATCATCAACTAAGTATCAGAACTAGATCTTTGTCTTGATCTTTTTCTGAACTGTCTATGGAAAATATTATGAACTAAGTATAAGAACTTGATCTTTGACTTGATCGTCTCTCAACTATCTCTGGAAAATTTCCTGAACTAAGTATCTGAACTAGATCATTGTCTTGATCGTTTCTGAACTGTCTCTGGAAAATATCCTGAACTAAGTATCAGAACTAGATCTTTGTCTTGATCTTTACTGAACTGTCTCTGGAAAATATCCTGAACTAAGTATCAGAACTAGATCTTTGTCTTGATCCTTTCTGAACTGTCTCTGAAAAATATATAGAACTAAGTATCAGAACTAGATCTTTGTCTTGATCGTTTCTAAACTGTCTCTAGAAAATATCATGAACTAAGTATCATAACTAGATATATGTCTTGATCATTTCTGAACTTTCTCTGGAAAATAAACTTAACTAAGTATTAGAACTAGATCTTTGTCTTGCTTGTTTCTGAACTGCCTCTGGAAAATATTTTGAACTAAGTATCAGAACTAGATCTTTGTCTTGATCGTCTCTGAAACATCTATGGAAAATATCCTGAACTAAGTATCTGAACTAGATCTTTGTCTTGTTTGTATCTAAACTGTCTATGGAAAATATTTTGAACTAAGTATCAGAACTAGATCTTTGTCTTGGTCCTTTCTGAACTGTCTCTGGAAAATATCCTGAACTAAGTATCAATACTAGATCTTTGTCTTGATCGTTTCTGAATTATCTCTGGAAAATATGCTCAACTAAGTATCACAACTAGATCTTTTTCTTGATACTTTCTGAAATGTCTCTGGAAAATATCCCGAACTAAGTATCAGAACTATATATTTGTCTTGATCGTTTCTGAACACTCTATGGAAAATATTCTCAACTAAGTATTAGAACTAGATCTTTGTCTTGATAGTTTCTGAACTGTCTCGGGAAAATATCCTGAACTAAGTATCAAAACTAGATCTTTGTCTTGATCGTTTTAGAAAATAACCTCAACTAAGTATCAGAACTAGATCTTTGTCTTGATCCTTTCTGAAAAATCTCTGGAAAATATCCTAAACTAAGTATCAGAACTAGATCTTTGTCTTGCTCATTTCTGAACTGTCTCTGGAAAATAGTCTGAACAAAGTATCAGAACTAGATCTTTGTCTTGATCTTTTCTGAACCGTCTATGGAAAATATCCTGAACTAATTATCAGAACAAGATCTTTTTCTTGATCGTTTCTAAACTGTCTATGGAAATTATTTTGAACCGAGTATCATAACTAGATCTTTGTCTTGATCCTTTCTGAAATGTCTCTGGAAAATATCCTAAACTAAGTATCAGAACTAGATCTTTGTCTTGCTCATTTCTGAACTGTCTCTGGAAAATATTCTGAACAAAGTATCATAATTAGATCTTTGTCTTGATCGTCTCTGAACCGTCTATGGAAAATATCCTGAACTAATTATCGGAACAAGATCTTTGTCTTGATCGTTTCTAAACTGTCTATGGAAAATATTTTGAACAGATTATCATAACTAGATCTTTGTCTTGATCATTTCTGAAATGTCTCTGGAAAATATCCTAAACTAAGTATCAGAACTAGAGCTTTGTCATGATCGTTTCTGAATTATCTCTGGAAAATATCCTCAACTAAGTATCAGAATTAGATTTTTGTCTTGATCCTTTCTGAACTGTCTCTGGAAAATATCCTGAACTAAGTATCAAAACTAGATCTTTGTCTTTATCGTTTCTGAATTCTCTATGGAAAATATCCTCAACTAAGTATCATAACAATATCTTTGTCTTGATCGTTTCTGAACTGTCTTTGGAAAATATCCTGAACTATTTATCAGAACTAAATCTTTATCTTGAACGTTTTGGAAAATATCCTCAACTTAGTATAAGAACTAGATCTTTGTCTTGAACCTTTCTAAACTATCTCTGGAAAATATCTTGAACTAAGTATCAGAACTAGATCTTTGTCCAGATTTTTTCTGTACTATCTCTGGAAAATATCCTCAATTAAGTATCAGAACTAGATCTTTGTCTTGATCGTTTCTGAACTATCTCTGGAAAATATCCTGAACTAAGTATCAGAACTAGATCTTTGTCTTGATCGTTTCTAAATTATCTCTGGAAAATATCCTCAACTAAGTATCAGAACTAGATCTTTGTCTTGATCTTTTTCTGAACTGTCTATGGAAAATATTATGAACTAAGTATAAGAACTTGATCTTTGACTTGATCGTCTCTCAACTATCTCTGGAAAATATCCTGAACTAAGTATCTAAACTAGATCATTGTGTTGATCGTTTCTGAACTGTCTCTGGAAAATATCCAGAACTAAGTATCAGAACTAGATCTTTGTCTTGATCTTTACTGAACTGTCTCTGGAAAATATCCTGAACTAAGTATCAGAACTAGATCTTTGTCTTGATCCTTTCTGAACTGTCTCTGAAAAATATACTGAACTAAGTATCAGAACTAGATCTTTGTCTTGATCGTTTCTAAACTGTCTCTAGAAAATATCATGAACTAAGTATCATAACTAGATATATGTCTTGATCATTTCTGAACTTTCTCTGGAAAATAAACTTAACTAAGTATTAGAACTAGATCTTTGTCTTGCTTGTTTCTGAACTGTCTCTGGAAAATATTTTGAACTAAGTATCAGAACTAGATCTTTGTCTTGATCGTCTCTGAAACATCTATGGAAAATATCCTGAACTAAGTATCAAAACTAGATCTTTGTCTTGATTGTATCTGAACTGTCTATGGAAAATATTTTGAACTAAGTATCAGAACTAGATCTTTGTCTTGGTCCTTTCTGAACTGTCTCTGGAAAATATCCTGAACTAAGTATCAATACTAGATCTTTGTCTTGATCGTTTCTGAATTATCTCTGGAAAATATCCTCAACTAAGTATCAAAACTAGATCTTTTTCTTGATCCTTTCTGAAATGTCTCTGGAAAATATCCCGAACTAAGTATCAGAACTATATATTTGTCTTGATCGTTTCTGAACACTCTATGGAAAATATCCTCAACTAAGTATTAGAACTAGATCTTTGTCTTGATAGTTTCAGAACTGTCTCGGGAAAATATCCTGAACTAAGTATCAAAACTAGATCTTTGTCTTGATCGTTTTAGAAAATAACCTCAACTAAGTATCAGAACTAGATCTTTGTCTTGATCCTTTCTGAAAAATCTCTGGAAAATATCCTAAACTAAGTATCAGAACTAGATCTTTGTCTTGCTCATTTCTGAACTGTCTCTGGAAAATAGTCTGAACAAAGTATCAGAACTAGATCTTTGTCTTGATCTTTTCTGAACCGTCTATGGAAAATATCCTGAACTAATTATCAGAACAAGATCTTTTTCTTGATCGTTTCTAAACTGTCTATGGAAATTATTTTGAACCGAGTATCATAACTAGATCTTTTTCTTGATCCTTTCTGAAATGTCTCTGGAAAATATCCTAAACTAAGTATCAGAACTAGATCTTTGTCTTGCTCAATTCTGAACTGTCTCTGGAAAATATTCTGAACAAAGTATCATAATTAGATCTTTGTCTTGATCGTCTTTTAACCGTCTATGGAAAATATCCTGAACTAATTATCGGAACAAGATCTTTGTCTTGATCGTTTCTAAACTGTCTATGGAAAATATTTTGAACTGATTATCATAACTAGATCTTTGTCTTGATCATTTCTGAACTGTCTCTGGAAAATATCCTAAACTAAGTATCAGAACTAGAGCTTTGTCATGATCGTTTCTGAATTATCTCTGGAAAATATCCTCAACTAAGTATCAAAATTAGATTTTTGTCTTGATCCTTTCCGAACTGTCTCTGGAAAATATCCTGAACTAAGTATCAAAACTAGATCTTTGTCTTTATCGTTTCTGAATTCTCTATAGAAAATATCCTCAACTAAGTATCATAACAATATCTTTGTCTTGATTGTTTCTGAACTGTCTTTGGAAAATATCCTGAACTAATTATCAGAACTAAATCTTTATCTTGATCGTTTTTGAAAATATCCTCAACTTAGTATAAGAACTAGATATTTGTCTTGAACCTTTCTAAACTATCTCTGGAAAATATCCTGAACTAAGTATCATAACTAGATCTTTGTCCAGATTTTTTCTGTACTATCTCTGGAAAATATCCTCAATTAAGTATCAGAACTAGATCTTTGTCTTGATTGTTTCTGAACTATCTCTGAAAAATATCCTGAACTAAGTATCAGAACTAGATCTTTGTCTTGATCGTTTCTAAATTATCTCTGGAAAATATCCTCAACTAAGTATCAGAACTAGATCTTTGTCTTGATCTTTTTCTGAACTGTCTATGGAAAATATTATGAACTAAGTATAAGAACTTGATCTTTGACTTGATCGTCTGTCAACTATCTCTGGAAAATATCCTGATATAAGTATCTGAACTAGATCATTGTCTTGATCGTTTCTGAACTGTCTCTGGAAAATATCCTGAACTAAGTATCAGAACTAGATCTTTGTCTTGATCTTTACTGAACTGTCTCTGGAAAATATCCTGAACTAAGTATCAGAACTAGATCTTTGTCTTGATCCTTTCTGAACTGTCTCTGAAAAATATACTGAACTAAGTATCAGAACTAGATCTTTGTCTTGATCGTTTCTAAACTGTCTCTAGAAAATATCATGAACTAAATATCATAACTAGATATATGTCTTGATCATTTCTGAACTTTCTCTGGAAAATAAACTTAACTAAGTATTAGAACTAGATCTTTGTCTTGCTTGTTACTGAACTGTCTCTGGAAAATATTTTGAACTAAGTATCAGAACTAGATCTTTGTCTTGATCGTCTCTGAAACATCTATGGAAAATATCCTGAACTAAGTATCAGAACTAGATCTTTGTCTTGATTGTATCTGAACTGTCTATGGAAAATATTTTGAACTATGTATCAGAACTAGATCTTTGTCTTGGTCCTTTCTGAACTGTCTCTGGAAAATATCCTGAACTAAGTATCAATACTAGATCTTTGTCTTGATCGTTTCTGATTTATCTATGGAAAATATCCTCAACTAAGTATCAAAACTAGATCTTTTTCTTGATCCTTTCTGAAATGTCTCTGGAAAATATCCCGAACTAAGTATCAGAACTATATATTTGTCTTGATCGTTTCTGAACACTCTATGGAAAATATCCTCAACTAAGTATTAGAACAAGATCTTTGTCTTAATAGTTTCTGAACTGTCTCGGGAAAATATCCTGAACTAAGTATCAAAACTAGATCTTTGTCTTGATCGTTTTAGAAAATAACCTCAACTAAGTATCAGAACTAGATCTTTGTCTTGATCCTTTCTGATAAATCTCTGGAAAATATCCTAAACTAAGTATCAGAACTAGATCTTTGTCTTAATCGTTTCTGAACTATCTCTGGAAAATATCTTTAACTAAGTATCAGAACTAGATGTTTGTCTTGATCGTTTCTGAACTATCTCTGGAAAATAACCTGAACTACGTATCAGAACTTGATCTTTTTCTTGATCGTTGCTGAATTATCTCTGTTCAATATCCTCAACTAAGTATCAGAAATAGATATTTGTCTTGATCCTTTTCGAACTGTCTCTGTAAAATATCATGAACTAAGTATTAGAATTAGATCTTTGTCTTGATCATTTCTAAATTGTCTTTGGATAATATCCAGAACTAAGTATCATAACTAGATCTTTGTCTTGATCATTTCCGAACTGTCTCTGGGAAATAAACTTAACTAAGCATTAGAACTAGATCTTTTTGTCTTGCTCATTTCTGAACTGTCTCTAGAAAATAGTCTGAACAAAGTATCAGAACTAGATCTTTGTCTTGATCTTTTCTGAACCGTCTATGGAAAATATCCTGAACTAATTATCAGAACAAGATCTTTTTCTTGATCGTTTCTAAATTGTCTATGGAAATTATTTTAAACCGAGTATCATAACTAGATCTTTGTCTTGATCCTTTCTGAAATGTCTCTGGAAAATATCTTGAACTAAGTATCAGAACTAGATCTTTGTCTTGCTCATTTCTGAACTGTCTCAGGAAAATATTCTGAACAAAGTATCATAACTAGATCTTTGTCTTGATCGTCTATGAACCGTCTATGGAAATTATCCTGAACTAATTATCGGAACAAGATCTTTGTCTTGATCGTATCTAAACTGTCTATGGAAAATATTTTGAACCGATTATCATAACTAGATCTTTGTCTTGATCATTTCTGAACTGTCTCTGGAAAATATCCTGAACTAAGTATCAGAACTAGAGCTTTGTCATGATCGTTTCCGAATTATCTCTGGAAAATATCCTCAACTAAGTATGAGAATTAGATTTTTGTCTAGATCCTTTTTGAACTGTCTCTGGAAAATATCATGAACTAAGTATCAGAACTATATCTTTGTCTTTATCGTTTCTGAACTCTCTATAGAAAATATCCTCAACTAAGTATCAGAACAATATCTTTGTCTTGATCGATTCTGAACTGTCTCTGGAAAATATCCTGAACTAATTATCAGAACTACATCTTTGTCTTGATCGTTTTGGAAAATATCCCCAACTAAGTATAAGAACTAGATCTTTGTCTTGAACCTTTCTGAACTATATCTGGAAAATATCATGAACTAAGTATTAGAACTAGATCTCTGTCTTTATCGTTTCTGAACTCTCTATGGAAAATATCCTCAACTAAATATCAGAACAATATATTTGTCTTGATCGTTTCTGATCTGTCTCTGGAAAATATCCTGAACTAATTATCATAACTACATCTTTGTCTTGATCGTTTTGGAAAATATCCTCAACTAAGTATAAGAACTAGATCTTTGTCTTGAACCTTTCTAATTTATCTCTGGAAAATATCCTGAACTAAGTATCAGAACTAGATCTTTGTCCAGATTATTTCTGAACTATCTCTGGAAAATATCCTTAACAAAGTATCAGAACTAGATCTTTGTCTTGATCGTTTCTGAACTATCTCTGGAAAATATCCTGAACTAAGTATCAGAACTAGATCTTTGTCTTGATTATTTCTGAATTATTTCTGGAAAATATCCTCAAATAAGTATCAGAACTAGATCTTTGTCCTGACCCTTTTTGAAATGTCTCCGGAAAAAATCCTAAACTAAGTATCCGAACTAGATCATTGTCTTGATCGTTTCTAAACTGTCTTTGGAAAATATCTTGAAATAAGTATCTGAACTATATCTTTGTCTTGATCTTTTTCTGAACTGTCTATGGGAAATATTATGAACTAAGTATAAGAACTTGGTCTTTGACTTGATCGTCTCTCAACTATCTCTGGAAAATATCTTGAACTAAGTATCTGAACTAGATCATTGTCTTGATTGTTTCTGAACTGTCTCTGGTAAATATCCTAAACTAAGTATCAGAACTAGATCTTTGTCTTGATCTGTACTGAACTGACTCTGTAAAATATCCTGAACTAAGTATCAGAACTAGATCTTTGTCTTGATCCTTTCTGAATTGTCTCTGGAAAATATACTGAACTAAGTACCAGAACTAGATCTTTGTCTTGATCGTTTCTAAAATGTCTCTAGAAAATATCCCGAACTAAGTATCATAACTAGATATATGTCTTGATCATTTCTGAAATTTCTTTGGAAAATAAACTTAATTAAGTATTAGAACTAGATCTTTGTTTTGCTTGTTTCTGAACTGTCTCTGGAAAATTTTATGAACTAAATATCAGAACTAGATCTTTGTCTTGATCGTCTCTGAACTATCTATGGAAAATATCATGAACTAAGTATCAGAACTAGATCTTTGTCTTGATTGTATCTGAACTGTCTATGGAAAATACTTTGAACTAATTATCAGAACTAGATCTTTGTCTTGATCCTTTCTGAACTGTCTCTGGAAAATATCTTGAACTAAGTATCAAAATTAGATCTTTGTCTTGATCGTTTCTGAATTATCTCTGGATAATATCCTCAACTAAGTATCAGAACTAGATCTTTTTCTTGATCCTTTCTGAAATGTCTCTGGAAAATATCCTGAACTAAGTATCAGAACTATATATTTGTCTTTATCGTTTCTGAACTCTCTCTGGAAAATATCCTCAACTAAGTATCAGAACTAGATCTTTGTCTTGATCGTTTTAGAAAATAACCTCAACTAATTATCAGAACTAGATCTTTGTCTTGATCCTTTCTGAACAATCTCTGGAAAATATCCTGAACAAAGTATCAGAACTAGATCTTTGTCTTAATCATTTCTGAACTATCTTTGGAAAATATCCTTAACTAAGTATCAGAACTAGATCTTGTCTTGATCTTTTCTGAACTATCTCTGAAAAATAACCTGAACTATGTATCAGAACTAGATCTTTGTCTTGATCCTTTCTGAATTGTCTCTTGAAAATATCCTGAATTAAGTATCAGAACTAGAGCTTTGTCTTGATCATTTCTGAACTGTCTCTGGAAAACAAATTCAACTAAGTATCAGAACTAGATCTTTGTCTTGATCATTTCTGAACTGTCTCTGGAAAATAAACTTAACTAAGTATCACAACTAGATCTTTGTCTTGCTCGTTTTTGAAATGTCTATGTAAAATATCCTGAACAAATTATCAGAACCAGATCTTTGTCTTGATCATTTCTGAACTGTCTCTGGAAAATATTCTGAACTTATTATAAGAACTATATCTTTGTTTTGATCCTCTCTGAACTATCTCTGGAAAATATCCTGAACTAAGTATCAGAACTAGATCTTTGTTTTGATTGTTTCCGAACTGTATCTTGAAAATAAACTTAACTAAGTATCAGAACTAGATCTTTGTCTTGCTCATTTCTGAACTGTCTCTGGAAAATATTTTGAACTAAGTATCAGAACTAGATCTTTGTCTTGATCGTCTCTGAACCGTCTATGGAAAATATCCTGAACTAATTATCAGAACAAGATCTTTGTCTTGATCGTTTCTAAACTGTGTATGGAAAATATTTTGAACCGAGTATCATAACTAGATCTTTGTCTTGATCCTTTCTGAACTATCTCTGGAAAATATCTTGAACTAAGTATCAGAACTAGAGCTTTGTCTTGATCGTTTCTGAATTATCTCTGGAAAATATCCTCAACAAAATATCAGAATTAGATTTTTGTCTTGATCCTTTTTAAACTCTCTCTGGAAAATATCCTGAACTAAGTATCAGAACTAGATCTTTGTCTTTATCGTTTCTGAACTCTCTATGGAAAATATCCTTAACTAAGTATTAGAACAATATCTTTGTCTTGATCATTTCTGAACTGTCTCTGGAAAATATCCTGAACTAATTATCAGAACTACATCTTTGTCTTGATCGTTTTGGAAAATATCCTCAACTAAGTATAAGAACTAGATCTCTGTCTTGATCCTTTCTGAACTGTCTCTGGAAAATATCCTGAACTAAGTATCAGAACTAGATCTTTGTCTTTATCGTTTCTGAACTCTCTATGGAAAATATCCTCAACTAAGTATCAGAATAATATCTTTGTCTTGATCGTTTCTGAACTGTCTCTGGAAAATATCCTGAACTAATTATCAGAACTAGATCTTTGTCTCGAACCTTTCTAAACTATCTCTGGAAAATATCCTGATCTAATTATAAAAACTAGATCTTTGTCCAGATTTTTTCTGAACTATCTCTGGAAAATATCCTCAACTAAGTATCAGAACTAGATCTTTGTCTTGATCGTTTCTGAACTATCTCTGGAAAATATCCTGAACTAAGTATCAGAACTAGATCTTTGTCTTGATCGTTTCTAAATTATCTCTGGAAAATATCCTCAACTAAGTATCAGAACTAGATCTTTGTCTTGATCCTTTCTGAAATGTCTCTGGAAAATATCCTAAACTAAGTATCTGAACTAGATCATTGTCTTGATCGTTTCTGAACTATCTCTGGAAAATATCCTGAAATAATTATCTGAACTAGATCTTTGTCTTGATCTTTTTCTGAACTGTCTATGGAAAATATTCTGAACTAAGTATCAGAACTAGATCTTTGTCTTGATCGTCTCTGAACCATCTATGGAAAATATTCTGAACTAAGTATCTGAACTAGATCTTTGTCTTGATCGTATCTGAACTGTCTCTGGGAAATATCCTGAACTAAGTATCAGAACTAGATCTTTGTCTTGATCTTTACTGAACTGTCTCTGGAAAATATCCTGAACTAAGTATCAGAACTAGATCTTTGGCTTGATCGTTTCTGAATTATCTCTGGAAAATATCCTCAACTAAGTATCAGAAATAGATCTTTTTCTTGATCGTTTCTAAACTATCTCTAGAAAATATCCTAAACTAAGTATCATAACTATATATATGTCTTGATCGTTTCTTAACTTTCTCTGGAAAATATCCTCAACTAAGTATTAGAACTAGATCTTTGTCTTGCTTGTTTCTGAACTGTCACGGGAAAATGTCCTGAACTAAGTATACGAACTAGATCTTTGTCTTGATCGTCTATGAACCATCTATGGAAAATATCCTGAACTAAGTATCAGAACTAGATCTTTGTCTTGATCGTATCTGAATTGTCTATGGAAAATATTTTGAACAAAGTATCAGAACTAGATCTTTGTCTTGATCCTTTCTGAACTGCCTCTGGAAAATATCCTGAACTAAGTATCAAAACTAGATCTTTGTCTTGATCGTTTCTGAATTATCTATGGAAAATATCCTCAACTAAGTATCTGAACTAGATCTTTTTCTTGATCCTTTTTGAAATGTCTCTAGAAAATATCCTGAACTAAGTATCAGAACTATATATTTGTCTTGATCGTTTCTGAACTCTCTCTGGAAAATAACCTCAACTAAGTATCAGAACTAGATCTTTGTCTTGATCCTTTCTGAACTATCTCTGGAAAATATCTTGAACTAAGTATCAGAACTAGATCTTTGTCTTAATTGTTTGTGAACTATCTCTGGAAAATATCCTTAACTAAGTATCAGAACTAGATCTTTGTCTAGATCGTTTCTGAACTATCTCTGGAAAATAACCTGAACTATGTATCAGAACTAGATCTTTGTCTTGATAGTTTCTGAATTATCTCTGTAAAATATCCTCAACTAAGTATCAGAACTAGATCTTTGTCTTGATCATTTTCTGAACTGTCTCTTGAAAATATCCTGAATTAAGTATCAGAACTAGATCTTCGTCTTGATCGTTTCTGAACTCTCTCAAGAAAATATCCTTAACTAAGTATCAGAACAATATCTTTGTCTTGATCGTTTCTGAACTTTCTCTGGAAAATATCTTGAAATAAGTATCACAAGTAGATCTTTGTCTTGATCATTTATGAACTGTCTCTGGAAAATAAACTTAACTAAGTATCAGAACTAGATCTTTGTCTTGCTCGTTTTTGAACTGTCTCTGGAAAATATCCTGAACAAATTATCAGAACCAGATCTTTGTCTTGATCATTTCTGAATTGTCTTTGGAAAATATTCTGAACTAATTATCAGAACTATATTTTTTACTTAATCCTCTCTGAACTATCTATAGAAAATATCTTGAACTAAGTATCAGAACTAGATCTTTGTCTTGATCGTTTCTGAACTGTCTATGGAAAATATTATGAACTAAGTATCAGAATTAGATCTTTGTCTTGATCGTCTCTCAACTGTCTCTGGAAAATATCATGAACTAAGTATCTGAACTAGATCATTGTCTTGATCGTTTTAGAACTGTCTCTGGAAAATATCCTAAACTGAGTATCAGAACTAGATCTTTGTCTTGAGCGTTTCTGAACTCTCTATGGAAAATATCCTCAACTGAGTATCAGAACAATATCTCTGTCTTGATCGTTTCTGAACTGTCTCTGGAAAATATCCTGAACTAATTATCAGAACTAGATCGTTGTCTTGATCGTTTTGGAAAATATACTCAACTAAGTATCAGACCTAGATCTTTTTCTTGATCCTTTCTGAACTATCTATGGAAAATATCCTGAACTAAGTATCAGAGCTAGATCTTTGTCTTGATCGTTTCTAAACTATCTCTGGAAAATAACCTCAACTAAGTATCAAAACTAGATCTTTGTCTTGATCGTTTCTGAACTGTCTCTGGAAAATATCCTGAACTAAGTATCAGAACTAGATCTTTGTCTCGATCGTTTCTGAATTATCTCTTGAAAATATCCTCAACCAAGTATCAAAACTAGATCTTTGTCTTGATCCTCTTTGAACTGTCTCTGGAAAATATCCTAAACTAAGTATCCGAACTAGATCATTGTCTTGATAGTTTCTGAACTGTCTCTGGAAAATATCCTGAACTAAGTATCTTAACTTAACCTTTGTCTTGATCTTTTTCTGAACTGTCTATGGAAAATATTATGAACTTAGTATAAGAACTAGATCTTTGTCTTGATCGTCTCTTATCTGTCTCTAGAAAATATCCTGAACTAAGTATCTGAACTAGATCATTGTCTTGATCGTTTATGAACTTTCTCTGGAAAATATCCTGAACTAAGTATCAGAGCTAGATCTTCGTCTCGATCTTTTCTGAAATGTCTCTGGAAAATATCGTGAACTAAGTATCAGAACTAGATCTTTGTCTTGATCCTTTCTGAACTGTCTCTGGAAAATATAATGAACTAAGTATCAGAACTAGATCTTTGTCTTGATCATTTCTAAACTATCTCTGGAAAATATCCTGAACTAAATATCATAACTAGATCTTTGTCTTGATCATTTCTGAACTGTCTCTGGAAATTAAACTTAACTAAGTATTAGAACTAGATCTTTGTCTTTCTTTTTTCTGAATTGTCTCTGGAAAATATTATGAACTAAGTATCAAAACTAGATATTTGTCTTGATCGTCTCTGAACCGTCTATGGAAAATATCCTGAACTAAGTATTAGGACTAGATCTTTGTCTAGATCGTTTCTGAACTGTCTATGGAAAATATTTTGAACTTAGTATCATAACTAGATCTTTGTCTTGATCCTTTCTGAACTGTCTCTAGAAAATATTTTGAACTAAGTATCAGAACTAGAGCATTGTCTTGATCGTTTCTGAATTATCTCTGGAAAATATCCTCAACTAAGTATCAGAACTAGATCTTTTTCTTGATCGTTTCTAAACTATCTCTAGAAAATATCTTGAACTTAGTATCAGAACTAGATCTTTGTCTTGATCGTTTATGAACTCTCTATGGAAAATATCCTCAACTAAGTATCAGGAACAATATCTTTGTCTTGATCGTTTCTGAACTATCTATGGTAAATATCCTGAATTAATTATCAGAACTACCTCTTTGTCTTGATTTTTTTGGAATATATCCTCAACTAAGTATAAGAACTAGATCTTTGTCTTGATCCTTTCTAAACTATCGCTGGAAAATATCCTGAACTAAGTATTAGAACTAGAAATTTGTCTTGATTTTTTCTGAACTATCTCTGGAAAATATCCTCAACTAAGTATCAGAACTAGATCTTTGTCTTAATCGTTTCTGAACTGTCTTTGGAAAATATCCTGAACTAAGTATCAGAACTAGATCTTTGTCTTGATTTTTCTGAATTATCTCTGGAAAATATCCTCAACTAAGTATCAGAACTACATATTTGTCTTAATCCTTTCTGAACTGTCTCTGGAAATATCCTGAACTAAGTATCAGTACTAGATCTTTGTCTTGATCCTTTCTGAACTGTCTCTGGAAAATATCCTGAACTAAGTATCTGAACTAGATCTTTGTCTTGATCGTTTATAAATTGTCTCTGGAAAATATGTTGAAGTAAGTATCATAACTAGATCTTTGTGTTGATCTTTTCTGAACTGTCTAGGGAAAATGAACTTAACTATGTATAAGAACTATATCTTTGTATTGCTCGTTTCTGAACTGTATTTGGAAAATATCCTGAACAAATTATCAGAACAAGATCTTTGTCTTGATCATTTCTGAACTGTCTCTGGAAAATATTCTGAACTAATTATCAGAACTATATCTTTGTCTTTATCCTCTCTAAAATATCTCTGGAAAACATCCTGAACTAAGTATCAGTACAAGATCTCAGTCTTGATCGTTTCTGAACTGTCTCTGGAAAATATCATGAACTAAGTATCCGAACTAGATCATTGTCTTGATCGTTTCTGAACTGTGTCTGGAAAATATCCTGAACTGAGTATCAGAACAAGATCTTTGTCTTGATCGTTTCTGAACTCTCTTTGGAAAATATCCTTAACTAAGTATCAAAACAATATCTCTGTCTTGATCATTTCTGAACTGTCTCTGGAAAATATCCTAAACTAATTATCAGAACTATATCATTGTCTTGATCGTTTTGGAAAATGTTATCAACTAAGTATCAGAACTAGATCTTTGTCTTGATCCTTTCTGAACTAGCTATGGAAAATATCCTGAATTAAGTATCAGAACTAGATCTTTGTCTTGATCGTTTCTGAACTATCTCTGGAAAATATCCTCAACTAAGTATCAGAAATAGATCTTTGTCTTGATCGTCTCTGAACTGTCTCTGGAAAATATCCTGAACTTAGTATTAGAACTAGATCTTTGTCTTGATCGTTTCTGAATTGTCTTTGGAAAATATTCTAAACTAAGTATCAGAACTAGATCTTTGTCTTGATCGTTTGTAAATTGTCTCTTTGGAAAATATCTTGAACTAAGTATCATAACTAGATCTTTGTCTTGATCTTTTCTAAACTGTCTTTGGAAAATAAACTTAACTAAGTATAAGAACGATATCTTTGTATTGCTCGTTTCTGAACTATCTCTGGAAAATATCCTGAAATAAGTATCAAAACTAGATCTTTGTCTTGATCGTCTCTGAATTGTCTCTGGAAAATATCCTGAACTACGTATCAGAACTAGATCTTTGTCTTGATCATCTCTGAACCGTCTATGGAAAATATCTTGTAATAAGTATCATAACTAGATCTTTGTCTTGATCGTTTCTGAACTGTCTATGGAAAATATTTTGAACTAAGTATCAGAACTAGATCTTTGTCTTGATCCTTTTTGAATTGTCTTTGGAAAATATCCTGAACTAAGTATCAGAACTAGATCTTTGTCTTTATCGTTTCTGTATTCTCTCTGGAAAATATCATCAACTAAGTATCAGAACTAGATCTGTATCTTGATCCTTTCTGAAATGTCTCTGGAAAATATCCTGAACTAAGTGTCAGAACTAGATATTTGTCTTGACCTTTTCTGAACTATCTCTGGAAAATATACTGAACTAAGTATCCGAACTAAATCATTGTCTTGATCGTTTCTCTACTGTCTTTGGAAAATATCCTGAACTAAGTATCAGAACTAGATCTTTGTCTGGATTGTTTCTGAACTGTCTATTGAAAATATCCTGAACTAAGTATAAGTACTAGATCTTTGTCTTGATCCTTTCTGAACTGTCTTTGGAAAATATCCTGAACTAAGTATCAGAACTAGATCTTTGTCTTGATCGTTTATAAACTGTCTCTGGAAAATATCTTTAACTAAGTTTCATAACTAGATCTTTGTCTTGATCTTTTTTGAACTGTCTCTGGAAAATAAACTTAACTAAGTATAAGAACTATATCTTTGTATTGCTCGTTTCTGAACTGTCTCTGAAAAATATCCTGAAATAAGTATCAAAACTAGATCTTTGTCTTTATCGTCTCTGAATTGTCTCTGGAAAATATAGTGAACTAAGTATCAGAACTAGATATTTGTCTTGATCGTCTCTGAACCGTCTATGGAAAATATCCTGAAATAAGTATCATAACTAGATCTTTGTCTTGATCGTTTCTGAAATGTATATGGAAAATATTTTGAACTAAGTATCAGAACTAGATCTTTGTCTTGATCCTTTTTGAACTGTCTCTGGAAAATATCCGGAACTAAGTATCAGAACTAGATCTTTGTCTTGATCGTTTCTGAATTCTCTCTGGATAATATCCTCAACTAAGTATCAGAACTAGATCTGTATCCTGATCCTTTCTGAAATGTCTCTGGAAAATATCATGAACTAAGTGTCAGAACTAGATCTTTGTCTTGATCAATTCTGAATTGTCTCTGGAAAATATCCTCAACTAAGTATCAAAACTAGATCTTTGTCTTGACCTTTTCTGACCTATCTCTGGAAAATATCGTGAACTAAGTATCATAACTAGATCTTTGTCTTGATCGTTTCTGAACTATCTCTGGAAAATATCCTCAACTAAGTATAAGAACTAGATCTTTGTCTTGATTGTTTCTGAATTATCTCTAAAAAATATCCTGAACTAATTATCAGAACCAGATCTTTGTCTTGATCGTCTCTGAACTGTCTCTGGAAAATATCCTGAACTAAGCATCATAACTATATCTTTGTCTTGATCCTTTCTGAATTGTCTTTGGAAAATATCCTGAACTAAGTATCCGAACTAGATCATTGTCTTGATCGTTTCTGAATTGTCTTTGGAAAATATCTTGAACTAAGTATCTGAACTAAATCTTTGTATTGCTCTTTTTCTGAACTTTCTCTGGAAAATATCCTGAACTAAGTATCAGAAATAGATCTTTGTCTTGATTGTTTCTGAACTATCTCTGGAAAATATCCAGAAATAAGTATCACAACTAGATCTTTGTCTTGATCGTTTCTAAACTGTCTCTGGAAAATATCCTAAACTATGTATTATAACTAGATCTTTGTCTTGAATATTTCTGAACTGTCTCTGGAAAATAAACGTAACTAAGTTTCAGAACTAGATCTTTGTCTTGCTCGTTTCTGAACTATCTCTGGAAAATATCCTGAACTAATTATCAGAACCAGATCTTTGTCTGATCATCTCTAAAATGTCTCTGGTAAATATTATGAACTATGTATCAGAACTATATCTTTGTCTTGATCGTCTCTGAACTGTCTCTGGAAAATATCCTGAACTAAGTATCAGAACTAGATCTTTGTCATGATCGTTTCTGAAATATCTATAGAAAATATTATCAAGTAAGTATCACAACTAGATCTTTGTCTTGATCGTCTCTCAACTGTCTCTGGAAAATATCCTGAACTAAGTATCCGAACTAGATCATTGTCTTGATCGTTTCTGAACTGTCTCTGGAAAATATCCTGAACTAATTCTCAGAACTAGATCTTTGTCTTGATCCTTTCTGATCTGTCTCTGGAAAATATCCTGAACTAAGTATCAGAACTAGATCTTTGTCTTTATCGTTTCTGAATTCTCTCTGGAAAATATCATCAACTAAGTATCAGAACTAGATCTTTGTCTTGATCTTTTCTGAACTGTCTCTGGAAAATAAACTTAACTAAGTATAAAAACTATATCTTTGTCTTGCTGGTTTTTGAACTGTCTCTGGAAAATATCCTAAATTAAGTGTCAAAACTAGATCTTTGTCTTGATCGTCTCTGAATTATCTCTGGAAAATATCTTGAACTAAGTATCAGAACTAGATCTTTGTCTTGATCGTTTCTGAACTGTCTATAGAAAATATCATGATTGATTGTGAGCCATTGGATAGTGATTAGTTTAAGTGATGGACGACCCAGATAATTCGTTAGCTTTAATCTTAATTAATTAAAATAAAACATAATTAATTAACTCAGATTGATTGTGAGCCTTTGGATTGCGCGTGTATTAGGAGTTTAAACCTGGACCATTGGATCTGCATACCTTCAGTCAAGGTGACTTGCATCCTCAGCCTTTGATCTTTTTTCCACGCAATTTGAACCCTCCATTCCAATTACTTTTCATTTTATTTTTATTTATTTCATTTTGTTTTCTTTTATTTATTAAAAATAGCAAAGCATTTTCAAAAATTCTGATTATTTACACTTTCATTCTAATTAATTTATAAAACCCAAAAACATTTTTATTTTCATTGTTTGCATTAAAAATTTAATTTTAAATCATTTAATTGTATTATTTAATTAATTAATTCATTTTAATTAATTAAAAAATACTTTTAGGTATTTAAAAATCACCAAAAAAATCAGAGAACCTCTTTGAACATTAAGATCAATTTACAAACTCATTTCACAAATTTATTTTAGGGTTAGATCATGTTTTGACAATTAAACTTAAATTAGGGTTTTGAAAATCCCCTTTTTTATAACCCTAATTCAAAAATTCATTTCTGCCTAACCAAAATGAGTTTGTACTTGGTTCTTTTTGCAATCTTTTACATGTTGCATCTAGTATCTAGGACATTTAAATTATATTTTTGCATTGCATTTTCAATTTGTTTTGACTTTTTCTATGCAAATTATCCAAAACCCTAGCCAAACTTAGGAAAACCATAACTTGACTTTGGTTTAGCTTTAGACCTCCATCTTTAGAGGGTGTTCCCAGGTATGTTTAGGGGTTGTTTGGATGCAATTTCAATATTTTGTCATGTGATTTGCTTCTGATTTTGATCATGGGCTTTGTGTATGTACATACTAACTTTTCAGGTGCAAATGGTAAGCTAATTAGGATGTGGATGTGCATTCACATTCAATCTCTTCTCACCCTCTTATTTATTTGTGTTTGAAGTGAATTTGATTCACTTGTGTTTGTTTCTCTCCCACTCCTAGGTTATTTAACTTCTTCAGGAAGTAAGTAACCTATCTTTCTCTCTCTTCCCCTTTCATCTGCTTCTTCCTTGGTGGCCATCTGAAGATTTCTCTTTAAGTCTCACAAACCATAGGAAGATCTAAGAATGATAACTTTAGGGTTGTAAATAGTATCCCCTAGTTTTTTACCTTTTGAGTCTCCTTGAGTCTCTTCTTTTCATCTCAATAACAAAGGCTAAACAGTTAAAGTTTTAGGGCTCTATATTAGGGTTATGCTTGTATCCTTATCTTAGGATGGAATGTATAATTGTAATACTTAGTGTTAAACCTTTAAGTTGTTTTCACCTTCTAATCAAAACACCTAATAATTATCAAGACTTAAGCTTGTAACTTGGGCCTTATATTAGGGTTACATCTCTACCTCTGGGTCAGAGGGACTAACCCTAGTGTTTAATGGACAAGTCCCCCTCAGGTTTAGTCTTACAAACATAAAAATCACTTCTTAATCTAATCTCTAATCAAAATCCACTTTAATAAGGGTTTGTTATATAATGATTTTAATCCCTGACCATGGATTAAGTTGAGGTATCTTCCTCAACTTAAATGTTCTCATATATTATCCTTCTATTAGGATGGTGTAATGAGTTCACTAATCTGTGATTAGAGATTAAACTCATTACTTAACACTAAACAAAAATCCAAAAACATCTAAATAATCACAAGTAGGTTAATGATCTTAATCCTGTATCATTAGGGAAATTATGTTGGGATATTCATCTCACACTTAAGTAGACTCATTATCCCTAGTCAGGGGTGATATAATGAGTTTACAACCCTTGATTAAGGCTTTAGCTCAATATCATATGCAAAACACCAAAAACAATAAAAAATTGAAAACATAAAAACAAACAATAAACGTCTCCTCCGGGATCCTTTTCTCATCATACTCACTCTGAAAACGAGAACTCGCTTCTTCCGTCTAATGCAAGACAGTTAGCACTCGAGTCAGACGAGTCATACACTTGAGCATAGACAAGCAAGCAGTTCACACCAAAACATGCAAGTCTCTTTGAGTCGAACTACGGTGTTCTGACTTCCTCATTACACAAGAGGATACATAGGCATAACTTAATGGTTATCGAACAAAAGTCCCCAGGTCTCCCCCCTCTTCTCTTTCTAGCTTTCCTTTCTTAAACCCCAGTTTGAACTCCTGTTCTTTTTGCACTGTTACTTTGTACATCCATTCTTTTTTATCCACTGTTAGCACATACACTTCCCCCCATTTAAAACACAATTAGGTAAGTGTGGATCCCGTCGAGTACCACAGACGATCTGGGTGCTAATACCTTCCCAAGTCGTAACCAACCCCCTTATCCAATCTCTTTGGTTTACAACCGTCTTATCCATATCTTTCTAGGTTTATGCAGTATTACCTTTCCTTTAAGATAAAAATGCCTAGCTGGTGACTCTACCTCAACCTCCACCATCCGACCGTTCTCGCCGATAGTTCGCGTTTGCACCGGGACGAAAGTCCGGGGAGCGACAAAAATATCCTAAACTAAGTATCAGAACTAGATCTTTGTCTTGATCTTGTCTGAACTGTCTATGGAATATATTATGAACTAAGTATCAGAACTAGATATTTGTCTTGATCATCTCTGAACTGTCTCTGGAAAATATCCAGAAATAAGTATCTGAACAAGATCATTGTCTTGATCGTTTCTGAACTATCTCTGGGAAATATCCTGAACTAATTATCAGAACTAGATCTTTGTCTTAATCATTTCTGAACTGTCTATAGAAAATATTTTGAACTAAGTATCAGAACTAGATCTTTGTCTTGATCGTCTCTGAACTGTCTCTGTAAAATATAATGAACCAAGTATCAGGACTAGATCTTTGCCTTGATCATTTCTGAATTGTCTCTGGAAAATATCCTTAACTAAGTATCAGAAATAGATCTTTGTCTTGATCGTCTCTGAACTGTCTCTAGAAAATATCCTGAACTAAGTATCATAACTATATCTTAGTCTTGATCGTTTCTGAACTGTCTCTGGAAAATATGTTTAACTAAGTATCAGAACAAAAATATTTGTCTTGATTTTTTCTGAAATGTCTCTGGAAATTATCCTGAACTAAATATCAAAACTAGATCTTCGTCTTGATCCTTTCTGAACTTTCTCTGGAAAATATCTTGAACTAAGTATCAAAACTAGATCTTTGTCTTGATCCTTTTTGAACTGTCTCTGGAAAATATCCTGAACTAAGTGTTAGAACTAGATCTCTGTCTTGATCGTTTCTGAGCTGTCTCTGGAAAATATCCTCAACTAAGTATCAGAACTAGATCTTTGTATTGACCTTTTCTAAATTGTCTCTGGAAAATATCCTGAACTAAATATCATAACAAGATCATTGTCTTGATCCTTTCTGAACTGTCTCTGAAAAATATCTTAAACTAAGTATTAGAACTAGATCTTTGTCTTGATCGTTTCTAAACTGTCTATGGAAAATATCATGAACTAAGTATAAAAACTAGATCTTTGTCTTGATCGTTTCTGAACTGTCTATGGAAAATATTATGAACTAAGTATCAAAACTAGATCTTTGTCTTGATCGTCTTTGAACTGCACTAGAAAAAATCCTGAACTAATTATAATAACTATATGTTGAACTAAGTATATATAAACTATATCTTTGTCTTGATCGTTTCTGATCTGTCTATGGAAAACATTATGACCTAAGTATCATAAATAGATATTTGTCTTGATCGTCTCTGAACTGTCTCTGGAAAATATCCTGAATTAAGTATCAGAACTAAATCTTTGTCTTGATCGTCTCTGAACTGTCTCTGGAAAATATCCTAAATTAAGTATCAGAACTAGATATTTGTCTTGATATTTTCTGAACTGTCTCTAGAAAACATCGTGAACAAAATATCATAACTAGATCTTTGTCTTGACCCTATCTGAAATTTCTCTGGAAAATATCCTGAACTAATTATCAGAACTAGATCTTTGTCTTGATCGTTTCTGAACTGTCTCTGGAAAATATTCCGAACTAAGTAGCAGAACTAGATCTTTGTCTTGATCGTCTCTAAATTGTCTCTGGAAAATAATTTGAACTATGTATCAGAATTAGATCTTTGTCTTGATCGTTTCTGAACTTTCTCTGGAAAATATTCTGAACTAAGTATACGAACTAGATCTTTATCTTGATCGTTTCTGAACTGTCTAAGGAAAATATTCCGAAATAAGTATCAGAACTAGATCTTTGTCTTGATCGTCTCTGAACTGTCTCTGGAAAATATTTTAAACTAAGTATCCGAACTAGATCATTGTCTTGAACGTTTCTTAATTGTCCCTGGAAAATATCCTGAACTAAGTATTAGAACTAGATCTTTGTCTTGATCTTTTCTGAACTGTCTTTGGAAAATATCCTGAACTAAGTATCAGAACTAGATCTTTGTCTTGATCTTTTATGAACCGTCTCTAGAAAATATGCTGAACTAAATATCAGAAGTAGATCTTTATCTTGACCATATATGAACTTTCTCTGGAAAATATCATGAACTAATTATCAGAACTATATCTTTGTCTTGATCGTTTATGAATTGTCTCTGGAAAATATTTTGAACTAAGTATAAGAACTAGATCTTTGTCTTCATCATCTCTGAACTGTCTCTGGAAGATATCCTGAAATAAGTATCAGAACTAGATCTTTGTCTTGATCGTTTCTGAACTGTCAATGGAAAATATCCTAAACAAAGTATTATATCTAGATCTTTGTCTTGATCGTTTCTGAACTGTCTATGGAAAATATTCTGAACTTAGTATCAGAACTAGATCTTTATCTTGATCATCTCTTAACTGTCTCTGAAAAATAACTTGAATTAAGTATCCGAACTATATTATTGTCTTGATCGTTTCTAAATTGTCTCTGGAAAATATCCTGAACTAAATATCATAACTATATCTTTGTCGGTATCTTTTTTGAACTGTCTCTGGAAAATATCTTGAACTAAGTATCAGAACTAGATCTTTGTCTTGATCTTTTCTGATCTGTCTATGGAAAATATTATGCTCTAAGTATCATAACTAGATCTTTCTCTCTATCGTCTCTGAACTGTCTCTGGAAAATATCCTGAATTAAGTATCAGAACTAAATCTTTGTCTTGATCGTCTCTGAATTGTCTCTGGAAAATATCCTAAATTAAATATCATAACTAGATCTTTGTCTTGACCCTATCTGAAATTACTCTGGAAAATATCCTGAACTAATTATCAGAACTAGATCTTTGTCTTGATCGTTTCTGAACTATCTCTGGAATATATTCCGAACTAAGTGTCAGAATTAGATCTTTTTCTTGATCGTCGCTAAATTGTCTCTGGAAAATAATTTGACCTATTTATCAGAATTGGATCTTTATCTTGATCATTTCTGAACTTTCTCTGGAAAATATCCTGAACTAAGTATCAGAACTAGATCTTTATCTTAATCGTTTCTGAACTGTCTATGGAAAATATTCCGAACTAAGTATCCGAACTAGATCATTGTCTTGATCGTTTCTTAATTGTCCCTGGAAAATATCCTGAACTAAGTATCAGAACTAGATCTTTGTCTTGATCTTTTCTGAACTGTCTTTGGAAAATATCCTGAACTAAGTATCAGAACTAGATCTTTGTCTTGATCTTTTATGAACCGTATCTAGAAAATATCCTGAACTAAATATCAGAAGTAGATCTTTGTCTTGGCCATATCTGAACTTTCTCTGGAAAATATCATGAACTAATTATCAGAACTAGATCTTTGTCTTGATCGTTTATGAATTGTCTCTGGAAAATATTTTGAACTAAGTATAAGAACTAGATCTTTGTCTTCATCATCTCTGAACTGTCTCTAGAAAATATCCTGAAATAAGTATCAGAACTAGATCTTTGTCTTGATCGTTTCTGAACTGTCAATGGAAAATATCCTAAACTAAGTATTATATCTAGATCTTTGTCTTGATCGTTTCTGAACTGTCTATGGAAAATATTCTGAACTTAGTATCAGAACTAGATCTTTATCTTGATCATCTCTTAACTGTCTCTGAAAAATAACTTGAATTAAGTATCCGAACTAGATCATTGTCTTGATCGTTTCTAAATTGTCTCTGGAAAATATCCTGAACTAAGTATCATAACTATATCTTTGTCGGTATCTTTTTTGAACTGTCTCTGGAAAATATCTTGAACTAAGTATCAGAACTAGATCTTTGTCTTGATCTTTTCTGATCTGTCTATGGAAAATATTATGCTCTAAGTATCATAACTAGATCTTTCTCTCTATCGTCTCTGAACTGTCTCTGGAAAATATCCTGAATTAAGTATCAGAACTAAATCTTTGTCTTGATCGTCTCTGAATTGTCTCTGGAAAATATCCTGAATTAAATATCATAACTAGATCTTTGTCTTGACCCTATCTGAAATTACTCTGGAAAATATCCTGAACTAATTATCAGAACTAGATCTTTGTCTTGATCGTTTCTGAACTATCTCTGGAATATATTCCGAACTAAGTATCCGAACTAGATCATTGTCTTGATCGTTTCTTAATTATCCCTGGAAAATATCCTGAACTAAGTATCAGAACTAGATCTTTGTCTTGATCTTTTCGGAACTGTCTTTGGATAATATCCTGAACTAAGTATCAGAACTAGATCTTTGTCTTGATCTTTTATGAACCGTCTCTAGAAAATATCCTGAACTAAATATCAGAAGTAGATCTTTGTCTTGGCCATATCTGAACTTTCTCTGGAAAATATCATGAACTAATTATCAGAACTAGATCTTTGTCTTGATCGTTTATGAATTGTCTCTGGAAAATATTTTGAACTAAGTATAAGAACTAGATCTTCGTCTTCATCATCTCTGAACTGTCTTTGGAAAATATCCTGAACTAAGGATCAGAACTAGATCATTGTCTTGATCGTTTCTGAGCTGTCTATGGAAAATATCCTGAACTAAGTATTAGATCTAGATCTTTGTCTTGATCGTTTCTGAACTGTCTATGGAAAATATTCTGAACTAAGTATCAGAACTAGATATTTGTCTTGATATTTTCTGAACTGTCTCTAGAAAACATCGTGAACTAAATATCATAACTAGATATTTGTCTTGACCCTATCTGAAATTTCTCTGGAAAATATCCTGAACTAATTATCAGAACTAGATATTTGTCTTGATCGTTTCGGAACTGTCTCTGGAATATATTCCGAACTAAGTTTCAGAACTAGATCTTTGTCTTGATCGTCTCTAAATTGTCTCTTGAAAATAATTTGACCTATGTATCAGAATTATATTTTTGTCTTGATCGTTTATGAACTTTCTCTGGAAAATATCCTGAACTAAGTATCATAACTAGATCTTTATCTTGATCGTTTCTGAATTGTCTATAGAAAATATTCCGAACTAGGTATCTGAACTAGATCATTGTCTTGATCGTTTCTAAATTGTCTCTGGAAAATATCCTGAACTAAGTATCAGAACTATATCTTTGTCTTGATCTTTTTTGAACTGTCTCTGGAAAATATCTTGAACTAAGTATCAGAACTAGATATTTGTCTTGATCTTTTCTGAAATGTCTCTAGAAAATATCATGAACTAAATATCAGAATAAGATCTTTGTCTTGACCCTATCTGAACTTTCTCTGGAAAATATCCTGAACTAATTATCAGAAATAGATCTTTGTCTTGATCATTTCTGAATTGTCTCTAGAAAATATTTTGAACTAATTATCAGAAATAGATCTTTGTCTTGGTCGTCTCTGAATTGTCTCTGGAAAATATCCTGAACTAAATATCAAAACTAGATCTTTGTCTTGATCCTTTCTGAACTGTCTCTGGAAAATATCCTGAACTAAGTGTCAGCACTAGATCTTTGTCTTGATCCATTCTGAAGTGTCTAAGGAAAATATCATGAACTAAGTGTCAGCACTAGATCTTTGTCTTGATCGGCTCTGGAAAATATCTTGAATTAAGTATCAGAACTAGATCTTTGTCTTGACCTTTTCGGAACTGTCTCTGGAATATATCCTGTACTAAATATCTGAAATAGATCTTTGTCTTGTCCTTTTCTGAAATGTCTCTAGAAAATATCATGAACTAAATATCAGAACTAGATCTTTGTCTTGATCTTTTCTGAACTGTCTCTAGAAAATATCATGAACTAAATATCAGAACTAGATCTTTGACTTGTCCCTATCTTAACATTCTCTTGAAAATAACTTGAACTAATTAGCAGAACTAGATCTTTGTCTTGATCATTTCTGAACTGTCTCTAGAAAATATTTTGAACTAAGTATCATAAATATATCTTTATCTTGATCGTCTCTAAACTGTCTCTAGAAAATATCTTGAACTAAGTATTAGAACTAGATATTTGTCTTGATCATTTCTGAACTGTCTCTGGAAAATATCTTGAACTAATTATCAGAACTAGATCTTTGTCTTGATCTTTTCTGAACTATCTATCGAATATATTATGAACTAAGTATCAGAATTAGATCTTTGTCTTTATCATCACTGAACTGTCTCTGGAAAATATCCTGAACTAAGTATCCGAACTAGATCATTGTCTTGATCGTTTTTGGAAAATATCATGAATTAACTATCAGAACTAGATCTTTATCTTGATCGTTTCTGAACTCTCTTTGGAATATATTTTGAACTAAGTATCAAAACTAGATCTTTGTCTTGATCATCTCTGAAATGTCTCTGGAAAATATCCTGAACTAAGTATCAGAACTAGATATTTGTCTTGATCCTTTCAGAACAATCTCTGGAAAATATTATGAACTAAGTGTCAGAACTAGATCTTTGTCTTGATCATTTCTGAACTGTCTCTGGAAAATATCCTCAACTAAGTATTAGAAATAGATCTTTGTCTTGACCCTATCTGAACTGTCTCTGGAAAATATCATGAACTAAATATCAGAACTAGATCTTTGTCTTGACCTTTTTTGAACTGTCTCTAGAAAATATCATGAACTAAATATCAGAACTAGATCTTTATCTTGACCCTATCTGAACTTTCTCTGGAAAATATCCTGAACTAAGTATCAGAAATTGATCTTTATCTTGGTCGTCTCTGAACTGTCTCTGGAAAATATCTTGAACTAAGTATTAGAACTAGATCTTTGTCTTGATCGTTTCTGAACTGTCTCTGGAAAATATCCTGAACTAATTATCACAACTTGATCTTTGTCTTGATCATCTCTGAATTGTCTCTGGAAAATATCCCGAACGAAGTATCTGAACTATATCATTATCTTGATTGTTTCTGAACTGTATCTGGAAAATATCCTGAACTAAGTATCAGAACTAGATCTTTGTCTTGATCGTTTCTGAACTCTCTATGGAAAATATTTTGAACTAAGTATCAGAAATAGATTTTTGTCTTGATCGTCTCTGAATTGTCTCTGGAATATATCTTGAACTAAGTATTATAACTAGATCTTTGTCTTGATCGTTTCTGAATTGTTTCTGTAAAATATCCTAAACTAAGTATCTGAACTAGATCTTTGTCTTGTTCTTTTCTGAACTCTCTATGGAAAATATCCTGAACTAACTATCATAACTAGATCCTTGTCTTGATCGTTTCTGAACTGTCTATGGAAAATATCCTGAACTAAGTATTAGATCTAGATCTTTGTCTTGATCGTTTCTGAATTGTCTATGGAAAATATTCTGAACTTAGTATCAGAACTAGATCTTTGTCTTGATCGTCTCTTAACTGTCTCTTAAAAATATCTTGAATTAAGTATCCGAATTAGATCATTGTCTTGATCGTTTCTAAATTGTCTCTGGAAAATATCCTGAACTAAGTATGAGAACTATATCTTTGTCTTGATCTTTTTTGAACTGTCTCTGGAAAATATCTTGAACTAAGTATCAGAACTAGATCTTTGTCTTGATCTTTTCTGATCTGTCTATGTAAAATATTATGATCTAAGTATCATAACTAGATCTTTGTCTTGATCGTCTCTGATCTGTATCTGGAAAATATCCTGAACTAAGTATCAGAACTAGATCTTTGTCTTGATCGTTTCTGAACTCTCTATGGAAAATATTTTGAACTAAGTATCAGAACTAGATCTTTGTCTTGATCGTCTCTGAATTGTCTCTGGAATATATCCTGAACTAAGTATTATAACTAGATCTTTGTCTTGATCGTTTCTGAATTGTTTCTGTAAAATATCCTAAACTAAGTATCTGAACTAGATCTTTGTCTTGTTCTTTTCTGAACTCTCTATGGAAAATATCCTGAACTAACTATCATAACTAGATCCTTGTCTTGATCGTTTCTGAACTGTCTATGGAAAATATCCTGAACTAAGTATTAGATCTAGATCTTTGTCTTGATCGTTTCTGAATTGTCTATGGAAAATATTCTGAACTTAGTATCAGAACTAGATCTTTGTCTTGATCGTCTCTTAACTGTCTCTTAAAAATATCTTGAATTGAGTATCCGAACTAGATCATTGTCTTGATCGTTTCTAAATTGTCTCTGGAAAATATCCTGAACTAAGTATGAGAACTATATCTTTGTCTTGATCTTTTTTGAACTGTCTCTGGAAAATATCTTGAACTAAGTATCAGAACTAGATCTTTGTCTTGATCTTTTCTGATCTGTCTATGTAAAATATTATGATCTAAGTATCATAACTAGATCTTTGTCTTGATCGTCTCTGATCTGTATCTGGAAAATATCCTGAACTAAGTATCAGAACTAGATCTTTGTCTTGATCGTTTCTGAACTCTCTATGGAAAATATTTTGAACTAAGTATCAGAACTAGATCTTTGTCTTGATCGTCTCTGAATTGTCTCTGGAATATATCCTGAACTAAGTATTATAACTAGATCTTTGTCTTGATCGTTTCTGAATTGTTTCTGTAAAATATCCTAAACTAAGTATCTGAACTAGATCTTTGTCTTGTTCTTTTCTGAACTCTCTATGGAAAATATCCTGAACTAACTATCATAACTAGATCCTTGTCTTGATCGTTTCTGAACTGTCTATGGAAAATATCCTGAACTAAGTATTAGATCTAGATCTTTGTCTTGATCGTTTCTGAATTGTCTATGGAAAATATTCTGAACTTAGTATCAGAACTAGATCTTTGTCTTGATCGTCTCTTAACTGTCTCTTAAAAATATCTTGAATTGAGTATCCGAAATAGATCATTGTCTTGATCGTTTCTAAATTGTCTCTGGAAAATATCCTGAACTAAGTATGAGAACTATATCTTTGTCTTGATCTTTTTTGAACTGTCTCTGGAAAATATCTTGAACTAAGTATCAGAACTAGATCTTTGTCTTGATCTTTTCTGATCTGTCTATGTAAAATATTATGATCTAAGTATCATAACTAGATCTTTGTCTTGATCGTCTCTGAACTGTCTCTGGAAAATATCCTGAATTAAGTATCAGAACTAAATCTTTGTCTTGATCGTCTCTGGACTGTCTCTGGAAAATATCCTAAACAAAGTATCAGAACTAGATATTTGTCTTGATATTTTCTGAAATGTCTCTAGAAAACATCGTGAACTAAATATCATAACTAGATCTTTGTCTTGACCCTATCTGAAATTTTTCTAGAAAATATATTGAACTAATTATCAGAACTAGATCTTTGTCTTGATCGTTTATGAACTGTCTCTGGAAAATATTCCGAACAAAGTATCAGAACTAGATCTTTGTCTTGATCGTCTCTAAATTGTCTCTGGAAAATAATTTGACCTATGTATCAGAATTAGATCTTTGTCTTGATCGTTTCTGAACTTTCTCTGGAAAATGTCATGAACTAAGTATCAGAACTAGATATTTATCTTGATTGTTTCTGAATTGTCTATGGAAAATATTCTGAACTAAGTATCAGAACTAGATCTTTGTCTTGATCGTCTCTGAACTGTCTCTGGAAAATATTTTAAACTAAGTATCCGATCTAGATCATTGTCTTGATCGTTTCTTAATTGCCCAGGAAAATATCCTGAACTAAGTATCAGAACTAGATCTTTGTCTTGATCTTTTATGAACCGTCTCTAGAAAATATCCTGAACTAAATATCAGAAGTAGATCTTTGTCTTGACCATATATGAACTTTCTCTGGAAAATATCAAGAACTAATTATCAAAACTAGATCTTTGTCTTGATCGTTTATGAATTGTCTCTGGAAAATATTTTGAACTAAGTATAAGAACTAGATCTTTGTCTTCATCATCTCTGTACTGTCTCTGGAAAATATCCTGAACTAAGGATCATAACTAGATCTTTGTCTTGATCGTTTCTGAACTGTCTATGGAAAATATCCTGAAATAAGTATTAGATATAGATCTTTGTCTTGATCGTTTCTGAACTGTCTATGGAAAATATTTTGAACTAAGTATCAGAACTAGATCTTTGTCTTGATCGTCTCTTAACTGTCTCTGGAAAATATCTTGAATTAAGTATCCAAACTAGATCATTGTCGTGATCGTTTATAAATTGTCTCTGGAAAATATCCTGAACTAAGTATCAGAAATATATCTTTGTCTTGATCTTTTTTGAACTGTCTCTGGAAAATATCTTGAACTAAGTATCAGAACTAGATCTTTGTCTTGATCTTTTCTGAAATGTCTCTAGAAAATATCATGAACTAAATATCAGAATTAGATCTTTGTCTTGACCCTATCTGAACTTTCTCTGGAAAGTATCTTGAACTAATTATCAGAAATAGATCTTTGTCTTGATCATTTCTGAATTGTCTCTGGAAAATATTTTAAACTAAGTATCAGAAATAGATCTTTATCTTGGTCGTCTCTGAACTGTCTTTGGAAAATATCTTGAACTAAGTATCAGAACTAGATCTTTGTCTTGATCTTTTCTGAACTATCTAAGGAATATATTATGAATTAAGTATCGGAACTAGATCTTTGTCTTGATCATCTCTGAACTATCTCTGGAAAATATCCTGAACTAAGTATCCGAACTAGATCATTGTCTTGATCGTTTCTGAATTGTCTCTGGAAAATATCCTGAACTAAGTATCAGAACTAGATCTTTATCTTGATCGTCTCTGAACAGTCTCTTGAAAATATCCTGAACTAAGTATCATAACTAGATCTTTGTCTTTATCGTTTCTGAATTGTCTATGGAAAATATCATGAATTAAGTATCAAAACTAGATCTTTGTCATGATATTTTCTGAACTGTCTCTAGAAAATATCATGAACTTAGTATCAGAACTAGATCTTTGTCTTGATCCTTTCTGAACTGTCTCTGGAAAATATCCTGAACTAAGTGTCAGCACTAGATCTTTGTCTTGATCGTCTCTGAACTGTCTTTGGAAAATATCTTGAATTAGGTATCAGAGCTAGATCTTTGTCTTGACCTTTTCTGAATTGTCTCTAGAAAATATCATGAACTAAATATCAGAACTAGATCTTTGTCTTGATCTTTTCAGAACTGTCTCTAGAAAATATCATGAACTAAATATCAGAATTAGATCTTTGTCTTGACCCTATCTGAACTTTCTCTTGAAAATAACCTGAACTAATTATCAGAACTAGATCTTTGTCTTGATCATTTATGAACTGTCTCTAGAAAATATTCTGAACTAAGTATCAGAAATAGATCTTTATCTTGATCGTATCTGAACTGTCTCTAGAAAATATCTTGCACTAAGTATTAGAACTAGATATTTGTCTTGATCATTTCTGAACTGTCTCTAGAAAATATCTTGAACTAATTATCAGAACTAGATCTTTGTCTTGATCTTTTCTGAACTATCTATGGAATATATTATGAACTAAGTATCAGAACTAGATCTTTGTCTTTATCGTCTCTGGAAAATATCCTGAACTAAGTATCATAACTAGATCTTTGTCTTTATCGTTTCTGAATTGTCTCTGGAAAATATCATGAACTAAGTATCATAACTAGATCATTGTCTTGATCTTTTATAAACTGTCTCTGGAAAATATCCGGAAATAAATATCAAAACTAGATCTTTGTCTTGATCCTTTCTGAACTGTCTCTAGAAAATATCCTGAACTAAGTATCAAAACTAGATCTTTGTCTTGATCCTTTTTGAACAATCTCTGGAAAATATTCTGAACTAAGTGTCAGAACTAGATCTCTGTCTTGATCGTTTCTGAACTGTCTCTGGAAAATATCCTCAACTAAGTATCAGAAATAGATCTTTGTCTTGACCTTTTCTGAACTATCTCTGGAAAATATCATGAACTAAATATCAGAACTAGATCTTTATCTTGACCCTATCTGAACTTTCTTTGGAAAATATCCTGAACTAATTACCAGAACTAGATATTTGTCTCTAGAAAATATTTTGAACTAAGTATCAGAAATTGATCTTTATCTTGATCGTCTTTGAACTGTCTCTGGAAAATATCTTGAAATAAGTATTAGAACTAGATCTTTGTCTTGATCGTTTCTGAACTATCTCTGGAAAATATCCTGAACTAATTATCAGAACTAGATATTTGTCTTGATTTTTATCTGAACTTTCTATGGAATATATTATGGACTAAGTATCAGAACTAGATATTTGTCTTGATCATCTCTGAATTGTCTCTGGAAAATATCCCGAACTAAGTATCCGAACTATATCATTGTCTTGATTGTTTCTGAACTGTATCTAGAAAATGTCCTGAACTAAGTATCAGAACTAGATCTTTGTCTTGATCGTTTCTGAACACTCTATGGAAAATATTTTGAACTAAGTATCAGAACTAGATCTTTGTCTTGATCGTGTATGTATTGTCTCTGGAATATATCCTGAACTAAGTATTATAACTAGATCTTTGTCTTGATCGTTTCTAAATCGTCTCTAAGGAAAATATCCTGAACTAAATATACAAACTAGAACTTTGTCTTGATCGTCTCTGAACTGTCTCTGGAAAATATCCCGAACTAAGTGTCAGAACTAGATCTTTGTCTCGATCGTTTCTGAACTGTCTCTGGATAATATCCTCAACTAAGTATCAGAACTAGATCTTTGTCTTGACCTTTTCTGAACTGTCTCTGGAAAATATCATGAACTAAATATAGGAGCTAGATCTTTGTCTTGACCTTTTCTGAACTGTCTATAGAAAATATTGTGAACTAAATATCAGAACTAGATTATTATCTTGACCCTATCTGAACTTTCTCTGGAAAATATCCTGAACTAATTATCAGAACTAGATCTTTATCTTGATCGTTTCTGAATTGTCTCTGGAAAATATTTTGAACTATGTATCAGAAATAAATCTTTATCTTGACCGTCTATGAATTGTCTCTGGAAAATATCCTGAACTAAGTATCAGAACTAGATCTTTGTCTTGATCATTTCTGGACTGTCTATGGAATATATTATGGACTAAGTATCAGAACAAGATCTTTGTTTTGATTATCTCTGATCTGTCTCTTGAAAATATCCCGAATTAAGTATCTGAACTAGATCATTGTCTTGATCGTTTCTGAACTGTCTCTGGAAAATATCTTCAACTAAGTATCCAAATTAAATATTTTTCTTGATCATTTCTAAACTCTCAATAGAAAATATTTTAAACTAAGTATCAAAACTAGATCATTGTCTTGATCGTCTCTGAACTGTCTCTGGAATATATCCTTAACTAAGTATCATAACTAGATATTTTTCTCGATCGTTTCTAAATTGTCTCTGGAAAATATCCTGTACTAAGTATCTGAACTAGATCTTTGTCTTGATCTTTTATGATTTGTCTAAGGAAAATATCACGAACTAAATATCAAAACTAGATCTTTGTCTTGATCCTTTCAGAACTGTCTCTGGAAAATATTCTGAAATAAGTATCAGAACTAGATCTTTGTCTTGATCCTTTCTGCACTGTCTCTGGAAAATATCATGAATTAAGTGTCAGAACTAGATCTTTGTCTTGATCGTTTCGGAATTGTCTCTTGAAAATATCCTCAACTAAGTATCAGAACTAGATCTTTATCTTGACCTTTTCTGTACTGTCTCTGGAAAATATTCTGAACTAAATATCAGAACTAGATCTTTCACTTGACCTTTTCTGAATTGTCTCTGGAAAATATCATTAACTAAATATCAGAACAAGATCTTTATCTTAACCCTATCTGAGCTTTCTCTGGAAAATATCCTGAACAAATTATCAGAACTAGATCTTTGTCTTGATCTTTTCTGAACTATCTATGGAATATATTATGAACTAAGTATCAGAACTAGATCTTTGTCTTGATTGTCTCCGGAAAATATCCTGAACTAAGTATCCGAACTAGATCATTGTCTTGATCGTTTCTGAAATGTCTCTGGAAAATATCATGAACTAACTATCAGAACTAGATCTTTGTCTTGATCGTTTCTGAACTCTCTATGGAAACTATTTTGAACTAAGTATCAGTACTAGATCTTTGTCTTGATTGTCTCTGGAAAATATCCTGAAATAAGTATCCGAACTAGATCATTGTCTTGATCGTTTCTTAAATGTCTCTGGAAAATATCATGAACTAACTATCAGAACTAGATCTTTGTCTTGATCGTTTCTGAACTCTCTATGGAAACTATTTTGAACTAAGTATCAGTACTAGATCTTTGTCTTGATCATCTCTGAACTGTCTCTGGAAAATATCCTAAACTAAGTATTATAACTAGATCTTTGTCTTGATCGTTTCTGAATTGTCTCTGGAAAATATCTTGAACTAAGTATCATAACTAGATCTTTGTCTTGATCTTTTATAAACTGTCTCTGGAAAATATCCGGAAATAAATATCAAAACTAGATCTTTGTCTTGATCCATTCTAAACTGTCTCTAGAAAATATCCTGAACTAAGTATCAGAACTAGATCTTTGTCTTGATCCTTCCTAAACTGTTTTGGAAAATATCCCGAACTAAGTGTTAGAACTAGATCTATGTCTCGATCGTTTCTGAACTGTCTCTGGATAATATCCTCAACTAAGTATCAGAACTAGATCTTTTTCTTGACCTTTTCTGAACTGTCTCTGGAAAATATCATGAACTAAATATAGGAGCTAGATATTTGTCTTGACCTTTTCTGAACTAAATATCAGAACTAGATTATTATCTTGACCCTATCTGAACTTTCTCTGGAAAATATCCTGAACTAATTATCAGAACTAGATCTTTATCTTGATCGTTTCTGAATTGTCTCTGGAAAATATTTTGAATTATGTATCAGAAATAAATCTTTATCTTGACCGTCTATGAACTGTCTCTGGAAAATATCCTGAACTAAGTATTAGAACTAGATCTTTGTATTGGTCGTTTCTAAACTGTCTCTGGAAAATATCCTGAACTAAGTATCAGAACTAGATCTTTGTCTTGATCATTTCTGAACTGTCTATGGAATATATTATGGACTAAGTATCAGAACTAGATCTTTGTCTTAATCATCTCTGATCTGTCTCTAGAAAATATCCTGAACTAAGTATCCGAACTAGATCATTGTCTTGATTGTTTCTGAACTGTCTCTGGAAAATATCCTAAACTAAGTATCCGAACTAGATCTTTGTCTTGATCGTTTATGAACTCTCAATGGAAAATATTTTGAACTAAGTATCAAATCTAGATCTTTGTCTTGATCGTCTCTGAACTGTCTCTAGAATATATCCTTAACTAAGTATCAAAACTAGATCTTTGTCTTGATCGTTTCTGAATTGTCTCTGGAAAATATCCTGTACTAAGTATCTTAACTAGATCTTTGTCTTGATCTTTTCTGATCTGTCTATGGAAAATATCCTGAACTCAATATCAAAACTAGATCTTTGTCTTGATCCTTTCAGAACTGTCTCTGGAAAATATCCTGAAATAAGTATCAAAACTAGATCTTTGTCTTGATCCTTTTTGAACTGTCTATGGAAAATATCCCGAACTAAGTGTCAGGACTAGATCTTTGTCTTGATCATTTCTGAAATGTCTCTGGAACATATCCTCAACTAAGTATCAGAACTAGATCTTTGTCTTGACCTTTTCTGAACTGTCTCTGGAAAATATCCTGAACTAAATATAAGAACTAGATCTTTGTCTTGACCTTTTCTGAACTGTCTCTTGAAAATATCATGAACTAAATATCAGAACTAGATCTTTATCTTGACCCTATCTGAAATTTCTCTGGAAATATCCTGAATTAATTATCAGAACTAAATCTTTATCTTGATCGTTTCTGAACTGTCTCTGGAAAATATTTTGAACTATGTATCAGAAATAGATCTTTATCTTAACCGTCTCTGACCTGTCTCTGGAAAATCTCCTGAACTATGTATTAGAACTAGATCTTTGACTTGGTCGTTTCTGAACTGTCTCTGGAAAAATCCTGAACTAAGTATCAGAACTAGATCTTTGTCTTGATCATTTCTGGACTGTCTATGGAATATATTATTGACTAAGTATCAGAACAAGATCTTTCTTTTGATCATCTCTGATCTGTCTCTAGAAAATATCCCGAACTAAGTATCCGAACTAGATCATTGTCTTGATCATTTCTGAACTGTCTCTGGAAAATATCCTGAAATAAGTATCCTAACTAAATCTTTTTCTTGATCGTTTCTAAACTCACAATGGAAAATATTTTAAACTAAGTATCAAAACTAGATATTTGTCTTGATCGTCTCTGAACTGTCTCTGGAATATATCCTTTACTAAGTATCATAACTAGATCTTTGTCTCGATCGTTTCTGAATTGTCTCTGGAAAATATCATGTACTAAGTATCTGAACTAGATCTTTGTCTTGATCTTTTATGATTTGTCTTAGGAAAATATGCTGAACTAAATATCAAAACTAGATCTTTGTGTTGATCCTTTCAGAACTGTCTCTGGAAAATATTCTGAAATAAGTATCAGAACTAGATCTTTGTCTTGATCCTTTCTGCACTGTCTTAGTAAAATATCATGAACTAAGTGTCAGAACTAGATCTTTGTCTTGATCGTTTCGGAATTGTCTCTTGAAAATATCCTCAACTAAGTATCAGAACTAGATCTTTGTCTTGACCTTGTCTGTACTGTCTCTGGAAAATATCCTGAACTAAATATCAGAACTAGATCTTTCACTTGACCTTTTCTGAATTGTCTCTGTAAAATATCATTAACTAAATATCAGAACAAGATCTTTATCATAACCCTATCTGAACTTTCTCTGGAAAATATCCTGACCAAATTATCAGAACTAGATCTTTGTCTTGATTGTTTTTGAACTGTCACTGGAAAATATTTTGAACTAATTATCAGAAATACATCTTTATCTTGATGGTCTTTGAACTGTCTCTGGAAAATATCATGAACTAAGTATTAGAACTAGATCTTTGTCTTGATCGTTTCAAAACTATCTATGGAAAATATCATGAATTAAGTATCAAAACTAGATCTTTATCTTGTTCGTTTCTGAACTGTCTATGGAAAATATTATGATTTAAGTATTAGAACTATATCTTTATCTTGATCGTCTTTGAACTATCTCTAGAAAATATCCTGAACTAAGTATAAAAACTATATCTTTGTCTTGATCGTTTCTGAACTGTCTCTGGAAAACATGCTGACTAAGTATTAGTACTAGATTTTTGTCTTGATCGTTTCTGAACTGTCTATGGAAAATATTATGAACTAAGTATCAGAACTAGATCTTATTCTTGATCATCTCTGAACTGTCTCTAGAAAATATCCTAAACTAAATATCAGAAGTATATCTTTGTCTTGATCGTCTTTCAACTGTCTCTGGAAAATATCCTGAAATAAGTATCAGAACTAGGTAATTGTCTTGATGTTTTCTGAACTGTCTCTAGAAAATATCCTGAACTAAATATCAGAACTAGATCTTTGTCTTGACCATATATTAACTTTCTCTGGAAAATATCCTTAACTAATTATCAGAACTAGATATTTGTCTTGATCGTTTCAGAACTGTCTCTGGAAAATATTTTGAACTAAGTATCAAAACTAGATCTTTGTCTTGATCATTTATGAACTGTCTATGGAAAATATTCCGCAATAAGTATCAGTACTAGATCTTTGTCTTGATCGTCTATGAATTGTCTCTGGAAAATATTATGAAATAAGTATCGGAACTAAATCCTTTTCACGATCGTTTCTGAATTGTCTCTGGAATATATCCAGAACTAAGTATCAGAACTAGATCTTTGCCTTGATCTTTTCTAAACTGTCTCTGGAAAATATCCTGAACTAAGTATCAGAACTAGATCTTTGTCTTGATCTTATCTGAACTGTCTATAGAAAATTCCTGAACTAAATATCATAACTAGTTCTTTGTCTTGACCCTATCTGAACTTTCTCTGGAAAATATCCTGAACTTATTATCAGAACTAGATCTTTGTCTTGATCGTTTCTGAACAGTCTATGGAAAATATTTTGAAATAAGTATCAGAACTAGATCTTTGTCATGATCGTCTCTGAAATGTCTCTTGAAAATATCCTGAATTAAGTATCAAAACTAGATCTTTGTCTTAATCGTTTCTGAATTGTCTCTAGAAAATATTCTAAACTAAGTATCAAAACTAGATCTTTTTCTTGATCGTCTCTGAACTGTCTCTGGAAAATAATTTGAACTAAGTATCAGAACTAGATCTTTGTCTTGATCGTTTTTGAATTGTCTTTTGAAAATATCCTAAACTAAGTATCAGAACTAGATCATTGTCTTGATCGTTTCTGAACTGTCTATGAAAGTTATTCCGAACTAATTATCAGAACTAGATCTTTGTCTTGATCGTCTCTGAACTGTCTTTGGAAAATATCTTGAACTAAGTCTCCGACCTAGATCATTGACTTGATCGTTTCTGAATTGTCTCTGGAAAATATCCTGAACTAAGTATACGAACTAGAACTTTTTCTTGATCTTTTCTGAACTCTCTCTGGAAAATATCTTGAACTAAGTATCAGAACTAGATCTTTCACTTGATCTTTTCTGAACTGTCTCTAGAAAGTATCTTGAACTAAGTATCAAAACTAGATCTTTGTCTTGATCTTTTCTGAACTATCTCTAGAAAATATTCGGAACTAAGTATCAGAACTAGATCTTTTTCTTGATCCTTTGTGAACTGTCTCTGGAAAATATCTTGAACTAAGTTTCATAACTAGATCTTTGTCTTGATCGTTTCTGAACTGTCTCTGGAAAATATCCTCAGCTAAGTATTAGAACTAGATCTTTGTCTTGATTGTTTCTGAACTTTCTCTAGTAAATATACTGAACTAAGTATCAGAATTAGATCTTTGTCTTGATCTTTTATGAACTGTCTCTAGAAAATATCCTGGACTAAATATCAGATCAAGATCTTTGCCTTGATCCTTTTTGAACTGTCTCTGGAAAATATGTAGAACTAAGTATCTGAACTAGATCTTTGTCTTGATCGTTTCTAAAATATCTCTGGAAAAATCCTGAACTAAGTATTAGAACAAGATCTCTGTCGTGTTCGTTTCTAAACTGTCCTTGAAAAATATTTTGAACTAAGTATCAGAACTAGATCTTTGTCTTGATCGTCTCTGAAGTGTCTATGAAAAATATCCTAAACTAAGTATTAGAACTAGATCCTTGTCTTGATCGTTTCTGAACTTTCTCTGGAAAGTATCCTGAACTAAGTATCAGAAGTAGATCTTTGTCTTGAACTTTTCTGAAATGTCTATGGAATATATTCTGAACTAAGTATCAGAGCCAGATATTTGTCTTGATCGTCTCTGAACTGTCTCTGGAAAATATCCTGAACTATGTATCAAAACCTGATCTTTGTCTTGATCTTTTCTGAACTATCTCTAGAAAATATCATGAACTAAATATCAGAACTAGATCTTTGTCCTGACCCTATCTGATCTTTCTCTGGAAATATCCTGAACTAATTATCCGAACTAGATCTTTGTCTTGATCGTCTCTGAGCTGTCTCTAGATAATATCTTGAACTAAGTATCAGAACGAGATCTTTGTCTTGATCGTTTCTGAACTGTCTCTCAAAAATATCCTGAAATAAGTATCAGAGAAAGATCTCTGTCTTGATCGTTTCTGAACTGACTCAGGAAAATATCCTGAATTAAGTATTAGAACTAGATCTTTGTCTTGATCGTTTCTGAATTGTCTATGGAAAATATCCTGAACTAAGTATCAGAACTAGATCTTTGTCTTGATCCTTTCAGAACTGTCTATGGAAAATATCCTGAACTAAGTATAAGAACTAGATTTTTGCCTTGATCCTCTCTGAACTGTCTATGGAAAATATCATGAACTAAGTATCAGAACTAGATCTTTGTCTTGATCTTTTTTGAACTGTCTCTAGAAAATATCCTGAACTAAGTATCAGAACTAGATCTTTGTCTAGATCGTCTTTGAAATGTCTCTGGAAAATATCCTGAACTATGTATCAGAACTAGATCTTTGTCTTAATCGTTTCTGAACTGTCTCTGGAAAATATCCCGAACTAAGTATCAGAACAAGATCTTTGTCTAGCTCGTTTCTGAACTGTCTCTGGAAAATATTTTGAACTAAGTATCAGAACTAGATCTTTGTCTTGATCTTCCCTGAACTGTCTCATAAAAATATCCTGAACTAAGTATCAGAACTAGATCTTTGTCTTTATCGTTTGTGAATTGTCTATGGAAAATATCCCGAACTAAGTATCAGAACTAGATCTCTGTCTTGATCGTTTCTGAACTGTCTATGGAAAATATTATGAACTAAGTATCAGAACTAGATCTTTGTCTTGATCATCTCTGAAATGTCTCTTGAAAATATCCTGAACTAAGTATCTGAACTGTCTCTAGAAAATATCCTGAATTATGTATCAGAAATAGAGCTTTATCTTGATCTTTTCTGAACTGTCTTTGGAAAATATCCTGAACTAAATATCAGAACTAGATCTTTGTCTTGATCCTTTCTGAACTGTCTCTGGAGAATAGAATGAACTAAGTATCCGAACTAGATATTTATATTGATCCTTTCTGAACTGTCTTTGGAAAATATTCTCAACTAAGTATCAGTACTAGATCTTTGTCTTGATCGTTTCTGAACTTTCTCTGGAAAATATCCTGAACTAAGTATCAGAACTAGATCTTTGTTTTGATCTTTTCTGAACTGTATATAGAAATTATCCTGAACTAAATATCAGAACAAGATTTTCTCTTGATCCTTTCTGAACTGTCTCTGGAAAATATCTATAACTAAGTATTAGAACTAGATCTTGGTCTTGATCGTTTCTAATCTATCTCTAGAAAATATCCTGAACTAAGTATCAGAACAAGATCTTTGTCTAGTTGGTTTCTGAACAGTCTCTGGAAAATATTATGAACTAAGTATCAGAACTAGATCGTTGTCTTGATCGTTTCTGAATTGTCTATGGAAAATATCCTGAACTAAGTATCAGAACTAGATCTTTGTCTTGATCTTTTCTGAACTGTCTCTGGAAAATAACCTCAACTAAGTCACTAAACTAGATTTTGGTCTTGATCGCCTCTGAACTGTCTCTGGAAAATATGTTGAACTAAGTATCAGAACTAGATCTTTGTCTTGATCGTTTCTAAATTGTCTATGGAAAATATCCTGAACTAAGTATCAGAACTAGATCTTTGTCTTGATCGTTTCTGAACTATCTCTGGAAAATATCCTTAACCAAGTATCATAAAAAGATCTTTGTCTTGATCCTTTCAGAACTGTCTATCTAAAATATCCTGAACTAAGTATAAGAACTAGATCTTTGCCTTGATCCTCTCTGAACTGTCTATGGAAAATATCATGACCTAAGTATCAGAACTAGATCTTTGTCTTGATATTTTCTGATCTTTCTCTAGAAAATGTCCTGAACTAAGTATCAGAACTAGATCTTTGTCTAGATCGTCTCTGAACTGTCTCTGGATAATATCCTGAACTAAGTATCAGAAGTAGATCTTTGTCTTGATCGTTTATGACCTGTCTATGAAAAATATTATGAACTAAGTATCAGAACTAGATCTTTGTCTTGATCATCTCTGAAATGTCTCTGGAAAATATCCTGAACTAAGTATCCGAACTAGGTCATTGTCTTGATCGTTTCTGAACTGTCCCTGGAAAATATCCTGAACTATGTATCAGAACTAGATCTTTGTCTTGATCTTTTCTGAACTGTCTTTGAAAATATCCTGAACTAAATATCAGAACTAGATCTATGTCTTGATCCTTTCTGAACTGTCTCTGGAAAATAGAATGAATTAAGTATCCGAACTATATCTTTATCTTGATCCTTTTTGAACTGCCTATAGAAAATATACTGAACTAAGTATCAGATCTAGATCTTTGTCTTGATTGTTTCTGAACTGTCTCCGGAAAATATTCTCAACTAAGTATCAGTACTAGATCTTTGTCTTGATCGTTTCTGAACTTTCTCTGGAAAATATCCTGAACTAAGTATCAGAACTAGATCTTTGTTATGATCTTTTCTAAACTGTCTATAGAAATTATCCTGAACTAAATATCAGAACAAGATCTTTGTTTTGATCCTTTCTGAACTGTCTCTGGAAAATACCCATAACTAGGTATTAGAACTGGATCTTGGTCTTGATCGTTTCTAAACTATCTCTGGAAAATATCCTGAACTGAGTATCAGAACAAGATCTTTGTCTAGCTCGTTTCTGAACTGTCTCTGGAAAATATTTTGACCTAGTATCAGAACTAGATCTTTGTCTTGATCTTCCCTGAACTGTCTCTGAAAAATATCCTGAACTAAGTATCAGAACTAGATATTTGTCTTTATCGTTTGTGAATTGTCTATGGAAAATATTCCGAACTAAGTATCAGAACTAGATCTTTGTCTTGATCGTCTCTGAACTGTCTCTGGAAAATATCCTGAACTAAGTATCAGAAATAAATCTTTGTCTTGATCGTTTCTGAACTGTATCTGGAAAATATCCTCAACTGAGTATCAAAACTAGATCTTTTATCTTGATCATTTTTGAACTGTCTCTGGAAAATATTCTGAACTAAGTATTAGAACTAGATCTTTGTTTGATCGTCTCTGAACTGACTCTAGAAATTATACTGAATTAAGTATCAGAACTAGATCTTTGTCTTGATCGTTTCTGAATTGTCTATGGAATATATCCTGAACTAAGTATCAGAACTAGATCTTTGTCTTGATCGTTTCTAAATTGTCTATGGAAAATATCCTGAACTAAGTATGAGAACTAGATCTTTGTCTTGCTCGTTTCTGAACTATCTCTGGAAAATATCCTTTACTAAGTATCATAAAAAGATCTTTGTCTTGATACTTTCAGAACTGTCTATGGAAAATATCTTGAACTAAGTATAAGAACTAAATTTTTGCCTTGATCCTCTCTGAACTGTCTATGGAAAATATCATGAACTAATTATCAGAACTAGATCTTTGTCTTGATCTTTTTTCAACTGTCTCTAGAAAATATCCTGAACTAAGTATCAGAACTAGATCTTTGTCTAGATCGTCTCTGAAATGTCTCTGGAAAATATCCTGAACTATGTATCAGAACTAGATCTTTGTCTTAATCGTTTCTGAACTGTCTCTGGAAAATATCCCGAACTAAGTATCAGAACAAGATCTTTGTCTAGCTCATTTCTGAACTGTCTCTGGAAAATATTTTGAACTAAGTATCAGAACTAGATCTATGTCTTGATCGTTTCTGAACTGTCTTGATCGTCTCTGAAATGTCTCTTGAAAATATCCTGAACTAAGTATCTGAACTAGATCATTGTCTTGATCGTTTCTGAACTGTCTCTGGAAAATAACCTGAACTATGTATTAGAAATAGATCTTTATCTTGATCTTTTCTGAACTGTCTTTGGAAAATATCCTGAACTAAATATCAGAACTAGATCTTTGTCTTGATCCTTTCTGAACTGTCTCTGGAAAATAGAATGAACTAAGTATCCGAACTAGATATTTATATTGATCCTTTCTGAACTGTCTTTGGAAAATATTCTCAACTAAGTATCAGTACTAGATCTTTGTCTTGATCGTTTCTGAACTTTCTCTGGAAAATATCCTGAACTAAGTATTAGAACTAGATCTTTGTTTTGATCTTTTCTGAACTGTCTACAGAAATTATCCTGAACTAAATATCAGAACAAGATTTTCTCTTGATCCTTTCTGAACTCTCTCTGGAAAATATCTATAACTAAGTATTAGAACTAGATATTGGTCTTGATCGTTTCTAAACTATCTCTAGAAAATATCCTGAACTAAGTATCAGAACAAGATCTTTGTCTAGCTGGTTTCTGAACAGTCTCTGGAAAATATTCTGAACTAAGTATCAGAACTAGATCTTTGTCTTGATCGTTTCTGAATTGTCTATGGAAAATATCCTGAACTAAGTATCAGAACTAGATCTTTCTCTTGATAGTTTCTGAACTATCTCTGGAAAATATCCTAAACTAAGTATCAAAACTAGATCTTTGTCTTGATCTTTTCTGAACTGTCTCTGGAAAATAACCTCAACTAAGTCACTAAACTAGATTTTGATCTTGATCGCCTTTGAACTGTCTCTGGAAAATATGTTGAACTAAGTATCAAAACTAGATCTTTGTCTTGATCGTTTCTAAATTGTCTATGGAAAATATCCTGAACTAAGTATCAGAACTAGATCTTTGTCTTGCTCGTTTCTGAACTGTCTCTGGAAAATATCCTTAACCAAGTATCATAAAAAGATCTTTGTCTTGATCCTTTCAGAACTGTCTATCGAAAATATCCTGAACTAAGTATAAGAACTAGATCTTTGCCTTGATCCTCTCTGAACTGTCTATGGAAAATATCATGAACTAAGTATCAGAACTAGATCTTTGTCTTGATATTTTCTGATCTGTCTCTAGAAAATATCCTGAACTAAGTATCAGAACTAGATCTTTGTCTAGATCGTCTCTTAACTGTCTCTGGAAAATATCCTGAACTAAGTATCAGAAGTAGATCTTTGTCTTGATCGTTTATGAACTGTCTATGAAAAATATTATGAACTAAGTATCAGAACTAGATCTTTGTCTTGATCATCTCTAAAATGTCTCTGGAAAAAATCCTGAACTAAGTATCCGAACTAGATCATTTTCTTGATCGTTTCTGAACTGTCCCTGGAAAATATCCTGAACTATGTATCAGAACTAGATCTTTGTCTTGATCTTTTCTGAACTGTCTTTGAAAATATCCTGAACTAAATATCAGAACTAGATCTATGTCTTGATCCTTTCTGAACTGTCTCTGGAAAATAGAATGAACTAAGTATCCGAACTAGATCTTTATCTTGATCCTTTCTGAACTGCCTATAGAAAATATACTGAACTAAGTATCAGATCTAGATCTTTGTCTTGATTGTTTCTGAACTGTCTCTGGAAAATATTCTCAAGTAAGTATCAGTACTAGATCTTTGTCTTGATCGTTTCTGAACTTTCTCTGGAAAATATCCTGAACTAAGTATCAGAACTAGATCTTTGTTATGATCTTTTCTAAACTGTCTATAGAAATTATCCTGAACTAAATATCAGAACAATATCTTTGTTTTGATCCTTTCTGAACTGTCTCTGGAAAATATCCATAACTAAGGATCTTGGTCTTGATTGTTTCTAAACTATCTCTAGAAAATATCCTGAACTGAGTATCAGAACAAGATCTTTGTCTACCTCGTTTCTGAATTGTCTCTGGAAAATATTTTGAACTAAGTATCAGAACTAGATCTTTGTCTTGATCTTCCCTGAACTGTCTCTGAAAAATATCCTGAACTAAGTATCAGAACTAGATCTTTGTCTTTATCGTTTGTGAATTGTCTATGGAAAATATTCCGAACTAAGTATCAGAACTAGATCTTTGTCTTGATCGTCTCTGAACTGTCTCTGGAAAATATCCTGAACTAAGTATCAGAAATAAATCTTTGTCTTGATCGTTTCTGAACTGTCTCTTGAAAATATCCTCAACTGAGTATCAACACTAGATCTTTTATCTTGATAATTTTTGAACTGTCTCTGGAAAATATTCTGAACTAAGTATTAGAACTATATCTTTGTTTGATTGTCTTTGATCTGACTCTAGAAATTATACTGAATTAAGTATCAGAACTAGATCTTTGTCTTGATCGTTTCTGAATTGTCTATGGAAAATATCCTGAACTAAGTATCAGAACTAGATCTTTGTCTTGATCTTTTCTGAACTGTCTCTGGAAAATAACCTCAACTAAGTCATTCAACTAGATCTTGCTCTTGATTGCCTCTGAACTGTCTCTGGAAAATATGCTGAACTAAGTATCAGAACTAGATCTTTGTCTTGATCTTTTCTGAACTGTCTCTAGAAAATATCCTGAACTAAGTATCAGAACTAGATCTTTGTCTTGATCGTCTCTGAATTGTCTCTGGAAAATATCCTGAATTAAGTATTAGAACTAGATCTTTGTCTTGATCGTTTCTGAACTATCTTTGGAAAATATCATGAACTAAGTATCAGAACTAGTTCTTTGCCTTGCTCGTTTCTGAACTGTCTCTGGAAAATATCCTGAACTAAGTATCATGACAATATCTTTGTCTTGATGCTCTCTGAACTGTCTCTGGAAAATATCCTGAACTAAGTATCAGAACTAGATCTTTCTCTTGATCCTCTCTGAATTGTCTATCGAAAATATCCTGAATTAAGTATGAGAATTATATCTTTGTCTTGATCTTTTCTGAACTGTCTCTACATAATATCCTGAACTAAGTATAAGAGCTATATCTTTGTCTTGATCGTCTCTGAACTATCTCTGGAAAATATCTTGAACTAAGTATCAGAACTAAATCTTTGTCTTGATCGTTTCTGAGTTGTCTCTGGAAAATATCCCGAATTAAGTATCAGAACTATATCTTTGTCTTGTTCGTTTTTGAACTGTCTAAGGAAAATATTATGAACTAAGTATCAGAACTAGATCTTTGTCTTGATCATCTCTGGAAAATATCCTGAACTAAGGATCCGAACTAGATCATTGTCTTGATCGTTTGTGAACTGTCTCTGGATATGATTCTGAACTAAGTATCAGAATTAGACCTTTGTCTTGATCTTTTCTGAACTGTCTATGGAAATTATTATGAAATAAGTATGAGAACTAGATCTTTGTCTTGATCGTTTCTGAACTATCTCCGGAAAATTTCATGAACTAAATATCAGAAATTGATCTTTGTTTGATCCTTTCTGAACTGTCTCAGGGTAATATCCTGAATAAGTATAAGAACTAGATCTTTGTCTTGATCATTTCTGAACTTTCTATGGAAAATATCCTGAACTAAGTATCATAACTAGATCTTTGTCTTGATTGATTCTTAAATATCTTTGGAAAATATCCTCAAGTTAATATCAGAATTAGATCTTTGTCTTGATCGTCCCTGAACTGTCTCTGGAAAATATCCTGAACTAAGTATCAAAACTAGATCTTTGTCTTGATTGTTTCTGAACTGTCTCTAGAAAATATCATGAACTAAGTATCAGAACTAGATCTTTGTCTTGATCGTCTCTGAACTGTCTCTGGAAAATATCCTGAACTAAGTATCAGAACTAGATCTTTGTCTTAACCGTCTCTGAACTGTCTCTTGAAAATATACTGAACTAACTATCAGAACTAGATCTTTTCCTTGATCCCCTCTGAACTGTCTATGGAAAATATCATGAACTAAGTATCAGAACTAGATCTTTGTCTTGATATTTTCTGATCTGTCTCTAGAAAATATCCTGAACTAAGTATCAGAACTAGATCTTTGTCTAGATCTTCTTTGAACTGTCTCTGGAAAATATCCTAAACTAAGTATCAGAACTAGATCTTTGTCTTAATCATTTTTGAACAGTCTATGGAAAATATCCCGAACTCAGTATCAGAAGTATATCTTTGTCTTGATCGTTTTTGAACTGTCTATGGAAAATATTATGAACTAAGTATCAGAACTAGATCTTGGTCTTGATCGTTTCTGAACTGTCTTTGGAAAATATCCTGAACTAAATATCAGAACTAGATCTTTGTCTTGATCCTTTCTGAACTGTCTCTGGAAAATAGAATGAACTAAGTATCCAAACTAGATCTTTATCTTGATCCTTTCAGAACCGTCTATAGAAAATATACTGAACTAAGTATCAGATCTAGATCTTTGCCTTGATCGTTTCTGAACTGTCTCTGGAAAATATTCTCAACTAAGTATCAGTACTAAATCTTTGTCTTGATCGTTTCTGAACTTTCTCTGGAAAATATCCTGAACTAAATATCAAAACTAGATCTTTGTCTTGATCGTCTCTGAACTGTCTCTGGAAAATATCCTGAACTAACTATCAGAACTAGATCTTTGTCTTGATAGTTTCTAAACTGTCTATAGAAAATATTCTGAACAAAAAATCAAAACTAGATCTTTGTCTTGACCGTCTCTAAACTGTCTCTGGAAAATATCCTGAAATAGTATCTGAACTAGATCATTGTCTTGATCGTTTCTGAATTGTTTATGGAAAATATCCTGAACTATGTATCAGAACTAGATCTTTGTCTTGATCGTTTGTGAATTGTCTATGGAAAATATTCCGAACTAAGTATCAGAACTAGAACTTTGTCTTGATCGTCTCTGAACTGTCTCTGGAAAATATCATGAATTAAGTATCAGAACTAGATCATTGTTTTGATCGTTTCTGAATTTTCTCTTGAAAATATCCCTTACTAAGTATCAAAACTAGATCTTTGTCTTGATCTTTTCTGAAATGTCTCTGGAAAATATCCTCAATTGAGTATCCGAACTAGATCTTTTATCTTGATCGTTTTTGAACTGTCTCTGGAAAATATTATGAACTAAGTATTAGAACTAGATCTTGTTCTTGATCGTCTCAGAACTGACTCTGGAAATTATACTGAACTAGTATCAGAACTAGATCTTTGTCTTGATCATTTCTGAATTGTCTATGGAAAATATCATGAACTAAGTATCAGAACTAGATCTTTCTCTTGATAGTTTCTGAACTGTCTCTGGAAAATATCCTGAACTAGGTATCAGAACTAGATCTTTGTCTTGATCTTTTCTGAACTGTCTCAGGAAAATAACCTCAACTAAGTCATTCAACTAGATCTTGCTCTTGATCGCCTCTGAACTGTCTCTGGAAAATATGCTGAACTAAGTATCAGAACTAGATCTTTGTCTTGATCGTTTCTAAATTGTCTTTGGAAAATATCCTGAACTAAGTATAAGAACTAGATCTTTGTCTTGCTCGTTTCTGAACTATCTATGGAAAATATCCTTAACTAAGTATCCAGAACTAGATCTTTGTCTTGATCCTTTCAGAATTGTCTATGGAATATATCCTGAACTAAGTATAAGAACAAGATCTTTTCCTTGATCCTCTCTGAACTGTCTATGGAAAATATCATGAACTAAGTATCAGAACTAGATCCTTGTCTTGATATTTTCTGATCTGTCTCTAGAAAATATCCTGAACTAAGTATCAGAACTAGATCTTTGTCTAGATCGTCTTTGAACTGTCTCTGGAAAATATCCTGAACTAAGTATCAGAACTAGATCTTTGTCTTAATCATTTCTGAACTGTCTCTGGAAAATATGCCGAACTAAGTATCAGAAGAATATCTTTGTCTTGATTGTTTCTGAACTGTCTATGGAAAATATTATGAACTAAGTATCAGAACTAAATCTTTGTCTTGATCGTTTCTAAACTGTCTTTGGAAAATATCCTGAACTAAATATCAGAACTAGATATTTGTCTTGATCCTTTCTGAACTGTCTCTGGAAAATAGAATGAACTAAGTATCCGAACTAGATCTTTATCTTGATCCTTTTAGAACCGTCTATAGAAAATATACTGAACTAAGTATCAGATCTAGATCTTTGTCTTGATCGTTTCTGAACTGTCTCTGGAAAATATTCTCAACTAAGTATCAGTACTAGATCTTTGTCTTGATCGTTTCTGAACTTTCTATGGAAAATATCCTGAACTAAGTATCATAACTAGATCTTTGTTTTGATCTTTTCTGAACTGTCTATATAAATTATCCTGAACTAAATATCAGAACAAGATCCTTGTTTTGATCCTTTCTCAACTATCTCTTGAAAATATCCATAACTAAGTATTAGAACTAGATCTTGGTCTTAATCGTTTCTAAACTTTCTCTGGAAAATATCCTGAACTAAGTATCAGATAAAGATCTTTGTCTAGCTCGTTTCTGTACTGTCTCTGGAAAATATTCTGAACTAAGTATCAGAACTAGATCTTTGTCTTGATCTTCTCTGAACTGTCTTTGGAAAATATCCTGAACTAAGTATCATGACAAGATCTTTGTCTTGATGCTCTCTGAACTGTCTCTGGAAAATATCCTGAACTAAGTATCAGAACTAGATCTTTCTCTTGATCCTCTCTGAACTGTCTATCGAAAATATCCTGAATTAAGTATGAGAATTATATCTTTGTCTTGATCTTTTCTGAACTGTCTCTACATAATATCCTGAACTAAGTATAAGAGCTATATCTTTGTCTTGATCGTCTCTGAACTATCTCTGGAAAATATCTTGAACTAAGTATCAGAACTAAATCTTTGTCTTGATCGTTTCTGAGTTGTCTCTGGAAAATATCCCGAATTAAGTATCAGAACTATATCTTTGTCTTGTTCGTTTTTGAACTGTCTAAGGAAAATATTATGAACTAAGTATCAGAACTAGATCTTTGTCTTGATCATCTCTGGAAAATATCCTGAACTAAGGATCCGAACTAGATCATTGTCTTGATCGTTTCTGAACTGTCACTGGATATGATTCTGAACTAAGTATTAGAATTAGACCTTTGTCTTGATCTTTTCTGAACTGTCTATGGAAATTATTATGAAATAAGTATCAGAACTAGATCTTTGTCTTGATCGTTTCTGAACTATCTCCGGAAAATTTCATGAACTAAATATCAGAAATTGATCTTTGTTTGATCCTTTCTGAACTGTCTCAGGGTAATATCCTGAATAAGTATAAGAACTAGATCTTTGTCTTGATCATTTCTGAACTTTCTATGGAAAATATCCTGAACTAAGTATCATAACTAGATCTTTGTCTTGATCGATTCTTAAATATCTTTGGAAAATATCCTCAAGTTAATATCAGAATTAGATCTTTGTCTTGATCGTCCCTGAACTGTCTCTGGAAAATATCCTGAACTAAGTATCAGAACTAGATCTTTGTCTTGATTGTTTCTGAACTGTCTCTAGAAAATATCATGAACTAAGTATCAGAACTAGATCTTTGTCTTGATCGTCTCTGAACTGTCTCTGGAAAATATCCTGAACTAAGTATCAGAACTAGATCTTTGTCTTGATCGTTTCTGAACTGTCTATAGAAAATATTTTGAACTAAAAATCAAAACTAGATCTTTGTCTTAACCGTCTCTGAACTGTCTCTGGAAAATATACTGAACTAACTATCAGAACTAGATCTTTTCCTTGATCCCCTCTGAACTGTCTATGGAAAATATCATGAACTAAGTATCAGAACTAGATCTTTGTCTTGATATTTTCTGATCTGTCTCTAGAAAATATCCTGAACTAAGTATCAGAACTAGATCTTTGTCTAGATCTTCTTTGAACTGTCTCTGGAAAATATCCTAAACTAAGTATCAGAACTAGATCTTTGTCTTAATCATTTTTGAACAGTCTCTGGAAAATATCCCGAACTAAGTATCAGAAGTATATCTTTGTCTTGATCGTTTTTGAACTGTCTATGGAAAATATTATGAACTAAGTATCAGAACTAGATCTTGGTCTTGATCGTTTCTGAACTGTCTTTGGAAAATATCCTGAACTAAATATCAGAACTAGATCTTTGTCTTGATCCTTTCTGAACTGTCTCTGGAAAATAGAATGAACTAAGTATCCAAACTAGATCTTTATCTTGATCCTTTCAGAACCGTCTATAGAAAATATACTGAACTAAGTATCAGATCTAGATCTTTGCCTTGATCGTTTCTGAACTGTCTCTGGAAAATCTTCTCAACTAAGTATCAGTACTAAATCTTTGTCTTGATCGTTTCTGAACTTTCTCTGGAAAATATCCTGAACTAAATATCAAAACTAGATCTTTGTCTTGATCGTCTCTGAACTGTCTCTGGAAAATATCCTGAACTAACTATCAGAACTAGATCTTTGTCTTGATAGTTTCTAAACTGTCTATAGAAAATATTCTGAACAAAAAATCAAAACTAGATCTTTGTCTTGACCGTCTCTAAACTGTCTCTGGAAAATATCCTGAAATAGTATCTGAACTAGATCATTGTCTTAATCGTTTCTGAATTGTTTAAGGAAAATATCCTGAACTATGTATCAGAACTAGATCTTTGTCTTGATCGTTTGTGAATTGTCTATGGAAAATATTCCGAACTAAGTATCAGAACTAGAACTTTGTCTTGATCGTCTCTGAACTGTCTCTGGAAAATATCATGAATTAAGTATCAGAACTAGATCATTGTTTTGATCGTTTCTGAATTTTCTCTTGAAAATATCCCTTACTAAGTATCAAAACTAGATCTTTGTCTTGATCTTTTCTGAAATGTCTCTGGAAAATATCCTCAATTGAGTATCCGAACTAGATCTTTTATCTTGATCGTTTTTGAACTGTCTCTGGAAAATATTATGAACTAAGTATTAGAACTAGATCTTGTTCTTGATCGTCTCAGAACTGACTCTGGAAATTATACTGAACTAGTATCAGAACTAGATCTTTGTCTTGATCATTTCTGAATTGTCTATGGAAAATATCATGAACTAAGTATCAGAACTAGATCTTTCTCTTGATAGTTTCTGAAGTGTCTCTGGAAAATATCCTGAACTAGGTATCAGAACTAGATCTTTGTCTTGATCTTTTCTGAACTGTCTCAGGAAAATAACCTCAACTAAGTCATTCAACTAGATCTTGCTCTTGATCGCCTCTGAACTGTCTCTGGAAAATATGCTGAACTAAGTATCAGAACTAGATCTTTGTCTTGATCGTTTCTAAATTGTCTTTGGAAAATATCCTGAACTAAGTATAAGAACTAGATCTTTGTCTTGCTCGTTTCTGAACTATCTATGGAAAATATCCTTAACTAAGTATCCAGAACTAGATCTTTGTCTTGATCCTTTCAGAATTGTCTATGGAATATATCCTGAACTAAGTATAAGAACAAGATCTTTTCCTTGATCCTCTCTGAACTGTCTATGGAAAATATCATGAACTAAGTATCAGAACTAGATCTTTGTCTTGATATTTTCTGATCTGTCTCTAGAAAATATCCTGAACTAAGTATCAGAACTAGATCTTTGTCTAGATCGTCTTTGAACTGTCTCTGGAAAATATCCTGAACTAAGTATCAGAACTAGATCTTTGTCTTAATCATTTCTGAACTGTCTCTGGAAAATATGCCGAACTAAGTATCAGAAGTATATCTTTGTCTTGATTGTTTCTGAACTGTCTATGGAAAATATTATGAACTAAGTATCAGAACTAAATCTTTGTCTTGATCGTTTCTAAACTGTCTTTGGAAAATATCCTGAACTAAATATCAGAACTAGATATTTGTCTTGATCCTTTCTGAACTGTCTCTGGAAAATAGAATGAACTAAGTATCCGAACTAGATCTTTATCTTGATCCTTTTAGAACCGTCTATAGAAAATATACTGAACTAAGTATCAGATCTAGATCTTTGTCTTGATCGTTTCTGAACTGTCTCTGGAAAATATTCTCAACTAAGTATCAGTACTAGATCTTTGTCTTGATCGTTTCTGAACTTTCTATGGAAAATATCCTGAACTAAGTATCATAACTAGATCTTTGTTTTGATCTTTTCTGAACTGTCTATATAAATTATCCTGAACTAAATATCAGAACAAGATCCTTGTTTTGATCCTTTCTCAACTATCTCTTGAAAATATCCATAACTAAGTATTAGAACTAGATCTTGGTCTTAATCGTTTCTAAACTATCTCTGGAAAATATCCTGAACTAAGTATCAGATAAAGATCTTTGTCTAGCTCGTTTATGAACTGTCTCTGGAAAATATTCTGAACTAAGTATCAGAACTAGATCTTTGTCTTGATCTTCTCTGAACTGTCTTTGGAAAATATCCTGAACTATGTATCATGACAAGATCTTTGTCTTGATGCTCTCTGAACTGTCTCTGGAAAATATCCTGAACTAAGTATCAGAACTAGATCTTTCTCTTGATCCTCTCTGAACTGTCTATCGAAAATATCCTGAATTAAGTATGAGAATTATATCTTTGTCTTGATCTTTTCTGAACTGTCTCTACATAATATCCTGAACTAAGTATAAGAGCTATATCTTTGTCTTGATCGTCTCTGAACTATCTCTGGAAAATATCTTGAACTAAGTATCAGAACTAAATCTTTGTCTTGATCGTTTCTGAGTTGTCTCTGGAAAATATCCCGAATTAAGTATCAGAACTATATCTTTGTCTTGTTCGTTTTTGAACTGTCTAAGGAAAATATTATGAACTAAGTATCAGAACTAGATCTTTGTCTTGATCATCTCTGGAAAATATCCTGAACTAAGGATCCGAACTAGATCATTGTCTTGATCGTTTCTGAACTGTCTCTGGATATGATTCTGAACTAAGTATCAGAATTAGACCTTTGTCTTGATCTTTTCTGAACTGTCTATGGAAATTATTATGAAATAAGTATCAGAACTAGATCTTTGTCTTGATCGTTTCTGAACTATCTCCGGAAAATTTCATGATCTAAATATCAGAAATTGATCTTTGTTTGATCCTTTCTGAACTGTCTCAGGGTAATATCCTGAATAAGTATAAGAACTAGATCTTTGTCTTGATCATTTCTGAACTTTCTATGGAAAATATCCTGAACTAAGTATCATAACTAGATCTTTGTCTTGATCGATTCTTAAATATCTTTGGAAAATATCCTCAAGTTAATATCAGAATTAGATCTTTGTCTTGATCGTCCCTGAACTGTCTCTGGAAAATATCCTGAACTAAGTATCAGAACTAGATCTTTGTCTTGATTGTTTCTGAACTGTCTCTAGAAAATATCATGAACTAAGTATCAGAACTAGATCTTTGTCTTGATCGTCTCTGAACTGTCTCTGGAAAATATCCTGAACTAAGTATCAGAACTAGATCTTTGTCTTGATCGTTTCTGAACTGTCTATAGAAAATATTTTGAACTAAAAATCAAAACTAGATCTTTGTCTTAACCGTCTCTGAACTGTCTCTGGAAAATATACTGAACTAACTATCAGAACTAGATCTTTCCCTTGATCCCCTCTGAACTGTCTATGGAAAATATCATGAACTAAGTATCAGAACTAGATCTTTGTCTTGATATTTTCTGATCTGTCTCTAGAAAATATCCTGAACTAAGTATCAGAACTAGATCTTTGTCTAGATCTTCTTTGAACTATCTCTGGAAAATATCCTAAACTAAGTATCAGAACTAGATCTTTGCCTTAATCGTTTCTGAACAGTCTCTGGAAAATATCCCGAACTAAGTATCAGAAGTATATCTTTGTCTTGATCGTTTCTGAACTGTCTATGGAAAATATTATGAACTAAGTATCAAAACTAGATCTTCGTCTTGATCGTTTCTGAACTGTCTTTGGAAAATATCCTGAACTAAATATCAGAACTAGATCTTTGTCTTGATCCTTTCTGAACTGTCTCTGGAAAATAGAATGAACTAAGTATCCAAACTAGATCTTTATCTTGATCCTTTCAGAACCGTCTGTAGAAAATATACTGAACTAAGTATCAGATCTAGATCTTTGTCTTGATCGTTTCTGAACTGTCTCCGGAAAATATTCTCAACTAAGTATCAGTACTAAATCTTTGTCTTGATCGTTTCTGAACTTTCTCTGGAAAATATCCTGAACTAAATATCAAAACTAGATCTTTGTTTTGATCTTTTTTGAACTGTCTATATAAATTATCCTGAACTAAATATCAGAACAAGATCCTTGTTTTGATCCTTTCTCAACTATCTCTTGAAAATATCCATAACTAAGTATTAGAACTAGATCTTGGTCTTAATCGTTTCTAAACTATCTCTGGAAAATATCCTGAACTAAGTATCAGATAAAGATCTTTGTCTAGCTCGTTTCTGAACTGTCTCTGGAAAATATTCTGAACTAAGTATCAGAACTAGATCTTTGTCTTGATCTTCTCTGAACTGTCTTTGGAAAATATCCTGAACTAAGTATCATGACAAGATCTTTGTCTTGATGCTCTCTGAACTGTCTCTGGAAAATATCCTGAACTAAGTATCAGAACTAGATCTTTCTCTTGATCCTCTCTGAACTGTCTATCGAAAATATCCTGAATTAATTATGAGAATTATATCTTTGTCTTGATCTTTTCTGAACTGTCTCTACATAATATCCTGAACTAAGTATAAGAACTATATCTTTGTCTTGATCGTCTCTGAACTATCTCTGGAAAATATCTTGAACTAAGTATCAGAACTAAATCTTTGTCTTGATCGTTTCTGAGTTGTCTCTGGAAAATATCCCGAATTAAGTATCAGAACTATATCTTTGTCTTGTTCGTTTTTGAACTGTCTAAGGAAAATATTATGAACTAAGTATCAGAACTAGATCTTTGTCTTGATCATCTCTGGAAAATATCCTGAACTAAGGATCCGAACTAGATCATTGTCTTGATCGTTTCTGAACTGTCTCTGGATATGATTCTGAACTAAGTATCAGAATTAGACCTTTGTCTTGATCTTTTCTGAACTGTCTATGGAAATTATTATGAAATAAGTATCAGAACTAGATCTTTGTCTTGATCGTTTCTGAACTATCTCCGGAAAATTTCATGAACTAAATATCAGAAATTGATCTTTGTTTGATCCTTTCTGAACTGTCTCAGGGTAATATCCTGAATAAGTATAAGAACTAGATCTTTGTCTTGATCATTTCTGAACTTTCTATGGAAAATATCCTGAACTAAGTATCATAACTAGATCTTTGTCTTGATCGATTCTTAAATATCTTTGGAAAATATCCTCAAGTTAATATCAGAATTAGATCTTTGTCTTGATCGTCCCTGAACTGTCTCTGGAAAATATCCTGAACTAAGTATCAGAACTAGATCTTTGTCTTGATTGTTTCTGAACTGTCTCTAGAAAATATCATGAACTAAGTATCAGAACTAGATCTTTGTCTTGATCGTCTCTGAACTGTCTCTGGAAAATATCCTGAACTAAGTATCAGAACTAGATCTTTGTCTTGATCGTTTCTGAACTGTCTATAGAAAATATTTTGAACTAAAAATCAAAACTAGATCTTTGTCTTAACCGTCTCTGAACTGTCTCTGGAAAATATACTGAACTAACTATCAGAACTAGATCTTTTCCTTGATCCCCTCTGAACTGTCTATGGAAAATATCATGAACTAAGTATCAGAACTAGATCTTTGTCTTGATATTTTCTGATCTGTCTCTAGAAAATATCCTGAACTAAGTATCAGAACTAGATCTTTGTCTAGATCTTCTTTGAACTGTCTCTGGAAAATATCCTAAACTAAGTATCAGAACTAGATCTTTGTCTTAATCGTTTCTGAACAGTCTCTGGAAAATATCCCGAACTAAGTATCAGAAGTATATCTTTGTCTTGATCGTTTTTGAACTGTCTATGGAAAATATTATGAACTAAGTATCAGAACTAGATCTTGGTCTTGATCGTTTCTGAACTGTCTTTGGAAAATATCCTGAACTAAATATCAGAACTAGATCTTTGTCTTGATCCTTTCTGAACTGTCTCTGGAAAATAGAATGAACTAAGTATCCAAACTAGATCTTTATCTTGATCCTTTCAGAACCGTCTATAGAAAATATACTGAACTAAGTATCAGATCTAGATCCTTGCCTTGATCGTTTCTGAACTGTCTCTGGAAAATATTCTCAACTAAGTATCAGTACTAAATCTTTGTCTTGATCGTTTCTGAACTTTCTCTGGAAAATATCCTGAACTAAATATCAAAACTAGATCTTTGTCTTGATCGTCTCTGAACTGTCTCTGGAAAATATCCTGAACTAACTATCAGAACTAGATCTTTGTCTTGATAGTTTCTAAACTGTCTATAGAAAATATTCTGAACAAAAAATCAAAACTAGATCTTTGTCTTGACCGTCTCTAAACTGTCTCTGGAAAATATCCTGAAATAGTATCTGAACTAGATCATTGTCTTGATCGTTTCTGAATTGTTTATGGAAAATATCCTGAACTATGTATCAGAACTAGATCTTTGTCTTGATCGTTTGTGAATTGTCTATGGAAAATATTCCGAACTAAGTATCAGAACTAGAACTTTGTCTTGATCGTCTCTGAACTGTCTCTGGAAAATATCATGAATTAAGTATCAGAACTAGATAATTGTTTTGATCGTTTCTGAATTTTCTCTTGAAAATATCCCTTACTAAGTATCAGAACTAGATCTTTGTCTTGATCTTTTCTGAAATGTCTCTGGAAAATATCCTCAATTGAGTATCCGAACTAGATCTTTTATCTTGATCGTTTTTGAACTGTCTCTGGAAAATATTATGAACTAAGTATTAGAACTAGATCTTGTTCTTGATCGTCTCAGAACTGACTCTGGAAATTATACTGAACTAGTATCAGAACTAGATCTTTGTCTTGATCATTTCTGAATTGTCTATGGAAAATATCATGAACTAAGTATCAGAACTAGATCTTTCTCTTGATAGTTTCTGAACTGTCTCTGGAAAATATCCTGAACTAGGTATCAGAACTAGATCTTTGTCTTGATCTTTTCTGAACTGTCTCAGGAAAATAACCTCAACTAAGTCATTCAACTAGATCTTGCTCTTGATCGCCTCTGAACTGTCTCTGGAAAATATGCTGAACTAAGTATCAGAACTAGATCTTTGTCTTGATCGTTTCTAAATTGTCTTTGGAAAATATCCTGAACTAAGTATAAGAACTAGATCTTTGTCTTGCTCGTTTCTGAACTATCTATGGAAAATATCCTTAACTAAGTATCCAGAACTAGATCTTTGTCTTGATCCTTTCAGAATTGTCTATGGAATATATCCTGAACTAAGTATAAGAACAAGATCTTTTCCTTGATCCTCTCTGAACTGTCTATGGAAAATATCATGAACTAAGTATCAGAACTAGATCTTTGTCTTGATATTTTCTGATCTGTCTCTAGAAAATATCCTGAACTAAGTATCAGAACTAGATCTTTGTCTAGATCGTCTTTGAACTGTCTCTGGAAAATATCCTGAACTAAGTATCAGAACTAGATCTTTGTCTTAATCATTTCTGAACTGTCTCTGGAAAATATGCCGAACTAAGTATCAGAAGTATATCTTTGTCTTGATCGTTTCTGAACTGTCTATGGAAAATATTATGAACTAAGTATCAGAACTAAATCTTTGTCTTGATCGTTTCTAAACTGTCTTTGGAAAATATCCTGAACTAAATATCAGAACTAGATATTTTGTCTTGATCCTTTCTGAACTGTCTCTGGAAAATAGAATGAACTAAGTATCCGAACTAGATCTTTATCTTGATCCTTTTAGAACCGTCTATAGAAAATATACTGAACTAAGTATCAGATCTAGATCTTTGTCTTGATCGTTTTTGAACTGTCTCTGGAAAATATTCTCAACTAAGTATCAGTACTAGATATTTGTCTTGATCGTTTCTGAACTTTCTATGGAAAATATCCTGAACTAAGTATCATAACTAGATCTTTGTTTTGATCTTTTCTGAACTGTCTATATAAATTATCCTGAACTAAATATCAGAACAAGATCCTTGTTTTAATCCTTTCTCAACTATCTCTTGAAAATATCCATAACTAAGTATTAGAACTAGATCTTGGTCTTAATCGTTTCTAAACTATCTCTGGAAAATATCCTGAACTAAGTATCAGATAAAGATCTTTGTCTAGCTCGTTTCTGAACTGTCTCTGGAAAATATTCTGAACTAAGTATCAGAACTAGATCTTTGTCTTGATCATCTCTGAACTGTCTTTGGAAAATATCCTGAACTAAGTATCATGACAAGATCTTTGTCTTGATGCTCTCTGAACTGTCTCTGGAAAATATCCTGAACTAAGTATCAGAACTAGATCTTTCTCTTGATCCTCTCTGAACTGTCTATCGAAAATATCCTGAATTAAGTATGAGAATTATATCTTTGTCTTGATCTTTTCTGAACTGTCTCTACATAATATCCTGAACTAAGTATAAGAGCTATATCTTTGTCTTGATCGTCTCTGAACTATCTCTGGAAAATATCTTGAACTAAGTATCAGAACTAAATCTTTGTCTTGATCGTTTCTGAGTTGTCTCTAGAAAATATCCCGAATTAAGTATCAGAACTATATCTTTGTCTTGTTCGTTTTTGAACTGTCTAAGGAAAATATTATGAACTAAGTATCAGAACTAGATCTTTGTCTTGATCATCTCTGGAAAATATCCTGAACTAAGGATCCGAACTAGATCATTGTCTTGATCGTTTCTGAACTGTCTCTGGATATGATTCTGAACTAAGTATCAGAATTAGACCTTTGTCTTGATCTTTTCTGAACTTTCTATGGAAATTATTATGAAATAAGTATCAGAACTAGATCTTTGTCTTGATCGTTTCTGAACTATCTCCGGAAAATTTCATGAACTAAATATCTGAAATTGATCTTTGTTTGATCCTTTCTGAACTGTCTCAGGGTAATATCCTGAATAAGTATAAGAACTAGATCTTTGTCTTGATCATTTCTGAACTTTCTATGGAAAATATCCTGAACTAAGTATCATAACTAGATCTTTGTCTTGATCGATTCTTAAATATCTTTGGAAAATATCCTCAAGTTAATATCAGAATTAGATCTTTGTCTTGATCGTCCCTGAACTGTCTCTGGAAAATATCCTGAACTAAGTATCAGAACTAGATCTTTGTCTTGATTGTTTCTGAACTGTCTCTAGAAAATATCATGAACTAAGTATCAGAACTAGATCTTTGTCTTGATCGTCTCTGAACTGTCTCTGGAAAATATCCTGAACTAAGTATCAGAACTAGATCTTTGTCTTAATCGTTTCTGAACTGTCTATAGAAAATATTCTGAACTAAAAATCAAAACTAGATCTTTGTCTTAATCGTCTCTGAACTGTCTCTGGAAAATATCCTGAACTAACTATCAGAACTAGATCTTTCCCTTGATCCCCTCTGAACTGTCTATGGAAAATATCATGAACTAAGTATCAGAACTAGATCTTTGTCTTGATATTTTCTGATCTGTCTCTAGAAAATATCCTGAACTAAGTATCAGAACTAGATCTTTGTCTAGATCTTCTTTGAACTATCTCTGGAAAATATCCTAAACTAAGTATCAGAACTAGATCTTTGCCTTAATCGTTTCTGAACAGTCTCTGGAAAATATCCCGAACTAAGTATCAGAAGTATATCTTTGTCTTGATCGTTTCTGAACTGTCTATGGAAAATATTATGAACTAAGTATCAAAACTAGATCTTCGTCTTGATCGTTTCTGAACTGTCTTTGGAAAATATCCTGAACTAAATATCAGAACTAGATCTTTGTCTTGATCCTTTCTGGACTGTCTCTGGAAAATAGAATGAACTAAGTATCCAAACTAGATCTTTATCTTGATCCTTTCAGAACCGTCTGTAGAAAATATACTGAACTAAGTATCAGATCTAGATCTTTGTCTTGATCGTTTCTGAACTGTCTCTGGAAAATATTCTCAACTAAGTATCAGTACTAAATCTTTGTCTTGATCGTTTCTGAACTTTCTCTGGAAAATATCCTGAACTAAATATCAAAACTAGATCTTTGTCTTGATCGTCTCTGAACTGTCTCTGGAAAATATCCTGAACTAACTATCAGAACTAGATCTTTGTCTTGATAGTTTCTAAACTGTCTATAGAAAATATTCTGAACAAAAAATCAAAACTAGATCTTTGTCTTGACCGTCTCTAAACTGTCTCTGGAAAATATCCTGAAATAGTATCTGAACTAGATCATTGCCTTGATCGTTTCTGAATTGTTTATGGAAAATATCCTGAACTATGTATCAGAACTAGATCTTTGTCTTGATCGTTAGTGAATTGTCTATGGAAAATATTCCGAACTAAGTATCAGAACTAGATCTTTGTCTTGATCGTTTCTGAACTATCTCCGGAAAATTTCATGAACTAAATATCAGAAATTGATCTTTGTTTGATCCTTTCTGAACTGTCTCAGGGTAATATCCTGAATAAGTATAAGAACTAGATCTTTGTCTTGATCATTTCTGAACTTTCTATGAAAAATATCCTGAACTAAGTATCATAACTAGATCTTTGTCTTGATCGATTCTTAAATATCTTTGGAAAATATCCTCAAGTTAATATCAGAATTAGATCTTTGTCTTGATCGTCCCTGAACTGTCTCTGGAAAATATCCTGAACTAAGTATCAGAACTAGATCTTTGTCTTGATTGTTTCTGAACTGTCTCTAGAAAATATCATGAACTAAGTATCAGAACTAGATCTTTGTCTTGATCGTCTCTGAACTGTCTCTGGAAAATATCCTGAACTAAGTATCAGAACTAGATCTTTGTCTTAATCGTTTCTGAACTGTCTATAGAAAATATTCTGAACTAAAAATCAAAACTAGATCTTTGTCTTAATCGTCTCTGAACTGTCTCTGGAAAATATCCTGAACTAACTATCAGAACTAGATCTTTCCCTTGATCCCCTCTGAACTGTCTATGGAAAATATCATGAACTAAGTATCAGAACTAGATCTTTGTCTTGATATTTTCTGATCTGTCTCTAGAAAATATCCTGAACTAAGTATCAGAACTAGATCTTTGTCTAGATCTTCTTTGAACTATCTCTGGAAAATATCCTAAACTAAGTATCAGAACTAGATCTTTGCCTTAATCGTTTCTGAACAGTCTCTGGAAAATATCCCGAACTAAGTATCAGAAGTATATCTTTGTCTTGATCGTTTCTGAACTGTCTATGGAAAATATTATGAACTAAGTATCAAAACTAGATCTTCGTCTTGATCGTTTCTGAACTGTCTTTGGAAAATATCCTGAACTAAATATCAGAACTAGATCTTTGTCTTGATCCTTTCTGGACTGTCTCTGGAAAATAGAATGAACTAAGTATCCAAACTAGATCTTTATCTTGATCCTTTCAGAACCGTCTGTAGAAAATATACTGAACTAAGTATCAGATCTAGATCTTTGTCTTGATCGTTTCTGAACTGTCTCTGGAAAATATTCTCAACTAAGTATCAGTACTAAATCTTTGTCTTGATCGTTTCTGAACTTTCTCTGGAAAATATCCTGAACTAAATATCAAAACTAGATCTTTGTCTTGATCGTCTCTGAACTGTCTCTGGAAAATATCCTGAACTAACTATCAGAACTAGATCTTTGTCTTGATAGTTTCTAAACTGTCTATAGAAAATATTCTGAACAAAAAATCAATACTAGATCTTTGTCTTGACCGTCTCTAAACTGTCTCTGGAAAATATCCTGAAATAGTATCTGAACTAGATCATTGCCTTGATCGTTTCTGAATTGTTTATGGAAAATATCCTGAACTATGTATCAGAACTAGATCTTTGTCTTGATCGTTTGTGAATTGTCAATGGAAAATATTCCGAACTAAGTATCAGAACTAGATCTTTGTCTTGATCGTCTCTGAACTGTCTCTGGAAAATATCATGAATTAAGTATTAGAACTAGATCATTGTTTTGATCGTTTCTGAATTTTCTCTTGAAAATATCCCTTACTAAGTATCAGAACTAGATCTTTGTCTTGATCTTTTCTGAAATGTCTCTGGAAAATATCCTCAATTGAGTATCCAAACTAGATCTTTTATCTTGATCGTTTTTGAACTGTCTCTGGAAAATATTATGAACTAAGTATTAGAACTAGATCTTGTTCTTGATCGTCTCAGAACTGACTCTGGAAATTATACTGAACTAGTATCAGAACTACATCTTCGTCTTGATCATTTCTGAATTGTCTATGGAAAATATCCTGAACTAAGTATCAGAACTAGATCTTTCTCTTGATAGTTTCTGAACTGTCTCTGGAAAATATCCTGAACTAGGTATCAGAACTAGATCTTTGTCTTGATCTTTTCTGAACTGTCTCAGGAAAATAACCTCAACTAAGTCATTCAACTAGATCTTGCTCTTGATCGCCTCTGAACTGTCTCTGGAAAATATGCTGAACTAAGTATCAGAACTAGATCTTTGTCTTGATCGTTTCTAAATTGTCTTTGGAAAATATCCTGAACTAAGTATAAGAACAAGATCTTTTCCTTGATCCTCTCTGAACTGTCTATGGAAAATATCATGAACTAAGTATCAGAACTAGATCTTTGTCTTGATATTTTCTGATCTGTCTCTAGAAAATATCCTGAACTAAGTATCAGAACTAGATCTTTGTCTAGATCGTCTTTGAACTGTCTCTGGAAAATATCCTGAACTAAGTATCAGAACTAGATCTTTGTCTTAATCGTTTCTGAACTGTCTCTGGAAAATATCCCGAACTAAGTATCAGAAGTATATCTTTGTCTTGATCGTTTCTGAACTGTCTATGGAAAATATTATGAACTAAGTATCAGAACTAAATCTTTGTCTTGATCGTTTCTGAACTGTCTTTGGAAAATATCCTGAACTAAATATCAGAACTAGATATTTGTCTTGATCCTTTCTGAACTGTCTCTGGAAAATAGAATGAACTAAGTATCCGAACTAGATCTTTATCATGATCCTTTTAGAACCGTCTATAGAAAATATACTGAACTAAGTATCAGATCTAGATCTTTGTCTTGATCGTTTCTGAACTGTCTCTGGAAAATATTCTCAATTAAGTATCAGTACTAGATCTTTGTCTTGATCGTTTATGAACTTTCTATGGAAAATATCCTGAACTAAGTATCAGAACTAGATCTTTGTTTTGATCTTTTCTGAACTGTCTATATAAATTATCCTGAACTAAATATCAGAACAAGATCCTTGTTTTGATCCTTTCTCAACTATCTCTTGAAAATATCCATAACTAAGTATTATAACTAGATCTTGGTCTTAATCGTTTCTAAACTATCTCTGGAAAATATCCTGAACTAAGTATCAGATAAAGATCTTTGTCTAGCTCGTTTCTGAACTGTCTCTGGAAAATATTCTGAACTAAGTATCATAACTAGATCTTTGTCTTGATCTTCTTTGAACTGTCTCTGAAAAATATCCTGAACTAAGTATCAAAACTAGATCTTTGTCTTGATCGTTTGTGAATTAACTATGGAAAATATTCTGAACTAAGTATCAGAACTAGATCTTTGTCTTGATCGTCTCTGAATTGTCTCTGGAAAATATCCTGAACTAAGTATCCGAACTAGATCATTGTCTTGATCGTTTCTGATCTGTCTCTGGAAAATATCCTTTACTAAGTATCAGAACTAAATCTTTGTCTTGATATTTTCTGAACTGTCTCTGGAAAATAACCTCAACTAAGTCACAAAACTAGATATTGGTCTTGATGGCCTCTGAACTGTCTTTGGAAAATATGCTAAACTAAGTATCAGAACTAGATCTTTGTCTTGATATTTACTGAACTGTCTCTAGAAAATATCCAGAACTAAGTATCAGAACTAGATCTTTGTCTTGATCCTCTCTGAATTGTTTATGAAAAATATCCTGAATTAAGTATGAGAATTAGATCTTTCTCTTGATCTTTTCTGAACTGTCTCTACATAATATCCTGAACTAAGTATAAAAGTTATATCTTTGTCTAGATCGTCTCTGAACTGTCTCTGGAAAATATCTTGAACTAAGTATCAAAACTAGATCTTTGTCTTGATCGTTTTTGAGTTGTCTCTGGAAAATATCCCAAATTAAGTATCAGAAATAGATCTTTGTCTTGATCGTTTCTGAACTGTCTAAGGAAAATATTATGAACTAAGTATCAGAACTAGATCTTTGTCTTGATCATCTCTGGAAAATATCCTGAACTTAGGATCCGAACTAGATCATTGTCTTGATCGTTTCTGAACTGTCTCTGGAAATTATCCTGAACTAAGTATCAGAATTAGATCTTTGTCTTGATCTTTTCTGAACTATCTATGGAAATTATTATGAATTAAGTATCAGAACTAGATCTTTGTCTTGATCGTTTCTGAACTATCTCTGGAAAATATCATGAACTAAATATCAGAAATTGATCTTTGTTTTGATACTTTCTACAATGTCTCTGGATAATATCCTGAACTAAGTATCAGAACTAGATCTTTGTCTTGATCCTTTCTGAACTATCTCTGGAAAATTTCCTGAACTAAGTATCATAACTAGATCTTTGTGTTGATCGATTCTTAAATATCTCTGGAAAATATCCTCAACTTAATATCAGAACTAGATCTTTGTCTGGATCGTCTCTGAACTGTCTCTGGAAAATATCCTGTACTAAGTATCGGAACTAGATCTTTTTCTTGATTGTTTCTGAACTGCCTCTTGAAAATATCCTGAACTAAGTATCAGAACCAGATCTTTGTCTTAATCGTCTCTGATCTGTCTCTGGAATATATCCTGAAATAAGTATCAGAACTAGATCTTTTTCTTGATCGTTTCTGAACTGTCTATAGAAAATATTCTGAACTAAAAATTAGAACTAGATCTTTGTCTTGACCGTCTCTGAACTTTCTCTGGAAAATATCCTGAACTAAGTATCTGAACTAGATCATTGTCTTGATCGTTTCTGAATTGTCTCTTGAAAATATCCTGAACTAAGTATCAGAACTAGATCTTTGTCTTGATCTTTTCTGAACTGTATCTGGAAAATATCCTAAACTAAGTATCAGAACTAGATCTTTGTCTTGATCATTTCTGAACTGTTTCTAGAAAATATCATGAACTAAATATCAGAACTAGATCTTTGTCTTGAACATATCTGATCTTTCTCTGGAAAATATCATGAACTAATTATCAGAAACAGATATTTGTCTTGATCCTTTCTGAACTGTCCTTGGATAATATTATGAACTAAGTATCAGAACTAGGTCTTTGTCTGGATCCTCTCTTAACTGTCTCTGGAAAATATCTTGAACTAAGTATCAGAACTAGATCTTTGTCTTTATCATTTCAGAACTGTCTCTCGAAAATATCCTGAACTAAGTATTAGAACTAGATCTTTCTCTTGATCTTTTCTGAACAGTCTCTGGAAAATATCCTCAACTAAGTATCAGAACTAGATCTTTGTCTTGATTGTCTCTGAATTGTCTCTGGAAAACATCTTGAACTAAGTATCAGAACTAGATCTTTGTCTTGATCTTTTCTGAACTGTATCTAGAAAATATCGTGAACTAAGTATCAGGACAAGATCTTTGTCTTGATCCTTTCTGAACTGTCTCTGGAAAATATCCTGAACTAAGTATCAAAACTAGATCATTGTCTTGATCGTTTCTGAAATGTCTATGGAAAATATTTTGAACTAAGTATCAGAACTAGATATTTGTCTTACCTTCTCTGAACTGTCTTTGTAAAATATCCTAAACTAAGTATCCGAACTAAATCATTGTCTTGATCATTTCTGAATTGTCTCTGGAAAATATCCTGAAATAAGTATCAAAACTAGATCTTTGTCTTAATCTTTTCTGAACTGTCTCTAGAAAATATCCTGAACTAAGTATCAGAACTAGATCTTTGTCTTGATCGTTTCTGATCTGTCTCTAGAAAATATCATGAACTAAATATCAGAACTAGATCTTTGTGTTGACTCTGTCTGATCTTTCTCTGGAAAATATCCTGAACTAGTTATCAGAACTAGATCATTGTCTTGATCTGTTCTGAATTGTCTCTGGAAAATATTTTGAACTAAGTAATATAACTAGATATTTGTCTTGATCCTCTTTGAACTGTAAATATCCTGAACTAAGTATCAGAACTAGATCTTTGTCTTGATCGTTTCTGAACTATCTTTGGAAAATATCCCGAAGTAAGTATCTAAACTAAATCATTATCTTGATCGTCTCTGAACAGTCTCTTGAAAATATCCTGAACTAAGTATCATAACTAGATCTTTGTCTTTATCGTTTCTGAATTGTCTATGGAAAATATCCTGAATTAAGTATCAGAACTAGATCTTTGTCATGATCTTTTCATAAATGTCTCTGGAAAATATCTTGAACTAAGTATCAGAACTACATCTTTTTCTTGATCTTTTCTGAACTGTCTCTAGTACATATCCTTAACTAAGTATCAGAACTAGATCTTTGTCTTGAACCTTTATGAACTATCTCTGGAAAATATCCTGAGCTAATTATCATAACTAGATCTTTGTCTTGATTGATTCTGATCTACCTATGGAAAATATCCTCAACTAAGTACCAGAACTAGATCTTGGTCTAGATCGTCTCTGAGCTGTCTATTGAAAATATCCTCAACTAAATATCAGAACTAGATCTTGGTCTTGATCATCTCTGAACTGTCTTTGGAAAATGTCCTGAACTAACTATCAGAACTAGATCTTTGTCTTGACCCTATCTGAACTTTCTCTGGAAAATATCTTGACCTAATGATCAGAACTAGATCTTTGTCTTGATCATTTCTGAACTGTCTTTGGAAAATATCCCGAACTAAGTATCTAAACTAAATCATTATCTTGATCGTCTCTGAACAGTCTCTTGAAAATATCCTGAACTAAGTATCATAACTAGATCTTTGTCTTTATCGTTTCTGAATTGTCTATGGAAAATATCCTGAATTAAGTATCAGAACTAGATCTTTGTCATGATCTTTTCATAAATGTCTCTGGAAAATATCTTGAACTAAGTATCAGAACTACATCTTTTTCTTGATCTTTTCTGAACTGTCTCTAGTACATATCCTTAACTAAGTATCAGAACTAGATCTTTGTCTTGAACCTTTATGAACTATCTCTGGAAAATATCCTGAGCTAATTATCATAACTAGATCTTTGTCTTGATTGATTCTGATCTACCTATGGAAAATATCCTCAACTAAGTACCAGAACTAGATCTTGGTCTAGATCGTCTCTGAGCTGTCTATTGAAAATATCCTCAACTAAATATCAGAACTAGATCTTGGTCTTGATCTTCTCTGAACTGTCTTTGGAAAATGTCCTGAACTAACTATCAGAACTAGATCTTTGTCTTGACCCTATCTGAACTTTCTCTGGAAAATATCTTGACCTAATGATCAGAACTAGATCTTTGTCGTTATCATTTTTGAACTATTTCTGGAAAATATTTTGAACTAAGTATCAGAACTAGATCTTTTTCTTGATCTTCTCTGAACTATCTCTGGAAAATATCCTTAACTAAGTATCAGAACTAGATCTTTGTCTTGATCGTCTCTGAACTGACTCTGGAAAATATCCTGAACTAAATATCAGAACTAGATCTTTGTCTTGATCGTTTCTGAAATGTCTCTTGAAAATATCCTTATCTAAGTATCAGAACTAGATCTTTGTCTTGATCGTTTCTGAATTGTATTTGGAAAATATCTTGAAATAAATATCATAACTAGATCTTTGTCTTGAAATTTTCTGAATTGTCTATAGAAAATATCGTGAACTAAGTATCAAAACTAGATCTTTATCTTGATCATCTCTAAACTGTCTCTGGTAAATATCCTGAACTAAGTATCAGAACTAGATCTTGTTCTTGATCGTTTTTGAATTGTATATGGAAAATATCCTGAATAAGTATCGGAAGTAGATCTTTGTCTTGCTCGTTTCTGAACTGTCTCTGTAAAATATCTTGAACTAAGTATCAAGACAAGATCTTTGTCTTGATCCTTTCTGAACTGTCTCTGGAATATATCCTGAACTAAGTATCAGAACTAGATCTTTGTGTTGATCTTTTCTGAACTGTCTCTAGAAGATATTCTAAACTAAGTATCAGAACTATTTCTTTGTCTTGATCGTTTTTGAATTGTCTCTGGAAAATATCCTGAACTAAGTATCAGAACTAGATATTTGTCTTGATCGTTTATGAAATGTCTCTGGAAAATATCCCGAACTAAGTATCAGAACTAGATCTTTGTCTTGATTGTTTCTGAAATGTCTATGGAAAATATTATGAACTAAGTATCAGAACTAGATCTTTGTCTTGATCATCTCTGAACTGTCTCTTGAAAATATCCTGAACTAAGGATCCGAACTAGATCTTTGTCTTGATCATCTCTGAACTGTCTCTGGAAAATATCCTGAACTAAGTATAATAACTAGATCTTTGTCTTGATCGATTATGAACTATCTATGGAAAATATCCTCAACTAAGTATCAGAACTAGATCTTTGTCTTGCTCGTTTCTGAACTGTTTCTGGAAAATATCCTGAAATAAGTATCAGGACAAGATATTTTTCTTGATCCTTTCTGAACTGTCTCTGGAAAATATCCTGAACTAAGTATCAGAACTAGATCTTTGTCTTGATCGTTTATGAACTTTCTATGGAAAATATTCTGAACTAAGTATCAGAACTAGATCTTTGTCTTGACCTTCTCTGAACTATCTCTGTAAAATATCCTAAACTAAGTCTCCGAACTAGATTATTGTCTTGATCATTTCTCAATTGTCTTGGGAAAATATCCTGAACTAATTATCAGAACTAGATCTTGGTCTTGATCGTCTCTGAACTATTTCTGGAAAATATCCTGAACTAACTATCAGAACAAGATCTTTGTCTTGACCCAATCTGAACTTTCTCTGGAAAATATCTTGACCTAATTATCAGAACTAGATCTTTATTTTGATCGGTTTTGAACTATCTATGGAAAATATCCTCAACTAAGTATCAGAACTAGATCTTGGTCTTGATCGTCTCTGAACTATCTCTGGAACATATCCTGAACTAAGTATCAGAACAAGATCTTTGTCTTGATCATTTCTAAATTGTCTCTTGAAAATATCATGAACTAAGTATCAGAACTAGTTCTTTGTGTTGATCTTTTCTAAACTGTCTCTAGAAAATATCCTGAACTAAGTATCAGAACTAGATCTTTGTTTTGATCATTTATGAAATGTCTCTGGAAAATATCCTGAACTAAATATCAGAAATATATCTTTGTCTTGATCCTTTCTGAACTGTCTCGGGATAATTTCCTGAACTAAGTATCAGAACTAGATCCTTGTCTTTATCCTATATGAATTATCTCCGGAAAATATCTTGTACTAAGTATCATAACTAGATCTTTGTCTTGATCGATTCTGAACTATCTATGGAAAATATCCTTAACTAAGTATCAGAACTAGATCTTTGTCTTTCTCGTTTCTAAACTGTCTCTGGAAAATATCCTGAACTAAGTATCAGGACAAGATCTTTGTCTTGATCCTTTCTGAACTGTTTCTGGAAAATATCCTGAACTAAGTTTCAAAACTAGATCTTTGTCTTGATCTTTTCTGAACAGTCTCTGGAAAATATCCTGAACTAAGTATCAGGGAAAGTTCTTTGTCTTGATCCTTTTTGAAATTTCTATGGAAAATATCCTGAACTAAGTATCAGAACTAGACCTTTGTCTTGATCTTTTCTGAACTGTCTCTAGAAAATATACTGAACTAAGTATCAGAACTAGATCATTGTATTGATCGTCTCTAAACTGTCTCTGGAAAACATCCTAAACTAAGTTTCAGAACTATATCTTTGTCTTGATCGTTTCTGAATTGTCTATGAAAAACATAATGAAATAAGTATGAAAACTAGATCTTTTTTCTTGATCGTTTCTGAACTATCTATGCAAAATATCCTAAACTAAGTATCCGAACTTGATCATTGTCTTGATTTTTTCTGAACTGTCCCTGGAAAATACCCTGAACTAAGTATCAGAACAAGATCTTTGTCTTGATCTTTTCTGATCTGTCTTTGCAAAATATTCAAAACTAAATATCAGAAAAAGATCTTTGTCTTGATTCTTTCTGAACTATCTCTAAAAAATATTATGAACTAAGTATCAGAACGAGATCTTTATCTTGATCCTTTCTGAACTGTCTCTGGAAAATTTCCTAAACTAAGTATCAGAACTAGATCTTTTTCTTGATCCTTTATGAATTATCTCTGGAAAATAACCTGAACTAAGTATCAGGACTAGATCTTTGTCTTGATCGTCTCTGAACTGTCTCTGGAAAATATCCTAAACTAAGTATCAGAAGTAGATCTTGTCTTGATCGTCTCTGAACTGTCTATGGAAAATATAAAGAACTAAGTATCAGAACTAGATCTTTGTCTTGATCGTTTCTGAACTGTCTCTGGAAAATATCCTGAACTAAGTATCAGAACTAGATCTTTGTCTTTATCTTTTCTGAACTGTCTCTGGAAAATATCCTCAACTAAGTATAAGAACTAGATCTTTGTCTTGATCGTCTCTAAACTGTCTCTGGAAAATATCCTGAACTAAGTATCAGGGCAAGATCTTTGACTTGATCCTTTCTGAAATGTCTATGGAAAATATCCTGAAATAAGTATCTGAAATAGACCTTTGTCTTGATCCTCTCTGAATTGTCTATGGAAAATATCTTGAACTAAGTATCAAAATTAGATCTTTGTTTTGATCTTTTCTGAATTGTCTCTAGAAAATATAATGAACTAAGTATCAGAACTAACTCTTTGTATTGATCGTCTCTGAACTGTCTCTGGAAAATATCCTGAACATAGTATCAGAACTAGATCTTTGTCTTGATCGTTTTTGAACTGCCTCTGGAAAATATCCTAAACTAAGTATCAGAACTAGATCTTTGTCTGGATCAATTCTGAACTGACTATGGAAAATATAATGAACTAAGTATCAGAACTAGATCTTTTTCTTGATGGTTTCTGAGCTGTCTCTACAAAATATCCTGAACTAAATATCCGGACTAGATCATTGTCTTGATCGTTTCTAAACTGTCCCTGGAAAATATCCTGAACTAAGTATCAGAACTAGATCTTTGTCTTGATCTTTTCTGATCTGTCTTTGGAAAATATCCTTAACTAAATATTAGAACTAGATCTTTGTCTTGATCCTTTCTGAACTGTCTTTGGAAAATATCATGAACTAAGTATCAGAACGAGATATTTATCTTGATCCTTTCTGAACTGTCTCTTGAAAATATCATGAACTAAGTATCAGAACTAGATTTTTGTCTTGATCCTTTCTGAACTGTCTCTGGAAAATAACCTGAACTAAGTATCAGAACTAGATCTTTGTCTTGATCGTCTCTGAACTGTCTCCTGAAAATATCCTGAACTAAGTATCAGAACTAGATCTTTGTCTTTTTCTTTTCTTAACTATCTCTAGAATATACCATGAACTAAATATCAGAACTAGATCTTTGTCTTCACCCTGTCTTATCTTTCTCTAGAAAATATCCTAAACTAATTATCAGAACTAGATCTTTGTCTTGATCATTTCTGAACTGTCTCTGGAAAATATTTTGAACTAAGTATCATAACTAGATCTTTGTCTTGATCGTCTCTGAACTGTCTTCGGAAAATATCCTGAACTAAGTATCATAACTGGATATTTGTCTTGATTGTTTATAAACTGTCTCTAGAAAATATTCTGAACTAAGTATCAAAACTAGATCTATGTCTTTACCCTATCTGAACTTTCTCTTCAAAATATCCTGAACTAATTATGAGAATTAGATTTATGTCTTGATCGTTTCTGAACTGTCTATGGAGAATATTTTGAACTAAGTATCATAACTAGATCTTTGTCTTGATCGTGTCTGAACTATCTCTGGAGAATATTTTGAACTAAGTATTAGAACTAGTTCTTTGTCTTGATCGTCTCTGAACTGTCTCTGGAAAGTATCTTGAACTAAGTATGATAACTAGATCTTTGTCTTGATCGTGTCTGAAATGTCTCTGGAAAATATCCTGAACTAAGTATCAAAACTAGATCTTTGTCTTGATCGTTTCTGAATTGTCTATAGAAAATATTTTGAACTAAGTATCAGAACTAGATCTTTGTCTTGATCCTTTCTGAACTGTCTCTGGAAAATAACCTGAACTAAGTATCAGAACTAGATCTTTGTCTTGATCGTCTCTGAACTGTCTCCTGAAAATATCCTGAACTAAGTATCAGAACTAGATCTTTGTCTTTTTCTTTTCTTAACTATCTCTAGAATATACCATGAACTAAATATCAGAATAGATCTTTGTCTTCAACCTGTCTTATCTTTCTCTAGAAAATATCCTAAACTAATTATCAGAACTAGATCTTTGTCTTGATCATTTCTGAACTGTCTCTGGAAAATATTTTGAACTATGTATCATAACTATATCTTTGTCTTGATCGTCTCTGAACTGTCTTCGGAAAATATCCTGAACTAAGTATCATAACTGGATATTTGTCTTGATTGTTTATGAACTGTCTCTAGAAAATATTCTGAACTAAGTATCAAAACTAGATCTATGTCTTTACCCTATCTGAACTTTCTCTTCAAAATATCCTGAACTAATTATGAGAATTAGATTTTTGTCTTGATCGTTTCTGAACTGTCTATGGAGAATATTTTGAACTAAGTATCATAACTAGATCTTTGTCTTGATCGTGTCTGAACTATCTCTGGAGAATATTTTGAACTAAGTATTAGAACTAGTTCTTTGTCTTGATCGTCTCTGAACTGTCTCTGGAAAGTATCTTGAACTAAGTATGATAACTAGATCTTTGTCTTGATCGTGTCTGAAATGTCTCTGGAAAATATCCTGAACTAAGTATCAAAACTAGATCTTTGTCTTGATCGTTTCTGAATTGTCTATAGAAAATATTTTGAACTAAGTATCAGAACTAGATCTTTGTCTGGATCTTCTATGAACTGTCTCTGGAAAATATCCTGAACTAGGTATCCGAACTAGATCTTTGTCTTGATCGTTTCTGAACTGTCTCTGGAAATTATCCTGAACTAAGTATTAGAACTAGATCTTTGTCTTGTTCTTTTCTGAATTGTCTTTGGAAAATATCTTGAAATAGGTATCAGAACTAGATCTCTGTCTTAATCGTCTCTGAACTGTCTCTGGAAAATATCCTGAACTAAGTATTAGAACTAGATCTTTGTCTTGATCTTTTCTAAACTGTCTATAGAAAATATCGTGAACTAAGTATCATAACTAGATGTTTGTGTTGATCGTTTCAGAGTTGTATATGGAAAATATCCTTAACTAAGTATCAGAACTAGATCTTTGTCTTGCTCGTTTCTAAATTGTCTCTAGAAAATATCCTGAACTAAGTATCAGGACAAGATCTTTGTCTTGATCCTTTCTGAACTGTCTCTGGAAAATATCTTGAACTAAATATCAGAACAAGATCTTTGTCTTGATCCTTACTGAACTGTCTCTGGAAAATATCCAGAACTAAGTATAAGTACTAGATCTTTGTCTTGATCGTTTCTAACCTATGTCTGGAAAATATCCTGAACTAAGTATCAGATCAAAATCTTTGTCTTGCTCGTTTCTGAACTGTCTCTGGAAAATATTTTGAACTAAGTATCTATTCTAGATCTTTGTCTTGATCGTCTCTGAACTGTCTCTGAAAAATATTCTGAACTAAGTATCAGAACTAGATCATTGTCTTGATCGTTTCTGAATTGACTCTGGAAAATATCATGAACTAAGTATCAGAATTAGATCTTTGTCTTGATCTTTTCTGAATTGTCAATGGACAATATTCTGAACTAAGTATCAGAACTAGATCTCTGTCTTGCTTGTTTCTGAACTGTCTCTGGAAAATATTATGAACTAAGTATCAGAACTAGATCTTTGTCTTGATCCTATGTGAACTGTCTATGAATAATAACCTGAACTAAGTATCAGAACTAGATCTTTGTCTTGATCGTTTCAGAACTGTCTTTGGAAAATAACCTGAACTAAGTATCATAACTAGATCTGTGTCTTGATCGTTTCAGAACTATATCTTGAAAATATCCTGAACTAAGTATCAGAACTACATCTTTGTCTTGATCTTTTCAAAAGTTTCTCAGGAAAATATCATTAACTAAATATCAGGAATATATCTTTGTCTTGATCCTTTCTGAACTGTCACTAGATAATATCATGAACTAAGTATCATAACTAGATCTTTGTCTTGATCCTTTCTGAACTATCTCTGGAAAATATCTTGAACTATGTATCAGAACTAGATCTTTGTCTTGATCGTCTCTGAACTGTCTCTGGAAAATATCATGAACTAAGTATCAGAACTAGATATTCGTCTTTATCTTTTCTAAAATGTCTCTAGAAAATATCCTAAACTTAATATCAGAACTAGATATGCGTTTCGATCCTATCTGGACTTTCTCTTGAAAATATCCTGAACTAAGTATCAGAACTAGATCTTTGTCTTGATCGTTTCTGAATTATCTCTAGAAAAATATCCTCAACTAAGTATCATAACTAGATCTTTGTCCTTATCCTTACTGAACTGTCTCTGGAAAATATCATGAACAAAGTATCAGAACTAGATCTTTATCTTGATCGTTTCTGAACTATCTCTGGAAAATATCCTCAACTAAGTATCAGAACTAGATCTTTGTCTTGATCGTTTCTGATCTATCTCTAGAAAATATCCACAACTAAGTATCAGAACTAGATCTTTGTCTTGACTGTTTCTAAACTATCTCTGGAAAATATCCTGAACTAAGTATCAGAACTAGACCTTTGTCTTTATCATTTCTGAACTATCTCTGGAAAATATCCTCTACTAACTATCATAACTAGATCTTTGTCTTGATCCTTTTTGAATTGTTTCTGGAAAATATCCTGAACAAAGTATCTGAACTAGATCATTGTCTAGATCGTTTATGAACTCTCTTTGGAAAATATAATTAATTAATTATTAGAACTAGATCTTTGTCTTGATCTTTTTCTGAACTGTCTCTGGAAAATTTCCTGAACTAAGTAACAAAACTAGATCTTTGTCTTGATTGTTTCTGAACTATCTTTGGAAAATATTCTGAACTAAGTATCAGAACTAGAACTTTGTCTTTATCGTTTTTAAACTGTCTCTGGAAAATATCACGAACTAAGTATCATAAATAGATCTTTGTTTGTATCATTTCTGAATTGTCACTATACAATAAACTTAACTAAGTATCAGAATAGATCTTTGTCTTGCTCGTTTCTGAACTGTCTTTGGAAAATATCCTGAACTAATTATCAGAACCAGATCTTTGTTTTGATCATCTCTGAACTGTCTCTGGAAAATATTTTTAACTAAGTATCAGAACTATAACTTTGTCTTGATCGTCTCTGAACTGTCTCTGGAAAAAATCATGAACTAAGTATCAGAACTAGATCTTTGTCTTGATCATTTCAGAACTGTCTATGGAAAATATTTTGAACTAAGTATCAGAACTAGATCTTTAACTTGATCCTTTCTGAACTGTCTCTGGAAAATATCTTGTACTAAGTATCAGAACTAGATACTTTTCTTGATCATTTCTGAACTGTCTCTGAAAAATATCTTGAACTAAGTATCAGAACTAGATCTTTGTCTTGATCGTTTCTAAACTGTCTCTGGAAAATATCCTGAACTAAGTATCATAACTAGATCTTTATCTTGATCATTTCTGAACTGTCTCTGGAAAATATCCTCAACCAAATATCAGAACTAGATCTTTATCTTGCTTGTTTCTGAACTTTCTCTGGAAATTATTTTGAACTAAGTATCAGAACTAGATCTTTGTCTTGATCGTCTCTGAACCGTATATGGAAAATATCCTTAACTAAGTATCAGAACTAGATTTTTGTCTGGATCGTTTCTGAATTGTCTCTGGAAAATATCCTGAACTAAGTATCTAAACTAGATCTTTGTCTTGATCTTTTTCTTAACTGTCTCTTGAAAATATCCTGAACTAAGTATCAAAACTAGATCATTGTCTTGATTGTTTCTGAACTATCTCTAGAAAATATTATGAACTAAGTATCAGAACTAGATCTTTGTCTTTATCGTTTTTAAACTGTCTCTGGAAAATATCATGAACTAAGTATCATAAATAGATCTTTGTCTGTATCATTTCTGAATTGTCTCTGTAAAATAAACTTAACTAAGTATCAGAACTAGATAATCAAAACCACATCTTGTCTTGATCATCTCTGAACTGTCTCTGGAAAATATTCTGAACTAAGTATCAGAACTATATCTTTGTCTTGATCGTCTCTGAACTGTCTATGGAAAAAATCCTGAACTAAGTATCCGAACTAGATCTTTGTCTTGATCGTTTCTGAACTGTATCTGGAAAATATCCTGAACTCAGTATCAAAACTAGATCTTTGTAGTGATCTTTTCTGAACTGTCTCTAGAAAATATCCTCAACTAAGTATCAGAACTAGATCTTTGTCTTGATGTTTTCTGAACTATCTCTAGAAAATATCCTAAACTAAGTATCATAACTAGATCTTTGTCTTGATCGTTTCTGATCTGTCTCTGGAAAATATCTTGAACTATGTATCAGAACTAGATGTTTGTCTTCATTGTTTCTAAATTATCTCTACAAAATATCCATAACTAAGTATCATAACTAGATCTTTGTCTTGATCATTTATGATATATCTCTTGAAAATAAACTTAACTAGGTATTAGAACTGGATCTTTGTCTTGCTCGTTTCTGAACTGTCTCTGGAAAATATTATGAACTAAGTATCAGAACTAGATCTTTGTCTTGATCCTTTCTGAACTGTCTCTGGAAAATATCCTGAACTAAGTATCATAACTAGATATTTGTCTTGATCTTTTCTGAACTGTCTCTGGAAAATATCCTGAACTAAGTATCAGAACTAGATCTTTGTCTTGATCGTTTCTGAACTGTCTATGGAAAATATCATGAACTAAGTATCAGAACTATATTTGTGTCTCGATCCTTTCTGAACTGTCTCTGGAAAATATCCTTAACTAAGTATTAGAACTAGAGTTTGTCTTGATCATGTCTGAATTATCTCTGGAAAATATCCTAAACTAAGTATCAGAACTAGATCTTTGTCTTGATCCTTACTGAATTGTCTCTGGAAATTATCATGAACTAAGTATCAGAACTAGTTCTTTGTCTTGATTGTTTCTGAACTATCTTTGGAAAATATTCTGAACTAAGTATCAGAACTAGATCTTTGTCTTTAAAGTTTTTAAACTGTCTTTGGAAAATAAACTTAACTAAGTACCAGAACTATATCTTTGTCTTCCTCGTTTCTAAAGAGTCTTTGGAAAATATCCTGAACTAATTATCAGAACCAAATCTTTGTCTTGATCATCTCTGAATTGTCTCTGGAAAATATAATCAACTAAGTATCATCTCTGACAAGTATCTAGTTCTGATACTTAGTTCAGGATATTATGAACTAGGTATCAGAACTATATCTTTGTCTTGATCGTCTCTGAACTGTCTCTGGAAAATATCCTGAACTAAGTATCAGAACTAGATACTTGTCTTGATCCTTTATAAACCGTCTCTTGAAAATATCCCGAACTAAGTATCATAACTAGATCTTTATCTTGATCATTTCTGAACTGTCTCTGGAAAATATCCTCAACCAAATATCAGAACTAGATCTTTATCTTTATCATTTCTGAAGTGTCTCTGGAAAATATAATCAACTATGTATCAGAACTAGATCTTTATCTTGCTTGTTTCTGAACTGTCTCTGGATATTATTTTGAACTAAGTATCAGAACTAGATCTTTGTCTTGATCGTCTCTGAACCGTATATGGAAAATATCCTGAACTTAGTATCAGAACTAGATCTTTGTCTGGATCGTTTCTGAATTGTCTATGGAAAATATCCTGAACAAAGTAGCTGAACTAGATCTTTGTCTTGAACTTTTTCTGAACTATCTTTTGAAAATATCCTGAAATAAGTATCAAAACTAGATCTTTGTCTTGATTGTTTCTGAACTATCTCTAGAAAATATTATGAACTAAGTATCAGAACTAGATCTTTGTCTTTATCGTTTTTAAACTGTCTCTGGTAAATATCATGAACTAAGTATCATAAATAGATCTTTGTCTGTATCATTTCTGAATTGTCTCTGTAAAATAAACTTAACTAAGTATCAGAACTAGATCTTTGTCTTGCTCGGTTCTGAACTGTCTTTGGAAAATATCCTGAACTAATAATCAAAACCAGATCTTTGTCTTGATCATCTCTGAACTGTCTCTGGAAAATATTTTGAACTAAGTATCAGAACTATATCTTTGTGTTGATCGTCTCTGAACTGTCTCTGGAAAAAATCCTGAACTAAGTATCAGAACTAGATCTTTGTCTTGATCGTTTCTGAACTGACTCTGGAAAATATCCTCAACTAAGTAACAGAACTAGATCTTTGTCTTGATCTTTTCTGAACTGTCTCTAGAAAATATCCTCAACTAAGTAACAGAACTAGATCTTTGTCTTGATCGTTTCTGAACTGTCTCTGGAAAATATCCTCAACTAAGTATCAGAACTAGATCTTTGTCTTGATCGTTTCTGAACTGTCTATGGAAAATATCATGAACTAAGTATCAGAACTATATTTGTGTCTCGATCCTTTCTGAACTGTCTCTGGAAAATATCCTTAACTAAGTATTAGAACTAGACTTTGTCTTGATCGTGTTTGAATTATCTCTGGAAAATATCCTCAACTAAGTATCAGAACTAGATCTTTGTCTTGATCCTTACTGAATTGTCTCTGGAAAATATCCTGAACTAAGTATCAGAACTAGTTCTTTGTCTTGATTGTTTCTGAACTATCTTTGGAAAATATTCTGAACTAAGTATCAGATGTCTTTAAAGTTTTTAAACTGTCTTTGGAAAATAAACTTAACTAAGTACCAGAACTATATCTTTGTCTTCCTCGTTTCTGAAGAGTCTTTGGAAAATATCATGAACTAATTATCAGAACCAGATCTTTGTCTTGATCATCTCTGAATTGTCTCTGGAAAATATTATGAACAAGGTATCAGAACTATATCTTTGTCATGATCGTCTCTGAACTGTCTCTGGAAAATATCTTGAACTAAGTATCAGAACTAGATACTTGTCTTGATCGTTTCTAAACCGTCTCTGGAAAATATCCCGAACTAAGTATCATAACTAGATCTTTATCTTGATCATTTCTGAACTGTCTCTGGAAAATATCCTCAACCAAATATCAGAACTAGATCTTTATCTTGATCATTTCTGAACTGTCTCTGGAAAATATCATCAACTAAGTATCAGAACTAGATCTTTATCTTGCTTGTTTCTGAACTGTCTCTGGATATTATTTTGAACTAAGTATCAGAACTAGATCTTTGTCTTGATCGTCTCTGAACCGTATATGGAAAATATCCTGAACTTAGTATCAGAACTAGATCTTTGTCTGGATCGTTTCTGAATTGTCTCTGGAAAATATCCTGAACAAAGTATCTGAACTAGATCTTTGTCTTGATCTTTTTCTGAACTATCTTTTGAAAATATCCTGAAATAAGTATCAAAACTAGATCTTTGTCTTGATTGTTTCTGAACTATCTCTATAAAATATTATGAACTAAGTATCAGAACTAGATCTTTGTCTTTATCGTTTTTATACTGTCTCTGGAAAATATCATGAACTAAGTATCATAAATAGATCTTTGTCTGTATCATTTCTGAATTGTCTCTGTAAAATAAACTTAACTAAGTATCAGAACTAGATCTTTGTCTTGCTCGGTTCTGAACTGTCTTTGGAAAATATCCTGAACTAATAATCAAAACCAGATCTTTGTCTTGATCGTGTCTGAATTATCTCTGGAAAATATCCTTAACTAAGTATCAGAACTATATCTTTGTCTTGATCGTCTCTGAACTGTCTCTGGTAAAAATCCTGAACTAAGTATCAGAACTAGATCTTTGTCTTGATCGTTTCTGAACTGACTCTGGAAAATATCCTGAACTCAGTATCAGAACTAGATCTTTGTCTTGATCTTTTCTGAACTGTCTCTAGAAAATATCCTCATCTAAGTATCAGAACTAGATCTTTGTCTTGATCTTTTCTGAACTGTCTCTAGAAAATATCCTCAACTAAGTAACAGAACTAGATCTTTGTCTTGATCGTTTCTGAACTGTCTCTGGAAAATATCCTGAACTAAGTATCAGAACTAGATGTTTTACTTGATCGTTTCTAAATTATCTCTAAAAAATATCCATAACTAACTATCATAACTAGATCTTTGTCTTGATCATTTATGATATATCTCTTGAAAATAAACTTAACTAGGTATCAGAACTGGATCTTTGTCTTGCTCGTTTCTGAACTGTCTCTGGAAAATATTCTGAACTAAGTATCAGAACTAGATCTTTGTCTTGATCCTTTCTGAACTGTCTCTGGAAAATATCCTGAACTAATTATCATAACTAGATATTTGTCTTGATCGTTTCTGAAGTGTCTCTGGAAAATATCCTAAACTAAGTATCAGAACTAGATCTTTGTCTTGATCGTTTCTGAACTGTCTATGGAAAATATCATGAACTAAGTATCAGAACTATATTTGTGTCTCGATCCTTTCTGAACTGTCTCTGGAAAATATCCTTAACTAAGTATTAGAACTAGACTTTGTCTTGATCGTGTTTGAATTATCTCTGGAAAATATCCTCAACTAAGTATCAGAACTAGATCTTTGTCTTGATCCTTACTGAATTGTCTCTGGAAAATATCCTGAACTAAGTATCAGAACTAGTTCTTTGTCTTGATTGTTTCTGAACTATCTTTGGAAAATATTCTGAACTAAGTATCAGATGTCTTTAAAGTTTTTAAACTGTCTTTGGAAAATAAACTTAACTAAGTACCAGAACTATATCTTTGTCTTCCTCGTTTCTGAAGAGTCTTTGGAAAATATCATGAACTAATTATCAGAACCAGATCTTTGTCTTGATCATCTCTGAATTGTCTCTGGAAAATATTATGAACAAGGTATCAGAACTATATCTTTGTCATGATCGTCTCTGAACTGTCTCTGGAAAATATCTTGAACTAAGTATCAGAACTAGATACTTGTCTTGATCGTTTCTAAACCGTCTCTGGAAAATATCCCGAACTAAGTATCATAACTAGATCTTTATCTTGATCATTTCTGAACTGTCTCTGGAAAATATCCTCAACCAAATATCAGAACTAGATCTTTATCTTGATCATTTCTGAACTGTCTCTGGAAAATATCATCAACTAAGTATCAGAACTAGATCTTTATCTTGCTTGTTTCTGAACTGTCTCTGGATATTATTTTGAACTAAGTATCAGAACTAGATCTTTGTCTTGATCGTCTCTGAACCGTATATGGAAAATATCCTGAACTTAGTATCAGAACTAGATCTTTGTCTGGATCGTTTCTGAATTGTCTCTGGAAAATATCCTGAACAAAGTATCTGAACTAGATCTTTGTCTTGATCTTTTTCTGAACTATCTTTTGAAAATATCCTGAAATAAGTATCAAAACTAGATCTTTGTCTTTATTGTTTCTGAACTATCTCTATAAAATATTATGAACTAAGTATCAGAACTAGATCTTTGTCTTTATCGTTTTTATACTGTCTCTGGAAAATATCATGAACTAAGTATCATAAATAGATCTTTGTCTGTATCATTTCTGAATTGTCTCTGTAAAATAAACTTAACTAAGTATCAGAACTAGATCTTTGTCTTGCTCGGTTCTGAACTGTCTTTGGAAAATATCCTGAACTAATAATCAAAACCAGATCTTTGTCTTGATCGTGTCTGAATTATCTCTGGAAAATATCCTTAACTAAGTATCAGAACTATATCTTTGTCTTGATCGTCTCTGAACTGTCTCTGGTAAAAATCCTGAACTAAGTATCAGAACTAGATCTTTGTCTTGATCGTTTCTGAACTGACTCTGGAAAATATCCTGAACTCAGTATCAGAACTAGATCTTTGTCTTGATCTTTTCTGAACTGTCTCTAGAAAATATCCTCATCTAAGTATCAGAACTAGATCTTTGTCTTGATCTTTTCTGAACTGTCTCTAGAAAATATCCTCAACTAAGTAACAGAACTAGATCTTTGTCTTGATCGTTTCTGAACTGTCTCTGGAAAATATCCTGAACTAAGTATCAGAACTAGATGTTTTACTTGATCGTTTCTAAATTATCTCTAAAAAATATCCATAACTAACTATCATAACTAGATCTTTGTCTTGATCATTTATGATATATCTCTTGAAAATAAACTTAACTAGGTATCAGAACTGGATCTTTGTCTTGCTCGTTTCTGAACTGTCTCTGGAAAATATTCTGAACTAAGTATCAGAACTAGATCTTTGTCTTGATCCTTTCTGAACTGTCTCTGGAAAATATCCTGAACTAATTATCATAACTAGATATTTGTCTTGATCGTTTCTGAAGTGTCTCTGGAAAATATCCTAAACTAAGTATCAGAACTAGATCTTTGTCTTGATCGTTTCTGAACTGTCTATGGAAAATATCATGAACTAAGTATCAGAACTATATTTGTGTCTCGATCCTTTCTGAACTGTCTCTGGAAAATATCCTTAACTAAGTATTAGAACTAGACTTTGTCTTGATCGTGTTTGAATTATCTCTGGAAAATATCCTCAACTAAGTATCAGAACTAGATCTTTGTCTTGATCCTTACTGAATTGTCTCTGGAAAATATCCTGAACTAAGTATCAGAACTAGTTCTTTGTCTTGATTGTTTCTGAACTATCTTTGGAAAATATTCTGAACTAAGTATCAGATGTCTTTAAAGTTTTTAAACTGTCTTTGGAAAATAAACTTAACTAAGTACCAGAACTATATCTTTGTCTTCCTCGTTTCTGAAGAGTCTTTTGAAAATATCATGAACTAATTATCAGAACCAGATCTTTGTCTTGATCATCTCTGAATTGTCTCTGGAAAATATTATGAACTAGGTATCAGAACTATATCTTTGTCATGATCGTCTCTGAACTGTCTCTGGAAAATATCTTGAACTAAGTATCAGAACTAGATACTTGTCTTGATCGTTTCTAAACCGTCTCTGGAAAATATCCCGAACTAAGTATCATAACTAGATCTTTATCTTGATCATTTCTGAACTGTCTCTGGAAAATATCCTCAACCAAATATCAGAACTAGATCTTTATCTTGATCATTTCTGAACTGTCTCTGGAAAATATCATCAACTAAGTATCAGAACTAGATCTTTATCTTGCTTGTTTCTGAACTGTCTCTGGATATTATTTTGAACTAAGTATCAGAACTAGATCTTTGTCTTGATCGTCTCTGAACCGTATATGGAAAATATCCTGAACTTAGTATCAGAACTAGATCTTTGTCTGGATCGTTTCTGAATTGTCTCTGGAAAATATCCTGAACAAAGTATCTGAACTAGATCTTTTTCTTGATCTTTTTCTGAACTATCTTTTGAAAATATCCTGAAATAAGTATCAAAACTAGATCTTTGTCTTGATTGTTTCTGAACTATCTCTATAAAATATTATGAACTAAGTATCAGAACTAGATCTTTGTCTTTATCGTTTTTAAACTGTCTCTGGAAAATATCATGAACTCAGTATCATAAATAGATCTTTGTCTGTATCATTTCTGAATTGTCTCTGTAAAATAAACTTAACTAAGTATCAGAACTAGATCTTTGTCTTGCTCGGTTCTGAACTGTCTTTGGAAAATATCCTGAACTAATAATCAAAACCAGATCTTTGTCTTGATCGTGTCTGAATTATCTCTGGAAAATATCCTTAACTAAGTATCAGAACTATATCTTTGTCTTGATCGTCTCTGAACTGTCTCTGGAAAAAATCCTGAACTAAGTATCAGAACTAGATCTTTGTCTTGATCGTTTCTGAACTGACTCTGGAAAATATCCTGAACTCAGTATCAGAACTAGATCTTTGTCTTGATCTTTTCTGAACTGTCTCTAGAAAATATCCTCATCTAAGTATCAGAACTAGATCTTTGTCTTGATCTTTTCTGAACTGTCTCTAGAAAATATCCTCAACTAAGTAACAGAACTAGATCTTTGTCTTGATCGTTTCTGAACTGTCTCTGGAAAATATCCTGAACTAAGTATCAGAACTAGATGTTTTACTTGATCGTTTCTAAATTATCTCTAAAAAATATCCATAACTAACTATCATAACTAGATCTTTGTCTTGATCATTTATGATATATCTCTTGAAAATAAACTTAACTAGGTATCAGAACTGGATCTTTGTCTTGCTCGTTTCTGAACTGTCTCTGGAAAATATTCTGAACTAAGTATCAGAACTAGATCTTTGTCTTGATCCTTTCTGAACTGTCTCTGGAAAATATCCTGAACTAATTATCATAACTAGATATTTGTCTTGATCGTTTCTGAAGTGTCTCTGGAAAATATCCTAAACTAAGTATCAGAACTAGATCTTTGTCTTGATCGTTTCTGAACTGTCTATGGAAAATATCATGAACTAAGTATCAGAACTATATTTGTGTCTCGATCCTTTCTGAACTGTCTCTGGAAAATATCCTTAACTAAGTATTAGAACTAGACTTTGTCTTGGTCGTGTTTGAATTATCTCTGGAAAATATCCTCAACTAAGTATCAGAACTAGATCTTTGTCTTGATCCTTACTGAATTGTCTCTGGAAAATATCCTGAACTAAGTATCAGAACTAGTTCTTTGTCTTGATTGTTTCTGAACTATCTTTGGAAAATATTCTGAACTAAGTATCAGAACTAGATCTTTGTCTTTAAAGTTTTTAAACTGTCTTTGGAAAATAAACTTAACTAAGTACCAGAACTATATCTTTGTCTTCCTCGTTTCTGAAGAGTCTTTGGAAAATATCATGAACTAATTATCAGAACCAGATCTTTGTCTTGATCATCTCTGAATTGTCTCTGGAAAATATTATGAACTAGGTATCAAAACTATATCTTTGTCATGATCGTCTCTGAACTGTCTCTGGAAAATATCCTGAACTAAGTATCAGAACTAGATACTTGTCTTGATCGTTTCTAAACCGTCTCTGGAAAATATCCCGAACTAAGTATCATAACTAGATCTTTATCTTGATCATTTCTGAACTGTCTCTGGAAAATATCCTCAACCAAATATCAGAACTAGATCTTTATCTTGATCATTTCTGAACTGTCTCTGGAAAATATCATCAACTAAGTATCAGAACTAGATCTTTATCTTGCTTGTTTCTGAACTGTCTCTGGATATTATTTTGAACTAAGTATCAGAACTAGATCTTTGTCTTGATCGTCTCTGAACCGTATATGGAAAATATCCTGAACTTAGTATCAGAACTAGATCTTTGTCTGGATCGTTTCTGAATTGTCTCTGGAAAATATCCTGAACAAAGTATCTGAACTAGATCTTTGTCTTGATCTTTTTCTGAACTATCTTTTGAAAATATCCTGAAATAAGTATCAAAACTAGATCTTTGTCTTGATTGTTTCTGAACTATCTCTATAAAATATTATGAACTAAGTAACAGAACTAGATCTTTGTCTTTATCGTTTTTAAACTGTCTCTGGAAAATATCATGAACTAAGTATCATAAATAGATCTTTGTCTGTATCATTTCTGAATTGTCTCTGTAAAATAAACTTAACTAAGTATCAGAACTAGATCTTTGTCTTGCTCGGTTCTGAACTGTCTTTGGAAAATATCCTGAACTAATAATCAAAACCAGATCTTTGTCTTGATCGTGTCTGAATTATCTCTGGAAAATATCCTTAACTAAGTATCAGAACTATATCTTTGTCTTGATCGTCTCTGAACTGTCTCTGGAAAAAATCCTGAACTAAGTATCAGAACTAGATCTTTGTCTTGATCGTTTCTGAACTGACTCTAGAAAATATCCTGAACTCAGTATCAGAACTAGATCTTTGTCTTGATCTTTTCTGAACTGTCTCTAGAAAATATCCTCATCTAAGTATCAGAACTAGATCTTTGTCTTGATCTTTTCTGAACTGTCTCTAGAAAATATCCTCAACTAAGTAACAGAACTAGATCTTTGTCTTGATCGTTTCTGAACTGTCTCTGGAAAATATCCTGAACTAAGTATCAGAACTAGATGTTTTACTTGATCGTTTCTAAATTATCTCTAAAAAATATCCATAACTAACTATCATAACTAGATCTTTGTCTTGATCATTTATGATATATCTCTTGAAAATAAACTTAACTAGGTATCAGAACTGGATCTTTATCTTGCTCGTTTCTGAACTGTCTCTGGAAAATATTCTGAACTAAGTATCAGAACTAGATCTTTGTCTTGATCCTTTCTGAACTGTCTCTGGAAAATATCCTGAACTAATTATCATAACTAGATATTTGTCTTGATCGTTTCTGAAGTGTCTCTGGAAAATATCCTAAACTAAGTATCAGAACTAGATCTTTGTCTTGATCGTTTCTGAACTGTCAATGAAAAATATCATGAACTAAGTATCAGAACTATATTTGTGTCTCGATCCTTTCTGAACTGTCTCTGGAAAATATCCTTAACTAAGTATTAGAACTAGACTTTGTCTTGATCGTGTTTGAATTATCTCTGGAAAATATCCTCAACTAAGTATCAGAACTAGATCTTTGTCTTGATCCTTACTGAATTGTCTCCGGAAAATATCCTGAACTAAGTATCAGAACTAGTTCTTTGTCTTGATTGTTTCTGAACTATCTTTGGAAAATATTCTGAACTAAGTATCAGATGTCTTTAAAGTTTTTAAACTGTCTTTGGAAAATAAACTTAACTAAGTACCATTACTATATCTTTGTCTTCCTCGTTTCTGAAGAGTCTTTGGAAAATATCATGAACTAATTATCAGAACCAAATCTTTGTCTTGATCATCTCTGAATTGTCTCTGGAAAATATTATGAACTAGGTATCAGAACTATATCTTTGTCATGATCGTCTCTGAACTGTCTCTGGAAAATATCTTGAACTAAGTATCAGAACTAGATACTTGTCTTGATCGTTTCTAAACCGTCTCTGGAAAATATCCCGAACTAAGTATCATAACTAGATCTTTATCTTGATCATTTCTGAACTGTCTCTGGAAAATATCCTCAACCAAATATCAGAACTAGATCTTTATCTTGATCATTTCTGAACTGTCTCTGGAAAATATCATCAACTAAGTATCAGAACTAGATCTTTATCTTGCTTGTTTCTGAACTGTCTCTGGATATTATTTTGAACTAAGTATCAGAACTAGATCTTTGTCTTGATCGTCTCTGAACCGTATATGGAAAATATCCTGAACTTAGTATCAGAACTAGATCTTTGTCTGGATCGTTTCTGAATTGTCTCTGGAAAATATCCTGAACAAAGTATCTGAACTAGATCTTTGTCTTGATCTTTTTCTGAACTATCTTCTGAAAATATCTTGAAATAAGTATCAAAACTAGATCTTTGTCTTGATTGTTTCTGAACTATCTCTATAAAATATTATGAACTAAGTATCAGAACTAGATCTTTGTCTTTATCGTTTTTAAACTGTCTCTGGAAAATATCATGAACTAAGTATCATAAATAGATCTTTGTCTGTATCATTTCTGAATTGTCTCTGTAAAATAAACTTAACTAAGTATCAGAACTAGATCTTTGTCTTGCTCGGTTCTGAACTGTATTTGGAAAATATCCTGAACTAATAATCAAAACCAGATCTTTGTATTGATCGTGTCTGAATTATCTCTGGAAAATATCCTTAACTAAGTATCAGAACTATATCTTTGTCTTGATCGTCTCTGAACTGTCTCTGGAAAAAATCATGAACTAAGTATCAGAACTAGATCTTTGTCTTGATCGTTTCTGAACTGACTCTGGAAACTATCCTGAACTTAGTATCAGAACTAGATCTTTGTCTTGATATTTTCTGAACTGTCTCTAGAAAATATCCTCATCTAAGTATCAGAACTAGATCTTTGTCTTGATCTTTTATGAACTGTCTCTAGAAAATATCCTCAACTAAGTAACAGAACTAGATCTTTGTCTTGATCGTTTCTGAACTGTCTCTGGAAAATATCTTGAACTAAGTATCAGAACTAGATGTTTTACTTGATCGTTTCTAAATTATCTCTAAAAAATATCCATAACTAAGTATCATAACTAGATCTTTGTCTTGATCATTTATGATATATCTCTTGAAAATAAACTTAACTAGGTATCAGAACTTGATCTTTGTCTTGCTCGTTTCTGAACTGTCTCTGGAAAATATTCTGAACTAAGTATCAGAACTAGATCTTTGTCTTGATCCTTTCTGAACTGTCTCTGGAAAACATCTTGAACTAAGTATCATAACTAGATCTTTGTCTTGATCGTTTCTGAAATGTCTCTGGAAAATATCATGAACTAAGTATCAGAACTATATTTGTGTCTCGATCCTTTCTGAACTGTCTCTGGAAAATATCCTGAACTAAGTATCATAACTAGATATTTGTCTTGATCGTTTCTGAAGTGTCTCTGGAAAATATCCTAAACTAAGTATCAGAACTAGATCTTTGTCTTGATCGTTTCTGAACTGTCTATGGAAAATATCATGAACTAAGTATCAGAACTATATTTGTGTCTCGATCCTTTCTGAATTGTCTCTGGAAAATATCCTTAACTAAGTATTAGAACTAGACTTTATCTTGATCGTGTTTGAATTATCTCTGGAAAATATCCTCAACTAAGTATCAGAACTAGATCTTTGTCTTGATCCTTACTGAATTGTCTCTGGAAAATATCCTGAACTAAGTATCAGAACTAGTTCTTTGTCTTGATTGTTTCTGAACTATCTTTGGAAAATATTCTTAACTAAGTATCAGAACTAGATCTTTGTCTTTAAAGTTTTTAAACTGTCTTTGGAAAATAAACTTAACTAAGTACCAGAACTATATCTTTGTCTTCCTCGTTTCTGAAGAGTCTTTGGAAAATATCATGAACTAATTATCAGAACCAGATCTTTGTCTTGATCATCTCTGAATTGTCTCTGGAAAATATTATGAACTAGGTATCAGAACTATATCTTTGTCATGATCGTCTCTGAACTGTCTCTGGAAAATATCCTGAACTAAGTATCAGAACTAGATACTTGTCTTGATCGTTTCTAAACTGTCTCTGGAAAATATCCCGAACTAAGTATCATAACTAGATCTTTATCTTGATCATTTCTGAACTGTCTCTGGAAAATATCCTCAACCAAATACCAGAACTAGATCTTTATCTTGATCATTTCTGAACTGTCTCTGGAAAATATCATCAACTAAGTATCAGAACTAGATCTTTATCTTCCTTGTTTCTGGACTGTCTCTGGATATTATTTTGAACTAAGTATCAGAACTAGATCTTTGTCTTGATCGTCTCTGAACCGTATATGGAAAATATCCTGAACTTAGTATCAGAACTAGATCTTTGTCTGGATCGTTTCTGAATTGTCTCTGGAAAATGTCCTGAACAAAGTATCTGAACTAGATCTTTGTCTTGATCTTTTTCTGAAATATCTTTTGAAAATATCCTGAAATAAGTATCAAAACTTGATCTTTGTCTTGATTGTTTATGAACTATCTCTAGAAAATATTATGAACTAAGTATCAGAACTAGATCTTTGTCTTTATCGTTTTTAAACTGTCTCTGGAAAATATCATGAACTAAGTATCATAAATAGATCTTTGTCTGTATCATTTCTGAATTGTCTCTGTAAAATAAACTTAACTAAGTATCAGAACTAGATCTTTGTCTTGCTCGGTTCTGAACTGACTTTGGAAAATATCCTGAACTAATAATCAAAACCAGATCTTTGTCTTGATCATGTCTGAATTATCTCTGGAAAATATCCTTAACTAAGTATCAGAACTATATCTTTGTCTTGATCGTCTCTGAACTGTCTCTGGAAAAAATCCTGACCTAAGTATCAGAACTAGATCTTTGTCTTGATCGTTTCTGAACTGACTCTAGAAACTATCCTGAACTTAGTATCAGAACTAGATCTTTGTCTTGATATTTTCTGAACTGTCTCTAGAAAATATCCTCATCTAAGTATCCGAACTAGATCTTTGTCTTGATCTTTTATGAACTGTCTCTAGAAAATATCCTCAACTAAGCAACAAAACTAGATCTTTGTCTTGATCGTTTCTGAACTGTCTCTGGAAAATATCCTGAACTAAGTATCAGAACTAGATGTTTTACTTGATCGTTTCTAAATTATCTCTAAAAAATATCCATAACTAAGTATCATAACTAGATCTTTGTCTTGATCATTTATGATATATCTCTTGAAAATAAACTTAACTAGGTATCAGAACTGGATCTTTGTCTTGCTCGTTTCTGAACTGTCTCTGGAAAATATTCTGAACTAAGTATCAGAACTAGATCTTTGTCTTGATCCTTTCTGAACTGTCTCTGGAAAACATCTTGAACTAAGTATCATAACTAGATATTTGTCTTGATCGTTTCTGAAATGTCTCTGGAAAATATCCTAAACTAAGTATCAGAACTAGATCTTTGTCTTGATCGTTTCTGAACTGTCTATGGAAAATATTATGAACTAAGTATCAGAACTAGATTCATGTCTCGATCCTTTCTGAACTGTCTCTAGAAAATATCCTTAACTAAGTATCAGAACTAGACTTTGTCTTGATCGTGTCTGAATTATCTCTGGAAAATATCCTTAACTAAGTATCAGAACTAGATCTTTGTCTTGATCTTTTCTGAACTGTCTCTGGAAAATATCCTCAACTAAGCAACAAAACTAGATCTTTGTCTTGATCGTTTCTGAACTGTCTCTGGAAAGTATCCTGAACTAAGTATCAGAACTAGATGTTTTACTTGATCGTTTCTAAATTATCTCTAAAAAATATCCATAACTAAGTATCATAACTAGATCTTTGTCTTGATCATTTATGATATATCTCTTGAAAATAAACTTAACTAGGTATCAGAACTGGATCTTTGTCTTGATCGTCTCTGAACTGTCTCTGGAAAATATTCTGAACTAAGTATCAGAACTAGATCTTTGTCTTGATCCTTTCTGAACTGTCTCTGGAAAATATCCTTAACTAAGTATCAGAACTATACTTTGTCTTGATCGTGTCTGAATTATCTCTGGAAAATATCCTGAACTAACTATCAGAACTAGTTCTTTGTCTTGATTGTTTCTGAACTTTCTCTGGAAAATATTCTGAACTAAGTATCAGAACTAGATCTTTGTCTTTAAAGTTTTTAAACTGTCTTTGGAAAATAAACTTAACTAAGTACCAGAACTATATCTTTGTCTTCCTCGTTTCTGAAGAGTCTTTGGAAAATATCCTAAACTAATTATCAGAACCAGATCTTTGTCTTGATCATCTCTGAACTGTCTCTAGAAAATATTATGAACTAGGTATCAGAACTATATCTTTGTCTTGATCGTCTCTGAATTGTCTCTGGAAAATATCCTGAACTAAGTATCAGAACTAGATCTTTGTCTTGATCGTTTCTGAACTGTCTCTTGAAAATATCATGAACTCAGTATCATAACTAGATCTTTGTCTTGATCTTTTCTGAACTGTCTCTGGAAAATATCCTCAACTAAGTATCAGAACTAGATCTTTGTCTTGATCATTTCTGAACTGTCTCTGGAAAATATCCTGAACAAAGTATCAGAACTAGATCTGTGTCTTGATCGTTTCTTAACCGTCTATGGAAAATATCTTGAACTAAGTATCAGAACTAGATCTTTATCTTGATCATTTCTGAACTGTCTATGGAAAATATTTTGAAATAAGTATCAGAACTAGATCTTTGTCTTGATCCTTTCTGAACTGTCATTGGAAAATATCCTGAACTATGTATCGGAACTAGATATTTGTCTTGATCGTTTCTGAACTGTCTCTGGAAAATATCCTGAACTAAGTATCTGAACTAGATCTTTGTCTTGATCTTTTTCTGAACTGTCTCTTGAAAATATCCTGAACTAAGTATCAAAACTAGATCTTTGTCTTAATTGTTTCTGAGCTATCTCTAGAAAATATTTTGAACTAAGTATCAAAACTAGATCTTTGTCTTTATCGTTTTTAAACTGTCTCTGGAAAATATCATAAACTAAATATCATAAATAAATCTTTGTCTGTATCATTTCTGAATTGTCTCTGTAAAATAAACTTAACTAAGTATCAGAACTAGATCTTTGTCTTACTCGTTTCTTAACTGTCTTTCGAAAATATCCTGAACTAATTATCAGAACCAGATCTTTGTCTTGATCATCTCTGAACTGTCTCTGGAAAATATTCTGAACTAAGTATCAGAACTATATCTTTGTGTTGATCGTCTCTGAACTATATCTGGAAAAAACCTGAACTAAGTATAAGAACTAGATCTTTGTCTTGATCATTTCTTAACTGTCTCTGGAAAATATCCTGAACTCAATATCAGAACAAGATCTTTGTCTTGATCTTTTCTGAACTGTCTCTAGAAAATATCATCAACTAAGTATCAGAACTAGATCTTTGTCTTGATCGTTTCTGAACTGTCTCTGGAAAATATCATGAACTCAGTATCAGAACTAGATCTTTGTCTTGATCTTTTCTGAACTGTCTCTGGAAAATATCATCAACTAAGTATCAGAACTAGATCTTTGTCTTGATCGTTTCTGAACTGTCTCTGGAAAATATCCTGAAATAAGTATCAGAACTAGATCTTTGTCTTGATCGTTTCTGAATTATCTCTAGAAAATATCCATAACTAAATATCATAACTAGATCTTTTTCTTAATCATTTCTGAACTATCTCTGGAAAATTAACTTAACTAAGTATCAGAACTAGATATTTGTCTTTCTCGTTTATGAACTGTCTCTGGAAAATATTCTGAACTAAGTATCAGAACTAGATCTTTGTCTTGATCGTTTCTGAACCGTCTATGGAAAATATCTTGAACTAAGTATCAGAACTAGATCTTTGTCTTGATCATTTCTCAACTGTCTATGGAAAATATTTTGAACTCAGTATCAGAACTAGATCTTTGTCTTGATCCTTTTTGAACTGTCACTGGAAAATATCCTGAACTATGTATCAGAACTAGATATTTGTCTTGATCGTTTCTGAACTGTCTCTGGAAAATATCTTGAAATAAGTATTAGAATTAGATCTTTGTCTTGATCGTTTCTAAACTGTCTCTGGAAAATATCCTGAACTATGTATCATAACTAGATCTTTATCTTGATCATTTCTGAACTATCTATGGAAAATATCCTCAACTAAGTATCAAAACTAGATCTTTATCTTGCTTGTTTCTGAACCGTCTCTGGAAATTATTTTGAACTAAGTATCAGAACTAAATCGTTGTCTTGATAGTCTCTGAACCGTATATTTGAAATATCCTGAACTAAGTATCTGAACTAGATCTTTTTCTGAACTGTCTCTTGAAAATATCCTGAACTAAGTATCAAAACTATATCTTTGTCTTGATTGTTCCTGAGCTATCTCTAGAAAATATTCTTAACTAAGTATCAGAACTAGATCTTTGTCTTTATCGTTTTTAAATTGTCTCTGGAAAATATCATGAACTAAGTATCATAAATAGATCTTTGTCTGTATCATTTCTGAATTTCTCTGTAAAATAAACTTAACTAAGTATCAGAACCAGATCTTTGTCTTGATCATCTTTGAACTGTCTCTGGAAAATATCTTGAACTAAGTATCAGAACCTTATCTTTGTCATGATCGTCTCTGAACTTTATTTGGAAAAAATCCTGAACTATGTATAAGAACTAGATCTTTATCTTGATCGTTTCTTAACTGTCTTTGGAAAATATCCTGAACTCAGTATCAGAACTAGATCTTTGTCTTGATCTTTTCTGAATTGTCTCTAGAAAATATTCTCAACTAAGTATCAGAACTAGATCTTTGTCTTGATCGTTTCTGAACTGTCTATGGAAAATATTCTGAACTAAGTATCAGAATTAGATGTTTGTCTTGATCGTCTCTGAATTATCTCTAAAAAATATCCATAACTATGTATCATAACTAGATATTTGTCTTGATCATTTATGATATGTCTCTTGAAAATAAACTTAACTAGGTATCAGAACTGGATCTTTCTCTTGCTCGTTTCTGAACTTTCTCTGGAAAATAGTATGAACTAATTATCAGAACTAGATCTTTGTCTTGATCCTTTCTGAAGTGTCTCTGGAAAATATCTTGAACTACGTATCAGAACTAGATCTTTGTCTTGATCGTTTCTGAACTATATCTGGAAAATATCCTGAACTAAGTATCAGAACCAGATCTTTGTCTTGATCGTTTCTAAACTGTCTCTGGAAAATATCCTTAACTAAGTATCATAACTAGATCTTTTTCTTGATCATCTCTGAACTGTCTCTGGAAAATATCCTCGACTAAGTATGAGAACTAAATCTTTGTCTTGATCTTTTTCTGAACTGACTCTGGAAAATATCCTGAACTAAGTATCAAAACTAGATCTTTGTCTTTATCATTTTTAAATTGTCTCTGGATTGTCTCTGTAAAATAAACTTAACTAAGTATCAGAACTAGACCTTTGTCTTGCTTGTTTCTGAACTGTCTATGGAAAGTATTATGAACTAAGTATCAGAACTAGATCTTTGTCTCGATCCTTTCTGAACTGTCTCTGGAAAAAATCCTGAACTAAGTATCAGAACTAGATCTTTGTCTTGATCGTTTCTGAACTGTCTATGGAAAATATTTTGAACTAAGTATCAGAACTAGATCTTTTTCTTGATCCTTTCTGAACTGTCTCTGGAAAATATCCTGAACTAAGTTTCAGAACTAGATATTTGTCTTGATCGTTTCTGAACTGTCTCTGGAAAATACCTTGAACTAAGTATCATAACTAGATCTTTGTCTTAATCTTTTCTGAAATGTCTCTGGAAAATATCTTGAACTAAGTATCAGAACTAGATCTTTCCCTTGATCATTTTTGAACTGTCTCTGGAAAATATCCTCAACTAAGTATCAGAACTAGATCTTTATCTTGCTTGTTTCTGGAAATTATTTTGAACTAAGTATCAGAACTAGATATTTGTCTTGATCGTCTCTGAACCGTATATGGAAAATATAGCGAACTAAGTATCAAAACTAGATCTTTGTCTTGATCGTTTCTGAACTATCTCTGGAAAATATCCTGAACTAAGCATCTGAACTAGATCTTTTTCTTGATCTTTTTCTGAACTGTCTCTTGAAAATATCCTGAACTAAGTATCAAAACTAGATCTTTGTCTTGATCGTTTCTGAACTGTCTCTAGAAAATATTATGAACTAAGTATCAATACTAGATCTTTGTCTTTATCGTTTTTAAGTATCATGATCTAATTATATTAAATAGATCTTTGTCTGTATATATTCTGAATTGTCTCTGTAAAATAAACTTAACTAAGTATCTGAACTAGATCTTTGTTTTGCTCTGTTCTGAACTGTCTTTGGAAAATATCCTGAACTAATAATCAGAACCAGATCTTTGTCTTGATCATCTCTGAACTGTCTCTGGAAAATATCCTGTACTAAGTATCAGAACTAGATCTTTGTCTTGATCGTTTCTGAACTGTCTCTGGAAAATATCCTGAACTCAGTATCAGAACTAGATCTTTGTCTTGATCTTTCCTGAACTATCTCTAGAATATATCCTCAACTAAGTATCAGAACTAGATCTTTGTCTTGATCGTTTCTGAAGAGTCTTTGGAAAATATCCTGAACTAAGTATCAGAATTACATGTTTGTCTTGATCGTTTCTAAATTATCTCTAGAAAATATCCATAACTAAGTATCATAACTAGATCTTTATCTTGCTCGTTTCTGAACAGTCTCTGGAAAATATTCCGAACTAAGTATCAGAACTAGATCTTTGTCTTGATACTTTCTGAACTGTCTCTGGAAAATATCCTGAACTAAGTATCATAACTAGATTTTTGTCTTGATCGTTTCTGAACTGTCTCTGGAAAATATCCTGAACTAAGTAACGGAAGTAGATCTTTGTCTTGCTTGTTTCTAAACTGTCTCTGGAAATTATTTTGAACTAAGTATCAGAACAAGATCTTTGCCTTGATCGTCTCTGAACCGTATATGGAAAATATCCTGAACTAAGTATAAGAACTAGATCTTTGTCTTGATCGTTTCTGAACTGTCTCTGGAAAATATCCTAAACTAAGTATCATTACTAGATCTTTGTCTTGATCATTTCTTCACTGTCTCTGGAAAATATCCTCAACTAAGTATCAGAACTAGTTCTTTGTCTTGATCGTCTCTGAACCGTCTCTGGAAAATATCCTGACTAAAGTATCAGAACTAGATCTTTGTCTTCATCGTTTCTGAACTATGTCTGGAAAATTTCCTGAAATAAGTATCAAAACAAGATCTTTGTCTTGCTCGTTTCTGAAATGTCTCTGGAAAATATACTAAAGTAAGTATCAGAACTAGATATTTGGCTTGATTGTCTTTGAACTATCTTTGGAAAATATCATGAACTAAGTATCAGAACAAGATCTTTGTCTTGATCGTTTCTAAACTGTCTCTTGAAAATATTTTCAACTAAGTATCAGAACTAGATCTTTGTCTTGCTTGTTTCTGAACCGTCTATGGAAAATATCCTGAACTAAGTATCAGAACTAGATCTTTGACTTTATCGTTTCTGAACTATCTATGGAAAGTATTATGAACTAAGTATCAGAACTAGATTTGTGTCTCGATCCTTTCTGAACTTTCTCTGGAAAATATCCTTAACTAAGTATCAGAACTAGATCTTTGTCTTGATTCTTACTGAACTGTCTCTGGAAAATTTCCTGAACTAAGTATCAGAACTAGATCTTTGTCTTGATCATTTCTGATCTATATCTGGAAAATATCCTGAACTAAGTATCAGAACTAGATCTGTGTCTCGATCCTTTCTGAACTGTCTCTGGAAAAAATCCTGAACTAAGTATCAGAACTAGATCTTTGTCTTGATCGTTTCTGAACTGTCTATGGAAAATATTTTGAACTAAGTATCAGAACTAGATCTTTTTCTTGATCCTTTCTGAACTGTCTCTGGAAAATATCCTGAACTAAGTTTCAGAACTAGATATTTGTCTTGATCGTTTCTGAACTGTCTCTGGAAAATACCTTGAACTAAGTATCATAACTAGATCTTTGTCTTAATCTTTTCTGAAATGTCTTTGGAAAATATCTTGAACTAAGTATCAGAACTAGATCTTTCCCTTGATCATTTTTGAACTGTCTCTGGAAAATATCCTCAACTAAGTATCAGAACTAGATCTTTATCTTGCTTATTCTGGAAATTATTTTGAACTAAGTATCATAACTAGATATTTGTCTTGATCGTCTCTGAACCGTATATGGAAAATATCGCGAACTAAGTATCAAAACTAGATCTTTGTCTTGATCGTTTCTGAACTATCTCTGGAAAATATCCTGAACTAAGCATCTGAACTAGATCTTTTTCTTGATCTTTTTCTGAACTGTCTCTTGAAAATATCCTGAACTAAGTATCAAAACTAGATCTTTGTCTTGATTGTTTGTGAACTATCTCTAGAAAATATTATGAACTAAGTATCAATACTAGATCTTTGTCTTTATCGTTTTTAAGTATCATGATCTAATTATATTAAATAGATCTTTGTCTGTATCATTTCTGAATTGTCTCTGTTAAATAAACTTAACTAAGTATCTGAACTAGATCTTTGTTTTGCTCTGTTCTGAACTGTCTTTGGAAAATATCCTGAACTAATAATCAAAACTATATCTTTGTCTTGATCGTCTCTGAACTGTCTCTGGAAAATGTCCTGTACTAAGTATCAGAAATAGATCTTTGTCTTGATCGTTTCTGAACTGTCTCTGGAAAATATCCTGAACTCAGTATCAGAACTAGATCTTTGTCTTGATCTTTCCTGAACTATCTCTAGAATATATCCTCAACTAAGTATCAGAACTAGATCTTTGTCTTGATCGTTTCTGAACAGTCTTTGGAAAATATCCTGAACTAAGTATCAGAATTACATGTTTGTCTTGATCGTTTCTAAATTATCTCTAGAAAATATCCATAACTAAGTATCATAACTAGATCTTTATCTTGCTCGTTTCTGAACAGTCTCTGGAAAATATTCCGAACTAAGTATCAGAACTAGATCTTTGTCTTGATACTTTCTGAACTGTCTCTGGAAAATATCCTGAACTAAGTATCATAACTAGATTTTTGTCTTGATCGTTTCTGAACTGTCTCTGGAAAATATCCTAAACTAAGTATCGGAAGTAGATCTTTGTCTTGCTTGTTTCTAAACTGTCTCTGGAAATTATTTTGAACTAAGTATCAGAACAAGATCTTTGCCTTGATCGTCTCTGAACCGTATATGGAAAATATCCTGAACTAAGTATAAGAACTAGATCTTTGTCTTGATCGTTTCTGAACTGTGTCTGGAAAATATCCTAAACTAAGTATCATTACTAGATCTTTGTCTTGATCATTTCTTAACTGTCTCTGGAAAATATCCTCAACTAAGTATCAGAACTAGTTCTTTGTCTTGATCGTCTCTGAACCGTCTCTGGAAAATATCCTGACTAAAGTATCAGAACTAGATCTTTGTCTTCATCGTTTCTGAACTATGTCTGGAAAATTTCCTGAAATAAGTATCAAAACAAGATCATTGTCTTGCTCGTTTCTGAAATGTCTCTGGAAAATATACTAAAGTAAGTATCAGAACTAGATATTTGGCTTGATTGTCTTTGAACTATCTTTGGAAAATATCCTGAACTAAGTATCAGAACTAGATCTTTGTCTTGATCATTTCTAAACTGTCTCTTGAAAATATTCACAACTAAGTATCAGAACTAGATCTTTGTCTTGCTTGTTTCTGAACCGTCTATGGAAAATATCCTGAACTAAGTATCAGAACTAGATCTTTGACTTTATCGTTTCTGAACTGTCTATGGAAAGTATTATGAACTAAGTATCAGAACTAGATCTGTGTCTCGATCCTTTCTGAACTTTCTCTGGAAAATATCCTTAACTAAGTATCAGAACTAGATCTTTGTCTTGATTCTTACTGAACTGTCTCTGGAAAATTTCCTGAACTAAGTATCAGAACAAGATCTTTGTCTTGATCATTTCTGATCTATATCTGGAAAATATCCTCAACTAAGTATCATAACTAAATATTTGTCTTGACTATTTCTAAACTGTCTCTGGAAAATATCCTGAACTAAGTATCAGAACTAGATCTTTGTCTTGATCCTTTTTGAACTGTTTACGGAAAATATCCTGAACTAAGTATATGAACTAGATCATTGTCTAGATCGTTTCTGAACTCTCTCTGGAAAATATCATTAACTAAGTATCAGAACTAGATCTTTGTCTTGATCACCTCTGAACCGTATATGGAAAATATCCTGAACTAAGTATCAGAACTATCAGAACTATATCTTTGTCTTGATCGTCTCTGAACTGCCTTTGGAAAATATCCTGAACTAAGTATCAGTGCTAGATCTTTGTCTTGGACGTTTCTGAACTGTCTATGGAAAATAGTTTGAACTAAGTATCAGAACTATATCTTTGTCTTGATCTTTTCTGAACTGTCTCTGGAAAATATCCTGAACTAAGTATCAGAACTTGATCTTTGTCTTGATCGTTTCGGAATTGTCTCTGGAAAATATCCTGAACTAAGTATCAGAACTAGATCTTTGTCTTGATCGTTTCCATACTGTCTTTGGAAAATATCCTGAACTAAGTATCAGAACTAGATCTTTGTCTTGATCCTTACTGAACTGTCTCTGGAAAATTTCCTGAACTTAGTATCTGAACTAGATCATTGTCTAGATCGTTTCTGAACTCTCTCTAGAAAATATCTTGTACTAAGTATTTGAACTAGATCTTTGTCTTGATCTTCTCTGAATTGTCTCTTCAAAATATCCTAAACTAAGTATCAGAACTAGATCTTTGTCTTGATCGTTTCAAAACTATCTCAGGAAAATATCCTGAACTAAGTATACGAACTAGATATTTGTCTTGATCGTTTCTATATTGTCTCTGGAAAATATCCTGAACTAAGTATCATAACTAGATCTTTTTCTTGATCATTTCTGAACTGTCTCTTGAAACTATCCTCAACTAAGTATCAGAACTACATCTTTGTCTTGCTTGTTTCTGAACTGTCTCTGAAATTTATTTTGAACTAAGTATCAGAACTAGATCTTTGTCTTGATCGTCTCTGAATCGTATATGGAAAATATCTTGAACTAACTATCAGAACTAGATCTTCGTCTTGATCGTTTCAGAACTGTCTCTGGATAATAAACTGAACTAAGTATCAGAACTAGATCTTTGTCTCGATCCTTTCTGAACTGTCTCTGGAAAATATCCTTAACTAAGTATCAGAACTAGATCTTTGTCTTGATCGTTTCCGAATTATCTCTAGAAAAATATCCTCAACTAAGTATCAGAACTAGATCTTTGTCTTGATTCTTATTGAACTGTCTCTGGAAAATATCCTGAACTAAGTATCAGAACTAGATCTTTGTCTTGATCGTTTCTGATCTATATCTGGAAAATATCCTCAACTAAGTATCAGAACTAGATATTTGTCTTGACTGTTTCTAAACTGTCTCTGGAAAATATCCTGAACTAAGTATCAGAAATAGATCTTTGTCTTGATCCTTTTTGAACTGTTTCTGGAAAATATCCTGAACTAAGTATCTGAACTAGATCATTGTCTAGATCGTTTCTGAACTCTCTCTGGAAAATATCATTAACTAAGTATCAGAACTAGATCTTTGTCTTGATCACCTCTGAGTTGTCTCAGGAAAATATCCTGAACTAAGTATCAGAACTATCAGAACTATATCTTTCTCTTGATCGTCTCTGAACTGCCTTTGGAAAATATCCTGAACTCAGTATCAGAACTAGATCTTTGTCTTGAACGTTTCTGAACTGTCTATGGAAAATAGTTTGAACTAAGTATCAGAACTATATCTTTGTCTTGATCTTTTCTGAACTGTCTCTGGAAAATATCCTGAACTAAGTATCAGAACTAGATCTTTGTCTTGATCGTTTCTGAATTGTCTCTGGAAAATATCCTGAACTAAGTATCAGAACTAGATCTTTGTCTTGATCGTTTCTAAACTGTCTCTGGAAAATATCCTGAACTAAGTATCATAACTAGATCTTTTTCTTGATTATTTCTGAACTGTCTCTGGAAAATATCCTCAACTAAGTATCAGAACTAGATATTCGTCTTGCTTGTTACTGAACTCTCTCTGGAAATGTATTGAACTAAGTATCAGAACTAGATCTTTGTCTTGATTGTCTCTGAACCGTCTCTTCAAAATATCCTAAACTAATTATCAGAACTAGATCTTTGTCTTGATCGTTTCAAAACTATCTATGGAAAATATCCTGAACTAAGTATACGAACTAGATATTTGTCTTGATCGTTTCTATATTGTCTCTGGAAAATATCCTGAACTAAGTATCATAACTAGATCTTTTTCTTGATCATTTCTGAACTGTCTCTGGAAAATATCCTCAACTAAGTATCAGAACTACATCTTTGTCTTGCTTGTTTCTGAACTGTCTCTGGAATTTATTTTGAACTAAGTATCAGAACTAGATCTTTGTCTTGATCGTCTCTGAACCGTATATGGAAAATATCTTGAACTAAGTATCAGAACTAGATCTTCGTCTTGATCGTTTTTGAACTGTCTCTGGATAATAAACTGAACTAATTATCAGAACTAGATCTTTGTCTCGATCCTTTCTGAACTGTCTCTGGAAAATATCCTTAACTAAGTATCAGAACTAGATCTTTGTCTTGATCGTTTCTGAATTATCTCTAGAAAAATATCCTCAACTAAGTATCAGAACTAGATCTTTGTCTTGATTCTTACTGAACTATCTCTGGAAAATATCCTGAACTAAGTATCAGAACTAGATCTTTGTCTTGATCGTTTCTGATCTATATCTGGAAAATATCCTCAACTAAGTATCAGAACTAGATATTTGTCTTGACTGTTTCTAAACTGTCTCTGGAAAATATCCTGAACTAAGTATCAGAACTAGATCTTTGTCTTGATCCTTTTTGAACTGTTTCTGGAAAATATCCTGAACTAAGTATCTGAACTAGATCATTGTCTAGATTGTTTCTGAACTCTCTCTGGAAAATATCATTAACTAAGTATCAGAACTAGATCTTTGTCTTAATCACCTCTGAACTGTCTCAAGAAAATATCCTGAACTAAGTATCAGAACTATCAGAACTATATCTTTGTCTTGATCGTCTCTGAACTGCCTTTGGAAAATATCCTGAACTAAGTATCAGAACTAGATCTTTGTCTTGAACGTTTCTGAACTGTCTATGGAAAATAGTTTGAACTAAGTATCAGAACTATATCTTTGTCTTGATCTTTTCTGAACTGTCTCTGGAAAATATCCTGAACTAAGTATCAGAACTAGATCTTTGTCTTGATCGTTTCTGAATTGTCTCTGGAAAATATCCTGAACTAAGTATCAGAACTAGATCTTTGTCTTGATCGTTTCTAAACTGTCTCTGGAAAATATCCTGAACTAAGTATCATAACTAGATCTTTTTCTTGATTATTTCTGAATTGTCTCTGGAAAATATCCTCAACTAAGTATCAGAACTAGATCTTCGTCTTGCTTGTTACTGAACTCTCTCTGGAAATGTTTTGAACTAAATATCAGAACTAGATCTTTGTCTTGATTGTCTCTGAACCGTCTCTTCAAAATATCCTGAACTAATTATCAGAACTAGATCTTTGTCTTGATCGTTTCAAAACTATCTTTGGAAAATATCCTGAACTAAGTATACGAACTAGATATTTGTCTTGATCGTTTCTATATTGTCTCTGGAAAATATCCTGAACTAAGTATCATAACTAGATCTTTTTCTTGATCATTTCTGAACTGTCTCTGGAAAATATCCTCAACTAAGTATCAGAACTACATCTTTGTCTTGCCTGTTTCTGAACTGTCTCTGGAATTTATTTTGAACTAAGTATCAGAACTAGATCTTTGTCTTGATCGTCTCTGAACCGTATATGGAAAATATCTTGAACTAAGTATCAGAACTAGATCTTCATCTTGATCGTTTCTGAACTGCTCTGGATAATAAACTGAACTAAGTATCAGAACTAGATCTTTGTCTCGATCCTTTCTGAACTGTCTCTGGAAAATATCCTTAACTAATTATCAGAACTAGATCTTTGTCTTGATCGTTTCTGAATTATCTCTAGAAAAATATCCTCAACTAAGTATCAGAACTAGATCTTTGTCTTGATTCATACTGAACTGTCTCTGGAAAATATCCTGAACTAAGTATCAGAACTAGATCTTTGTCTTGATCGTTTCTGATCTGTATTTGGAAAATATCCTCAACTAAGTATCAGAACTAGATATTTGTCTTGACTGTTTCTAAACTGTCTCTGGAAAATATCCTGAACTAAGTATCAGAACTAGATCTTTGTCTTGATCCTTTTTGAACTGTTTCTAGAAAATATCCTGAACTAAGTATCTGAACTAGATCATTGTCTAGATCGTTTCTGAACTCTCTCTGGAAAATATCATTAACTAAGTATCAGAACTAGATCTTTGTCTTGATCACCTCTGAACTGTCTCAGGAAAATATCCTGAACTAAGTATCAGAACTATCAGAACTATATCTTTGTCTTGATCGTCTCTGAACTGCCTTTGGAAAATATCCTGAACTAAGTATCAGAACTAGATCTTTGTCTTGAACGTTTCTGAACTGTCTATGGAAAATAGTTTGAACTAAGTATCAGAACTATATCTTTGTCTTGATCTTTTCTGAACTGTCTCTGGAAAATATCCTGAACTAAGTATCAGAACTAGATCTTTGTCTTGATCGTTTCTGAATTGTCTCTGGAAAATATCCTGAACTAAGTATCAAAACTAGATCTTTGACTTGATCGTTTCTAAACTGTCTCTGGAAAATATCCTGAACGTAGTATCATAACTAGATCTTTTTCTTGATTATTTCTGAATGGTCTCTGGAAAATATCCTCAACTAAGTATCAGAACTAGATCTTCGTCTTGCTTGTTATTGAACTCTCTCTGGAAATGTTTTGAACTAAATATCAGAACTAGATCTTTGTCTCGATTGTCTCTGAACCGTCTCTTCAAAATATCCTGAACTAATTATCAGAACTAGATCTTTGTCTTGATCGTTTCAAAACTATCTCTGGAAAATATCCTGAACTAAGTATACGAACTAGATATTTGTCTTGATCGTTTCTATATTGTCTCTGGAAAATATCCTGAACTAAGTATCATAACTAGATCTTTTTCTTGATCATTTCTGAACTGTCTCTGGAAAATATCCTCAACTAAGTATCAGAACTACATCTTTGTCTTGCTTGTTTCTGAACTGTCTCTGGAATTTATTTTGAACTAAGTATCAGAACTAGATCTTTGTCTTGATCGTCTCTGAACCGTATATGGAAAATATCTTGAACTAAGTATCAGAACTAGATCTTCGTCTTGATCGTTTATGAACTGTCTTTGGATAATAAACTGAACTAAATATCAGAACTAGATCTTTGTCTCGATCCTTTCTGAACTGTCTCTGGAAAATATCCTTAACTAAGTATCAGAACTAGATCTTTGTCTTGATCGTTTCTGAATTATCTCTAGAAAAATATCCTCAACTAAGTATCAGAACTAGATCTTTGTCTTGATTCATACTGAACTGTCTCTGGAAAATATCCTGAACTAAGTATCAGAACTAGATCTTTGTCTTGATCGTTTCTGATCTATATTTGGAAAATATCCTCAACTAAGTATCAGAACTAGATATTTGTCTTGACTGTTTCTAAACTGTCTCTGGAAAATATCCTGAACTAAGTATCAGAACTAGATCTTTGTCTTGATCCTTTTTGAACTGTTTCTAGAAAATATCCTGAACTAAGTATCTGAACTAGATCATTGTCTAGATCGTTTCTGAACTCTCTCTGGAAAATATCATTAACTAAGTATCAGAACTAGATCTTTGTCTTGATCACCTCTGAACTGTCTCAGGAAAATATCCTGAACTAAGTATCAGAACTATCAGAATTATATCTTTGTCTTGATCGTCTCTGAACTGCCTTTGGAAAATATCCTGAACTAAGTATCAAAACTAGATCTTTGTCTTGAACGTTTCTGAACTGTCTATGGAAAATAGTTTGAACTAAGTATCAGAACTATATCTTTGTCTTGATCTTTTCTGAACTGTCTCTGGAAAATATCCTGAACTAAGTATCAGAACTAGATCTTTGTCTTGATCGTTTCTGAATTGTCTCTGGAAAATATCCTGAACTAAGTATCAAAACTAGATCTTTGACTTGATCGTTTCTAAACTGTCTCTGGAAAATATCCTGAACGTAGTATCATAACTAGATCTTTTTCTTGATTATTTCTGAATGGTCTCTGGAAAATATCCTCAACTAAGTATCAGAACTAGATCTTCGTCTTGCTTGTTATTGAACTCTCTCTGGAAATGTTTTGAACTAAATATCAGAACTAGATCTTTGTCTCGATTGTCTCTGAACCGTCTCTTCAAAATATCCTGAACTAATTATCAGAACTAGATCTTTGTCTTGATCGTTTCAAAACTATCTCTGGAAAATATCCTGAACTAAGTATACGAACTAGATATTTGTCTTGATCGTTTCTATATTGTCTCTGGAAAATATCCTGAACTAAGTATCATAACTAGATCTTTTTCTTGATCATTTCTGAACTGTCTCTGGAAAATATCCTCAACTAAGTATCAGAACTACATCTTTGTCTTGCTTGTTTCTGAACTGTCTCTGGAATTTATTTTGAACTAAGTATCAGAACTAGATCTTTGTCTTGATCGTCTCTGAACCGTATATGGAAAATATCTTGAACTAAGTATCAGAACTAGATCTTCGTCTTGATCGTTTATGAACTGTCTTTGGATAATAAACTGAACTAAATATCAGAACTAGATCTTTGTCTCGATCCTTTCTGAACTGTCTCTGGAAAATATCCTTAACTAAGTATCAGAACTAGATCTTTGTCTTGATCGTTTCTGAATTATCTCTAGAAAAATATCCTCAACTAAGTATCAGAACTAGATCTTTGTCTATATTCATACTGAACTGTCTCTGGAAAATATCCTGAACTAAGTATCAGAACTAGATCTTTGTCTTGATCGTTTCTGATCTATATTTGGAAAATATCCTCAACTAAGTATCAGAACTAGATATTTGTCTTGACTGTTTCTAAACTGTCTCTGGAAAATATCCTGAACTAAGTATCAGAACTAGATCTTTGTCTTGATCCTTTTTGAACTGTTTCTAGAACATATCCTGAACTAAGTATCTGAACTAGATCATTGTCTAGATCGTTTCTGAACTCTCTCTGGAAAATATCATTAACTAAGTATCAGAACTAGATCTTTGTCTTGATCACCTCTGAACTGTCTCAGGAAAATATCCTGAACTAAGTATCAGAACTATCAGAACTATATCTTTGTCTTGATCGTCTCTGAACTGCCTTTGGAAAATATCCTGAACTAAGTATCAGAACTAGATCTTTGTCTTGAACGTTTCTGAACTGTCTATGGAAAATAGTTTGAACTAAGTATCAGAACTATATCTTTGTCTTGATCTTTTCTGAACTGTCTTTGGAAAATATCCTGAACTAAGTATCAAAACTAGATCTTTGTCTTGATCGTTTCTGAATTGTCTCTGGAAAATATCCTGAACTAAGTATCAAAACTAGATCTTTGACTTGATCGTTTCTAAACTGTCTCTGGAAAATATCCTGAACGTAGTATCATAACTAGATCTTTTTCTTGATTATTTCTGAATTGTCTCTGGAAAATATCCTCAACTAAGTATCAGAACTAGATCTTCGTCTTGCTTGTTATTGAACTCTCTCTGGAAATGTTTTGAACTAAATATCAGAACTAGATCTTTGTCTTGATTGTCTCTGAACCGTCTCTTCAAAATATCCTGAACTAATTATCAGAACTAGATCTTTGTCTTGATCGTTTCAAAACTATCTCTGGAAAATATCCTGAACTAAGTATACGAACTAGATATTTGTCTTGATCGTTTCTATATTGTCTCTGGAAAATATCCTGAACTAAGTATCATAACTAGATCTTTTTCTTGATCATTTCTGAACTGTCTCTGGAAAATATCCTCAACTAAGTATCAGAACTACATCTTTGTCTTGCTTGTTTCTGAACTGTCTCTGGAATTTATTTTGAACTAAGTATCAGAACTAGATCTTTGTCTGGATCGTCTCTGAACCGTATATGGAAAATATCTTGAACTAAGTATCAGAACTAGATCTTCGTCTTGATCGTTTCTGAACTGTCTTTGGATAATAAACTGAACTAAGTATCAGAACTAGATCTTTGTCTCGATCCTTTCTGAACTGTCTCTGGAAAATATCCTTAACTAAGTATCAGAACTAGATCTTTGTCTTGATCGTTTCTGAATTATCTCTAGAAAAATATCCTCTACTAAGTATCAGAACTAGATCTTTGTCTTGATTCAAACTGAACTGTCTCTGGAAAATATCCTGAACTAAGTATCAGAACTAGATCTTTGTCTTGATCGTTTCTGATCTATATTTGGAAAATATCCTCAACTAAGTATCAGAACTAGATATTTGTCTTGACTGTTTCTAAACTGTCTCTGGAAAATATCATGACCTAAGTATCAGAACTAGATCTTTGTCTTGATCCTTTTTGAACTGCTTCTAGAAAATATCCTGAACTAAGTATCTGAACTAGATCATTGTCTAGATCGTTTCTGAACTCTCTCTGGAAAATATCATTAACTAAGTATCAGAACTAGATCTTTGTCTTGATCACCTTTGAACTGTCTCAGGAAAATATCCTGAACTAAGTATCAGAACTATCAGAACTATATCTTTGTCTTGATCGTCTCTGAACTGCCTTTGGAAAATATCCTGAACTAAGTATCAGAACTAGATCTTTGTCTTGAACGTTTCTGAACTGTCTATGGAAAATAGTTTGAACTAAGTATCAGAACTATATCTTTGTCTTGATCTTTTCTGAACTGTCTCTGGAAAATATCCTGAACTAAGTATCAGAACTAGATCTTTGTCTTGATCGTTTCTGAATTGTCTCTGGAAAATATCCTGAACTAAGTATCAAAACTAGATCTTTGACTTGATCGTTTCTAAACTGTCTCTGGAAAATATCCTGAACGTAGTATCATAACTAGATCTTTTTCTTGATTATTTCTGAATTGTCTCTGGAAAATATCCTCAACTAAGTATCAGAACTAGATCTTCGTCTTGCTTGTTATTGAACTCTCTCTGGAAATGTTTTGAACTAAATATCAGAACTAGATCTTTGTCTTGATTGTCTCTGAACCGTCTCTTCAAAATATCCTGAACTAATTATCAGAACTAGATCTTTGTCTTGATCGTTTCAAAACTATTTCGGGAAAATATCCTGAACTAAGTATACGAACTAGATATTTGTCTTGATCGTTTCTATATTGTCTCTGGAAAATATCCTGAACTAAGTATCATAACTAGATCTTTTTCTTGATCATTTCTGAACTGTCTCTGGAAAATATCCTCAACTAAGTATCAGAACAACATCTTTGTCTTGCTTGTTTCTGAACTGTCTCTGGAATTTATTTTGAACTAAGTATCAGAACTAGATCTTTGTCTTGATCGTCTCTGAACCGTATATGGAAAATATCTTGAACTAAGTATCAGAACTAGATCTTCGTCTTGATCGTTTCTGAACTGTCTTTGGATAATAAACTGAACTAAGTATCAGAACTAGATCTTTGTCTCGATCCTTTCTGAACTGTCTCTGGAAAATATCCTTAACTAAGTATCAGAACTAGATCTTTTTCTTGATCGTTTCTGAATTATCTCTAGAAAAATATCCTCAACTAAGTATCAGAACTAGATCTTTATCTTTATTCTTACTGAACTGTCTCTAGAAAATATCCTGAACTAAGTATCAGAACTAGATCTTTGTCTTGATCGTTTCTGATCTATATCTGGAAAATATCCTCAACTAAGTATCAGAACTAGATATTTGTCTTGACTGTTTCTAAACTGTCTCTGGAAAATATCCTGAACTAAGTATCAGAACTAGATCTTTGTCTTGATCCTTTTTGAACTGTTTCTGGAAAATATCCTGAACTAAGTATCTGAACTAGATCATTGTCTAGATCGTTTCTGAACTCTCTCTAGAAAATATCATTAACTAAGTATCAGAACTAGATCTTTGTCTTGATCACCTCTGAACTGTCTCAGGAAAATATCCTGATCTAAGTATCAGAACTATCAGAACTATATCTTTTTCTTGATCGTCTTTGAACTGCCTTTGGAAAATATCCTGAACTAAGTATCAAAACTAGATCTTTGTCTTGAACGTTTCTGAACTGTCTATGGAAAATAGTTTGAACTAAGTATCAGAACTATATCTTTGTCTTGATCTTTTCTGAACTGTCTCTGGAAAATATACTGAACTAAGTATCAGAACTAGATCTTTTTCTTGATCGTTTCTGAATTGTCTCTGGAAAATATACTGAACTAAGTATCAGAACTAGATCTTTGTCTTGATCGTTTCTAAACTGTCTCTGGAAAATATCCTGAACTAAGTATCATAACTAGATCTTTTTCTTGATTATTTCTGAATTGTCTCTGGAAAATATCCTCAACTAAGTATCAGAACTAGATCTTCGTCTTGCTTGTTACTGAACTCTCTCTGGAAATGTTTTGAACTAAATATCAAAACTAGATCTTTGTCTTGATTGTCTCTGAACCGTCTCTTCAAAATATCCTGAACTAATTATCAGATCTAGATCTTTGTCTTGATCGTTTCAAAACTATCTATGGAAAATATCCTGAACTAAGTATACGAACTAGATGTTTGTCTTGATCGTTTCTATGTTGTCTCTGGAAAATATCCTGAACTAAGTATCATAACTAGATCTTTTTCTTGATCATTTCTGAACTGTCTCTGGAAAATATCCTCAACTAAGTATCAGAACTACATCTTTTTCTTGCTTGTTTCTGAACTGTCTCTGGAATTAATTTTGAACTAAGTATCAGAACTAGATCTTTGTCTTGATCGTCTCTGAACTGTATATGGAAAATATCTTGAACTAAGTATCAGAACTAGATCTTCATCTTGATCGTTTCTGAATTGTCTCTTGATAATAAACTGAACTAAGTATCAGAACTAGATCTTTGTCTCGATCCTTTCTGAACTGTCTCTGGAAAATATCCTTAACTAAGTATCAAAACTAGATCTTTGTCTTGATCGTTTCTGAATTATCTCTAGAAAAATATCCTCAACTAAGTATAAGAACTAGATCTTTGTCTTGATTCTTACTGAACTGTCTCTGGAAAATATCCTGAACTAAGTATCAGAACTAGATCTTTGTCTTGATCGTTTCTGATCTATATCTGGAAAATATCCTCAACTAAGTATCAGAACTAGATCATTGTCTAGATCGTTTCTGAACTCTCTCTGGAAAATATTATTAACTAAGTATCAGAACTAGATCTTTGTCTTGATCACCTCTGAACTGTCTCAGGAAAATATCCTGAACTAAGTATCAGAACTATCAGAACTATATCTTTGTCTTGATCGTCTCTGAACTGCCTTTGGAAAATATCCTGAACTAAGTATCAGAACTAGATCTTTGTCTTGAACGTTTCTGAACTGTCTATGGAAAATAGTTTGAACTAAGTATCAGAACTATATCTTTGTCTTGATCTTTTCTGAACTGTCTCTGGATAATATCCTGAACTAAGTATCAGAACTAGATCTTTGTCTTGATCGTTTCTGAATTGTCTCTGGAAAATATCCTGAACTAAGTATCAGATCTAGATCTTTGACTTGATCGTTTCTAAACTGTCTCTGGAAAATATCCTGAAATAAGTATCATAACTAGATCTTTTTCTTGATTATTTCTGAATTGTCTCTGGAAAATATCCTCAACTAAGTATCAGAACTAGATCTTCGTCTTGCTTGTTATTGAACTCTCTCTGGAAATGTTTTGAACTAAATATCAGAACTAGATCTTTGTCTTGATTGTCTCTGAACCGTCTCTTCAAAATATCCTGAACTAATTATCAGATCTAGATCTTTGTCTTGATCGTTTCAAAACTATCTATGGAAAATATCCTGAACTAAGTATACGAACTAGATGTTTGTCTTGATCGTTTCTATGTTGTCTCTGGAAAATATCCTGAACTAAGTATCATAACTAGATCTTTTTCTTGATCATTTCTGAACTGTCTCTGGAAAATATCCTCAACTAAGTATCAGAACTACATCTTTTTCTTGCTTGTTTCTGAACTGTCTCTGGAATTTATTTTGAACTAAGTTTCAGAACTAGATCTTTGTCTTGATCGTCTCTGAACTGTATATGGAAAATATCTTGAACTAAGTATCAGAACTAGATCTTCATCTTGATCGTTTCTGAACTGTCTCTGGATAATAAACTGAACTAAGTATCAGAACTAGATCTTTGTCTCGATCCTTTCTGAACTGTCTCTGGAAAATATCCTTAACTAAGTATCAAAACTAGATCTTTGTCTTGATCGTTTCTGAATTATCTCTAGAAAAATATCCTCAACTAAGTATAAGAACTAGATCTTTGTCTTGATTCTTACTGAACTGTCTCTGGAAAATATCCTGAACTAAGTATCAGAACTAGATCTTTGTCTTGATCGTTTCTGATCTATATCTGGAAAATATCCTCAACTAAGTATCAGAACTAGATCATTGTCTAGATCGTTTCTGAACTCTCTCTGGAAAATATTATTAACTAAGTATCAGAACTAGATCTTTGTCTTGATCACCTCTGAACTGTCTCAGGAAAATATCCTGAACTAAGTATCAGAACTATCAGAACTATATCTTTGTCTTGATCGTCTCTGAACTGCCTTTGGAAAATATCCTGAACTAAGTATCAGAACTAGATCTTTGTCTTGAACGTTTCTGAACTGTCTATGGAAAATAGTTTGAACTAAGTATCAGAACTATATCTTTGTCTTGATCTTTTCTGAACTGTCTCTGGAAAATATCCTGAACTAAGTATCAGAACTAGATCTTTGTCTTGATCGTTTCTGAATTGTCTCTGAAAAATATCCTGAACTAAGTATCAGATCTAGATCTTTGACTTGATCGTTTCTAAACTGTCTCTGGAAAATATCCTGAAATAAGTATCATAACTAGATCTTTTTCTTGATTATTTCTGAATTGTCTCTGGAAAATATCCTCAACTAAGTATCAGAACTAGATCTTCGTCTTGCTTGTTATTGAACTCTCTCTGGAAATGTTTTGAACTAAATATCAGAACTAGATCTTTGTCTTGATTGTCTCTGAACCGTCTCTTCAAAATATCCTGAACTAATTATCAGATCTAGATCTTTGTCTTGATCGTTTCAAAACTATCTATGGAAAATATCCTGAACTAAGTATACGAACTAGATGTTTGTCTTGATCGTTTCTATGTTGTCTCTGGAAAATATCCTGAACTAAGTATCATAACTAGATCTTTTTCTTGATCATTTCTGAACTGTCTCTGGAAAATATCCTCAACTAAGTATCAGAACTACATCTTTTTCTTGCTTGTTTCTGAACTGTCTCTGGAATTAATTTTGAAATAAGTATCAGAACTAGATCTTTGTGTTGATCGTCTCTGAACTGTATATGGAAAATATCTTGAACTAAGTATCAGAACTAGATCTTCATCTTGATCGTTTCTGAACTGTCTCTTGATAATAAACTGAACTAAGTATCAGAACTAGATCTTTGTCTCGATCCTTTCTGAACTGTCTCTGGAAAATATCCTTAACTAAGTATCAAAACTAGATCTTTGTCTTGATCGTTTCTGAATTATCTCTAGAAAAATATCCTCAACTAAGTATAAGAACTAGATCTTTGTCTTGATTCTTACTGAACTGTCTCTGGAAAATATCCTGAACTAAGTATCAGAACTAGATCTTTGTCTTGATCGTTTCTGATCTATATCTGGAAAATATCCTCAACTAAGTATCAGAACTAGATCATTGTCTAGATCGTTTCTGAACTCTCTCTGGAAAATATTATTAACTAAGTATCAGAACTAGATCTTTGTCTTGATCACCTCTGAACTGTCTCAGGAAAATATCCTGAACTAAGTATCAGAACTATCAGAACTATATCTTTGTCTTGATCGTCTCTGAACTGCCTTTGGAAAATATCCTGAACTAAGTATCAGAACTAGATCTTTGTCTTGAACGTTTCTGAACTGTCTATGGAAAATAGTTTGAACTAAGTATCAGAACTATATCTTTGTCTTGATCTTTTCTGAACTGTCTCTGGATAATATCCTGAACTAAGTATCAGAACTAGATCTTTGTCTTGATCGTTTCTGAATTGTCTCTGGAAAATATCCTGAACTAAGTATCAGATCTAGATCTTTGACTTGATCGTTTCTAAACTGTCTCTGGAAAATATCCTGAAATAAGTATCATAACTAGATCTTTTTCTTGATTATTTCTGAATTGTCTCTGGAAAATATCCTCAACTAAGTATCAGAACTAGATCTTCGTCTTGCTTGTTATTGAACTCTCTCTGGAAATGTTTTGAACTAAATATCAGAACTAGATCTTTGTCTTGATTGTCTCTGAACCGTCTCTTCAAAATATCCTGAACTAATTATCAGATCTAGATCTTTGTCTTGATCGTTTCAAAACTATCTATGGAAAATATCCTGAACTAAGTATACGAACTAGATGTTTGTCTTGATCGTTTCTATGTTGTCTCTGGAAAATATCCTGAACTAAGTATCATAACTAGATCTTTTTCTTGATCATTTCTGAACTGTCTCTGGAAAATATCCTCAACTAAGTATCAGAACTACATCTTTTTCTTGCTTGTTTCTGAACTGTCTCTGGAATTTATTTTGAACTAAGTTTCAGAACTAGATCTTTGTCTTGATCGTCTCTGAACTGTATATGGAAAATATCTTGAACTAAGTATCAGAACTAGATCTTCATCTTGATCGTTTCTGAACTGTCTCTGGATAATAAACTGAACTAAGTATCAGAACTAGATCTTTGTCTCGATCCTTTCTGAACTGTCTCTGGAAAATATCCTTAACTAAGTATCAAAACTAGATCTTTGTCTTGATCGTTTCTGAATTATCTCTAGAAAAATATCCTCAACTAAGTATAAGAACTAGATCTTTGTCTTGATTCTTACTGAACTGTCTCTGGAAAATATCCTGAACTAAGTATCAGAACTAGATCTTTGTCTTGATCGTTTCTGATCTATATCTGGAAAATATCCTCAACTAAGTATCAGAACTAGATCATTGTCTAGATCGTTTCTGAACTCTCTCTGGAAAATATTATTAACTAAGTATCAGAACTAGATCTTTGTCTTGATCACCTCTGAACTGTCTCAGGAAAATATCCTGAACTAAGTATCAGAACTATCAGAACTATATCTTTGTCTTGATCGTCTCTGAACTGCCTTTGGAAAATATCCTGAACTAAGTATCAGAACTAGATCTTTGTCTTGAACGTTTCTGAACTGTCTATGGAAAATAGTTTGAACTAAGTATCAGAACTATATCTTTGTCTTGATCTTTTCTGAACTGTCTCTGGAAAATATCCTGAACTAAGTATCAGAACTAGATCTTTGTCTTGATCGTTTCTGAATTGTCTCTGGAAAATATCCTGAACTAAGTATCAGATCTAGATCTTTGACTTGATCGTTTCTAAACTGTCTCTGGAAAATATCCTGAAATAAGTATCATAACTAGATCTTTTTCTTGATTATTTCTGAATTGTCTCTGGAAAATATCCTCAACTAAGTATCAGAACTAGATCTTCGTCTTGCTTGTTATTGAACTCTCTCTGGAAATGTTTTGAACTAAATATCAGAACTAGATCTTTGTCTTGATTGTCTCTGAACCGTCTCTTCAAAATATCCTGAACTAATTATCAGATCTAGATCTTTGTCTTGATCGTTTCAAAACTATCTATGGAAAATATCCTGAACTAAGTATACGAACTAGATGTTTGTCTTGATCGTTTCTATGTTGTCTCTGGAAAATATCCTGAACTAAGTATCATAACTAGATCTTTTTCTTGATCATTTCTGAACTGTCTCTGGAAAATATCCTCAACTAAGTATCAGAACTACATCTTTTTCTTGCTTGTTTCTGAACTGTCTCTGGAATTAATTTTGAACTAAGTATCAGAACTAGATCTTTGTGTTGATCGTCTCTGAACTGTATATGGAAAATATCTTGAACTAAGTATCAGAACTAGATCTTCATCTTGATCGTTTCTGAACTGTCTCTTGATAATAAACTGAACTAAGTATCAGAACTAGATCTTTGTCTCGATCCTTTCTGAACTGTCTCTGGAAAATATCCTTAACTAAGTATCAAAACTAGATCTTTGTCTTGATCGTTTCTGAATTATCTCTAGAAAAATATCCTCAACTAAGTATAAGAACTAGATCTTTGTCTTGATTCTTACTGAACTGTCTCTGGAAAATATCCTGAACTAAGTATCAGAACTAGATCTTTGTCTTGATCGTTTCTGATCTATATCTGGAAAATATCCTCAACTAAGTATCAGAACTAGATCATTGTCTAGATCGTTTCTGAACTCTCTCTGGAAAATATTATTAACTAAGTATCAGAACTAGATCTTTGTCTTGATCACCTCTGAACTGTCTCAGGAAAATATCCTGAACTAAGTATCAGAACTATCAGAACTATATCTTTGTCTTGATCGTCTCTGAACTGCCTTTGGAAAATATCCTGAACTAAGTATCAGAACTAGATCTTTGTCTTGAACGTTTCTGAACTGTCTATGGAAAATAGTTTGAACTAAGTATCAGAACTATATCTTTGTCTTGATCTTTTCTGAACTGTCTCTGGATAATATCCTGAACTAAGTATCAGAACTAGATCTTTGTCTTGATCGTTTCTGAATTGTCTCTGGAAAATATCCTGAACTAAGTATCAGATCTAGATCTTTGACTTGATCGTTTCTAAACTGTCTCTGGAAAATATCCTGAAATAAGTATCATAACTAGATCTTTTTCTTGATTATTTCTGAATTGTCTCTGGAAAATATCCTCAACTAAGTATCAGAACTAGATCTTCGTCTTGCTTGTTATTGAACTCTCTCTGGAAATGTTTTGAACTAAATATCAGAACTAGATCTTTGTCTTGATTGTCTCTGAACCGTTTCTTCAAAATATCCTGAACTAATTATCAGATCTAGATCTTTGTCTTGATCGTTTCAAAACTATCTATGGAAAATATCTTGAACTAAGTATATGAACTAGATGTTTGTCTTGATCGTTTCTATGTTGTCTCTGGAAAATATCCTGAACTAAGTATCATAACTAGATCTTTTTCTTGATCATTTCTGAACTGTCTCTGGAAAATATCCTCAACTAAGTATCAGAACTACATCTTTTTCTTGCTTGTTTCTGAACTGTCTCTGGAATTTATTTTGAACTAAGTTTCAGAACTAGATCTTTGTCTTGATCGTCTCTGAACTGTATATGGAAAATATCTTAAACTAAGTATCAGAACTAGATCTTCGTCTTGATCGCTTCTGAACTGTCTCTAGATAATAAACTGAACTAAGTATCAGAACTAGATCTTTGTCTCGATCCTTTCTGAACTGTCTCTGGAAAATATCCTTAACTAAGTATCAGAACTAGATCTTTGTCTTGATCGTTTCTGAATTATCTCTAGAAAAATATCCTCAACTAAGTATAAGAACTAGATCTTTGTCTTGATTCTTACTGAACTGTCTCTGGAAAATATCCTGAACTAAGTATCAGAACTAGATCTTTGTCTTGATCGTTTCTGATCTATATCTGGAAAATATCCTCAACTAAGTATCTGAACTAGATCATTGTCTAGATCGTTTCTGAACTCTCTCTGGAAAATATTATTAACTAAGTATCAGAACTAGATCTTTGTCTTGATCACCTCTGAACTGTCTCAGGAAAATATCCTGAACTAAGTATCAGAACTATCAGAACTATATCTTTGTCTTGATCGTCTCTGAACTGCCTTTGGAAAATATCCTGAACTAAGTATCAGAACTAGATCTTTGTCTTGAACGTTTCTGAACTGTCTATGGAAAATAGTTTGAACTAAGTATCAGAACTATATCTTTGTCTTGATCTTTTCTGAACTGTCTCTGGAAAATATCCTGAACTAAGTATCAGAACTAGATCTTTGTCTTGATCGTTTCTGAATTGTCTCTGGAAAATATCCTGAACTAAGTATCAGATCTAGATCTTTGACTTGATCGTTTCTAAACTGTCTCTGGAAAATATCCTGAAATAAGTATCATAACTAGATCTTTTTCTTGATTATTTCTGAATTGTCTCTGGAAAATATCCTCAACTAAGTATCAGAACTAGATCTTCGTCTTGCTTGTTATTGAACTCTCTCTGGAAATGTTTTGAACTAAATATCAGAACTAGTTCTTTGTCTTGATTGTCTCTGAACCGTCTCTTCAAAATATCCTGAACTAATTATCAGATCTAGATCTTTGTCTTGATCGTTTCAAAACTATCTATGGAAAATATCCTGAACTAAGTATACGAACTAGATGTTTGTCTTGATCGTTTCTATGTTGTCTCTGGAAAATATCCTGAACTAAGTATCATAACTAGATCTTTTTCTTGATCATTTCTGAACTGTCTCTGGAAAATATCCTCAACTAAGTATCAGAACTACATCTTTTTCTTGCTTGTTTCTGAACTGTCTCTGGAATTTATTTTGAACTAAGTTTCAGAACTAGATCTTTGTCTTGATCGTCTCTGAACTGTATATGGAAAATATCTTGAACTAAGTATCAGAACTAGATCTTCATCTTGATCGTTTCTGAACTGTCTCTGGATAATAAACTGAACTAAGTATCAGAACTAGATCTTTGTCTCGATCCTTTCTGTACTGTCTCTGGAAAATATCCTTAACTAAGTATCAAAACTAGATCTTTGTCTTGATCGTTTCTGAATTATCTCTTGAAAAATATCCTCAACTAAGTATAAGAACTAGATCTTTGTCTTGATTCTTACTGAATTGTCTCTGGAAAATATCCTGAACTAAGTATCAGAACTAGATCTTTGTCTTGATCGTTTCTGATCTATATCTGGAAAATATCCTCAACTAAGTATCAGAACTAGATCATTGTCTAGATCGTTTCTGAACTCTCTCTGGAAAATATTATTAACTAAGTATCAGAACTAGATCTTTGTCTTGATCACCTCTGAACTGTCTCAGGAAAATATCCTGAACTAAGTATCAGAACTATCAGAACTATATCTTTGTCTTGATCGTCTCTGAACTGCCTTTGGAAAATATCCTGAACTAAGTATCAGAACTAGATCTTTGTCTTGAACGTTTCTGAACTGTCTATGGAAAATAGTTTGAACTAAGTATCAGAACTATATCTTTGTCTTGATATTTTCTGAACTGTCTCTGGAAAATATCCTGAACTAAGTATCAGAACTAGATCTTTGTCTTGATCGTTTCTGAATTGTCTCTGGAAAATATCCTGAACTAAGTATCAGAACTAGATCTTTGTCTTGATCGTTTCTAAACTGTCTCTGGAAAATATCCTGAACTAAGTATCATAACTAGATCTTTTTCTTGATTATTTCTGAATTGTCTATGGAAAATATCCTCAACTAAGTATCAGAACTAGATCTTCGTCTTGCTTGTTACTGAACTCTCTCTGGAAATGTTTTGAACTAAATATCAGAACAAGATCTTTGTCTTGATTGTCTCTGAACCGTCTCTTCAAAATATCCTGAACTAATTATCAGAACTAGATCTTTGTCTTGATCGTTTCAAAACTATCTTTGGAAAATATCCTGAACTAAGTATACGAACTAGATATTTGTCTTGATCGTTTCTATATTGTCTCTGGAAAATATCCTGAACTAAGTATCATAACTAGATCTTTTTCTTGATCATTTCTGAACTGTCTCTGGAAAATATCCTCAACTAAGTAACAGAACTACATCTTTGTCTTGCTTGTTTCTGAACTGTCTCTGGAATTTATTTTGAACTAAGTATCAGAACTAGATCTTTGTCTTGATCGTCTCTGAACCGTATATGGAAAATATCTTGAACTAAGTATCAGAACTAGATCTTCATCTTGATCGTTTCTGAACTGTCTCTGGATAATAAACTGAACTAAGTATCAGAACTAGATCTTTGTCTCGATCCTTTCTGAACTGTCTCTGGAAAATATCCTTAACTAAGTATCAGAACTAGATCTTTGTCTTGATCGTTTCTGAATTATCTCTAGAAAAATATCCTCAACTAAGTATCAGAACTAGATCTTTGTCTTGATTCTTACTGAATTGTCTCTGGAAAATATCCTGAACTAAGTATCAGAACTAGATCTTTGTCTTGATCGTTTCTGATCTATATCTGGAAAATATCCTCAACTAAGTATCAGAACTAGATATTTGTCTTGACTATTTCTAAACTGTCTCTGGAAAATATCCTGAACTAAGTATCAGAACTAGATCTTTGTCTTGATCCTTTTTGAACTGTTTCTGGAAAATATCCTGAACTAAGTATCTGAACTAGATCATTGTCTAGATCGTTTCTGAACTCTCTCTGGAAAATATCATTAACTAAGTATCAGAACTAGATCTTTGTCTTGATCACCTCTGAACTGTCTCAGGAAAATATCCTGAACTAAGTATCAGAACTATCAGAACTATATCTTTGTCTTGATGGTCTCTGAACTGCCTTTGGAAAATATCCTGAACTAAGTATCAGAACTAGATCTTTGTCTTGAATGTTTCTGAACTGTCTATGGAAAATAGTTTGAACTAAGTATCAGAACTTTATCTTTGTCTTGATCTTTTCTGAACTGTCTCTGGAAAATATCCTGAACTAAGTATCAGAACTAGATCTTTGTCTTGATCGTTTCTGAATTGTCTCTGGAAAATATCCTGAACTAAGTATCAGAACTAGATCTTTGTCTTGATCGTTTCTAAACTGTCTCTGGAAAATATCCTGAACTAAGTATCATAACTAGATCTTTTTCTTGATTATTTCTGAATTGTCTATGGAAAATATCCTCAACTAAGTATCAGAACTAGATCTTCGTCTTGCTTGTTACTGAACTCTCTCTGGAAATGTTTTGAACTAAATATCAGAACTAGATCTTTGTCTTGATTGTCTCTGAGCCGTCTCTTCAAAATATCCTGAACTAATTATCAGAACTAGATCTTTGTCTTGATCGTTTCAAAACTATCTTTGGAAAATATCCTGAACTAAGTATACGAACTAGATATTTGTCTTGATCGTTTCTATATTGTCTCTGGAAAATATCCTGAACTAAGTATCATAACTAGATCTTTTTCTTGATCATTTCTGAACTGTCTCTGGAAAATATCCTCAACTAAGTAACAGAACTACATCTTTGTCTTGCTTGTTTCTGAACTGTCTCTGGAATTTATTTTGAACTAAGTATCAGAACTAGATCTTTGTCTTGATCGTCTCTGAACCGTATATGGAAAATATCTTGAACTAAGTATCAGAACTAGATCTTCATCTTGATCGTTTCTGAACTGTCTCTGGATAATAAACTGAACTAAGTATCAGAACTAGATCTTTGTCTCGATCCTTTCTGAACTGTCTCTGGAAAATATCCTTAACTAAGTATCAGAACCAGATCTTTGTCTTGATCGTTTCTGAATTATCTCTAGAAAAATATCCTCAACTAAGTATCAGAACTAGATCTTTGTCTTGATTCTTACTGAATTGTCTCTGGAAAATATCCTGAACTAAGTATCAGAACTAGATCTTTGTCTTGATCGTTTCTGATCTATATCTGGAAAATATCCTCAACTAAGTATCAGAACTAGATATTTGTCTTGACTATTTCTAAACTGTCTCTGGAAAATATCCTGAACTAAGTATCAGAACTAGATCTTTGTCTTGATCCTTTTTGAACTGTTTCTGGAAAATATCCTGAACTAAGTATCTGAACTAGATCATTGTCTAGATCGTTTCTGAACTCTCTCTGGAAAATATCATTAACTAAGTATCAGAACTAGATCTTTGTCTTGATCACCTCTGAACTGTCTCAGGAAAATATCCTGAACTAAGTATCAGAACTATCAGAACTATATCTTTGTCTTGATGGTCTCTGAACTGCCTTTGGAAAATATCCTGAACTAAGTATCAGAACTAGATCTTTGTCTTGAATGTTTCTGAACTGTCTATGGAAAATAGTTTGAACTAAGTATCAGAACTTTATCTTTGTCTTGATCTTTTCTGAACTGTCTCTGGAAAATATCCTGAACTAAGTATCAGAACTAGATCTTTGTCTTGATCGTTTCTGAATTGTCTCTGGAAAATATCCTGAACTAAGTATCAGAACTAGATCTTCGTCTTGCTTGTTACTGAACTCTCTCTGGAAATGTTTTGAACTAAATATCAGAACAAGATCTTTGTCTTGATTGTCTCTGAACCGTCTCTTCAAAATATCCTGAACTAATTATCAGAACTAGATCTTTGTCTTGATCGTTTCAAAACTATCTTTGGAAAATATCCTGAACTAAGTATACGAACTAGATATTTGTCTTGATCGTTTCTATATTGTCTCTGGAAAATATCCTGAACTAAGTATCATAACTAGATCTTTTTCTTGATCATTTCTGAACTGTCTCTGGAAAATATCCTCAACTAAGTAACAGAACTACATCTTTGTCTTGCTTGTTTCTGAACTGTCTCTGGAATTTATTTTGAACTAAGTATCAGAACTAGATCTTTGTCTTGATCGTCTCTGAACCGTATATGGAAAATATCTTGAACTAAGTATCAGAACTAGATCTTCATCTTGATCGTTTCTGAACTGTCTCTGGATAATAAACTGAACTAAGTATCAGAACTAGATCTTTGTCTCGATCCTTTCTGAACTGTCTCTGGAAAATATCCTTAACTAAGTATCAGAACTAGATCTTTGTCTTGATCGTTTCTGAATTATCTCTAGAAAAATATCCTCAACTAAGTATCAGAACTAGATCTTTGTCTTGATTCTTACTGAATTGTCTCTGGAAAATATCCTGAACTAAGTATCAGAACTAGATCTTTGTCTTGATCGTTTCTGATCTATATCTGGAAAATATCCTCAACTAAGTATCAGAACTAGATATTTGTCTTGACTATTTCTAAACTGTCTCTGGAAAATATCCTGAACTAAGTATCAGAACTAGATCTTTGTCTTGATCCTTTTTGAACTGTTTTTGGAAAATATCCTGAACTAAGTATCTGAACTAGATCATTGTCTAGATCGTTTCTGAACTCTCTCTGGAAAATATCATTAACTAAGTATCAGAACTAGATCTTTGTCTTGATCACCTCTGAACTGTCTCAGGAAAATATCCTGAACTAAGTATCAGAACTATCAGAACTATATCTTTGTCTTGATGGTCTCTGAACTGCCTTTGGAAAATATCCTGAACTAAGTATCAGAACTAGATCTTTGTCTTGAATGTTTCTGAACTGTCTATGGAAAATAGTTTGAACTAAGTATCAGAACTTTATCTTTGTCTTGATCTTTTCTGAACTGTCTCTGGAAAATATCCTGAACTAAGTATCAGAACTAGATCTTTGTCTTGATCGTTTCTAAATTGTCTCTGGAAAATATCCTGAACTAAGTATCAGAACTAGATCTTTGTCTTGATCGTTTCTAAACTGTCTCTGGAAAATATCCTGAACTAAGTATCATAACTAGATCTTTTTCTTGATTATTTCTGAATTGTCTATGGAAAATATCCTCAACTAAGTATCAGAACTAGATCTTCGTCTTGCTTGTTACTGAACTCTCTCTGGAAATGTTTTGAACTAAATATCAGAACTAGATCTTTGTCTTGATTGTCTCTGAGCCGTCTCTTCAAAATATCCTGAACTAATTATCAGAACTAGATCTTTGTCTTGATCGTTTCAAAACTATCTTTGGAAAATATCCTGAACTAAGTATACGAACTAGATATTTGTCTTGATCGTTTCTATATTGTCTCTGGAAAATATCCTGAACTAAGTATCATAACTAGATCTTTTTCTTGATCATTTCTGAACTGTCTCTGGAAAATATCCTCAACTAAGTAACAGAACTACATCTTTGTCTTGCTTGTTTCTGAACTGTCTCTGGAATTTATTTTGAACTAAGTATCAGAACTAGATCTTTGTCTTGATCGTCTCTGAACCGTATATGGAAAATATCTTGAACTAAGTATCAGAACTAGATCTTCATCTTGATCGTTTCTGAACTGTCTCTGGATAATAAACTGAACTAAGTATCAGAACTAGATCTTTGTCTCGATCCTTTCTGAACTGTCTCTGGAAAATATCCTTAACTAAGTATCAGAACTAGATCTTTGTCTTGATCGTTTCTGAATTATCTCTAGAAAAATATCCTCAACTAAGTATCAGAACTAGATCTTTGTCTTGATTCTTACTGAACTGTCTCTAGAAAATATCCTGAACTAAGTATCAGAATTAGATCTTTGTCTTAATCGTTTCTGATCTATATCTGGAAAATATCCTCAACTAAGTATCAGAACTAGATATTTGTCTTGACTGTTTCTAAACTGTCTCTGGAAAATATCCTGAACTAAGTATCAGAACTAGATCTTTGTCTTGATCCTTTTTGAACTGTTTCTGGAAAATATCCTGAACTAAGTATCTGAACTAGATCATTGTCTAGATCGTTTCTGAACTCTCTCTGGAAAATATCATTAACTAAGTATCAGAACTAGATCTTTGTCTTGATCACCTCTGAACTGTCTCAGGAAAATATCCTGAACTAAGTATCAGAACTATCAGAACTATATCTTTGTCTTGATGGTCTCTGAACTGCCTTTGGAAAATATCCTGAACTAAGTATCAGAACTAGATCTTTGTCTTGAATGTTTCTGAACTGTCTATGGAAAATAGTTTGAACTAAGTATCAGAACTTTATCTTTGTCTTGATCTTTTCTGAACTGTCTCTGGAAAATATCCTGAACTAAGTATCAGAACTAGATCTTTGTCTTGATCGTTTCTGAATTGTCTCTGGAAAATATCCTGAACTAAGTATCAGAACTAGATCTTTGTCTTGATCGTTTCTAAACTGTCTCTGGAAAATATCCTGAACTAAGTATCATAACTAGATCTTTTTCTTGATTATTTCTGAATTGTCTATGGAAAATATCCTCAACTAAGTATCAGAACTAGATCTTCGTCTTGCTTGTTACTGAACTCTCTCTGGAAATGTTTTGAACTAAATATCAGAACTAGATCTTTGTCTTGATTGTCTCTGAACCGTCTCTTCAAAATATCCTGAACTAATTATCAGAACTAGATCTTTGTCTTGATCGTTTCAAAACTATCTTTGGAAAATATCCTGAACTAAGTATACGAACTAGATATTTGTCTTGATCGTTTCTATATTGTCTCTGGAAAATATCCTGAACTAAGTATCATAACTAGATCTTTTTCTTGATCATTTCTGAACTGTCTCTGGAAAATATCCTCAACTAAGTAACAGAACTACATCTTTGTCTTGCTAGTTTCTGAACTGTCTCTGGAATTTATTTTGAACTAAGTATCAGAACTAGATCTTTGTCTTGATCGTCTCTGAACCGTATATGGAAAATATCTTGAACTAAGTATCAGAACTAGATCTTCATCTTGATCGTTTCTGAACTGTCTCTGGATAATAAACTGAACTAAGTATCAGAACTAGATCTTTGTCTCGATCCTTTCTGAACTGTCTCTGGAAAATATCCTTAACTAAGTATCAGAACTAGATCTTTGTCTTGATCGTTTCTGAATTATCTCTAGAAAAATATCCTCAACTAAGTATCAGAACTAGATCTTTGTCTTGATTCTTACTGAATTGTCTCTGGAAAATATCCTGAACTAAGTATCAGAACTAGATCTTTGTCTTGATCGTTTCTGATCTATATATGGAAAATATCCTCAACTAAGTATCAGAACTAGATATTTGTCTTGACTGTTTCTAAACTGTCTCTGGAAAATATCCTGAACTAAATATCAGAACTAGATCTTTGTCTTGATCCTTTTTGAACTGTTTCTGGAAAATATCATGAACTAAGTATCTGAACTAGATCATTGTCTAGATCGTTTCTGAACTCTCTCTGGAAAATATCATTAACTAAGTATCAGAACTAGATCTTTGTCTTGATCACCTCTGAACTGTCTCAGGAAAATATCCTGAACTAAGTATCAGAACTATCAGAACTATATCTTTGTCTTGATGGTCTCTGAACTGCCTTTGGAAAATATCCTGAACTAAGTATCAGAACTAGATCTTTGTCTTGAACGTTTCTGAACTGTCTATGGAAAATAGTTTGAACTAAGTATCAGAACTTTATCTTTGTCTTGATCTTTTCTGAACTGTCTCTGGAAAATATCCTGAACTAAGTATCAGAACTAGATCTTTGTCTTGATCGTTTCTGAATTGTCTCTGGAAAATATCCTGAACTAAGTATCAGAACTAGATCTTTGTCTTGATCGTTTCTAAACTGTCTCTGGAAAATATCCTGAACTAAGTATCATAACTAGATCTTTTTCTTGATTATTTCTGAATTGTCTATGGAAAATATCCTCAACTAAGTATCAGAACTAGATCTTCGTCTTGCTTGTTACTGAACTCTCTCTGGAAATGTTTTGAACTAAATATCAGAACTAGATCTTTGTCTTGATTGTCTCTGAACCGTCTCTTCAAAATATCCTGAACTAATTATCAGAACTAGATCTTTGTCTTGATCGTTTCAAAACTATCTCTGGAAAATATCCTGAACTAAGTATACGAACTAGATATTTGTCTTGATCGTTTCTATATTGTCTCTGGAAAATATCCTGAACTAAGTATCATAACTAGATCTTTTTCTTGATCATTTCTGAACTGTCTCTAGAAAATATCCTCAACTAAGTATCAGAACTACGTCTTTGTCTTGCTTGTTTCTGAACTGTCTCTAGAATTTATTTTGAACTAAGTATCAGAACTAGATCTTTGTCTTGATCGTCTCTGAACCGTATATGGAAAATATCTTGAACTAAGTATCAGAACTAGATCTTCATCTTGATCGTTTCTGAACTGTCTCTGGATAATAAACTGAACTAAGTATCAGAACTAGATCTTTGTCTCGATCCTTTCTGAACTGTCTCTGGAAAATATCCTTAACTAAGTATCAGAACTAGATATTTTTCTTGATCGTTTCTGAATTATTTCTAGAAAAATATCCTCAACTAAGTATCAGAAATAGATCTTTGTCTTGATTCTTACTGAACTGTCTCTAGAAAATATCCTGAACTAAGTATCAGAACTAGATCTTTGTCTTAATCGTTTCTGATCTATATCTGGAAAATATCCTCAACTAAGTATCAGAACTAGATATTTGTCTTGACTGTTTCTAAACTGTCTCTGGAAAATATCCTGAACTAAGTATCAGAACTAGATCTTTGTCTTGATCCTTTTTGAACTGTTTCTGGAAAATATCCTGAACTAAGTATCTGAACTAGATCATTGTCTAGATCGTTTCTGAACTCTCTCTGGAAAATATCATTAACTAAGTATCAGATCCAGATCTTTTTCTTGATCACCTCTGAACTGTCTCAGGAAAATATCCTGAACTAAGTATCAGAACTATCAGAACTATATCTTTGTCTTGATGGTCTCTGAACTGCCTTTGGAAAATATCCTGAACTAAGTATCAGAACTAGATCTTTGTCTTGAACGTTTCTGAACTGTCTATGGAAAATAGTTTGAACTAAGTATCAGAACTTTATCTTTGTCTTGATCTTTTCTGAACTGTCTCTGGAAAATATCCTGAACTAAGTATCAGAACTAGATCTTTGTCTTGATCGTTTCTGAATTGTCTCTGGAAAATATCCTGAACTAAGTATCAGAACTAGATCTTTGACTTGATCGTTTCTAAACTGTCTCTGGAAAATACCCTGAACTAAGTATCATAACTAGATCTTTTTCTTGATTATTTCTGAATTGTCTCTGGAAAATATCCTCAACTAAGTATCAAAACTAGATCTTCGTCTTGCTTGTTACTGAACTCTCTCTGGAAATGTTTTGAACTAAATATCAGAACTAGATCTTTGTCTTGATTGTCTCTGAACCGTCTCTTCAAAATATCCTGAACTAATTATCAGAACTAGATCTTTGTCTTGATCGTTTCAAAACTATCTCTGGAAAATATCCTGAACTAAGTATACGAACTAGATATTTGTCTTGATCGTTTCTATATTGTCTCTGGAAAATATCCTGAACTAAGTTTCATAACTAGATCTTTTTCTTGATCATTTCTGAACTGTCTCTGGAAAATATCCTCAACAAAGTATCAGAACTAAATCTTTGTCTTGCTTGTTTCTGAACTGTCTCTGGAATTTATTTTGAACTAAGTATCAGAACTAGATCTTTGTCTTGATCGTCTCTGAACCGTATATGGAAAAAATCTTGAACTAAGTATCAGAACTAGATCTTCATCTTGATCGTTTCTGAACTGTCTCTGGATAATAAACTGAACTAAGTATCAGAACTAGATCTTTGTCTCGATCCTTTCTGAACTGTCTCTGGAAAAATATCCTTAACTATGTATCAAAACTAGATCTTTGTCTTGATCGTTTCAGAATTATCTCTAGAAAAATATCCTCAACTAAGTATCAGAACTAGATCTTTGTCTTGATTCTTACTGAATTGTCTCTGGAAAATATCCTGAACTAAGTATCAGAACTAGATCTTTGTCTTGATCGTTTCTGATCTATATATGGAAAATATCCTCAACTAAGTATCAGAACTAGATATTTGTCTTGACTGTTTCTAAACTGTCTCTGGAAAATATCCTGAACTAAATATCAGAACTAGATCTTTGTCTTGATCCTTTTTGAACTGTTTCTGGAAAATATCCTGAACTAAGTATCTGAACTAGATCATTGTCTAGATCGTTTCTGAACTCTCTCTGGAAAATATCATTAACTAAGTATCAGATCCAGATCTTTTTCTTGATCACCTCTGAACTGTCTCAGGAAAATATCCTGAACTAAGTATCAGAACTATCAGAATTATATCTTTGTCTTGATCGTCTCTGAACTGCCTTTGGAAAATATCCTGAACTAAGTATCAGAACTAGATCTTTGTCTTGAACGTTTCTGAACTGTCTATGGAAAATAGTTTGAACTAAGTATCAGAACTATATCTTTGTTTTGATCTTTTCTGAACTGTCTCTTGAAAATATCCTGAACTAAGTATCAGAACTAGATCTTTGTCTTGATCGTTTCTGAATTGTCTCTGGAAAATATCCTGAACTAAGTATCAGAACTAGATCTTTGACTTGATCGTTTCTAAACTGTCTCTGGAAAATATCCTGAACTACGTATCATAACTAGATCTTTTTCTTGATTATTTCTGAATTGTCTCTGGAAAATATCCTCAACTAAGTATCAAAACTAGATCTTCGTCTTGCTTGTTACTGAACTCTCTCTGGAAATGTTTTGAACTAAATATCAGAATTAGATTTTTGTCTTGATTGTCTCTGAACCGTCTCTTCAAAATATCCTGAACTAATTATCAGAACTAGATCTTTGTCTTGATCGTTTCAAAACTATCTCTGGAAATTATCCTGAACTAAGTATACGAACTAGATATTTGTCTTGATCGTTTCTATATTGTCTCTGGAAAATATCCTGAACTAAGTTTCATAACTAGATCTTTTTCTTGATCATTTCTGAACTGTCTCTGGAAAATATCCTCAACAAAGTATCAGAACTAAATCTTTGTCTTGCTTGTTTCTGAACTGTCTCTGGAATTTATTTTGAACTAAGTATCAGAACTAGATCTTTGTCTTGATCGTCTCTGAACCGTATATGGAAAAAATCTTGAACTAAGTATCAGAACTAGATCTTCGTCTTGATCGTTTCTGAACTGTCTCTAGATAATAAACTGAACTAAGTATCAGAACTAGATCTTTGTCTCGATCCTTTCTGAACTGTCTCTGGAAAATATCCATAACTAAGTATCAGAACTAGATCTTTGTCTTGATCGTTTCAGAATTATCTCTAGAAAAATATCCTCAACTAAGTATCAGAACTAGATCTTTGTCTTGATTCTTACTGAATTGTCTCTGGAAAATATCCTGAACTAAGTATCAGAACTAGATCTTTGTCTTGATCGTTTCTGATTTATATCTGGAAAATATCCTCAACTAAGTATCAGAACTAGATATTTGTCTTGACTGTTTCTAAACTGTCTCTGGAAAATATCCTGAACTAAGTATCAGAACTAGATCTTTGTCTTGATCCTTTTTGAACTGTTTCTGGAAAATATCCTGAACTAAGTATCTGAACTAGATCATTGTCTAGATCGTTTCTGAACACTCTCTGGAAAATATCATTAACTAAGTATCAGAACTAGATCTTTGTCTTGGTCACCTTTGAACTGTCTCAGGAAAATATCCTGAACTAAGTATCAGAACTATCAGAACTATATCTTTGTCTTGATCGTCTCTGAACTGCCTTTGGAAAATATCCTGAACTAAGTATCATAACTAGATCTTTGTCTTGAACGTTTCTGAACTGTCTATGGAAAATAGTTTGAACTACGTATCAGAACTATATCTTTGTCTTGATCTTTTCTAAACTGTCTCTGGAAAATATCCTGAACTAAGTATCAGAACTAGATCTTTGTCTTGATCGTTTCTGACTTGTCTCTGGAAAATATCCAGAACTAAGTATCAGAACTAGATCTTTGTCTTGATCGTTTCTAAATTGTCTTTGGAAAATATCCTGAACTAAGTATCATAACTAGATCTTTTTCTTGATTATTTCTGAACTGTCTCTGGAAAATATCCTCAACTAAGTATCAGAACTAGATCTTCGTCTTGCTTGTTACTGAACAGTCTCTGGAAATGTTTTGAAATAAGTATCAGAACTAGATCTTTGTCTTGATTGTCTCTGAACCATCTATTGAAAATAAAATGAACTAAATATCAGAACTAGATCTTTGTCTTGCTCGTTTCTGAACTGTGTCTAGAAAATATTCTGAACTAAGTATCAGAACTAGATCTTTGTCTTAATCGTCTCTGGAAAATATCCTGAACTAAGAATCAGAACTAGATCTTTGTCATTATCATTTCTGAACTGTCTCTGGAATATATCATGAACTAAGTATCAAAACTAGATCTTTGTCTTGATCCTTTTTGAACTGTCTATGGAAAATATCCTTAACTAAGTATCCGAACTAGATCGTTGTCTTGATCGTTTCTGAATTACCTCTGGAAAATATCCTCAACTAAGTATCAGAACTAGATCTTTGTCTTGATCCTTACTGAACTGTCTCTGGAAAATATCCTGAACTAAGTAACAGAACTAGATCTTTGTCTTGATCGTTTCAGAACTATCTCTGTAAAATATCCTCAACTAAGTATCAGAACTAGATCTTTGTCTTGATTGTTTCTAAACTTTCTCTGGAAAATATCCTGAACTTATTATCAGAACTAGATCTTTGTCTTGATCGTTTCTGAACTGTTTCTGGAAAATATCCTGAACTAAGTATCTGAACTAGATCATTGTCTAGATCGTTTCTGAACTCTCTCTGGAAAATATCTTGTAATAAGTATTTGAACTAGATCTTTGTCTTGATCTTCTCTGAATTGTCTCTTCAAAATATCCTGAACTAAGTATCAGAACTAGATCTTTGTCTTGATCGTTTCAAAACTATCTCTGGAAAATATCCTGAACTAAGTATACGAACTAGATATTTGTCTTGATCGTTTCTATACTATCTCTGGAAAATATCCTGAACTAAGAATCATAACTAGATCTTTTTCTTGATCATTTCTGAACTGTCTCTGGAAAATATCCTCAACTAAGTATCAGAACTACATATTTTCTTGCTTGTTTCTGAACTGTCTCTGGAATTTATTTTGAACTAAGTATCAGAACTAGATCTTTGTCTTGATCGTCTCTGAACCGTATATGGAAAATATCTTGAACTAAGTATCAGAACTAGATCTTCGTCTTGATCGTTTCTGAAATGTCTCTGGATTATAAACTAAATTAAGTATCAGAACTAGATCTTTGTCTCGATCCTTTCTGAACTGTCACTGGAAAATATCCTTAACTAATTATCAGAACTAGATCTTTGTCTTGATCGTTTCTAAACTATCTCTAGAAAATATTCAGAACTAAGTATCAGAACTAGATCTTTGTCTTGATCGTGTCTGAACCGTCTATTGAAAATATCTTGAACTAAGTATCAGAACTAGATGTTTGTCTTGCTCATTTCTGAACTGTCTCTGGAATATAGTTTGAACTAAGTATCAGAACTATATCTTTGTCTTAATCGTCTCTGAACTGCCTCTGGAAAATATCTTGAACTAAGTATCAGAACTAGATCTTTGTCTTAATCATTTCTGAATATCTCTGGAAAATATCCTGAACTAAGTATTAGAACTAGATCTTTGTCTTAATCTTTTCTGAACTGTCTCTGGAAAATATCCTCAACTAACTATCATTACTAGATCTTTGTCTTGATCGTTTCTGAACTGTCTCTGGAAAATATCCTAAACTAAGAATCAAAACTAGATCTTTGTCTTGATCCTTTACGAATTGTCTCTGGAAAATATCTTTAACTAAGTATCAGAAATAGATCTTTGTCTTGATTGTTTCTGAATTATCTTTGGAAAATATCCTCAACTAAGTATCAGAACTAGATCTTTGTCTAGATCCTTACTGAACTGTCTCTGGAAAATATCCTGAACTAAGTATTCAAACTAGAAATTTGTCTTGATCGTTTCTGAGCTATCTCTCGAAAATATCCTCAACTAAGTATCAGAACTAGATCTTTGTCTTGATTGTTTCTAAACTGTCTCTGGAAAATATCTTGAACTAAGTATCAGAACTAGATCTTTGTCTTGATCGTTTCTGAATTATCTTTGGAAAATATCCTCAACTGAGTATCAGAACTAGATCTGTGTCTTGATCCTTTCTGAACTGTTTCTGGAAAATATCCTGACCTAAGTATCTGAACTAGATCATTGTCTAGATCATTTCTGAACACTCTCTGGAAAATATCCTGAACTAAGTATCTGAACTAGATCTTTGACTTGATCTTCTCTGAACTGTCTTTTGAAAATATCCTGAACTAAGTATCAAAACTAGATCTTTGTCTTTATTGTTTCTGAACTATCTCTGGAAAATATTCTAAATTAAGTGTCAGAACTAGATCTTTGTCTTGATCGTTTCTGAACTATCTCTGGAAAATATCCTCAACTATGTATCAGAACTATATCTTTGTCTTGATTGTTTCTAAACTATCTCTGGAAAATATCCTGAACTAAGTATCAGAAATAGATCTTTGTCTTGATCGTTTCTGAATTATCTTTGGAAAATTTCCTCTACTAAGTATCAAAACTAGATCTGTGTCTTGATTGTTTCTTAACTATCTCTGGAAAATATCCTGAACTAAGTATCAAAACTAGATCTGTGTCTTGATTGTTTCTTAACTATCTCTGGAAAATATTCTGAACTAAGTAACAGAACTAGATCTTTGTCTTTATCGTTTTTAAACTGTGTCTGGAAAATATCATGAACTAATTATCATAAATAGTTCTTTGTCCAAATCATTTCTGAATTGTCTCTGTAAAAAAACGTAACTAAGTATCAGAACTAGATCTTTGTCTTGCACGTTTCTGAAATGTCTTTGGAAAATATACTGAACTAATTATCAGAACCAGATCTTTGTCTTGATCATCTCTGAACTGTCTCTGGAAAATATCCTTAACTAAGTATGTGAACTAGATCGTTGTCTTGATCGTTTCTGAATTATCTCTGGAAAATATCCTGAACTAAGTATCAGAACTAGATCTTTGTCTTGATCGTTTCTGAACTGTCTCTGGAAAATATCCTGAACTAAGTATCAGAACTAGATCTTTGTCTTGATCGTTTCTAAACTGTCTCTGGAAAATATCCTGAACTAAGTATCATAACTAGATCTTTTTCTTGATTATTTCTAAATTGTCTATGGAAAATATCCTCAACTAAGTATCAGAACTAGATCTTCGTCTTGCTTGTTACTGAACTCTCTCTGGAAATGTTTTGAACTAAATATCAGAACTAGATCTTTGTCTTGATTGTCTCTGAACCGTCTCTTCAAAATATCCTGAACTAATTATCAGAACTAGATCTTTGTCTTGATCGTTTCAAAACTATCTTTGGAAAATATCCTGAACTAAGTATACGAACTAGATATTTGTCTTGATCGTTTCTATATTGTCTCTGGAAAATATCCTGAACTAAGTATCAGAACTAGATCTTTGTCTTGATCCTTTTTGAACTGTTTCTGGAAAATATCCTGAACTAAGTATCTGAACTAGATCATTGTCTAGATCGTTTCTGAACTCTCTCTGGAAAATATCATTAACTAAGTATCAGAACTAGATCTTTGTCTTGATCACCTCTGAACTGTCTCAGGAAAATATCCTGAACTAAGTATCAGAACTATCAGAACTATATCTTTGTCTTGATGGTCTCTGAACTGCCTTTGGAAAATATCCTGAACTAAGTATCAGAACTAGATCTTTGTCTTGAATGTTTCTGAACTGTCTATGGAAAATAGTTTGAACTAAGTATCAGAACTTTATCTTTGTCTTGATCTTTTCTGAACTGTCTCTGGAAAATATCCTGAACTAAGTATCAGAACTAGATCTTTGTCTTGATCGTTTCTGAATTGTCTCTGGAAAATATTCTGAACTAAGTATCAGAACTAGATCATTGTCTTGATCGTTTCTAAACTGTCTCTGGAAAATATCCTGAACTAAGTATCATAACTAGATCTTTTTCTTGATTATTTCTGAATTGTCTATGGAAAATATCCTCAACTAAGTATCAGAACTAGATCTTCGTCTTGCTTGTTACTGAACTCTCTCTGGAAATGTTTTGAACTAAATATCAGAACTAGATCTTTGTCTTGATTGTCTCTGAACCGTCTCTTCAAAATATCCTGAACTAATTATCAGAACTAGATCTTTGTCTTGATCGTTTCAAAACTATCTTTGGAAAATATCCTGAACTAAGTATACGAACTAGATATTTGTCTTGATCGTTTCTATATTGTCTCTGGAAAATATCCTGAACTAAGTATCATAACTAGATCTTTTTCTTGATCATTTCTGAACTGTCTCTGGAAAATATCCTCAACTAAGTAACAGAACTACATCTTTGTCTTGCTTGTTTCTGAACTGTATCTGGAATTTATTTTGAACTAAGTATCAGAACTAGATCTTTGTCTTGATCGTCTCTGAACCGTATATGGAAAATATCTTGAACTAAGTATCAGAACTAGATCTTCATCTTGATCGTTTCTGAACTGTCTCTGGATAATAAACTGAACTAAGTATCAGAACTAGATCTTTGTCTCGATCCTTTCTGAACTGTCTCTGGAAAATATCCTTAACTAAGTATCAGAACTAGATCTTTGTCTTGATCGTTTCTGAATTATCTCTAGAAAAATATCCTCAACTAAGTATCAGAACTAGATCTTTGTCTTGATTCTTACTGAATTGTCTCTGGAAAATATCCTGAACTAAGTATCAGAACTAGATCTTTGTCTTGATCGTTTCTGACCTATATATGGAAAATATCCTCAACTAAGTATCAGAACTAGATATTTGTCTTGACTGTTTCTAAACTGTCTCTGGAAAATATCCTGAACTAAATATCAGAACTAGATCTTTGTCTTGATCCTTTTTGAACTGTTTCTGGAAAATATCATGAACTAAGTATCTGAACTAGATCATTGTCTAGATCGTTTCTGAACTCTCTCTGGAAAATATCATTAACTAAGTATCAGAACTAGATCTTTGTCTTGATCACCTCTGAACTGTCTCAGGAAAATATCCTGAACTAAGTATCAGAACTATCAGAACTATATCTTTGTCTTGATGGTCTCTGAAATGCCTTTGGAAAATATCCTGAACTAAGTATCAGAACTAGATCTTTGTCTTGAACGTTTCTGAACTGTCTATGGAAAATAGTTTGAACTAAGTATCAGAACTATATCTTTGTCTTGATCTTTTCTGAACTGTCTCTGGAAAATATCCTGAACTAAGTATCAGAACTAGATCTTTGTCTTGATCGTTTCTGAATTGTCTTTGGAAAATATCCTGAACTAAGTATCAGATCTAGATCTTTGACTTGATCGTTTCTAAACTTTCTCTGGAAAATATCCTGAACTAAGTATCATAACTAGATCTTTTTCTTGATTATTTCTGAATTGTCTCTGGAAAATATCCTCAACTAAGTATCAGAACTAGATCTTCGTCTTGCTTGTTATTGAACTCTCTCTGGAAATGTTTTGAACTAAATATCAGAACTAGATCTTTGTCTTGATTGTCTCTGAACCGTCTCTTCAAAATATCCTGAACTAATTATCAAAACTAGATCTTTGTCTTGATCGTTTCAAAACTATCTCTGGAAAATATCCTGAACTAAGTATACGAACTAGATATTTGTCTTGATCGTTTCTATATTGTCTCTGGAAAATATCCTGAACTAAGTATCATAACTAGATCTTTTTCTTGATCATTTCTGAACTGTCTCTAGAAAATATCCTCAACTAAGTATCAGAACTACGTCTTTGTCTTGATTGTTTCTGAAATGTCTCTGGAATTTATTTTGAACTAAGTATCAGAACTAGATCTTTGTCTTGATCGTCTCTGAACCGTATATGGAAAATATCTTGAACTAAGTATCAGAACTAGATCTTCGTCTTGATCGCTTCTGAACTGTCTCTAGATAATAAACTGAACTAAGTATCAGAACTAGATCTATGTCTCGATCCTTTCTGAACTGTCTCTGGAAAATATCCTTAACTAAGTATCAGAACTAGATATTTTTCTTGATCGTTTCTGAATTATCTCTAGAAAAATATCCTCAACTAAGTATCAGAACTAGATCTTTGTCTTGATTCTTACTGAACTGTCTCTAGAAAATATCCTGAACTAAGTATCAGAACTAGATCTTTGTCTTAATCGTTTCTGATCTATATCTGGAAAATATCCTCAACTAAGTATCAGAACTAGATATTTGTCTTGACTGTTTCTAAACTGTCTCTGGAAAATATCCTGAACTAAGTATCAGAACTAGATCTTTGTCTTGATCCTTTTTGAACTGTTTCTGGAAAATATCCTGAACTAAGTATCTGAACTAGATCATTGTCTAGATCGTTTCTGAACTCTCTCTGGAAAATATCATTAACTAAGTATCAGAACTAGATCTTTGTCTTGATCACCTCTGAACTGTCTCAGGAAAATATCCTGAACTAAGTATCAGAACTATCAGAACTATATCTTTGTCTTGATGGTCTCTGAACTGCCTTTGGAAAATATCCTGAACTAAGTATCAGAACTAGATCTTTGTCTTGAACGTTTCTGAACTGTCTATGGAAAATAGTTTGAACTAAGTATCAGAACTTTATCTTTGTCTTGATCTTTTCTGAACTGTCTCTGGAAAATATCCTGAACTAAGTATCAGAACTAGATCTTTGTCTTGATCGTTTCTGAATTGTCTCTGGAAAATATCCTGAACTAAGTATCAGAACTAGATCTTTGTCTTGATCGTTTCTAAACTGTCTCTGGAAAATATCCTGAACTAAGTATCATAACTAGATCTTTTTCTTGATTATTTCTGAATTGTCTATGGAAAATATCCTCAACTAAGTATCAGAACTAGATCTTCGTCTTGCTTGTTACTGAACTCTCTCTGGAAATGTTTTGAACTAAATATCAGAACTAGATCTTTGTTTTGATTGTCTCTGAACCGTCTCTTCAAAATATCCTGAACTAATTATCAGAACTAGATCTTTGTCTTGATCGTTTCAAAACTATCTTTGGAAAATATCCTGAACTAAGTATACGAACTAGATATTTGTCTTGATCGTTTCTATATTGTCTCTGGAAAATATCCTGAACTAAGTATCATAACTAGATCTTTTTCTTGATCATTTCTGAACTGTCTCTGGAAAATATCCTCAACTAAGTAACAGAACTACATCTTTGTCTTGCTTGTTTCTGAACTGTCTCTAGAATTTATTTTGAACTAAGTATCAGAACTAGATCTTTGTCTTGATCGTCTCTGAACCGTATATGGAAAATATCTTGAACTAAGTATCAGAACTAGATCTTCATCTTGATCGTTTCTGAACTGTCTCTGGATAATAAACTGAACTAAGTATCAGAACTAGATCTTTGTCTCGATCCTTTCTGAACTGTCTCTGGAAAATATCCTTAACTAAGTATCAGAACTAGATCTTTGTCTTGATCGTTTCTGAATTATCTCTAGAAAAATATCCTCAACTAAGTATCAGAAGTAGATCTTTGTCTTGATTCTTACTGAATTGTCTATGGAAAATATCCTGAACTAAGTATCAGAACTAGATCTTTGTCTTGATCGTTTCTGATCTATATATGGAAAATATCCTCAACTAAGTATCAGAACTAGATATTTGTCTTGACTGTTTCTAAACTGTCTCTGGAAAATATCCTGAACTAAATATCAGAACTAGATCTTTGTCTTGATCCTTTTTGAACTGTTTCTGGAAAATATCCTGAACTAAGTATCTGAACTAGATCATTGTCTAGATCGTTTCTGAACTCTCTCTGGAAAATATCATTAACTAAGTATCAGATCCAGATCTTTTTCTTGATCACCTCTGAACTGTCTCAGGAAAATATCCTGAACTAAGTATCAGAACTATCAGAACTATATCTTTGTCTTGATCGTCTCTGAACTGCCTTTGGAAAATATCCTGAACTAAGTATCAGAACTAGATCTTTGTCTTGAACGTTTCTGAACTGTCTATGGAAAATAGTTTGAACTAAGTATCAGAACTATATCTTTGTTTTGATCTTTTCTGAACTGTCTCTTGAAAATATCCTGAACTAAGTATCAGAACTAGATCTTTGTCTTGATCGTTTCTGAATTGTCTCTGGAAAATATCCTGAACTAAGTATCAGAACTAGATCTTTGACTTGATCGTTTCTAAACTGTCTCTGGAAAATATCCTGAACTAAGTATCATAACTAGATATTTTTCTTGATTATTTTTGAAAAGTCTCTGGAAAATATCCTCAACTAAGTATCAGAACTAGATCTTCGTCTTGCTTGTTACTGAACTCTCTCTGGAAATGTTTTGAACTAAGTATCAGAACTAGATCTTTGTCTTGATTGTCTCTGAACCGTCTATTGAAAATATATTGAACTAATTATCAGAACTAGATCTTTTACTTGATCGTTTCAAAACTATCTCTGGAAAATATCCTGAACTAAGTATACGAACTAGATATTTGTCTTGATCGTTTCTATACTGTCTCTGGAAAATATCCTGAACTAAGTTTCATAACTAGATCTTTTTCTTGATTATTTCTGAACTGTCTCTGGAAAATATCCTCAACTAAGTATCAGAACTACATCTTTGTCTTGCTTGTTTCTGAACTGTCTCAGGAATTTATTTTGAACTAAGTATCAGAACTAGATCTTTGTCCTTATCGTCTCTGAAACGTATATGGAAAATATCCTAAACTAAGTATCAGAACTAGATCTTCGTCTTGATCGTTTCGGAACTGTCTCTGGATAATAAACTGAACTAAGTATCAGAACTAGATCTTTGTCTCGATCCTTTCTGAACTGTCTCTGGAAAATATCCATAACTAAGTATCAGAACTAGATCTTTGTCTTGATCGTTTCTGAATTATCTCTAGAAAAATATCCTCAACTAAGTATCAGAACTAGATCTTTGTCTTGATTCTTACTGAATTGTCTCTAGAAAATATCCTGAACTAAGTATCAGAACTAGATCTTTGTCTTGATCGTTTTTGATCTATATATGGAAAATATCCTCAACTAAGTATCAGAACTAGATATTTGTCTTGACTGTTTCTAAACTGTCTCTGGAAAATATCCTGAACTAAATATCAGAACTAGATCTTTGTCTTGATCCTTTTTGAACTGTTTCTGGAAAATATCCTGAACTAAGTATCTGAACTAGATCATTGTCTAGATCGTTTCTGAACTCTCTCTGGAAAATATCATTAACTAAGTATCAAAACTAGATCTTTGTCTTGATCACCTCTGAACTGTCTCAGGAAAATATCCTGAACTAAGTATCAGAACTATCAGAACTATATCTTTGTCTTGATCGTCTCTGAACTGCCTTTGGAAAATATCCTGAACTAAGTATCAGAACTAGATCTTTGTCTTGAACGTTTCTGAACTGTCTATGGAAAATAGTTTGAACTACGTATCAGAACTATATCTTTGTCTTGATCTTTTCTGAACTGTCTCTGGAAAATATCCTGAACTAAGTATCAGAACTAGATCTTTGTCTTGATCGTTTCTGACTTGTCTCTGGAAAATATCCAGAACTAAGTATCAGAACTAGATCTTTGTCTTGATCGTTTCTAAATTGTCTTTGGAAAATATCCTGAACTAAGTATCATAACTAGATCTTTTTCTTGATTATTTCTGAACTGTCTCTGGAAAATATCCTCAACTAAGTATCAGAACTAGATCTTCGTCTTGCTTGTTACTGAACAGTCTCTGGAAATGTTTTGAAATAAGTATCAGAACTAGATCTTTGTCTTGATTGTCTCTGAACCATCTATTGAAAATAAAATGAACTAAATATCAGAACTAGATCTTTGTCTTGCTCGTTTCTGAACTGTGTCTAGAAAATATTCTGAACTAAGTATCAGAACTAGATCTTTGTCTTAATCGTCTCTGGAAAATATCCTGAACTAAGAATCAGAACTAGATCTTTGTCATTATCATTTCTGAACTGTCTCTGGAATATATCATGAACTAAGTATCAAAACTAGATCTTTGTCTTGATCCTTTTTGAACTGTCTATGGAAAATATCCTTAACTAAGTATCCGAACTAGATCGTTGTCTTGATCGTTTCTGAATAATCTCTGGAAAATATCCTCAACTAAGTATCAGAACTAGATCTTTGTCTTGATCCTTACTGAACTGTCTCTGGAAAATATCCTGAACTAAGTAACAGAACTAGATCTTTGTCTTGATCGTTTCAGAACTATCTCTGTAAAATATCCTCAACTAAGTATCAGAACTAGATCTTTGTCTTGATTGTTTCTAAACTTTCTCTGGAAAATATCCTGAACTTATTATCAGAACTAGATCTTTGTCTTGATCGTTTCTGAACTGTTTCTGGAAAATATCCTGAACTAAGTATCTGAACTAGATCATTGTCTAGATCGTTTCTGAACTCTCTCTGGAAAATATCTTGTAATAAGTATTTGAACTAGATCTTTGTCTTGATCTTCTCTGAATTGTCTCTTCAAAATATCCTGAACTAAGTATCAGAACTAGATCTTTGTCTTGATCGTTTCAAAACTATCTCTGGAAAATATCCTGAACTAAGTATACGAACTAGATATTTGTCTTGATCGTTTCTATACTATCTCTGGAAAATATCCTGAACTAAGAATCATAACTAGATCTTTTTCTTGATCATTTCTGAACTGTCTCTGGAAAATATCCTCAACTAAGTATCAGAACTACATATTTTCTTGCTTGTTTCTGAACTGTCTCTGGAATTTATTTTGAACTAAGTATCAGAACTAGATCTTTGTCTTGATCGTCTCTGAACCGTATATGGAAAATATCTTGAACTAAGTATCAGAACTAGATCTTCGTCTTGATCGTTTCTGAAATGTCTCTGGATAATAAACTAAATTAAGTATCAGAACTAGATCTTTGCCTCGATCCTTTCTGAACTGTCACTGGAAAATATCCTTAACTAATTATCAGAACTAGATCTTTGTCTTGATCGTTTCTAAACTATCTCTAGAAAATATTCAGAACTAAGTATCAGAACTAGATCTTTGTATTGATCGTGTCTGAACCGTCTATTGAAAATATCTTGAACTAAGTATCAGAACTAGATGTTTGTCTTGCTCATTTCTGAACTGTCTCTGGAATATAGTTTGAACTAAGTATCAGAACTATATCTTTGTCTTAATCGTCTCTGAACTGCCTCTGGAAAATATCTTGAACTAAGTATCAGAACTAGATCTTTGTCTTAATCATTTCTGAATATCTCTGGAAAATATCCTGAACTAAGTATTAGAACTAGATCTTTGTCTTAATCTTTTCTGAACTGTCTCTGGAAAATATCCTCAACTAACTATCATTACTAGATCTTTGTCTTGATCGTTTCTGAACTGTCTCTGGAAAATATCCTGAACTAAGAATCAAAACTAGATCTTTGTCTTGATCCTTTATGAATTGTCTCTGGAAAATATCTTTAACTAAGTATCAGAAATAGATCTTTGTCTTGATTGTTTCTGAATTATCTTTGGAAAATATCCTAAACTAAGTATCAGAACTAGATCTTTGTCTAGATCCTTACTGAACTGTCTCTGGAAAATATCCTGAACTAAGTATTCAAACTAGAAATTTGTCTTGATCGTTTCTGAGCTATCTCTCGAAAATATCCTCAACTAAGTATCAGAACTAGATCTTTGTCTTGATTGTTTCTAAACTGTCTCTGGAAAATATCTTGAACTAAGTATCAGAACTAGATCTTTGTCTTGATCGTTTCTGAATTATCTTTGGAAAATATCCTCAACTGAGTATCAGAACTAGATCTGTGTCTTGATCCTTTCTGAACTGTTTCTGGAAAATATCCTGACCTAAGTATCTGAACTAGATCATTGTCTAGATCATTTCTGAACACTCTCTGGAAAATATCCTGAACTGAGTATCTGAACTAGATCTTTGACTTGATCTTCTCTGAACTGTCTTTTGAAAATATCCTGAACTAAGTATCAAAACTAGATCTTTGTCTTTATTGTTTCTGAACTATCTCTGGAAAATATTCTAAATTAAGTGTCAGAACTAGATCTTTGTCTTGATCGTTTCTGAACTATCTCTGGAAAATATCCTCAACTATGTATCAGAACTATATCTTTGTCTTGATTGTTTCTAAACTATCTCTGGAAAATATCCTGAACTAAGTATCAGAAATAGATCTTTGTCTTGATCGTTTCTGAATTATCTTTGGAAAATTTCCTCTACTAAGTATCAAAACTAGATCTGTGTCTTGATTGTTTCTTAACTATCTCTGGAAAATATCCTGAACTAAGTATCAAAACTAGATCTGTGTCTTGATTATTTCTTAACTATCTCTGGAAAATATTCTGAACTAAGTAACAGAACTAGATCTTTGTCTTTATCGTTTTTAAACTGTGTCTGGAAAATATCATGAACTAATTATCATAAATAGTTCTTTGTCTTGATCATTTCTGAATTGTCTCTGTAAAAAAAACGTAACTAAGTATCAGAACTAGATCTTTGTCTTGCACGCTTCTGAAATGTCTTTGGAAAATATACTGAACTAATTATCAGAACCAGATCTTTGTCTTGATCATCTCTGAACTGTCTCTGGAAAATATCCTTAACTAAGTATGCGAACTAGATCGTTGTCTTGATCGTTTCTGAATTATCTCTGGAAAATATCCTGAACTAAGTATCAGAACTAGATCTTTGTCTTGATCGTTTCTGAACTGTCTCTGGAAAATATCCTGAACTAAGTATCAGAACTAGATCTTTGTCTTGATCTTTTCCGAACTGTCTCTGGAAAATATCCTCAACTAAGTATCAGAACAAGATCTTTGTCTTGATCGTTTCTGAATTGTCTCTGGAAAATATCATGAACTAAGTATCTGAACTAGATCTTTGTCTTGATCGTTTCTGAATTATCTCAAGAAAATATCCATAACTAAGTATCACAACTAGATCTTTGTCTTGATCATTTCTGAACTGTCTCTGGAAAATAAACTTAACTAAGTATCAGAACTAGATCTTTGTCTTCTCGTTTCTAAACTGTCTATTGAAAATATCTTGAACTAAGTATCAGAACTAGATCTTTGTCTTGATCGTTTCTGAACTGTCTATGGAAAATATTTTGATCTAAGTATCAAAACTAGATCTTTGTCTTAATTGTTTATGAACTGTCTCTGGAAATATATCCTGAACTAAGTATCAGAACTAGATATTTGTCTTGATCGTTTCTAAACTGTCTCTGGAAAATATCATGAACTAAGTATCATAACTAGAACTTTGTCTTGATCATTTCCGAACTGTCTCTTGAAAATATCCTCAACTAAGTATAAGAACTAGATCTTTATCATACTTGTTTCTGAACTGTCTCTGGAAATTATTTTGAACTAAGTATCAGAACTAGATCTTTGTCTTGATCGTTTCTGAATTATCTTTGGAAAATATCCTCAACTGAGTATCAGAACTAGATCTGTGTCTTGATCCTTTCTGAACTGTTTCTGGAAAATATCCTGACCTAAGTATCTGAACTAGATCATTGTCTAGATCATTTCAGAACACACTCTGGAAAATATCCTGAACTAAGTATCTGAACTAGATCTTTGACTTGATCTTCTCTGAACTGTCTCTTGAAAATATCCTGAACTAAGTATCAAAACTAGATCTTTGTCTTTATTGTTTCTGAACTATCTCTGGAAAATATTCTAAATTAAGTGTCAGAACTAGATCTTTGTCTTGATCGTTTCTGAACTATCTCTGGAAAATATCCTCAACTATGTATCAGAACTATATCTTTGTCTTGATTGTTTCTAAACTGTCTCTGGAAAATATCCTGAACTAAGTATCAGAAATAGATCTTTGTCTTGATCTTTTCCGAACTGTCTCTGGAAAATTTCCTCTACTAAGTATCAGAACTATTACTTTATCTTGATCCTTTCTGATCTGTCTCTGGAAAATATCCTGAACTAAGTATCAGGACTAGATCATTGTCTAGATCGTTTCTGATTTATCTCAAGAAAATATCCATAACTAAGTATCACAACTAGATCTTTGTCTTGATCATTTCTGAACTCTCTCTGGAAAATAAACTTAACTAAGTATCAGAACTAGATCTTTGTCTTCTCGTTTCTAAACTGTCTATTGAAAATATCTTGAACTAAGTATCAGAACTAGATCTTTGTCTTGATCGTTTCTGAACTGTCTATGGAAAATATTTTGATCTAAGTATCAGAACTAGATCTTTGTCTTAATTGTTTATGAACTGTCTCTGGAAATATATCCTGAACTAAGTATCAGAACTAGATATTTGTCTTGATCGTTTCTAAACTGTCTCTGGAAAATATCCTGAACTAAGTATCATAACTAGAACTTTGTCTTGATCATTTCCGAACTGTCTCTTGAAAATATCCTCAACTAAGTATAAGAACTAGATCTTTATCTTACTTGTTTCTGAACTGTCTCTGGAAATTATTTTGAACTAAGTATCAAAACTAGATCTTTGTCTTGATCGTCTCTGAACCGTCTATGGAAAATATCCAGAACTATGTATCAGAACTAGATCTTTGTCATGGTCGTTTCTGAACTGTCTCAGGATAATAAACTGAACTAAGTATAAGAACTAGATCTTTGTCTCGCTCCTTTCTGAACTGTCTCTATAAAATATTCTGAACAAAGTATCAGAACTAGATCTTTGTCTTGTTCATTTCTGAATTGTCTCTGGAAAATATCTTGAACTAAGTATCAACCCTAGATCTTTGTCTTGATCCTTTCTGAACTGTGTCTGGAAAATATCCTTAACTAAGTATCAGAACTAGATCTTTGTCTTGATTGTTATTGAATTATCTCTTAAAAATATCCTTAACTAAGTATCAGAACTAGATATTTGTCTTGATCCTTAATGAACTGTCTCTAGAAAATATCCTGAACTAGGTATCAGAACTAGATCTTTGTCTTGATCGTTTCTGAACTATCTCTGGAAAATATCCTCAATTAAGTATCAGAAATAGATCTTTATCTTGATTGTTTCTAAACTGTCTATGGAAAATATCCTGAACTAAGTATCAGAACTAGATCTTCGTCTTGATCGTTTCTGAATTATCTCTGGAAAATATCCTGAACTAAGTATCAGAACTAGATCTTTGTCTTGATCGTTTCTAAACTGTCTCTGGAAAATATCCTGAACTAATAATCATAACTAGATCTTTTTCTTGATCATTTCTGAATTGTCTCTAGAAAATATCATCAACTAAGTATCAAAACTAGATCTTCGTATTGCTTGTTTCTGAACTGTCTCTGGAAATGTTTTGATCTAAGTATCAGAACTAGATCTTTGTCTTGATCGTCTCTGAACCGTCTATTGAAAATATCTTGAACTAAGTATCAGAACTATATCTTTGTCTTGATTGTTTCTGAACTGTCTCTGGATAATAAAATGAACTAAATATCAGAACTAGATCTTTGTCTTGCTCGTTTCTGAAATGTCTCTAGAAAATATTCTTAACTAAGTATCAGAACTAGATCTTTGTCTTAATCGTCTCTGGAAAATATCCTGAACTAAGAATCAGAACTAGATCTTTGTCATTATCGTTTCTGAACTGTCTCTGGAAAATATCCTAAACTAAGAATCAGAACTAGATCTTTGTCATTATCGTTTCTGAACTGTCTCTGGAAAATGTCCTGAACTAAGTATCAAAACTAGATCTTTGTCTTGATCCTTTCTGAACTGTCTTTGGAAAATATCCTTAACTAAGTATGCGAACTAGATCGTTGTCTTGATCGTTTCTGAATTATCTCTGGAAAATATCTTCAACTAAGTATTAGAACTAGATCTTTGTCTTGATCGTGTCTGAACTATCTCTGTAAAATATCCTCAACTAAGTATCAGAACTAGATCTTTGTCTTGATTGTTTCTAAACTTTCTCTGGAAAATATCCTGAACTAAGTATCAGAACTAGATCTTTGTCTTGATCGTTTCTGAATTATCTCGAAAAAATATCCTCAACTAAGTAATAGAACTTGATCTTTGTCTTAATCCTTTCTGAACTGTCTCTGGAAAATATCCTGAACTAAGTATCAGAACTAGATCTTTGTCTTGATCGTTTCTGAACTGTCTCTGGAAAATATCCTGAACTAAGTATCAGAACTAGATCTTTGTCTTGATCTTTTCCGAACTGTCTCTGGAAAATATCCTCAACTAAGTATCAGAACAAGATCTTTGTCTTGATCGTTTCTGAATTGTCTCTGGAAAATATCATGAACTAAGTATCAGAACTAGATCTTTGTCTTGATCGTTTCTGATTTATCTCAAGAAAATATCCATAACTAAGTATCACAACTAGATCTTTGTCTTGATCATTTCTGAACTCTCTCTGGAAAATAAACTTAACTAAGTATCAGAACTAGATCTTTGTCTTCTCGTTTCTAAACTGTCTATTGAAAATATCTTGAACTAAGTATCAGAACTAGATCTTTGTCTTGATCGTTTCTGAGCTGTCTATGGAAAATATTTTGATCTAAGTATCAGAACTAGATCTTTGTCTTAATTGTTTATGAACTGTCTCTGGAAATATATCCTGAACTAAGTATCAGAACTAGATATTTGTCTTGATCGTTTCTAAACTGTCTCTGGAAAATATCCTGAACTAAGTATCATAACTAGAACTTTGTCTTGATCATTTCCGAACTGTCTCTTGAAAATATCCTCAACTAAGTATAAGAACTAGATCTTTATCTTACTTGTTTCTGAACTGTCTCTGGAAATTATTTTGAACTAAGTATCAAAACTAGATCATTGTCTTGATCGTCTCTGAACCGTCTATGGAAAATATCCAGAACTATGTATCAGAACTAGATCTTTGTCATGGTCGTTTCTGAACTGTCTCAGGATAATAAACTGAACTAAGTATAAGAACTAGATCTTTGTCTCGCTCCTTTCTGAACTGTCTCTATAAAATATTCTGAACAAAGTATCAGAACTAGATCTTTGTCTTGTTCATTTCTGAATTGTCTCTGGAAAATATCTTGAACTAAGTATCAACCCTAGATCTTTGTCTTGATCCTTTCTGAACTGTGTCTGGAAAATATCCTTAACTAAGTATCAGAACTAGATCTTTGTCTTGATTGTTATTGAATTATCTCTTAAAAATATCCTTAACTAAGTATCAGAACTAGATATTTGTCTTGATCCTTAATGAACTGTCTCTAGAAAATATCATGAACTAGGTATCAGAACTAGATCTTTGTCTTGATCGTTTCTGAACTATCTCTGGAAAATATCCTCAATTAAGTATCAGAACTAGATCTTTGTCTTGATCGTTTCTAAACTGTCTCTGGAAAATATCCTGAACTAATAATCATAACTAGATCTTTTTCTTGATCATTTCTGAATTGTCTCTAGAAAATATCATCAACTAAGTATCAAAACTAGATCTTCGTATTGCTTGTTTCTGAACTGTCTCTGGAAATGTTTTGATCTAAGTATCAGAACTAGATCTTTGTCTTGATCGTCTCTGAACCGTCTATTGAAAATATCTTGAACTAAGTATCAGAACTATATCTTTGTCTTGATTGTTTCTGAACTGTCTCTGGATAATAAAATGAACTAAATATCAGAACTAGATCTTTGTCTTGCTCGTTTCTGAAATGTCTCTAGAAAATATTCTTAACTAAGTATCAGAACTAGATCTTTGTCTTAATCGTCTCTGGAAAATATCCTGAACTAAGAATCAGAACTAGATCTTTGTCATTATCGTTTCTGAACTGTCTCTGGAAAATATCCTAAACTAAGAATCAGAACTAGATCTTTGTCATTATCGTTTCTGAACTGTCTCTGGAAAATGTCCTGAACTAAGTATCAAAACTAGATCTTTGTCTTGATCCTTTCTGAACTGTCTTTGGAAAATATCCTTAACTAAGTATGCGAACTAGATCGTTGTCTTGATCGTTTCTGAATTATCTCTGGAAAATATCTTCAACTAAGTATTAGAACTAGATCTTTGTCTTGATCGTGTCTGAACTATCTCTGTAAAATATCCTCAACTAAGTATCAGAACTAGATCTTTGTCTTGATTGTTTCTAAACTTTCTCTGGAAAATATCCTGAACTAAGTATCAGAACTAGATCTTTGTCTTGATCGTTTCTGAATTATCTCGAAAAAATATCCTCAACTAAGTAATAGAACTTGATCTTTGTCTTAATCCTTTCTGAACTGTTTCTGGAAAATATCCTGAACTAAGTATCTGAACTAGATCATTGTCTAGATCGTTTCTGAACTCTCTCTGAAAAATATCCTGAACTAAGTATTTGAACTAGATCTTTGTCTTGATCTTCTCTGAACTGTCTCTTCAAAATATCCTGAACTAAGTATCAGAACTAGATCTTTGTCTTGATCGTTTCAAAACTATCTCTCGAAAATATCCTGAACTAAGTATACGAACTAGATATTTGTCTTGATCATTTCAAAACTGTCTCTGGGAAATATCCTGAACTAAGTATCATAACTAGATCTTTTTCTTGATCATTTCTGAATTGTCTCTGGAAAATATCCTTAACTAGGAATCAGAACTAGATCTTTGTCTTGATCGTCTCTGAACCGTATATGGAAAATATCCTGAACTAAGTATCAGAACTATATCTTCGTCTTGATCGTTTCTGAACTGTCTCTGGATAATAAACTGAACTAAGTATCAGAACTAGATCTTTGTCTCGATCCTTTCTGAACTGTCTCTGGAAAATATCCTTAACTAATTATCAGAACTAGATCTTTGTCTAGATCATTTCTAAACTGTCTCTAGAAAATATTCTGAACTAAGTATCATAACTAGATCTTTGTCTTGATCATTTCTGAACTGTCTCTGGAAAATATCTTCAACTAAGTATCAGAAATAGATCTATCTCTTGCTTGTTTCTGAACTGTCTCTGGAAATTATTTTGAACTAAGTATCAGAACTAGATCTTTGTCTTGATTGTCTCTGAACCGTCTATTGAAAATATCTTGAACTAAGTATCAGAACTAGATCTTTGTCTTGCTCGTTTCTGAACTGTCTCTGGAAAATATTTTGAACTAAGTATCAGAACTATATCTTTCTCTTGATCGTCTCTGAACTGTCTCTGGAAAATATCTTGAACTAAGTATCAGAACTAGATCTTTGTCTTAATCATTTCTCAATATCTCTGGAAAATATCCTGAACTAAGTATCAGAACTAGATCTTTGTCTTAATCTTTTCTGAATTGTCTATAGAAAATATGCTCAACTAAGTAACATTATTAGATCTTTGTCTTGATCGTTTCTGAACTGTCTCTGGAAAATAACCTGAACTAATTATCAGAACTAGATCTTTGTCTTGATCGTTTCTGAACTGTCTCTGGAAAATATCCTGAACTAAGTATCAGAACTAGATCTTTGCCTTGATCATTTATGAATTGTCTCTGGAAATAAAACTTAACTAAGTATCATAACTAAATCTTTGTCTTGCTCATTTCTGAACTGTCTATGGAAATCATTCTGAACTAAGTATCAGAACTAGATCTTTGTCTTGATCGTCTCTGAACCGTCTCTAGAAAATATCCTGAACTAAGAATCAGAACTAGATCTTTGTCTTGATCGTTTCTGAAATGTCTTTGGAAAATATCTTGAATTAAGTATCAAAACTAGATCTTTGTCTTGATCCTTTATGAATTGTCTCTGGAAAATATCTTTAATTAAGTATCAGAACTAGATCTTTGTCTTGATTGTTTCTGAATTATCTTTGGATAATATCCTCAACTAAGTATCAGAACTAGATCTTTGTCTCGATCCTTACTGAACTGTCTCTGGAAAATATCCTAAACTAAGTATTCAAACTAGAAATTTGTCTTGATCGTTTCTGAGCTATCTTTGGAAAATATCCTCAACTAAGTATCAGAACTAGATCTTTGTCTTGATTGTTTCTAAACTGTCTCTGGAAAATATCCTGAACTAAGTATCAGAACTAGATCTTTGTCTTGATCGTTTCTGAATTATCTTTGGAAAATATCCTCAATTGAGTATCAGAACTAGATCTGTGTCTTGATCCTTTCTGAACTATTTCTGGAAAATATCCTAAACTAAGTATCTGAACTAGATCATTGTCTAGATCGTTTCTGAACTCTCTCTGGAAAATATCCTGAACTAAGTATTTGAATTAGATCTTTGTCTTGATCTTCTCTGAACTGTCTCTTCAAAATATCCTGAACTAAGTATCAGAACTAGATCTTTGTCTTGATCATTTCAAAACTATCTCTGGAAAATATCCTGAACTATGTATACGAACTAGATATTTGTCTTGATCGTTTCTATATTGTCTCTGGAAAATATCCTGAACTAAGTATCATAACTAGATCTTTTTCTTGATCATTTCTGATTTGTTTCTGTAAAATATCCTCAACTAAATATCAGAACTACATCTTTTGCATGCTTGTTTCTGAACAGTCTCTGGAATTTATTTTGAACTAAGTATCAGAACTAGATCTTTGTCTTGATTGTCTCTGAACCGTATATGGAAAATATCCTGAACTAAGTATCAGAACTAGATCTTCGTCTTGATCGTTTCTGAACTGTCTCTGGATAATAAACTGAACTAAGTATCAGAACTAGATCTTTGTCTCGATCCTTTCTGAACTGTCTCTGGAAAATATCCTTAACTAATTATCAGAACTAGATCTTTGTCTTGATCATTTCTAAACTGTCTCTAGAAAATATTTTGAACTAAGTATCATAACTAGATCTTTGTCTTGATCATTTCTAAACTGTCTCTGGAAAATATCTTCAACTAAGTATCAGAACTAGATCTATGTCTTGCTTGTTTCTAAACTGTCTCCGGAAATTATGTTGAACTAAGTATCAGAACTAGATCTTTGTCTTGATCGTCTCTGAACCATCTATTGAAAATATCTTGAACTAAGTATCAGAACTAGATCTTTGTCTTGCTCGTTTCTGAACTGTCTCTGGAAAATATTTTGAACTAAGTATCAGAACTATATCTTTGTCTTGATCGTCTCTGAACTGTCTCTGGAAAATATCCTGAACTAAGTATCAAAACTAGATCTATGTCTTAATCTTTTCTGAACTGTCTCTGGAAAATATCCTTAACTAAGTATCATTACTAGATCTTTGTCTTGATCGTTTCTGAACTGTCTCTGGAAAATATCCTGAACTTATTATCAGAACTGGATCTTTGTCTTGATCGTTGATGAATTATCTCTAGAAAATATCCATAACTAAGTATCATAACTAGATCTTTGTCTTGATCATTTCTGAATTGTCTCTGGAAAATAAACTTAACTAAGTATCAGACCTAAATCTTTGTCTTGCTCATTTCTAAACTATCTCTGGAAAACATTTTGAACTAAGTATCAGAACTAGATCTTTGTCTTGATCGTCTCTGAACCGTCTCTAGAAAATATCCTGAACTAAGAATCAGAACTAGATCTTTGTCTTGATCGTTTCTGAACTGTCTCTGGAAAATATTTTGAACTAAGTATTCAAACTAGAAATTTGTCTTGATCGTTTTTGATCTATCTCTGGAAAATATCCTCAACTAAGTATCAGAACTAGATCTTTGTCTTGATTGTTTCTAAACTGTCTCTGGAAAATATCCTGAACTAAGTATCAGAACTAGATCTTTGTCTTGATCATTTCTGAATTATCTTTGGAAAATATCCTCAACTGAGTATCAGAATTAGATTTGTGTCTTGATCCTTTCTGAACTGTTTCTTGAAAATATCCTGAACTAAGTATCTGAACTAAATCATTGTCTAGATCGTTTCTGAACTCTCTCTGGAAACTATCCTGAACTAATTATTTGAACTAGATTTTTGACTTGATCTTCTCTGAACTGTCTCTTCAAAATATCCTGAACTAAGTATCAGAACTAGATCTTTGTCTTGATCGTTTCAAAACTATCTATGGAAAATATCCTGAACTAAGTATACGAACTAGATATTTGTCTTGATCGTTTCTAAACTGTCTCTGGAAAATATCCTGAACTAAGTATCATAACTAGATCTTTTTCTTGATCATTTCTGAACTGTCTCTGGAAAATATCCTCAACTAAGTATCAGAACTACATCTTTGTCTTGCTTGTTTCTGAACTGTCTCTGGAATTTATTTTGAACTAAGTATCAGAACTAGATCTTTGTCTTGATCGTCTTTGAACCGTATATGGAAAATATCCTGAACTAAGTATCAGAACTAGATCTTTGTCTTGATCGTTTCTGAACTGTCTCTGGATAATATCCATAACTAAGTATAATAACTAGATCTTTGTCTTGATCATTTCTGAATTGTCTCTTGAAAATAAACTTAACTAAGTATCAGACCTAAATTTTTGTCTTGCTCATTTCTGAACTATCTCTGGAAAACATTCTGAACTAAGTATCAGAACTAGATCTTTGTCTTGATCGTCTCTGAACCGTCTCTAGAAAATATCCTGAACTAAGAATCAGAACTAGATCTTTGTCTTGATCTTTTCAAACTGTCTCTGGAAAATATCTTGAACTAAGTATCAAAACTAGATCTTTGTCTTGATCCTTTATGAATTGTCTCTGGAAAATATCTTTAATTAAGTATCAGAACTAGATCTTTGTCTTGATTGTTTTTGAATTATCTTTGGAAAATATCCTCAACTAAGTATCAGAACTAGATCTTTGTCTTGATCCTTACAGAACTGTCTCTGGAAAATATCCTGAACTAAGTATTCAAACTAGAAATTTGTCTTGATCGTTTCTGAGCTATCTCTTGAAAATATCCTCAACTAAGTATCAGAACTAGATCTTTGTCTTGATTGTTTCTAAACTGTCTCTGGAAAATATCCTGAACTAAGTATCAGAACTAGATCTTTGTCTTGATCATTTCTAAACCGTCTCTAGAAAATATTCTGAACTAAGTATCATAACTAGATCTTTGTCTTGATCATTTCTAAACTGTCTCTGGAAAATATCTTCAACTAAGTATCAGAACTAGATTTATGTCTTGCTTGTTTCTAAACTGTCTCCGGAAATTATGTTGAACTAAGTATAATAACTAGATCTTTGTCTTGATCGTCTCTGAACCGTCTATTGAAAATATCTTGAACTAAGTATCAGAACTAGATCTTTGTCTTGCTCGTTTCTGAACTGTCTCTGGAAAATATTTTGAACTAAGTATCAGAACTATATCTTTGTCTTGATCGTCTCTGAACTGTCTCTGGAAAATATCTTGAACTAAGTATCAAAACTAGATCTTTGTCTTAATCATTTCTGAATATCTCTGGAAAATATCCTGAACTAAGTATCAGAACTAGATCTTTGTCTTAATCTTTTCTGAACTGTCTCTGGAAAATATCCTCAACTAAGTATGATTACTAGATCTTTGTCTTGATCGTTTCTGAACTGTCTCTGGAAAATATCCTGAACTTATTATCAGAACTGGATCTTTGTCTTGATCGTTGATGAATTATCTCTAGAAAATATCCATAACTAAGTATCATAACTAGATCTTTGTCTTGATCATTTCTGAATTGTATCTGGAAAATAAACTTAACTAAGTATCAGACCTAAATCTTTGTCTTGCTCATTTCTGAACTATCTCTGGAAAACATTCTGAACTAAGTATCAGAACTAGATCTTTGTCTTGATCGTCTCTGTACCGTCTCTAGAAAATATCCTGAACTAAGAATCAGAACTAGATCTTTGTCATGATCGTTTCTGAACTGTCTCTGGAAAATATTTTGAACTAAGTATTCAAACTAGAAATTTGTCTTGATCGTTTTTGAGCTATCTTTGGAAAATATCCTCAACTAAGTATCAGAACTAGATCTTTGTCTTGATTGTTTCTAAACTGTCTCTGGAAAATATCCTGAACTAAGTATTAGAACTAGATCTTTGTCTTGATCGTTTCTGAATTATCTTTGGAAAATATCCTCAACTGAGTATCAGAACTAGATCTGTGTCTTGATCCTTTCTGAACTGTTTCTGGAAAATATCCTGAACTAAGTATCTGAACTAGTTCATTGTCTAGATCGTTTCTGAACTCTCTCTGGAAAATATCCTGAACTAAGTATTTGAACTAGATCTTTGTCTTGATCTTCTCTGAACTGTCTCTTCAAAATATCCTGAACTAAGTATCAGAACTAGATCTTTGTCTTGATCGTTTCAAAACTAGCTCTGGAAAATATCCTGAACTAAGTATACGAACTAGATATTTGTCTTGATCGTTTCTAAACTGTCTCTGGAAAATATCCTGAACTAAGTATCATAACTAGATCTTTTTCTTGATCATTTCTGAACTGTCTCTGGAAAATATCCTCAACTAAGTATCGGAACTACATCTTTGTCTTGCTTGTTTCTGAACTGTCTCTGGAATTTATTTTGAACTAAGTATCAGAACTAGATCTTTGTCTTGATCGTCTTTGAACCGTATATGGAAAATATCCTGAACTAAGTATCAGAACTAGCTCTTTGTCTTGATCGTCTCTGAACCGTCTCTAGAAAATATCCTGAACTAAGAATCAGAACTAGATCTTTGTCTTGATCTTTTCAAACTGTCTCTGGAAAATATCTTGAACTAAGTATCAAAACTAGATCTTTGTCTTGATCCTTTATGAATTGTCTCTGGAAAATATCTTTAATTAAGTATCAGAACTAGATCTTTGTCTTGATTGTTTTTGAATTATCTTTGGAAAATATCCTCAACTAAGTATCAGAACTAGATCTTTGTCTTGATCCTTACAGAACTGTCTCTGGAAAATATCCTGAACTAAGTATTCAAACTAGAAATTTGTCTTGATCGTTTCTGAGCTATCTCTTGAAAATATCCTCAACTAAGTATCAGAACTAGATCTTTGTCTTGATTGTTTCTAAACTGTCTCTGGAAAATATCCTGAACTAAGTATCAGAACTAGATCTTTGTCTTGATCATTTCTAAACCGTCTCTAGAAAATATTCTGAACTAAGTATCATAACTAGATCTTTGTCTTGATCATTTCTAAACTGTCTCTGGAAAATATCTTCAACTAAGTATCAGAACTAGATTTATGTCTTGCTTGTTTCTAAACTGTCTCCGGAAATTATGTTGAACTAAGTATAATAACTAGATCTTTGTCTTGATCGTCTCTGAACCGTCTATTGAAAATATCTTGAACTAAGTATCAGAACTAGATCTTTGTCTTGCTCGTTTCTGAACTGTCTCTGGAAAATATTTTGAACTAAGTATCAGAACTATATCTTTGTCTTGATCGTCTCTGAACTGTCTCTGGAAAATATCTTGAACTAAGTATCAAAACTAGATCTTTGTCTTAATCATTTCTGAATATCTCTGGAAAATATCCTGAACTAAGTATCAGAACTAGATCTTTGTCTTAATCTTTTCTGAACTGTCTCTGGAAAATATCCTCAACTAAGTATGATTACTAGATCTTTGTCTTGATCGTTTCTGAACTGTCTCTGGAAAATATCCTGAACTTATTATCAGAACTGGATCTTTGTCTTGATCGTTGATGAATTATCTCTAGAAAATATCCATAACTAAGTATCATAACTAGATCTTTGTCTTGATCATTTCTGAATTGTATCTGGAAAATAAACTTAACTAAGTATCAGACCTAAATCTTTGTCTTGCTCATTTCTGAACTATCTCTGGAAAACATTCTGAACTAAGTATCAGAACTAGATCTTTGTCTTGATCGTCTCTGTACCGTCTCTAGAAAATATCCTGAACTAAGAATCAGAACTAGATCTTTGTCATGATCGTTTCTGAACTGTCTCTGGAAAATATTTTGAACTAAGTATTCAAACTAGAAATTTGTCTTGATCGTTTTTGAGCTATCTTTGGAAAATATCCTCAACTAAGTATCAGAACTAGATCTTTGTCTTGATTGTTTCTAAACTGTCTCTGGAAAATATCCTGAACTAAGTATTAGAACTAGATCTTTGTCTTGATCGTTTCTGAATTATCTTTGGAAAATATCCTCAACTGAGTATCAGAACTAGATCTGTGTCTTGATCCTTTCTGAACTGTTTCTGGAAAATATCCTGAACTAAGTATCTGAACTAGTTCATTGTCTAGATCGTTTCTGAACTCTCTCTGGAAAATATCCTGAACTAAGTATTTGAACTAGATCTTTGTCTTGATCTTCTCTGAACTGTCTCTTCAAAATATCCTGAACTAAGTATCAGAACTAGATCTTTGTCTTGATCGTTTCAAAACTAGCTCTGGAAAATATCCTGAACTAAGTATACGAACTAGATATTTGTCTTGATCGTTTCTAAACTGTCTCTGGAAAATATCCTGAACTAAGTATCATAACTAGATCTTTTTCTTGATCATTTCTGAACTGTCTCTGGAAAATATCCTCAACTAAGTATCGGAACTACATCTTTGTCTTGCTTGTTTCTGAACTGTCTCTGGAATTTATTTTGAACTAAGTATCAGAACTAGATCTTTGTCTTGATCGTCTTTGAACCGTATATGGAAAATATCCTGAACTAAGTATCAGAACTAGCTCTTTGTCTTGATCGTTTCTGAACTGTCTCTGGATAATATCCATAACTAAATATCATAACTAGATCTTTGTCTTGATCATTTCTGAATTGTCTCTGGAAAATAAACTTAACTAAGTATCAGACCTAAATTTTTGTTTTACTCATTTCTGAACTATCTCTGGAAAACATTCTGAACTAAGTATCAGAACTAGATCTTTGTCTTGATCGTCTCTGAACCGTCTCTAGAAAATATCCTGAATTAAGAATCAGAACTAGATCTTTGTCTTGATCGTTTCTGAACTGTCTCAGGAAAATATCTTGAACTAAGTATCAAAACTAGATCTTTGTCTTGATCCTCTATGAATTGTCTCTGGAAAATATCTTTAATTAAGTATCAGAACTAGATCTTTGTCTTGATTGTTTTTGAATTATATTTGGAAAATATCCTCAACTAAGTATCAGAACTAGATCTTTGTCTTGATCCTTACTGAACTGTCTCTGGAAAATATCCTGAACTAAGTATTCAAACTAGAAATTTGTCTTGATCGTTTCTGAGCTATCTTTGGAAAATATCCTCAACTAAGTATCAGAACTAGATCTTTGTCTTGATTGTTTCTAAACTGTCTCTAGAAAATATCCTAAACTAAGTATCAGAACTAGATCTTTGTCTTGATCGTTTCTGAATTATCTTTGGAAAATATCCTCAACTGAGTATCAGAACTAGATCTGTGTCTTGATCTTATCTGAACTGTTTCTGGAAAATATGCTGAACTAAGTATCTGAACTAGATCATTGTCTAGATCGTTTCTGAACTCTCTCTGGAAAATATCCTGAACTAAGTATCTGAACTAGATCTTTTTATTGATCTTCTCTGAACTGTCTCTTGAAAATATCCTGAACTAAGTATCAAAACTAGATCTTTGTCTTGATCGTTTCTGAACTGTCTCTGGAAAATATCCTGAACTTATTATCAGAACTGGATCTTTGTCTTGATCGTTGATGAATTATCTCTAGAAAATATCCATAACTAAGTATCATAACTAGATCTTTGTCTTGATCATTTCTGAATTCTCTCTAGAAAATAAACTTAACTAAGTATCAGACCTAAATCTTTGTCTTGCTCATTTCTGAACTATCTCTGCAAAACATTCTGAACTAAGTATCAGAACTAGATCTTTGTCTTGATCGTCTCTGAACCGTCTCTAGAAAATATCCTGAACTAAGAATCAGAACTAGATCTTTGTCTTGATCGTTTCTGAACTGTCTCTGGAAAATATTTTGAACTAAGTATCAAACCTAGATCTTTTCCTTGATCCTTTATGAATTGTTTCTGGAAAATATCTTTAATTAAGTATCAGAACTAGATCTTTGTCTTGATTGTTTCTGAATTATCTTTGGAAAATATCCTAAACTAAGTATCAGAACTAGATCTTTATCATGATCCTTACTGAACTGTCTCTGGAAAATATCCTGAACTAAGTATTCAAACTAGAAATTTGTCTTGATCGTTTTTGAGCTATCTCTGGAAAATATCCTCAACTAAGTATCAGAACTAGATCTTTGTCTTGATTGTTTCTAAATTATCTCTGGAAAATATCCTGAACTAAGTATCAGAACTAGATCTTTGTCTTGATCATTTCTGAATTATCTTTGCAAAATATCCTCAAATGAGTATCAGAACTAGATCTCTGTCTTGATCCTTTCTGAACTGTTTCTGGAAAATATGCTGAACTAAGTATCTGAACTAGATCATTGTCTAGATCGTTTCTGAACTCTCTCTGGAAAATATCCTGAACTAAGTATTTGAACTAGATCTTTGTCTTGATCTTCTCTGAACTGTCTCTTCAAAATATCCTGAACTAAGTATCAGAACTAGATCTTTATCTTGAACGTTTCAAAACTATCTCTGGAAAATATCCTGAACTAAGTATACGAACTAGATATTTGTCTTGATCGTTTCTAAACTGTCTCTGGAAAATATCCTGAACTAAGTATCATAACTAGATCTTTTTCTTGATCATTTCTGAACTGTCTCTGGAAAATATGCTCAACTAAGTATCAGAACTACATCTTTGTCTTGCTTGTTTCTGAATTGTCTCTGGAATTTATTTTGAACTAAGTATCAGAACTAGATCTTTGTCTTGATCGTCTTTGAACCGTATATGGAAAATATCCTGAACTAAGTATCAGAACTAGATCTTCGTCTTAATCGTTTCTGAACTGTCTCTGGATAATAAACTGAACTAAGTATCAGAACTAGACCTTTGTCTCGATCCTTTCTGAACTGTCTCTGGAAAATATCCTTAACTAATTATCAGAACTAGATGTTTGTCTTGATCGTTTCTAAACTGTCTCTAGAAAATATTCTAAACTAAGTATCATTAGTAGATCTTTGTCTTGATCGTTTCTAAACTGTCTCTGGAAAATATCTTCAACTAAGTATCAGAACTAGATCTATGTCTTGCTTGTTTCTAAACTATCTCTGGAAATTATATTGAACTAAGTATCAGAACTAGATCTTTGTCTTGCTCGTTTATGAACTATCTTTGGAAAGTATTTTGAACTAAGTATCAGAACTATATCTTTGTCTTGATCGTCTCTGAACTATCTCAGGAAAATATCTTGAACTTAGTATCAGAACTAGATCTTTGTCTTAATCATTTCTGAATATCTCTGGAAAATATCCTGAACTCAGTATCAGAACTAGATCTTTGTCTTGATCTTCTCTGAACTGTCTCTGGAAAATATCCTCAACTAAGTATCATTACTAGATCTTTGTCTTGATCGTTTATGAACTGTCTCTGGAAAATATCCTGAACTTATTATCAGAACTAGATCTTTGTCTTGATCATTGATGAATTATCTCTAGAAAATATCCATAACTAAGTATCATAACTAGATCTTTGTCTTGATCATTTCTGAATTGTCTCTGGAAAATAAACTTAACTAAGTATCAGACCTAAATCTTTGTCTTGCTCATTTCTGAACTATCTCTGGAAAACATTCTGAACTAAGTATCAAAACTAGATCTTTGTCTTGATCGTCTCTGAACCGTCTCTAGAAAATATCTTGAACTAAGAATCAGAACTAGATCTTTGTCTTGATCGTTTCTGAACTGTCTCTGGAAAATATCTTGACCTAATTATCAAACCTAGATCTTTGTCTTGATCCTTTATGAATTGTTTCTGGAAAATATCTTTAATTAAGTATCAGAACTAGATCTTTGTCTTGATTGTTTCTGAATTATCTTTGGAAAATATCCTCAACTAAGTATCAGAACTAGATCTTTGTCTTGATACTTACTGAACTGTCTCTGGAAAATATCCTGAACTAAGTATTCAAACTAGAAATTTGTCTTGATCGTTTTTAAGCTATCTCTGGAAAATATCCTCAACTAAGTATCAGAACTAGACCTTTGTCTTGATTGTTTCTAAACTGTCTCTGGAAAATATCTTGAACTAAGTATCAGAACTAGATCTCTGTCTTGATCGTTTCTGAATTATCTTTGGAAAATATCCTCAACTGAGTATCAGAACTAGATCTGTGTCTTGATCCTTTCTGAACTGTTTCTAGAAAATATCTTGAACTAAGTATATGAACTAGATCATTGTCTAGATCGTTTCTGAACTCTCTCTGGAAAATATCCTGAACTAAGTATCTGAACTAGATATTTGTCTTGATCTTCTTTGAACTGTCTCATTAAAATATCCTGAACTAAGTATCAAAACTAGATCTTTGTCTTGATTGTTTCTGAATTATCTCTGGAAATTATTCTGAATTAAGTATCAAAATTAGATCTTTGTCTTGATCGTTTCTGAACTATCTCTATAAAATATCCTCAACTAAGTATCAGAACTATATCTTTGTCTTGATTGTTTCTAAACTGTCTCTGGAAAATATCCTAAACTAAGTATCAGAACTAGATCTTTGTCTTGATCGTTTCTGAATTATCTTTGGAAAATTTCCTCTACTAAGTATCAGAACTAGATCTTTATCTTGATCCTTTCTGATCTTTTTCTGGAAAATATCCTGAACTAAGTTTATGAACTAGATCTTTGTTTAGATCTTCTATGAACTGTCTCTTTAAAATATCATGAACTAATTATCATAAATAGTTCTTTGTCTTGATCATTTCTGAATTGTCTCTGTAAAAAAAACTTAACTAAGTATCAGAACTAGATCTTTGTCTTGCACATTTCTGAACTGTCTTTGGAAAATATCCTGAACTAATTATCAAAACCAGATCTTTGTCTTGATCACTCTGAACTGTTTGTGGAAAATATTATGAACTAAGTATCGGAACTATATCTTTGTCTTGATCGTCTCTAAACTGTCTCAGGAAAATATCCTGAACTAAGTATCAGAACTAGATCTTTGTCTTGATCATTTCTGATCTGTCTCTGGAAAATATCCTGAACTAAGTATCAGAACTAGATCTTTGTCTTGAACTTTTCCGAACTGTCTCTGGAAAATATCCTCAACTAAGTATTAGAACAAGATATTTGTCTTGATCGTTTCTGAATTGTCTCTGGAAAATATCATGAACTAAGTATCAGAACTAGATCTTTGTCTTGATCGTTTCTGAATTATCTCAAGAAAATTTCCATAACTAAGTATCACAACTAGATCTTTGTCTTGATCATTTCTGAACTGTCTCTGGAAAATAAACTTAACTAAGTATCAGAACAAGATCTTTGCCTTGCTCGTTTCTAAACTGTCTTTGGAAAATATCATGAACTAAGTATCAGAACTAGATCTTTGTCTTGATCGTTTCTGAACTGTCTATGGAAAGTATTTTGAACTAAGTATCACAACTAGATCTTTGTCTTAATTGTTTATGAACTGTCTCTGGGAATATATCCTAAACTAAGTATCAGAACTAGATATTTGTCTTGATCGTTTCTAAACTGTCTCTGGAAAATATCCTGAACTAAGTATCATAACTAGATCTTTATCTTTATCATTTCTGAACTGTCTCTTGAAAATATCCTCAACTAAGTATAAGAACTAGATTTTTATCTTTCTTGTTTCTGACCTGTCTCTGGAAATTATTTTGAACTAAGTATCAGAACTAGATCTTTGTCTTGATCGTCTCTGAACCGTCTATGGAAAATATCCAGAACTAGGTAACAGAACTAGATCTTTGTCTTGAACGTTTCTGAACAGTCTCTGGATAATAAACTGAACTAAGTATCAGAACTAGATCTCTGTCTCGCTCATTTCTGAAATGTCTCTAGAAAATATTCTGAACTAAGTATCAGAACTAGATCTTTGTCTTGATTGTCTCTGAAACGTCTCTGGAAAATATCCTGAACTAAGTATCATAACTAGATCTTTGTCCTGATCATTTCTCAACTGTCTCTAGAAAATATCCTTAACTAAGTATAAGAACTAGATCTTTGTCTTGCTTGTTTCTGAACTGTCTCTGGAAATTATTTTGAACCAAGTATCAGAACTAAATCTTTGTCTTGATCGTCTCTGAACCGTCTATGGAAAATATCAAGAACTAAGTATCAGAACTAGATCTTTGTCTTGGTCATTTCTGAACTGTCTCTAGATAATAAACTGGACTAAGGATCAGAACTAGATCTTTGTCTCGCTCGTTTCTGAACTGTCTCTAGAAAATATTCTGAACTAAGTATCAGAACTAGATCTTTGTCTTGATCATTTGCGAATTGTCTCTGGAAAATATCCTGAACTAAGTATCAAAACTAGATCTTTGTCTTGATCCTTAATGAACTGTCTCTGGAAAATATCCTGAACTAAGTATCAGAACTAGATCTTTGTCTTGATCGTTTCTGAATTATCTCTGGAAAATATCCTCAATTAAGTATCAGAACTAGATCTTTATCTTGATTGTTTCTAAACTGTCTCTGGAAAATATCCTGAACTAAGTATCAGAATTAGATCTTTGTCTTGATCGTTTCTGAATTATCTCTGGAAAATATCCTCAACAAAGTATCAGAACTAGATCTTTGTCTTGATCATTTCAGAACTGTTTTTTGGAAAATATCCTGAACTAAGTATCTGAACTAGATCATTGTCTAGATCGTTTCTGAACTCTCTCTGGAAAATATCCTGAACTAAGTACCTGAACTAGATCTTTGTCTTGATCTTCTCTGAACTGTCTCTTGAAAATATCCTGAACTAAGTATCAAAACTAGATCTTTGTCTTGATCGTTTATGAACTATCTCTGGAAAATATTTTGAACTAAGTATCAGAACTAGATCTTTGTCTTTATCGTTTTTAAACTGTCTCTGGAAAATATCATGAACTAAAAATCATAAATAGTTCATTGTCTTGATCATTTTTGAATTGTCTCTACAAAATAAACATAACTAAGTATCAGAACTAGATCTTTGTATTGCTCATTTCTGAACGGTCTCTGGAAAATATTATGAATTAATTATCAGAACTAGATCTTTGTCCTGATCATCTCTGAACTATCTTTGGAAAATATTATGAACTAAATATCGGAACTATATCTTTGTCTTGATCGTCAATAAATTGTCTCTGGAAAATATCCTGAACTAAGTATCAGAACTAGATCTTTGTCTTGATCGTTTCTGACGTGTCTCTGGAAAATATATTGTACTAAGTATCATAACTAAATCTTTGTCTTGATCTTTTCTGAAATGTCTCTGGAAAATATCCTCTACTAAGTATCAGAATTAGATCTTTGTCTTGATCGTTTCTGAATTATCTTTGGAAAATATCCTCTACTAAGTATCAGAACTATATCTTTGTCTTGATCCATTCTGAATTGTTTCTGGAAAATATCCTGAACTAAGTATCTGAACTAGATCATTCTCTAGATCGTTTCTGAAATCTCTTAGGAAAATATCCTGAACTAAGTATAAGAACTAGATCTATGTCTTGATCTTCTCTGAACTGTCTCTTTAAAATATCCTGAACTAAGTATCAAAACTAGATCTTTGTCTTTATCATTTTTAAACTGTCTCTGCAAAATATCATGAACTAAGTATCAGAACTATATATTTGTCTTGATCGTCTCTAGAATATATCTTCAAATAATTTTCAGAACCAGATCTTTGTCTTGATCATCTCTGAACTATCTCTGGAAAATATTCTGAACTAAGTATCGGAACTATATATTTGTCTTTATCGTCTCTAAACTGTCTCTGGAAAATATCCTGAACTAAGTATCAGAACTAGATCTTTGTCTTGATCATTTGCGAATTGTCTCTGGAAAATATCCTTAACTAAGTATCAGAACTAGATCATTGTCTTGATATTTTCTGAACTGTCTCTGGAAAATATCCTCAACTAAGTATCAGAACTAGACCTTTGTCTTGATCGTTTGTGAACTTTTTCTGGAAAATATCCTGAACTAAGTATCAGAACTAGATCTTTCTCTTGATAGTTTCTGAATTATCTCAAGAAAATATCCATAACTAAGTATCATAACTAGATCTTTGTCTTGATCATTTCTGAACTGTCTCTGGAAAATAAACATAACTCAGTATCAGAACTAGATCTTTGTCTTGCTCGTTTCTAGATCTTTGTCTGGAAAATATTCTGAACTAAGTATTAGAACTAGATCTTTGTCTGATCGTCTTTGATCCATATATGGAAAATATCCTGAACTAAGTATCAGAACTAGATCTTTGTCCTGATCGTTTCTGAACTGTCTATGGAAAATATTTTGAACTAAGTATCAGAACTAGATCTTTGTCGTAATCGTTTCTGAACTGTCTCTGTGAAAATATCCTGAACTAAGTATCAGAATTAGATCTTTGTCTTGATCGTTTCTAAACTGTCTCTGGAAAATATCCTGAACTAAGTATTATAACTAGATCTTTGTCTTGATCATTTCTAAACTGTCTCTGGAAAATATCCTCAACTAAGTATAAGAACTGGATCTTTGTCTTGCTTATTTCTGAACTGTCTCTGGAAATTATTTTGACCTAAGTATCAGAACTAGATCTTTTTCTTGATCGTCTCTGAACCGTCTAAGGAAAATATCCATAACTAAGTATCAAAACTAGATCTTTGTCTTGATCGTTTATGAACTGTCTCTGGATAATAAACTGAACTAAGTATCAGAACTAGATCTTTGTCTTGCTCGTTTCTGAACTGTCTCTAGAAAATATTTTGAACTAAGTATCAGAACTAGATCTTTGTCTTGATCGTCTCTGATCCGTCTCTGGAAAATATCCTGAACTAACTATCATAACTATATCTTTGTCTTGATCATTTATGAACTGTCTCTGGAAAATATCTTCAACTAAGTATAAGAACTAGATCTTTGTCTTTCTTGATTCTGAACTGTCTCTAGAAATTATTTTGAACTAAGTATCAGAACTAGATCTTTGTCTTGATCATCTCTTAACCGACTATGGAAAATATCCAGAACTAAGTATCAGAACTAGTTCTTTGTCTTGGTCGTTTCTGAACTGTCTATGGATAATAAATTGAACTAAGTATCAAAACTAGATCTTTGTCTCGCTCATTTCTGAACTGTCTCTAGAAAATATTCTGAACTAAGTATTAGAACTAGATCTTTGTCTTGATCGTTTTTGAATTGTCTCTGTAAAATATCTTGAACTAAGTATCAAAACTAGATCTTTGTCTTGATCCTTTCTAAACTGTCTTTTGAAAATATCCTTAACTAAGTATCAGAACTAGATCTTTGTCTTGATTGTTACTGAAATATCTCTTAAAAATATCCTCAACTAAGTATCAGAACTAGATCTTTGTCATGATCTTTACTGAACTGTCTCTGGAAAATATCCTGAACTAAGTATCAGAACTAGATCTTTGTCTTGATCGTTTATGAACTATCTCTGGAAAATATCCTCAACTAAGTATCAGAACTAGATCTTTATCTTGATTGTTTCTAAACTGTCTTTGGAAAATATCCTGAACTGAGTATCAGATCTAGATCTTTGTCTTGATCGTTTCTGAATTATCTCTGGAAAATATCTCAACAAAGTATAAGAACTAGATCTTTGTCTTGATCATTTCTGAACTGTTTCTGGAAAATATCCTAAACTAAGTATCTGAACTAGATCATTGTCTAGATCGTTTCTGAACTCTCTCTGGAAAATATCTTGAACTAAATACCTGAACTAGATCTTTGTCTTGATCTTCTCTGAACTGTCTCTTGAAAATATTATGAACTAAGTATCAGAACTAGATCTTTGTCTTTATCGTTTTTAAACTGTCTCTGGAAAATATCATGAACTAAGTATCATAAATAGTTCTTTGTCTTGATCATTTCTGAATTGTCTCTGTAAAATAAACTTAAATAAGTATCAGAACTAGATCTTTGTCTTGCTCGTTTTTGAACTGTCTCTGGAAAATATCTTCCACTAATTTTCAGAACCAGATCTTTGTCTTGATCATCTCTGAACTATCTCTGGAAAATATTTTGAACTAAGTATCAGATCTATATCTTTGTCTTGATCGTCTCTAAACTGTCTCTGGAAAATATCTTGAACTAAGTATCAGAACTAGATCTTTGTCTTGATCGTTTATGAACTGTCTCTGGAAAATATTCTGAACTAAGTATCAGAACTAGATCTTTGTCTTGATCTTTTTTGAACTGTCTCTGGAAAATACCCTCAACTAAGTATCAGAACTAGATCTTTGTCTTGATCGTTTCTGAACTATCTCTGGAAAATATCCTCAACTAAGTATCAGAACTAGATATTTTTCTTGATCGTTTCTAAACTATCTCTGGAAAATATCCTGAACTAAGTATCATAACTAGATCTTTGACTTGATCCTTTCTGAACTGTTTGTGAAAAATATCCTGAACTAAGTATCTGAACTAGATCATTGTCTAGATCGTTTCTGAAATCTCTCTGGAAAATATCCTGAACTAAGTATATGAACTAGATCTTTGTCTTTATCTTCTCTGAATTGTATCTTGAAAATATCCTGAACTAAGTATCAAAACTAGATCTTTGTCTTGATTGTTTCTGAACTATCTCTGGAAAATATTTTGAACTAAGTATCAGAACTAGATCTATATCTTTATCGTTTTTAAAGTCTCTCTGGAAAATATCATGAACTAAGTATCATACATAGTTCTTTGTCTTGATCATTTCTGAATTGTCTCTGTAAAATAAACATAACTAAGTATCATAACTAGATATTTGTCTTGCTCGTTTCTGAACTGTCTCTGGAAAATATCCTGAACTAATTATCAGAACCAGATCTTTGTCTTGATCATCTCTGAACTGTCTCTTGAAACTATTCTGAACTAAGTATCGAAACTATATATTTGTCTTGATCGTCTCTAAACTGTCTCTGGAAAATATCCTGAACTATGTTTCAGAACTAGATCTTTGTCTTGATGGTTTCTGAATTGTCTCTGGGAAATATCCTGAACTAAGTATCAGAACTAGATCTTTGTCTTGATATTTTCTGTACTGTCTCTGGAAAATATCCTCAACTAAGTATCAGAACTCGATCTTTGTCTTAATTGTTTGTGAACTTTCTCTGGAAAATATCTTGAACTAAGTATCAGAACTAGATATTTGTCTTGATCGTTTATTAATTATCTCAAGAAAATATCCATAACTAAGTATCATAACTAGATCTTTATCTTGATCATTTCTGAACTGTCTCTGGAAAATAAACTTAACTAATTTTTAGAATTAGATCTTTATCTTGCTCGTTTCTAAACTGTCTCTGGAAAATATTCTGAACTAAGTATCAAAACTAGATCTTTGTCTGATCGTCTTTGATCCATCTATGGAATATATCTTAAACTAATTTTTAGAACCAGATCTTTGTCTTTATCATCTATGAACTATCTATGGAAAATATCCTGAACTAAGTATCGGAACTATATCTTTGTCTTGATCGTCTCTAAATTGTCTCTGGAAAATATCTTGAACTAAGTATCAGAACTAGATCTTTGTCTTGATAGTTTCTGAACTGTCTATGGAAAATATTCTGAACTAAGTATCAGAACTAGATCTTTGTCTTGATCTTTTATGAACTATCTCTGGAAAATATCCTCAACTAAGTATAAGAACTAGATCTTTGTCTTGATTGTTTCTAAACTGTCTCTGGAAAATATCCTGAACTATGTATCAAAACTAGATCTTTGTCTTGATCATTGCTGAATTATCTTTGGAAAATATCCTCTAATAAGTATCAGAACTAGATCTTTGTCTTGATCTTTTCTGAACTGTCTCTGGAAAATATCCTGAACTAAGTATCTGAACTAGATCATTGTCTAGATCGTTTCTGAAATCTCTCTGGAAAAGATCCAGAACTAAGTATATGAACTAGATCTTTGTCTTGATCTTCTCTGAATTGTCTCTTGAAAATATCCTGAACTAAGTATCAAAGTTAGATCTTTGTCTTGATTGTTTCTGAACTATCTCTCGAAAATATTCTGAACTAAGTATCAGAACTTGATCTTTATCTTTATCATTTTTAAAGTGTCTCTGGAAAATATCATGAACTAAGTATCATAAATAGTTCTTTGTCTTGATCATTTCTGAATTTTCTCTGTAAAATAAACATAACTAAGTATCATAACTAGAACTTTGTCTTGCTCGTTTCTGAACTGTCTTTGGAAAATATCCTGAACTAATTATCAGAACCAGATCTTTGTCTTGATCATCTATGAACTGTCTCTTGAAATTATTCTGAACTAAGTATCGGAACTATATATTTGTCTTGATCGTCTCTAAACTGTCTCAGGAAAATATCCTGAACTAGTTATCAGAACTAGATCTTTATCTTGATCGTTTCTGAACTCTCTCTAGAAAATATCCTGAACTAAGTATCAAAACTAGATCTTTGTCTTGATATTTTCTGAACTGTCTCTTGAAAATATCCTCAACAAAGTATCAGAACTAGATCATTGTCTTTATCGTTTGTGAACTTTCTCTAGAAAATATCTTGAACTAAGTATCAGAACTAGATATTTGTCTTGATCGTTTCTGAATTATCTCAAGAAAATATCCATAACTAAGTATCATAACTAGATCTTTGTCTTGATCATTTATGAACTGTCTATGGAACATAAACTTAACTAAGTATTAAAATTAGATCTTTGTCTTGCTTGTTTCTAAATTGTCTCTGGAAAATATTCAGAACCAAGTATCAGAACTAGATCTTTGTCTGATCGTCTTTGATACATCTATGGAAAATATCCTGAACTAAGTATCAGACATAGATCTTTGTCTTGATCGTTTCTGAAACTGTCTATGGAAAATATTTTGAACTAAGTATCAGAACTAGATCTTTGTCTTAATCATTTTTGAACTGTCTCTGGGAAAATATCCTGAACTAAGTATCAGAACTAGATCTTTGTCTTGATCGTTTCTAAATTGTATCTGGAAAATATCTTGAACTAAGTATCATAACTAGATCTTTGTCTTGATCATTTCTGAACTTTCTCTGGAAAATATCCTCAACTAAGTATAAGAACTAAATCTTTGTCTTGCTTGTTTCTGAACTGTCTATGGAAAATATAATGAACTAAGTATCATAAATAGTTTTTTGTCTTGATGATTTTTGAATTGTCTCTGGAAAATATCTTGAACTAATTATCAGAACCAGATCTTTGTCTTGATCATATCTGAACTATCTCTGGAAAATATTCTGAACTAAGTATCGGAAATATATCTTTGTCTTGATCGTCTCTAAACTATCTCTAGAAAATATCCTGAACTATGTATCAGAACTAGATCTTTGTCTTGATTGTTTCTGAACTGTCTCTAGAAAATATGATGAACTAAGTATCAGAACTAGATCTTTATCTTGATCTTTTCAGAAGTGTGTATGGAAAATATCCTCAACTAAGTATCAGAACTAGATATTTGTCTTGATCGTTTCTGAACTATCTCTGGAAAATATCCTCAACTAAGTATCAGAACTAGATCTTTGTCTTTATTCTTTCTAAACTGTCTCTGGAAAATATCTTGAACTAAGTATCGGAACTAGATCTTTGTCTTGATCCTTTCTGAACTGTTTCTAGAAAATATCCTGAACTAAGTATCTGAAATGTATCATTGTCTAGATCGTTTCTGAAATCTCTTTGGAAAATATCCTGAACTAAGTATATGAACTAGATCTTTGTCTTGATCTTCTCTGAACTGTCTCTTGAAAATATCCTGAACTAAGTATCAAAAATAGATCTTTGTCTTGATTGTTTCTGAACTATCTCTGGAAAATATTATGAACTAAGTATCAGAACTAGATCTTTGTCTATATCGTTTTTAAACTGTCTCTGGAAAATATCATGAACTAAGTATCATAAATAGTTCTTTGTCTTGATCATTTCTGAATTGTCTCTGTAAAATAAACATAAATAAGTATCATAACTAGATCTTTGTCTTGCTCGTGTCTCAACTATCTCAGGAAAATATCCTGAACTAATTATCAGAACCAGATCTTTGTCTTGATCATCTCTGAACTGTCTCTTGAAAATATTCTGAACTAAGTAACGAAACTATTTCTTTGTCTTGATCATCTATAAACTGTCTATGGAAAATATCATGAACTAAGTATCAGAACTTGATCTTTGTCTGGATCGTTTCCTAACTGTGTCTGGAAAATATCCTGAACTAAGTATCAGAACTAGATCTTTGTCTTGATATTTTCTGAACTGTCCGTGGAAAATATCCTCAACTAAGTATCAAAACTAGATCTTTGTCTTGATCGTTTGTGAACTGTCTCTGGAAAATATCCTGAACTAATTATAAGAACTAGATCTTTGTCTTGATCGTTTCTGAATTATCTCAAGAAAATACCAGTAACTAAGTATCATAACTAGATCTTTGTCTTGATCATTTCTGAAATGTCTTTGTAAAATAAACTTAATTAAGTATTAGAATTAGATCTTTGTCTTGCTCGTTTCTAAACTATCTCTGGAAAATATTCGGAACTAAGTATCAGAACTAGATCTCTGTCTGATCGTCTTTGATCCATCTATGGAAAATATCCTGAACTACGTATCAGACCTAGATCTTTGTCTTGATCGTTTCTGAACTGCCTATGGAAAATATTTTGAACTAAGTATCAGAAATAGATCTTTGTCTTAATCATTTTTGAATTGTCTTTGGGAAAATATCCTGAACTAAGTATCAAAACTAGATCTTTGTCTTGATCGTTTCTAAAGTGTCTCTGGAAAATATCCTGAACTAATTACCATAACTAGATCTTTGTCTTGATCATTTCTGAACTGTCTCTGGAAAATATCCTCAACTAAGTATAAGAACTAGATCTTTGTCTTGCTTGTTTTTGAACTGTCTCTGGAAATTATTTTGAACTAAGTATTAGAACTAGATCTTTGTCTTGATCGTCTCTGAACCGTCTATGGAAAATATCCAGAGCTAAGTATCAAAACTAGATCTTTGTCTTGATCGTTTTTGAACTATCTCTGGAAAATATCCTCAATAAAATATCAGAACTAGATCTTTGTCCTTATCAATTCTGAACTGTTTTTGGAAAATATCATGAACTAAGTATCTGAACTAGATCATTGTCTAGATCGTTTCTGAACTCTCTCTGGAAAATATCCTGAACTAAGTATCTGAACTAGATCTTTGTCTGTATCTTCTCTGAACTGTCTCATGAAAATATCCTGAACTAAGTATCACAACTAGATCTTTGTCTTGATTGTTTCTGAACTATCTCTGGAAAATATTCTGAACTAAGTATCAGAACTAGATCTTTGTCCTTATCGTTTTTAAAATGTCTCTGGAAAATATTCTGAACTAAGTATCAGAACTAGATCTTTGTGTTGATCATTTCTGAATTGTCTCTGTAAAATAAACTATACTAAGTATCAGAACAAGATCTTTGTCTTGCTCGTTTCTGAACTGTCTCTCGAAAATATCTTGAATTAATTATCAGAACCAGATCTTTGTCTTGATCATCTCTGAACTATCTTCGGAAAATATTCTGAACTAATTATCGGAACTATATCTTTGTCTTGATCGTCTCTAAACTATCTCTGGAAAATATCCTGAACTAAGTATCAGAACTAGATCTCTGTCTTGATCGTTTCTGAACTGTCTCTGGAAAATATGTTGAACTAAGTATCAGAACTAGACCTTTGTCTTGATCTTTTCTGAACTGTCTCTGGAAATATCCTCAACTAAGTATCAGAACTAGATCTTTGTCTTGATCTTTTCTGAACTATCTCTGGAAAATATCCTCAACTAAGTATCAAAACTAGATCTTTGTCTTGATTAATTCTAAACTGTCTCTAGAAAATCTCTTGAACTAAGTATTAGAACTAGATCTTTGTCTTGATCATTTATGAATTATCTTTGGAAAATATCCTCTACTAAGTATCAGAACTAGATCTTTGTCTTGATCCTTTCTGAACTGTTTCTAGAAAATATCCTGAACTAAGTATCTGAACTAGATCATTGTCTAGATCGTTTCTGAAATCTCTCTGGAAAATATCCTCAAATAAGTATATAAACTAGATCTTTGTCTTGATCTTCTCTGAACTGTCTCTTGAAAATATCCTGAACTAAGTTTCAAAACTAGATCTTTGTCTTGATTGTTTCTGAACTATCTCTGGAAAATATTCTGAACTAAGTATCAAAACTATATCTTTGTCCTTATCGTTTTTAAAATGTCTCTGGAAAATATCATGAACTAAGTATCATAAATAGTTCTTTGTCTTGATCATTTCTGAATTGTCTCTGTAAAATAAACATTACTAAGTATCAGAACAAGATCTTTGTCTTGCTCGTTTCTGAACCGTCTCTCGAAAATATCTTGAACTAATTATCAGAACCAGATCTTTGTCTTGATCATCTCTGAACTATCTTCGGAAAATATTCTGAACTAATTATCGGAACTATATCTTTGTCTTGATCGTCTCTAAACTATCTCTGGAAAATATCCTGAACTAAGTATCAGAACTAGATCACTGTCTTGATCGTTTCTGAATTGTCTCTGGAAAATATGCTTAACTAAGTATCAGAACTAGATCTTTGTCTTGATCTTTTCTGAACTGTCTCTGGAAATATCCTCAACTAAGTATCAGAACTAGATCTTTGTCTTGATCGTTTCTGAACTATCTCTGGAAAATATCCTCAACTAAGTATCAGAACTAGATCTTTGTCTTGATTAATTCTAAACTGTCTCTGGAAAATCTCTTGAACTAAGTATTAGAACTAGATCTTTGTCTTGATCATTTATGAATTATCTTTGGAAAATATCCTATACTAAGTATCAGAACTAGATCTTTGTCTTGATCCTTTCTGAACTGTTTCTAGAAAATATCCTGAACTAAGTATCTGAACTAGATCATTGTCTAGATCGTTTCTGAAATCTCTCTGGAAAATATCCTGAAATAAGTATATGAACTAGATCTTTGTCTTGATCTTCTCTGAACTGTCTCTTGAAAATATCCTGAATTAAGTTTCAAAACTAGATCTTTGTCTTGATTGTTTCTGAACTATCTCTGGAAAATATTCTAAACTAAGTATCAGAACTAGATCTTTGTCGTTATAGTTTTTAAACTGTCTCTGGAAAATATCATGAACTAAGTATCATAAATAGTTCTTTGTCTTGATCATTTCTGAATTGTCTCTGTATAATAAACATAACTAAGTATCATAACTAGATCTTTGTCTTGCTCGTTTCTAAACTGTCTCAGGAAAATATCCTGAACTAATTATCAGAACCAGATCTTTGTCTTGATCATCTCTGAACTGTCTCTTGAAAATATTCTGAACTAAGTATCGGAACTATTTCTTTGTCTTGATCGTCTCTAAACTTTCTATGGAAAATATCATGAACTAAGTATCAGAACTTGATCTTTGTCTTGATCGTTTCTGAACTGTCTCTGGAAAATATCCTGAACTAAGTATCAGAACTAGATCTTTGTCTTGATATTTTCTGAACTGCCTCTGGAAAATATCCTCAACTAAGTATCAGAACTTGATCGGAAAATAACAAGTGTACTATTTTTACCGATGTAGTAATAGAAGGGATTAACCCCAAATATCGATCTCAAGGACTGCGTACTAAAATAAGTTCTTAGTGATTAATTTCAATTGGACAAAATTCATGGTTTAAAGGTTTGAAATTAAATTATATAAACTAAAGAGAATAAAACGTATACTAAAACAAATAATTTCACTAATATGAAAGTAATGCCAGGGACGGTGTATGATTCGCAGTGCAATGACTCAAATGTTCCTTACTTTTAGAGATATGCTTTAGAAAGTGTCTTTCCTAAGTTTATAATGTTTTTCCAAAATTCCTTTAAAGAAAAAGCTTTGGTATTCTTCATTGACCGTGATTCCTCAATGGTCAAAGAAGAATATCAAGCAATAATTCTGACATAAAAAGGTTCTCACAAAAATATCCCAATTCCTCAGTAATATTTTTCACGATAAAATTATGCAACAAGGTTAGGATGGTTGGTCAGACCAAATCCTAACCACGATCAATTATCTCATTTTCCAATAACGATAAAGCATTAAGGACGTTGCAATAAAATAAAGAAACGAAACTAAAAACATAATCCCAAATTGAAGAATTCAAAAAGTCATTACATTAAGCAAATCAGGGACACCCCCCTGGCATTGGGGGGTTTAGCCACTCATGTTCATACTGGAAATAAAAACAGAGCAAGAAAATTGAGACATTACAATTAACGTCGGATTTGTTTGATCGTCAATCGCTTCCGCTCTTGATCAATCCTCATTCTCCCGTATTCGTTCAATCCCAAAAATCCCCAAATCAAAAAGTGTTTTCTAACAGTCATAATGGTCAAATATAAATCAGTCTTCAAAAGCACCGCGAAATGTCCGGAATACCCTTGAAGCAGCAAAACATAAGATTTCCCTCTGGTCTTCACAACACGGGCCGTGTTGTGCAACACGGGCACCCGTGTTGTGCCTCTGGATCACCACAAAACCACTTCTCCACCAGCTGCCATAACACGGGCCGTGTTGTACAACACGGGCACCCGTGTCACAACCCTGACTTCTTCTTTTCTTTGCAAAGCTTAGTCTCTTCTGGTATTCACAACACGGGCCGTGTTGTACAACACTGGCACCCGTGTTGTGCCTCTGAAATCCCATTTTCTGTCGTTTTTTAATGCTTGGATCATCTCTCGAACGCCTCGAACAACCGATTACATATTTACCTTAAACACCACAAAGAAAACAACCACATAACCCATTCCATTGATAAAAACAAAGTAAAACGATGAACACTAACTTGCACACAATAATGAGAAAACTATGACAAAACATGAACGAGATACTACAAACAAACCAAATTAGACTCAAAAGACACTGAAAACCGGCTTGAATATTACCACTAAATATCACTGATCAAACTCCCCCAAACTTGAATTCTTGCTTGCCCTCAAGCAAAAATCCGGTATTTACACCTTTAAAACTAGCAAGATGAATTATGGTACTCATACGTGGATCCTTCATTCCAATTCACCCAATGAGTTCTTTTTTGTACTTTTCTCTCAGTATAGATATCACACAAACACTACACCATGGAAAACCACGGATCTGAATCTCCCTTTTCGGTAACCTCTCCGACTATGCTTCGTGCTTAGGTCTTATTTTTTTCGATTTTCAACCCTTTTCATTCGGACAATCACTTTTAAGGCTTTTAATGATTTTCACTATGTGTACAAGATTGATCCCCCTTTTATCGTTGGCACCGATTTTTGTCCCTTAGGGAAACATTTATGTTCAACCGCCGTTAGGTTGAATAACCTTGTGAGGGTTACCCAACTTAGAAGGATCGATCGTTCTAATGTTTTTATTCATTTTTTTTCCGGTGCCTTCAAGCCTTTTTTTCTTTTGGATCAACTTTGTACACACAATTATTATAGATAAAGCCAGATATATCAATAGAAACTACTTCGGGTTTACTTCTCAGATCAAAGTACCATGGCACGAATCTACATGTCGAACTCGTTCCTAATTCCGAAGACTCAGTGTGTTCATGTAGTACCTATACATCAAAATTTTCCATATTTTCTCATCGGGTTTCTTTTTCACTCACATCCTATATACTTTCTCATAATTCACTTGTAACACACAACAGGTTAACTCAGGGGTGTTTTTTCAGATAACACATAGCTATAATCTTCAAGCCGACAATACGATACTATTAAAAATAAACAAAGATTAAAATAAAACAAATGAAAACATAAAAACTAAACCCCCCACACTTGAACTCAACAGTGTCCTCACTGTTGAAGAACCAATGTCGGAGGGGACTCACAACTATCACTCCTCGGGAGGAAATCCATGAAGCTTCATCTGCTGCATCCATGCATGCAGCTCATCGATTAGGTCCCCTTGCCGGGTCTGCTCTCTGATCATTTCGTCCCACTGGTCCTTGGACACATTCCACTGACCGGTTGCTTGGTTAGATGAACCGCCAACAGTTTGTACCGGGACCTCTTCAGCTTGGTTCCCTTCATCCTCCTCATCTGAAAAATACTCATCAAACTGATCGGAACCACCCTGCATAGGGTCCTCATACAGCCAGTTAGCTCTATTATCTATAGTAATCATATTAGGCGCGGGTAAAGAAATCAAATGCTTGTTACGAGTCATCACAGCATAATAATTATGAGCGATTTTAATCATACCTTGGTTGATCAATGTTTCAAGATCAATTTTGGTCTTACCTGCCACTGTAGGCATTTTAAGCAACCTCTCATTATACCCAAGATGCTCAGCAATTTGCATAATCATCCCTCCAATAGAAATCTCACCCGAGGCAGCATTGGCTACCCGCTTCAGGTGGTCTGCTGCGAAGGCCGCAACGTTGATCAGCTCATTGTTTGCCATTCCATACAGGAAGTACAACTCCCGCAGTGTTGCGACTCCTGTGCTATCGCCTCGGCAGAAAAGGGTATAAGCTAACCCTTTTTGAGCATACCGGAAGCACGGGTTATGGATGCATGAGGCTTTTGCTGCCGACGCGGCATACTCGGTATTGCCGGTGATATCCTTCCAGAATGATCCTGCCATGAATGTACTCGGCGGTGCACTAGGCCCATAAACTGGGAGATCTAAAATCTTCCCCAGATCAGCCACCAACATCACATGATCATTGTCAAATAGGCGGAACTTCAAAGTACCGAAGTACTCTGTGTCGGATCCGGTCCAGGTATGCTTGAGCTGAGACTGTAAAGAACTTAAAAATTCCAAGGTTATGCGCTCAAAAGTTGGCGCTTTATACTGCATAAAATTTAACATACCGATACTGTGAAACATTCTATGAACTTCAAATTTAATCCCTAGATTTTCAAGAGTTTCATTGCACATGTACCGAGCCGGTATCAACTTACGCCTTACCAACTTTGCATACTTGGCTTGATGCTCTGGGTCCTCAAACAAAATGCCATGAGCATTCGGCATTCGGTGTGCTCTCTTACGAGGACGAGAAGATTCAGCAACATTTTTACCAGTATCCCTTCGAGGAGGCATTGTTCTCACCTGCACAAATGAAGCACACGAAAAAAAAATTGAAAGATTAGAGAAATCGGTCACCGTAGAAGTGATAAGAGAGTGATGGGGAACAATTCTTGTGAACGGGGTAGTTGGTTTCGGTGAGTGGGTGCTTGAGAAAATGGAGGTTTTGTGAAGAATAAAAATGGTGTTAGGGTTTTTGAGAGAGAAATGAGGTTGGAGAAGATGAAGGATAATGATAATTGTTTGGTTAATGAGCACTTAATTGGAAATTATGAAAATAAACACGTGGGGCCCACAGAATAAAGTTGGGAAACTCAAAAATTTTGAATTTTCAGCTTCCCGCATGCGCAACACGGGCCGTGTTGCACAACACGGGCGCCCGTGTTGCATCCCTGGATGTTCCAACTAATTCACTTCAAAGTTACTCTCCTTCAGTACTCGCAACACGGGCCGTGTTGCACAACACGGGCGCCCGTGTTGCACCCCTGGTTTCCTTCTTAAACTTCCTTGAAAAAAAACAAACCTCCAGACATTGCAACACGGGCCGTGTTGCACAACACGGGCACCCGTGTTGCATCCCTGGATTCCCCTCAAATATTCACATAGATCACATTTTTCTGCACCATGCAACACGGGCCGTGTTGCTCAACACGGGCACCCGTGTTGCACCCCTGATTTTCAGTTTTTATTGCTTTTCTGATCTTCCTAGCCCGACTTCAAACCTCGTTCTTTCCTTATTATAATCAGTGATAAACAAAACCTACAAAACAAAAACAAACAAAAGTAAGAATGAAAAACTCGTGGGTTGCCTCCCACGTAGCGCTGCGTTTAACGTCGCATGGCTTGACGGTCCGTCGTACTACTGAGTAAGACGAGTGACATGCACATCACCAGTGGTCTGGCCTTTGAAATAATGCTTTAATCTCTGCCTGTTCACTTTGAAAATATCTCCATTGGTCTGATTTTTAATCTCAACAGCTCCGTGAGGAAATACCTTGTGAACTACAAAAGGTCCCGACCATTTAGACCTTAATTTGCCTGGGAATAGCTTCAGCCTTGAATTGTACAGAAGGACCATTTCTCCTTCCCAAAACTCTTTTCTTTGAATCCTTTTATCATGCCATTTTTTCGTTTGCTCTTTGTAAACCTTGGCATTTTCATACGCCCGATTCCTGAATTCTTCTAACTCATGAAGTTGAAGAATCCTCGAACTTCCAGCTTTTGACAAATCCATATTAAGATACTTCGACGCCCAAAAAGCTTTATGTTCAAGTTCCAAAGGTAAGTGACATGCCTTTCCGTAAACCAGTTGATATGGTGACATACCGATAGGCGTTTTAAAAGCCGTTCGGTACGCCCATAAAGCGTCATCCAACTTAATAGACCAATCCTTCCTGGATGAATTCACTGTCTTTTCCAAGATTTGTTTCAGTTGTCTATTGGACACCTCAACTTGGCCGCTCGTTTGGGGGTGGTATGGAGTAGCTATCCGGTGTTTAACATTGTACTTTTGCAGCAGCTTCTCCATAAGGTGATTCAAGAAATGTGTCCCTTCGTCGCTTATTAATGCTCTCGGGACACCGAACCTTGCGAAGATGTTCTCTTTTAGGAATCTTACCACGACCTTAGCATCATTGGTGGGTAATGCGACAGCTTCCACCCATTTGGATACGTAATCCACAGCCACCAAAATATAGTTTTTCCCGAACGACGGTGGAAACGGCCCCATGAAGTCTATCCCCCATACATCAAATAACTCAACCTCGAGCATAGAGTTTTGGGGCATCTGGTTTCTTTTTGATATATTCCCAGTCCTCTGACATCCGTCACACTCTTTCACTACCTCTTGAGCATCCTTAAATAAAGATGGCCAGTAAAGTCCTGATTGTAGGACTTTAGCAGCTGTTCGATCACCACTGAAATGTCCACCATACTCAGAGTCGTGACATGCTTTCAGCACATCTTTTTGTTCTTCGTCAGGTACACATCTTCTCACAAGGCCATCCACCCCTCTTTTGTAGAGAAACGGATCGTCCTATAAATAAAACCTGCAGTCATGAACAAACTTTTTTTTCTTGTTAGAATCAAAATCGTCGGGTATAATACCGCCAACGGGGTAGTTTGCATAATCTGCAAACCAAGGCACCCCTATAACAGCTAGGATGTGTTCGTCAGCGAACTCATCCTTTATAGGGCGTTGCTCTTCCGTCTCCTCAATTAGTGACATCCGAGAAAGATGATCTGCAACAGTGTTTTCACACCCTTTCTTGTCACGGATCTCCACATCAAATTCCTGGAGGAGTAAAATCCACCTCAACAACCTGGGCTTTGAATCCTGCTTAGCAAAAAGATATTTCAAAGCAGCATGGTCAGTATAAACAATCACTTTTGAACCCAACAGATATTGCCTGAATTTATCGAAGGCATACACAACCGCTAACAATTCCTTCTCGGTAGTTGCATAGTTTATCTGTGCAGGGTTCAAAACATGACTAGCATAGTAAATCACATGAAGCAATTTTCCTCTCCGCTGTCCAAGAACAGCCCCCACCGCAATGTCACTAGCATCGCACATAATCTCAAAGGGTAGGGACCAATCAGGGGCAATAACAATAGGTGCAGACACTAATTCTTTTTTTAGTGTTTCAAAAGCGTCGCTGCATTCCTTATTGAAAACAAAAGCCTTATCTTTAACCAACAAAGTAGTTAAAGGTTTGGCTATCTTCGAGAAATATCTTATGAACCTGCGGTAAAATCCCGCATGTCCCAAAAAGCTTCTTATGCCCTTTTCGTTGATTGGCGGAGGTAACTTAGAGATCACTTCCACTTTGGCTTAATCAACTTCGATCCCTTTTTGTGAGATCTTGTGACCAAGAACAATGCCTTCTCGCACCATGAAATGGCATTTTTCCCAGTTCAATATTAAGTTGCTTTCTTGACATCGCTGCAAAACAAGTGAAAGGTTAGATAAACAATGATCAAATGAGGATCCGAACACGGAGAAATCGTCCATGAACACTTCCATGTGTTTTTCGAGCATATCCGCAAAAATGGATGTCATGCATCTTTGGAATGTAGCGGGGGCATTACATAGCCCAAATGGCATCCTTCTATAAGCAAAAATGCCATAGGGGCATGTAAACGCCGTTTTCTCTTGGTCTTCCGGTGCAACAGCAATTTGATTGTACCCGGAATAGCCATCAAGAAAATAATAGTAATCATGTCCCGCTAGTCTTTCCAACATTTGGTCAATGAATGGCAACGGAAAATGGTCCTTTCTCGTAGCCAAATTCAATCTTCTATAATCAATGCACACTCTCCACCCAGTAACGGTTCTAGTAGGAATCAACTCATTCTTTTCATTTGTTATAACAGTTGTTCCCCCCTTTTTGGGCACCACATGCACCGGACTCACCCAAGCACTATCGGATATAGGATAAATTAATCCCGCATCCAATAGCTTAACAACTTCTTTTCGCACTACTTCCTTCATCACCGGATTCAATCTCCTTTGTGGTTGCACAACTGGTTTGTGATCTTCTTCCATAAGAATTTTATGCATACACACCGTGGGACTTATCCCTTTAAGGTCTTCAATCTTCCACCCAATTGCTCCCTTGAATTTTTTAAGAACTTCAATTAACTTGCCTTCTTGCATGTCTTTCAAATTAGTGCTAATAATAGCGGGACATTTTTCTTCCGTGTCAAGAAAGACATATTTGAGATTCTCGGGAAGTTGCTTCAATTCAGATATTTTCGGCTTGTCTTTGCCTTCATCAACCGTTATAGGCTGTCACAACTCTTCCCACCGGTGCATTCTAACTCTTTTAAAGATAGGTTGAGTTTCAAGCATAGCTACCACTTCCATATCATTATCTCCAACTTCCTTATCACCTTCAAAAATGGACATACTCAGCACCCTCTCTAAAGGTAATTTAGATACACTTTCTAAATCCATTTGTTCTAACACTTGTATGTTACTACTAGTGCCCACATCATCTTTATACTTTAAAGTGTTCCTAACATCAATTTTCAACTCTTCATCATACACCTTCAACGTTAGTGTTCCACCTTCCATGTCTATCATTACTCTCCCGGTTTCTAGGAAAGGTCTTCCCAAAATCAAGGGGATTTCTTCATCTTCTGGCATTTCAAGGATCACAAATTCAACTGGGAACACAAATTTGTCCACTCTAACCAAGACATCATGGACAACTCCATACGGCCGCTTCACAGAATGGTCCGCGAATTGGAGAGTCATCCTAGTGTCTTGAACAACACCAATACCCAACTTTTTGTAGATGGATAAAGGCATTAAACTGATGCTCGCTCCCAAGTCAATGAGAGCTCTCTTGAACGATCGATCACCGATAGTGCAAGGAATGGTGACAGCTCCTCTATCTTTTTTCTTCACCGGAATCTTTAGTCCCTGCAAAATAGCACTACAAGTTTCGGTTAGAATAATAGGTTGAGCTCCCATAGTCCTCTTTTTAGCAATTATATCTTTCATGAACTTGGCATAAGTGGGCATTTGTTCAAGAGCTTCAAGCAATGGGATATTCAACTCCAGCTTTTTGAACAAGTCAAGAAATTTCTCAAAATTCTTCTCTTGCTGCCCTTTCTTCTTGTTTCTTGTAGGATACGGAAGTTTGACCACCGGTTTCGGTTCAACCGCTTTTTCTTTGATGACCGGTGTTGGGGTAACTTCTTTTTCGTTGCCAACCTCTTCATTTTCTTTGATTTCAAGCTCAACCTCAATCAATTGACTTTCAACTTCAGAATTTTCTTGAACCTCTTCACTAACTTTACCTCTTCGCGTTGTGACTGCATTTACTTTGTGATTATCTCTAGGATTTGTTACAGTAGCACTAGGAAGAGTCCCTGGAGTTTGTGGAATGGCAAGGTGTTGAGCAATTTGGCTCATTTGCACTTCAAGATTCTTTATAGAGGCTCCAGTGTTCTTGAAGTTACTTCTTGTCTCTTTTTGAAATTGACAATTGTGAGCTGCCATCTTTTCAATGGCAATCTCCTAATCAGCTTTTCTTGACACTGGAGGCTGATAAGGTTGTTGCTGGGGCTGATACTGTAGTTGGCCTTGAACCGGTTTTTGGATGTTCCCTTGATGATCTTTCCAAGAGAAATTTGGGTGATTTTTCCACCCCGGATTATATGTGTTGGCATAAGGATTGTTCTGCCTCAACATATTAATCTGCTCAACCTGCTCTTGAGTTGCCAAACAGTGCATGGCAAAGTGAGGACCACAACATATCTCGCAGATCACCGCTTGAACGGGTTCAACCTGAGCAACTGTGTGAGTTCCCAGATTCATCTTCTTTAACCTTCTTTCAACTTCTGCGGCAATTTGATCTTCCATTTTTACAACCTGCTCTGTCAGCTTAAGATCGATTTTCCCGTCTGGTTGACTCACGGTGCGATCATATAACTCAAGGTGTTCATTGGCAGCAATAACTTCTATGATTCTTTTAATACCCGTGGCTGTTGAAAATTTTGTTGAGCCACCTGCAGTAGTATCAATAAGTTGCTTTGTCTTGAGTCGCAACCCATTCACAAAGTTTTGCATTTGCTCTGTTGCGTCCATGTTATGAGTAGGACACGAAGTCAAACACCTTTTGAATCATTTATAAGCATCTCCAAGTGATTCACCCTCTTTTTGTTTAAAATTGACTATATCATATCTTTTCCGGATGAACACTGAAGCAGGAAAGTATTCGTTTAGGAAAGCTGTTTCCATCTCTTGCCATGTTGTGATACTTGCTGCGGGAAGAGAATAGAACCACTCTTCAGCATCGTCAGTAAGTGTGCATGGAAACATCACCAGTCGTTTTGCCTCCTCTGAATGACCTTCGATCTTCAAAGAAGTGGTGGTAGTAAGAAATCTCTGTAGATGCTTATTTGCATCCTCATTAATTCTTCCGGAGAAAGGCTTGCTCTCTAACTGGCGGATAGTAGATGGATGCAACTGGAAGTGTGCTACATTCACCGGTTGATTAACAATCGTCATCCTGTTAGGTTGAGCATTTGCCCCTCCGTAATCACCTAAGAGTCTCTCTGCAGCAGGTTGATTTCCTGCCATGTCGTTGAATTCAGGGTCAGTTTCTCTGTCTGAATCAGAGTCACTGTGCTCCGAGTGAACGGAAATATAGTCCTCAGTTTCCTGATACGGGACACTTGAACCAGTCTTAGCCAGACTATCAATTCTTGCCTTGCGGCGTCTCTCGTGCAAAGCTCTTTCTGGTTCTGTGTCAAAAGAAAATTTAGCTGAGGCCTGACCTCGCATAAACAGTTAGACACGAGTTAGAAAACAAAATTTCAATAACACTAAAATGATATACAGAGAGAAAAGTAAAATTTTAGTCGCAGAGCAACAAAATTCCAATTGATATAACACAAACAACTTAATTCTTTGGCAGTCCCCGGCAACGGCGCCAAAAACTTGATCGGAAAATAGCAAGTGTACTATTTTTACCGATGTAGTAATAGAAGGGATTAACCCCAAATATCGATCTCAAGGACTGCGTACTAAAATAAGTTCTTAGTGATTAATTTCAATTGGACAAAATTCATGGTTTAAAGGTTTGAAATTAAATTATATAAACTAAAGAGAATAAAACGTATACTAAAACAAATAATTTCACTAATATGAAAGTAATGCCAGGGACGGTGTATGATTCGCAGTGCAATGACTCAAATGTTCCTTACTTTTAGAGATATGCTTTAGAAAGTGTCTTTCCTAAGTTTATAATGTTTTTCCAAAATTCCTTTAAAGAAAAACCTTTGGTATTCTTCATTGACCGTGATTCCTCAATGGTCAAAGAAGAATATCAAGCAATAATTCTGACATAAAAAGGTTCTCACAAAAATATCCCAATTCCTCAGTAATATTTTTCACGATAAAATTATGCAACAAGGTTAGGATGGTTGGTCAGACCAAATCCTAACCACGATCAATTATCTCATTTTCCAATAACGATAAAGCATTAAGGACGTTGCAATAAAATAAAGAAACGAAACTAAAAACATAATCCCAAATTGAAGAATTCAAAAATTCATTACATTAAGCAAATCAGGGACACCCCCCTGGCATTGGGGGGTTTAGCCACTCATGTTCATACTGGAAATAAAAACAGAGCAAGAAAATTGAGACATTACAATTAACGTCGGATTTGTTGGATCGTCAATCGCTTCCGCTCTTGATCAATGCTCCTTCTCCCGTATTCGTTCAATCCCAAAAATCCCCAAATCAAAAAGTGTTTTCTAACAGTCATAATGGTCAAATATAAATCAGTCTTCAAAAGCACCGCGAAATGTCCGGAATACCCTTGAAGAAGCAAAACATAAGATTTCCCTCTGGTCTTCACAACACGGGCCGTGTTGTGCAACACGGGCACCCGTGTTGTGCCTCTGGATCACCACAAAACCACTTCTCCACCAGCTGCCATGACACGGGCCGTGTTGTACAACACGGGCACCCGTGTCACAACCCTGACTTCTTCTTTTCTGTGCAAAGCTTAGTCTCTTCTGGTATTCACAACACGGGCCGTGTTGTACAACACTGGCACCCGTGTTGTGCCTCTGAAATCCCATTTTATATCGTTTTTTTTAATGCTTGGATCATCTCAAGGACGCCTCGAACAACCGATTACATATTTACCTGAAACACCACAAAGAAAACAACCACATAACCCATTCCACTGATAAAAACAAAGTAAAACGATGAACACTAACTTGCACGCAATAATGAGAAAACTATGACAAAACATGAACGAGATACTACAAACAAACCAAATTAGACTCAAAAGACACTGAAAACCGGCTTGAATATTACCACTAAATATCACTGATCAGAACTAGATCTTTGTCTTGATCGTTTGTGTACTGTCTCTGGAAAATATCCTGAACTAAGTATCAGAACTAGATCTTTGTCTTGATCGTTTCTGAATTTTCCCAAGAAAATATCCATAACTAAGTATCATAACTAGATCTTTGTCTTGATCATTTCTGAACTGTCTTTGGAAAATAAACTTAACTAAGTATTAGAATTAGATCTTTGTCTTGCTCGTTTCTAAACCGTCTCTGGAAAATATTCTGAACTAAGTATCAGATCTAGATCTTTGTCTGATCGTCTTTGATCCATCTATGGAAAATATCCTAAACTACGTATCAGACCTAGATCTTTGTCTTGATCGTTTCGGAACTGTCTAAGAAAAATATTTTGAACTAAGTATCAGAACTAGATCATTGTCTTAATCATTTTTGAAATGTCTCTGGGAAAATATCCTGAACTAAGTATCAGAACTAGATCTTTGTATTGATCGTTTCTAAAGTGTCTCTGGAAAATATCCTGAATTAAGTACCATAATTAGATCTTTGTCTTGATCATTTCTGAACGGTCTCTGGAAAATATCCTCAACTAAGTATAAGAACTAGATCTTTGTCTTGCTCGTTTCTGAACTCTCTCTGGAAAATATCTTGAACTAATTATCAGAACCAGATCTTTGTCTTGATCGTCTCTGAACTATCTTCGGAAAATATTCGGAACTAATTATCGGAACTATATCTTTGTCTTGATCGTCTCTAAACTATCTCTGGAAAATATCCTGAACTAAATATCAGAACTAGATCTTTATCTTGATCGTTTCTGAACTTTCTCTGGAAAATATGCTGAACTAAGTATCAGAACTAGATCTTTGTCTTGATCGTTTCTGAACTATCTCTGGAAAATATCCTCAACTAAGTATCAGAACTAGATCTTTGTCTTGATTAATTCTAAACTATCTCTGGAAAATATCTTGAACTAAGTATCAGAACTAGATCTTTGTCTTGATCGTTTATGAATTATCTATGGAAAATATCCTCTAAAGTATCAGAACTAGATCTTTGCCTTGAACCTTTCTGAACTGTTTCTAGAAAATATCCTGAACTAAGTATCTGAACTAGATCATTGTCTAGATCGTTTCTGAAATCTCTCTAGAAAATATCCTGAAATAAGTATATGAACTAGATCTTTTTCTTGATCTTCTCTGAACTGTCTCTTGAAAATATCCCGAACTAAGTATCAAAACTAGATATTTGTCTTGATTGTTTCTGAACTATCTATGGAAAATATTATGAACTAAGTATCAGAACTAGATCTTTGTCTTTATCGTTTTTAAACTGTCTCTGGAAAATATCATGAACTAAGTATCATCAATAGTTCTTTGTCTTAATCATTTCTGAATTGTCTCTGTATAATAAACATAACTAAGTATCAAAACAGAACTTTGTCTTGCTCGTTTCTGAACTATCTCAGGAAAATATCCTGAATTAATTATCAGAGCCAGATCTTTGTCTTGATCATCTCTGAACTGTCTCTTGAAAATATTCTGAACTAAGTATCGGAACTATTTCTTTGTCTTGATCGTCTCTAAACTGTCTATGGAAAATATTTTGAACTAAGTATCAGAACTAGATCTTTGTCTTAATGATTTTTGAATTGTCTCTGGGAAAATATCCTGAACTAAGTATCAGAACTAGATCTTTGTCTTGATCGTTTCTAAATTGTCTCTGGAAAATATCCTGAACTAAGTACCATAATTAGATCTTTGTCTTGATCATTTCTGAACGGTCTCTGGAAAATATCCTCAACTAAGTATAAGAAATAGATCTTTGTCTTGCTCGTTTCTGAACTCTCTCTGGAAAATATCTTGAACTAATTATCAGAACCAGATCTTTGTCTTGATCGTCTCTGAACTATCTTCGGAAAATATTCGGAACTAATTATCGGAACTATATCTTTGTCTTGATCGTCTCTAAACTATCTCTGGAAAATATCCTGAACTAAATATCAGAAATAGATCTTTATCTTGATCGTTTCTGAACTTTCTCTGGAAAATATGTTGAACTAAGTATCAGAACTAGATCTTTGTCTTGATCGTTTCTGAACTATCTCTGGAAAATATCCTCAACTAAGTATCAGAACTAGATCTTTGTCTTGATTAATTCTAAACTGTCTCTGGAAAATATCTTGAACTAAGTATCAGAACTAGATCTTTGTCTTGATCGTTTATGAATTATCTATGGAAAATATCCTCTAAAGTATCAGAACTAGATCTTTGCCTTGATCCTTTCTGAACTGTTTCTAGAAAATATCCTGAACTAAGTATCTGAACTAGATCATTGTCTAGATCGTTTCTGAAATCTCTCTAGAAAATATCCTGAAATAAGTATATGAACTAGATCTTTGTCTTGATCTTCTCTGAACTGTCTCTTGAAAATATCCCGAACTAAGTATCAAAACTAGATATTTGTCTTGATTGTTTCTGAACTATCTATGGAAAATATTATGAACTAAGTATCAGAACTAGATCTTTGTCTTTATCGTTTTTAAACTGTCTCTGGAAAATATCATGAACTAAGTATCATAAATAGTTCTTTGTCTTAATCATTTCTGAATTGTCTCTGTATAATAAACATAACTAAGTATCAAAACAGAACTTTGTCTTGCTCGTTTCTGAACTGTCTCAGGAAAATATCCTAAATTAATTATCAGAGCCAGATCTTTGTCTTGATCATCTCTGAACTGTCTCTTGAAAATATTCTGAACTAAGTATCGGAACTATTTCTTTGTCTTGATCGTCTCTAAACTGTCTATGGAAAATATTTTGAACTAAGTATCAGAACTAGATCTTTGTCTTAATCATTTTTGAATTGTCTCTGGGAAAATATCCTGAACTAAGTATCAGAACTAGATCTTTGTCTTGATCGTTTCTAAATTGTCTCTGGAAAATATCCTGAACTAAGTACCATAACTAGATCTTTGTCTTGATCATTTCTGAACTGTCTTTGGAAAATATCCTCAACTAAGTATAAGAACTAGATCTTTGTCTTGCTTGTTTCTGAACTGTCTCTGGAAAATATCCAGAGCTAAGTATCAGAACTAGATCTTTGTCTTGATCGTCTCTGAACCGTCTATGGAAAATATCCAGAGCTAAGTATCAGAACAAGATCTTTGTCTTGAACATTTTTGAACTATCTCTAGAAAATATTCTCAACTAAGTATCAGAACTAGATCATTGTCTAGATCGTTTCTGAACTCTCTCTGGAAAATATCCTGAACTAAGTATCTGAACTAGATCTTTGTCTTGATCTTCTCTGAACTGTCTCATGAAAATATCCTGAACTAAGTATCAAAACTAGATCTTTGTCTTGATTGTTTCTGAACAATCTCTAGAAAATATTCTGAACTAAGGATCAGACCTAGATCTTTGTCCTTATCGTTTTTAAAATGACTCTGGAAAATATCATGAACTAAGTATCATAAATAGTTCTTTGTCTTGATCATTTCTGAATTGTTTCTGTAAAATAAACTTAACTAAGTATCAGAACTATATCTTTGTCTTGCTCGTTTCTTAACTGTCTCTCGAAAATATCTAGAACTAATTATCAGAACCAGATCTTTGTCTTGATCATCTCTGAACTAACTTCGGAAAATATTCTGAACTAATTATCGGAACTATATCTTTGTCTTGATCGTCTCTAAACTATCTCTGGAAAATATCTTGAACTATGTATCAGAACTAGATCTTTGTCTTGATCGTTTCTGAACTGTCTCTGGAAAATATGTTGAACTAAGTATCAGAACTAGATCTTTGTCTTGATCGTTTCTGAACTATCTCTGGAAAATATCCTCAACTAAGTATCAGAACTAGATCTTTGTCTTGATTAATTCTAAACTGTCTCTGGAAAATATCTTGAACTAAGTATTAGAACTAGATCTTTGTCTTGATCGTTTATGAATTATCTTTGGAAAATATCCTCTACTAAGTATCAGAACTAGATCTTTGTCTTGATCCTTTCTGAACTGTTTCTAGAAAATATCCTGAACTAAGTATCTGAACTAGATCATTGTCTAGATCATTTCTGAAATCTCTCTGGAAAATATCCTGAAATAAGTATATGAACTAGATCTTTGTCTTGATCTTCTCTGAACTGTCTCTTGAAAATATCTTGAACTAAGTATCAAAACTAGATCTTTGTCTTGATTGTTTCTGAACTATCTCTAGAAAATATTCTGAACTAAGTATCAGAACTAGATCTTTGTCGTTATCGTTTTTAAACTGTCTCTTGAAAATATCATGAACTACGTATCATAAATAGTTCTTTGTCTTGATCATTTCTGAATTGTCTCTGTATAATAAACATAACTAAGTATCATAATTAAATCTTTGTCTTGCTCGTTTATAAACTGTCTCATGAAAATATCCTAAACTAATTATCAAAACCAGATCTTTGTCTTGATCATCTCTGAATTGTCTCTTGAAAATATTCTGAACTAAGTATCGGAACTATTTCTTTGTCTTGATCGTCTCTAAACTGTCTATGGAAAATATCATGAACTAAGTATCAGAACTTGATCTTTGTCTTGATCGTTTCTGAATTGTCTCTGGAAAATATCCTGAACTAAGTATCAGAACTAGATCTTTGTCTTGATATTTTCTGAACTGTCTCTGGAAAATATCATCAACTAAGTATCAGAACTAGATCTTTTTCTTGATCGTTTGTGAACTGTCTCTGGAAAATATCCTGAACTAAGTATCAGAACTAGATCTTTGTCTTGATCTTTTCTGAATTTTCTCAAGAAAATATCCATAACTAAGTATCATAACTAGATCTTTGTCATGATCATTTCTGAACTGTCTTTGGAAAATAAACTTAACTAAGTATTAGAATTAGATCTTTATCTTGATCGTTTCTAAACTGTCTCTGGTAAATATTCTGAACTACGTATCAGATCTAGATCTTTGTCTGATCGTCTTTGATCCATCTATGGAAAATATCCTGAACTACGTATCAGACCTAGATCTTTGACTTGATCGTTTCAGAACTGTCTATGGAAAATATTTTGAACTAAGAATCAGAACTAGATCTTTGTCTTAATCAGTTTTGAACTGTCTCTGGGAAAATATCCTGAACTAAGTATCAGAACTAGATATTTGTATTGATCGTTTCTAAATTGTCTCTGGAAAATATCCTGAACTCAGTACCATAACTAGATCTTTGTCTTGATCATTTCTGAACGGTCTCTGGAAAATATCCTCAACAAAGTATAAGAACTAGATCTTTGTCTTTCTCGTTTCTGAACTCTCTCTGGAAAATATCTTGAACTAATTATTAGAACCAGATCTTTGTCTTGATCATCTCTGAACTATCTTCGGAAAATATTCGGAACTAATTATCGGACTATATCTTTGTCTTGATCGTCTCTAAACTATCTCTGGAAAATATCCTGAACTAAGTATCAGAACTAGATCTTTATCTTGATCGTTTCTGAACTTTCTCTGGAAAATATGTTGAAGTAAGTATCAAAACTAGATCTTTGTCTTGATCGTTTCTGAACTATCTCTGGAAAATATCCTCAACTAAGTATCAGAACTAGATCTTTGTCTTGATTAATTCTAAACTGTCTCTGGAAAATATCTTGAACTAAGTATCAGAACTAGATCTTTGTCTTGATCGTTTATGAATTATCTTTGGAAAATATCCTCTACTAAGTATCAGAACTAGATCTTTGTCTTGATCCTTTCTGAACTGTTTCTAGAAAATATCCTGAACTAAGTATCTGAACTAGATCATTGTCTAGATCGTTTCTGAAATCTCTCTGGAAAATATCCTGAAATAAGTAAATAAACTAGATCTTTGTCTTGATCTTCTATGAACTGTCTCTTGAAAATATCCTGAACTAAGTATCAAAACTAGATCTTTGTCTTTATCGTTTTTAAACTGTCTCTGGAAAATATCATGAACTAAGTATCATAAATAGTTCTTTGTCTTGATCATTTCTGAATTGTCTCTGTATAAAAAACATAACTAAGTATCAAAACATAACTTTGTCTTGCTCGTTTCTGAACTGTCTCAGGAAAATATCCTGCATTAATTATCAGAGCCAGATCTTTGTCTTGATCATCTCTGAACTGTCTCTTGAAAATATTCTGAACTAAGTATCATAACTTGATATTTATCTTGATCGTTTCTGAACTGTCTCTGGAAAATATCCTGAACTAAGTATCTGAACTAGATCTTTGTCATGATATCTTCTGAATTGTCTCTGGAAAATATCCTCAACTAAGTATCAGAACTAGATCTTTGTCTTGATCGTTTGTGAACTGTCTCTGGAAAATATCCTAAACTAAGTATCAGAACTAGATCTTTGTCTTGATCGTTTCTGAATTATCTCAAGAAAATATCCATAACTAAGTATCATAACTAGATCTTTGTCTTGATCATTTCTGAACTGTCTTTGGAAAATAAACTTAACTAAGTATTAGAATTAGATCTTTGTCTTGCTCGTTTCTAAACTGTCTCTGGAAAATATTCTGAACTAAGTATCAGATCTAGATCTTTGTCTGGTCGTCTTTGATCCATCTATAGAAAATATCCTGAACTACGTATCAGACCTAGATCTTTGTCTTGATCATTTCAAAACTGTCTATGGAAAATATTTTTAACTAAGTATTAGAACTAGATCTTTGTCTTAATCATTTTTGAACTGTCTCTGGGAAAATATCGGCTTAATCATTTTTGAACTGTCTCTGGGAAAATATCCTGAACTAAGTATGAGAACTAGATCTTTGTCTTGATCGTTTCTAAATTGTCTCTGGAAAATATCCTGAACTAAGTATCATAACTAGATCTTTGTCTTGATCATTTCTGAACAGTCACTGGAAAATATCCTCAACTAAGTATAAGAACTTGATCTTTGTCTTGCTTGTTTCTGAACTGTCTCTGGAAATTATATTGAACTAAGTATCAGAACTAGATCTTTGTCTTGATCGTCTCTGAACCGTCTATGGAAAATATCCAGAGCTAAGTATCAGAACTAGATCTTTGTTCTGATCAATTTTGAACTGTCTCTGGATAATAAACTGAACTAAGTATCAGAATTAGATCTTTGTCTCCCTTGTTTCTGAACTGTCTCTAGAAAATATTTTGAACTAAGTATCAAAACTAGATCTTTGTCTTGATCGTTTCAGAATTGTCTCTGGAAAATATCCTGAACTAAGTTTAAAAACTAGATCTTTGTCTTGATCCTTTCTGAACTGTCTCTGGAAAATATCCTTAACTAAGTATCAGAACTATATCTTTGTCTTGATCGTTTCTAAATTGTCTCTGGAAAATATCTTGAACTAAGTATCATAACTAGATCTTTATCTTGATCATTTCTGAATTGTCTCTGGAAAATATCCTCAACTAAGTATAAGAACTAGATCTTTGTCTTGCTTGTTTCTGAACAGTCTCTGGAAATTATTTTGAACTAAGTATCAGTACTAGATCTTTATCTTGATCATCTCTGAACCGTCTATGGAAAATATCCATAACTAAGTATCAGAACTAGATTTTTGTCTTGATCGTTTCTGAACTGTCTGTGGATAATAAACTGAACTAAGTATCATAACTAGATCTTTGTCTCCCTCTTTTCTGAAATATCTCTAGAAAAGAGTCTGAACTAAGTATCATAACTAGATCTTTGTCTTGATTATTTCTGAACTGTCTCTGGAAAATATCTGCAACTAAGTATAAGAACTAGATCTTGGTATTGCTTGTTTCTGAACTGTCTCTGTAAATTATTTTGAACTAAGTATCAGAACTAGATCTTTGTCTTGATCGTCTCTAAACCATATATGGAAAATATCCAGAACTAAGTATCAGAACTAGATCTTTGTCTTGATCGTTTCTGAAATGTCTCTGGAAAATAAACTGAACTAAGTATCAGATATAGATCTTTGTCTCGCTTGTTTCTGAATTGTCTCTAGAAAATATTCTAAACTAAGTATCAGAACTAGATCTTCGTCTTGATCATTTCTGAATTGTCTCTGGAAAATATCCTGAAGTAAGTATAAAAACTAGATCTTTGTCTTGATCCTTTCAGAACTGTCTCTGGAAAATATCCTTAACTAAGTATCAGAACTAGATCTTTGTCTTGATCGTTACTGAATTATCTCTTAAAAATATCCTCAACTAAGTATCAGAACTAGATCTTTGACTTGATCTTAAATGAACTGTCTCTGGAAAATATCCTGAACTAACTATCAGAACTAGATCTTTGTCTTGATCGTTTCTGAACTATCTCTGGAAAATATCCTCAACTAAGTATCAGAACTAGATCTTTATCTTGATTGTTTCTAAACTGTCTTTGGAAAATATCCTAAACTAAGTATCAGAACTAGGTCTTTGTCTTGATCGTTTCTGAATTATCTCAGGAAAATATCCTCAACAAAGTATCAAAACTAGTTCTTTGTCTTGATCAATTCTGAACTGTTTTCTGGAAAATATCCTGAACTAAGTATCTGAACTAGATCATTGTCTAGATCGTTTCAGAACTCTCTCTGGAAAATATCCTGAACTAAGTATCTGAACTAGATCTTTTTCTTGATCTTCTCTGAACTGTCTCTTGAAAATATCCTGAACTAATTATCAAATCTAGATCTTTGTCTTGATTGTTTCCGAACTATCTCTGGAAAATATTATGAACTAATTATCAGAACTAGATCTTTGTCCTTGTCGTTTTTAAATTGTCTCTGGAAAATATCATGAACTAAGTATCATAAATAGTTCTTTGTCTTGATCATTTCTGAATTGTTTCTATAAAATAAACTTAACTATGTATCAGAACTAGATCTTTGTCTTGCTCGTTTCTGAACTGTCTCTGGAAAATATCTTGAACTAATTATCAGAACCAGATCATTGTCTTGATCATCTCTGAACTATCTTCGGAAAATATTCTGAACTAAGTATCGGAACTATATCTTTCTCTTGATCGTCTCTAAATTGTCTATGGAAAATATCCTGAATTAAGTATCAGAACTAGATCTTTGTCCTGATCGTTTCTGAACTGTCTCTGGAAAATATCCTGAACTAAGTATCAGAACTAGATCTTTGTCTTGATCTTTTCTGAACTGTCTCTGGAAAATATCCTCAACTAAGTATCAGAACTAGATCTTTGTGTTGATCGTTTCTGAACTGTCTCTGGAAAATATCCTGAACTAAGTATCAGAACTAGATCTTTGTCTTGATCGTTTCTGAATTATCTCAAGAAAATATCCATAACTAAGTATCATAACTAGATCTTTGTCTTGATCAATTCTTAATTGTCTCTGGAAAATAAACTTAACTAAGTATCAGAACTAGATCTTTGTCTTGCTCGTTTCTAAACTGTCTCTGGAAAATATTCTGAACTAAGTTAAACAACTAGATCTTAGTCTGATCGTCTTTGATCCATCTATGGAAAATATCCTGAACTAAGTATCAGAACTAGATCTTTGTCTTGATCGTTTCTGAACTGTCTATGGAAAATATTTTGAACTAAGTATCAGAACTAGATCTTTGTCTTAATCGTTTCTGAACTGTATCTGGGAAAATATCCTGAACTAAGTATCAGAACTAGATCTTTGTCTTGATCGTTTCTGAATTGTCTTTGGAAAATACCTCAACTAAGTATAAGAACTAGATCTTTGTCTTGCTTGTTTCTGAACTGTCTCTGGAAATTATTTTGAACTAAGTATTAGAACTAGATCTTTGTCTTGATCGTCTCTAAACCGTCAATGGAAAATATCTAGAACTAAGTATCAGAACTAGATCTTTGTTTTGATCGTTTCTTAATTGTCTCTGGATAATAAACTGAACTAAGTATCAGAGCTAGATCTTTGTCTCGCTCGTTTCTGAACTGTCTCTAGAAAATATTCTCTTGATCGTCTCTGAACGGTCTTTGGATAATATCCTGAACTAAGTATCATAACTAGATCTTTTTCTTGATCATTTCTAAACTGTCTTTGGAAAATATCCTCAACTAAGTATAAGAACTAGATCTTTTTCTTTCTTGTTACTGAACTGACTCTGGAAATTTTTTTGAACTAAGTATCAGAACTAGATATTTGTCTTGATCGTCTCTGAACTGTCTATGGAAAATATCCAGAACTAAGTATTAGAACTAGATCTTCTACTTGATCGTTTATGAACTGTCTCTGGATAATAAACTGAACTAAGTATCAGAACTAGATCTTTGTCTTGATCGTTTCTGAATTGTCTCTGGAAAATATCATGAACTAAGTATCAAAACTAGATCTTTGTCTTGAGCCTTTCTGAACTGTCTCTGGAAAATATCCTTAACTAAGTATCAGAACTAGATCTTTGTCTTGATCGTTAAAGAATTATCTCTTAAAAATATCCTCAACTAAGTATCAGAACTAGATCTGTATCTTGATCCTTACTGAACTGTCTCGGGAAAATATCCTGAACTAAGTATCAGAACTACATCTTTGTTTTTATCGTTTCTAAACTATCTTTGGAAAATATCCTCACCTAAGTATCAGATCTAGATCTTTATCTTGATTGTTTCTAAACTGTATCTGGAAAATATCTTGAACTAAGTATTAGAACTAGATCTTTGTCTTGATCATTTTTGAATTATCTCTGGAAAATATCCTCAACAAAGTATCAGAACGAGATCTTTGTCTTGATCATTTCTGAACTGTTTCTGGAAAATATCCTGAACTAAGTATCTGAACTAGATCATTGTCTAGATCGTTTCTGAACACTCTCTGGAAAATATCCTGAACTAAGTATCTGAACTAGATCTTTGTCTTGATCTTCTCTGAACTGTCTTCGGAAAATATTCTGACCTAAGTATCGAAACTATATTTCTTTGTCTTGATCGACTCTAAACTTTCTTTGGGAAATATCCTGAACCAAGTATCAGAACTAGATCTTTGTCTTGAGCCTTTCTGAACTGTCTCTGGAAAATCTCATGAACTAAGTATCATAAATAGTTCTTTGTCTTGATCATTTCTGATTTGTCTCTGTAAAATAAACTTAACTAAGTATCAGAACTAGATCTTTGTCTTGCTCGTTTCTGAACTGTCTCTGGAAAATATATTGAACTAATTATCAGAACCAGATCTATGACTTGATCATCTCTGAACTATCTTCGGAAAATATTCTGAACTAAGTATCGGAACTATATCTTTGTCTTGATCGTCTCTAATATGTCTTTGGAAAATATGCTGAACTAAGTATCAGAACTAGATCTTTGTCCTGATTGTTTCTGAAATGTCTCTGGAAAATATCCTGAACTAAGTATCAGAACTAGATCTTTGTCTTAATCTTTTCTGAACTGTCTCTGGAAAATATCCTCAACTAAGTATAAAAACTAGATCTTTGTCTTGACATTTTTGAACTGTCTCTGGAAAATATCCTGAACCAAGTATCAGAACTAGATCTTTGTCTTGATCATTCTGAATTATCTCAAGAAAATATCCATAACTAAGTATCATAACTAGATCTTTGTCTTGATCATTTCTGAAATATACTTAACTAAGTATCAGAACTAGATCTTTGTCTTGCTCGTTTCTAAACTGTCTCTTGAAAATATTCTGAACATAGTATGAGAACTAGATCTTTGTCTTGATCTTTACTGAATTGTCTCTGGAAAATATCCTGAACTAAGTATTAGAACTAGATCTTTGTCTTGATCATTTCTGAAATATCTCTAGAAAATATCCTCAACTAAGTATCAGAACTAGATCTTTATCTTGATTGTTTCTAAATTGTCTCTGGAAAATATCCTGAACTAAGTATCAGAACTATATCTTTGTCTTGATCGTTTATGAATTATCTCTGGAAAATATTCTCAACAAAGTATCAGAACTAGATCTTTGTCTTGATCATTTCTGAACTGTTTCTGGAAAATATCCTGAACTAAGTATCGGAGCTAGATCATTGTCTAGATCGTTTCTGAACTCTCTCTGGAAAATATCCTGAACTAAGTATCTAAACTAGATCTTTGTCTTGATCTTCTATGAACTATCTCTTGAAAATATCCTGAACTAAGTATCAAAACTAGTTCTTTGTCTTGATTGTTTCTGAACTATCTCTGGAATATATTCTGAACTAAGTATCAGAAAAAGATCTTTGTCTTTATCGTTTTTAAATTGTCTCTGGAAAATATCATGAACTAAGTATCATAAATAGTTCTTGTCTTGATCATTTCTGATCTGTCTCTGTAAAATAAACTTAACTAAGTATCAGAACTAGATCTTTGTCTTGCTCGTTTCTGAATCGTCTCTGGAAAATATCTTAAACTAATTATCAGAACCAGATCTTTGTCTTGATCATCTCTTAACTATCTTCAGAAAATATTCTGAACTAAGTATCAGAACTATATATTTGTCTTGATCGTCTCTAAACTGTCTTTGGAAAATATCCTGAACCAAGTATCAAAACTAGATCTTTGTCCTGATCGTTTCTGAAATGTCTCTGGAAAATATCCTGAACTAAATATCAGAACTACATCTTTGTCTTGAACTTTTCTGAACTCTCTCTGGAAAATATCCTCAACTAAGTATCAGAACTAGATCTTTGTTTTGATCGTTTCTGAACTGTCTCTGGAAAATATCCTGAACTAAGTATCAGAACTAGATCTTTGACTTGATCGTTTCTGAATTATCTCAAGAAAATATCCATAACTAAGTATCATATCTAGATCTTTGTCTTGATCAATTCTTAACTGTCTCTGGAAAATAAACTTAACTAAGCATTAGAACTAGATCTTTATCTTGATCGTTTCTGAACTATCTATGGAAAATATTTTGAATTAAGTATCAGAACTAGATCTTTGTCTTAATCGTTTCTGAACTGTCTCTGGGAAAATATCTTGAACTAAGTATCAGAACTAGATTTTTGTCTTCATCGTTTCTGAACTGTCTCTGGAAAATACCTCAACTAAGTATAAGAACTAGATCTTTGTCTTGCTTGTTTTTGAATTGTCTCTGGAAATTATTTTGAACTAAGTATCAAAACTAGATCTTTGTCTTGATCGTCTCTAAACCGTCAATGGAAAATATCCAGAACTAAGTATCAGAACTAGATCTTTGTTTTGATCGTTTCTTAACCGTCTCTGGATAATAAACTGAGCTAAGAATCAGAATTAGATCTTTGTCTCGCTCGTTTCTGAACTGTCTCTAGAAAATATTCTGAATTAAGTATCAGAACTAGATCTTTGTCTTGATCGTCTCTGAACCGTCTCTGGAAAATATCCTGAACTAAGTATCATAACTAGATCTTTTTCTTGATCATTTCTAAACTGCCTCTGGAAAATATCCTCAACTAAGTATAAGAACTAGATCTTTGTCTTGCTTGTTTCTGAACTGTCTCTGGAAATTATTTTGAACTAAGTATCAGAACTAGATCTTTGTCTTGATCGTCTCTGAACTGTCTATGGAAAATATCCAGAACTAAGTATTAGAACTAGATCTTCGTCTTGTTCGTTTATGAACTGTCTCTGGATAATAAACTGAACTAAGTATCAGAACTAGGTCTTTGTCTCGGTCGTTTCTGAACTGTCTCTAGAAAATATTCTGAATTAAGTATCAGAACTAGATCTCTGTCTTGATCGTTTCTGAATTGTCTCTGGAAAATATCCTAAACTAAGTATCAAAACTAGATCTTTGTCTTGAGCCTTTCTGAACTGTCTCTGGAAAAATCCTTAACTAAGTATCAGAACTAGATCTTTATCTTGATCGTTAAAGAATTATCTGTTAAAAATATCCTCAACTAAGTATTAGAACTAGATCTTTGTCTTGATCCTTACTGAACTGTCTTGGGAAAATATCCTGAACTAAGTATCAGAACTAGATCTTTGTCTTGATCGTTTCTGAACTATCTCTGGAAAATATCCTCACCTAAGTATCAGAACTAGATCTTTATCCTGATTGTTTCTAAACTGTATCTGGAAAATATCTTGAACTAAGTATTCGAACTAGATCTTTGTTTTGATCATTTTTGAATTATCTCTGGAAAATATCCTCAACAAAGTATCAGAACGAGTTCTTTGTCTTGATCATTTCTGAACTGTTTCTGGAAAATATCCTGAACTAAGTATCTAAACTAGATCATTGTCTAGATCGTTTCTGAACTCTCTCTGGAAAATATCCCGAACTAAGTATCTGAACTAGATCTTTGTCTTGATCTTCTCTGAACTATCTCTTGAAAATATCCTAAACTAAGTATCAAAACTAGATCTTTGTCTTGATTGTTTCTGAACTATCTCTGGAAAATATTTTGACCTAAGTATCAGAAATTGATCTTTGTCTTTATTTTTTTTAAACTGTCTCTGGAAAATATCATGAACTAAGTATCATAAATAGTTCTTTGTCTTGATCATTTCTGATTTGTCTCTGTAAAATAAACTTAACTAAGTATCAAAACTAGATCTTTGTCTTGCTCGTTTCTGAACTGTCTCTGGAAAATATCTTGAACTAATTATCAGAACCAATTCTTTGTGTTGATTATCTCTGAACTATCTATGGAAAATATTTTGAACTAAGTATCAGAACTAGATCTTTGTCTTTATCATTACTGAATTATCTCAAAAAAATACCCATTACTAAGTATCATAACTAGATCCATGTCTTGATCATTTCTGAACTTTTTCTGGAAAATAAACTTAACTAAGTATCAGAACTAGATCTTTGTCTTGCTCGTTTCTAAATTGTCATTGGAAAATATTCTGAACTAAGTATCAGAACTAGATCTTTGTCTGATCGTCTTTGATCCGTCTATGGAAAATATCCTAAACTAAGTATCAGAACTAGATCTTTGTCTCGCTCGTTTCTGAACTGTCTCTAGAAAGTATTCTGAACTAAGTATCAGAACTAGATATTTGTATTGATCGTCTGTTACCGTCTCTGGAAAATATCCTGAACTAAGTATCATAACTAGATCTTTGTCTTGATCATTTCTGAACTATCTCTGGAAAATATCCTCAACTAAGTATAAGAATTAGATCTTTGTCTTGCTTGTTTCTGAACTGTCTCAGGAAAATATTTTGAACTAAGTACAGAACTAAATCTTTGTCTTGATCGTCTCTGAACCGTCTATGGAAAATATCCAGAACTAAGTATCAGAATTAGATCTTCGTCTTGATCGTTTCTGAACTGTCTTTGGATAATAAACTGAACTAAGTATCAGAACTAGATCTTTGTCTCGCTCGTTTCTGAACTGTCTCTAAAAAATATTCAGAACTAAGTATCAGAACTAGATCTTTGTCTTGATTGTTTCTGAATTGTCACTGGAAAATATCTTGAACTAAGTATCAAAACTAGATCTTTGTCTTGATCCTTTCTGAACTGTCTCAGGAAAATATCCTTAACTAAGTATCAGAACTAGATCTTTGTCTTGATCGTTACTGAATTATCACTTAAAAATATCCTCAACTAAGTATCCGAACTAGATCTTTGTCTTTATCCTTACTGAACTGTCTCTAGAAAATATCCTGAACTAAGTATTAGAACTAGATCTTTGTCTTGATCGTTTCTGAATTATCTCTGGAAAATATCCTCAACAAAGTATCAGAACTAGATCTTTGTCTTGATCATTTTTGAATTGTTTCTGGAAAATATCCTGAACTAAGTATCTGATCTAGATAATTGTCTAGACCGTTTCTGAGCTCTCTCTGGAAAATATCCTGAATTAAGTATCTGAACTAGATCTTTGTCTTGATCTTCTCTGAACTGTCTCTTTAAAATATCTTGAACTAAGTAATAAAACTAGATCCTTGTCTTGATTGTTTCTGAACTATCTCTGGACAATATTCTGAACTAAGTATCAGAACTAGATCTTTGTCTTTATCGTTTTTAAACTGTCTCTGGAAAATATCATGAACCTAGTATCATAAATAGTTCTTTGTCTTGATCATTTCTTAATTGTCTCTGTAAAATAAACTTAACTAAGTATAAGAACTAGATCTTTGTCTTACTTGTTTCTGAACTGTCTCTAGAAAATATCTTGAACTAATTATCAGAACCAGATCTTTGTCTTGATCATCTCTGAACTATCTTTGGAATATATTCTGAACTAAGTATCAGAACTAGATATTTGTCTTGATCGTCTCTAAACTGTCTCTGGAAAATATCCTGAATTAAGTATCAGAACTAGATCTTTGTCTTGATCGTTTCTTAACTGTCTCTGGAAAATATCCTGAACTAAGTATCAGAACCCGATCTTTGTCTTGATCTTTTCTAAACTGTCTCTGGAAAATATCCTCAACTAAGTATCAGAACTAGATCTTTATCTTGATCGTTTCTGAACTTTCTCTAGAAAATATCCTGAACTAAGTATCAGAACTAGATCTTTGTCTTGATCGTTTCTGAATTATCTCAAGAAAATATCCATAACTAAGTATCATAACTAGATCTTTGTCTTGATCATTTCTGAACTGTCTCTGGAAAATAAACATAACTAAGTATTAGAACTAGATCTTTGTCTTGCTCGTTTCTAAACTGTCTCTGGAAAATATTTTGAACTAAGTATCAGAACTAGATCTTTGTCTGATCGTCTTTGATCCATCTATGGAAAATATCCTGAACTAAGTACCAGAACTAGATCTTTGTCTTGATCGTTTCTGAACTGTCTATGGAAAATATTTTGAACTAAGTATCAAAACTAGATCTTTGTCTTAATCGTTTCTGAACTGTCTCTGGGAAAATATCTTGAACTAAGTATCAGAACTAGATCTTTGTCTTGATTGTTTCTAAATTGTCTGTGGAAAATATCCTGAACTAAATATCATTACTAGATCTTTGTCTTGATCATTTCTGAACTGTCTCTGGAAAATATCCTCAACTTAGTATAAGAACTAGATCTTTATCTTGCTTGTTTCTAAACCGTCTCTGGAAATTATTTTGAACTAAGTATTAGAACTAGATCTTTGTCTTGATCGTCTCTGAACCGTCTATGGAAAATATCCTGAACTAAGTATCAGAAATAGATCTTCTTCTTGATCGTTTCTGAACTGTCTCTGGATAATAAACTGATCTAAGTATCAAAACTACATCTTTGTTTTGATTCGTTCTGAACTGTCTCTGGAAAATATCCTCAACTAAGTATTAGAACTAGATCTTTGTCTTGATCCTTACTGAACTGTCTCGGGAAAATATCCTGAACTAAGTATCAGAACTAGATCTTTGTCTTGATCGTTTCTGAACTATCTCTGGAAAATATCCTCACCTAAGTATCAGAACTAGATCTTTATCTTGATTGTTTCTAAATTGTATCTGGAAAATATCTTGAACTAAGTATTCGAACTAGATCTTTGTTTTGATCATTTTTGAATTATCTCTGGAAAATATCCTCAACAAAGTATCAGAACGAGATCTTTGTCTTGATCATTTCTGAACTGTTTCTGGAAAATATCCTGAACTAAGTATCTAAACTAGATCATTGTCTAGATCGTTTCTGAACTCTCTCTGGAAAATATCCCGAACTAAGTATCTGAACTAGATCTTTGCCTTGATCTTCTCTGAACTATCTCTTGAAAATATCCTGAACTAAGTATCAAAACTAGATCTTTGTCTTGATTGTTTCTGAACTATCTCTGGAAAATATTTTGACCGAAGTATCAGAAATAGATCTTTGTCTTTATTTTTTTTAAACTGTCTCTGGAAAATATCATGAACTAAGTATCATAAATAGTTCTTTGTCTTGATCATTTCTGATTTGTCTCTGTAAAATAAACTTAACTAAGTATCAAAACTAGATTTTTGTCTTGCTCGTTTCTGAACTGTCTCTGGAAAATATCTTGAACTAATTATCAGAACCAATTCTTTGTGTTGATTATCTCTGAACTATCTTTGGAAAATATTCTGAACTAAGTATCAGAACTAGATCTTTGTCTTTATCATTACTGAATTATCTCAAAAAAATACCCATTACTAAGTATCATAACTAGATCCATGTCTTGATCATTTATGAACTTTTTCTGGAAAATAAACTTAACTAAGTATCAGAACTAGATCTTTGTCTTGCTCGTTTCTAAATTGTCATTGGAAAATATTCTGAACTAAGTATCAGGACTAGATCTTTGTCTGATCGTCTTTTATCCGTCTATGGAAAATATCCTAAACTAAGTATCAGAACTAGATCTTTGTCTCGCTCGTTTCTGAACTGTCTCTAGAAAGTATTCTGAACTAAGTATCAGAACTAGATATTTGTATTGATCGTCTGTTACCGTCTCTGGAAAATATCCTGAACTAAGTATCATAACTAGATCCTTGTCTTGATCATTTCTGAACTATCTCTGGAAAATATCCTCAACTAAGTGTAAGAATTAGATCTTTGTCTTGCTTGTTTCTGAACTGTCTCAGGAAATTATTTTGAACTAAGTACAGAACTAAATCTTTGTCATGATCTTCTCTGAACCATCTATGGAAAATATCCAGAACTAAGTATCAGAATTAGATCTTCGTCTTGATCGTTTCTGAACTGTCTTTGGATAATAAACTGAACTAAGTATCAGAACTAGATCTTTGTCTCGCTCGTTTCTGAACTGTCTCTAAAAAATATTCAGAACTAAGTATCAGAACTAGATCTTTGTCTTGATTGATTCTGAATTGTCACTGGAAAATATCTTGAACTAAGTATAAAAACTAGATCTTTGTCTTGATCCTTTCTGAACTGTCTCAGGAAAATATCCTTAACTAAGTATCAGAACTAGATCTTTTTCTTGATCGTTACTGAATTATCACTTAAAAATATCCTCAACTAAGTATCAGAACTAGATCTTTGTCTTTATCCTTACTGAACTGTCTCTAGAAAATATCCTGAACTAAGTATTAGAACTAGATCTTTGTCTTGATCGTTTCTGAATTATCTCTGGAAAATATCCTCAACAAAGTATCAGAACTAGATCTTTGTCTTGATCATTTTTGAATTGTTTCTGGAAAATATCCTGAACTAAGTATCTGATCTAGATAATTGTCTAGACCGTTTCTGAGCTCTCTCTGGAAAATATCCTGAATTAAGTATCTGAACTAGATCTTTGTCTTGATCTTCTCTGAACTGTCTCTTGAAAATATCTTGAACTAAGTAATAAAACTAGATCCTTGTCTTGATTGTTTCTGAACTATCTCTGGAAAATATTCTGAACTAAGTATCAGAACTAGATCTTTGTCTTTATCGTTTTTAAACTGTCTCTGGAAAATATCATGAACTAAGTATCATAAATAGTTCTTCGTCTTGATCATTTCTTAATTGTCTCTGTGAAATAAACTTAACTAAGTATAAGAACTAGATCTTTGTCTTACTTGTTTCTGAACTGTCTCTAGAAAATATCTTGAACTAATTATCAGAACCAGATCTTTGTCTTGATCATCTCTGAACTATCTTTGGAATATATTCTGAACTAAGTATCAGAACTAGATCTTTGTCTTGATCGTCTCTAAACTGTCTCTGGAAAATATCCTGAATTAAGTATCAGAACTAGATCTTTGTCTTGATCGTTTCTTAACTGTCTCTGGAAAATATCCTGAACTAAGTATCAGAACCCGATCTTTGTCTTGATCTTTTCTAAACTGTCTCTGGAAAATATCCTCAACTAAGTATCAGAACTAGATCTTTATCTTGATCGTTTCTGAACTTTCTCTAGAAAATATCCTGAACTAAGTATCAGAACTAGATCTTTGTCCTTATCGTTTCTGAATTATCTCAAGAAAATATCCATAACTAAGTATCATAACTAGATCTTTGTCTTGATCATTTCTGAACTGTCTCTGGAAAATAAACTTAACTAAGTATTAGAACTAGATCTTTGTCTTGCTCGTTTCTAAACTGTCTCTGGAAAATATTTTGAACTAAGTATCAGAACTAGATCTTTGTCTGATCGTCTTTGATCCATCTATGGAAAATATCCTGAACTAAGTACCAGAACTAGATCTTTGTCTTGATCGTTTCTGAACTGTCTATGGAAAATATTTTGAACTAAGTATCAAAACTAGATCTTTGTCTTAATCGTTTCTGAACTGTCTCTGGGAAAATATCTTGAACTAAGTATCAGAACTAGATCTTTGTCTTGATTGTTTCTAAATTGTCTGTGGAAAATATCCTGAACTAAATATCATTACTAGATCTTTGTCTTGATCATTTCTGAACTGTCTCTGGAAAATATCCTCAACTTAGTATAAGAACTAGATCTTTATCTTGCTTGTTTCTAAACTGTCTCTGGAAATTATTTTGAACTAAGTATTAGAACTAGATCTTTGTCTTGATCGTCTCTGAACCGTCTATGGAAAATATCCTGAACTAAGTATCAGAAATAGATCTTCTTCTTGATCGTTTCTGAACTGTCTCTGGATAATAAACTGATCTAAGTATCAAAACTACATCTTTGTTTTGATTCGTTCTGAACTGTCTCTGGAAAATATCCTAAACTAAGTATCAGAACTAGATCTTTGTCTTGATCCTTACTGAACTGTCTCTGGAAAATACCGTGAACTAAGTATCAGAACTAGATCTTTGTCTTGATCGTTTCTGAACTATCTTTGGAAAATATCCTCAACTAAGTATCAGAACTAGATCTTTATCTTGATTGTTTTTAAACAGTCTCTGTAAAATATCCTGAACTAAGTATCAGAACTAGATCTTTGTCTTGATCGTTTCTGAATTATCTCTGGAAAATATCCTTAACAAAGTATCAGAACTAGATCTTTGTCTTGATCATTTCTGAACTGTTTCTGAAAAATATCCTGAACTAAGTATCTGAATTAGATTATTGTCTAGATCGATCCTGAACTCTCTCTGGAAAATATCCTGAACTAAGTATTTGAACTAGATCTTTGTCTTGATCTTCTCTGAACTGTCTCTTGAAAATATCCTGAACTAAGTATCCAAACAAGATCTTTGTCTTGATTGTTTTTGAATTATCTCTGGAAAATATTCTGTACTAAGTATCAGAACTAGATCTTTGTCTCTATCGTTTTTAAACTGTCTCTGGAAAATATCATGAACTAAGTATCATAAATAGTTCTTTGTCTTGATCATTAATGAACTGTCTTTGGAAAATATCTTGAACTAATTATCAGAACCAGATCTTTGTGTTGATCATCTCTGAACTAACTCTGGAAAAAAGTCTGAACTAAGTATCGAAACTATATCTTTGTCTTGATCGTCTCTAAACTGTCTCTGGAAAATATCTTGAACTAAGTATCAGAACTAGATCTTTGTCTTGATCGTTTCTGAACTGTCTCTGGAAAATATCCTGAACTAAGGATCAGTACTAGTTCTTTGTCTTGATCGTTACTGAATTATCTCTTAAAAATATCCTCAACTAAGTATCAGAATTAGATCTTTGTCTTGATCCTTACTGAACTGTCTCTTGAAAATACCGTGAACTAAGTATCAGAACTAGATCTTTGTCTTGATCGTTTCTGAACTATCTTTGGAAAATATCCTCAACTAAGTATCAGAACTAGATCTTTATCTTGATTGTTTTTAAACTGTCTCTGTAAAATATCCTGAACTAAGTATCAGAACTAGATCTTTGTCTTGATCGTTTCTGAATTATCTCTGGAAAATATCCTCAACAAAGTATCAGAACTAGATCTTTGTCTTGATCATTTCTGAAATGTTTCTGAAAAATATCCTGAACTAAGTATCTGAACTAGATTATTGTCTAGATCGTTTCTGAACTCTCTCTGGAAAATATCCTGAACTAAGTATTTGAACTAGATCTTTGTCTTGATCTTCTCTGAATTGTGTCTTGAAAATATCCTGAACAAAGTATCAAAACAAGATCTTTGTCTTGATTGTTTCTGAATTATCTCTGGAAAATATTCTGAACTAAGTATCAGAACTAGATCTTTGTCTTTATCGTTTTTAAACTGTCTCTGGAAAATATCATGAACTAAGTATCATAAATAGTTCTTTGTCTTGATCATTTCTAAACTGTCTTTGGAAAATATCTTGAACTAATTATCCGAACCAGATCTTTGTCTTGATCATCTCTGAACTAACTCTAGAAAATAGTCTGAACTAAGTATCGAAACTATATCTTTGTCTTGATCGTCTCTAAACTGTCTCTGGAAAATATCTTGAACTAAGTATCAGAACTAGATCTTTGTCTTGATCGTTTCTGAACTGTCTCTGGAAAATATCCTGAACTAAGGATCAATACTAGATCTTTATCTTGATCTTTTCTGAACTGTCTTTGGAAAATATCCTCAACTAAGTATCAAAACTAGATCTTTGTCTTGATCGTTTCTGAACTGTCTCTTGAAAATATCCTGAACTAAGTATCATAACTAGATCTTTGTCTTGATCGTTTCTGAATTATCTAAACAAAATATCCATAACTAAGTATCATAACTAGATCTTTGTCTTGATCATTTCTGAACTGTCTCTGGAAAATAAACTTAACTAAGTATCAAAACTAGATCTTTGTCTTGCTTGTTTCTGAACTGTCTTTGGATAATATTCTGAACTAAGTATCAGAACTAAATCTTTGTTTGATCGTCTTTTATCCGTCTATGGAAAATAGTCTAAACTAAGTATCGAAAATATATCTTTGTCTTGATCGTCTCTAAACTGTCTCTGTAAAATATCTTGAACTAAGTATCATAACGAGATCTTTGTCTTGATCGTTTCTGAACTGTCTATGGAAAATATTTTAAACTAAGTATCAGAACTAGATCTGTCTTGGTCGTTTCTAAATTATCTCCGGGAAAAATCCCTGAACTAAGTATCAGAACTATATCTTAGTCTTGATCGTTTCTAAACTGTCTCTAGAAAATATCCTAAACTAAGTATCATAACTAGATCTTTGTCTTGAACTTTTCTGATGTGTCACTGGAAAATATCCTCAACTAAGTATCAGAACAAGATCTTTTTCTTGCTCGGTTCTGAACTGTCTCTAGAAAATATTCTGAACTAAGTATCAGAACTAGATCTTTGTCTTTATCGTCTCTGAACCGTCTGTAGAAAATATCCTGAACTAAGTATCAGAACTAGATCTTTGTCTTGATCGTTTCTAAATAGTCTCTGGAAAATATTCTGAACTAAGTATCAAAACTAGATCTTTATCTTGATCCTTTATGAACTGTCTCTGGAAAATATTCTTAACTAAGTATCAGAACTAGATCTTTGTCTTGATCGTTACTGAATTATCTCTTTAAAATATCCCTAACTAAGTATCAAAATTAGATCTTTGTCTTGATCCTTGCTGAACTGTCTCTAGAAAAAAATCCTGAACTAAGTATCATAACTAGATCTTTGTCTTGATCAATTCAAAACTGTCTCTGGAAAATATCCTCAACTAAGTATAAGAACTAGATCTTTGTCTTGCTTGTTACTGAACTATCTCTGGAAATTATTTTAAACTAAGTATCAGAACTAGATCTTTGTGTTGATCGTCTCTGTACCGTCTATGGAAAATATCCTGAACTAAGTATCAGAACTAGATCTTTGTCTTGATCGTTTTTGAACTGTCTCTGGATAATAAACTGAACTAAGTATCAGAACTAGATCTTTGTCTCGCTCGTTTCTGAAATGTCTCTAGAAAATATTATGAACTAAGTATCAAAACTAGATCTTTGTCTTGATCGTCTCTGAACCATCTCTGGAAAATATCCTTAACTAAGTATCAGAACTAGATCTTTGTCTTGATCGTTACTGAATTGTCTCTGGAAAATATCTTGAACTAAGTATCAGAACTAGATCTTTGTCTTGATCATTTCTGAACTGTTTCTGAAAAATATCCTGAACTAAGTATCTGAACTAGATCATTGTCTAGATCGTTTCTGAACTCTCTCAGGAAAATATCCTGAACTAAGTATCATAACTAGATCTTTTTCTTGATCATTTCTGAAGTGTCTCTGGAAAATATCCTAAACTAAGTATAAGAACTAGATCTTTGTCTTTCTTTTTTATGAATTGTCTCTTGAAAATATTTTGAACTAAGTATCAGAACTAGATCTTTGTCTTGATCGTCTCTGAACCGTCTCTTGAAAATATCCCGAACTAAGTATCAGAAATAGATCTTTGTCTTGATTGTTTCTGAATAGCCTCTGGAAAATATCCTGAACTAAGTATCAAAACTAGATCTTTGTCTTGATCCTTTATGAACTGTCTCTGGAAATATTATGAACTAAGTATCAGAACTAGATCTTTGTCTTGATCGTCTCTGAACTGTCTCTGGAAAATATCCTGAACTAAGTATAAGAACTAGATCTTTGTCTTGAACGTTTCTGAATAGTCTCTAGAAAATATCCTGAATTAAGTATCAAAACTAGATCTTTATCTTGATCCTTTATGAACTGTCTCTGGAAAATATTCTTAACTAAGTATCAGAACTAGATCTTTGTCTTGATCGTTACTGAATTATCTCTTGAAAATATCCCTAACTAAGTATCAAAATTAGATCTTTGTCTTGATCCTTACTGAACTGTCTCTAGAAAAATATCCTGAACTAAGTATCATAACTAGATCTTTGTCTTGATCAATTCTGAACTGTCTCTGGAAAATATCCTAAACTAAGTATAAGAACTAGATCTTTGTCTTGCTTGTTACTGAACTATCTCTGGAAATTATTTTGAACTAAGTATCAGAACTAGATCTTTTTCTTGATCGTCTCTGTACCGTCTAAGGAAAATATCCTGAACTAAGTATCAGAACTAGATCTTTGTCTTGATCGTTTCTGAACTGTCTCTGGATAATAAAATGAACTAAGTAACAGAACTAAATATTTGTCTCGCTCGTTTCTGAAATGTCTCTAGAAAATATTATGAACTAAGTATCAGAACTAGATCTTTGTCTTGATCGTCTCTGAACCGTATCTGGAAAATATCCTTAACTAAGTATCAGAACTAGATCTTTGTTTTGATCGTTTCTGAATTGTCTCTGGGAACAATCCTGAACTAAGTATCAAAACTAGATCTTTGTTTTGATCCTTTATAAACTGTCTCAAGAAAATATCCTTAACTAAGTATTAGAGTTAGATCTTTGTCTTGATCATTACTGAAATATCTCTTAAAAATATCCTCAACTAAGTATCAGAACTAGATCTTTGTCTTGATCCTTACTGAACTTTCTCTGGAAAATATCTTGAACTAAGTATCAGAACTAGAACTTTGTCTTGATCGTTTATGAACTATCTCTGGAAAATATCCTCAACTAAGTATCAGTACTAGATCTTTGTCTTGATCGTTTCTGAATTATCTCTGGAAAATATCCTCAACAAAGTATCAGAACTAGATCTTTGTCTTGATCATTTCTGAACTGTTTTTGAAAAATATCCTGAACAAAGTATCTGAACTAGATCATTGTCTAGATCGTTTCTGAACTCTCTCTGAAAATATCCTGAACTAAGTATCATAACTAGATCTTTGTCTTGATCATTTCTGAAGTGTCTCTGGAAAATATCCTCAACTAAGTATAAGAACTAGATCTTTGTCTTTCTTTTTTATGAACTGTCTCTTGAAAATATTCTGAACTAAGTATCAGAACTAGATCTTTGTCTTGATCGTCTATGAACCGTCTCTGGAAAATATCCTGAACTAAGTATCAGAACTAGATCCTTGTCTTGATCGTTTCTGAATAGTCTTTGGAAAATATCCTGAACTAAGTATCAAAACTAGATCTTTGTCTTGATCCTTTATGAACTGTCTCTGGAAAATATTCTGAACTAAGTATCTGAACTAGATCTTTGTCTTGATCGTCTCTGAACCGTTTCTGGAAAATATCTTGAACTAAGTATCAGAACTAGATCTTTGTCTTGATCCTTTCTGAACTGTCATTGGAAAATATCCTGAACTATGTATCAGAACTAGATATTTGTCTTGATCGTTTCTGAATAGTCTCTGGAAAATATCCTTAACTAAGTATCAAAACTAGATCTTTGTCTTGATCCTTTATGAACTGTCTCTGGAAAATATTTTTAACTAAGTATCAGAACTAGATCTTTGTCTTGATAGTTACTGAATTATCTTTTGAAAATATTCTGAACTAAGTATCATAACTAGATCTTTGTCTTGATCATTTCTGAACTGTCTCTGGAAAATATCCTCAACTAAGTATAAGAACAAGATCTTTGTCTTGCTTGTTTCAGAAATATCTCTGGAAATTATTTTGAACTAAGTATCAGAACTTGATCTTGTTCTTGATCATCTCTGAATCGTCTATGGAAAATATCCTGAACTAAGTATCAGAACTAGATCGTTGTCTTGATCGTTTCTGAACTGTTGATCACACTAAAATCACCGTATTTTTGACTCCGATTTCGCATGCATTCTTAGCTTTTATTGTTATTTTGTTATGTTATTACTTTGTTTTCCTTTGTTTTCAGGTTTTTTATGTAATCGGGGCTTGAATCGAGAAAAGGAGCGAAAAAGGAGTGGAAACGGACGAAAACCTAGAAATTCAGCGTTTTACACTTACGGCACCCAACGTGGCGGGCGCCATGGGGTTAGCCATGACGTGGCCACGTCTCAAGACCACTCCACAACTGCCAAGACCCACGATCCCCACTCTTCCACTCCCTATCAGTACCATGGCGGGCGCCATAGGCCTGTGGCGGGCGCCACAAGGCAAAAAGCAGTTCCCTCCACTTTTTAGTGGAGGGGCATCCTGGTCTTTTCCCGCATTTAGTTTTCCTATAAATAGGACTTTAGTTTTTCGTTTTTCTTCATCCAAACTTAGATTTCTTTAGGCATATATCAGTTTTATAGCAGTTACCATTCCACATCGGGGTGTTTCTGCAATCGAGTGATCGAGTCTGTAATCTGTCTGTGTGATCGAGTTTTGGAGCACTCTGGAGGAAGTTAATCCTGCCGCCATTTTAATTCCAGTTCGTATTTTACTTTTCCGCATTGCTTTACTTTTATTTATTTCTCGCACTGCTTTACTTTCTTTATTACCTGCACTCGCTTTACTTTATTTACTTTCCGCACTCGCTTTACTTTCGTTTATTATCCACACTCGCACTAAATTCATTTACTTTCCGCACTCGCACTAAATTCCTTTACTTTCCGCACTCGCATTAAATTCCTTTATTTTCCGCACTCGCACTAAATTACTTTTATGAAAAATTATAAAAAGAACCTTTACTTTATCATGTCTAACTAATTCCATAAAGGTTAGGATGTAAGGATCGTAATTAAACCAGTAATCCGTATAATGTTCGTGGAAACACTTAAGGGCTATTTTATCTTTCAATTCAAGTAATTGTTTTTAACTAATTCAAAAACAGCCAAAAGCACTTTGTCTAGTTCATTAGGAGTTTTTAGATTAAAAAGAAAAGAGATTTTAAAACGATTTTCGGACGCGTTAGGAAGTTTGGAGTCTGGTTCGTAAGAACCTCTTTTTGCTAAGTCCAGGTTAAAATACTTTTCAACTTAGTTAATGTCGCTCCCACCAAATGAGGCTAGGTCAAATGGGGTACAAACGCGAACGGTCGGCGAGAGGAGAGAGAACACACAAGGGTGAACTCAGAAGACAAGAGTCGCCAGCTAGGCATTTTTATCCCGGAGGAAAGGTAATGCTGCATAGACCTAGGAAGATATGGATAAGACGGTTGCGAACCAGAGAGACTGAGAAAGGGGGTTGGTTACAACCTGGGAAGGTATTAGCACCCAGATTGTCCGTCGTACTCGACGGGATCCACGCTTAAAAGATTTGTGTTTCAAAGGGATAGTGTCAGTGCAATTTGTGTATCAAAGCTGGAAAAGAATGCAAGTGTTAGTGTAAAAGAAATGTGAAGTGTATAAGAGAAGTGTCAGTGTAAGAACAAAAGTGAAATGCTCAAGATAATGAGGCTTGAAGAATAGTGCTGGAAGGAGGGGGAATATACAGAGACTTTTGTTCAATAACTGTTGAGTTATGCCTACGTATCCTCTCGTGCAATGAGGAAGTCAGAACACCGTAGTTCGACTCAAAGAGACTGAAAGATAAATTGACTTGTGAACTGCTTACTTGTCTATGCTCAAGTGTATGACCTGTCTAGCTCAGGTGCTAACTGTCTTGCATTAGACGGAAGAAGCGAGTTCTCGTTTGTGAGTGAATGGGGTGAGAAAAGAATCCCGGAGGAGGCGATTATTGCTTGTTTTTGAGTTTTCAATCTTTTATTGCTTTTTGGAGTTTGTCATAGGAAAATGAGCTTAAGCCTAAACCAAAGGTTTAGTAAACTCATCACATCCTCCCTCTGATTAGGGGTAATGAGAATACCTTAAGTATGAAGTAAGCACCTCACACTTAATCACCATGATGTAGGATTAAGATCATTAACCTACTTGTGATTATTTAGATGTTTTTGTTGTTTTAGTTTAGTGTTAAGTAATGAGTTTAAGCCATAATCAAGGATTTAATGGACCCATTACACCATCCTAATAGAAGGATGATAGATGAGAACATTTAAGCTGAGAAAGACTCCTCAACTTAATCCATGATTAGGGATTAACCTCATGACAAAACAAAGCCTTTATTAAAGTGGATTTTATTTAATGATAAGATGAAGAAGTGATTTTTATGTTTTGTAAGACAACTTGAGGGGGACTTGTCCATTAACACTAGGGTTAGTCCTTCTTAACCAGTTAAGGAAGAATTAGAACCCTAATGCAAGGACCAAGTTACAAGTTTGATGTCTTGATGATTATTAAATGGATTGATTAAAGGATTTAAACACATTAAAGGGTTTAACACTTAGGATTAAAGTTATACACTCCATCCTAATAGAAGGATGCATGCATAAGCTTAGTCACAAAGCCTTAAAACCTTTAGGGTTTAGTCCTTGATTATGAGATGAGAGGAGAAGACTCAAAGATGACACAAAGGCAAAACTAAATGGGGGAATAATCAGACCCTAATTGTTATCATGCTTGGTTGTTCCTAGGGTTTATGAAGCTTGCAAGAGATCTTCAAGAGAGCAGCCACCAGGAAAGAAGCAGATGGAAGGAGGAAGAAGTAGAGAGAAGCAAGACAACTTGCTTCATTTAAGAAGACAAGTTGCTTGAAGAAAGAAAGTGGGAAAGAGCAAGAATGAGCAAGCTCACACAAAGACAAGATAAAATGCAGCAATGATGCATAAGAGAGATGAAAAAAGATTGTGAGAAGTGAAGGCAAATTCACTTCTCAAAACAACTTACCACCTGAAAAGTTAGCAAAAGAAATGAAGTGCAATGCAAATGAGATGGAATGCCATGATGCAAACCAAAACCAGAAGCATTAACATGATGTTGATGATGCTAAGAGATGATGCAAACACATGACAAGAGATGAGAGTGATCAAACAAGCATAAGGATGTAAATGAGGCATGCTTGAACCATGGAAGTTCATGAAAGTTTATGAAATGGAATGGACATATAACATAGAAAATGAAAGATGCAATGATCAAACATGATTCTAAGATGTCCTAAGATGTCTTATGAATCATGTGGATGCATAAAATGTCATGGCAAGTCATTGGATGCAAGCAAATGAAAGATGGATGCAAAGGAAGACAAAAATTAGGGTTTACACACAACATACAATGCAAAAATTCAAAACCAGAAGCAAATGATGAGATAAAAAATTGAAAATGGGATCAAGGGAACCCTAACCCTACACAAGTTCACTGCCCAAAGGAGGGGACCTAACTCTTAACCTAGTGAAAGTTATGATTTTCTCAAGTCAATTAGGGTTTTAAGGTACCTCCTCATGAAAAATGCAAAACAAATTGAAAATGGAAGATCAATTCAAACCTAATTTACCCTATAAATTACATGCCATGAAGGATGCAATGCAAGAAGAACCATCATCAAACTCTCAATGGTTGGGCAGAATGGATTTTTCCAAGTTTGAACAAAAATATTGCCTTAAAATGAATTTAATTCCAATGAAAATGATCAAAATGCATCAAGAACCAAAAAGAAATTTGTTTTGAGGGTTTGATAATGCTTCTAAATGTTTTAAAATGCAATGTGAATTTTTTGGTGATTTTTAAATACCTAAATGCATTTTTAATTAATTAATTTCCATTAACTAATTAAAAATAAACATTTAAATGATTTAAAAATGATTTTTAATGCAAAAAATAAAAATAAAAATATTTTTGGGTTCTAAAAATTAATGAACTGCTTGACAAAAAATTTCAGAATTTTTAAATGTTTTTTACTATTTTAAATAATTCGTGCAAATTAAATGACAAGAAAATGAAATAAAATAAAAATAATAGAAAGTAATCTAAAGGAGAGGCCAGGATTTGATCTGGGCTTGTGAGGGTTGACTTGGCGCCACATCCAATGGCCCAGGTTCAAACCTGGCTAATTTTGTTTTAATAACTAATTAAACCTAGGTTAAGTTAATTAAATACTGATTAGGGCTAATCATGAAATCCCAGCCATCCAACACACGCGGGAACAACTAATCGCACGGCCTATATTCCAACTCCCTTAATTACACCTGTTAAACCTAATTAGGGCTAATCAAACTCAGACGGCCGGAACAGTGTTCCGGTCGTCTTCTCCGGCGAACCAAAAACCCTAGCTTCCTCTACAGGCCACCCCAACCTAAATTAACTGCCCAGAAACGTTCTCCTATCCAAACTAAACCTAAATCCATCATCAAACATCATTTATCAAGCATGAGTAAAGAGAATCGAAGCCAAACACTTTCACGGGCAAAATTTCAGAGAGACATTAAATGCTTATTTTCACACCATTTTCAAATCTAAAAACACCAGAGTGATCTCCATGATGTGTATTTTCATTTTATAACAAAAAAAGCAAGCTCTGAAAAGTTGGAAGTTTGAAGCTACCTGAGGTGAAGAACTGTGAAGATGAGCTTTCCAGACCCTTCTCTTATGCAAAGTGTCTCCCCTGAACCTCCTGAGATCAATGGGATGCTTCAAATCTCTTGTTGGTGACTGATTTGTGAGTTTGTGTTCTGATATGGCAGGTTTCACAGTTGGGATATGTGAGGTTTCAAGCTGTTCCAATGGTGGATTTTGGTTCCATGGAAGGTGTATGATTCACTGGTGAAGAAAGAAATGAGGTTTGATTGTTGTCAGAAGAGATTCGAAGAAGAAGAGTTTTTGAAAGATTTTGTGAGGGCTGGCTTGTGTGTCCTTTCTGGCTTGTGTATTGCTTGCTTTATGTTCCATAACACATCCCTAGACTATTGGAAGAGGTCTGAGGAAGTGACATGTACTGTGGGAATGGTATGGGGTGATTGGCCAAAAAGTCAAGGATTGTGTACTATGGGTATGGGCTATGGCAGAGGAAATCTTAGGGCTTGTCCTGCCTCAGCTTGAGTCAAGGAAGACCCTTGGATGATTTATGGAGGACTGCAGCACTTGGATCACAAGATATCATGAGTTTTGCATTTTGGCAACTTGTCACACTTTGTGGTTTTTTGGTCATGAACATGTGATGTCTCTTGCTGAATTTTAGTGTGAGATGTCCCATGAGGTTATGGCAATGTCTTGAGACCAGCTAGAGATCACATAAACTTTTGGGAACCATTTTGCAAGAACTCTCCCTTTTGCATTTTTATGGAAAATGGCTTATGGTTACTTGAAATTTAAGACATGGAAATGGGAAATTTCTTGGGCCAAACTGAATTTTAGGTCATGAATTGTGTTTGTATGATGATTAGAGGTCACATTGAAGTCACATAAAGGCTTGGCATGAGGTTTTGCAACTTTGCCTCTTTGGTACAAAACATGAAATTATGTGATTTTGTCCAACTTTGACAAGCCATAACTTTTGATCCAAAATGAATTAGAATGAGTTCTTGTACTTTTTGAAAAGGGAATGATCCAATATACAACTTTCATGACCAAAGTTTTCTCATTTGAGGCATTTTTGAATCAAAAAGAGAAGGTTGAAAAACTTTCCCAAAATGGCAAGTTTTCATTACAAGTCACTTTCCCAAAAAGGCAACTTTTCAAATGGCTTGAAATTCTTCAATTTTGTGAACTTCTAACATCTTCTATGATCAAATAAAGATCATACACATTCAAAATGATGGAGAACACCTTTTGGTTGAGTCATTGGGGGCCTTAGATGCCCTGATTTTGCACTAACTTGCTCAAGAAGTCATCTCTTGATCAGATGCCTTCCCCATGGAATTTCTTCATGAAAATTGATATGCATGATCCTTATAACATATAGAGGCCAATAGAAACAATAATGACCAAAAATTTTGGAGTTATGGCCTCTGAAACCAAAACCCTAATTCTAGGTCATTTGTGCAGTTAACCCTTGCTCTGCTTCCATGCCTTTCTCAGTTCTTGTGATTCTTTGACTTTCTTGACTTTGTGAGGATATAATATGATGCTTGAACCTACATGGACCCTCTTGAAATGATTGATGACCTTTGGAGTGGCTCAAATGGCTCAGGGATGGCTCAGATCACAAACCCTAGATGCAGATGACTTAGAAACAATGCAGTGAAGCAAAAGTGTGGTATGAGATGCTATGATTGAACTTATGCACATGAAAAGATCACAAGCCATGGTGTGAATGAGTGAGGGCAAATTTGGGGTGTTTACAGTTAAGATACTATATTTCTTAAAAATAGGTTTACTACTCTAACGCAGTACGCACCTTTTTATCCGTGACAATAGGAGGGGTTGATTAGAGAGTACAACTCGGTTCTGAATGCGCGAAAGCGACAGTTCCTGTTAAATTAGTTCTTTTCAAAGGAGAAAACATTGCCCATAAGTAGTTCCATTAACAAGTACTGGATTATCTATTGATTACGTGAATTACATTCGAGCCTGTCTTTTATTAATTGTTTAAAATTATTATTTTATTTACCATTGCACCCTTCTTAAAACCCCTATATTTAGTTGCCTTAGATACACACCATAACAACAGGTAAGATAGATTGACACTTGGTCTCTGTGGATTCGACAATCTTTTATATTACTCTGACGTGTTCGTACACTTGCAAAAAACACGCATCAAGTTTTTGGCGCCGTTGCCGGGGACCAATTTCGTCAAATTTCATTACCTGTAGTTATACCGTTTAGACTAAGGTTGTTACCCACCGGTCAATGCGAAAGACTCGCAGTGCCGGAAGTTTAGTAGACCCTCTAGCTGAACCTGAACGTTACGCTCGCGCACGTTTGTTTTTCCATAGGAATAGGAAAGCTATGGCCGAAGATCAAAACCGAAGACCTCTTAAGGACTTCGCCCAACCATCAAACGAGGAACCTAGTTCTAGTATAGTAAACCCCGCTATCCCAGCCAATAATTTTGAACTTAAATCATCCCTGCTGCAATTAGTGCAACAGAGACAATTCGCAGGTCTCGCTACTGATAACCCGAACCAACATTTAAAAAACTTTCTTCAGTTAGCGGACACCTTTAAATCCAATGGAGCTTCTCCTGAGGCGATACGCTTAAGATTATTTCCCTTTTCCCTCAGAGATAAAGCTCTATCATGGTTAGATTCCCTTCCTCCCAATTCAATAACAACTTGGGATGACCTTAGAAAAGTTTTCCTTGCTAGATATTTTCCCCCAAGTAAGACCGCTCTTCTTCGAAACCTAATAACTAGATTTGCCCAACACCAAGGAGAGTCGTTGTTCGAAGCCTGGGAGAGATATAAAGAACTATTAAGAGCATGCCCACATCATGGCTTAGAGAATTGGCTAATCATTCAAACCTTCTACAATGGACTTTATTATAACACTAAGATGACCATCGACGCTGCCGCTGGTGGCACACTGATGAACAAACCTTACCCTGAAGCTAGTGCCCTTATCGAAGATATAGCCCAAAACCATCAATCATGGGGAGTAGAACGAGCGACAGTAGAAAAGAAGGAAGCCCAAGGAGGAATACATGAGATAAGCTCTATAGACATGATGCAAGCTAAAATGGACGCTCTGGCCCTTAGAGTCGAACATATGTGCACAACCCCGAATACTGTAGCCGCAGTTTCGCCGAATTGTGAGATATGTGGAACGCAAGGACACCAATCCGCCGAATGCAATCTATTGAATGAGACCAACACTGAGCAAGTGAACTACACCCAAGGGAACCCATTTTCAAACACATATAACCCTGGATGGAGGAATCACCCAAACTTCTCCTACAAAAATAATAACCCTATTCAAAATACCGCACCTCCGAGAACACAAGGTTACCAAGCCCCAAGAACAAATCAACCTATGCAACCTGTACCACCAAGTCCGAGCCTTGAGGAAATTGTAAAAAAATTTATCACCGCTCAAACACAACAAAACAAAGAGTTCATGAACCAAAACGTCCATGTTAACGAACTAATTACCCAGTTAGGAACCAAGGTTGATCAAATCATTACTCATAATAAGATGCTTGAAACCCAGATCTCTCAGGTAGCTTTAAACCAAGCCCCACAGACTACACCTGGAGGACAGTTCCCTGGAAAACCTCAACAAAACCCGAAAGGGCAAGCTAATGCCATTACTCTACGAAGTGGAACCGCTTATAAGGAACCTTTGAACCCTAGATTAAGTGAGCTCGAACCTTCTGAGAGGAATGAGGAGAAGGAACCAGAAGAGTCTGAAACCCCGAAAAGTCAAGAAAAAGGAGAAGAACCTAAAAATAAAACCTATGTACCACCACCGCCATACAAACCACCAATACCTTACCCCTAAAGATTAAAGAAAACCGAAATCGATAATCAATATCAAAAATTCGTCAAGGTTATAGAAAAACTTCACGTAGAAATCCCCTTTACAGAAGCCATCACCCAAATACCTTCTTACGCTAAGTTTCTCAAAGACATACTTACAAATAAACGTAGACTTGAAGATCCGAAACCCGTGGAATGTAATTCTATTTCCGAAAATAGGTTAGAAAAGAAAGATAAAGATCCCGGAAATTTTTCCATTCCTTGCATTTTGGGGAATCATGTCATCGAAAAAGCTTTTCTATACTTAGGAGCTAGTGTGAGCTTAATGCCTTTAGCAGTTTGTGAGAGATTAAACTTAGGAGAATTACAACCTACTAAGATGTCACTTCAATTAGCCGATAGATCCGTTAAATACCCTATAGGCATACTTGAAGACGTCCTTGTTAGGATAGGTCAACTGTTTATACCTACTGATTTTGTTGTCATGGACATTAAAGAAGATGACGACATACCAATCCTCCTAGGTAGACCATTCTTATCGACTACTGGAGCCGTGATAGATGTTAAAAAAGGAAAACTAACTTTTGAGGTAGGTGACGAGAAGATAGAATTTATACTTTCAAAATTTCTTATGGCACCTGTGATAGGAGATGCTTGTTATGCCTTAGATATCATCGAAGAATGCATTAGGGAATTAGAACAAAAAGAAGAAACTGAATCTATAAAATTGCCATCGACCCTTATTTTGGAAGATGACAATTATAAAAAACCCTACATTAATGATAACCTTCACGAATGTTTATCTCTTACCCCAGATCCTATGCCTTGCCCTATGAAACCAACCGTAAAACTTAAGGAACTGCCTAAAAACCTGAGATATGAATTTCTTGATGAAGAAATGAACCGTCCGGTTATAGTCAGTGCTACCTTAAACCAAGAGGAAACCGATCAATTATTAGATGTTTTACGTAGGTACCCCTCAGCCTTAGGATATAAGATCTCTGATCTAAAAGGAATAAGCCCATCCGTATGCATGCATCGGATTTTGCTTGAATATGATTCAAAACCTTCCAGAGAACACCAACGAAGAATAAATCCTATAATGAGTATTGTAGTTAAGACTGAAGTTCTTAAGTTACTAGAGGCAGGTATAATATATCAGATCTCAGACAGTAAATGGGTGAGTCATGTGCATGTAGTACCTAAAAAGGGAGGCATCACAGTCGTGCAAAACGAGAAGGGCGAACCTGTAGCAAAAAGAACCGATGGAGGTTGGCGTATGTGCATAGATTATAGAAAATTAAATAAAGCAACTAGGAAGGACCATTTCCCATTACCATTCATAGACCAAATGTTGGAGCGCCTAGCCAGACACTCTTACTTTTGTTACCTGGATGGATATTCAGGATTCTTCCAAATACCTATTCACCCCGAAGATCAAGAAAAAACTACCTTTACATGCCCAGTTGGAACTTTTGCCTATAGAAGAATGCCTTTTGGACTCTGTAATGCTCCTGCCACTTTCCAACGCTGCATGATGTCTATCTTTGCAGACTATTTAGATGGAATCATGGAAGTATTTATGGACAATTTCTCAGTTTGTGGATCAGATTTCAAAAATTGTCTTATCAACCTTGAGAAAATCCTGGAAAGATGTGTGGAGGTAAACCTTGTGCTAAATTGGGAAAAATGTCATTTCATGGTCACCGAAGGGATTGTTTTAGGACATATAGTTTCCGAAAAAGGTATAGAGGTGGATAAAGCTAAAATAGAAGTCATAGAGAATCTAAAACCGCCTAAGACTATCAAGGAGATAAGAAGTTTTCTTGGACATGCCGGATTTTACCGACGTTTTATCACGGATTTCTCCAAAATAACAAAGCCCTTAACTGGTCTTTTAATGAAAGATGCTGAATTCATATTCGATGAAAAATGTACTGAAGCATTTAATCTTCTGAAACAAGCTCTGATTTCAGCACCTATAATGAAACCCCCTGATTGGTCAGAACCGTTTGAGATAATGTGTGACGCCAGTGATTATGCTGTTGGAGCCGTTCTAGGTCAGAGAAAAGATAAAAAGTTACACGTAATTTATTATGCCAGTAGAATGCTAGACGCTGCACAGCTCAACTACGCAACAACCAAAAAAGAGCTCCTAGCTGTAGTTTTCGCAATAGACAAATTTAGATCTTATGTAGTAGGAGCCAAGATTATAGTTTATACCGACCATGCTGCCATTCGTTACTTACTAAGTAAAAAGGATGCCAAACCTAGGTTACTTCGATGGATTCTATTATTGCAAGAGTTTGACTTGGATATCTGTGATAAGAAAGGCACTGATAATGTAGTAGCTGATCACCTTTCCAGGCTAGAATACCTGAAACCTGACTCAGTACCCATAAATGACGATTTTGCCTATGATAGACTGATAGCCCAACTAGAAACTATTGAAGATGATAACCCAGACCCACATGAGCATTCTCATGAATCCCTAGCTATAAGTAATGTACCTTGGTATGCAGACTTTGTTAATTACCTAGCCGCTGACATCATACCCCCTGATCCAAACTACCACCAGAAGAAGAAGTTCTACAGTGATGTGAGAAACTTCTATTGGGACGAACCATTTCTTTTCAAGAGAGGTAAAGATGGCATTTTCCGCCGTTGTGTCCAGAAGAAGAGGTAAATAATATAATTGAGCATTGTCACTCTGCACCCTATGGTGGACATGCAAGCACATCTAAGACCTACGCCAAGATTCTTCAAGCTGGCCTATTCTGGCCTACTATGTGGCGTGATGTCCATGCTTTCATTGTCAAGTGTGACAGATGCCAACGCACAGGAAATATTTCAAGACGTAATGAAATGCCTCTGAGAAATATCCAAGAAGTAGAACTCTTTGACGTATGGGGTATAGACTTTATGAGACCGTTCCCACCATCTTTTGGAAATCAGTACATCTTAGTAGCAGTTGACTACGTGTCTAAATGGATTGAAGCTATCGCCACACCCACAAACAACACCAGAGTAGTCATCAAATTATTCAAAAACTATATATTTCCCAGGTTTGGAACACCTCGTTTAGTCATAAGTGATGGAGGATCACACTTCATATCGAGAATATTTGATAAACTTTTAAGCAAGTATGGAGTTAAGCATAGAGTAGAAACACCATACCACCCACAGACCAATGGGCAAGTGGAAGTATCTAATAGGGAGATAAAACAAATTCTTGAGAAGACTGTCTCTATATCTAGAAAGGATTGGTCGCAGAAACTTCAAGAGGCATTATGGGCCTATAGAACCGCTTTCAAAACCCCTATAGGAACAACCCCTTATCAACTGGTCTATGGAAAATCATGTCACTTACCTTTTGAATTGGAGCATAAGGCCTATTGGGCCATCAAAACTTTGAATTTGGATTACTTGACTGCTGGTGAGAAACGTATCCTTGATATCCACAAATTAGAAGAGCTCATACAAACCGCCTACGAAAATGCCATCATATACAAAGAAAGAACAAAAGCTTGGCATTTCAAAAGAATCATAAGAAGAGACTTCAAAATAGGCGATCCTGTTCTCTTGTTCGATTCTAGGTTACGACTTTTTCCAGGAAAGCCTCGTTCGAGATGGACTGGCCCTTTCGAAGTATCTAAGATTCTAAGATCTGGTGCTATTGAAATCAAGAACCAAACATGTAAAACGTTTATCGTCAATGGACAGAGGTTGAAGCCCTACGAAGGAGGTTACATCCCAACAACATACACCTGTCATACTCTGAGTGATCCACTATATCCTTCCAATGATGTATAAAAATCGGTCGTCGAGCTAATGACGTTAAACAAGCGCTGCGTGGGAGGCAACCCATGGTTTTCTTATTTACGTACTTTTTATTTTTTATTTTTACTTTATTTTAATTTGTTTATTTTATTATTATGTCAGGACTAACGATTGAATGTTTTATGTACTTTCAGGACTTGTTTGCTAACCTTGTGCAGAATGCAGAACCCCGATGACATGCACGTGGCCTTTAGAGATGACGCACAGAGAGAGCGTTACTATGTCCACATGAGACACCTTATGGCTCCTACCAGGTACCCTGACCATGACTGCATGGATGCCTTGGGGATAGAGCCAAGCGTCAGATTCTTATGCCATCAACTCCAGTGGGACCAGTTTGACGACATGAACAACACTTATAGGAACTTGACTCTTGAGTTCCTCAGCTCGTTTCATCATGACCCTTGGGCTGGACCCGATGGACTCGCTGTTTTCAGGTTATTCGGGATTGACTACTCCTTCTCTCACAAAGAGTTTGGTGATTTACTAGGTTTTCAGACTACTCCTGATGCTATTCCAGAGACACCGATGGGGTATTTTATGAGCAGAGAAGTGGAAAAGTTTTGGACTAAAATATCAGGTGGAGGAAGCCAAGATCCTTCCACTCAGTTTTCTCAGGTAATCCACAACCCTGCGTTAAGGTACTTCCAGATGATTCTAGCGCATTCTTTCCTAGGTTTGCCAGATACAGAGACTCTGCTAAGTGAAGAGGAGATTTTCCTACTGTTTTGTGCGACTCAGTCTCGCCCTGTTGCTTGTGGCAATTTTCTGCTGAAGGGCCTTGCTAGTGTTGCCAGATCATCTGTAGGCATCATACATGTCGGTGGGATTGTTACACAAATAGCTACTGCATTGGGTTTGTCTCGCAAATTATTGCACCTCAGGACCTTCTGCTGCTACACCACCCTGGATGTTGACTTTTGTCTTGACAGAGGACTAATGAGGAGGGCTTCTTTTGAGCCCAACATGTTTAGATTACTGATCGACGGCGAAGTGATACATGACTTTACATTACCAGACCCGCTGATGACCAGTGTCCATGATCCTGCCAATTGGAGTTATGCTCTAGAGGGTTATGGAGAGACTGTCGAAGAGCCGAAATCACCTCCCGCCTTTGAGTACACTCCTACACCTCTTACTCCCCGAATCACTGTTATGTCTAACAATATGTCTTTGACGTATGGGGTATAGACTTTATGAGACCGTTCCCACCATCTTTTGGAAATCAGTACATCTTAGTAGCAGTTGACTACGTGTCTAAATGGATTGAAGTTATCGCCGCACCCACAAACGACACCAGAGTAGTCATCAAATTATTCAAAAACTATATATTTCCCAGGTTTGGAACACCTCGTTTAGTCATAAGTGATGGAGGATCACACTTCATATCGAGAATATTTGATAAACTTTTAAGCAAGTATGGAGTTAAGCATAGAGTAGAAACACCATACCACCCACAGACCAATGGGCAAGTGGAAGTATCTAATAGGGAGATAAAACAAATTCTTGAGAAGACTGTCTCTATATCTAGAAAGGATTGGTCGCAGAAACTTCAAGAGGCATTATGGGCCTATAGAACCGCTTTCAAAACCCCTATAGGAACAACCCCTTATCAACTGGTCTATGGAAAATCATGTCACTTACCTTTTGAATTGGAGCATAAGGCCTATTGGGCAATCAAAACTTTGAATTTGGATTACTTGACTGCTGGTGAGAAACGTATCCTTGATATCCACAAATTAGAAGAGCTCAGACAAACCGCCTACGAAAATGCCATCATATACAAAGAAAGAACAAAAGCTTGGCATTTCAAAAGAATCATAAGAAGAGACTTCAAAATAGGCGATCCTGTTCTCTTGTTCGATTCTAGGTTACGACTTTTTCCAGGAAAGCCTCGTTCGAGATGGACTGGCCCTTTCGAAGTATCTAAGATTCTAAGATCTGGTGCTATTGAAATCAAGAACCAAACATGTAAAACGTTTATCGTCAATGGACAGAGGTTGAAGCCCTACGAAGGAGGTTACATCCCAACAACATACACCTGTCATACTCTGAGTGATCCACTATATCCTTCCAATGATGTATAAAAATCGGTCGTCGAGCTAATGACGTTAAACAAGCGCTGCGTGGGAGGCAACCCATGGTTTTCTTATTTACATACTTTTTTATTTTTTATTTTTATTTTATTTTAATTTGTTTATTTTATTATTATGTCAGGACTAACGATTGAATGTTTTATGTACTTTCAGGACTTGTTTGCTAACCTTGTGCAGAATGCAGAACCCCGATGACATGCACGTGGCCTTTAGAGATGACGCACAGAGAGAGCGTTACTATGTCCACATGAGACACCTTATGGCTCCTACCAGGTACCCTGACCATGACTGCATGGATGCCTTGGGGATAGAGCCAAGCGTCAGATTCTTATGCCATCAACTCCAGTGGGACCAGTTTGACGACATGAACAAAACTTATAGGAACTTGACTCTTGAGTTCCTCAGCTCGTTTCATCATGACCCTTGGGCTGGACCCGATGGACTCGCTGTTTTCAGGTTATTCGGGATTGACTACTCCTTCTCTCACAAAGAGTTTGGTGATTTACTAGATTTTCAGACTACTCCTGATGCTATTCCAGAGACACCGATGGGGTATTTTATGAGCAGAGAAGTGGAAAAGTTTTGGACTAAAATATCAGGTGGAGGAAGCCAAGATCCTTCCACTCAGTTTTCTCAGGTAATCCACAACCCTGCGTTAAGGTACTTCCAGATGATTCTAGCGCATTCTTTCCTAGGTTTGCCAGATACAGAGACTCTGCTAAGTGAAGAGGAGATTTTCCTACTGTTTTGTGCGACTCAGTCTCGCCCTGTTGCTTGTGGCAATTTTCTGCTGAAGGGCCTTGCTAGTGTTGCCAGATCATCTGTAGGCATCATACATGTCGGTGGGATTGTTACACAGATAGCTACTGCATTGGGTTTGTCTCGCAAATTATTGCACCTCGGGACCTTCTGCTGCTACACCACCCTGGATGTTGACTTTTGTCTTGACAGAGGACTAATGAGGAGGGCTTCTTTTGAGCCCAACATGTTTAGATTACTGATCGACGGCGAAGTGATACATGACTTTACATTACCAGACCCGCTGATGACCAGTGTCCATGATCCTGCCAATTGGAGTTATGCTCTAGAGGGTTATGGAGAGACTGTCGAAGAGCCGAAATCACCTCCCGCCATTGAGTACACTCCTACACCTCTTACTCCCCGAATCACTGTTATGTCTAACAATATGTCTCTGCAGCCACCTGATCTACAAACCCAGATTTATGAGCTCCGTAAGGAGACTGCCCTGCTCAAGCAGGAAGTGGCGGACTTGGAATTACAGATTCAGGTTTCTGATCTCACTCATGCCTCAGAGGCCGATGCTCTATATCAGGAGATTGAAGAGCTTCGGAGGGAGATAGCTGAGATTCGTGGATCAAGCCAGGAGGAGAAGCCTACCACATGATTCGTTCTACACTGACGATATTGCCCTAGTATTTAATTTCTTTTTTTTCATGCTTTATTTATCGCATCTCCAGACATATCTTACATTATTGCATCTATTTATATTTTCTTTTTTTTCATATACTTTGAATTCATCTTATATATACATATTATGCACTAATGTCGATTTTTCTCTTTTCTTTTTTGATTTTTAATTATTTTATTTTTTGTCGTGCAAAGAAAAAAAAATATAAGACAAAAATATTTTCATTTTTTGTCTTCATAAAAAAATATGCAAGCCTCATGCCTTGAAAAGAAGAAGAAAACGCTATCCAGACCCCCCCGAAGACCGAAGGTGCAAAGAGGGCCCAAAGGAGGATTTAAAAATCCAAGGCCCATCAGGAAATAGCCTTGTGGCGGGCGCCACAAGCCCATGGCGGGCGACATGGCGTTCTCCCCTATTTCGGGGCTGAACTCCCATTTTCACCATTTTCATACCTTCCTTCTCCAAAAACCCATTTTTGCAACTTTCAAAAACCTCCTTGAACCCCATTAAAGCTCCCCCATTTCCAAAATACCCACCATCCATAAAACCTATCCAAAATCCATTTTCATTTTCATCCACCACAAACCATAAAAATCAAAACTTTATCATTTCTCTCATAAACCATTTTCTACCATTTTTCACTTCCTAAGGAGCAATCAACAATGGAGTTCAATGGATTTCTTCTTCGTGATGGAAGACCGGGTGATAGGCAAAGGAAAATTATTCAGAGGCTTCAGAGTCGAGAAATTCTCTCGACTAGGTACGTCGATGATAACTGTCTGTATGCTTTGGGTATTTATCATAGTGTTTTTAATTTATTAGATTTTTTAGGCTTGCATAATATTTTCATTAATCAGGAACCTACCTATGAGAGGCTGACAGTTGAGTTTTTAAGTTCATTGATATACACTGTCAGTCCTAACACTGCTAGCATAGTCGGTACTGTTAATTTTAGACTGTTTGGAATTGAATATGAATTCAGTACCAACGAGCTAGCACGCTTGTTAGGAATCCCTCAAAGGGAAGGTGCGATTTGTGAGGCACCTTTGGATGCGGAATGGTCGGCCGAGGTATTCTCCTTCTGGCAAAGGCTTTCAAGTACTTCAATAAATTCTTTTGAAGGAATACTTGCTTCGACCATTCATAACCCGGTCATAAGAGTTTTTAGATATCTTTTGGCATGTACTATTTTTGGCCGGGAGAGTCCAAACAAGGTAAATGCTAGAGAACTCCTATTTTTGCAAGGATGCCTCACTAGTACCCATATCAATCCGGTCCCGTTTATGCTTGCACACATGGCTTTACTTACTAATAAAACAGGACCGATTGTTTTTGGAGGGCTTGTTACGTCTATTTCTCGGGCTCTTGGCCTGAACGATGAGATAGCTACACTTGAACCACTACCTCCTCGCACAATTAATTTAAAATTTCTGAAAGACATGAAATTGTGCCGAACGAGGAGAGAAGGTGGTTATGAGTTGATGGTTCATGGGGTAGCTATCCCATCTGTTGCTTTACCATGCAGTAGACGTACTGATGTACGTATTGAAAGGAATTGGACCTATGATCTGAATGCTCCACCTGTTTTGGGTCCACTTCCTCCTAATATTCCTGATGGGGAGGCACATGACACTGATGAAGAGTATGATCGGAGAGAGCAGTCTCCCATACCTCACATGTCCCCTATCGTCCTTCACAGTCACACACCGCACCATCTTCCTCTGTTGCAGGTGCTGCTCCTGGATTCTATGTCACCGAGGAGATGTGGCGTGATATAACAGCTAGAGAGGAAAGGCGAGACGACCTCCTCTCTACTATTTCACAACAACTGACGGACAACATGAGCTTCATGCAACAATCGCGATTGGTTTCGGATCGTGCTTATAGCAACGTTTGCCGTACCTTGAACGATATCTCATTAGAGCAGAACCGTCAGAGAGAGTTCAACCGCCGGCACTACCAGCTTGTAGAGGCTACTCAGGGTTCCATCTTAGGTAACCTTCGAGAGGTCCGGGGTGCTCAGGCTGCCTTATCGGCACAACTCGACCGGAGGGACCAACATCGTAGTAGATCCCGTCGTTCCAGACCATCACAGCAGGACGGCGAGGGCACCAGTGCTCATCCTCAGTAGTTTTTTTCAGGTTACCCTCCTTATCTTATTTCGAAACATTGGGGACAATGTTCGATTTAAGTGTGGGAGGGGATTTTATTGCTTTCTGTCATTTCCCTTTTTAGTTAATTATTTCCTTTCAGTAATTTATTTAGTTTAATTTTCTTAGATAATGCATGAGTCTGACGAGTCACGAGTACAGTGTATTTTTAGTACATCTTCATTTTTTCCCATTTTCCTTAGTCTTACCAGAAAAATTTAAAAAAAAAAAAAAACAATGTTGTTTCACATGTTTTTTGGGCTTTGAGACAGGTTTAGATTAGGATGTGGTGACTTAGGTCAACTTTTTGAAACATCAGCACCATTTTAGCACCATAGACCTCTTGAATATAGGAATCACTCCTAAACCCCACCACCATGGCCTTTATTATCATTCAAAAAAATTGTCCTAAGTAGTTTATTTTAGCAGTCAGCTCCGGCCTAAGCATGCTCTACGTAGGGGGTCGATGAACATAAGTGAATGATCCAGTGCTAATAAAAAAGGGAAAAAAAGGCAAACTCTGGGATAGGTGACCCTCACAAAGTCATTTAAACCGAAAAAAAGTGAAGAAAATAAATTTTTTCCACAAAAAGAAAAAAAAATTGCAAGTCACCTATTGTTAGTTGGTTCAGAGGTATCTGGCACTGAACTTGGTAGGGTGGATTACGATCCGATCCCCCACAACTACAATTAGGTCAAATAAAACAGGTTTACACATGCTTATGTGCTAGAAACCTTATGTTATGGATCAGAATCACTAACCGGTCATTCTACTATGAAGCATGTACGGATAACGGGCTTAATGTGATTGCGCCTGAATGAAAAGGACACAAAAAGATGAGAAGATAGGCCTAGGTATTGTGGGATGACATGGAATGGTTAATATAGGATTGAAGTTTGTGTTTGTGTTACTATGGTACCCTTGGTTCACTTAGTTAGTACCTGTCACTGCATCTTGACTTGAACTTAGAAGCCCTTTAGCCCAAAGACAAGTGTTGACACCATATTTTCTTGAGCTTTAATGTTTGCTTGAGGACAAGCAAAGGTTTAAGTGTGGGAGAATTTGATCACACTAAAATTCACTGTATTTCTGACTCCGATTTCGCATGCATTCTTAGTTTTTATTGTTATTTTGTTATGTTATTACTTTTTTTTCCTTTGTTTTCAGGTTTTTTATGTAATCGGGGCTTGAATCGAGGAAAGGAGCGAAAAAGGAGTGGAAACGGACGAAAACCTAGAAATTCAGCGTTTTACACTTACGGCACCCACCGTGGCGGGCGCCATGGGGTTAGCCATGACGTGGCCACGTCTCAAGACAACTCCACAACTGCCAAGACCCATGATCCCCACTCGTCCACTCCCTATTAGTACCATGGCGGGCGCCATAGGCCTGTGGTGGGCGCCACAAGGCAAAAAGCAGTTCCCTGCACTTTTTAGTGGAGGGGCATCCTGGTCTTTTCCCACATTTAGTTTTCCTATAAATAGGACTTTAGTTTTTCGTTTTTCTTCATCCAAACTTAGATTTCTTTAGGCATATATCAGTTTTATATCAGTTTCCATTCCACATCGGGGTGTTTCTGCAATCGAGTGATCGAGTCTGTAATCTGTCTGTGTGATCGAGTTTTGGAGCACTCTGGAGGAAGTTAACCCTGCCGCCATTTTAATTCCAGTTCGTATTTTACTTTTCTGCATTGCTTTACTTTTATTTATTTCTCGCACTGCTTTACTTTCTTTATTACCTGCACTCGCTTTACTTTATTTACTTTCCGCACTCGCTTTACTTTCGTTTATTATCCGCACTCGCACTAAATTCATTTACTTTCCTTACTCGCACTAAATTCCTTTACTTTCCGCACTCGCACTAAATTCCTTTATTTTCCGCACTCGCACTGAATTAATTTTATGAAAAATTATAAAAAGAACCTTTACTTTATCATGTCTAACTAATTCCATAAAGGTTAGGATGTAAGGATCGTAATTAAACCAGTAATCCGTATAATGTTCGTGGAAACACTTAAGGGCTATTTTATCTTTCAATTCAAGTAATTGTTTTTAACTAATTCAAAAACATCCAAACGCACTTTGTCTAGTTCATTAGGAGTTTTTAGATTAAAAATAAAAGAGATTTTAAAACGATTTTCGGACGCGTTAGGAAGTTTGGAGTCTGGTTCGTAAGAACCTCTTTTTGCTAAGAAGTCCAAGTTAAAATACTTTTCAACTTAGTTAAGATACTATATTTCTTAAAAATAGGTTTACTACTCTAACGCAGTACGCACCTTTTTATCCGTGACAATAAGAGGGGTTGATTAGATAGTACAACTCGGTTCTGAATGCGTGAAAGCGACAGTTACTGTTAAATTAGTTCTTTTCAAAGGAGAAAACATTGCCCATAAGTAGTTCCATTAACAAGTACTGGATTATCTATTGATTACATGAATTACATTCGAGCCTGTCTTTTATTAATTGTTTAAAATTATTACTTTATTTACCATTGCACCCTTCTTAAAACCCCTATATTTAGTTGCCTTAGATACACACCATAACAACAGGTACGATAGATTGACACTTTGTCTTGATCATTTCTGAAGTGTCTCTGGAAAATATCCTCAACTAAGTATAAGAACTATATATTTGTCTTTCTTGTTTCTGAACTGTCTCTGGAAATTATTTTGAACTAACTATCAAAACTAGATCTTTGTCTTGATCGTCTCTGAACCATCTATAGAAAATATCCTGAACTAAGTATCGGAACTAGATCTTTGTCTTGATCGTTTCTGAACTGTCTCTGGATAATAAACTGAACTAAGTATCAGAACAAGATCTTTGTCTCGCTCGTTTCTGAAATGTCTCTAGAAAATATTCTGAACTAAGTATCAAAACTAGATCTTTGTCTTGATCGTCTCTCAACGGTCTCTGGAAAATATCTTGAACTAAGTATCATAATTAGATCTTTGTCTTGATCTTTTCTAAATAGTCTCTGGAAAATATCCTGAACTAAGTATCATAACTAGATCTTTGTCGTGATCCTTTATGAACTGTCTCTGGAAAATATCCTTAACTAAGTATCAGAAGTAGATCTTTGTATTGATCGTTACTGAATTATCTCTTGAAAATATCCTCAACTAAGTATCAGAACTAGAACTTTGTCTTGATCCTTACTGAACTGTCTCTGGAAAATATCCTGAACTAAGTATCAGAACTAGATCTTTGTCTTGATCGTTTCTGAACTATCTCTGGAAAATATCCTCAACTAAGTATCAGAACTAGATCTTTATCTTGATTGTTTCTAAATTGTCTCTGGAAAATATCCTAAACTAAGTATCAGTACTAGATCTTTGTCTTGATCGTTTCTGAATTATCTATGGAAAATATCCTTAACAAAGTATCAGAACTAGATCTTTGTCCTGATCATTTCTGAACTGTTTTTGAAAAATATCTTGAACTAAGTATCTGAACTAGATCATTGTCTAGATCGTTTCTGAACTCTCTCTGGAAAATATCTTGAACTAAGTATCGTAACTAGATCTTTGTCTTGATCTTCTCTGAACTGTCTCTTGAAAATATCGTGAACTAAGTATCGAAACTAGATCTTTTTCTTGATTGTTTCTGAACTATCTCTGGAAAATATTTTGAAACAAGTATCAGAAATAGATCTTTGTCTTTATCGTTTTTAAACTATCTCTGGAAAATATCATGAACTAAGTATCATAAATAGTTCTTTGTCTTGATAAATTCTGAATTTTCTCTATAAAATAAACTTAATTAAGTATCAGAACTAGATCTTTTTCTTGCTCGTTTCTGAACTGTCTCTGGAAAATATCTTGAACTAATTATCAGAACCAGATCTTTGTCTTGATCATCTCTGAACTAACTCTGGAAAATAGTCTGAACTAAGTATCGAAACTATATCTTTGTCTTGATCGTCTCTAAACTGTCTCTGGAAAATATCTTGAACTAAGTATCAGAACTAGATCTTTGTCTTGATCGTTTCTGAACTGTCTCTGGAAAATATCCTGAACTAAGGATCATTACTAGATCTTTATCTTGATCTTTTCTGAACAGTCTTTGGAAAATATCCTCAACTAAGTATCAAAACTTGATCTTTGTCTTGATCGTTTCTGAACTGTCTCTGGAAAATATCCTGAACTAAGTATCATAACGAGATCTTTGTCTTGATCGTTTCTGAACTGTCTATGGAAAATATTTTAAACTAAGTATCAGAACTAGATTTGTATTGGTCATTTCTAAATTATCTCTGGGAAAAATACCTTAACTAAGTATCAGAACTAGATCTTTGTCTTGATCGTTTCTAAACTGTCTCTAGAAAATATCCTGAACAAAGTATCATAACTAGATCTTTGTCTTGTACTTTTCTGAAGTGTCACTGGAAAATATCCTCAACTAAGTATCAGAACAAGATCTTTGTCTTGATCGTCTCTGAACCGTCTCTAGAAAATATCCTGAACTAAGTATCAGAACTAGATCTTTGTCTTGATCGTTTCTAAATAGTCTCTAGAAAATATCCTGAACTAAGTATCAAAAATAGATCTTTATCTAGATCCTTTATGAACTGTCTCTGGAAAATATTCTTAACTAAGTATCAGAACTAGATCTTTGTCTTGATCGTTACTGAATTATCTCTTGAAAATATCCCTAACTAAGTATCAAAATTAGATCTTTGTCTTGATCCTTGCTAAATTGTCTCTAGAAAAAAATCCTGAACTAAGTATCATAACTAGATCTTTGTCTTGATCAATTCTGAACTGTCTCTGGAAAATATCCTCAACTAAGTATAAGAACTAGATCTTTGTCTTGCTTGTTACTGAACTATCTCTGGAAATTATTTTAAACTAAGTATCAGAACTAGATCTTTGTGTTGATCGTCTCTATACCGTCTATGGAAAATATCCTGAACTAAGTATCAAAACTAGATCTTTGTCTTGATTGTTTTTGAACTGTCTCTGGATAATAAACTGAACTAAGTATCAGAACTAGTTCTTTGTCTCGCTCGTTTTTGAAATGTCTCTAGAAAATATTATGACCTAAGTATCAGAACTAGATCTTTGTCTTGATCATCTCTGAACCGTCTCTGGAAAATATCCTTAACTAAGTATCAGAACTAGATCTTTGTCTTGATCGTTACTGAATTGTCTCTAGAAAATATCCTGAACTAAGTATCAAAACTAGATCTTTGTCTTGATCCTTACTGAACTGTATCTGGAAAATATCTTGAACTAAGTATCAGAACTAGATCTTTGTCTTGATCGTTTCTGAACTATCTCTGGAAAATATCCTCAACTAAGTATCAGAACTAGATCTTTATCTTGATTATTTCTAAACTGTCTCTGGAAAATATCCTGAACTAAGTATCAGTACTAGATCTTTGTCTTGATCGTTTCTGAATTATCTCTGGAAAATATCCTCCACAAAGTATCAGATCTAGATCTTTGTCTTGATCATTTTTGAACAGTTTCTGGAAAATATCCTGAACTAAGTATCTGAACTAGATCATTGTCTAGATCGTTTCTGAACTCTCTAAGGAAAATATCCTGAACTAAGTATCATAACTAGATCTTTTTCTTGATCATTTCTGAAGTGTCTCTGGAAAATATCCTCAACTAAGTATAAGAACTAGATCTTTGTCTTTCTTTTTTATGAACTGTCTCTTGAAAATATCCTGAACTAAGTATCAGAACTAGATCTTTGTCTTGATCGTTTCTGAATAGTCTCTGGAAAATATCCTGAACTAAGTATCAAAACTAGATCTTTATCTTGATCCTTTATGAACTGTCTCTGGAAAATATTCTTAACTAAGTATCAGAACTAGATCTTTGTCTTGATCGTTACTGAATTATCTCTTGAAAATATCCCTAACTAAGTATCAAAATTAGATCTTTGTCTTGATCCTTGCTGAACTGTCTCTAGAAAAAAATCCTGAACTAAGTATCATAACTAGATCTTTGTCTTGATCAATTATGAACTGTCTCTGGAAAATATCCTCAACTAAGTATAAGAACTAGATCTTTGTCTTGCTTGTTACTGAACTATCTCTGGAAATTATTTTAAACTAAGTATCAGAACTAGATCTTTGTGTTGATCGTCTCTATACCGTCTATGGAAAATATCCTGAACTAAGTATCAGAACTAGATCTTTGTCTTGATCGTTTTTGAACTGTCTCTGGATAATAAACTGAACTAAGTATCAGAACTAGTTCTTTGTCTCGTTCGTTTCTGAAATGTCTCTAGAAAATATTATGAATTAAGTCTCAGAACTAGATCTTTGTCTTGATCATCTCTGAACCGTCTCTGGAAAATATCCTTAACTAAGTATCAGAACTAGATCTTAGTCTTGATCGTTACTGAATTGTTTCTGGAAAATATCCTGAACTAAGTATCAAAACTAGATCTTTGTCTTGATCCTTACTGAACTGTATCTGGAAAATATCTTGAACTAAGTATCAGAACTAGATCTTTGTCTTGATCGTTTCTGAACTATCTCTGGAAAATATCCTCAACTAAGTATCAGAACTAGATCTTTATCTTGATTATTTCTAAACTGTCTCTGGAAAATATCCTGAACTAAGTATCAGTACTAGATCTTTGTCTTGATCGTTTCTGAATTATCTCTGGAAAATATCCTCCACAAAGTATCAGATCTAGATCTTTGTCTTGATCATTTTTGAACAGTTTCTGGAAAATATCCTGAACTAAGTATCTGAACTAGATCATTGTCTAGATCGTTTCTGAACTCTCTAAGGAAAATATCCTGAACTAAGTATCATAACTAGATCTTTTTCTTGATCATTTCTGAAGTGTCTCTGGAAAATATCCTCAACTAAGTATAAGAACTAGATCTTTGTCTTTCTTTTTTATGAACTGTCTCTTGAAAATATCCTGAACTAAGTATCAGAACTAGATCTTTGTCTTGATCGTTTCTGAATAGTCTCTGGAAAATATCCTGAACTAAGTATCAAAACTAGATCTTTATCTTGATCCTTTATGAACTGTCTCTGGAAAATATTCTTAACTAAGTATCAGAACTAGATCTTTGTCTTGATCGTTACTGAATTATCTCTTGAAAATATCCCTAACTAAGTATCAAAATTAGATCTTTGTCTTGATCCTTGCTGAACTGTCTCTAGAAAAAAATCCTGAACTAAGTATCATAACTAGATCTTTGTCTTGATCAATTATGAACTGTCTCTGGAAAATATCCTCAACTAAGTATAAGAACTAGATCTTTGTCTTGCTTGTTACTGAACTATCTCTGGAAATTATTTTAAACTAAGTATCAGAACTAGATCTTTGTGTTGATCGTCTCTATACCGTCTATGGAAAATATCCTGAACTAAGTATCAGAACTAGATCTTTGTCTTGATCGTTTTTGAACTGTCTCTGGATAATAAACTGAACTAAGTATCAGAACTAGTTCTTTGTCTCGTTCGTTTCTGAAATGTCTCTAGAAAATATTATGAATTAAGTCTCAGAACTAGATCTTTGTCTTGATCATCTCTGAACCGTCTCTGGAAAATATCCTTAACTAAGTATCAGAACTAGATCTTAGTCTTGATCGTTACTGAATTGTTTCTGGAAAATATCCTGAACTAAGTATCAAAACTAGATCTTTGTCTTGATCCTTACTGAACTGTATCTGGAAAATATCTTGAACTAAGTATCAGAACTAGATCTTTGTCTTGATCGTTTCTGAACTATCTCTGGAAAATATCCTCAACTAAGTATCAGAACTAGATCTTTATCTTGATTATTTCTAAACTGTCTCTGGAAAATATCCTGAACTAAGTATCAGTACTAGATCTTTGTCTTGATCGTTTCTGAATTATCTCTGGAAAATATCCTCCACAAAGTATCAGATCTAGATCTTTGTCTTGATCATTTTTGAACAGTTTCTGGAAAATATCCTGAACTAAGTATCTGAACTAGATCATTGTCTAGATCGTTTCTGAACTCTCTAAGGAAAATATCCTGAACTAAGTATCATAACTAGATCTTTTTCTTGATCATTTCTGAAGTGTCTCTGGAAAATATCCTCAACTAAGTATAAGAACTAGATCTTTGTCTTTCTTTTTTATGAACTGTCTCTTGAAAATATCCTGAACTAAGTATCAGAACTAGATCTTTGTCTTGATCGTTTCTGAATAGTCTCTGGAAAATATCCTGAACTAAGTATCAAAACTAGATCTTTATCTTGATCCTTTATGAACTGTCTCTGGAAAATATTCTTAACTAAGTATCAGAACTAGATCTTTGTCTTGATCGTTACTGAATTATCTCTTGAAAATATCCCTAACTAAGTATCAAAATTAGATCTTTGTCTTGATCCTTGCTGAACTGTCTCTAGAAAAAAATCCTGAACTAAGTATCATAACTAGATCTTTGTCTTGATCAATTATGAACTGTCTCTGGAAAATATCCTCACCTAAGTATAAGAACTAGATCTTTGTCTTGCTTGTTACTGAACTATCTCTGGAAATTATATTAAACTAAGTATCAGAACTAGATCTTTGTGTTGATCGTCTCTATACCGTCTATGGAAAATATCCTGAACTAAGTATCAGAACTAGATCTTTGTCTTGATCGTTTTTGAACTGTCTCTGGATAATAAACTGAACTAAGTATCAGAACTAGTTCTTTGTCTCGCTCGTTTCTGAAATGTCTCTAGAAAATATTAGGAATTAAGTATCAGAACTAGATCTTTGTCTTGATCATCTCTGAACCGTCTCTGGAAAATATCCTTAACTAAGTATCAGAACTAGATCTTAGTCTTGATCGTTACTGAATTGTTTCTGGAAAATATCCTGAACTAAGTATCAAAACTAGATCTTTGTCTTGATCCTTACTGAACTGTATCTGGAAAATATCTTGAACTAAGTATCAGAACTAGATCTTTGTCTTGATCGTTTCTGAACTATCTCTGGAAAATATCCTCAACTAAGTATCAGAACTAGATCTTTATCTTGATTATTTCTAAACTGTCTCTGGAAAATATCCTGAACTAAGTATCAGTACTAGATCTTTGTCTTGATCGTTTCTGAATTATCTCTGGAAAATATCCTCCACAAAGTATCAGATCTAGATCTTTGTCTTGATCATTTTTGAACAGTTTCTGGAAAATATCCTGAACTAAGTATCTGAACTAGATCATTGTCTAGATCGTTTCTGAACTCTCTAAGGAAAATATCCTGAACTAAGTATCATAACTAGATCTTTTTCTTGATCATTTCTGAAGTGTCTCTGGAAAATATCCTCAACTAAGTATAAAAACTAGATCTTTGTCTCTCTTTTTTATGAACTGTCTCTTGAAAATATCCTGAACTAAGTATCAGAACTAGATCTTTGTCTTGATCGTTTCTGAATAGTCTCTGGAAAATATCCTGAACTAAGTATCAAAACTAGATCTTTATCTTGATCCTTTATGAACTGTCTCTGGAAAATATTCTTAACTAAGTATCAGAACTAGATCTTTGTCTTGATCGTTACTGAATTATCTCTTGAAAATATCCCTAACTAAGTATCAAAATTAGATCTTTGTCTTGATCCTTGCTGAACTGTCTCTAGAAAAAAAATCCTGAACTAAGTATCATAACTAGATCTTTGTCTTGATCAATTATGAACTGTCTCTGGAAAATATCCTCAACTAAGTATAAGAACTAGATCTTTGTCTTGCTTGTTACTGAACTATCTCTGGAAATTATTTTAAACTAAGTATCAGAACTAGATATTTGTGTTGATCGTCTCTATACCGTCTATGGAAAATATCCTGAACTAAGTATCAGAACTAGATCTTTGTCTTGATCGTTTTTGAACTGTCTCTGGATAATAAACTGAACTAAGTATCAGAACAAGTTCTTTGTCTCGCTCGTTTCTGAAATGTCTCTAGAAAATATTATGAACTAAGTATCAGAACTAGATCTTTGTCTTGATCATCTCTGAACCGTCTCTGGAAAATATCCTTAACTAAGTATCAGAACTAGATCTTTGTCTTGATCGTTACTGAATTGTCTCTGGAAAATATCTTGAACTAAGTATCAGAACTAGATCTTTGTCTTGATCGTTTCTGAACTATCTCTGGAAAATATCCGCAACTAAGTATCAGAACTAGATCTTTATCTTGATTATTTCTAAACTGTCTCTGGAAAATATCCTGAACTAAGTATCAGTACTAGATCTTTGTCTTGATCGTTTCTGAATTATCTCTGGAAAATATCCTCCACAAAGTATCAGATCTAGATCTTTGTCTTGATCATTTTTGAACAGTTTCTGGAAAATATCCTGAACTAAGTATCTGAACTAGATCATTGTCTAGATCGTTTCTGAACTCTCTAAGGAAAATATCCTGAACTAAGTATCATAACTAGATCTTTTTCTTGATCATTTCTGAAGTGTCTCTGGAAAATATCCTCAACTAAGTATAAGAACTAGATCTTTGTCTTTCTTTTTTATGAACTGTCTCTTGAAAATATCCTGAACTAAGTATCAGAACTAGATCTTTGTCTTGATCGTTTCTGAATAGTCTCTGGAAAATATCCTGAACTAAGTATCAAAACTAGATCTTTATCTTGATCCTTTATGAACTGTCTCTGGAAAATATTCTTAACTAAGTATCAGAACTAGATCTTTGTCTTGATCGTTACTGAATTATCTCTTGTAAATATCCCTAACTAAGTATCAAAATTAGATCTTTGTCTTGATCCTTGCTGAACTGTCTCTAGAAAAAAATCCTGAACTAAGTATCATAACTAGATCTTTGTCTTGATCAATTATGAACTGTCTCTGGAAAATATCCTCAACTAAGTATAAGAACTAGATCTTTGTCTAGCTTGTTACTGAACTATCTCTGGAAATTATTTTAAACTAAGTATCAGAACTAGATATTTGTGTTGATCATCTCTATACCGTCTATGGAAAATATCTTGAACTAAGTATCAGAACTAGATCTTTGTCTTGATCGTTTTTGAACTGTCTCTGGATAATAAACTGAACTAAGTATCAGAACTAGTTCTTTGTCTCGCTCGTTTCTGAAATGTCTCTAGAAAATATTATGAACTAAGTATCAGAACTAGATCTTTGTCTTGATCATCTCTGAACCGTCTCTGGAAAATATCCTTAACTAAGTATCAGAACTAGATATTTGTCTTGATCGTTACTGAATTGTCTCTGGAAAATATCTTGAACTAAGTATCAGAACTAGATCTTTGTCTTGATCGTTTCTGAACTATCTCTGGAAAATATCCTCAACTAAGTATCAGAACTAGATCTTTATCTTGATTATTTCTAAACTGTCTCTGGAAAATATCCTGAACTAAGTATCAGAACTAGATCTTTATCTTGATTATTTCTAAACTGTCTCTGGAAAATATCCTCCACAAAGTATCAGATCTAGATCTTTGTCTTGATCATTTTTGAACAGTTTCTGGAAAATATCCTGAACTAAGTATCTGAACTAGATCATTGTCTAGATCGTTTCTGAACTCTCTCAGGAAAATATCCTGAACTAAGTATCATAACTAGATCTTTTTCTTGATCATTTCTGAAGTGTCTCTGGAAAATATACTCAACTAAGTATAAGAACTAGATCTTTGTCTTTCTTTTTTATGAACTGTCTCTTGAAAATATCCTGAACTAAGTATCAGAACTAGATCTTTGTCTTGATCGTTTCTGAATAGTCTCTGGAAAATATCCTGAACTAAGTATCAAAACTAGATCTTTATCTTGATCCTTTATGAACTGTCTCTGGAAAATATTCTTAACTAAGTATCAGAACTAGATCTTTGTCTTGATCGTTACTGAATTATCTCTTGAAAATATCCCTAACTAAGTATCAAAATTAGATCTTTGTCTTGATCCTTCTGAACTGTCTCTAGAAAAAAATCCTGAACTAAGTATCATAACTAGATCTTTGTCTTGATCAATTATGAACTGTCTCTGGAAAATATCCTCAACTAAGTATAAGAACTAGATCTTTGTCTTGCTTGTTACTGAACTATCTCTGGAAATTATTTTAAACTAAGTATCAGAACTAGATCTTTGTGTTGATCGTCTCTATACCGTCTATGGAAAATATCCTGAACTAAGTATCAGAACTAGATCTTTGTCTTGATCGTTTTTGAACTGTCTCTGGATAATAAACTGAACTAAGTATCAGAACTAGTTCTTTGTCTCGCTCGTTTCTGAAATGTCTCTAGAAAATATTATGAACTAAGTATCAGAACTAGATCTTTGTCTTGATCATCTCTGAACCGTCTCTGGAAAATATCCTTAACTAAGTATCAGAACTAGATCTTTGTCTTGATCGTTACTGAATTGTCTCTGGAAAATATCCTGAACTAAGTATCAAAACTAGATCTTTGTCTTGATCCTTACTGAACTGTATCTGGAAAATATCTTGAACTAAGTATCAGAACTAGATCTTTGTCTTGATCGTTTCTGAGCTATCTCTGGAAAATATCCTCAACTAAGTATCAGAACTAGATCTTTATCTTGATTATTTCTAAACTGTCTCTGGAAAATATCCTGAACTAAGTATCAGTACTAGATCTTTGTCTTGATCGTTTCTGAATTATCTCTGGAAAATATCCTCCACAAAATATCAGATCTAGATCTTTGTCTTGATCATTTTTGAACAGTTTCTGGAAAATATCCTGAACTAAGTATCTGAACTAGATCATTGTCTAGATCGTTTCTGAACTCTCTCAGGAAAATATCCTGAACTAAGTATCATAACTAGATCTTTTTCTTGATCATTTCTGAAGTGTCTCTGGAAAATATCCTCAACTAAGTATAAGAACTAGATCTTTGTCTTTCTTTTTTATGAACTGTCTCTTGAAAATATCCTGAACTAAGTATCAGAACTAGATCTTTGTCTTGATCGTTTCTGAATAGTCTCTGGAAAATATCCTGAACTAAGTATCAAAACTAGATCTTTATCTTGATCCTTTATGAACTGTCTCTGGAAAATATTCTTAACTAAGTATTAGAACAAGATCTTTGTCTTGATCGTTACTGAATTATCTCTTGAAAATATCCCTAACTAAGTATCAAAATTAGATCTTTGTCTTGATCCTTGCTGAACTGTCTCTAGAAATAAATCCTGAACTAAGTATCATAACTAGATCTTTGTCTTGATCAATTATGAACTGTCTCTGGAGAATATCCTCAACTAAGTATAAGAACTAGATCTTTGTCTTGCTTGTTACTGAACTATCTCTGGAAATTATTTTAAACTAAGTATCAGAACTAGATCTTTGTGTTGATCGTCTCTATACCGTCTATGGAAAATATCCTGAACTAAGTATCAGAACTAGATCTTTGTCTTGATCGTTTTGAACTGTCTCTGGATAATAAACTGAACTAAGTATCAGAACTAGTTCTTTGTCTCGCTCGTTTCTGAAATGTCTCTAGAAAATATTATGAACTAAGTATCAGAACTAGATCTTTGTCTTGATCATCTCTGAACCGTCTCTGGAAAATATCCTTAACTAAGTATCAGAACTAGATCTTTGTCTTGATCGTTACTGAATTGTCTCTGGAAAATATCCTGAACTAAGTATCAAAACTAGATCTTTGTCTTGATCCTTACTGAACTGTATCTGGAAAATATCTTGAACTAAGTATCAGAACTAGATCTTTGACTTGATCGTTTCTGAACTATCTCTGGAAAATATCCTCAACTAAGTATCAGAACTAGATCTTTATCTTGATTATTTCTAAACTGTCTCTGGAAAATATCATGAACTAAGTATCAGTACTAGATCTTTGCCTTGATCGTTTCTGAATTATCTCTGGAAAATATCCTCCACAAAGTATCAGATCTAGATATTTGTCTTGATCATTTTTGAACAGTTTCTGGAAAATATCCTGAACTAAGTATCTGAACTAGATCATTGTCTAGATCGTTTCTGAACTCTCTCAGGAAAATATCCTGAACTAAGTATCATAACTAGATCTTTTTCTTGATCATTTCTGAAGTGTCTCTGGAAAATATCCTCAACTAAGTATAAGAACTAGATCTTTGTCTTTCTTTTTTATGAACTGTCTCTTGAAAATATCCTGAACTAAGTATCAGAACTAGATCTTTGTCTTGATCGTTTCTGAATAGTCTCTGGAAAATATCCTGAACTAAGTATCAAAACTAGATCTTTATCTTGATCCTTTATGAACTGTCTCTGGAAAATATTCTTCACTAAGTATCAGAACTAGAGCTTTGTCTTGATCGTTACTGAATTATCACTTGAAAATATCCCTAACTAAGTATCAAAATTAGATCTTTGTCTTGATCCTTGCTGAACTGTCTCTAGAAAAAAATCTTGAACTAAGTATCATAACTAGATCTTTGTCTTGATCAATTCTGAACTGTCTCTGGAAAATATCCTCAACTAAGTATAAGAACTAGATCTTTGTCTTTCTTGTTACTAAATTATCTCTGGAAATTATTTTAAACTAAGTATCAGAACTAGATCTTTGTGTTGATCGTCTCTATACCGTCTATGGAAAATTTCTTGAACTAAGTATCAGAACTAGATCTTTGTCTTGATCGTTTTTGAACTGTCTCTGGATAATAAACTGAACTAAGTATCAGAACTAGATCTTTGTCTCGCTCGTTTCTGAAATGTCTCTAGAAAATATTATGAACTAAGTATCAGAACTAGATCTTTGTCTTGATCGTCTCTGAACCGTCTCTGGAAAATATCCTTAACTAAGTATCAGAACTAGATCTTTGTCTTGATAGTTACTGAATTGTCTCTGGAAAATATCCTGAACTAAGTATCAAAACTAGATCTTTGTCTTGATCCTTATTGAACTGTATCTGGAAAATATCTTGAACTAAGTATCAGAACTAGATCTTTGTCTTGATCGTTTCTGAGCTATCTCTGGAAAATATCCTCAACTAAGTAAAAGAACTAGATCTTTATCTTGATTATTTCTAAACTATCTCTGGAAAATATCCTGAACTAAGTATCAATACTAGATCTTTGTCTTGATCGTTTCTGAATTATCTATGGAAAATATCCTCAACAAAGTATCAGAACTAGATCTTTGTCCTGATCATTTCTGAACTGTTTTTGAAAAATATGCTGAACTAAGTATCTGAACTAGATCATTGTCTAGATCGTTTCTGAACTCTCTCTGGAAAATATCTTGAACTAAGTATCTTAACTAGATCTTTGTCTTGATCTTCTCTGTACTGTCTCTTGAAAATATCGTGAACTAAGTATCGAAACTAGATCTTTGTCTTGATTGTTTCTGAACTATCTCTGGAAAATATTTTGAAACAAGTATCAGAACTAGATCTTTGTCTTTATCGTTTTTAAACTGTCTCTGGAAAATATCATGAACTAAGTATCATAAATAGTTCTTTGTCTTGATAAATTCTGAATTGTCTCTATAAAATAAACTTAACTAAGTATCAGAACTAGATCTTTTTCTTGCTCGTTTCTGAACTGTCTCTGGAAAATATCTTGAACTAATTATCAGAACCAGATCTTTGTCTTGATCATCTCTGAACTAACTCTGGAAAATAGTCTGAACTAAGTATCTAAACTATATCTTTGTCTTGATCGTCTCTAAACTGTCTCTGGAAAATATCTTGAACTAAGTATCAGAACTCGATCTTTGTCTTGATCGTTTCTGAACTGTCTCTGGAAAATATCCTGAACTAAGGATCATTACTTGATCTTTATCTTGATCTTTTCTGAACTGTCTTTGGAAAATATCCTCAACTAAGTATCAGAACTAGATCTTTGTCTTGATCGTTTCTGAACTGTCTCTGGAAAATATCCTGAACTAAGTATCATAACTAGATCTTTGTCTTGATCGTTTCTGAATTATCTAAAGAAAATATCCATAACTAAGTATCATAACTAGATCTTTGTCTTGATCATTTCTGAATTGTCTCTGGAAAATAAACTTAACTAAGTATCAAAACTAGATCTTTGTCCTGCTTGTTTCTGAACTGTCTCTGGATAATATTATGAACTAAGTATCAGAACTAAATCTTTGTCTGATCGTCTTTTATCCGTCTATTGAAAATATCCTGAACTAAGTATCATAAAGAGATCTTTGTCTTGATCGTTTCTGAACTGTCTATGGAAAATATTTTAAATTAGTATCAGAACTAGATCTGTCTTGGTCGTTTCTAAATTATCTCTGGGAAAAATACCTGAACTAAGTATCAGAACTAGATCTTTGTCTTGTACTTTTTTGAAGTGTCACTGGAAAATATCCTCAACTAAGTATCAGAACAAGATCTTTGTCTTGCTCTTTTCTGAACTGTCTCTAGAAAATATTCTGAAATAAGTATCAGAACTAGATCTTTGTCTTGATCGTCTCTGAACCGTCTCTAGAAAATATCCTGAACTAAGTATCAGAACTAGATCTTTGTCTTGATCGTTTCTAAATAGTCTCTGGAAAATATCCTGAACTAATTATCAAAACTAGATCTTTATCTTGATCCTTTATGAACTGTCTCTGGAAAATATTCTTAACTAAGTATCAGAACTAGATCTTTGTCTTGATCGTTACTGAATTATCTCTTGAAAATATCCCTAACTAAGTATCAAAATTAGATCTTTGTCCTTATCCTTGCTGAACTGTCTCTAGAAAAAAATCCTGAACTAAGTATCATAACTAGATCTTTGCCTTGATCAATTCTAAACTGTCACTAGAAAATATCCTCAACTAAGTATAAGAACTAGATCTTTGTCTTGCTTGTTACTGAACTATCTCTGGAAATTATTTTAAACTAAGTATCAGAACTAGATCTTTGTGTTGATCGTCTCTATACCGTCTATGGAAAATATCCTGAACTAAGTATCAGAACTAGATCTTTGTCTTGATCGTTTTTGAACTGTCTCTGGATAATAAACTGAACTAAGTATCAGAACTAGATCTTTGTCTCGCTCGTTTCTGAAATGTCTCTAGAAAATATTATGAACTAAGTATCAGAACTAGATCTTTATCTTGATCGTCTCTGAACCATCTCTGGAAAATTTCCTTAACTAAGTATCAGAACTAGATCTTTGTCTTGATCGTTACTGAATTGTCTCTGGAAAATATCCTGAACTAAGTATCAAAACTAGATCTTTGTCTTGATCCTTATTGAACTGTATCTGGAAAATATCTTGAACTAAGTATCAGAACTAGATCTTTGTCTTGATCGTTTCTGAACTATCTCTGGAAAATATCCTCAACTAAGTATCAGAACTAGATCTTTATCTTGATTATTTCTAAACTGTCTCTGGAAAATATCCTGAAATAAGTATCAGTACTAGATCTTTGTCTTGATCGTTTCGGAATTATCTCGGGAAAATATCCTCCACAAAGTATCAGAACTAGATCTTTGTCTTGATCATTTTTGAACTGTTTCTGGAAAATATCCTGAACTAAGTATTTGAACTAGATCATTGTCTAGATCGTTTTTGAACTCTCTCAGGAAAATATCCTGAACTAAGTATCATAACTAGATCTTTTTCTTGATCATTTCTGAAGTGTCTCTGGAAAATATCCTCAACTAAGTATAAGAACTAGATCTTGTCTTTCTTTTTTATGAACTGTCTCTTGAAAATATTTTGAACTAAGTATCAGAACTAGATCTTTGTCTTGATCGTCTCTGAACCGTCTCTGGAAAATATCCTGAACTAAGTATAAGAACTAGATCTTTGTCTTGATCGTTTCTGAATAGTCTCTGGAAAATATCCTGAACTAAGTATCAAAACTAGATCTTTATCTTGATCCTTTATGAACTGTCTCTGGAAAATATTCTTAACTAAGTATCAGAACTAGATCTTTGTCTTGATCGTTACTGAATTATCTCTTGAAAATATCCCTAACTAAGTATCAAAATTATATCTTTGTCTTGATCCTTACTGAACTGTCTCTAGAAAAATATCCTGAACTAAGTATCATAACTAGATCTTTGTCTTGATCAATTCTGAACTGTCTCTGGAAAATATCCTCAACTAAGTATAAGAACTAGATCTTTGTCTTGCTTGTTACTGAACTATCTATGGAAATTATTTTGAACTAAGTATCATAACTAGATCTTTTTCTTGATCGTCTCTGTACCGTCTATGGAAAATATCCTGAACTAAGTATCAGAACTAGATCTTTGTCTTGATCGTTTCTGAACTGTCTCTGGATAATAAAATGAACTAAGTATCAGAACTAAATCTTTGTCTCGCTCGTTTCTGAAATGTCTATAGAAAATATAATGAACTAAGTGTAGATGTTTAGAATTGGCAGAATTTTTGACCAACAAGAAATATTGAATTCAGTTCAGAATGTCCTATCAAATGTTAGGACATTATCAAACAGAGTATAAGAACTTATTTCAGGATGTCTCACCAGATGTTGGGACATTGTGTAAATGACTTAAGTTCAGTTTTTCAGGATGTCCCAACAGATGTTGAGACATCTCAAACCTGCTACCAGAATTAATTAATGACTAACTGATCTGAGATATTTAAGGAGAGTTATCTGGAATTAATTATGGTTGGATAAAAACAGAACAAGGCGCATCTGTAGGAAGATTTATTATGAGGATTCAGATTAATCAGAAGAACTAAATCACCTAGAATATAGGAAGTAACAAACCCTAAATTCAAGGTGGAAGCTGCATGCTTTTAGGACTGGATTAACCTACAGAAAGCCCAAATTACAAACACCTATTTAATCAACAGAAACTCACAGAATTGAGTACGAATTCCAGAAGACCAAATAGGGTGTTTATTGTTTTAATAGCAGGTTGTTTAGATTGTACCACTTTATGTGCTTTTAAGCAAAAGTGCATTTGTGACTTGATTGAAACTGTGAAGTAAGATCAAGCTGTATTGTTTGAAGAATGTCTTCAATTTTATTAAACTTGTAAACTTGATCACTGTGTGATTGAGGGGGAGTGAGTAGGGTACTCTTATCTAAGTTGTGTCTTAGGTAGAAATTGCATTGGGTAGTTATTAAGTGATAGATTAAATAGGGTGGTTTTAGTCTAGAATTAATATTACTTATAGTGGATTTCCTCCTGGCTTGGTAGCCTCCAGATGTAAGTGTGGTTATACACTGAACTGGGTTAACAAACTTCTGTGTTGTTTATTTTTATTGCTATTTAAGTTTTGGTTAAATCTGTCAAGTGTTGGGACATCTCTTAGGACATCTCATACCTGATCACAGAATTTCAATTGGCATCAGAGCAGGCACCCTGCCTGTTTATACTGGGTGAGATCTAGGGAATACAAATTCTGGAAACATGGACAGAGATATAGGATCAGTAAATAGACCACCTATACTGGATGGTTCTAATTATGACTACTGGAAGCCAAGAATGATTGCATTCTTAAGATCACTTGACAACAGGGCCTGGAGAGCAGTCAACATTGGATGGGAACATCCTATCCAAGACACCAAAGATGGATCAAAAGTGTTGAAACCTGAAGAAGAATGGAGTAAGGAGGAAGAAGATTCAGCACTAGGCAACTCCAAGGCCTTAAATGCTCTATTCAATGGCATTGATAGGAACATCTTTATACTTGTGCATCACTGTGAGCTAGCCAAAGATGTGTGGGATACTCTCAAAACAACTCATGAAGGAACATCAAAGGTAAAGATGTCAAGACTTCAACTTCTCACCACCAAGTTTGAAAACTTGAGAATGAAGGAAGATGAGACAGTTCATGAATTCTACATGAACATCTTAGAAGTAGCTAATACTTCTGGAGCTTTGGGAGAAAAGATGACTGATGAAAAGCTTGTAAGAAAGATCCTCAGATCTTTGCCAAAAAGATTTGACATGAAAGTCACAGCAATAGAAGAAGCTCAAGACATATGCACTATGAAAGTTGAAGAACTCATTGGTTCCCTTCAAACATTTGAGATGGGAATGAATGACACAAATGTTAAGAAGAACAAAAGCATAGCCTTGGTGACAAATACTGATGAAGAAGAAGATGATGAAGCAAAAACTGGTAAAAGCTTATCAGACAACATTGCTATGCTTGGAAGACAATTCAAAAAGATTCTCAGAGGGATGGAAGGCAAATCCAATCCCAGTGGAAGATACACAAACTCTTCTGAGAACAAGAGATCTTATGATGCTAACAGAAGGTCAAATTATGCTGAAAAGACCAGTCAAGAAAAAGGAATCAAATGCCATGGATGTGAAGGATATGGACACATCAAGAATGAATGTCCTACCTACTTAAAAAGGCAAAAGAAAGGACTATCTGTAACCTGGTCTGATGAAGACTCAGGAGGTGATTCAGAAGAAGAATCAGCTAAGCATATCACTGCTTTAGCTGGACTATGTGAATCTGAAAGTGATTCCAGTGATGGGGAGCTTACTGTTGAAGAACTTGAGCAAGCCTACAAAGATCTGTACAAAAGAAGTATTGAAATATGCAGTGAGGTTATAAAGCTAAAGAAGCTGAATGAAGCACTAGAAGATGAAAAGGCAAGTGATCAAGAGATCATTGACACCTTGAAAAGTGAAGTAAGTCTTCTCAACTCCAAATTGGAACACATGTCCAAATCTGTTAGAATGTTGAACAGCAGCTCAAATACACTGGATGTTATTCTCAACAACAATAAGCATTCAGGGGATAAAAGTGGACTGGGATTTAACAGAGTACATAAAGATGAAGCCAGCTCTAGCAAAACTACTTCAAAATCCATACAGTCAAACAAGATGTCCCAACAGATGCTTCAACATCAGGAAAAGAACACAAAGTCAAACATAATGTTCCAACAGATGTCTCAACATTCTGGAAAGAACAAAATGAAGAAGAAGTATCAAAGATGGAGATGCCATCACTGTGGAAGATTTGGACATATCAAACCTCATTGTTATAAGCTGCATGGATATCCAAATCAGATGTATCAGCAACCTTCTAAGCAGAAAATAGAAGTTACCAAGAAAGTGTTGCATAAACATCAAAGAAATCAGCAACCTTCTAAGCAGAAGACAGAAGTCATCAAGAAGGTATGGAGACCAAAAGCTAGCATTCAGACTGATCAAAGCTACATACACAAGAACAAGATCAACAATTAATCTTGGATATCTACTAATGAATAACACACAGGGCAGAGCCATCAAAAGAAATCTCAACTCAAATAGTCAAAGAAAAATGCTGCATATATAGCACATACATCACTAAGAGTATCAGCTAAAGAAGACTGGTATTTTGACAGTGGATGTTCAAGACACATGACTGGATTGAAGAATCTGCTAGTAAACTTAAAGTCACATTCATCCAGGTATGTAACCTTTGGAGATGGAGCTAAAGGAGAAATCAAGGGAGTTGGGACCCTGGACTGTCAAGATGTTCCAAGACTAGATGATGTGCTGCTAGTTAAAGGTTTAACTGCTAACCTGATCAGCATAAGTCAATTATGTGATCAAGGGTACAGTGTAAACTTTACCAAAACTGAATGCATAGTTACTAACAAAGAACAAGAGGTTGTCATGAAAGGAGCCAGATCTAAAGACAACTGTTACATGTGGGAATCTCAAGACTTCAGTCTTACTTCAACCTGCTCCTTAGCTAAAGAAGAAGAAGTGAAACTATGGCACCAAAGGCTAGGTCATCTTCATTTCAGAGGCATAAAGAAGATAATATCTATGGATGCTGTAAGAGATATTCCTAAACTGAAGATTGATGATGGCAAAATATGTGGTGAATGTCAAATAGGCAAGCAAACCAAGATGTCCCATCCAAAGCTCCAACATCTGACAACTTCCAAAGTTTTGGAACTATTGCATATGGATCTTATGGGACCTATGCAGGTTGAAAGTCTTGGTGGCAAGAGGTATGCCTATGTGGTGGTTGATGACTTTTCCAGGTATACATGGATAAATTTTATCAAAGAAAAGTCTGATGTATTTGATGTATTCAAAGACTTATGCCAAAGAATACAAAGGGAAAAAGCCAGCTGTGTGATCAGAATAAGAAGTGATCATGGAAAAGAATTTGAGAACCAAAAGTTCTTAGATTTCTGTTCTTCAGAAGGAATCAATCATGAATATTCTTCACCAATCACTCCTCAACAGAATGGGATTGTTGAGAGGAAGAATAGAACTATTCAAGAATCAGCAAGAGCTATGATCCATGCTAAAAAGTTACCTTTGTACTTCTGGGCTGAAGCTATGAACACAGCTTGTTACATCCACAACAGAGTTACTCTAAGAAAAGGAACTTTGTCCACAATCTATGAAGTCTGGAAGGGCAGAAAACCCACAGTTAAGTACTTCCATGTGTTTGGAAGTAACTGTTATATTCTGGCAGATAGGGAGCAAAGAAGAAAAATGGATCCTAAAAGTGATGAAGGGATTTTTCTTGGATACTCTATAAACAGCAGAGCATATAGAGTATTTAATTCTAGAACCAAGGTTATCATGGAGTCTATAAATGTGATAATTGATGATGCTCCTACAGATGTCCCAGAAGATGTTGGAACATCTGCTGATATCAAGATTGAAGCTGAAGAAAAGAGTGATCATTATGACTTCACTCAAACTGATGCAAGGACAGAACAATCCAGCAAACCTCCCTCCATCAGAATACAGAAGGATCATCCCAAAGATTTGATAATTGGTGATCCCAACAGAGGTGTGAGCACTAGATCAAGAGAAGTGATTTCAGGTTCTTGTTTTGTTTCTAAAATAGAACCTAAAAACATCAAGGAAGCTCTTACTGATGAATACTGGATTTGTGCTATGCAAGAGGAATTAGGTCAATTCACAAGGAATGAAGTGTGGAATCTTGTTCCTAGACCTGATGACATAAATGTGATTGGAACAAAATGGGTGTATAAGAACAAGTCAAATGAACAAGGAGTTGTTACAAAGAACAAAGCTAGACTTGTAGCTCAAGGATACACTCAAATTGAAGGAGTAGACTTTGATGAAACCTTTGCACCAGTAGCAAGGCTTGAATCAATCAGACTACTTTTGGGAATTGCTTGTATCTTAAAGTTCAAGCTATTTCAAATAGATGTGAAAAGTGCCTTTTTAAATGGTTATCTTAATGAAGAAGTATATGTAGAACAGCCTAAAGGATGTTGATCCAAGCTGTCCCAATCATGTATACAAACTAAAGAAGGCTCTTTATGGTCTGAAGCAAGCTCCAAGGGCATGGTATGAAAGATTGACTACTTTTCTTATCAAGCAAGGGTACAGGAAAGGTGGAATTGACAAAACCTTGTTTGTTAAAGATGAAGAAGGAAATGTCATGATTGCTCAAATATATGTTGATGACATTGTCTTTGGTGGGATGTCTGACAGGATGGTCAAACATTTTGTCAAGCAGATGGAATCTGAATTTGAAATGAGCCTAGTAGGAGAGTTAACCTACTTTCTTGGTCTGCAAATAAAGCAAATGGAAGACTCAATGTTCATTTCCCAAAGCAAGTATACCAAGAACATAGTCAAGAAATTTGGAATGGAAAATGCTACTCATAAGAGAACTCCTGCTCCCACACATTTAAAGCTGACTAAAGATGAAAAGGGTGAGAATGTAGATCAAAGCTTATACAGAAGCATGATTGGAAGCTTGTTATACTTGACTGCTAGCAGACCAGACATAGCATTTGCAGTAGGTGTATGTGCAAGATATCAAGTTGATCCAAAAGTCAGTCATCTCAATCAAGTCAAGAGAATTCTTAAATATGTTAATGGCACTTGTGACTATGGCATAATGTACTTTCATGGATGCAAACCAATTCTCACTGGCTTCTGTGATGCTGATTGGGCTGGAAGTGCTGATGACAGAAAAAGCACTTCAGGAGGATGCTTCTTTCTAGGAAACAATTTGATTTCTTGGTTCAGTAAGAAACAAAATTGTGTATCCTTATCTACAGCTGAAGCTGAATATATAGCAGCTGGAAGCAGTTGTTCTCAGTTGGTTTGGATGAAGCAAATGCTCACTGAGTACAATGTCCCACAGGATGTTATGACATTGTACTGTGACAACTTAAGTGCAATCAACATATCAAAGAATCCTATCCAACATAGCAGGACAAAGCATATTGATATCAGACATCATTTCATCAGAGATCTTGTAGAAGAAAAGGTGATTTCATTGGAACATGTAGCTACAAATCTGCAGTTGGCTGATATCTTTACCAAAGCATTGGATGCTACACAATTTGAGAACTTAAGGGGCAAACTGGGAATCTGTTTATGTGAGATTTAGCAGTTAATGAAATGTGCCAACATGTCATATGACATTGTATGGCATAAGTTCCAGATGGCAACACCAGTCTGGTCAAGAACATTGGGTATTCCATTACTAATAATTTGCAATGTAACGGCTACTTATTTAGTAACAGCTTATAATCAGCTATCAAGATTCTCATCATACTATCAAAAGCGAATCACATTATCTAGCTGTTCTTCTGAAATCATCAACCCTAAAACTCTTCATCCATCTTCTTTGACAATGTCTCAAAACCCTAGCACTCCTGAAGAAGTTCTCAACAAAGAAGATGTAGTTCATGCAACTCCCATCTCTGTGGTACCAATGAAATCAACCCCATTGGACGAAATCAGAGGAAGTGCTCCTCATGCTAAAAAGCCAAGAACTCCAAAAAGAGCAAAAGATCAAGTCTGCAGCAAATCCAAAGGCATTCCTTCACCAGCTAACATGCCTCCAAAATCTTCTGAATATGTGGATGCTTCCATCAAGGAGATAGTTAACAAGATTCTTTCTGAACAGAGAGTGGTTAGTGGGATTTCTATTCCTCTGAACACCATGCCTGCCCCTCAAGAAGAACAGACTCAAGCTGCAAAGGACACTCCTGCTCAACAGAATGTCCCAATAGATGTTGGAACATCTGAGGATGAGAAAAAGACCTCATCTGATGCTGATATTGAACCAACTGCGGACCAGAAAAAGGCCTCAAATGAAAGTGATGAAGAAGACTCTGAGGATCAGACCAAAGCCTCAACTGAAGATCCTATCTCTGCTGATCAACCAGCTGAAGAGGAGACTGCTCAATCTCCTCCTGTGGTGAACCTGGAGCAAGATTCTGATACAGAGATCATTGCCTCTATAAGACCTAGCATAGCCAGAAGGCTCAGGACTAGGAAAGGAAAGATGCAAGCAGGACATGCAGTTCCTGAGAAGAAGAAAACTACCCCAAAGAAAGACAAGGCCAAAACTGTCTTTGGTCCTACCAAGCAATGGAGCAAAGTCCAAACACAAAAGAGGAAAGTTGTCACCCCATCAGACTCAGATGTTGAATCAGATGTCCCAACAGCTCCTCCAAAGAAGAAACCAGCACCCTCTAGGGCTTCAACTGCTGTTCCAGAAGCTCCCTTGGACAACATCTCATTTCATCATGTTTCAAGTGTAAACAGATGGAAGTTTGTGTACCAAAGAAGGGTAGCTCTTGAAAGAGAGCTGAGCAGTAATGCACTTGAGTGCACTGAACTAATTGATCTCATCTCTGCTGCAGGCCTCTTCAAAACAGTCTCCAATCTTTCTCCCTGCTATGAACTTCTTGTCAAAGAATTCATTGTCAATCTTCAGGAAGATTGTGCCAATGGTAAGTCTACTGAATTTAGAAAAGTTTTTGTTAGAGGCAGGTGTGTAGAGTTCTCTCCTCAGATCATCAACCAATACCTTGGAAGAGAGTCTGATGGACCAAATGAGCTAGGAAAGACTGACAACCAAGTCTGCAAGGTTATCACTGCAAACCAGGTCAAGGCATGGCCAGTTAAAGGAAAGCTCTCAGTGAGCATGCTGACAAGAAAATATGCCATGCTGAACAGGATTGGTACAGCAAATTGGGTGCCTACCAACCACACATCTTCAATATCCACTGGCCTGGCCAGGTTTATCTATGCTGTGGGAACTCAGACTAAGCTGGATTATGGTGCTTACATATTTGATCAGACCTTGAAGCATGCTAGCTCTTCTGCAACAAAGCTGCCAATAGCTTTTCCCTCCTTGCTGTGTGGTATAGTACTAAGTCAATACCCTGGGATCCTCACTGAGAAGGACACAGTCTGCAAGAGAGAAAGCCCTCTGGCCTTTCATTACAAACTGTTCCTAAGTCATCATGCAGCAGATGTTGAAGCACCCTCTGGGACATTTGCAGGTCCTTCAACTGCTAAGACTCCAATCTCCAAGACTGCATTAATTGCTGAACTAAAGAGCACCTGCAAAGAACTTGAAGCTAGAAAGCAGAAGCTTGAAGAAATCATCCAAAGGCTGGAGAGTGAAGGAGATCAGAAAGCTGCCTCTGATGAAGAAACTGAAGTTGATGAAGAAACTGAAAGTGAGGAGTCTGAGTGATCATTGTATGTGAGGAAAAATGTATGAAAGCTGCATTGTATTTCTTGATTAGTCTTTGGCCCCATAATTTGTGTCTAACAAGGGGGAGAACAACAACAACAAAATGTATTGCTGTTTAATTATGAATGAAAAATCTGTTTGTTTGTTTCTGAACTGAATCAGTGTGTTTTGATAAATATTTCTGTTGCAACAAGACTGGATACATGTATGTTTGAGGGGGAGTAAACTCAAATATGATTCAACAGAAAAGTAAAGCTATACTTTGATAAAAGAACTTCTGCTGCACTCTGATAACCAGAAAAAATGTTAGCCAAAAATTAGCCAAAGGGGGAGTTTGTAGATGTTTAGAATTGGCAGACTTTTTGACCAACAAGAAATATTGAATTCAGTTCAGAATGTCCTATCAAATGTTGGGACATTATCAAACAGAGTATAAGAACTTATTTCAGGATGTCTCACCAGATGTTGGGACATTGTGTAAATGACTTAAGTTCAGTTTTTCAGGATGTCCCAACAGATGTTGAGACATCTCAAACCTGCTACCAGAATTAATTAATGACTAACTGATCTGAGATATTTAAGGAGAGTTATCTGGAATTAATTATGGTTGGATAAAAACAGAACAAGGCGCATCTGTAGGAAGATTTATTATGAGGATTCAGATTAATCAGAAGAACTAAATCACCTAGAATATAGGAAGTAACAAACCCTAAATTCAAGGTGGAAGCTGCATGCTTTTAGGACTGGATTAACCTACAGAAAGCCCAAATTACAAACACCTATTTAATCAACAGAAACTCACAGAATTGAGTACGAATTCCAGAAGACCAAATAGGGTGTTTATTGTTTTAATAGCAGGTTGTTTAGATTCTACCACTTTATGAGCTTTTAAGCAAAAGTGCATTTGTGACTTGATTGAAACTGTGAAGTAAGATCAAGCTGTATTGTTTGAAGAATGTCTTCAATTTTATTAAACTTGTAAACTTGATCACTGTGTGATTGAGGGGGAGTGAGTAGGGTACTCTTATCTAAGTTGTATCTTAGGTAGAAATTGCATTGGGTAGTTATTAAGTGATAGATTAAACAGGGTGGTTTAAGTCTAGAATTAATATTACTTATAGTGGATTTCCTCCTGGCTTGGTAGCCTCCAGATGTAAGTGTGGTTATACACTGAACTGGGTTAACAAACTTCTGTGTTGTTTATTTTCTTGCTATTTAAGTTTTGGTTAAATCTGTCAAGTGTTGGGACATCTCTTAGGACATCTCATACCTGATCACAGAATTTCACTAAGTATCAGAACTAGATCTTTGTCTTGATCGTCTCTGAACCGTCTCTGGAAAATATCCTTAACTAAGTATCAGAACTAGATCTTTGTTTTGATCGTTTCTGAATTGTCTCTGGAAACTATCCTGAACTAAGTATCAAAACTAGATCTTTGTTTTGATCCTTTATAAACTGTCTCAGAAAAATATCCTTAACTAAGTATTAGAGTTAGATCTTTGTCTTAATCATTACTGAACTGTCTTTGGAAAATATCCTCAACTAAGTATCAGAACTAGATCTTTGTCTTGATCCTTAATGAACTGTCTCTGGAAAATATCTTGAACTAAGTATCAGAACTAGATCTTTGTCTTGATCGTTTCTGAACTATCTCTGGAAAATATCCTCAACTAAGTATCAGAACTAGATCTTTATCTTGATTGTTTCTAAACTGTCTCTGGAAAATATCATGAACTAAGTATCAGTACTAGATCTTTGTCTTGATTGTTTCTGAATTATCTCTGGAAAATATCCTCAACAAAGTATCAGAACTAGATCTTTGTCTTGATCATTTCTGAACTGTTTCTGAAAAATATCCTGAACAAAGTATCTGAACTAGATCATTGTCTAGATCGTTTCTAAACTCTCTCTGGAAAATATCCTGAACTAAGTATCATAACTAGATCTTTGTCTTGATCTTTTCTGAAGTGTCTCTGGAAAATATCCTCAACTACGTATAAGAACTAGATCTTTGTCTTCCTTTTTTATGAACTGTCTCTTGAAAATATTCTGAACTAAGTATCAGAACTAGATCTTTGTCTTGATCGTCTCTGAACCGTCTCTGGAAAATATCCCGAACTAAGTATCATAACTAGATCTTTGTCTTGATCGTTTCTGAATAGTCTTTGGAAAATATCCTGAACTAAGTATGAAAACTAGATCTTTGTCTTGATCCTTTATGAACTGTCTCTGGAAAATATTCTGAACTAAGTATCAGAACTAGATCTTTGTCTTGATCGTCTCTAAACCGTTTCTGGAAAATATCCTGAACTAAGTATAAGAACTAGATATTTGTCTTGATCGTTTCTGAATAGTCTCTGGAAAATATCCTGAACTAAGTATCAAAACTAGATCTTTGTCTTGATCCTTTATGAACTGTCTCTGGAAAATATTCTTAACTAAGTATCAGAACTAGATCTTTGTCTTGATCTTTACTGAATTATCTCTTGAAAATATTATGAACTAAATATCATAACTAGATCTTTGTCTTGATCATTTCTGAACTGTCTCTGGAAAATATCCTCCACTAAGTATAAGAACTAGATCTTTGTCTTGCTTGTTTCTGAAATATCTCTGGAAATTATTTTGAACTAAGTATCAGAAATAGATCTTATTCTTGATCGTCTCTGAACCATCTATGGAAAATATCCTGAACTAAGTATCAGAACTAGATCTTTGTCTTGATCGTTTCTGAAATATCTCTGGATAATAAACTGAACTAAGTATCAGAACTAGATCTTTGTCTCGCTCGTTTCTGAAATATCTCTAGAAAATATTCTGAACTAAGTATCAAAACTAGATCTTTGTCTTGATCGTCTCTGAACCGTCTCTGGAAAATATCCTGAACTAAGTATCAGAACTAGATCTTTGTTTTGAGCATTTCTGAATTGTCTCTGGAAAATATCCTGAACTATGTATCAAAACTAGATCTTTGTTTTGATCCATTATGAACTGTCTCTGGAAAATATCCTTAACTAAGTATCAGAACTAGATATTTGTCTTGATCATTTCTGAACTGTTTCTGAAAAATATCCTGAACTAAGTATCTGAACTAGATCATTGTCTAGATCGTTTATGAACTCTCTATAGAAAATATCATGAACTAAGTATCATAACTAGTTCTTTGTCTTGATCAATTCTGAACTGTCTCTGGAAAATATCCTCAACTAAGTATAAGAACTAGATCTTTGTCTTGCTTGTTACTTAACTATCTCTGGAAATTATTTTGAACTAAGTATCATAACTAGATCTTTTTCTTGATCGTCTCTGTACTGTCTATGGAAAATATCCTGAACTAAGTATCAAAACTAGATCATTGTCTTGATCGTTTCTGAACTGTCTCTGGATAATAAAATGAACTAAGTATCAGAACTAAATCTTTGTCTCGCTCGTTTCTGAAATGTCTATAGAAAATATAATGAACTAAGTATCAGAACTAGATCTTTTTCTTGATCGTCTCTGAACCGTCTCTGGAAAATATCCTTAACTAAGTATCGGAACTAGATCTTTGTTTTGATCGTTTCTGAATTGTCTCTGGAAACTATCCTGAACTAAGTATCAAAACTAGATCTTTGTTTTGATCCTTTATAAACTGTCTCAGAAAAATATCCTTAACTAAGTATTAGAGTTAGATCTTTGTCTTAATCATTACTGAACTGTCTCTGGATAATATCCTCAACTAAGTATCAGAACTAGATCTTTGTCTTGATCCTTAATGAACTGTCTCTGGAAAATATCTTGAACTAAGTATCAGAACTAGATCTTTGTCTTGATCGGGTCTGAACTATCTCTGGAAAATATCCTCAACTAAGTATCAGAACTAGATCTTTATCTTGATTGTTTTTTAAACTGTCTCTGGAAAATATCCTGAACTAAGTATCAGTACTAGATCTTTATCTTGATCGTTTCTGAATTATCTCTGGAAAATATCCTCAACAAAGTATCAGAACTAGATCTTTGTCTTGATCATTTCTGAACTGTTTCTGAAAAATATCCTGAACAAAGTATCTGAACTAGATCATTGTCTAGATCGTTTTTAAACTCTCTCTGGAAAATATCCTGAACTAAGTATCATAACTAGATCTTTGTCTTGATCTTTTCTGAAGTGTCTCTGGAAAATATCCTTAACTAAGTATAAGAACTAGATCTTTGTCTTCCTTTTTTATGAACTGTCTCTTGAAAATATTCTGAACTAAGTATCAGAACTAGATCTTTGTCTTGATCGTCTCTGAACCGTCTCTGGAAAATATCCCGAACTAAGTATCTGAACTAGATCTTTGTCTTGATCGTTTCTGAATAGTCTCTGGAAAATATCCTGAACTAAGTATCAAAACTAGATCTTTGTCTTGATCCTTTATGAACTGTCTCTGGAAAATATTCTGAACTAAGTATCAGAACTAGATCTTTGTCTTGATCGTCTCTGAACCGTTTCTGGAAAATATCCTGAACTAAGTATAAGAACTAGATATTTGTCTTGATCGTTTCTGAATAGTCTCTGGAAAATATCCTGAACTAAGTATCAAAACTAGATCTTTGTCTTGATCCTTTATGAACTGTCTCTGGAAAATATTCTTAATTAAGTATCAGAACTAGATCTTTGTCTTGATCGTTACTGAATTATCTCTTGAAAATATCCTGAACTAAATATCATAACTAGATCTTTGTCTTGATCATTTCTTAACTGTCTCTGGAAAATATCCTCAACTAAGTATAAGAACTAGATCTTTGTCTTGCTTGTTTCTGAAATATCTCTGGAAATTATTTTGAACTAAGTATCAGAACTAGATCTTATTCTTGATCGTCTCTGAACCATCTATGGCAAATATCCTGAACTAAGTATCAGAACTAGATCTTTGTCTTGATCGTTTCTGAACTATCTCTGGATAATAAACTGAACTAAGTATCAGAACTAGATCTTTGTCTCGCTCGTTTCTGAAATATCTCTAGAAAATATTCTGAACTAAGTATCAAAACTAGATCTTTGTCTTGATCGTCTCTGAACCGTCTCTGGAAAATATCCTGAACTAAGTATCAGAACTAGATCTTTGTTTTGAGCGTTTCTGAATTGTCTTTGGAAAATATCCTGAACTATGTATCAAAACTAGATCTTTGTTTTGATCCATTATGAACTGTCTCTGGAAAATATCCTTAACTAAGTATCAGAACTACATATTTTTCTTGATCATTTCTGAACTGTTTTTGAAAAATATCCTGAACTAAGTATCTGAACTAGATCATTGTCTAGATCGTTTATGAACTCTCTATAGAAAATATCTTGAACTAAGTATCATAACTAGATCTTTGTCTTGATCATTTCTGAAGTGTCTCTAGAAAATATCCTTAACTAAGTATAAGAAATATATATTTGTCTTTCTTGTTTCTGAACTGTCTCTGGAAATTATTTTGAAATAGTTATCAAAACTAGATCTTTGTCTTGATCGTCTCTGAACCATCTATAGGAAATATCCTGAACTAAGTATCAGTACTAGATCTTTGTTTTGATCGTTTTTGAATTTTCTCTAGATAATAAACTGAACTAAGTATCAGAACTAGATCTTTATCTCGCTCGTTTCTGAAATGTCTCTAGAAAATATTATGAACTAGATCCTTGTCTTGCTTGTTTCTGAACTCTCTCTAGAAATTATTTTGAACTAAGTATCAGAACTAGATCTTTGTCTTGATCGTCTCTGAAACATCTATGGAAATATCCTGAACTAAGTATCAGAACTTAATCTTTGTCTTGATCATTTCTAAACTGTCTTTGGATAATAAACTGAACTAAGTATATGAACTAGATCTTTGTCTTGCTCATTTTTGAACTGTCTCTAGAAAATATTTTGAACTAAGTATCAGAACTAGATCTTTGAATTGATCGTCTCTGAACCGTCTCTGGAAAATATCCTGAACTAAGTATCAGAACTAGATCTTTGTCTTGATCATTTCTGAACTGTCTCTGGAAAATATCCTGAACTAAGTATCAAAACTAGATCTTTGTCTTGATCCTTTCTGAACTGTCTCTGGAAAATATCCTTAACTAAGTATCAGAACTAGATCTTTGTCTTGATCGTTTCTGAATTATCTCTTGAAAATATCCTCAACTAAGTATTAGAACTAGATCTTTGTCTTGATCCTTACTGAACTGTCTCTGGAAAATATCCTGAACTAAGTATCAGAACTAGATCTTTGTCTTGATCGTTTCTGAACTATCTCTGGAAAATATCCTCAACTAAGTATCAAAACTAGATCTTTATCTTGATTGTTTATGAATTGTCATTGGAAAATATCCACAACTATGTATCAGAACTAGATCTTTGTCTTGATCCTTTCTGTACTGTTTCTGGAAAATATCTTGAACTAAGTATCTGAACTAGATCATTGTCTAGATTGTTTCTGAACTCTCTTTGGAAAATATCCTGAACTAAGTATCTTAACTAGATCTTTGTCTTGATCTTCTATGAATTGTTTCTTGAAAATATCCTGAACTAAGTATCTAAACTAGATCTTTGTCTTGATTGTTTCTGAACTATCTCTGGAAAATATTCTGAACTAAGTATCAGAACTAGATCTTTGTCTTTATCTTTTTTAAATTATCTCTGGAAAATATCATGAACTAAGTATCATAAATAGTTCTTTGTCTTGATCATTTCTTAATTGTCTCTATAAAATAAACTTAACTAAGTATCAGAATTAGATCTTTGTCTTGCTTGTTTCTGAACTGTCTTTGGAAAATATCCTGAACTAATTACCAGAACCAGATCTTTGTCTTGATCATCTCTGAACTGTCTCTGGAAAATATTTTGAAATAAGTATCAGAACTATATATTTTTCTTGACCGTCTCTGAACTGTATCTCGAAAATATGTTGAACAAAGTATCAGAACTAGATCTTTGTCTTGATCGTTTCTGAACTGTCTCTGGAAAATATCCTGAACTAAGTATCAGAACTAGATCTTTGTCTTGATCTTTTATGAACTGTCTCTGGAAAATATCCTCAACTAAGTATCAGAACTAGATCTTTGTCTTGATCGTTTTTGAACTGTCTCTGGAAAATATCCTGAACTAAGTATCAGAACTAGATCTTTGTCTTGATCGTTTCTGAATTATCTCTAGAAAATATCCATAACTATGTATCATAACTAGATCTTTGTCTTGATCATTTCTGAACTGTCTCTGGAAAATAAATATAACTAAGTGAAATTCTGGAATTTGAAGTAGTTTTGTTGGTGCTAGCCTCAACCTTATGAACTTTGTTAAATCCCAGTCCAGTTCTATCCCCTGAATGCTTATTGTTATTGAGAATAACATCCAGTGTGTTTGAGCTACTGTTCAGCATTCTAATAGATTTGGACATATGCTCCAACTTGGAGTTGAGAAGGCTTACTTCACTTTTCAAAGTGTCAATGATATCTAGATCACTTGTTTTTTCATCCTTTAGTGCCTCAATCTGCTTCTTATGCTTTATACTCTCCATGCATATTTCAGTGCTCCTTTTAACCAGTTCTCTGTATGATTGTTCAAGCTCTTCAAAAGTAAGCTCCTCATCACTGGATCCACTTTCAGATTCACATAATCCAGCTAGAGCAGTGATATGCTTTGCTGATTCTTCTTCTGAATCACATCCTGAGTCTTCATCAGACCAGGTTACAGAGAGACCTTTCTTCTTCCTTTTTAAATAGGTAGGGCATTCATTTCTGATGTGTCCATATCCTTCACATCCATGACATTTAATCCCTTTTTCTTGATTGGTCTTTTCATCATAATTTGACCTTCTATTAGCATCATAAGGTCTTTTATTCTCAGAAGAGTTTGAGTATCTTCCACTTGGTCTGGATTTGTCATCCATCTTTCTGAGAATCTTTTTGAATTGTCTTCCAAGCATAGCAATGGTTTCTGATAAATTTTCTTCAGGTTCTGCTTCATTATTTTCTTCAGGTTCTGCATATGTCTTGAGCTTCTTCTAATGTTGTGACCTTCATGTCAAATCTTTTTGGCAAAGATCTGAGAATCTTTCTTACAAGCTTTTCATCAGTCATCTTTTCTCCCAAAGCACCAGAAGTATTGGCTATTTCTAAGATGTTCATGTAGAACTCATGAATTGTCTCATCTTCCTTCATTCTCAAGTTTTCAAACTTGGTGGTGAGAAGTTGAAGTCTTGACATCTTCACCTTTGATGTTCCTTCATGAGTTGTTTTGAGAGTGTCCCAAACATCTTTTGCCAGCTCACAGTGATGCACAAGTCTGAAGATGTTCCTATCAATGCCATTGAATAAAGCATTTAAGGCCTTGGAATTGCCAAGTGCTGAATCTTCTTCCTCCTTACTCCATTCTTCTTCAGGTTTCAACACTTTTGCTCCATCTTTGTTGTCTTGGACAGGGTGCTCCCATCCTTTGTTGACTGCTTTCTAGGCCCTATTGTCAAGTGATCTTAAGAATTCTACCATTCTTGGCTTCCAGTAGTCATAATTAGATCCATCAAATATAGGTGGTCTATTTACAGATCCTACATCTCTGTCCATGTTTCCAGAATTTGCAGTCCCTAGATCTCACCCAGTTAAACAGGCAGGGTGCCTGCTCTGATGCCAATTGAAATTCTGGGATCAGGTACGTGATGTCGAATGAGATGTTTAAACACTTGAAGACTTGAACAAAACTTAAAGTGCAGGAAAATTTAAACAACACAGGAAATTGTTAACCCAGTTCAGTGTATAACCACACTTACATCTGGGGGCTACCAAGCCAGGAAGGAAATCCAATATAAGTAATATTAATTCTAGACTTAAACCACTCAGTTTAATCTTTCACTTAATATCTACCCAAGGCAATTTCTACCTAAGAAACAACTAATATATTTGTACCAACTCACTCCCCCTCAATCACACAATGATATGTTTACAAGTTTAATAAAATTGAAGTCATACTTCAAACAAAACAGCTTGATCTTACTTCACAGTTTCAATCAAGACACAATACACTTTTGCTTAAAAGCTCATAAAGTGATACACATATACAACCTGCTATTAAAACACAAACACCCTATTTAGTCTTCTTAATTTCGTACTCTATTCTGAGAGTTTCTGTTTCTTAAATAGATGCTTGGATTTTGGGCTTTCTGTAGGTTATCCAATCCTGATACGCATGATGCTAACACCTTGAATTAGGGTTTGTTACTTCCTTGATTCTAGGTGAGTCAGTTCTTCTGTTTATACTGAAATCATATAACCAATATCCCTACAGATGCGCCTTCTTCTATTTTATCCATCCATAATTAATTCCAGATAAATTCCCTGAATTTACTCAGTTCTGTTAAGCATTAATTAATTCTGGTAGCAGGTTTGAGATGTCACAACATCTGGTGTGACATCCTGAAAACTGAACTTACTTCATTAACTGATACAATGTCACAACATCTGGTGTGACATCCTGTAAACTGAACTTACTTCATTAACTGATACAATGTCACAACATCTGGTGTGAAATTCTGAATTAAGTTCATTTACTTATACTCTGTTTGATAATGTCACAACATCTGATGTGACATCCTGAACTAAGTTCAACACTTCTTGTTGGTCAAAAATTCTGCCAATTCTAAACATCTACACTAAGTATCAGAACTAGATCTTTGTCTTGCTAGTTTCTGAACTTTCTCTGGAAAATATTTTGAACTAAGTATCAGAACTAGATCTTTGTCTTGATCGTCTCTGAACCTTCTATGGAAAATATCCTGAACTAAGTATCAGAACTAGATCTTTGTCTTGATCGTTCCTGAACTGTCTATGGAAAATATTTTGAACTAAGTATCAGAACTAGATCTTTGTCTTGATCCTTTCTGAACTGTCTCTGGAAAATATCCTGAACTAAGTATCAGCACTAGATCTTTGTCGTGATCGTTTCTGAACTCTCTCTGGAAAATATCCTCAACTAAGTTTCAGAACTAGATCTTTGTCTTGATCGTTTCTGAACTGACTCTGCAAAATATCCTGAACTAAGTATCAGAACTAGATCTTTGCCTTGATCGTTTTGGATAATGTCCTCAACTAAGTATCAGAACTTGATCTTTGTCTTGATCCTTTCAAAACTATCTCTGGAAAATATCCTGAACTAAGTATCAGAACTAGATCTTTATCTTGATCGTTTCTGAACTATCTCTGGAAAATATCCTCAACTATGTATCAGAACAAGATCTTTGTCCGTCTTGTTTCTGAACTGTCTCTGGAAATTATTTTGAACTAAGTATCAGAACTAGATCTTTGTCTTGATCGTCTCTGAAACGTCTACGGAAAATATCTTGAACTAAGTATAAGAATTAGATCTTTGTCTTGATCATTTCTGAACTGTCTCTGGATAATAAACTGAACTAAGTATCAGAACTAAATATCCTCAACTATGTATCAGAACTAGATCTTTGTCTTGCTTGTTTCTGAACTGTCTCTAGAAATTATTTTGAACTAAGTATCAGAACTAGATCTTTGTCTTGATCATTTCTGAACTGTGTCTGTATAATAAAATGAACTAAGTATTAGAACTAGATCTTTGTTTTGCTCGTTTCTGAACTTTCTCTAGAAAATATTCTGAACGAAGTATCAGAACTAGATCTTTGTCTAGATCGTCTCTGAACCGTCTCTGGAAAATATCTTGAACTAAGTTTCAGAACTAGATCTTTGTCTTTATTGTTTATAAATTGTCTCTGGAAAATATCATGAACTAAGTATCATAAATAGTTCTTTTTCTTAATCATTTCTTAATTTTCTCTGTATAATAAACTTAACTAAGTATTAGAACTAGATCTTTGTCTTGCTCGTTTCTGAATTGTCTTTGGAAAATATCCTGAACTAATTATCAGAACCAGGTCTTTGTCTTAATCATCTCTGAACTGTCTCTGGAAAATATTTTGAACTAAGTATCAAAAATATATCTTTGTCTTGATCGTCTCTGAACTGTCTCTCGAAAATATGATGAAATAAGTATCAGAACTAGATCTTTGTCTTGATCTTTTCTGAACTCTCTCTGGAAAATATCCTTAACTAAGTATCAGAACTAGATCTTTGTCTTGATGGTTTCTGAATTATCTCTAGAAAATATTCATAACTATGTATCATAACTAGATCTTTGTCTTGATCATTTCTGAACTTTCTCTGGAAAATAAACTTAACTAAGTATCAGAACTAGATCCTTATCCTTATTGTTTCTAAACTGTCTTTGGAAAATATCCTGAACTAAGTATCAAAACTAGATCTTTGTCTTGATCGTTTCTGAATTATCTCTGGAAAATATCCTCAACTAAGTATCAGAACTAGATCTTTCTCTTGATCCTTTCTGAACTGTTTCTGAAAAATATCCTGAACTAAGTATCTGAACTATATCATTGTCTAGATCGTTTCTGAACTCTCTCTAGAAAATATCCTGAACTAAGTATCTGAACTAGATCATTGTCTTGATCTTCTATGAACCGTCTCTTGAAAATATCCTGAACTAAGTATCAAAACTAGATCTTTGTCTTGATTGTTTCTGTACTATCTCTTGAAAATATTCTGAACTAAGTATCAGAACTAGATCTTTGTCTTTATCGTTTTTAAACTTTCTCTGGAAAATATCATGAACTAAGTATCATAAATAGTTCTTTGTCTTGATCATTTCTTAATTGACTCTTTAAAATAAACATAACTAAGTATCAGAACTAGATCCTTCTCTTGCTTGTTTCTGAACTGTCTTTGGAAAATATCCTGAACTAATTATCAGAACCAGATCTTTGTCTTGATCATCTCTGAACTGTCTCTGGAAAATATTTTGAACTAAGTATCAGAACTATATCTTTGTCTTGATCGTCTCTGAACTGTCCCTCGAAAATATGCTGAACTAAGTATCAGAACTAGATCTTTGTCTTGATCGTTTCTGAACTGTATCTGGAAAATATCCTGAACTAATTATCAGAACTAGATATTTGTCTTGATCTTTTTTGAACTGTCTCTGGAAAATATCCTCAACTAAGTATCAGAACTAGATCTTTGTCTTGATCGTTTCTGAATTATCTCTGGAAAATATCCATAACTATGTATCATAACTAGATCTTTGTCTTGATCATTTCTGAACTGTCTCTGGAAAATAAACTTAACTAAGTATCAATACTAGATCTTTGTCTTGCTCGTTTCTGAACGGTCTCTGGAATATTCTGAACTAAGTATCAGAACTAGATCTTTGTCTTGATCGTCTCTGAACTTTCTATGGAAAATATTTTGAACTAAGTATCAGCACTAGATCTTTGTCTTGATCGTTTCTAAACTCTCTATGGAAAATATCCTCAACTAAGTATCAGAACTAGATCTTTGTCTTGATCGTTTCTGAACTGACTCTGGAAAATATCCTGAAGTAAGTATCAGAACTAGATCTTTGCCTTGATCGTTTTGGAAAATGTGCTAAACTAAGTATCAAAACTAGATCTTTGTCTTGATTCTTTCTAAACTATCTCTGGAAAATATCCTGAACTAAGTATCAGAACTATATCTTTGTCTTGATCGTTTCTAAACGATCACTGGAAAATATCCTTAACTATATATCAGAACTAGATCTTTGTCTTGCTTGTTTCTGAACTGTCTCTGGAAATTATTTTGAACTTAGTATCAAACTAGATCTTTGTCTTGATCATTTATGAATTGTCTCTGTATAATAAAATGAACTAGGTATCAGAACTAGATCTTTGTCTTGCTCGTTTCTTAACTGTCTCTAGAAAATATTATGAACTAAGTATCAGAACTAGATCTTTGTCTAGATCGTCTCTGAACCGTCTCTGGAAAATATCCTGAACTAAGGGTCAGAACTAGATCTTTGTCTTTATTGTTTTTAAATTGTCTCTGGAAAATATCATGAACTAAGTATCATAAATAGTTCTTTGTCTTGATCATTTCTTAATTTTCTCTGTAAAATAAACTTAACTAAGTATCAGCACTAGATCTTTGTCTTGCTCGTTTCTGAACTGTCTTTGGAAAATATCTTGAACTAATTATCAGAACCAGGTCTTGGTCTTAATCATCTTCGAACTGTCTCTGGAACATAATTTGAACTAAGTATCAAAACTAAATCTTTGTCTTGATCGTTTCTGAACTATCTCTCGAAAATATGGTGAAACAAGTATCAGAACTAGATCTTTGTCTTGATCTTTTCTGAACTGTCTCTGGAAAATATCCTCAACTAAGTATCAGAACTAGCTCTTTGTCTTGATCGTTTCTGAACTCACTCTGGAAAATATCCTGAACTAAGTATCAGAACTAGATCTTTGTCTTGATGGTTTCTGAATTATCTTTAGAAAATATTCATACCTATGTATCATAACTAGATCTTTGTCTTGATCATTTATGAACTGTCTCTGGAAAATAAACTTAACTAAGTATCAGAACTAGATCCTTATCCTTATTGTTTCTAAACTGTCTTTGAAAAATATCCTGAACTAAGTATCAGAACTAGATATTTGTCTTGATCGTTTTTTAATTATCTCTCGAAAATATCCTTAACTAAGTATCAGAACTAGATCTTTGTCTTGATCGTTTCTGAACTGTATCTGGAAAATATCCTGAACTAAGTATCAGAACTAGATATTTGTCTTGATACTTTCTGAACTGTCTCTGGAAAATATCCTGAACTAAGTATCAGAACTAGATCTTTGTCTTGATCATTTTTGAACTGTCTCTGGAAAATGTCCTGAACTAAGTATCAAAACTAGATCTTTGTCTTGATCCTTTCTGAATTGTTTCTGGAAAATATCCTGAACTAAGTATCTGAACTAGATCATTGTCTAGATCGTTTCTGAACTCTCTCTAAAAAATATCCTGAACTAAGTATCTGAACTAGATCATTGTCTTGATCTTCTATGAACCGTCTCTTGAAAATATCCTGAACTAAGTATCAAAACTAGATCTTTGTCTTGATTGTTTCTATACTATCTCTGGAAAATATTCTGAACTAAGTATCAGAACTAGATCTTTGTCTTTATCGTTTTTAAACTTTCTCTGGAAAATATCATGAACTAAGTATCATAAATAGTTCTTTGTCTTGATCATTTCTTAATTGTCTCTGTAAAATTAACTTAACTAAGTATAAGAACTAGATCCTTGTCTTGCTCGTTTCAGAACTATCTTTGGAAAATATCCTGAACTAATTATCAGAACCAAATCTTTGTCTTGATCATCTCTGAACTGTCTCTGGAAAATATTTTGAACTAAGTATCGGAACTATATCTTTGTCTTGATCGTCTCTGAGCTGTCTCTCGAAAATATGCTGAACTAAGTATCATAACTAGATCTTTGTCTTGATCGTTTCTGAATTGTATCTGGAAAATATCCTGAACTAATTATCAGAACTAGATATTTGTCTTGATCTTTTCTGAACTGTCTCTGGAAAATATCCTCAACTAAGTATCAAAGCTAGATCTTCGTCTTGATCGTTTCTGAATTATCTCTGGAAAATATCCATAACTATGTATCATAACTAGATCTTTGTCTTGATCATTTCTGAACTATCTCTGGAAAATAAACTTAACTAAGTATCAATACTAGATCTTTGTCTTGCTCGTTTCTGAATTGTCTCTGGAAATTATTCTGAACTAAGTATCAGAACTAGATCTTTGTCTTGATCGTCTCTGAACTTTCTATGGAAAATATCTTGAACTAAGTATCAAAACTAGATCTTTGTCTTGATCGTTTCTGAATTATCTCTGGAAAATATCCATAACTATGTATCATAACTAGATCTTTGTCTTGATCATTTCTGAACTGTCTCTGGAAAATAAACTTAACTAAGTATCAATACTAGATCTTTGTCTTGCTCCTTTCTGAATTGTCTCTGGAAAATATCCTGAACTAAGTATCAGCACTAGATCTTTGTCTTGATCGTTTCTAAACTCTCTATGGAAAATATCCTCAATTAAGTATCAGAACTAGATCTTTGTCTTGATCGTTTCTGAACTGACTCTGGAAAATATCCTGAAGTAAGTATCAGAACTAGATCTTTTCCTTGATCGTTTTGGAAAATGTGCTCAACTAAGTATCAAAACTAGATCTTTGTCTTGATTCTTTCTAAACTATCTCTGGAAAATATCTTGAACTAAGTATCAGAACTATATCTTTGTCTTGATCATTTCTGAACGATCACTATATATCAGATCTTTGTCTTGCTTGTTTCTGAACTGTCTCTGGAAATTATTTTGAACTAAGTATCAAACTAGATCTTTGTCTTGATCATTTCTGAATTGTCTCTGTATAATAAAATGAACTGGGTATCAGAACTAGATCTTTGTCTTGCTCGTTTCTTAACTGTCTCTAGAAAATATTATGAACTAAGTATTAGAACAAGATCTTTGTCTAGATCGTGTCTGAACCGTCTCTGGAAAATATCCTGAACTAAGTATCAGAACTAGATCTTTGTCTTTATCGTTTTTAAATTGTCTCTGGAAAATATCATGAACTAAGTATCATAAATAGTTCTTTGTCTTGATCATTTCTTAATTTTCTCTATAAAATAAACTTAACTAAGTATCAGCACTAGATCTTTGTCTTGCTCGTTTCTGAACTGTCTTTGGAAAATATCCTGAACTAATTATCAGAACTAGGTCTTGGTCTTAATCATCTCTGAACTGTCTCTGGAAAATAATTTGAACTAAGTATCAAAACTAAATCTTTGTGTTGATCGTCTCTGAACTGTCTCTCGAAAATATGGTGAAATAAGTATCAGAACTAGATCTTTGTCTTGATCTTTTCTGAACTGTCTCTGGAAAATATCCTCAACTAAGTATCAAAACTAGATCTTTATCTTGATCATTTCTGAACTCACTCTGGAAAATAACCTGAACTAAGTATCAGAACTAGATCTTTGTCTTGATGGTTTCTGAATTATCTTTAAAAAATATTCATACCTATGTATCATAACTAGATATTTGTCTTGATCATTTATGAACTGTCTCTGGAAAATAAACTTAACTAAGTATCAGAACTAGATCCTTATACTTATTGTTTCTAAACTGTCTTTGAAAAATATCCTGAACTAAGTATCAGAACTAGATCTTTGTCTTGATCGTTTTTTAATTATCTCTCGAAAATATCTTTAACTAAGTATCAGAACTAGATCTTTGTCTTGATCCTTTCTGAACTGCTTCTGGAAAATATCCTGAACTAAGTATCTGAAATAGATCATTGTCTAGATCGTTTCTGAACTCTCTCTGGAAAATATCCTGAACTAAGTATCTGAACTAGATCTATGTCTTGATCTTCTATGAATTGTCTCTTGAAAATATCCTGAACTAAGTATCAAAACTAGTTCTTTGTCTTGATCATTTCTTAATTGTCTCTTTAAAATAAACTTAACTAAGTATCAGAACTAGATCCTTGTCTTGCTCGTTTCTGAACTGTCTTTGGAAAATATCCTGAACTAATCATCAGAACCAGATCTTTGTCTTGATCATCTCTGAACTGTCCCTGGAAAGTATTCTGAACTAAGTATCAGAACTAGATCTTTGTCTTTATCGTTTTTAAACTTTCTCTGGAAAATATCATGAACTAAGTATCATAAATAGTTCTTTGTCTTAATCATTTCTTAATTGTCTCTGTAAAATAAACTTAACTACGTATCAGAACTAGATCCTTGTCTTGCTCGTTTCTGAACTTTCTTTGGAAAATATCCTGAACTAATTATCAGAACCAGATCTTTGTCTTGATCATCTCTGAACTGTCTATGGAAAATATTTTGAACTAAGTATCGGAACTATATCTTTGTCTTGATCGTCTCTGAACCGTCTCTCGAAAATATGCTGAACTAAGTATCAGAACTAGATCTTTGTCTTGATCGTTTCTGAACTGTATCTGGAAAATATCCTGAACTAAGTATCAGAACTAGATATTTGTCTTGATCTTTTCTGAACTGTCTCTGGAAAATATCCTCAACTAAGTATCAGAACTAGATCTTTGTCTTGATCGTTTCTGAACACTCTCTGGAAAATATCTTGAACTAAGTATCAAAACTAGATCTTTGTCTTGATCGTTTCTGAATTATCTCTAGAAAATATCCATAACTATGTATCATAACTATATCTTTGTCTTGATCATTTCTGAACTGTCTCTGGAAAATAAACTTAACTAAGTATCTGTACTAGATCTTTGTCTTGCTCGTTTCTGAACTGTCTCTGGAAAATATTCTGAACTAAGTATCAGAACTAGATCTTTGTCTTGCTTGTTTCTGTGGAAAATATTCTGAACTAAGTATCAGAACTAGATCCTTGTCTTGCTTGTTTCTGAACTGTCTTTGGAAAATATCCTGAACTAATTAACAGAACCAAATCTTTGTCTTGATCATCTCTGAACTGTCCCTGGAAAGTATTCTGAACTAAGTATCAGAACTAGATCTTTGTCTTTATCGTTTTTAAACTTTCTCTGGAAAATATCATGAACTAAGTATCATAAATAGTTCTTTGTCTTAATCATTTCTTAATTGTCTCTGTAAAATAAACTTAACTACGTATCAGAACTAGATCCTTGTCTTGCTCGTTTCTGAACTTTCTTTGGAAAATATCCTGAACTAATTATCAGAACCAGATCTTTGCCTTGATCATCTTTGAACTGTCTATGGAAAATATTTTGAACTAAGTATCGGAACTATATCTTTGTCTTGATCGTCTCTGAACCGTCTCTCGAAAATATGCTGAACTAAGTATCAGAACTAGATCTTTGTCTTGATCGTTTCTGAACTGTATCTGGAAAATATCCTGAACTAAATATCAGAACTATATCTTTGTCTTGATCGTTTCTGAACTATCTCTGGACAATATCCTCAACTATGTATCAGAACTAGATCTTTGTCTTGCTTGTTTCTGAACTGTCTCTGGAAATTATTTTGAACTAAGTATCAGAACTAGATCTTTGTCTTGATCATTTCTGAATTGTCTCTGTATATTAAAATGAACTAAGTATCAGAACTAGATCATTGTCTTGCTCGTTTCTGAACTGTCTCTAGAAAATATTTTGAACTAAGTATCAGAACTAGATCTTTGTCTAGATTGTCTCTGAACCGTCTCTGGAAAATATCCTGAACTAAGTATCAAAACTAGATCTTTGTCTTTATTGATTTTAAATTGTCTCTGGAAAATATCATGAATTGAGTATCATAAATAGTTCTTTGTCTTGATCATTTCTTAATTTTCTTTGTAAAATAAACTTAACTAAGTATCAGAACTAGATCTTTGTCTTGCTCGTTTCTGAACTGTCTTTGGAAAATATCCTGAACTAATTATCAGAACAAGGTCTTTCTCTTAATCATCTCTGAACTGTCTCTTTAAAATATTTTGAACTAAGTATCAAAACTATATCTTTGTTTTGATCGTCTCTGAACTATCTCTCGAAAATATGCTGAACTAAGTATCAGAACTAGATCTTTGTCTTGATCGTTTCTGAACTGTATCTGGAAAATATCCTGAACTAAGTATCAGAACTAGATATTTGTCTTGATCTTTTCTGAACTGTCTCTAGAAAATATCCTCAACTAAGTATCAGAACTAGATCTTTGTCTTGATCGTTTCTGAACTGTCTCTGGAAAATATCTTGAACTAAGTATCAAAAATAGATCTTTGTCTTGATCGTTTCTGAATTATCTCTAGAAAATATCCATAACTATGTATCATAACTAGATCTTTATCTTGATCATTTCTGAACTGTCTCTGGAAAATAAACTTAACTAAGTATGAGTACTAGATCTTTGTCTTGCTCGTTTCTGAACTGTCTCTGGAAAATATTCTGAACTAAGTATCAGAACTAGATCTTTGTCTTGATCGTCTCTGAACTTTCTATGGAAAATATTTTGATCTAAGTATCAGAACTAGATCTTTGTCTTAATCCTTTTTGAATTGTCTCTGGAAAATATCCTGAACTAAGTATCAGCACTAGATCTTTGTCTTGATCGTTTCTAAACTCTCTCTGGAAAATATCCTCAACTAAGTATCAGAACTAGATCTTTGTCTTGATCATTTCTGAACCGTCTCTGTATAATAAAATGAACTATGTATCAGAACTAGATCTTTGTCTTGCTCGTTTCTGAACTGTCTCTAGAAAATATTTTGAACTAAGTATCAGAACTAGATCTTTGTCTAGATCGTCTATGAACCGTCTCTGGAAAATATCCTGAACAAGGTATCAGAACTAGATCTTTGTCTTTATTGTTTTTAAATTGTCTCTGGAAAATATCATGAACTAAGTATCATAAATAGTTCTTTGTCTTGATCATTTCTTAATTTTCTCTGTAAAATAAACTTAACTAAGTATCATAACTAGATCTTTGTCTTGCTCGTTTCTGAACTGTCGTTGGAAAATATCATGAACTAATTATCAGAACAAGGTCTTTGTCTTAATCATCTCTGAACTGTCTCTGGAAAATAGTTTGAACTAAGTATCAAAACTATATCTTTGTCTTGATCGTCTCTGAATTGTATCTCGAAAATATGCTGAAATAAGTATAAGAACTATATCTTTGTCTTGATCTTTTCTGAACTGTCTCTGGAAAATATCCTCAACTAAGTATCAGAACTAGATCTTTGTCTTGATCGTTTCTGAACGCACTCTGGAAAATATCCTGAACTAAGTATCAGAACTAGATCTTTGTCTTGATGGTTTCTGAATTATCTTTAGAACATATTCATAACTATGTATCATAACTAGATCTTTGTCTTGATCATTTCTGAACTGTCTCTGGAAAATAAACTTAACTAAGTATCAGAACTAGATCCTTATCCTTATTGTTTCTAAACCGTCTCTGGAAAATATCCTGAACTAAGTATCAGAACTAGATCTTTGTCTTTATTGTTATTAAAATGTCTCTGGAAAATATCCTTAACTAAGTATCAGAACTAGATCTTTGTCTTGATACTTTCTGAACTGTTTCTGGAAAATATCCTGAACTAAGTATCTGAACTAGATCATCGTCTAGATCGTTTCTGAACTCTCACTGGAAAAAGCCTGAACTAAGTATCTGAACTAGATCATTGTCTTGATCTTCTATGAATTGTCTCTTGAAAATATCCTGAACTAACTATCAAAACTAGATCTTTGTCTTGATTGTTTTTGTACTATCTCTTGAAAATATTCTGAACTAAGTATCAGAACTAGATCTTTGTCTTTATCGTTTTTAAACTTTCTTTGGAAAATATCATGAACTAAGTATCATAAATAGTTCTTTGTCTTGATCATTTCTTAATTGTCTCTTTAAAATAAACTTAACTAAGTATCAGAACTAGATCCTTGTCTTGCTCGTTTCTGAACTGTGTTTGGAAAATATCCTGAACTAATTATCAGAACCAGATCTTTGTCTTGATCATCTTTGAACTGTCTCTGGAAAATATTTTGAACTAAGTATCGGAACTATATCTTTGTCTTGATCGTCTCTGAACTGTCTCTCGAAAATATGCTGAACTAAGTATAAGAACTAGACCTTTGTCTTGATCGTTTCTGAACTGTATCTGGAAAATATCCTGAACTAAGTCTCAGAACTAGATATTTTTATTGATCTTTTCTGAATTGTCTCTGGAAAATATCCTCAACTAAGTATCAGAACTAGATCTTTGTCTTGATCGTTTCTGAACTGTCTCTGGAAAATATCTTGAACTAAGTATCAAAACTAGATTTTTGTCTTGATATTTTCTGAATTATCTCTAGAAAATATCCATAACTATGTATCATAACTAGATCTTTGTCTTGATCATTTCTGAACTGTGTCTGGAAAATAAACTTAACTAAGTATCAATACTAGATCTTTGTCTTGCTCGTTTCTGAACTGTCTCTGGAAAATATTATGAACTAAGTATCAGAACTGGATCTTTGTCTTGATCGTCTCTGAACTTTCTATGGAAAATATTTTGAACTAAGTATCAGAACTAGATCTTTGTCTTAATCCTTTCTGAATTGTCTCTGGAAAATTACCTGAACTAAGTATCAGCACTAGATCTTTGTCTTGATCGTTTCTAAACTCTCTCTAGAAAATATCCTCAACTAAGTATCAGAACTAGATCTTTGTCTTGAACGTTTCTGAACTGAATCTGGAAAATATCCTGAAGTAAGTATCAAAACTTGATCTTTGCCTTGATCGTTTTGGAAAATGTCCTCAACTAAGTATCAAAACTAGATCTTTGTCTTGATTCTTTCTAAACTATCTCTGGAAAATATCCTGAACTAAGTATCAGAACTATATCTTTGTCTTGATCGTTTCTGAATTATCTCTGGACAATATCCTCAACTATGTATCTGAACTAGATCTTTGTCTTGCTTGTTTCTGAACTGTCTCTGGAAATTATTTTGAACTAAGTATCAGAACTAGATCTTTGTCTTGATCATTTCTGAATTGACTTTGTACAATAAAATGAACTAAGTATCAGAACTAGATCATTGTCTTGCTCGTTTCTGAACTGTCTCTAGAAAATATTTTGAACTAAGTATCAGAACTAGATCTTTGTCTAGATCGTCTCTGAACCGTCTCTGGAAAATATCCTGAACTAAGTATCAGAACTAGATCTTTGTCTTTATTGTTTTTAAATTGTCTCTGGAAAATATCATGAACTAAGTATCATAAATAGTTCTTTGTCTTGATCATTTCTTAATTTTCTCTGTAAAATAAACTCAACTAAGTATCAGATCTAGATCTTTGTCTTGCTCGTTTCTGAACTGTCTTTGGAAGATATCCTGAACTAATTATCAGAACCAGGTCTTTGTCTTAATCATCTCTGAACTGTCTCTGGAAAATATTTTGAACTAAGTATCAAAACGATGTCTTTGTCTTTATCTTCTCTGAACTATCTCTTGAAAATATTCTGAAATAAGTATCAGAACTAGATCTTTGTCTTGATCTTTTCTGAACTGTCTCTGGAAAATATCCTCAACAAAGTATCAGAACTAGATCTTTGTCTTGATCGTTTCTGAACTCACTCTGGAAAATATCCTGAACTAAGTATCAGAACTAGATCTTTGTCTTGATGGTTTCTGAACTGTCTCTGGAAAATAAACTTAACTAAGTATCAGAACTAGATCCTTATCCTTATTGTTTCTAAACTGTCTTTGGAAAATATCCTGAACTAAGTATCAGAACTAGATCTTTGTCTTGATCATTTTTTAATTATCTCTGGAAAATATCCTTAACTAAGTATCAGAACTAGATCTTTGTCTAGATCGTCTCTGAACCGTCTCTGGAAAATATCCTGATCTAAGTATCAGAACTAGATATTTGTCTTTATTGTTTTTAAATTGTCTCTGGAAAATATCATGAGCTAAGTATCATAAATAGTTCTTTGTCTTGATCATTTCTTAATTTTCTCTGTAAAATAAACTCAACTAAGTATCAGATCTAGATCTTTGTCTTTCTCGTTTCTGAACTGTCTTTGGTAAATATCCTGAACTAATTATCAGAACCGGGTCTTTATCTTAATCACCTGTGAACTGTCTCTGGAAAATATTTTGAACTAAGTATCAAAACTATGTCTTTATCTTTATCTTCTCTGAACTATCTCTCGAAAATATGCTGAAATAAGTATCAGAACTAGATCTTTGTCTTGATCTTTTCTGAACTGTCTCTGGGAAATATCCTCAACTAAGTATCAGAACTAGATCTTTGTCTTGATCGTTTCTGAACTCACTCTGGAAAATATCCTGAACTAAGTATCAGAATTAGATCTTTGTCTTGATGGTTTCTGAACTGTCTCTGGAAAATAATCTTAACTAAGTATCAGAACTAGATCCTTATCCTTATTGTTTCTAAACTGTCTTTGGAAAATATCCTGAACTAAGTATCAGAACTAGATCTTTGTCTTGATCATTTTTTAATTAACTCTGGAAAATATCCTTAACTAAGTATCTGAACTAGATCTTTGTCTTGATCCTTTTTGAACTGTTTCTGGAAAATATCCTGAACTAAGTATCTGAACTAGATCATTGTCTAGATCGTTTCTGAACTCTCTCTGGAAAATATCCTGAACTAAGTTTCTGTACTAGATTTTTTTCTTGATCTTCTATGAATTGTCTCTTGAAAATATCCTGAACTAAGTTACAAAACTAGATCTTTGTCTTGATTGTTTCTGTACTATCTCTGGAAAATATTCTGAACTAAGTATCAGAACTAGATCTTTGTCTTTATCGTTTTTAAACATTCTCTTGAAAATATCATGAACTAAGTATCATAAATAGTTCTTTGTCTTGATCATTTCTTAATTGTCTCTTTAAAATAAACTTAACTAAGTATCAGAACTAGATCCTTGTCTTGCTCGTTTCTGAACTGTCTTTGGAAAATATCCTGAAATAATTATCAGAACCAGATCTTTGTCTTGATCATCTCTGAACTGTCTCTGGAAAATATTTTGAACTAAGTATCAGAACTATATCTTTGTCTTGATCATCTCTGAACTGTCTCTCGAAAATATGTTGAACTAAGTATCAGAACTAGATCTTTGCCTTGATCATTTTGGAAAATGATCTCAACTAAGTATCAGAACTAGATCTTTGTCTTGATCGTTTCTGAACTGTATCTGGAAAATATCCTGAACTAAGTATCAGAACTAGATATTTGTTTTGATCTTTTCTGAAGTGTCTCTAGAAAATATCCTCAACTAAGTATCAGAACTAGATCTTTGTCTTGCTCATTTCTGAACAGTCTCTGGAAAATATTCTGAACTAAGTATCAGAACTAGATCTTTGTCTTGATCGTCTCTGAACTCTCTCTGGAAAATATCCTCAACTAATTATCAGAACTAGATCTTTGTCTTTATCGTTTCTGAACTGACTCTGGAAAATATCCTGAACTAAGTATCAGAACTAGATCTTTGCCTTTATCGTTTTGGAAAATGTCCTCAACTAAGTATCAAAACTAAATCTTTGTCTTGATCGTCTCTGAACCTTCTATGGAAAATATTTTGAACTAAGTATCAGAACTAGATCTTTGTCTTAATCATTTCTGAATTGTCTCTGGAAAATATCCTGAACTAAGTATCCGAACTAGATCTTTGTCTTGATCGTTTCTGAACTGTCTCTGGAAAATATCCTCAACTATGTATTAAAACTAGATCTTTGTCTTGCTTGTTTCTGAACTGTCTCAGGAAATTATTTTGAACTAAGTATTAGAAACTAGATCTCTATCTTGATCATTTATGAACTGTCTCTGGATAATAAACTGAACTAAGTATCAGAACTAGATCTTTGTCTTGCTCTCTTCTGAACTCTCTCTAGAAAATATTCTGAACTAAGTATCAGAACTAGATCTTTGTCTTGATCGTCTCTAAACCGTCTCGGGAAAATATCCTGAACTAAGTATCAGAACTAGATCTTTGTCTTTATTGTTTTTAAATTGTCTCTGGAAAATATCATGAAATAAGTATCATAAATAGTTCTTGGTCTTGATCATTTCTTAATTTTCTCTGTAAAATAAACTTAACTAAGTATCAGAACTAGATCTTTGTCTTGCTCGTTTCTGAACTGTCTTTGGAAAATATCCTGAACTAATTATCAGAGCTAGGTCTTTGTCTTAATCATCTCTGAACTGTCTCTGGAAAATATTTTGAACTAAGTATCAAAACTATATCTTTGTCTTGATCGTCTCTGAACTGTCACTCGAAAATATGATGAAATAAGTATTAGAACTAGATCTCTATCTTGATCATTTCTGAACTGTCTCTGGAAAATATCCTCAACTAAGTATCAGAACTAGTTCTTTGTCTTGATCGTTTCTGAACACTCTCTAGAAAATATCCTGAACTAAGTATCAGAACTAGATCTTTGTCTAGATGGTTTCTAAATTATCTTTGTCTTGATCATTTCTGAACTGTCTCTGGAAAATAAACTTAAATAAGTATCAGAACTAGATCTTTGTCTTACTCGTTTCTGAACAGTCACTGGAAAATATTCTGAACTAAGTATCAGAACTTGATCTTTGTCTTGATCGTCTCTGAACCTTCTATGGAAAATATCGTGAACTAAGTATCAGAACTAGATCTTTGTCTTGATCGTTTCTGAACTGTCTATGGAAAATATTTTGAACTAAGTATCAGAACTAGATCTTTGTCTTGATCCCTTCTGAACTGTCTCTGGAAAATATCATGAACTAAGTATCAACACTAGATCTTTGTCTTGATCGTTTCTGAACTCTCTCTGGAATATATCCTCAACTAAGTATCAGAACTAGATCTTTGTCTTAATCGTTTCTGAACTGACTCTGGAAAATATCCGGAACTAAGTATCAGAACTAGATCTTTGCCTTGATCGTTTTGGAAAATGTCCTCTACTAAGTATCAGAACTAGATCTTTGTCTTGATCGTTTCTGAACTATCTCTGGAAATATCCCCAACTATGTATCAGAACAAGATCTTTGTCTTGCTTGTTTCAGAACTTTTTCTGGAAATTATTTTGAACAAAGTATCGGAACTAGATATTTGTCTTGATCGTCTCTGAAACGTCTATGGAAAATATCTTGAACTAAGTATCAGAACTAGATCTTTGTCTTGATCATTTTGAAGTGTCTCTGGATAATAAACTGAACTAAGTATCAGAACTAGATCTTTGTCTTGCTCGTTTCTGAACTGTCTCTAGAAAATATTTTGAACTAAGTATGAGAACTAGATCTTTGTGTTGATCGTCTCTAAACCATCTCTGGAAAATATCCTGAACTAAGTATCAGAACTAGATCTTTGTCTTGATCGTTTCTGAACTGTCTCTAGAAAATATCCTGAACTAAGTATCAAAACTAGATCTTTGTCTTGATCCTTTCTGAACTGTCTCTGGAAAATATCCTGAACTAAGTATCAGAACTAGATCTTTGTCTTGATCGTTTCTGAATTATCTCTGGAAAATACCCTCAACTAAGTATCAGAACTAGATATTTATCCTTATTGTTTCTAAACTGTCTTGTGAAAATATCCTGAACTAAGTATCAGAACTAGATCTTTGTCTTGATCGTTTATGAATTATCTCTGGAAAATATCCTCAACTAAGTATTATAACTAGATCTTTGTCTTGATCCTTTTTGAACTGTTTCTGGAAAATATCCTGAACTAAGTATCTGAACTAGATCTTTGTCTTGATATTCTATGAACTGTCTCTTGAAAATATCCTGAACTTAGTATCAATACTATATCTTTGTCTTGATTTATTTCTGAACTATCTTTGGAAAATATAATGAACTAAGTATCAGAACTAGATCTTTGTCTTTATCGTTTTTAAACTGTCTATGGAAAATATCATGAACTAAGTATCATAAATAGTTCTTTGTCTTGATCATTTCTTAATTGTCTCTGTAAAATAAACTTAACTAAGTATCAGAACTAGATATTTGTCTTGCTCGTTTTTGAACTATCTTTGGAAAATATCCTAAACTAATTATCAGAACCAGATCTTTGTCTTGATCATCTCTGAATTGTATCTGGAAAATATTTTGAACTAAGTATCGAAACTATATCTTTGTCTTCATCGTCTCTGAACTGTCTCTCGAAATATATGTTGAACTAAGTATCAGAACTAGATATTTGTCTTGATCTTTTCTGAATTGTCTCTGGAAAATATCCTCAACTAAGTATCAGAACTAGATCTTTGTCTTGATCGTTTCTAAACTGTCTCTAGAAAATATCCTGAACTAAGTATCAGAACTAGATCTTTGTCCTGATCGTTTCTGAATTATCTCTAGAAAATATCTATAACTATGTATCATAACTAGATCTTTGTCTTGATAATTTCTGAACTGTCTCTGGAAAATAAACTTAACTAAGTATAATAACTAGATCTTTGTCTTGCTCGTTTCTGAATTGTCTCTGGAAAATATTATAAACTAAGTATCAGAACTAGATCTTTGTCTTGATCGTCTCTGAACCTTCTATGGAAAATATCCACAACTAAGTATCAGAACTAGATCTTTGTCTTGATCGTTTCTGAACTGTCTATCGAAAATATTTTGAACTAAGTATCAGAACTAGATCTTTGTCTTGATCCTTTCTGAACTGTCTCTGGAAAATATCATGAACTAAGTATCAACTCTAGATCTTTGTCTTGACCGTTTCTGAACACTCTCTGGAAAATATCCTCAACTAAGTATCATAACTAGATCTCTGTCTTGATCGTTTCTGAACTGACTCTGGAAAATATCCTGAACTAAGTATCAGAACTAGATCTTTGCCTTGAACATTTTGGAAAATGATCTCAACTAAGTATCTAAACTAGATCTTTGTCTTGATCCTTTCTAAACTATCTCTGGAAAATATCCTGAACTAAGTATCAGAACTAGATCTTTGTCTTGATCGTTTCTGAACTATCTCTGGAAAATATCCTCAACTATGTATCAGAACTAGATCTTTGTCTTTCTTGTTTTTGAATTGTCTCTGGAAATTATTTTGAACTAAGTATCAGAACTAGATCTTTGTTTTGATCGTCTCTCAAACGTCTATGGAAAGTATCCTGAGCTAAGTATCAAAACTGGATCTCTGTCTTGATCATTTCTGAACTGTCTCTGAATAATAAACTTAACTAAGTATCAGAACTAGATCTTTGTCTTGCTCGTTTCTGAACTGTCTCTAGAAAATATCCTGAACTAAGTATCAAAACTAGATCTTTGTCTTGATCGTTTCTAAACTATCTTTTGAAAATAAACTTAACTAAGTATCAGAACTAGTTCTTTGTCTTGCTCGTTTCTGAACTGTCTTTGGAAAATATTCTGAACTAAGTATCAGAACTAGATCTTTTTCTTGATCGTCTCTGAACCTTCTATGGAAAATATTTTGAACAAAGTATCAGAACTAGATCTTTGTCTTGATCCTTTCTGAATTGTCTCTGGAAAATATCATGAACTAAGTATCAGCACTAGATCTTTGTCTTGATCGTTTCTAAACTCTCTCTGGAAAATATCCTCAACTAAGTATCAGAACTAGATCTTTGTCTTGATCGTTTCTGAACTGACTCTGGAAAATATCCTGAACTAAGTATCAAAACTAGATCTTTTCCTTGATCGTTTTGGAAAATGTCCTCAACTAAGTATCAGAACTAGATCTTTGTCTTGATCGTTTCTGAACTATCTCTGGAAAATATCCTCAACTATTTATCAAAACTAGATCTTTGTCTTGCTTGTTTCTGAACTGTCTCTGGAAATTATTTTGAACTAAGTATTAGAACTAGATCTTTGTCTTGATCATTTCTGAACTGTCTCTGGATAATAAACTGAACTAGTATCAGAACTAGATCTTTGTCTTTCTCGTTTCTGATCTGTCTCTATAAAATATTCTGAATTAAGTATCAGAACTAGATCTTTGTCTTGATCGTCTCTAAACCGTCTCTGGAAAATATCCTGAACTAAGTATCAGAAATAGATCTTTGTCTTTATTGTTTTTAAATTGTCTCTATAAAATATCATGAAATAAGTATCATAAATAGTTCTTTGTCTTGATCATTTCTTAATTTTCTCTGGAAAATATCCTCAACTATGTATCAAAACTAGATCTTTGTCTTGCTCGTTTCTGAACTGTCTTTGGAAAATATCCTGAGCTAAGTATCAAAACTCGATCTCTGTCTTGATCATCTCTGAAATGTCTCTGGAAAATAAACTGAACTAAGTATAAAAACTATATCTTTGTCTTGATCGTCTCTGAACTGTCTCTCGTAAATATGTTAAACTAAGTATCAGAACTAGATCTTTGTCTTGATCGTTTCAGGAACTATCTCTGGAAAATATCCCCAACTATGTATCAAAACAAGATCTTTGTCTTTCTTATTTCTGAACTGTCTTTGGAAATTATTTTGAACTAAGTATTAGAACTAGATCTTTGTCTTGATCATTTCTGAATTGTCTCTGGATAATAAACTGAACTAAGTACGAGAACTAGATCTTTGTCTTGCTCGTTTCTGAACTGTCTCTAGAAAATATTCTGAACTTAGTATCAGAACTAGATCTTTGTCTTTATTGTTTTTAAAATGTCTCTGGAAAATATAATGAAATAAGTATCATAAATAGTTCTTTGTCTTGATCATTTCTTAATTTTCTCTGGAAAATATCCTCAACTATGTATCAAAACTAGATCTTTGTCTTGCTCGTTTCTGAACTGTCTTTGGAAAATATCCTGAGCTAAGTATCAAAACTAGATCTCTGTCTTGATCATCTCTGAAATGTCTCTGGAAAATAAACTGAACTAAGTATAAAAACTATATCTTTGTCTTGATCGTCTCTGAACTGTCTCTCGTAAATATGTTGAAATAAGTATCAGAACTAGATCTTTGTCTTGATCTTTTCTGAACTGTCTCTGGAAAATATCCTCAACTAAGTATCAGAACTAGATCTTTGTCTTGATCGTTTATGAACTCTCTCTGGAAAATATCCTGAACTAAGTATCAGAACTAGATCTTTGTCTAGATGGTTTCTGAATTATCTCTAGAAAATATCCATAACTATGTATCATAACTAGATCTTTTTCTTGATCATTTCTGAACTGTCTCTGGAAAATAAACTTAACTAAGTATCAGAACTATATCTTTGTCTTTCTCGTTTCTGAACTGTCTCAGGAAAATATTCTGAACTAAGTATCAGAACTTGATCTTTGTCTTGATCGTCTCTGAACCTTCTATGGAAAATATCATGAACTAAGTATCAGAACTAAATCTTTGTCTTGATTGTTTCTGAACTGTCTATGGAAAATATTTTGAACTAAGTATTAGAACTAGATCTTTGTCTTGATCCTTTCTGAACTGTCTCTGGAAAATATCATGAACTAAGTATCAGCACTAGATCTTTGTCTTGATCGTTTCTGAAATCTCTCTGGAACATATCCTCAACTAAGTATCAGAACTAGATATTTGTCTTGATCGTTTCTGAACTGACTCTGGAAAATATCCGGAACTAAGTATCAGAACTAGATCTTTGCCTTGATCGTTTTGGAAAATGTCCTCAACTAAGTATATGAACTAGATCTTTGTCTTGATCCTTTCTAAACTATCTCTGGAAAATATCCTGAACTAAGTATCAGAACTAGATCTTTGTCTTGATCGTTTCTGAACTATCTCTGGAAAATATCCCCAACTATGTATCAGAACAAGATCTTTGTCTTGCTTGTTTCTGAACTGTCTCTGGAAATTATTTTGAACTAAGTATTAGAACTAGATCTTTGTCTTGATCATTTCTGAACTGTCTCTGGATAATAAACTGAACTAAGTATGAGAACTAGATCCTTGTCTTGCTCGTTTCTGAACTGTCTCTAGAAAATATTATGAACTAAGTATCAGAACTAGATCTTTGTCTTTATTGTTTTTAAATTGTCTCTGGAAAATATCATGAAATAAGTATCATAAATAGTTCTTTGTCTTGATCATTTCTTAATTTTCTCTGTAAAATAAAATTAACTAAGTATCAGAACTAGATCTTTGTTTTGCTCGTTTCTGAACTGTCTTTGGAAAATATCCTGAACTAATTATCAGAACCAGGTCTTGGTCTTAATCATCTCTGAACTGTCTCTGGAAAATATTTTGAACTAAGTATCAAAACTATATCTTTGTCTTGATCGTCTCTGAACTGTCTCTCGAAAATATGCTGAAATAAGTATCAGAACTAGATCTCTGTCTTGATCTTTTCTGAACTGTCTCTGGAAAATATCCTCAACTAAGTATCAGAATTAGATCTTTGTCTTGATCGTTTCTGAACTCTCTCTGGAAAATATCCTGAAATAAGTATCAGAACTAGATCTTTGTCTAGATGGTTTCTGAATTATCTCTAGAAAATATCCATAACTATGTATCATAACTAGATCTTTTTCTTGATCATTTCTGAACTATCTCTGGAAAATAAACTTAACTAAGTATCAGAACTAGATCTTTGTCTTGCTCGTTTCTGAACTGTCTCAAGAAAATATTCTGAACTAAATATCAGAACTTGATCTTTGTCTTGATCGTCTCTGAACCTTCTATGGAAAATAACCTGAACTAAGTATCAGAACTAGATCTTTGTTTTGATCGTTTCTGAACTGTCTATGGAAAATATTTTGAACTAAGTATTAGAACTAGATCTTTGTCTTGATCCTTCCTGAACTGTCTCTGGAAAATATCATGAACTAAGTATCAGCACTAGATCTTTGTCTTGATCGTTTCTGAACTCTCTCTGGAACATATCCTCAACTAAGTATCAGAACTAGATATTTGTCTTGATCGTTTATGAACTGACTCTGGAAAATATCCGGAACTAAGTATCAGAAATAGATCTTTGCCTTGATCGTTTTGGAAAATGTCCTCATCTAAGTATATGAACTAAATCTTTGTCTTGATCCTTTCTAAACTATCTCTGGAAAATATCCTGAACTAAGTATCAGAACTAGATCTTTGTCTTGATCGTTTCAGGAACTATCTCTGGAAAATATCCCCAACTATGTATCAGAACAAGATCTTTGTCTTGCTTGTTTCTGAACTGTCTCTGGAAATTAGTTTGAACTAAGTATTAGAACTAGATCTTTGTCTTGATCATTTCTGAACTGTCTCTGGATAATAAACTGAACTATGTATGAGAACTAGATCTTTGTCTTGCTCGTTTCTGAACTGTCTCTAGAAAATATTCTGAACTTAGTATCAGAACTAGATCTTTGTCTTTATTGTTTTTAAAATGTCTCTGGAAAATATAATGAAATAAGTATCATAAATAGTTCTTTGTCTTGATCATTTCTTAATTTTCTCTGGAAAATATCCTCAACTATGTATCAAAACTAGATCTTTGTCTTGCTCGTTACTGAACTGTCTTTGGAAAATATCCTGAGCTAAGTATCAAAACTAGATCTCTGTCTTGATCATCTCTGAAATGTCTCTGGAAAATAAACTGAACTAAGTATAAAAACTATATCTTTGTCTTGATCGTCTCTGAACTGTCTCTCGTAAATATGTTGAAATAAGTATCAGAACTAGATCTTTGTCTTGATCTTTTCTGAACTGTCTCTGGAAAATATCCTAAACTAAGTATCAGAACTAGATCTTTGTCTTGATCGTTTATGAACTCTCTCTGGAAAATATCCTGAACTAAGTATCAGAACTAGATCTTTGTCTAGATGGTTTCTGAATTATCTCTAGAAAATATCCATAACTATGTATCATAACTAGATCTTTTTCTTGATCATTTCTGAACTGTCTCTGGAAAATAAACTTAACTAAGTATCAGAACTATATCTTTGTCTTGCTCGTTTCTGAACTGTCTCAGGAAAATATTCTGAACTAAGTATCAGAACTTGATCTTTGTCTTGATCGTCTCTGAACCTTCTATGGAAAATATCATGAACTAAGTATCAGAACTAAATCTTTGTCTTGATCGTTTCTGAACTGTCTATGGAAAATATTTTGAACTAAGTATTAGAACTAGATCTTTGTCTTGATCCTTTCTGAACTGTCTCTGGAAAATATCATGAACTAAGTATCAGCACTAGATCTTTGTCTTGATCGTTTCTGAAATCTCACTGGAACATATCCTCAACTAAGTATCAGAACTAGATATTTGTCTTGATCGTTTCTGAACTGACTTTGGAAAATATCCGGAACTAAGTATCAGAACTAGATCTTTACCTTGATCGTTTTGGAAAATGTCCTCAACTAAGTATATGAACTAGATATTTGTCTTGATCCTTTCTAAACTATCTCTGGAAAATATCCTAAACTAAGTATCAGAACTAGATCTTTGTCTTGATCGTTTCTGAACTATCTCTGGAAAATATCCCCAACTATGTATCAGAACAAGATCTTTGTCTTGCTTGTTTCTGAACTGTCTCTGGAAATTATTTTGAACTAAGTATTAGAACTAGATCTTTGTCTTGATCATTTCTGAACTGTCTCTGGATAATAAACTGAACTAAGTATGAGAACTAGATCTTTGTCTTGCTCGTTTCTGAACTGTCTCTAGAAAATATTATGAACTAAGTATCATAACTAGATCTTTGTCTTTATTGTTTTTAAATTGTCTCTGGAAAATATCATGAAATAAGTATCATAAATAGTTCTTTGTCTTGATCATTTCTTAATTTTCTCTGTAAAATAAAATTAACTAAGTATCAGAACTAGATCTTTGTTTTGCTCGTTTCTGAACTGTCTTTGGAAAATATCCTGAACTAATTATCAGAACCAGGTCTTGGTCTTAATCATCTCTGAACTGTCTCTGGAAAATATTTTGAACTAAGTATCAAAACTATATCTTTGTCTTGATCGTCTCTGAACTGTCTCTCGAAAATATGCTGAAATAAGTATCAGAACTAGATCTCTGTCTTGATCTTTTCTGAACTGTCTCTGGAAAATATCCTCAACTAAGTATCAGAATTAGATCTTTGTCTTGATCGTTTCTGAACTCTCTCTGGAAAATATCCTGAAATAAGTATCAGAACTAGATCTTTGTCTAGATGGTTTCTTAATTATCTCTAGAAAATATCCATAACTGTGTATCATAACTAGATCTTTTTCTTCATCATTTCTGAACTGTCTCTGGAAAATAAACTTAACTAAGTATCAGAACTATATCTTTGTCTTGCTCGTTTCTGAACTGTCTCAGGAAAATATTCTGAACTAAATATCAGAACTTGATCTTTGTCTTGATCGTCTCTGAACCTTCTATGGAAAATATCATGAACTAAGTATCAGAACTAAATCTTTGTCTTGATCGTTTCTGAACTGTCTATGGAAAATATTTTGAACTAAGTATTAGAACTAGATCTTTGTCTTGATCCTTTCTGAACTGTCTCTGGAAAATATCATGAACTAAGTATCAGCACTAGATCTTTGTCTTGATCGTTTCTGAAATCTCTCTGGAACATATCCTCAACTAAGTATCAGAACTAGATATTTGTCTTGATCGTTTCTGAACTGACTCTGGAAAATATCCGGAACTAAGTATCAGAACTAGATCTTTGCCTTGATCGTTTTGGAAAATGTCCTCAACTAAGTATATGAACTAGATCTTTGTCTTGATCCTTTCTAAACTATCTCTGGAAAATATCCTGAACTAAGTATCAGAACTAGATCTTTGTCTTGATCGTTTCTGAACTATCTCTGGAAAATATCCCCAACTATGTATCAGAACAAGATCTTTGTCTTGCTTGTTTCTGAACTGTCTCTGGAAATTATTTTGAACTAAGTATTAGAACTAGATCTTTGTCTTGATCATTTCTGAACTGTCTCTGGATAATAAACTGAACTAAGTATGAGAACTAGATCTTTGTCTTGCTCGTTTCTGAACTGTCTCTAGAAAATATTCTGAACTTAGTATCAGAACTAGATCTTTGTCTTTATTGTTTTTAAAATGTCTCTGGAAAATATAATGAAATAAGTATCATAAATAGTTCTTTGTCTTGATCATTTCTTAATTTTCTCTGGAAAATATCCTCAACTATGTATCAAAACTAGATCTTTGTCTTGCTCGTTACTGAATTGTCTTTGGAAAATATCCTGAGCTAAGTATCAAAACTAGATCTCTGTCTTGATCATCTCTGAAATGTCTCTGGAAAATAAACTGAACTAAGTATAAAAACTATATCTTTGTCTTGATCGTCTCTGAACTGTCTCTCGTAAATATGTTGAAATAAGTATCAGAACTAGATCTTTGTCTTGATCTTTTCTGAACTGTCTCTGGAAAATATCCTAAACTAAGTATCAGAACTAGATCTTTGTCTTGATCGTTTATGAACTCTCTCTGGAAAATATCCTGAACTAAGTATCAGAACTAGATCTTTGTCTAGATGGTTTCTGAATTATCTCTAGAAAATATCCATAACTATGTATCATAACTAGATCTTTTTCTTGATCATTTCTGAACTGTCTCTGGAAAATAAACTTAACTAAGTATCAGAACTATATCTTTGTCTTGCTCGTTTCTGAACTGTCTCAGGAAAATATTCTGAACTAAGTATCAGAACTTGATCTTTGTCTTGATCGTCTCTGAACCTTCTATGGAAAATATCATGAACTAAGTATCAGAACTAAATCTTTGTCTTGATCGTTTCTGAACTGTCTATGGAAAATATTTTGAACTAAGTATTAGAACTAGATCTTTGTCTTGATCCTTTCTGAACTGTCTCTGGAAAATATCATGAACTAAGTATCAGCACTAGATCTTTGTCTTGATCGTTTCTGAAATCTCTCTGGAACATATCCTCAACTAAGTATCAGAACTAGATATTTGTCTTGATCGTTTCTGAACTGACTCTGGAAAATATCCGGAACTAAGTATCAGAACTAGATCTTTACCTTGATCGTTTTGGAAAATGTCCTCAACTAAGTATATGAACTAGATCTTTGTCTTGATCCTTTCTAAACTATCTCTGGAAAATATCCTGAACTAAGTATCAGAACTAGATCTTTGTCTTGATCGTTTCTGAACTATCTCTGGAAAATATCCCCAACTATGTATCAGAACAAGATCTTTGTCTTGCTTGTTTCTGAACTGTCTCTGGAAATTATTTTTGAACTAAGTATTAGAACTAGATCTTTGTCTTGATCTTTTCTGAACTGTCTCTGGATAATAAACTGAACTAAGTATGAGAACTAGATCTTTGTCTTGCTCGTTTCTGAACTGTCTCTAGAAAATATTCTGAACTTAGTATCAGAACTAGATCTTTGTCTTTATTGTTTTTAAAATGTCTCTGGAAAATATAATGAAATAAGTATCATAAATAGTTCTTTGTCTTGATCATTTCTTAATTTTCTCTGGAAAATATCCTCAACTATGTATCAAAACTAGATCTTTGTCTTGCTCGTTACTGAATTGTCTTTGGAAAATATCCTGAGCTAAGTATCAAAACTAGATCTCTGTCTTGATCATCTCTGAAATGTCTCTGGAAAATAAACTGAACTAAGTATAAAAACTATATCTTTGTCTTGATCGTCTCTGAACTGTCTCTCGTAAATATGTTGAAATAAGTATCAGAACTAGATCTTTGTCTTGATCTTTTCTGAACTGTCTCTGGAAAATATCCTAAACTAAGTATCAGAACTAGATCTTTGTCTTGATCGTTTATGAACTCTCTCTGGAAAATATCCTGAACTAAGTATCAGAACTAGATCTTTGTCTAGATGGTTTCTGAATTATCTCTAGAAAATATCCATAACTATGTACCATAACTAGATCTTTTTCTTGATCATTTCTGAACTGTCTCTGGAAAATAAACTTAACTAAGTATCAGAACTATATCTTTGTCTTGCTCGTTTCTGAACTGTCTCAGGAAAATATTCTGAACTAAGTATCAGAACTTGATCTTTGTCTTGATCGTCTCTGAACCTTCTATGGAAAATATCATGAACTAAGTATCAGAACTAAATCTTTGTCTTGATCGTTTCTGAACTGTCTATGGAAAATATTTTGAACTAAGTATTAGAACTAGATCTTTGTCTTGATCCTTTCTGAACTGTCTCTGGAAAATATCATGAACTAAGTATCAGCACTAGATCTTTGTCTTGATCGTTTCTGAAATCTCTCTGGAACATATCCTCAACTAAGTATCAGAACTAGATATTTGTCTTGATTGTTTCTGAACTGACTCAGGAAAATATCCGGAACTAAGTATCAGAACTAGATCTTTACCTTGATCGTTTTGGAAAATGTCCTCAACTAAGTATATGAACTAGATATTTGTCTTGATCCTTTCTAAACTATCTCTGGAAAATATCCTAAACTAAGTATCAGAACTAGATCTTTGTCTTGATCGTTTCTGAACTATCTCTGGAAAATATCCCCAACTATGTATCAGAACAAGATCTTTGTCTTGCTTGTTTCTGAACTGTCTCTGGAAATTATTTTGAACTAAGTATTAGAACTAGATCTTTGTCTTGATCATTTCTGAACTGTCTCTGGATAATAAACTGAACTAAGTATGAGAACTAGATCTTTGTCTTGCTCGTTTCTGAACTGTCTCTAGAAAATATTCTGAACTTAGTATCAGAACTAGATCTTTGTCTTTATTGTTTTTAAAATGTCTCTGGAAAATATAATGAAATAAGTATCATAAATAGTTCTTTGTCTTGATCATTTCTTAATTTTCTCTGGAAAATATCCTCAACTATGTATCAAAACTAGATCTTTGTCTTGCTCGTTACTGAATTGTCTTTGGAAAATATCCTGAGCTAAGTATCAAAACTAGATCTCTGTCTTGATCATCTCTGAAATGTCTCTGGAAAATAAACTGAACTAAGTATAAAAACTATATCTTTCTCTTGATCGTCTCTGAACTGTCTCTCGTAAATATGTTGAAATAAGTATCAGAACTAGATCTTTGTCTTGATCTTTTCTGAACTGTCTCTGGAAAATATCCTAAACTAAGTATCAGAACTAGATCTTTGTCTTGATCGTTTATGAACTCTCTCTGGAAAATATCCTGAACTAAGTATCAGAACTAGATCTTTGTCTAGATGGTTTCTGAATTATCTCTAGAAAATATCAATAACTATGTATCATAACTAGATCTTTTTCTTGATCATTTCTGAACTGTCTCTGGAAAATAAACTTAACTAAGTATCAGAACTATATCTTTGTCTTGCTCGTTTCTGAACTGTCTCAGGAAAATATTCTAAACTAAGTATCAGAACTTGATCTTTGTCTTGATCGTCTCTGAACCTTCTATGGAAAATATCATGAACTAAGTATCAGAACTAAATCTTTGTCTTGATCGTTTCTGAACTGTCTATGGAAAATATTTTGAACTAAGTATTAGAACTAGATCTTTGTCTTGATCCTTTCTGAACTGTCTCTGGAAAATATCATGAACTAAGTATCAGCACTAGATCTTTGTCTTGATCGTTTCTGAAATCTCTCTAGAACATATCCTCAACTAAGTATCAGAACTAGATATTTGTCTTGATCGTTTCTGAACTGACTCTGGAAAATATCCGGAACTAAGTATCAGAACTAGATCTTTACCTTGATCGTTTTGGAAAATGTCCTCAACTAAGTATATGAACTAGATATTTGTCTTGATCCTTTCTAAACTATCTCTGGAAAATATCCTAAACTAAGTATCAGAACTAGATCTTTGTCTTGATCGTTTCTGAACTATCTCTGGAAAATATCCCCAACTATGTATCAGAACAAGATCTTTGTCTTGCTTGTTTCTGAACTGTCTCTGGAAATTATTTTGAACTAAGTATTAGAACTAGATCTTTGTCTTGATCATTTCTGAACTGTCTCTGGATAATAAACTGAACTAAGTATGAGAACTAGATCTTTGTCTTGCTCGTTTCTGAACTGTCTCTAGAAAATATTATGAACTAAGTATCATAACTAGATCTTTGTCTTTATTGTTTTTAAATTGTTTCTGGAAAATATCATGAAATAAGTATCATAAATAGTTCTTTGTCTTGATCATTTCTTAATTTTCTCTGTAAAATAAAATTAACTAAGTATCAGAACTAGAACTTTGTTTTCTCGTTTCTGAACTGTCTTTGGAAAATATCCTGAACTAATTATCAGAACCAGGTCTTGGTCTTAAACATCTCTGAACTGTCTCTGGAAAATATTTTGAACTAAGTATCAAAATTATATCTTTGTCTTGATCGTCTCTGAACTGTCTCTCGAAAATATGCTGAAATAAGTATCAGAACTAGATCTCTGTCTTGATCTTTTCTGAACTGTCTCTGGAAAATATCCTCAACTAAGTATCAGAATTAGATCTTTGTCTTGATCGTTTCTGAACTCTCTCTGGAAAATATCCTGAACTAAGTATCAGAACTAGATCTTTGTCTAGATGGTTTATGAATTATCTCTAGAAAATATCCATAACTATGTATCATAACTAGATCTTTTTCTTGATCATTTCTGAACTGTCTCTGGAAAATAAACTTAACTAAGTATCAGAACTAGATCTTTGTCTTGCTCGTTTCTGAACTGTCTCAAGAAAATATTCTGAACTAAGTATCAGAACTTGATCTTTGTCTTGATCGTCTCTGAACCTTCTATGGAAAATAACCTGAACTAAGTATCAGAACTAGATCTTTGTCTTGATCGTTTCTGAACTGTCTAAGGAAAATATTTTGAACTAAGTATTAGAACTAGATCTTTGTCTTGATCCTTTCTGAACTGTCTCTGGAAAATATCATGAACTAAGTATCAGCACTAGATCTTTGTCTTGATCGTTTCTGAACTCTCTCTGGAACATATCCTCAACTAAGTATCAGAACTAGATATTTGTCTTGATCGTTTCTGAACTGACTCTGGAAAATATCCGGAACTAAGTATCAAAACTAGATCTTTGCCTTGATCGTTTTGGAAAATGTCCTCAACTAAGTATATGAACTAGATCTTTGTCTTGATCCTTTCTAAACTATCTCTGGAAAATATCCTGAACTAAGTATCAGAACTAGATCTTTGTCTTGATCGTTTCAGGAACTATCTCTGGAAAATATCCCCAACAATGTATCAGAACAAGATCTTTGTCTTGCTTGTTTCTGAACTGTCTCTGGAAATTATTTTGAACTAAGTATTAGAACTAGATCTTTGTCTTGATCATTTCTGAACTGTCTCTGGATAATAAACTGAACTAAGTATGAGAACTAGATCTTTGTCTTGCTCGTTTCTGAACTGTCTCTAGAAAATATTCTGAACTTAGTATCAGAACTAGATCTTTGTCTTTATTGTTTTTAAAATGTCTCTGGAAAATATCATGAAATAAGTATCATAAATAGTTCTTTGTCTTGATCATTTCTTAATTTTCTCTGTAAAATAAACTTAACTAAGTATCAGAACTAGATCTTTGTTTTGCTCGTTTCTGAACTGTATTTGGAAAATATCCCGAACTAATTATCAGAACCAGGTCTTTGTCTTAATCATCTCTGAACTGTCTCTGGAAAATATTTTGAACTAAGTATCAAAACTATATCTTTGTCTTGATCGTCTCTGAACTGTCTCTCGAAAATATGTTGAAATAAGTGTCAGAACTAGATCTCTGTCTTGATCTTTTCTGAACTTTCTCTGGAAAATATCCTCAACTAAGTATCAGAATTAGATCTTTGTCTTGATCATTTCTGAACTGTCTTTGGATAATAAACTGAACTAAGTATGAGAACTAGATCTTTGTCTTGCTCGTTTCTGAACTGTCTCTAGAAAATATTCTGAACTTAGTATCAGAACTAGATCTTTGTCTTTATTGTTTTTAAAATGTCTCTGGAAAATATAATGAAATAAGTATCATAAATAGTTCTTTGTCTTGATCATTTCTTAATTTTCTCTGGAAAATATCCTCAACTATGTATCAAAACTAGATCTTTGTCTTGCTCGTTACTGAATTGTCTTTGGAAAATATCCTGAGCTAAGTATCAAAACTAGATCTCTGTCTTGATCATCTCTGAAATGTCTCTGGAAAATAAACTGAACTAAGTATAAAAACTATATCTTTGTCTTGATCGTCTCTGAACTGTCTCTCGTAAATATGTTGAAATAAGTATCAGAACTAGATCTTTGTCTTGATCTTTTCTGAACTGTCTCTGGAAAATATCCTAAACTAAGTATCAGAACTAGATCTTTGTCTTGATCGTTTATGAACTCTCTCTGGAAAATATCCTGAACTAAGTATCAGAACTAGATCTTTGTCTAGATGGTTTCTGAATTATCTCTAGAAAATATCCATAACTATGTATCATAACTAGATCTTTTTCTTGATCATTTCTGAACTGTCTCTGGAAAATAAACTTAACTAAGTATCAGAACTATATCTTTGTCTTGCTCGTTTCTGAACTGTCTCAGGAAAATATTCTGAACTAAGTATCAGAACTTGATCTTTGTCTTGATCGTCTCTGAACCTTCTATGGAAAATATCATGAACTAAGCATCAGAACTAAATCTTTGTCTTGATCGTTTCTGAACTGTCTATGGAAAATATTTTGAACTAAGTATTAGAACTAGATCTTTGTCTTGATCCTTTCTGAACTGTCTCTGGAAAATATCATGAACTAAGTATCAGCACTAGATCTTTGTCTTGATCGTTTCTGAAATCTCTCTGGAACATATCCTCAACTAAGTATCAGAACTAGATATTTGTCTTGATCGTTTCTGAACTGACTCTGGAAAATATCCGGAACTAAGTATCAGAACTAGATCTTTACCTTGATCGTTTTGGAAAATGTTCTCAACTAAGTATATGAACTAGATATTTGTCTTGATCCTTTCTAAACTATCTCTGGAAAATATCCTAAACTAAGTATCAGAACTAGATCTTTGTCTTGATCGTTTCTGAACTATCTCTGGAAAATATCCCCAACTATGTATCAGAACAAGATCTTTGTCTTGCTTGTTTCTGAACTGTCTCTGGAAATTATTTTGAACTAAGTATTAGAACTAGATCTTTGTCTTGATCATTTCTGAACTGTCTCTGGATAATAAACTGAACTAAGTATGAGAACTAGATCTTTGTCTTGCTCGTTTCTGAACTGTCTCTAGAAAATATTATGAACTAAGTATCATAACTAGATCTTTGTCTTTATTGTTTTTAAATTGTCTCTGGAAAATATCATGAAATAAGTATCATAAATAGTTCTTTGTCTTGATCATTTCTTAATTTTCTCTGTAAAATAAAATTAACTAAGTATCAGAACTAGAACTTTGTTTTCTCGTTTCTGAACTGTCTTTGGAAAATATCCTGAACTAATTATCAGAACCAGGTCTTGGTCTTAAACATCTCTGAACTGTCTCTGGAAAATATTTTGAACTAAGTATCAAAATTATATCTTTGTCTTGATCGTCTCTGAACTGTCTCTCGAAAATATGCTGAAATAAGTATCAGAACTAGATCTCTGTCTTGATCTTTTCTGAACTGTCTCTGGAAAATATCCTCAACTAAGTATCAGAATTAGATCTTTGTCTTGATCGTTTCTGAACTCTCTCTGGAAAATATCCTGAACTAAGTATCAGAACTAGATCTTTGTCTAGATGGTTTCTGAATTATCTCTAGAAAATATCCATAACTATGTATCATAACTAGATCTTTTTCTTGATCATTTCTGAACTGTCTCTGGAAAATAAACTTAACTAAGTATCAGAACTAGATCTTTGTCTTGCTCGTTTCTGAACTGTCTCAAGAAAATATTCTGAACTAAGTATCAGAACTTGATCTTTGTCTTGATCGTCTCTGAACCTTCTATGGAAAATAACCTGAACTAAGTATCAGAACTAGATCTTTGTCTTGATCGTTTCTGAACTGTCTAAGGAAAATATTTTGAACTAAGTATTAGAACTAGATCTTTGTCTTGATCCTTTCTGAACTGTCTCTGGAAAATATCATGAACTAAGTATCAGCACTAGATCTTTGTCTTGATCGTTTCTGAACTCTCTCTGGAACATATCCTCAACTAAGTATCAGAACTAGATATTTGTCTTGATCGTTTCTGAACTGACTCTGGAAAATATCCGGAACTAAGTATCAAAACTAGATCTTTGCCTTGATCGTTTTGGAAAATGTCCTCAACTAAGTATATGAACTAGATCTTTGTCTTGATCCTTTCTAAACTATCTCTGGAAAATATCCTGAACTAAGTATCAGAACTAGATCTTTGTCTTGATCGTTTCAGGAACTATCTCTGGAAAATATCCCCAACAATGTATCAGAACAAGATCTTTGTCTTGCTTGTTTCTGAACTGTCTCTGGAAATTATTTTGAACTAAGTATTAGAACTAGATCTTTGTCTTGATCATTTCTGAACTGTCTCTGGATAATAAACTGAACTAAGTATGAGAACTAGATCTTTGTCTTGCTCGTTTCTGAACTGTCTCTAGAAAATATTCTGAACTTAGTATCAGAACTAGATCTTTGTCTTTATTGTTTTTAAAATGTCTCTGGAAAATATCATGAAATAAGTATCATAAATAGTTCTTTGTCTTGATCATTTCTTAATTTTCTCTGTAAAATAAACTTAACTAAGTATCAGAACTAGATCTTTGTTTTGCTCGTTTCTGAACTGTATTTGGAAAATATCCCGAACTAATTATCAGAACCAGGTCTTTGTCTTAATCATCTCTGAACTGTCTCTGGAAAATATTTTGAACTAAGTATCAAAACTATATCTTTGTCTTGATCGTCTCTGAACTGTCTCTCGAAAATATGTTGAAATAAGTGTCAGAACTAGATCTCTGTCTTGATCTTTTCTGAACTTTCTCTGGAAAATATCCTCAACTAAGTAAAAGAATTAGATCTTTGTCTTGATCATTTCTGAACTCTCTCTGGAAAATATCCTGAACTAAGTATCAGAACTAGATCTTTGTCTAGATGGTTTCTGAATTATCTCTAGAAAATATCCATAATTATGTATCATAACTAGATCTTTTTCTTTATCATTTCTGAACTGTCTCTGGAAAATAAACTTAACTAAGTATCAGAACTAGATCTTTGTCTTGCTCGTTTCTGAACTGTCTCTGGAAAATATTCTGAACTAAGTATCAGAACTTGATCTTTGTCTTGATAGTCTCTGAACCTTCTATGGAAAATATCCTGAACTAAGTATCAGAACTAGATCTTTGTCCTGATCGTTTCTGAACTGTCTATGGAAAATATTTTGAACTAAGTATCAGAACTAGGTCTCTGTCTTGATCCTTTCTGAACTGTCTCTAGAAAATATCCTGAACTAAGTATTAGCACTAGATCTTTGTCTTGATCGTTTCTGAAATCCCTCTGGAACATATCCTCAACTAAGTATCAGAACTAGATCTTTGTCTTGATCGTTTCTGAACTGACTCTGGAAAATATCCAGAACTAAGTATCAGAACTAGATCTTTGCCTTGATCGTTTTGGAAAATGTCCTCAACTAAGTATATGAACTAGATCTTTGTCTTGATCCTTTCTAAACTATCTCTGGAAAATATCCTGAACTAAGTATCAGAACTAGATCTTTGTCTTGATCGTTTCAGGAACTATCTCTGGAAAATATCCCCAACTATGTATCAGAACAAGATCTTTGTCTTGCTTGTTTCTGAACTATCTCTGGAAATTATTTTGAACTAAGTATTAGAACTAGATCTTTGTCTTGATCATTTCTGAACTGTCTCTGGATAATAAACTGAACTAAGTATGAGAACTAGATCTTTGTCTTGCTCTTTTCTGAACTGTCTCTAGAAAATATTCTGAACTTAGTATCAGAACTAGATCTTTGTCTTTATTGTTTTTAAAATGTCTCTGGAAAATATCATCAAATAAGTATCATAAATAGTTCTTTGTCTTGATCATTTCTTAATTTTCTCTGTAAAATAAACTTAACTAAGTATCAGAACTAGATCTTTGTTTTGCTCGTTTCTGAACTGTCTTTGGAAAATATCCTGAACTAATTATCAGAACCAGGTCTTTGTCTTAATCATCTCTGAACTGTCTCTAGAAAATATTTTGAACTAAGTATTTAAACTATATCTTTGTCTTGATCGTCTCTGAACTGTCTCTCGAAAATATGTTGAAATAAGTATCAGAACTAGATCTCTGTCTTGATCTTTTCTGAACTTTCTCTGGAAAATATCCTCAACTAAGTATCAGAATTAGATCTTTGTCTTGATCGTTTTGGAAAATGTCCTCAACTAAGTATATGAACTAGATATTTGTCTTGATCCTTTCTAAACTATCTCTGGAAAATATCCTGAACTAAGTATCAGAACTAGATCTTTGTCTTGATCGTTTCAGGAACTATCTCTGGAAAATATCCCCAACTATGTATCAGAACAAGATCTTTGTCTTGCTTGTTTCTGAACTATCTCTGGAAATTATTTTGAACTAAGTATTAGAACTAGATCTTTGTCTTGATTATTTCTGAACTGTCTCTGGATAATAAACTGAACTAAGTATGAGAACTAGATCTTTGTCTTGCTCTTTTCTGAACTGTCTCTAGAAAATATTCTGAACTTAGTATCAGAACTAGATCTTTGTCTTTATTGTTTTTAAAATGTCTCTGGAAAATATCATCAAATAAGTATCATAAATAGTTCTTTGTCTTGATCATTTCTTAATTTTCTCTGTAAAATAAACTTAACTAAGTATCAGAACTAGATCTTTGTTTTGCTCGTTTCTGAACTGTCTTTGGAAAATATCCTGAACTAATTATCAGAACCAGGTCTTTGTCTTAATCATCTCTGAACTGTCTCTGGAAAATATTTTGAACTAAGTATTTAAACTATATCTTTGTCTTGATCGTCTCTGAACTGTCTCTCGAAAATATGTTGAAATAAGTATCAGAACTAGATCTCTGTCTTGATCTTTTCTGAACTTTCTCTGGAAAATATCCTCAACTAAGTATCAGAATTAGATCTTTGTCTTGATCGTTTATGAACTCTCTGTGGAAAATATCCTGAACTAAGTATCTGAACTAGATCTTTGTCTTGCTCGTTTCTGAACTGACTCTGGAAAATATCCGGAACTAAGTATCAGAACTAGATCTTTGCCTTGATCGTTTTGGAAAATGTCCTCAAATAAGTATCAGAACTAGATCTTTGTCTTGATCCGTTCTAAACTATCTATGGAAAATATCCTGAACTAAGTATCAGAACTAGATCTTTGTCTTGATCGTTTCTGAACTATCTCTGGAAAATATCCCCAACTATGTATCAGAACAAGATCTTTGTCTTGCTTGTTTCTGAACTGTCTCTGGAAATTATTTTGAACAAAGTATCAGAACTAGATCTTTGTCTTGATCATTTCTGAATTGTCTCTGAATAATAAACTGAACTAAGTATCAGAACTAGATCTTTGTCTTGCTCGTTTCTGAACTGTCTCTAGAAAATATTTTGAACTAAGTATGAGAACTAGGTCTCTGTCTTGATCGTCTCTGAACAATCTCTGGAAAATATCCTGAACTAACTATCAGAACTAGATCTTTGTCTTGATCGTTTCTGAACTGTCTCTGGAAAATATCCTGAACTATGTATCAAAACTAGATCTTTGTCTTGATCCTTTCTGAACTGTCTCTGGAAAATATCTTGAACTAAGTATCAGAACTAGATCTTTGTCTTGACCGTTTCTGAATTATCTCTGGAAAATACCCTCAACTAAGTATCAGAACTAGATCTTTATCCTTATTGTTTCTAAACTGTCTTTAGAAAATATCCAGAACTAAGTATCAGAACTAGATCTTTGTCTTGATCGTTTATGAATTATCTCAGGAAAATATCCTCAACTAAGTATCAGAACTAGATCTTTGTCTTGATCCTATTTGAACTGTTTCTGGAAAATATCCTAAACTAAGTATCTGAACTAGATCATTGTCTAGATAGTTTCTGAACTCTCTCTGGAAAATATCTTGAACTAAGTATCTGAACTAGATCTTTGTCTTGATCGTTTCTGAACTATCTCTGGAAAATAAACTTAACTAAGTATCAGAACTAGATCTTTGTCTTACTCGTTTCTGAACTGTCTCTGGAAAATATCATGAAATAAGTATCATAAATAGTTCTTTGTCTTGATCATTTCTTAATTGTCTCTGTAAAATAAACTTAACTAAGTATCAGAATTAGATCTTTGTCTTTCTCGTTTTTGAACTGTCTTTGTAAAATATCCTGAACTAATTATCTAAACCAGATCTTTGTCTTGATCATCTCTGAACTGTCTCTGGAAAATATTTTGAACTAAGTATCGAAACTATATCTTTGTCTTGATCGTCTCTGAAATGTCTCTCGAAATATATGCTGAACTAAGTATCAGAACTAGATCTTTGTCTTGATCGTTTCTGAACTGTCTCTGGAAAATATCCTGAACTAAGTATCAGAACTAGATATTTGTCTTGATCTTTTATGAACTGTCTCTGGAAAATATCCTCAACTAAGTATCAGAACTAGATCTTTGTCTTGATCGTTTCTAAACTGTCTCTGGAAAATATCCTGAACTAAGTATCAGAACAAGATCTTTGTCTTGATCGTTTCTGAATTATCTCTAGAAAATATCTATAACTATGTATCATAACTAGATCTTTGTCTTTATCATTTTTGAATTGTCTCTAGAAAATAAACTTAACTAAGTATAGTAACTAGAACTTTGTCTTGCTCGTTTCTGAACTGTCTCTGGAAAATTTTCTGAACTAAGTATCAGAACTAGATCTTTGTCTTGATCGTTTCTGAACTGTCTATGTAAAATATTTTGAACTAAGTATCAGAACTAGATCTTTGTCTTGATCCTTTCTGAATTGTCTCTGGAAAATATCATGAACTAAGTATCAACACTAGATCTTTGTCTTGATCATTTCTGAACTCTCTCTGGAAAATATCCTCAACTAAGTATCAGAACTAGATCTCTGTCTTGATCGTTTCTGAACTGACTCTGGAAAATATCCTGAACTAAGTATCAAAACTAGATCTTTGCCTTGATAATTTTGGAAAATGTTCTCAACAAAGTATCAAAACTAGATCTTTGTCTTGATCCTTTCTAAACTATCTCTGGAAAATATCCTGAACTAAGTATCAGAACTAGATCTTTGTCTTGATCGTTTCTGAACTATCTCTGGAAAATATCCTCAAATATGTATCAGAACTAGATCTTTGTCTTGATCGTCTCTCAAACGTCTATGGAAAATATCCTGAGCTAAGTATCAAAACTAGATCTCTGTCTTGATCATTTCTGAACTGTCTCTGGATAATAAACTGAACAAAGTATCAGAACTAGATCTTTGTCTTGCTCATTTCTTAACTGTCTCTAGAAAATATCTTGAACTAAATATCAGAACTAGATCTTTGTCTTGATCGTTTCTGAACTTTCTCTGGAAAATATTCTGAACTAAGTATCAGAACTAGATCTTTGTCTTGATCCTCTCTGAAATGTCTCTGGAAAATATCCTCAACTAAGTATCAAATCTAGATCTTTGTCTTGATCCTTTCTAAAATATCTCTGGAAAATATCTTGAACTAAGTATCAAAACTAGATATTTGTCTTGATCGTTTCTGAACTGACTCTGGAAAATATCCTGAACTAAGTATCAGAACTAGATCTTTGTCTTGATCGTTTCTAAACTATCTCTGGAAAATATCCTCAACTAAGTATCTAAACTAGATCTTTGTCTTGATCCTTTCTAAACTATCTCTGGAAAATATCCTGAACTAAGTATCAAAACTAGATCTTTGTCTTGATCGTTTCTGAATTATCTCTAGAAAATATCTATAACTATGTATCATAACTAGATCTTTGTCTTGATCATTTCGGAATTTTCTCTGAATAATAAACTGAACTAAGTATCAGAACTAGATCCTTGTCTTGATCCTTACTGAACTGTCTATGGAAAATATCCTGAACTAATTATCAGAACTAGATCTTTGTCTTGATCGTTTCTGAACTATCTCTGGAAAATATCCTCAACTAAGTATCAGAACTAGATCTGTATCTTGATTGTTTCTGAACTGTCTCTGGAAAATATCCTGAACTAAGTATCAGAACTAGATCATTGTCTTGATCGTTTTTTAATTATCTCAGGAAAATATCCTCAACTAAGTATCAGAACTAGATCTTTGTCTTGATCCTTTCTGAACTGTTTCTGGAAAAAATCATGAACTTAGTATCTAAATTAGATCATTGTCTAGATTGTTTCTGAACTCTCTATGGAAAATATCCTGAACTAATTATCAGAACTAGATCTTTGTCTTAATCGTTTCTGAACTGTCTGTGGAAAATATTTTGAACTAAGTATAAGAACTAGATCTTTGTCTTGATCCTTTATGAACTCTCTCTGGAAAATATCCTGAACTAAGTATCAACACTAGATCTTTGTCTTGATCATTTCTGAACTCTCTCTAAAAAATATCCTCAACTAAGTATCAGAACTAGATATTTGTCTTGATCGTTTGCGAACTTACTCTGGAAAATATCCTGAACTAAGTATCAGAACTAGATATTTGTCTTGATCGTTTTGGAAAATATCCTCAACTAAGTATCAAAACTAGATCTTTGTCTTGATCCTTTCTAAAATATCTCTGGAAAATATCTTGAACTAAGTATCAAAACTAGATCTTTGTCTTGATCCTTTCTGAACTATATCTGGAAAATATCCTTAACTAAGTATCAAAACTAGATCTTTGTCTTGATCATGAATTATCTGTTGAAAATATCCTCAACTAAGTATCGGAACTAGATCCTTGTCTTGATCTTTACTGAACTGTCACTGGAAAATATCCTGAACTAAGAATCAGAACTAGATATTTGTCTTGATCGTTTTTGAACTATCTTTGGAAAATAACCTCAACTAAGTATCAGAACTAGATCATTATCTTGATTGTTTCTAAATTGTCTTTGGAAAATATCCTGAACTAAGTATCAGAACTAGATCTTTGTCTTGATCGTTTTTGAATTATCTTTGGAAAATATCCTCAACTAAGTACCAGAACTAGATCTTTGTCTTAATCCTTTCTGAACTGTTTCTGGAAAAAATCATAAACTAAGCATCTGAACTAGATCATTGTCTAGATCGTTTCTGAACTTTCTCTGGAAAATGTCCTGAACTAAGTATCTGAACTAGATCTTTGTCTTGAAATTCTATTAACTGTCTCTTGAAATTATACTGAACTAAGTATCAAAACAAGATCTTTGTCTTGATTGTTTCTGAACTATCTCTGGAAAATATTCTGAACTAAGCATCAGAACTATATCTTTGTCTTAATCGTTTCTGAACTGTCTATGGAAAATATTTCGAACTAAGTATCAGAACTAGATCTTTGTCTTGATCCTCTCTGAACTGTCTCTGGAAAATATCCTGAACTAAGTATTAGCACTAGATCTTTGTCTTGATCATTTATGAACTCTCTCTGGAAAATATCCTCAACTAAGTATTAGAACTAGATATTTGTCTTGATCGTTTCTGAACTGACTCTGGAAAATATCCTGAACTAAGTATCAGAACTAGATCTTTGTCTTGATCATTTTTGAAAATATCCTCAACTAAGTATCTAAACTAGATCTTTGTCTTGATCCTTTCTAAACTATCTCTGGAAAATATCCTGAACAAAGTATCAGCACTAGATCTTTGTCTTGATCCTTTCTGAACTATCTCTGGAAAATATTCGTAACTATGTATCAGAACTAGATCTTAGTCTTGATCGTTTCTGAATTATCTCTTGAAAATATCCTCAACTAAGTATCAGAACTAGATCCTTGTCCTGATCCTTACTGAACTGTCTATGGAAAATATCCTGAACTAATTATCAGAACTAGATCTTTGTCTTGATCATTTCTGAACTATCTCTGGAAAATATCCTCAACTAAGTATCAGAACTAGATCTTTATCTTGATTGTTTCTAAAGTGTCTTTGGAAAATATCCTTAACTAAGTATCAGAACTAGATCTTTGTCTTGATCCTTTCTGAACTGTTTCTGGAAAAAATCCTGAACTTAGTATCTAAATTAGATCATTGTCTAGATTGTTTTGAACTCTCTATGTAAAATATCCTGAACTAAGTATCAGAACTAGATCTTTGTCTTAATCGTTTCTGAACTGTCTATGGAAAATATTTTGAACAATGTATAAGAACTAGATCTTTGTGTTGATCCTTTCTGAACTCTCTCTGGAAATTATCCTGAACTAAGTATCAACACTAGATCTTTGTCTTGATCATTTCTGAACTCTCTCTGGAAAATATCCTCAACTAAGTATCAGAACTAGATATTTGTCTCGATCGTTTTGGAAAATATCCTCAACTAAGTATCAAAACTAGATATTTGTCTTGATCCTTTCTAAAATATCTCTGGAAAATATCTTGAACTAAGTATCAAAACTAGATCTTTGTCTTGATCCTTTCTGAACTATCTCTAAAAAATATCCTTAACTAAGTATCAAAACTAGATCTTTGTCTTGATCATGAATTATCTGTTGAAAATATCCTCAACTAAGTATCAGAACTAGATCCTTGTCTTGATCCTTACTGAACTTTCATTGGAAAATATCCTGAACTAAGTATCATAACTAGATCTTTGTCTTGATCGTTTCTGAACTATCTTTAGAAAATAACCTCAACTAATTATCAGAACTAGATCTTTATCTTGATTGTTTCTAAATTGTCTTTGGAAAATATCCTGAACTAAGTATCAGAACTAGATCTTTGTCTTGATCGTTTTTGAATTATCTTTGGAAAATATCCTCAACTAAGTATCAGAACTAGATCTTTATCTTAATCCTTTCTGAACTGTTTCTGGAAAAAATCATAAACTAAGCATCTGAACTAGATCATTGTCTAGATCGTTTCTAAACTCTCTCTGGAAAATATCCTGAACTAAGTATCTGAACTAGGTCTTTGTCTTGATCTTCTATGAACAGTCTCTTGAAAATATACTGAACTTAGTATCAAAACAAGATCTTTGTCTTGATTGTTTCTGAACTATCTCTGGAAAATATTCTGAACAATGTATCAGAACTATATCTTTGTCTTAATCGTCTTTGAACTGTCTCTTGAAAATATCCTAAACTAAGCATCAGAACTAGATCTTTGTCTTGATCGTTTCTGAACTGTCTCTGGAAAATATTCTGAACTAAGTATCAGAACTAGATCTTTGTCTTGATCTTTTCTGAACTATCTCTGGAAAATATAATCAACTAACTATCAGAACTAGATCGTTGTCTTGATCGTTTCTGAACTGTCTCTGGAAAATATCCTGAACTAAGTATCAGAACTAGATCTTTGCCTTGATCGTTTCTGAATTATCTCAAGAAAATATCCATAACTAAGTATCATAACTCGATTTTTGCCTTGATCATTTTTGAACTGTCTCTGGAAAATATCCTGAACTAATTATCAGAACCAGATCTTTGTCTTAATCATCTCTAAACTGTCACTGGAAAATATTATGAACTAAGTATCAGAACTATAGCTTTGTCTTGATCGTCTCTGAACTGTCTCTTGAAAATATCCTGAACTAAGAATTAGAACGAGATCTTTGTCTTGATCGTTTCGGAACTGTCTCTTGAAAATATCCTCAACTACGAATCAGAACTAAACCTTTGTCTTGATCTTTTCAGAACTGTCTCAGGAAAATATCCTCAACTAAGTATCAGAATTAGATTTTTGTCTTGATCGGTTCTGAACTGTCTCTGGAAAATATCCTGAACTAAGTATCAGAACTAGATCTTTGTCTTGATCGTTTCTGAATTATCTCTAGAAAATATCTATAACTATGTATCATAACTAGATCTTTGTGTTGATCATTTCTGAACTGTCTCTGGAAAATAAACTTAACAAAGTATAATAATAGATCTTTGTCTTGCTCGTTTCTGAACTGTCTCTGGAAAATATTTTGAACTAAGTATCAGAACTAGATCTTTGTCTAGATCGTCTCTGAACCTTCTATGGAAAATATCCTGAACTAAGTATCAGAACTAGATCTTTGTCTTGATCCTTTCTGAACTGTCTATGGAAAATATCATGAACTAAGTATCAACACTAGATCTTTGTCTTGATCGTTTCTGAACTCTCTCTGGAAATATCCTCAACTAAGTATCAGAACTATATATTTGTCTTGATCGTTTCTGAACTGACTCTGGATAATATCCTGAACTAAGTATCAGAACTAGATCTTTGCCTTGATCATTTTGGTGAATGTTCTCAACTAAGTATCAGAACTAGATCTTTGTCTTTATCCTTTCTAAACTATCTCTGGAAAATATCCTCAACTATGTATCAGAAATAGATCTTTATCTTTCTTGTTTCTGAATTGTCTCTGGAAATTATTTTGAACTAAGTATCAGAACTAGATCTTTGTCTTGATCGTCTCTCAAACGTCTATGGAAAATATCCTGAGCTAAGTATCAAAACTAGATCTCTGTCTTGATCATTTCTGAACTGTCTCTGGATAATAAACTGAACTAAGTATCAGAACTAGATCTTTGTCTTGCTCGTTTTTGAACTGTCTCTAGAATATATCCTGAACTAAGTATCAGAACTTGATCTTTTTCTTGATCGTTTCTGAACTATCTCTGGAAAATATCCTCAATAAGTATCAGAACTAGATCTTTGTCTTGCTCGTTTCTGAACTTTCTCTGGAAAATATTCTGAACTAAGTATCAGAACTAGATCTTTGTCTTAATCGTTTCTGAACTGTATATGGAAAATATTTTGACCTAAGTATCAGAACTAGATCTCTGTCTTGATCCTTTCTGAACTGTCTCTGGAAAATATCTTGAACTAAGTATTAGCACTAGATCTTAGTCTTGATCATTTATGAACTCTCTCTGGAAAATATCCTTAACTAAGTATTAGAACTAGATATTTGTCTTGATCGTTTCTGAACTGACTCTGGAAAATATCCTGAACTAAGTATCAGAACTAGATCTTTGTCTTGATCGTTTTGGAAAATATCCTCAACTAAGTATCTAACCTAGATCTTTGTCTTGATCCTTTCTAAACTATCTCTGGAAAATATCCTGAACTAAGTATCAAAACTAGATCTTTGTCTTGATCCTTTCTGAACTATCTCTGGAAAATATTCGTAACTATGTATCAGAACTAGATCTTTGTCTTGATCGTTTCTGAATTATCTCTTGAAAATATCCTCAAATAAGTATCAGAACTAGATCCTTGTCTTGATCCTTACTGAACTGTCTGTGGAAAATATCCTGAACTAATTATCAGAACTAGATCTTTGTCTTGATCGTTTCTGAACTATCTCTGGAAAATATTCTCAACTAAGTATCAGAACTAGATCTTTATCTTGATTGTTTCTAAACTGTCTTTGAAAAATATCCTGAACTAAGTATCAGAACTAGATCATTGTCTTGATCGTTTTTGAATTATCTCTGGAAAATATCCTCAACTAAGTATCAGAACTAGACCTTTGTCTTGATCCTTTCTGAACTGTTTCTGGAAAAAATACTGAACTTAGTATCTAAACTAGATCATTGTCTAGATTGTTTATGAACTCTCTATGGAAAATATCCTGAACTTAGTATCAGAACTAGATCTTTTTCTTAATCGTTTCTGAACTGTCTATGGAAAATATTTTGAATTAAGTATAAGAACTAGATCTTTGTCTTGATCCTTTCTGAACTGTCTCTGGAAAATATCCTGAACTAATTATCAACACTAGATCTTTGTCTTGATTATTTCTGAACTCTCTCTGGAAAATATCCTCAACTAAGTATCAGAACTAGATATTTGTCTTGATCGTTTCTGAACTGTCTCTAGAAATATCCTGAACTAAGTATCAGAACTAGATATTTGTCTTGATCGTTTTGGAAAATATCCTCATCTAAGTATCCAAACTAGATCTTTGTCTTGATCCTTTCTAAACAATCTCAGGAAAATATCTTGAACTAAGTATCAAAACTAGATCTTTGTCTTGATCCTTTCTGAACTATCTCTGGGAAAATATCCTTAACTAAGTATCAGAACTAGATCTTTGTCTTGATCGTTTCTGAATTATCTATTGAAAATATCCTCAACTAAGTATCAGAACTAGATCCTTGTCTTGATCCTTACTGAACTGTCATTGGAAAATATCCTGAACTAAGTATCAGAACTAGATCTTTGTCTTGATCGTTTCTGAACTATCTCTGGAAAATATCCTCAACTAAGTATCAGAACTAGATCTTTATCTTGATTTTTTCTAAATTGTCTTTGGAAAATATCCTGAACTAAGTATCAGAACTAGATCTTTGTCTTGATCGTTTTTGAATTATCTCTGGAAAATATCCTCAACTAAGTATCAGAACTAGATCTTTGTCTTAATCCTTTCTGAACTGTTTCTGGAAAAAATCATAAACTAAGCATTTGTACGATATCATTGTCTAAATAGTTTCTGAACTCTCTCTGGAAAATATCCTGAACTAAGTATCTGAACTAGATCTTTGTCTTGATCTTCTATGAACTATCTCTTGAAAATATACGAAACTAAGTATCAAAACAAGATCTTTGTCTTGATTTTTTCTGAACTATCTCTGGAAAATATTCTGAACTAAGTATCAGAACTATATCTTTGTCTTGATCGTCTCTGAACTTTCTCTGGAAAATATCCTAAACTAAGTATCAGAACTAGATCTTTGTCTTGATCGTTTCTGAACTGTCTCTGGAACACATTATGAACTAAGTATGAGAACTAGATCTTTGTCTTAATCTTTTCTGAACTATCTCTGGAAAATATCCGGAACTAAGTATCAGAACTAGATCTTTGCCTTGATCGTTTCTGAATTATCTCAAGAAAATATCCATAATTAAGTATCATAACTGGATCTTTGCTTTGATCATTTCTGAACTGTCTCTTGAAAATATCCTCAACTAAGAATAAGAACTAAATCTTTGTCTTGATCTTTTCTGAACTGTCTCAGGAAAATATCCTCAACTAAGTATCAGAACTAGATCTTTGTCTTGATCGTTTCTGAACTGTCTCTGGAAAATATCCTGAACTAAGTATCCGAACTAGATCTTTTTCTTGATCGTTTCTGAATTATCTCTAGAAAATATCCATAACTAAGTATCATAACTAGATCTTCGTCTTGATCATTTCTGAACTGTCTCTTGAAAATAAACTTAACTAAGTATCAAAACTAGATCTTTGTCTTGCTCGTTTCTGAACTGTCTATGGAAAATATTCTGAACTAAGTATCTGAACTAGATCTTTGTCTTGATCGCCTATTAACCTTCTATGGAAAATATCCTGAACTAAGTATCAGAACTAGATCTTTATCTTGATCGTTTCTGAACTGTCTATGGAAAATATTTTGAACTAAGTATCAAAACAAGATCTTTGTCTTGATCCTTTCTGAATTGTCTCTGGAAAATATCCTGAACTAAGTATCAGCACTAGATCTTTGTCTTGATCGTTTCTAAACTCACTCTGGAAAATATCCTTAACTAAGTATCAGAACTAGATATTTGTCTTGATCGTTTATGAACTGACTCTGGAAAATATCCGGAACTAAGTATCAGCACTAGATCTTTGTCTTGATCATTTTGGAAAATATCCTCAACTAAGTATCAGAGCTAGATCTTTGTCTTGATCCTTTCTAAACTATCTCTGAAAAATATCCTGAATTAAGTATCAGAACTAGATCTTTGTCTTGATCGTTGCTGAATAATCTCTGGAAAATATCCTCAACTAAGTATCAGAACTAGATCTTTGTCTTGCTTGTTTCTGAACTGTCTCTGGAAATTATTTTGAACTAAGCATCAGAAATAGATCTTTGTCTTGATCGTCTCTGAACCGTCTCTGGAAAATATCCTGAACTAAGTATCAGAACTAGATCTTTGTCTTGCTCGTTTCTGAACTGTCTCTAGAAAATATTCTAAACTAAGTATCAGATCTAGATCTTTGTCTTGATCGTCTGTGAACCGTCTCTGGAAAATATCCTAAACTAAGTCTCAGAACTAGATCTTTGTCTTGATCGTTTGTGAACTATCTCTTGAAAATATCCTGAACTAAGTATCAAAACTAGATCTTTGTCTTGAACCTTTCTGAACTGTCTCTAGAAAATATCATTAACTAAGTATCAAAACTAGATATTTGTCTTGATTGTTTCTGAATTATATCTTGAAAATATTCTCAACTAAGTATCAGAACTAGATCTTTGTCTTGATCCTTACTGAACTGTCTCTGGAAAATATCCTGAACTATGTATCAGAACTAGATCTTTGTCTTGATCGTTTCTGAACTATCTCTAGAAAATATCCTCAACTAAGTATCTGAACTAGATCTTTGTCTTTATCTTCCCTCAACTGTCTCTTGAAAATATCCTGAACTAAGTATCAATTTTAGATCTTTGTCTTGATTGTTTCTGAACTATCTCTGGAAAATACTCTGAACTAAGTATCAGAACTAGATCTTTGTCTTTATCATTTTTAAACTGTCTCTGGAAAATATCATGAACTAAGTATCATAAATAGTTCTTTGTCTTGATCATTTATGAATTGTCTGTGTAAAATAAACTTAACTAAGTATCAGAACTAGATCTTTGTCTTGTTCGTTTCTATACTGTCTCTGGAAAATATCCTGAACTAATTATCAAAACCAGATCTTTGTCTTGATCATCTCTGAACTATCTCTGGAAAATATTCTGAACTATGTATCGAAACTATATCTTTGTCTTGATCGTCTTAGAACTGTCTCTGGAAAATATCCTTAACTAAGTATCAGAACTAGATCTTTGTCTTGATCGTTTCTGAACTGTCTTTGGAAAATATCCTGAACTAAGTATCAGAACTAGATCTTTGTCTTGATCTTTTCTAAATTGTCTCTGGAAAATATCCTGAACTAAGTATCAGAACTAGATCTTTGTCTTGATCGTTTCTGAACTGTCTCTGGAAAATATCCTGAACTAAGTATCAGAACTAGATCTTGGTCTTGATTGTTTCTGAATTATCTCTAGAAAATACCAATAACTGAGAATCATAACTAGATATTTTTCTTGATCATTTCTGAACTGTCTCTGGAAAATATTTTAAAATAAGTATCAGAACTAGATCTTTGTCTTTCTCGCCTCTAAACCTTCTATGGAAAATATCCTGAACTAGGTAATAGAACTAGATCTTTGCCTTGATCGTTTCTGAACTGTCTAAGGAAAATATTTTGAACTAACTATCAAAACTAGATCTTTGTCTTGATCCTTTCTGAACTGTCTATGGAAAATATCCTGAACTAAGTATAAGCACTAGATCTTTGTCTTGATCGTTTCTGAACTCTCTCTGGAAAATATCCTCAAATAAGTATCAAAAATAGATTATTGTCTTGATCGTTTCTGAGCTGACTCTGGAAAATATCCTGAACTAAGTATCAGAACAAGATCTTTGTCTTGATCGTTTTGGAAAATATCCTCAACTAGGTACCAGAACTAGATCTTTGTATTGATCTTTTGTAAACTATCTCTGGAAAATATCCTGAACTAAGTATCAGAACTAGATCTTTGTCTTGATCATTTCTGAACTATCTCTGGAAAATATCCTCAACTAAGTATCAGAACTAAATCTTTGTCTTGATCGTTTCTGAACTGTCTCTGGAAAATATCCTGAACTAAGTATCAGAACTAGATCTTTGTCTTGATCGTTTCTGAATTATCTCTGGAAAATATCCTCAACTAAGTATCAGAACTAGATTTTTGTCTTGATCCTTTCTGAAATGTCCCTGGAAAATATCCTAAAATAAGTATCTGAACTAGATCATTGTCTTGATCGTTTCTGAACTGTCTTTGGAAAATATCCTGAACTAAGTATCTGAACTAGATCTTTTTCTTGTTCTTTTTTTGAACTGTCTATGTAAAATTTTATGAAATAAGTATAAGAACTAGATCTTTGACTTGATCGTCTCTCAACTGTCTCTGGAAAATATCCCGAACTAAGTATCAGAACTAGATCTTTGTCATGATCTTTTCTGAACTGTCTTTGGAAAATATCCTGAACTAAGTATCAGAACTAGATCTTTGTCTTGATCTTTTCTAAATTGTCTCTGGAAAATATCCTGAACTAAGTATCAGAACTAGATCTTTGTCTTGATCGTTTCTGAACTGTCTCTGGAAAATATCCTGAACTAAGTATCAGAACTAGATCTTTGTCTTGATTGTTTCTGAATTATCTCTAGAAAATACCAATAACTAAGAATCATAACTAGATCTTTTTCTTGATCATTTCTGAACTGTCTCTGGAAAATATATTGAACTAAGTATCAGAACTAGATCTTTGTCTTGCTCGCCTCTAAACCTTCTATGGAAAATATCCTGAACTAGGTAATAGAACTACATCATTGTCTTGATCGTTTCTGAATTGTCTATGGAAAATATTTTGAACTAACTATCAAAACTAGATCTTTGTCTTGATCCTTTCTGAACTGTCTATGGAAAATATCCTGAACTAAGTATAAGCACTAGATCTTTGTCTTGATCGTTTCTGAACTCTCTCTGGAAAATATCCTCAAATAAGTATCAAAAATAGATTATTGTCTTGATCGTTTCTGAGCTGACTCTGGAAAATATCCTGAAATAAGTATCAGAACAAGATCTTTGTCTTGATCGTTTTGGAAAATATCCTCAACTAGGTATCAGAACTAGATCTTTGTATTGATCTTTTGTAAACTATCTCTGGAAAATATCCTGAACTAAGTATCAGAAATAGATCTTTGTCTTGATCATTTCTGAACTATCTCTGGAAAATATCCTCAACTAAGTATCAGAACTAAATCTTTGTCTTGATCGTTTCTGAACTGTCTCTGGAAAATATCCTGAACTAAGTATCAGAACTAGATCTTTGTCTTGATCGTTTCTGAATTATCTCTGGAAAATATCCTCAACTAAGTATCAGAACTAGATTTTTGTCTTGATCCTTTCTGAAATGTCCATGGAAAATATCCTAAAATAAGTATCTGAACTAGATCATTGTCTTGATCGTTTCTGAACTGTCTTTGGAAAATATCCTTAACTAAGTATCTGAACTAGATCTTTTTCTTGTTCTTTTTTTGAACTGTCTATGTAAAATTTTATGAAATAAGTATAAGAACTAGATCTTTGTCTTGATCGTCTCTCAACTGTCTCTGGAAAATATCCCGAACTAAGTATCAGAACTAGATCTTTGTCTTGATCTTTTCTGAACTGTCTCTGGAAAGTATCCTGAACTACGTATCAGAACTAGATCTTTGTCTTGATCCTTTCTGAACTGTCTCTTGAAAATATACTGAACTAAGGATTAGAACTAGATCTTTGTCTTGATCGTTTATGAACTGTCTCTGGAAAATAAACTTAACTAAGTATCAGAACTAGATCTTTGTATTGCTCGTTTCTGAACTGTCTCTGGTAAATATTATGAACTAAGTATCAGAACTAGATATTTTTCTTGATCGTCTCTGAACCATCTATGGAAAATATCCTGAACTAAGTATCAGAACTAGATCTTTGTCTTGCTCGTTTCTGAACTGTCTCTGGAAAATATTCTAAACTAAGTATCTAAACTAGATCCTTTTCTTGATCGCCTCTGAACTATCTATGAAAAATATCATAAACTAAGTATCAGAACTAGATCTTTGTCTTGATCGTTTATGATCTGTCTATGGAATATATTTTGAACTAAGTATTAGAACTAGATCATTATCTTGATCCTTTCTAAACTGTCTCTGGAAAATATCCTGAACTAAGTATCAGAACTAGATCGTTGTCTTGATCGTTTCTGAACTCTCTCTGGAAAATATCCTTAACTAAGTATCATAACTAGATCTTTTGCTTGATCGTTTCTGAACTGTCTCTGGAAAATATCATGAACTAAGTATCAGAACTAAATCTTTGTCTTGATCGTTTTGGAAAATATCCTGAACTAAGTATCAGAACTAGATCTTTGTCTTGATCGTTTCTGAACTATCTCTGGAAAATATCCTCAACTAAGTATCAGAACTAGATATTTGTCTTGATCTTTCTTAATTGTCTTAGGAAAATATACTGAACTAAGTATCAGAACTAGATCTTTGTCTTGATTGTCTCTGAACTATCTCTTGAAAATATTCTGAACTAAGTATCAGAACAATATCTTTGTCTTGATCCTCTCTAAACTATCTCTGGAAAATATCCTGAACTAAGTATCAGAACTAGTTCTTTGTCTTGATCGTTGCTGAACTATATCTGGAAAATATCTTCAACTAAGTATCAGAACTAGATCTTTGTCTTGCTTGTTTCTGAACTGTCTCCGGAAATTATTTTGAACTAAGTATCAGAACTAGATCTTTGTCTTGATCGACTCTGAATCGTCTCTGGAAAATATCCTGAACTAAGTATCAGAACTAGATCTTTGTCTTGATTGTTTCTGAACTGTCTCTGGATAATAAACTGAACTAAGTATCAGATCTAGATCTTTGTCTTGCTCGTTTCTGAACTGTCTCTAGAAAATATTCTGAACTAAGTATCAGATCTAGATCTTTGTCTTGATCGTCTGTGAACCGTCTCTGGAAAATATCCTGAACTAAGTATCAGAACTAGATCTGTGTCTTGATCGTTTGTGAACTATCTCTTGAAAATATCCCGAACTAAGTATCAAAACTAGATCTTTGTCTTGAACCTTTCTGAACTGTCTCTAGAAAATATCATTAACTAAGTATCAAAACTAGATCTTTGTCTTAATCCTTACTGAACTGTCTCTAGAAAATATCCTGAACTATGTATCAGAACTAGATCTTTGTCTTGATCATTTCTGAACTATCTCTAGAAAATATCCTCAACTAAGTATCTGAACTAGATCTTTGTCTTTATCTTCCCTGAACTGTCTCTTGAAAATATCCTGAACTAAGTATCAATTTTATATCTTTGTCTTGATTGTTTCTGAACTATCTCTGGAAAATATTCTGAACTAAGTATCAGAACTAGATCTTTGTCTTTATCATTTTTAAAGTGTCTCTGGAAAATATCATGAACTAAGTATCATAAATAGTTCTTTGTCTTGATCATTTATGAATTGTCTCTGTAAAATAAACTTAACTAAGTATCAGAACTAGATCTTTGTCTTGTTCGTTTTTATACTGTCTCTGGAAAATATCCTGAACTAATTATCAGAACCAGATCTTTGTCTTGATCACCTCTGAACTGTCTCTGGAAAATATTCTGAACTAAGTATCGAAACTATATCTTTGTCTTGATCGTCTTTGAACTGTCTCTGGAAAATATCCTTAACTAAGTATCAGAACTAGATCTTTGTCTTGATCGTTTCTAAACTGTCTTTGGAAAATATCCTGAACTAAGTATCAGAACTAGATATTTGTCTTGATCTTTTCTGAATTGTCTCTGGAAAATATCCTGAACTAAGTATCAGAACTAGATCTTTGTCTTGATCGTTACTGAACTGTCTCTGGAAAATATCCTGAACTAAGTATCAGAACTAGATCTTTGTCTTGATCGTTTCTGAATTATCTCTAGAAAATACCAATAACTAAGTATCATAACTAGATCTTTTTCTTGATCATTTCTGAACTGTCTCTGGAAAATATTTTGAACTAAGAATCAGAACTAGATCTTTGTCTTGCTCGTCTCTAAACCTTCTATGGAAAATAACCTGAACTAGGTAATAGAACTAGATCTTTGTCTTGATCATTTCTGAACTGTCAATGGAAAATATTTTGAACTAACTATCAAAACTAGATCTTTGTCTTGATCCTTTCTGAACTGTCTATGGAAAATATCCTGAACTAAATATAAGCACTAGATCTTTGTCTTGATTGTTTCTGAACTCTCTCTGGAAAATATCCTCAAATAAGTATCAAAAATATATTATTGTCTTGATCGTTTCTGAGCTGACTCTGGAAAATATCCTGAACTAAGTATCAGAACTAGATATTTGTCTTGATCGTTTTGGAAAATATCCTCAACTAAGTATCAGAACTAGATCTTTGTATTGATCTTTTGTAAACTATCTCTGGAAAATATCCTGAACTAAGTATCAGAACTAGATCTTTGTCTTGATCATTTCTGAACTATCTCTGGAAAATATCCTCAACTAAGTATCAGAACTAAATCTTTGTCTTGATCATTTCTGAACTGTCTCTGGAAAATATCCTGAACTAAGTATCAGAACTAGATCTTTGTCTTGATCGTTTCTGAAATGTCCCTGGAAAATATCCTAAAATAAGTATCTGAACTAGATCATGGTCTTGATCGTTTCTGAACTGTCTTTGGAAAATATCCTGAACTAAGTATCTGAACTAGATCTTTTTCTTGTTCTTTTTTTGAACTGTCTATGTAAAATTTTATGAAATAAGTATAAGAACTAGATCTTTGTCTTGATCGTCTCTCAACTGTCTCTGGAAAATATCATGAACTAAGTATCAGAACTAGATCTTTGTCTTGATCTTTTCTGAACTGTCTCTGGAAAGTATCCTGAACTACGTATCAGAACTAGATCTTTTTCTTGATCCTTTATGAACTGTCTCTTGAAAATATACTGAACTAAGTATTAGAACTTGATCTTTGTCTTTATCGTGTATGAACTGTCTCTGGAAAATAAACTTAACTATGTATCAGAACTAGATCTTTGTCTTGCTCGTTTCTGAACTGTCTCTGGTAAATATTCTGAACAAAGTATCAGAACTAGATATTTTTCTTGATCGCCTCTGAACCATCTATGGAAAATATCCTGAACTAAGTATCAGAACTAGATCTTTGTCTTGCTCGTTTCTGAACTGTCTCTGGAAAATATTCTGAACTAAGTATCAGAACTAGATCTTTGTCTTGCTCGTCTCTAAACCTTCTATGGAAAATATCCTGAACTAGGTAATAGAACTAGATCTTTGTCTTGATCATTTCTGAACTGTCAATGGAAAATATTTTGAACTAAGTATCAAAACTAGATCTTTATCTTGATCCTTTCTGAACTGTCTATGGAAAATATCCTGAACTAAATATAAGCACTAGATCTTTGTCTTGATTGTTTCTGAACTCTCTCTGGAAAATATCCTCAAATAAGTATCAAAAATATATTATTGTCTTAATCGTTTCTGAGCTGACTCTGGAAAATATCCTGAACTAAGTATCAGAACTAGATATTTGTCTTGATCGTTTTGGAAAATATGCTCAACTAAGTATCAGAACTAGATCTTTGTATTGATCTTTTGTAAACTATCTCTGGAAAATATCCTGAACTAAGTATCAGAACTAGATCTTTGTCTTGATCATTTCTGAACTATCTCTGGAAAATATCCTCAACTAAGTATCAGAACTAAATCTTTGTCTTGATCATTTATGAACTGTCTCTGGAAATTATCCTGAACTAAGTATCAGAACTAGATCTTTGTCTTGATCGTTTCTGAAATGTCCCTGGAAAATATCCTAAAATGAGTATCTGAACTAGATCATTGTCTTGATCGTTTCTGAAATGTCTTTGGAAAATATCCTGAACTAAGTATCTGAACTAGATCTTTTTCTTGTTCTTTTTTTGAACTGTCTATGTGAAATTTTATGAAATAAGTATAAGAACTAGATCTTTGTCTTGATCGTCTCTCAACTGTCTCTGGAAAATATCCTGAACTAAGTATTAGAACTAGATCTTTGTCTTGATCTTTTCTGAACTGTCTCTGGAAAGTATCCTGAACTACGTATCAGAACTAGATCTTTTTCTTGATCCTTTATGAACTGCCTCTTGAAAATATACTGAACTAAGTATTAGAACTTGATCTTTGTCTTTATCGTGTATGAACTGTCTCTGGAAAATAAACTTAACTATGTATCAGAACTAGATCTATGTCTTGCTCGTTTCTGAACTGTCTCTGGTAAATATTCTGAACAAAGTATCAGAACTAGATATTTTTCTTGATCGCCTCTGAACCATCTATGGAAAATATCCTGAACTAAGTATCAGAACTAGATCTTTGTCTTGCTCGTTTCTGAACTGTCTCTGGAAAATATTCTGAACTAAGTATCAGAACTAGATCCTTTTCTTGATCGCCTCTGAACTATCTATGGAAAATATCCTAAACTAAGTATCAGAACTAGATCTTTGTCTTGATCGTTTAATATCTGTATATGGAATATATTTTGAACTAAGTATTAGAACTAGATCATTATCTTGATCCTTTCTGAACTGTCTCTGGAAAATATCCTGAACTAAGTATCAGAACTAGATCGTTTGCTTGATCGTTTCTGAACTCTCTCTGGAAAATATCCTCAACTAAGTATCATAACTAGATCTTTTGCTTGATCGTTTCTGAACTGTCTCTGGAAAATATCATGAACTAAGTATCAGAACTAGATCTTTGTCTTGATCGTTTTGGAAAATATCCTGAACTAAGTATCAGAACTAGATCTTTGTCTTGATTGTTTCTGAACTATCTCTGGAAAATATCCTCAACTAAGTATCAGAACTAGATCTTTGTCTTGATCGTTTCTTAATTGTCTTAGGAAAATATACTGAACTAAGTATCAGAACTAGATCTTTGTCTTGATCGTCTCTGAACTATCTCTTGAAAATATTCTGAACTAAGTATCAGAACAATATCTTTTTCTTGATCCTCTCTTAACTGTCTCTGGAAAATATCCTGAAATAGGTATCAGAACTAGATCTTTGTCTTGATCGTTTCTAAAATGTCTGTGGAAAATATACTTAACTAAGTATCAAAAATAGATCTTTGTCTTGCTCGATTCTAAACTCTCTCCGGAAAATATCCTAAACTAAGTATCAGAACTAGATCTTTGTCTTGATCGTCTCTCAACTGTCTTTTGAAAATATCACGAACTAAGTATCCGAACTAGATCATTCTCTTGATTGTTTCTGAACTGTCTCTGGAAAATATCCTGAACTAAGTATATGTACTAGATCTTTGTCTTTATCTTTTATGAACTGTCACTGGAAAATATCCTGAACTAAGTATCAAAACTAGATCTTTGTCTTGATCGTTTCTGAATTATCTCTGGAAAATATCCACAACTAAGAATCAGAACTAGATCTTTGTCTTGATCCTTTCTGAACTATCTCTAGAAAATATCCTGAACTAAGTATCAGAACTAGATCTTTAATTGATCGTTTCTGAACTCTCTCTGGAAAATATCCTCAACTAACTATCAGAATAGATCTTTGGCTTGATCGTTTCTGAACTGTCTTTGGAAAATATCCTGTCCTAAGTATCAGAACTAGATCTCTGTCTTGATTGTTTTGGAAAATATCCTCAACTAACTATCAGAACTAGATATTTGTCTTAATCCTTTATAAACTATCCTTGTAAAATATCCTGATCTAAGTATCAGAACTAGAACTTTGTCTTGCTCGTTTCTGAACTGTCTCTGGAAAATATTCTGACCTAAGTATCAGAACTAGATCTTTGTCTTGATCCTTTCTGAACTGTCTCTGGAAAATATCCTGAATTAGGTATTAGAACTAGATCTTTGTCTTGATCGTTTCTGATCTGTCTCTGGAAGATATCCTTAATGAAGTATCTGAACGAGATCTTTGTCTTGAGCTTTTTCTGAACTGTCTCAAGAAAATATCCTGAACTAAGTATCAGAACTAAATCTTTGTCTTGATCCTATCTGAACTGTCTCTGGAAAATATCCTAAACTAAGTATCAGATATAGATCTTTGTCTCTATCGTTTCTGAACTGTCTATGGAAAATTACCTGAACTAAGTATCATAACTAGATCTTTGTCTTGATCATTTCTGAACTGTCTCTGGAAAATAAACTTAATTAAGCACCAGAACTAGATCTTTGTCTTGCTAGTTTCTGAACTATCACTGGAAAATAATCTGAACTAAGTATCAGAACTATATCTTTGTCTTGATCGTCTCTGAACCATCTATGGAACATATCCTGAACTAAGTATCATAACTAGATCTTTGTCTTGATCATTTCTGAACTATCTCTGGAAAATAAACTTAACTAAGTATCAAAACTAGATCTTTGTCTTGCTCGTTTCTGAACTGTCTCTGGAAAATATCCTGAACTAATTATCAAAACCAGATCTTTGTCTTGATCATCTCTGAACTATCTCTTGAAAATATTCTGAACTAAATATCAGAACTATATCTTTGTCTTGATCCTCTCTGAACTGTCCCTGGAAAATATCCTGAACTAAGTATCAGAACTAGATCTTTGTCTTGATCGGTTCTGAACTGTCTCTGGAAAATATCTTGAACTATGTATCAGAACTAGATCTTTGTCTTGATCGTTTCTGAACTATATATGGAAAATATTATGAACTAAGTATAAGAACTAGATCTTTGTCTTGATCAACTCTTAACTGTCTCTGGAAAATATCATGAACTAAGTATCCGAACTAAATCATTGTCTTTATTGTTTCTGAACTGTCTCTGGAAAATATCCTGAACTAGCTGTAAACACCCCAAATTTGCCCTCACCCATTCACACCATGGCTTGTGATCTCTTCATATGCATAAACTCAATCATAGCATCTCATATTGCACTTTTGATTCACTGCATAGATTCAAAGTCATCTGCATCTAGGGTTTGTGATCTGAGTAATCCAAGAGCTATTTGAGCCACTCCAAAGGTCATCAATCACTTCAAAGGGGTCCATGTATGTTCAAGCATCATATTATATTCTCTCAAAGTCAAGAATAACAAAGAATCACAAGAACTGAGAATGGCATGGAAGCAGAGCCAGGATTAACTACACAGATGACCTAGAATTAGGGTTTTGGTTTCAAAGGCCATAATTCCAAATTTTTTGGTCATTCTCGTTTCTATTGGTCTCTATATGGTATGGGGAGCATGCATATCAATTTTCATGAAGAAATTCAATGGGGAAGTCATCTGATCAAAAGTTGACTTTTTGAGCAAGTCAGTGCAAAATCAGGGCATCTGAGGCCCCCAATGACCCAACCAAAGGGTGTTCTTCATCATTTTGATTGTGTATGAACTTTATTTGATCATATAAGATGTTGGAAGTTCACAAAATTGAAGAATTTCAAGCCATTTGCAAAGTTGACTTTTTGGGAAAGTTGACTTATAAGGAAAATTGCCATTTTAGGAAACTTTTTCAACCCCTGCTTTTTGATTCAAAAATGCTTCAAATGGAAAAACTTTGGTCATGAAAGTTGTAAAATGGATCATTCCCTTTTCAAAAAGTACAAGAACTTGACCTAATTCATTTTGGATCAAAAGTTATGGCTTGTCAAAGTTGGCTAAACTCACATAATTTCAAGTTATGCACCAAAGAGGGAAACTTGCAAATTCTTGTACCAAGGCAATTTGTGACTTCTAATTGATGTCTAACCTTTACACAAACATCATACATGAATTAAACTTCAGATTGGCCCAAGAGTTTCTTAAGTTCCATGCCTTAAACTTCAAGAATTACAAAAGGGGCCAAAGTTGTGACAATTTGCAAAAGGGATCAAAACTTCTCATCCACTTGCCTCAGTTCACAAAATCTGATCCAAAAGCATTCCTTGATCCTTGATGAACTCAACCATGCCCCTATCTCAGCCTGCCACTTGCCCATACCTCCAAGTACAACTTGCTTGACTTATTGCAACTTGAAGCCATACCAATCCCACAGTGACACAACCACTCTCTGCCCAATCCAGACTTTACAAACACATCCCAAGGCTTCACTCTCATAACACACACAAGCCTGAAAGCTCCAAGAACACAGCCTTCTCATTTTCCACCTCATATGCAAAACCATTCGAAACTCATCATACAAGCTTCAAACACACAAACAAACTTCACCATTGATCTCCACATGCTTCATTGATCACAAACCAACCATTAAAATAGCCTGAAACTCACTGAAATCAAAACACGATTTCCTCCCCCCCTTGAACAGAACTCTGCCAATCTCCCAAACTAGCCATCCTCAAAGCTTCCTAAGCTTCATTTCACCTTCAGAGGACTAAAAGGAGTGGATTTGCAGCAAGGGAAAAGCCAGAAAGCTCATAACCAGGAGGTTCCATCTCAGGTAGCCATCTCAAACATTTTTTCCAGAACTTGCGTTTTAGGTTATAAACTGATTCTATGTGGTATGCTGATCATTTTGAGCTTTGAATCTTTGAAAATGGTTGCGTGTGTAGGATGTATTTGATCTCTGAAACTTTTGTGTGTTTTTCCGTTTTAATTCGTTTCTCTTGATTCAGTGGAAATAAATGGATTTTAGGGTGGGGTTTAGGTTTAATGATGTTCATAGATTGATTCTGGAGGGTTTTGTGAGGATTTGATGCGTATTGAGAGAGATAGGGATTTTGGCCTGCCGGAGAAGATGACCGGAACACTGTTCCGGTCATCTGAAAGTGATTAGGGTTAGCTAATTAGGGTTTAGTCTTAATTACGTGAATTTGAATTCTGGCCGTCCAGATGCGCGCGTGGTCAGTTCCCGCGTCCTTGAGTTTGAACCACAACCCTTGATTCTGTTGACTTTCTCATTTTCAGTTTAAATTCAATTTTATTTTCATTTAATTTCATTTCTTTTGTACATTTTATAAAAAATAGCAAAATACTTTAAAAAATTCTGAAAAATTTTATCAAACCTTTTATTAATTTTCAAAAACCAAAAATATTTTTATTTTTATTTTTTGCATTGAAAAATATTTTAAAATCATTTAAAAGTTTATTTTTAATTGATTAATGAGAATTAATTAATTAAAAATACTTTTAAGTATTTAAAAATCACAAAAAAATTCATGAAACATTTAAAATCATTTAGAAACATTTTCCAACTCTCAAACTAAATTTATTTTTTGATCTTGATGCTTTTTGACAATTTTCAATGGAATTAATTTCATTTCAAGGCATTATTTTGATCCAATCTTCAAAAATTCATTTCTGCCTAGCCTTTAAGAGTTGGACAATGATTCTTCTTGCATTGCATCTTGTATAGCATGTAGTTTATAGGATTAAATTGGCATGAGTTGATCTTGCATTTCCTTTTTGTTTGGCATTTTTTCTTGACAAGGTACCTTAAAACCCTAGCAATCTTAGGAAATTCACAACTTCCATTAGGTTAAGAGTTGGATCCCCTCCTTTGGGCAGTGAGGTTGTATAGGTTTAAGGTTCCTTTGAATGAATTTTCAAATTTTTGTCATGATGTTTGCTTCTGGTTTTGAATTTTGTTTTGTGCATTGATCATAAACCCTAATTCATGCTTTCTTTTACATCCATCTTCCATTAACTTGCATACCATGACTTGCCATGACATTATGTGCATCCATTTGATTCATAATACATCTTAGGACATGTTAGAATCATGTTTAATCATTGCATCATTCATTTGCCATGTTGTATGTCATTTGCATTTCATAACTTTTCATGTATTATTCATGGTTCAAAGCATGCTTCATTTGCATCCATATGTTTATATGATCATCCTCATGCCTTGCCTCAAGTTTGCATCATCTCTTAGCATCATTAACATCATACTTATGCTTCTGGTTTTGGTTTGCATCATGCCATTTCATCTCATTTTGCATTGCATTGCATTTCTTTCACTAACTTTTCAGGTGGTAAGTTACTTTGAGAAGTGAATTTGCCTTCACTTCTCACAATCTCTTTCCATCTCTCTTATGCATCATTGTTGCATTTTATATTGTGCTTGGTTTGAGCTTGCTCATTCTTGTTCATCTCTTACTTTATTTCTTCAAGTGACTTGTCTTATTAAATGAAGCAAGTCACTTTGCTTCTCCTTGCTCCTTTCATCTGCTTCCTGGTGGTTTCTCTGAAGATCTTTCTTGTAAACCTCACAAACCTTAGGAACAACCAAGCATGAAAATAATTAGGGTTTTGATTAGTCCCCCATTTAGATTTTACCTTTGTGTCTCATTGAGTCTTCTCCTCTCATCTCATAACCAAGGACTAAACCCTAAAGGTTTTAAGGCTTTGTGATTAAGCTTATGCCTGCATCCTTCTATTAGAATGGAGTGTATAACTTTAATCCTAAGTGTCAAACCCTTAATGTGTTTAGCTCCTTTAATAAATGCACTTAATAATCATCAAGACATCAAGCTTGTAACTTGGGCCTTGCATTAGGGTTCTAATTCTTTCTTAATTGGTTAAGAAGGACTAACCCTAGTGTTAATGGACAAGTCCCCCTCAAGTTGTCTTACAAATCATAAAAAGCATTTCTTCATCTTATCATTAACTAAAATCCACTTAATAAAGGCTTTGTTTTGTCATGAGTTTAATCCCTAATCATGGATCAAGTTGAGGAGTCTTTCTCAGCTTAAATGTTCTCATCTATTATCCTTCTATTAGGATGGTGTAATGAGTTCATTAGATCCTTGATTATGGCTTAATCTCATTACTTAACACTAAACAAAAACAACAAAAACATCTAAATAATCACAAGTAGGTTAATGATCTTAATCCTACATCAGGGTGATTAAGTGTGAGATGCTGACTTCACACTTAAGGTATTCTCATTACCCCTAATCAGAGGGAAGATGTGATGAGTTTACTAACCCATTGGTTTAGGCTTAAGCTCATTAACTTATGACAAACTTCAAAACGCAATAAAAGACTGAAAATACAAAAACAAACAATAATCGTCTCCTCCGGGATTCTTTTCTCATCACCTTCACCCACAAGCGAGAACTTGCTTCTTTCGTCTAATGCAAGACAGTTTGCACCTGAGCCAGACAGGTCATACACTTGAGCATGGACAAGTAGGCAGTTCACAAGTCAATTCATCTTTCAGTCTCTTTGGGTCGAACTACGGTGTTCTGACTTCCTCATTGCACGAGAGGATACGTAGGCATAACTTAACGGTTATCGAACAAAAGTCTCTGTATATTCCCCCTCTTTCTAGCATTATTCTTTAAGCCTCATAGTCTTGAGCATTTCACTCTTGTTCTTACACTGACACTTCTCTTACACACTTCACTTCTTTTACACTGACACTTGCATTCTTTCCAGCTTTGATACACAGATTGCACTGACACTACCCCTTTAAAACACAAATCTTTTGAGCGTGGATCCCGTCGAGTACGACGGACAATCTGGGTGCTAATACCTTCCCAGGTTGTAACCAACCCCCTTTCTCAGTCTCTCTGGTTCGCAACCGTCTTATCCATATCCTTCTAGGTTTATGCAGCATTACCTTTCCTTCGGGATAAAAATGCCTAGCTGGCGACTCTATTCATTTCATTTCTCCTTTCGCCGACCGTTCGCGTTTGTACCCCTTCTGACCCAGGTGTCATTTTGGTGGGAGCGACACTAAGTATATGACGTAGATCTTTGTCTTGATCTTTTATGAACTGTTACTGGAAAATATCCTGATCTAAGTATAAGAACTAGATCTTTGTCATGATCGTTTCTGAATTATCTCTGGAAAATATCCACAACTAAGTATCAGAACTAGATATTTGTCTTGATCCTTTCTGAACTGTCTCTGGAAAATATCCTGAACTAAGTATCAGAACTAGATCTTTGTCTTGATCGTTTCTGAACTCTCTCTGGAAAATATCCTCAACTATGTATCAGAACTAGATATTTGTCTTGATCATTTCTGAACTCTCTCTGGAAAATATCCTGAACTAAGTATCAGAACTACATCTTTGTCTTGATCGTTTCTGAACTGTCTCTGGAAAATAAACTTAACTAAGTATCAGAACTAGATCTCTATCTTGCTCGTTTCTGAATTGTCTCTAGAAAATATTCTGAACTAAGTATAAGAATTAGATCTTTGTCTTGATCGCCTCTGAACCATCTATGGAAAATATCCAGAACTAAGTATCAGAACTAGATTTTGGTCTTAATCGTTTATGATCTGTCTATGGAATATATTTTGAACTAAGTATCAGAACTAGATCTTTGTCTTGATCCTTTTTGAACCGTCTCTGGTAAATATCCTGAACTAAGTATCAGAACTAGATCTTTGTTTTGATCGTTTCTGAACTCTCTCTGGAAAATATCCTCAACTAAGTATCATAACTAGATCTTTGTCTTGATCTTTTCTGAACTGTCTCTGGAAAATATCCTGAACTAAGTATTAGAACTAGATCTTTTCTCTTGAGCGTTTTGGAAAATATCCTCAACTAAGTATCAAAACTAGATCTTTTTCTTGATCCTTTCTGAACTATCTCTTGAAGATATCCTGAACTAAGTATCAGAACTAGATCTTTGTCTTGATTGTTTCTGAACTATCTCTGGAAAATATCCTCAACTAAGTATCAGAACTAGATCTTTGTCTTGATCGTTTCTAAAATGTCTCAGGAAAATATCCTGAACTAAGTATCAGAACTAGATCTTTGTCTTGATCATTTCTGAATTATCTCTGGAAAATATCATCCACTAAGTATCAGAACTAGATCCTTGTCTTGATCCTTTCTGAACTGCCTCTGCAAAAATATCCTAAACTAAGTATCTGAACTAGATCATTATCTTAATCGTTTCTGAACTGTCTCTGGAAAATATCATTAACTAAGTATCTGAACGAGATCTTTGTCTTGAGCTTTTTCTGAACTGTCTCTGGAAAATATCCTGAACTAAATATCAGAACTAAATCTTGGTCTTGATCCTCTCTGAACTGTCTCCAGAAAATATCATGAACTAAGTAACAGAACTAGATCTTTGTCTTGATCGTTTCTGAACTATCTCTGGAAAATATCCTAAATTATGTATAAGAACCAGATCTTTGTCTCTATCGTTTCTGAACTGTCTATGGAAAATATCCTGAATTAAGTATCATAACTAGATCTTTTTTTCTTATCATTTATGAACTGTCTCTGGATAATAAACTTAATAAGCATCAGAACTAGATCTTTGTCTTGCTAGTTTCTGAACTGTCACTGGAAAATAATCTGAACTAAGTATCAGAACTAGATCTTTGTCTTGATCGTCTCTGAACCATCTATGAAAAATATCCTGAACTAAGTATCATAACTAGATCTTTGTCTTGATCATTTCTGAACTGTCTCTGGAAAATATCCTGAACTAATTATCAAAACCAGATCTTTGTCTTGATCATCTCTGAACTATCTCTTGAAAATATTATGAACTAAGTATCAGAACTATATCTTGGTCTTGATCCTCTCTGAACTGTCTCTGGAAAATATCCTGAACTAAGTATCAGAACTAGATCTTTGTCTTGATTGGTTTTGAACAGTCTCTGGAAAATATCTTGAACTAAGTATCAGAACTAGTTCTTTTTCATGATCGTTTCTGAACTGTCTCTGGAAAATAAACTTAACTATGTATCAGAACTAGATCTCTGTCTTGCTCGTTTCTGAATTGTCTCTAGAAAATATTCTGAACTAAGTATAAGAATTAGATCTTTGTCTCTATCGTTTCTGAACTGTCTATGGAAAATTACCTGAACTAAGTATCATAACTAGATCTTTGTCTTGATCATTTCTGAACTGTCTCTGGAAAATAAACTTAATTAAGCACCAGAACTAGATCTTTGTCTTGCTAGTTTCTGAACTATCACTTGAAAATAATTTGAACTAAGTATCAGAACTATATCTTTGTCTTGATCGTCTCTGAACCATCTATGGAAAATATCCTGAACTAAGTATCATAACTAGATCTTTGTCTTGATCATTTCTGAACTATCTCTGGAAAATAAACTTAACTAAGTATCAAAACTATATCTTTGTCTTGCTCGTTTCTGAACTGTCTCTGGAAAATATCCTGAAATAATTATCAAAACCAGATCTTTGTCTTGATCATCTCTGAACTATCTCTTGAAAATATTCATAACTAAATATCAGAACTATATCTTTGTCTTGATCCTCTCTGAACTGTCCCTGGAAAATTTCCTGAACTAAGTATCAGAACTAGATCTTTTCTTGATCGGTTCTGAACAGTCTCTGGAAAATATCTTGAACTATGTATCAGAACTAGATCTTTGTCTTGATCGTTTCTGAACTATATATGGAAAATATTATGAACTAAGTATAAGAACTAGATCTTTGTCTTGATCGTCTCTCAACTGTCTCTGGAAAATATCATGAACTAAGTATCTGAACTAAATCATTGTCTTGATTGTTTCTGAACTGTCTCTGGAAAATATCCTGAACTAAGTATCTGACGTAGATCTTTGTCTTGATCTTTTATGAACTGTTACTGGAAAATGTCCTGATCTAAGTATAAGAACTAGATCTTTGTCTTGATCGTCTCTCAACTGTCTCTGGAAAATATCCTGAACTAAGTATCAGAACTAGATCTTTGTCTTGATCTTTTCTGAACTGTCTCTGGAAAGTATCCTGAACTACGTATCAGAACTAGATCTTTTTCTTGATCCTTTCTGAACTGTCTCTTGAAAATATATTGAACTAAGTATTAGAACTAGATCTTTGTCTTGATCGTTTATGAACTGTCTCTGGAAAATAAACTTAACTAAGTATCAGAACTAGATCTTTGTCTTGCTCGTTTCTGAACTGTCTTTGGTAAATATTCTGAACTAAGTATCAGAACTAGATATTTTTCTTGATCGCCTCTGAACCATCTATGGAAAATATCCTGAACTAAGTATCAGAACTAGATCTTTGTCTTGCTCGTTTCTGAACTATCTCTGGAAAATATTCTGAACTAAGTATCAGAACTAGATCCTTTTCTTGATCGCCTCTGAACTATCTATGGAAAATATCCTAAACTAAGTATCAGAACTAGATCTTTGTCTTGATCGTTTAATATTTGTATATGGAATATATTTTGAACTAAGTATTAGAACTAGATCATTATCTTGATCCTTTCTGAACTGTCTCTGGAAAATATCCTGAACTAAGTATCAGAACTAGATCGTTTGCTTGATCATTTCTGAACTCTCTCTGGAAAATATCCTTAACTAAGTATCATAACTAGATCTTTTGCTTGATCGTTTCTGAACTGTCTCTGGAAAATATCATGAACTAAGTATCAGAACTAGATCTTTGTCTTGATCGTTTTGGAAAATATCCTGAACTAAGTATCAGAACTAGATCTTTGTCTTGATTGTTTCTGAACTATCTCTGGAAAATATCCTCAACTAAGTATCAGAACTAGATCTTTGTCTTGATCGTTTCTTAATTGTCTTAGGAAAATATACTGAACTAAGTATCAAAACTAGATCTTTGTCTTGATCGTCTCTGAACTATCTCTTGAAAATATTCTGAACTAAGTATCAGAACAATATCTTTGTCTTGATCCTCTCTGAACTGTCTCTGGAAAATATCCTGAAATAGGTATCAGAACTAGATCTTTGTCTTGATCGTTTCTAAAATGTCTCTGGAAAATATACTTAACTAAGTATCAAAAATAGATCTTTGTCTTGCTCGATTCTGAACTCTCTCTGGAAAATATCCTAAACTAAGTATCAGAACTAGATCTTTGTCTTGATCGTCTCTCAACTGTCTCTGGAAAATATCATGAACTAAGTATCCGAACTAGATCATTCTCTTGATTGTTTCTGAACTGTCTCTGGTAAATATCCTGAACTAAGTATATGTACTAGATCTTTGTCTTTATCTTTTATGAACTGTCACTGGAAAACATCCTGAACTAAGTATCAGAACTAGATCTTTGTCTTGATCGTTTCTGAATTATCTCTGGAAAATATCCACAACTAAGAATCAGAACTAGATCTTTGTCTTGATCTTTTCTGAACTATCTCTAGAAAATATCCTGAACTAAGTATCAGAACTAGATCTTTAATTGATCGTTTCTGAACTCTCTCTGGAAAATATCCTCAACTAACTATCAGAATAGATCTTTGTCTTGATCGTTTCTGAACTTTCTTTGGAAAATATCCTGTTCTAAGTATCAGAACTAGATCTCTGTCTTGATTGTTTTGGAAAATATCCTCAACTAAGTATCAGAACTAGATATTTATCTTGATCCTTTCTGAACTATCCCTGTAAAATATCCTGATCTAAGTATCAGAACTAGATCTTTGTCTTGCTCGTTTCTGAACTGTCTCTGGAAAATATTCTGACCTAAGTATCAGAACTAGATCTTTGTCTTGATCCTTTCTAAACTGTCTCTGGAAAATATCCTGAACTAGGTATTAGAACTAGATCTTTGTCTTGATCGTTTCTGATCTGTCTCTGGAAGATATCCTTAATTAAGTATCTGAACGAGATCTTTGTCTTGAGCTTTTTCTGAACTGTCTCAAGAAAATATCCTGAACTAAGTATCAGAACTAAATCTTTGTCTTGATCCTATCTGAACTGTCTCTGGAAAATATCCTAAACTAAGTATCAGATATAGATCTTTGTCTCTATCGTTTCTGAACTGTCTATGGAAAATTACCTGAACTAAGTATCATAACTAGATCTTTGTCTTGATCATTTCTGAACTGTCTATGGAAAATAAACTTAATTAAGCACCAGAACTAGATCTTTGTCTTGCTAGTTTCTGAACTATCATTGGAAAATAATCTGAACTAAGTATCAGAACTATATCTTTGTCTTGATCGTCTCTGAACCATCTATGGAAAATATCCTTAACTAAGTATCATAACTAGATCTTTGTCTTGATCATTTCTGAACTATCTCTGGAAAATAAACTTAACTAAGTATCAAAACTAGATCTTTGTCTTGCTCGTTTCTGAACTTTCTCTGGAAAATATCCTGAACTAATTATCTAAACCAGATCTTTGTCTTGATCATCTCTGAACTATCTCTTGAAAATATTCTGAACTTAATATCAGAACTATATCTTTGTCTTTATCCTCTATGAACTGTCCCTGGAAAATATCCTGAACTAAGTATCAGAACTAGATCTTTGTCTTGATCGGTTCTGAACTGTCTCTGGAAAATATCTTGAACTATGTATCAGAACTAGATCTTTGTCTTGATCGTTTCTGAACTATATATGGAAAATATTATGAACTAAGTATAAGAACTAGATCTTTGTCTTGATCGTCTCTCAACTGTCTCTGGAAAATATCATGAACTAAGTATCCGAACTAAATCATTGTCTTTATTGTTTCTGAACTGTCTCTGGAAAATATCCTGAACTAAGTATATGACGTAGATCTTTGTCTTGATCTTTTATGAACTGTTACTGGAAAATATCCTGATCTAAGTATAAGAACTAGATCTTTGTCATGATCGTTTCTTAATTATCTCTGGAAAATATCCACAACTAAGTATCAGAACTAGATATTTGTCTTGATCCTTTCTGAACTGTCTCTGGAAAATATCCTGAACTAAGTATCAGAACTAGATCTTTGTCTTGATCATTTCTGAACTCTCTCTGGAAAATATCCTCAACTATGTATCAGAACTAGATATTTGTCTTGATCATATCTGAACTATCTCTGGAAAATATCCTGAACTAAGTATCAGAACTAGATCTTTGTCTTGATCGTTTCTGAACTGTCTCTGGAAAATAAACTTAACTAAGTATCAGAACTAGCTCTCTATCTTGCTCGTTTCTGAATTGTCTCTAGAAAATATTCTGAACTAAGTATAAGAATTAGATCTTTGTCTTGATCGCCTCTGAACCATCTATGGAAAATATCCAGAACTAAGTATCAGAACTAGATCTTTGTCTTAATCGTTTATGATCTGTCTATGGAATATATTTTGAACTAAGTATCAGAACTAGATCTTTGTCTTGATCCTTTCTGAACCGTCTCTGGTAAATATCCTGTACTAAGTATCAGAACTAGATCTTTGTTTTGATCGTTTCTGAACTCTCTCTGGAAAATATCCTCAACTAAGTATCATAACTAGATCTTTATCTTGATCTTTTCTGAACTGTCTCTGGAAAATATCCTGAACTAAGTATTAGAACTAGATCTTTGTCTTGATCGTTTTGGAAAATATCCTCAACTAAGTATCAAAACTAGATCTTTTTCTTGATCCTTTCTGAACTATCTCTTGAAGATATCATGAACTAAGTATCAGAACTAGATCTTTGTCTTGATTGTTTCTGAACTATCTCTGGAAAATATCCTCAACAAAGTATCAGAACTAGATCTTTGTCTTGATCGTTTCTAAAATGTCTCAGGAAAATATCCTGAACTAAGTATCAGAACTAGATCTTTGTCTTGATCATTTCTGAATTATCTCTGGAAAATATCATCCACTAAGTATCAGAACTAGATCCTTGTCTTGATCCTTTCTGAACTGCCTCTGCAAAAATATCCTAAACTAAGTATCTGAACTAGATCATTATCTTAATCGTTTCTGAACTGTCTCTGGAAAATATCATTAACTAAGTATCTGAACGAGATCTTTGTCTTGAGCTTTTTCTGAACTGTCTCTGGAAAATATCCTGAACTAAATATCAGAACTAAATCTTGGTCTTGATCCTCTCTGAACTGTCTCCAGAAAATATCCTGAACTAAGTATCAGAACTAGATCTTTGTCTTGATCGTTTCTGAACTATCTCTGGAAAATATCCTAAATTATGTATAAGAACTAGATCTTTGTCTCTATCGTTTCTGAACTGTCTATGGAAAATATCCTGAACTAAGTATCATAATTAGATCTTTTTTTTGGTCATTTATGAACTGTCTCTGGATAATAAACTTACTAAGCATCAGAACTAGATCTTTGTCTTGCTAGTATCTGAACTGTCACTGGAAAATAATCTGAACTAAGTATCAGAACTAGATCTTTGTATTGATCGTCTCTGAACCATCTATGAAATATATCCTGAACTAAGTATCATAACTAGATCTTTGTCTTGATCATTTCTGAAATGTCTCTGGAAAATATCCTGAACTAATTATCAAAACCAGATCTTTGTCTTGATCATCTCTGAACTATCTCCTTAAAATATTATGAACTAAGTATCAGAACTATATCTTTGTCTTGATCCTCTCTGAACTGTCTCTGGCAAATATCCTGAACTAAGTATTAGAACTAGATCTTTGTCTTGATCTGTTCTGAACTGTCTCTGGAAAATATCTTGAACTATGTATCAGAAAGAGATCTTTGTCTTGATCGTTTCTGAACTATCTATGGAAAATATTATGAACTAAGTATCAGAACTAGATCTTTGTCTTGATTGTCTCTCAACTGTCTCTGAAAAATATCATGAACTATGTATCCGAACTAAATCATTGTCTTAATCGTTTCTGAACTGTCTTTGGAAAATATCCTGAACTAAGTATCTGAACTAGATCTTTGTCTTGATCTTTTATGAACTGTCACTGGAAAATATCCGGATCTAAGTATAAGAACTAGATCTTTGTCTTGATCATTTCTGAATTAACTGTGGAAATTATCCACAACTATGTATCAGAACTAGATATTTGTCTTGATCCTTTCTGAATTGTCTCTGGAAAATATCCTTAACTAAGAATCAGAACTAGATCTTTGTCTTGATTGTTTCTGAACTCTCTATGGAAAATATCCTCAACTATGTATCAGAACTAAATCTTTTTGTCTTGATCGTTTCTGAACTGTCTCTGGAAAATATCTTAACTAAGTATCAGAACTAGATCTTCGTCTTGATCGTTTCTGAACTGTCTCTGGAAAATAAACTTAACTAAGTATCAGAACTAGATCTCTGTATTGCTCGCTTTTGAAATGTCTCTGGAAATTATTCTGAACTAAGTATCAGAACTAGATCTTTGTCTTGATCGCCTATGAACCATCTATGGAAAATATCCTGAACTAAGTATCATAACTAGATCTCTGTCTTGATCATTTCTGAACTATCTCTGGAAAATGAACTTAAATAAGTATCAAAACTAGATCTTTGTCTTGCTCGTTTCTAAATTGTCTCTAGAAAATATCTTGAACTAATTATCAAAACCAGATCTTTGTGTTGATCATCTCTGAACTATCTCTTGAAAATATTCTGAACTAAGTATCAGAACTATATCTTTGTCTTTATCCTCTCTGAATTGTCTCTGGAAAATATCCTGAACTAAGTATCAGAACTAGATCTTTGTCTTGCTCGTTTCTGAACTGTCTTTGGAAAATATCCTGAACTAATTATCAGAATCAGATCTTTGTCTTGATCATCTTTGACCTGTCTCTGGAAAATATTTTGACCTAATTATCATAACTATATCTTTGTCTTGATCCTCTCTGAACTGTCTCTGGAAAATAAACTTAACTAAGCATCAGAACTAGATCTTTGTCTTGATCGTCTCTCAAACATCTATGGAAAATATCCTGAACTAAGTATCAGAACTAGATCTTTGTCTTGATCGTTTCTGAACCGTCTATGGAAAATATTTTGAACTAAGTATCAAAACTAGATCTTTGTCTTGATCGTCTCTCAACTGTCCCTGGAAAATATCATGAACTAAGTATCCGAACTAGATCATCATCTTGATCGTTTATGAACTGTCTCTGGAAAATATCCTGAAATAAGTATCAGAACTAGATCTTTGTCTTGATTTTTTTGAACTGTCACTCGAAAATATGTTGAACTAAGTATAATAATTAGATCTTTGCCTTGATTATCTCTGAAACATCAATGGAAAATATCATGAACTAAGTATCAGAACTAGATCTTTGTCTTGATCGTTTCTGAACTGTCTATGGAAAATAATTTGAACTAAGTATCAGAACTAGATCGTTGTCTTGATCGTTTTTGAACTGTCTCTGGAAAATATCATGAACTAAGTATCTAAACTAGATCAATGTCTGGATCATTTCTAAATTGTCTCTGGAAAATGAACTTAACTAATTATCAGAACTAGATCTTTGTCTAGCTCGTTTGTGAACTGTCACTTGAAAATATTACGAACTAAGTATCAAAACTAGATCTTTCTCTTGATCGCCTATGAAACATCTATGGAAAATATCCTAAACTAAGTATCATAACTAGATCTCTGTCTTGATCATTTCTGAATTATCTCTGGAAAATAAACTTAACTAAGTATCAAAACTAGATCTTTGTCTTGCTCGTTTCTAAACTGTCTCTAGAAAATATCCTGAACTAATTATCAAAACCAGATCTTTGTCTTGATCATCTCTGAACTAACTCTTGAAAATATTCTGAACTAAGTATCCGAACTATATCTTTGTCTTTATCCTCTCTGAACTGTCTCTGGAAAATATCCTGAACTAAGTATCAGAACTAGATCTTTGTCTTGATCGGTTCTGAACTGTCTCTGGAAAATTTCTTGAACTATGTATCAGAACTAGATCTTTATTTTGATCGTTTCTGAACTATCTATGGAAAATATTATAAACTAAGTATCAGAACTAGGTCTTTGTCATGATCGTCTCTCAACTGTCTCTGGAAAATATCATGAACTAAGTATCCGAACTAGATCATTATCTTGATCGTTTATGAACTGTCTCTGGAAAATATCCTGAACTAGATCTTTGTCTTGATCTTTTATGAACTATCACTGGAAAATATCATGATCTAAGTATCAGAACTAGATCTTTTTCTTGATCGTTTCTGAATTATCTATGGAAAATATCCACAACTAAGTATCAGAACTAGATATTTGTCTTGATCCTTTCTAAATTGTCTCCGGAAAATATCCTGAACTAAGTATCAGAACTAGATCTTTGTCTTGCTCGTTTCTGAACTGTCTCTGGAAAATATCCTGAACTAATTATCAGAATCAGATCTTTGTCTTGATCATCTTTGAACTGTCTCTGGAAAATATTTTGACCTAAGTATCAGAACTATATCTTTGTCTTGATCCTCTCTGAACTGTCTCTGGAAAGTATCATGAACTAAGTATCAGAACTAGATCTTTGTCTTGATCGTTTCTGAACTATCTCTGGAGAATATCCTGAACTATGTATCAGAACTAGATCTTTGTCTCTATCGTTTCTGAACTATTTATGGAAAATATCCTGAACTAAGTATCAGAACTATATCTTTGTCTTGATCTTTTCTAAACTGTCTCTGGAAAATATCATGAACTAAGTATCAGAACTAGATCATTGTCTTGATCCTTTCTGAACTGTCTTTGGAAAATATCCTGAACTAAGTACCAGAACTAGTTCTTTGTCTAGATCGTTTCTAAATCGTCTATGGAAATTATTCTCAACTAAGTATCATAACTAAATCTTTGTCTTGATCATTTTTGAATTGTCTCTTTAAAATAAACATAACTAAGCATCAGAACTAGATCTTTGTCTTGATCGTCTCTCAAACATCTATGGAAAATATCCTGAACTAAGTATCAGAACTAGATCTTTGTCTTGATCGTTTCTGAACTGTCTATGGAAAATATTTTGAACTAAGTATCAAAACTAGATCTTTGTCTTGATCGTCTCTCAACTATCTCTGGAAAATATCATGAACTAAGTATCCAAACTAGATCATCATCTTGATCGTTTCTGAACTGTCTCTGGAAAATATCCTGAACTAAGTATCAGAACTAGATCTTTGTCTTGATCTTTTTTGAACTGTCACTGGAAAATATGTTGAATTAAGTATAATAATTAGATCTTTGCCTTGATTATCTTTGAACCATCAATGGAAAATATCATGAACTAAGTATCAGAACTAGATCTTTGTCTTGATCGTTTCTGAACTGTCTATGGAAAATATTTTGAACTAAGTATCAGTACTAGATCATTGTCTTGATCGTTTCTGAACTGTCTCTGGAAAATATCATGAACTAAGTATCTAAACTAGATCATTGTCTGGATCATTTCTAAACTGTCTCTGGAAAATGAACTTAACTAATTATCAGAACTAGATCTTTGTCTAGCTCGTTTGTGAACTGTCACTTGAAAATATTACGAACTAAGTATCAAAACTAGATCTTTGTCTTGATCGCCTATGAACCATCTATGGAAAATATCCTGAACTAAGTATCATAACTAGATCTTTGTCTTGATCGTTTCTGAACTATCTCTGGAAAATAAACTTAACTAAGTATCAAAACTAGATCTTTGTCTTGCTCGTTTCTAAATTGTCTCTAGAAAATATCCTGAACTAATTATCAAAACCAGATCTTTGTCTTGATCATCTCTGAACTCTCTCTTTAAAATATTCTGAACTAAGTATCAGAACTATATCTTTGTCTTTATCCTCTCTGAACTGTCTCTGGAAAATATCCTGAACTAAGTATCAGAACTAGATCTTTGTCTTGATCGGTTCTGAACTGTCTCTGGAAAATTTCTTGAACTATGTATCAGAACTAGATCTTTATTTTGATCGTTTCTGAACTATCTATGGAAAATATTATAAACTAAGTATCAGAACTAGGTCTTTGTCATGATCGTCTCTCAATTGTCTCTGGAAAATATCATGAACTAAGTATCCGAACTAGATCATTATCTTGATCGTTTATGAACTGTCTCTGGAAAATATCCTGAACTAAGTATCTGAACTAGATCTTTGTCTTGATCTTTTATGAACTGTCACTGGAAAATATCCTGATCTAAGTATCAGAACTAGATCTTTTTCTTGATCGTTTCTGAATTATCTCTGGAAAATATCCACAACTAAGTATCAGAACTAGATATTTGTCTTGATCCTTTCTAAATTGTCTCCGGAAAATATCCTGAACTAAGTATCAGAACTAGATCTTTGTCTTGCTCGTTTCTGAACTGTCTCTGAGAAAATATCCTGAACTAATTATCAGAATCAGATCTTTGTCTTGATCATCTTTGAACTGTCTCTGGAAAATATTTTGACCTAAGTATCAGAACTATATCTTTGTCTTGATCCTCTCTGAACTGTCTCTGGAAAGTATCATGAACAAATTATCAGAACTAGATCTTTGTCTTGATCGTTTCTGAACTATCTCTGGAAAATATCCTGAACTATGTATCAGAACTAGATCTTTGTCTCTATCGTCTCTGAACCGTCTATGGAAAATATCCTGAACTAAGTATCATAACTAGATCTTTGTCTTGATGGTTTATGAATTATCTCTGGAAAATATCCTCAACTAAGTATCAGAAATAGATCTTTGTCTTGATCCTTTCTGAACTATCTCTGGAAAATATCCTGAACTAAGTATCAATATTAGACCTTTCTCTTAATCGTTTCTGAATTCTCTCTCGAAAATATCCCCAACTAAGTATCAAAACTAGATCTTTGTCTTGATTATTTCTGAACTGTCTCTGGAAAATATCATGAACTAAGTATCAGAACTAGATCTTTGTCTTGATCATTTCTGAATTATCTCTAGAAAATATCCTCAACTAAGTATCATAATTAGATCTTTGTCTTGATCGTATATGAATTTTGTATGGAAAATATCCTGAACTAAGTATCAGAACTAGATCTTTGGCTGACTCGTTTCTGAACTGTCTCTGAAAAATATCCTGAACTAATTATCAGAACCAGATCTTTGTCTTGATCATCTCTGAACTTACTTTAGAAAATATACTGAACTAAGTATCATAATTATATATTTGTCTTGATCCTCTCTGAACTGTCTATGGAAAATATCCTGAACTAATTATCAGAACTAGATCTTTGTCTTGATTGTTTCTGAAATGTCTCAGGAAAATATCATGAACTATGTATCAGAACTAGATCTTTGTCTTGATCGTTTCTGAAATGTCTATGGAAAATATTATGAAATAAGTATCAAAACTAGATCTTTGTCTTGATCGTCTCTCAACTGTCTCTGGAAAATATCATGAACTAAGTATCCGAACTAGATCATCGTCTTGATCGTTTCTGAACTGTCTCTGGAAAATATCCTGAACTATGTATCAGAACTAGATCTTTATCTGGATCTTTTTTGAGCTGTCACTGGTAAATATGCTGATCTAAGTATCATAACTAGATCGTTTCTGGAAAATGAACATAACTAATTATCAGAACTAGATCTTTTTCTTGCTCGTTTCTGAACTGTCTCTGGAAAATATTCCGAACTAAGTATCAGAACTAGATCTTTGTCTTGATCGTTTCTGAACTGTCTCTGGAAAATATCCTAAACTAAATATCAAAACTAGATCTTTGTCTTGACCCTATCTAAACATTCTCTAGAAAATATACTGAACTAATTATAAGATCCAAATCTTTGTCTTGATCGTATTGATCGTCTCTGCACTATCTCTGGAAAATATTATGAATTATGTATCAGAACAAGATCTTTGTCTTGATCGTTTCTAATCCTGAACTAAGTATCAGAACTAGATCTTTGTCTTGATCATCTCTCAACTGTCTCTGGAAAATATCCTGAACTAAGTATCTGAACTAGATCATTGTCTTTATCGTTTCTGAAATGTCTCTGGAAAATATCATGAACTAAGTATCAGAACTAGATCATTGTCTTGATCCTTTCTGAACTGTCTCTGGAAAATGAACTTAACTAATTATCCGAACAAGATCTTTGTCTTGCTCGTTTGTGAACTGTCTCTGGAAAATATTCCGAACTAAGTATCAGAACTAGATCTTTGTCTTGATCGTCTCTGAACCGTCTATGGAAAATATCCTGAACTAAGTATCAGAACTAGTTCTTTTTCTTAATCATTTCTGAACTATCTATGGAAAATATTCTGAACTAAGTATCAAAACTAGATCTTTGTCTTGATCCTTTCTGAACTGTCTCTGGAAAATATCCTGAACTAAGTATCATAACTAGATCTTTGTCTTGATGGTTTATGAATTATCTCTGGAAAATATCCTCAACTAAGTATCAGAACTAGATCTTTGTCTTGATCCTTTCTGAACTATCTCTGGAAAATATCCTGAACTAAGAATCAAAACTAGACCTTTCTCTTGATCGTTTCTGAACTCTCTATGGAAAATATCCTCAACCAAGTATCAGAACTAGATCTTTGTCTTGATCGTGTCAACCCAAATCCAAGGCCAAGTTGGGCACGTGATAAACATGTTTTCATTAATTCAGTGGCACAATGTGGACCGTTGGATGGAAAGAATCAGACGACTGTGTTTTAAAGTTACATAAATGGTTATGGCCCTATTCAGGTCACCGGAGATGACCTTCGGTCATCTTCTCTGGTCACCCTCAGGTTAGGACAAGCTCAAATCTTCATGGAAATGATATCTAAAACCACAGAAACATTCGCAAGGTTGAGTACATCAAGAATCTAGGTCCATTTTTCATTTATCATTCATAAACAATGCAAATCGAAGGCAAGAAAAAATCACCAAAAAACTGAATCTATGCATCTACAATGCCTATCAACTAGCCAGATCATCCATTGCTTCTATCAAGCCTTAAACATCATGAAACAAGTAAGAAAAACATGAAATTCGAGCAAGTTTATTGAAGTAAAACCTGAATTGCAGAGCCTGAATTTGTTGATGAATACTAGAGATGCGGATCCTACAATGCTTGATACTTGTTCCTGATCTTCAATGGAGTGAAATAAACACTAAAAAAACCTTGGATTCTTGGCCAAATTTGGAAGATGCAGAGGTGATGTAGAAGCTGATTCTTGAATCTTCAAGTCAATGCTGCCATGGAAATTGATCACAAGGTGATGAGGATGAAGAACAGATGATGCTTGATGTGTATAGATGAAGAATGAAGCTGTGTGGATGTAAAATGCAGTGATGAGAATTCCAAACTCAGAGCAAAATAGAGAGAGAGAGAGAGAGAGAGAGTGTATGAACTTTTTGGTACTGTTTCGAGCAAATGGAGTGGTTGTTACAATTCAGTCATTGATGAGTTTATATATGTAAAGTTAAGGCTAACTAAATCTAGTTGATGGTTAGAACTAGATTTAGTTCTTAACTTGAGGTCAAAAGTTCAAATTGAAGGTGTGAAGTGCAATGAGTTCAATTGAATTGGCTTGCTCGAATTTGCTTGAGTGTGGTAGTGTTCATGTTACTTATGATGAGGGTTAGTGGAGTGCAATGGAGCTGACTTAATCACAATGCTGCAACATGTTTGTTATGTTTGAAATTGGCTTGATTTTTAAGAGGTTCATGATACATGGTGCGATCATGCACACATGAGATGATTTGAGATTTCTGAATGAAACAAGATGATCACTGCATGATGAATGAATAAAACACACTTAGAATGAATCAAATCAAACTTTGAAGCATTTCCTTGATACACAAGAAAACAAGTGGCATGTTGTGATCTTCCATTGAATTTTTCTTCAAGCTTAAGCTATCAAATGTTGCACTTCTTGGACTCATTTTGAAGATCGATCTTCATACAACATGTTTGATGTTTGGCTCTTGATCAAACATTGGCTCTAAGTACCTTATATTGATCATTGAATTACACGTCATGAAGCTGCATAATTGGCCTGCATGACTTGGCTTTCCTTTCACAATTTGCCTTGGGTCTTGATCAAGACTGACACCTCTCTTTGGACCTACATAACTTTCACACAATTGATCATATGAAAAATCATCCAACATGAAAGTTGTAGAGAATGCAATAATGAAAAACTTTGATGTTGGAAAAAATTTCATTTGAGGTCATCTTGATGGAGTAATTGGGCCATACTTCTTGCAAACCACATGTTTGTGAAAACACATTGCCTGGTGCGCGCAGGATATAAGTCTTGACTTGGTTTGTGACCTAGTTTGCCATAGTATGATCAAAATTTGATTGATCATAATTTCTTCAATTTTAATCCCATGAACATGTTCCACCTATTTATTTGAAGCTTATGATGCCCTCTTTCAAATAGTCCAAGTGGAATTTTTGTTTGACTTTTATTTTGGGAGAAAGCCTCTCATGAACTTGACTGAAAAATTGCCAAAACTTACCATATTTGGAAACCCTAATTTTCCAAAAATGGTAAGTTTTGATTTTCTTGACTTTTGATGATTCCTCCCTCATTTCTTGATCAAATTTTCCCCATGGGCTCCAGGTAACCTCAATTTTATGATTTTGACATCAAAAAGTCAAGAGTTGACTTTTTCCTCATCAGAGTTGACTTTTCCCCAATTTCTTGATTTTCAAGTAACTGACCTATTGAAGACCCTATAAAATGATTCAATGGATGATTTTTCAACCTTAGACACTTGACATCATGTGGAAAAAAGTGAGATCAAGTGTGAACCAAAATTTCACTAGGAAGCCTCTTTAATCAGAAACCCTAATTTCAGTCCTTTTTGTTAGGAGGTTTTACATTGCTTGGATTCTTTGATCAATCCTCCTCTTTCTAAGACTCTGGGAATCAAATGAGATCTTATGGGATGTTGTGAACCCTTTGAATAATGCTGAGAAGCCGTGTGACCCATCTATTGATTTTGGATGATCTTCAATTTCCTCAATCATTGATCACAAACCCTATGCCTCAGCCATGGATGCTATGATTCAATTTTTTATGCGAGGATGTGGAAATATGAATGCAATGTGATATGCTAAATTCCATGAAAATGAGAGGGAAAATTTTGGGGTATTACATATACCATATTAAATAATTTTAGATGTGTGGGAGCACGAATATCTTACTAGTTTACTTAACAACACTATATTTAAGAGTCCGTAATGTTTTATTCCTAGAACCCTTCAAGTTTCAATTTACATATATTAGACCAAAAGACCCGATTCATTCCCTTCATATTCTTTTCACCATTCTAAAAAGAATGCACATTGGATTTTAATGATATCTTGTACAACTCTTTTTAGATATTTATAAAAGGAAAAGTATAAGAGATGGATAGATTTCAAGACTGTATTTAGGAGAGTCACATGACCACCATGAGAAACAAGCTTACTTTTCCATGAAGAGAGCTTATTGCAAAGTTTCAACAAAATAGGATCCCAAGTTGAATGCCTACGATGGTTTGCTCCTATTGGAGAACCAATAAAAAAGAAAGGAAAATGACTTATGTAATCTGTAAAGTCAGAAGTTGTTTGCAAAACAACTAGAATCATATAGAATCCTAATATTTTACTTTTGTGGAAGGAAATGCACAATCTAGACACACATTCAAATCCCTTAATCACTTATTTGATAAAACAAATATTGTCCAAATATTCCTTGCCCATAATGATTGTGTCATCCGAAAATTGAAAAAGATCAATCTCGAAATTATCTACTAGCTTGAAAGGATGAAAGTACATTAAGGAGCATGAATATCTCAACAATCCTGTAATACCTCTGACTGTAATAATGAACAAAAAGGGCAAGAGATGGTTGCCCTAACACAACCCTCTATTAGCTTGTAATTCTTTGGTGGGACTTCCATTAGTCGAAATAGAGATAGAATTGGTACTAACACAAGCTCACGTCCATTTAACTCACGTGTTTCTAAATATCATACGCTTAATGTTGCTCCCTGGATTTCCATCCAGGTATAAACGTGAAAGTGGCGCGGAAAAGGTAGAGTCTCAAGCCAGGTATTTTTATCTCGAAGGAATGGTAATGCTACACAAACCGAAGAGAAGGAAAGAGAATGGGTTTGGGAGTCGGTTACGAACTGGGAAGGTATTAGCACTCCAGATTGTTTGCCGTACCCGACGGGATCCATGCTTGTTAGAAACTATTTCAAAAGGGTAAGAAATGAAGCTGCTGCAAGAACTGAGACTGGAACTGGAAATGGGAAAAAAGAAAAAAAGGGGGAAAATGTAGGGAAAATAAAAGAGTGCTCGAATGGGCACTACCCCACTTCCTACGTACCTCATTGGGAAATGAGGATCAGAGTCAACGTAGTTCCCCTAACTAGGGAGGAAATCTTTTAGTGTTTTTAAAGCTTGAACTGCTTATGCCTATGCTCATGTGTGGCAGGCTCATCTGGAATGAGTGTGTTACCTTCTTGCAAAAAGACAAGTAGGAGCGAGTTCTTACGTTGAGAGTGAGTGGGATGAGAGAAGAATTCCTGAAGGAAAAACGATTATTGTTTGTTCAGTATTTTTTTAGGAGTTTTCTCTTTGAGGTTTGCACATGAGAGTATATCCAAGTCTTACTCAATGGGATGTGTACTTCTTACATCATCTCGAAATGGAATGGATAAAAGGCACACCTAAATATGGTGGATATCCCCAAATCGAGTCCCTAAGAATGAAGGCTCAAGCACACTAGCCTATTGAACTTTATTAAGTGTTTTTGTGGTTTTTGGATTAAAAAAGTGTTTTTTAGTTTATGTTGGTGAAGCATCCTCATACTAAGACTTATTCATCATGATATATACCCTACACCTCATCCCCATATGGAATGTGTGCAAGTACCCCAAGGCAAAGTCCCTTGGCACATGAGAAAACTTGTCATTTATTAGGTGACTTGAAGTTGTTTTGAGATGAGAAGAGAGAAACACCAAAGAGAACCAAAAGGTAAAAGTTCTAAAGGGGGACTAATAATCCTAAGTGTTATCATGCATGGGATACCTAAGTTAGTGTGGTTTGAGTTCTATCTTAATAAAGAAGAAGGAAATGAGAAAAAAGAAGAAGAAAGATGAATATGATTCAAATTACTTCTTAAAAGAAGATGAGTTGATCCTAAAGGGGATGCTGAAGAGTTAAGAAAAGATGGCATAAGTACGTCATAAGCACAAGTATGAAAACTTAAAAGAGATGAAAAAAAGAAGTTTAGATGTGGAAGCAACATCCACATCTCTCAAACTTACCAAAGCCCCTGCAAAGTTAGAAATATTCACATAAGTGAAAATGAAAATCAAACAAGCATAAGACATGAAAGAACAAAGCTCTAAGTCCTAAAACTCACACAAGTCAGAACCTACAAGTCCTATATGACCCCTAAGATTAGTCATGCAAACTCAAGCAAAAAAGGAGTCGGACAAGTATCACAAACATCCAACAAGGCACCAAAGGTGGAGTGAGATGAAAAATTTGAACAAGTAAGGAAAATGAGTCAAAATGCAACTACCAAGACCAAAGTTAGAAGCTAAACACCTTTAAGAATGTCAAATTATGTCAAATTATGTCATACAAGTCATGTGTTATGGTATGTCAGCATAAGAGATTAAATGAGGATGAAAGGAGATGAGGATGCAAGTATGTGTTCATGAAACAATGTCACTTAATGAGATAAGACAAACATACAAGCATGATATGAGATGAATATGAGATGAATATGAGATGAATATGAACCAAAGTCAGAGGTGTATAAACATGTTAAAACGCACATAAGATGCACAAATAGTCACATTTGAACATGGATGGCACATTAAGAAGTTAAAATAAGAGGTGAGATGAAATTAGGTCACTTAAGGTTCATATGATTCATACTTGGAAAACATACATCAATGCAAGTCAACAAGTAATCACATGCCTCATACAATCCCTAAGGATACCTAATACGATGTCAAGATGCCCAATTAGATCCTAACATGATGGCACAAGTGCCTCCTAATTCAAGTAAGCAAAGCACAAACAAAGGATGCATCATAAAGTCCACATAATGAATCAAACTCAAACAATGATCAAAGATGACACAAAAATTCACAAATTAAATGACAAAATATGGGTCAAATAATCACAAAGAAACTAAGTCAAACAAGCAAGTTAATAGAACTAGAGTTTCTAAGGATCACACACAAAGATTCCATGAAAATTCTATGAAAAATGGACTTTAAATATATAAGAAAAATAGTTTGAGATGCTTTAAGATGTTATAAATGCAATGCAAAATGAATGAAGTTCAAACTATGTTTTATGAATTCAAAACAAATCATGAAAAACCAAGTTTTCAAATGAGAATGCATATGGAATTAATTGAGGAAAATATTCAAAATAAAATATTAAATTAATGCAAAAATGAAAAATAAAATAATGAAAAAAATATTTTAATGTATAGGAATGCAACATGATTTTTTGTGAGATTTTTAGATGCTTAAAAATATTTTTTATGAATTAAAATGAGAATAATATGCAAAGGAAAATAAAAATAAAAGAAATAAAGAAGCCAGGGGTGCAGGAAGTAGCCCATATACATATAAACATGAAGATGGCCCAAAACTGGGGGTGTGGGGAGCAAAGGAGGCCCAAGACGCATCCTATGAGGCTCAGAGTCAACAAATGTTGACTCTCTATTGCCATCAGATTGATCATAAGGTTGGAGCGCAATCAACAAGGATGAAAAGTGTAACACCCCAAACTTTACCCTCTCATTTTCATATCATATAGCATAGGATATTGCATACATGTTTGAACCTCTTGCATAAGAAAAATGAGGCATAACATCCACGGTTACTAGCATAGGGCATATGATCAGTTATCCGACAATTTTATCTGCAAAATCAATAAGAGCAAAGTGATTCTGCAAGGAGCTCAATGTTGTCCACAAAGACCTAGAAGGGATTAAAATCAAAATCAACTCAAAAGGGACGGTACAGATGCATTCCTGGAGTTTCCCACAAGAAAAAGGAAAATTCAAGATTTTTGGTTCGTTAACCGGTTAACGCATGCGAAAATTGGATAAAAAGCTTCAAAAATTAGTTTGTTTACACTTCCCCCCCCCCCACTTTTTCCTTCACTTTTTCCACTTTGCTTCAAACTTGCCTTATACTCCTTACACTTCATTTTTCCCTTGGAATTTTCCACCACCTTCTAGACTCTTCTAGCATATTCCAAGGAATATTCTAGAATCCTAACTAACTTCAACTAACTCCAACCCTAACTCCAAGCCTTATTTTCCCAAGCCTAATGCCTATGCTAAGTCCTTAACTAAGCCTAACCCAAAACCTAACATCTATATAAATCCATCTCATTCCAAACCTCACAACTTATTCTTCATTTTTCACCAATTTCAATTCATCTCTCTCATTTTCTCTCAACTTTGTTCTCTCAATTTTATTCCATTACCAAATTCATCAAATCTTCATCTTCATCATGATCCATCAAGTTTCATATCAAACTCGATCAATTGAAAGCTTAGGCTCCATCTTCTTTGCCAATTAAGTGGTTTATCGAAGATCCGACACGGTTACGGTGATTATTTCACCAATCGGAATCAATTTGGAGCATCAACATTTATTTTGCATTCTTGCAGATTGAAGATCGAAGCTCACGGTTATCTCTTTATTTTGCACACCGATAGACTCGCAACACTTGCCAAAGCAATCCTCCGATTTGTAGGTTGGTGGATCCGATACCGATTCTTCTCTTTTAACTTATTCTCTTCATCTCGCCTTATGACATTCTTCGATTACTTGTTGTTTGATTGCGTTTTGATCATTTTTACGGTTTGATTGCAATTTGTTTGTTTGGATTGTTCATAGCTAGAATTGTAGCTTAATCTAGGTGCTAATAGGTGTTAGAATACCTTAGATAAGTAAAAAATTTGTGCTAGCATGTTCATGTATGTGTTAGGAGTGTTTAGAAGTAGGTTCATGACCAAAAGTGCTTATTTCTTGACTTTTTTCAGCATTTTGTTCAGTGTTAACTAGTTAACGCATATGGTTAATCGGTTAACACGCGATTTTTAAAGCTGGAAGTGTAGTTTTAAGGGTGTTAATCAGTTAACCTATAGCGTTAACCGTTTAACGGTATTTGATTTTGAAAATTTTGATTGTTTCATGACTTGTTTGCGCCTCATTGTCCCTTTAATCTTCATGTATGATTAGGTAATGAATTTAGGGAATTTCTAGGATCATTTTAGGTGTTTGACTCCATCGTCTCGAGTCGTTTCGAAGTGTGTTTCGTTACTTTTGAATATTGTGTTTATTTGCCATTTGTGCATGAAGTGACTTGTATATGTTGTTGCTAGGTTCAAGCTCATTGTTTAGCATGAAAATAATTTCTTCACATTTTTTTTTGCCTCACTTTCATAATTTGAACGCATAATCGCATTGCATGTTTGCATGTTGCATTGCATGATTGCATGTTACATTTCACATGATCATATGTATGCACATTCTTTCATTTTATTTGCATCTCTGATCACAATTCTTTGACACCAATTCTGGTTTTTGTATCAAGTTACATGTTCATTTTGTTGATCTTTGTTGACACGCTCTCTAATCCATGTTATGTGCTAATGTGCCAATTCTTGAAAATGCATACCTGTTGCATATTTGTTTTTGTGCATTCTTTAATAAGCAAGTCACTGTAAACGCTCACGTATTCATTAATCCATGTTAATATTTCACATTGATGTTGCATTTGGTTATATTAGGAAGTGTTGTGCATTTGTTTGTCGTTCACTTTGTGCATAATTGAAAATAATCCAAATCTGTCTTGCATCTCATAGTTGCATTTAGAAACAATAACTGTAAAATGTATACTGCTTGTTGCATTTTCACACTCTTTATACCTGTTTTGCATGCTGATTATTAGCTGTAAAAAGTTGTGTGCATTATGCATTTCATTTCATTGTTATTTGTGCATTTAGGAGTTGTAATAAGCTTCTGGATTTTTACTTTGCACATTTTTTAGGTCCTTTAAACTTAGGATTGAGTCTAGTTTAGGTCCTAGAACCCTTAGGAATTGTTTAGTATTTGTTTACCTCATTTCATATTCATGTTTATCATGCTAACCCTTGTTTTGTAGGGAGGTAAAGGTAAGTTCACACAACTTCATTTTTTTCATTCCTTCATGCTTTCAAAGTGTGCTTGTTTTAGCATTTTTGTGTTTAATCTTCACGCAATTCCATGCTAATCCCCTTTATAATCGACTTAACTTCATTAGGAAGTAAGTTGTATTCTACTTCCCTTCTTCTTTTCCTTTTTCGCATTAGGAATAGAAACCACACTAACCTAGGTTCATCCATGCACGACAACACTAGGATAATTAGTCTTCCCCTTGGACTTTTTGCCTTTGGTCCGTTTTTCTTTTTTTTCTCATCTCAAAAAGAAGAGCTAAAAAACACCTAATAAAGGTTGGTCTTCTCGTATGACATGAGACTTTTCCATGGGTTACTTATGCACGTTCCATTTCGGCGCGAGTTGTAAGTCATCTACCACGATGAACAAGTCTTAGTATGAGAAGGTTCACAAACAATAAACAGAAAAACACATCTCCAAGAGACAAAACAACAAAGAAGAATCGTATTTTCCTACGGGAATTCTTTTCTCACCTCACTCACTCTCAACACGAACTTGTGATGACTTGTCTCATTTGCAAGACGGTAATGCACTTGTACCAGACGAGCCCGCAACACCTGAGCATAAACATATGCAGTTCAGTTCTAAAAAGGAAAAACACATAAATAGTTTCCTCCTTAGTTAGGCAAACTACGTCGACTTTGGTCCTCATATTCCTGATGAGGTACGTAGGCAGCGGGGTAGGCCCATTTGAGCACATTCTTTATTTTCCCTACATTTCCCCATTTCTTTCCATTCTATTTTCCTTTTCCCTTTCTCACTTCCAGTTCCAGTTAGCAGTTCTTTTGTTCAACAAAATGTTATATCCTACCCTTTGAAATAGACAATCAAGTGTGGATCCCGTCGGGTACGGCAGACGATCTGGGTTGCTAATACCTTCCCAGGTCATAACCGACTCCCGAATCCAGATCTTTAGTTCGCAAGACCCCGTCCTTTTCTTCTTCCTCGGGTTTGTGCAGTATTACCTTTCCCGTTCCTTCGGGATAAAAATACCTGGCTGGCGACTTTGACTTTTTCGCGCCACTTTCGCGTTTGTACTAGGATGAAAATCCCGGAAGCGACAGCTAGCGACTCTGCTGGGGAGACGAACCCAGAATCTCTGGTTCCCCTTGAGAGTCAATCCTAGCGCCTGTTTGCTTTTGTTTCTTTGGGTATTTATTTGGATGCTGCTGTATGTTTATTTACTATTTTCATTTACTATTTTCATTTACAGTTTTATTTACAGCTTTATTTAAAGTTTTTAGTATTTATTTTCATGCATCATATATTATCGGACTGTGCCTGTTTCCATTTTTTCTATGGGTTTGGATTTACTGTCAGATAATCCAAATACCCAGCTTGAGTGCACCCTAGGAGTAGCACGGACATGTTGTACCCGCATGTGGCATGATGAGTGGCGATGTGTTCCACACCCAGACTGCGACCATATTGGAAGTATCTTGTGTGGGGATTTCCTCCACTTAGGGATATGACCTTGATAGTTATGTGAATCTGGGGACTGATCATTGAGAACCTTTGTGGAAACAACTCTCTCCAGTGATGATAGTGGCATACCACATTTGTTGGCAAACCCACTTGCATCTGAGGGCCCACTAGGAAATCGCATATGATGGCCTGGTTCTCTCGTAAGAATCTAGTTAAAGCAAATTGTTCGTATAACAATAGTATTGTATCCTACGGGCTGAATGTACTATTTTTTCTTGATTCATTTCTTGAAGCCGGGGACTTATGAGGGATGCTTGTTTCCTCAGACTCAGTCGAGACCTCCCTGAGTAGTACATAATGTCAAACCAATTCCTTGATTTGGTCACGAACCATTTCTCGAAGATGGTGAACGTATTATTGCTACTTGGCTTTGATAGTCTGTGATGTAGATCCGAGTAGCACACCCGTGAGTTTGGGAGGGGTTTACAGGGTTGCAGGAACCCTTGACTTCATCATACCCTCATTACCAGCACAATCTAATATTCTGATTCTGTTACTTCAATCTTGGAGCTCTTGAGTGAAGCTAGTGGAACTTGAGTGATTTGAGATATGGGCTGTTATCTTGAGATTTTTGGATGTTTTTGATCGCTTGGCTCTAGTATCCAATTTCCAGAGAGTCCGGATTGATCATATGTCCTTGCATTTGCATTTGCATTGCATCATTCCATCATTGATCATGTTTTACCTTTCTTCTTAGGTTTAGCTTACTGTCTCCGGTTACGGTATACTGTGCAGAGATGGAGCACCCTCGCAAGCAGAACATTCATTTCAAGTTCTTCGACACCAAGGTTCGCTGGCTAAAAAGGATGATGGATTTAATTACGCCTAATCATGTGGGGGAGTTCGGGAAAGCTTACGGGAATATTCTGGATGTAGTGGTAGAGTTAGATCCCTCCGAGAGAAGCGATATCCACACTCTGCTCTAGTACTATTATCCTCAGCTTCGATTCTTCACATTTCCTAATTTTCAGTTAGGTCCTTTTCTGGAGGAGTATGCTTTGATCTTGGGAATTCCTATTCAAGACCATATCCCATTCAATGCTGAAATGGTTAGACCTGCACCTAAGGCAATTGCCAAGGCTCTTTATTTGAGCCCTTCTATGGTGAATTATCTGACTATTACAAAAGGGGGTATGTCGAGTTTCTCTTTGGAGGTTTTAGTAAAGAAGGCTGAAGAGCTCGCTGTTGAAGCGCATTGGGATGATGTGTATGCTATTCTGGCCCTTTCTATTTATGGCATCATTCTGTTTATCGATCTAGAGAAGTTCATAGACATGAATGCCATACATATGTTCTTGTTGTAAAACCATGTGCCCAAACTACTGGGAAATCTATATTACTAAGTTCACTATAAGACTGAAAGGAAACCCGAAGGTTTAGTTCGATGTTGCACACCTTTATTCCATATATGGTTCATGAGGCACTTGCCTAGCACCGGAGTGTTCAGTGATCATACTTTTGTTTGGGCCTAGAAGCTGGAGCAGTTGTTTGCAAGAGACGTCAGATGGTTTAGTCAAAGACTTCAGGGTACGTGTTTTATCACCAGTTGTGAGAGTTACCTCAATGTACCTTTGCTGGGAGTGGCTGGAGTTATCAACTGCAACCCGATCTTATTGAGAAGACCATTGGGGTATGCTTTAAGAGATGTCCCCGAATATTTGCAATTGACTCCTACATTTTACTTTCCGGTGAAGGACAGTATTCCTTTAGTGAGAAAAGCTATTGGGGCTTAGAAAAGCATCAGAAGAGAAGGGACGACTAGCTTTGGCAAATGTAACATTCAGACTTTCCCGAAATATGAGTCTTGGCTGAATAATAGAGCTCGAGCAGTATTATTGCAATACTCCCCTCTGGTTCTTCCAGTGACTGAGCTTAAGGCCATTATTCCCTTAGAAGAGTACAAGAAGTTGGAAGCCCAACTACAAGAATTGAGGGTGGAAAATGCAGATATGGCCAGCTTGTACCATCATGTGATCTATTCCAAGGAGGAATTAGAAGAAAATCTGCATAAAACGCAAGTCGCTCAGGAGATTAAGGAGAAGGAATTGGCTAGTAGAGAAGTTTAATTCCAAAGAAGAGGTCTAATGGATACTAAAAGAGAGGAAGAGGATAAGAAGACCAAAAAGACTATCGGTGAAGCCAGAAAATCCATCACCTGGTTGCAAGATCAGAGGATTCAAGACCAGAAGAAGCACAAGGAAAGGGAAGAGTTCTATGAACTACAGATAATTTCCAAGACTCAGCAGCTAGAGCAGAGTCAGAAGGCACTTGAAGCGGCACTCCAAGAGATAGAAGATCTCAAGATAATGGTTGGAATCATGAGGGCTAGAGCCAGGACCTAACAAGGTGAGATCTGAGTCCTCGAGCAGTAGCTTTGATTTCTCTGTATTTGGATTACCTACAGACATGTTGTAGGAATCTCGACTTTTTTCTTTCATATTTCCATATTCTTTTGTGAGACTTGTACCCTACGGGGAATGCTATTATTCTCTCCTTGTGGGCTGATATATGATAAGAGGTTTTTAGTCATATCTCTATTATCTGTATGCACTGACACTTGGGCCATTATAGTTATACGAATCCGATTTTTATGCAAAGGTTTTTCAAAGTCGGGGGGTCAAATGCCATCTGGATTTATTTGATTAATACTGGAACTGGGGAATGAATGACCTTGAGATCGAAAGCATAAATAATTGCATTGCATGCATATCACCTTGTTTCTTTGTTTTGTAGGTACATTCCCAGATTGCTAACGTCTCTTCTGTTTCAGGCCCTATTGCTGCGAAGAAGGTCCACATGTATCCTACTAAACAAAATTAATCCAGAATCATGGATCAAGTGCAAGCTGAGTTGACCGAGTTGCGTAATCGTATGGATTAGTTCATGGCCCTAGTAACTGGCATCATTCAGAACCAAGAGCATCTGCGAGAGATCATTGACAATAATGGTGGAGGCCCTAGAGGTACTGGTACTCTGGGAGGAGGTGGCCCTCAACCTCAACCTCAAACTGAGGTTATTGTCAATGCTGGTGGTGGTCCTCAACCCCAAGTGGATAATCAAGATGAACAGTTCACCATCCTGGAAGATATGGAAGGACATGGCGCAAAGGTCAATCGCTGTTTTGAGGAAATGGCTGAGCAAATTCGTTCCATTCAATCTCATAACTCTTTGGGATTCGACATCACTACTTGGATCTTGTACCTGGGGTGAGAATTCCTCACAAGTATAAAGCTCCCACCTTTGACAAGTACAATGGGACTTCCTACCCAAGGACCTATCTCCAGTATTTTGTCGGTAGAATTGCTGCTCATACCGATTGTCGCTCCCACCAAATGACACCTGGTAAGAAAGGGTACAGACGCGAACGGTCGGCGAAAGAGGAGAGAGAACACACAAGGGTGAACTCAGAAAGACAAGAGTCGCCAGCTAGGCATTTTTATCCCGGAGGAAAGGTAATGCTGCATAGACCTAGAAAAGATATGGATAAGACGGTTTCGAACCAGAGAGACTGAGAAAGGGGGTTGGTTACAACCTGGGAAGGTATTAGCACCCAGATTGTTCGTCGTACTCGACGGGATCCACGCTTGAAAGATTTGTGTTTTAAAGGGGTAGTGTCAGTGCAATTTGTGTATCAAAGCTGGAAAGAATGCAAGTGTCAGTGTAAAAGAAATGTGGAGTGTATAAGAGAAGTGTCAGTGTAAGAACAAGAATGAAAGGCTCAAGACTATGAGGCTCAAAGAATAATGCTAGAAGAGGGGGGATATACAGAGACTTTTGTTCGATAACTGTTAAGTTATGCCTACGTATCCTCTCGTGCAATGAGGAAGTCAGAACACCGTAGTTCGACTCAAAGAGACTGAAAGATAAATTGACTTGTGAACTGCTTACTTGTCTATGCTCAAGTGTATGACCTGTCTGGCTCAGGTGCTAACTGTCTTGCGTTAGACGGAAGAAGCAAGTTCTCGTTATGAGTGAATGATATGAGAAAAGAATCCCGGAGGAGATGATCATTGTTTGTTTTTGTGTTTTCAGTCTTTTATTGCTTTTGGATTTGTCATAAGTTAATGAGCTTAAGCCTAAACCAAAGGTTAGTAAACTCATCACATCCTCCCTCTGATTAGGGGTAATGAGAATACCTTAAGCATGAAGTAAGCACCTCATACTTAATCACCATGATGTAGGATTAAGATCATTAACCTACTTGCATTTATTAGATGTTTTTGTTGTTTTTGTTTAGTGTTGAGTAATGAGATTAAACCATAATCAGGGATTTAATGGACCCATTACACCATCCTAATAGAAGGATGATAGATGAGAATATTTAAGCTGAGGAAGGCTCCTTAACATAATCCATGATTAGGGATTAACCTCATGACAAAACAAAGCCTTTATTAAATGGATTTTAGTTAATGATAAGATGAAGAAGTGATTTTTATGGTTTGCAAGACAACTTGAGGGGGACTTGTCCATTAACACTAGGGTTAGTCCTTCTTAACCAATTAAGGAAGAATTAGAACCCTAATGCAAGGCCCAAGTTACAAGCTTGATGTCTTGATGATTATTAGGTGAATTGATTAAAGGATTTAAACACATTAAGGGTTTAACACTTAGGATTAAAGTTATACACTCCATCCTAATAGAAGGATGCAGGCATAAGCTTAATCACAAAGCCTTAAGGCCTTTAGGGTTTAGTCCCTGATTATGAGATGAGAGGAGAAGACTCAAAGATGACACAAAGGAAAAACTAAATAGGGGACTAATCAAACCCTAATTATTATCATGCTTGGTTGTTCCTAGGGTTTATGAGGTTTGCAAGAAGATCTTCAGAGAAACCACCAGGAAGGAAGCAGATGAAAGGAGCAAGAAGCAGAGAGAAGCAAGACAACTTGCTTCACTTAAGAAGTCAAGTTGCTTGAAGAAAGAAAGTGGGAAAGAGCATGAATGAGCAAGCTCACTCTAATACACATACAAAATGCAGCAAAGAAGGTATGAAAGAGATGAAAAGAGATTGTGAGAAGTGAAGGAAAATTCACTTCTCAAAATAACTTACCACCTGAAAAGTTAGCAAAAGAAATGAAATGCAATGCAAATGAGATGCAATGTCATGATGCAAACAAAAACCAGAAGCAAGAACATGAAGTTAATGATGCTAATAGATGATGCAAACACATGACAAGAGATGAGAGTGATCATACAAGGACATAGGTGCAGATGAAACATGCTTTGAACCATGAATGTACATGAAAAGTTATGAAATGCAATGGACATATAACATGGAAAATGAAAGATGCAATGGTCAAACATGATTCTAATATGTCCTAAGATGTATTATGAATCATGTGGATGCACAAAATGTCATGACAAGTCATTGGATGCAAGCAAATGAGAAATGGATGCAAAGGAAGTCACAAATTAGGGTTACATGCATCATGTAATACAAAAATCCAAAACCAGAAGCAAATGACATGATAAAAATTTGAAAATGCAATCAAAGGTACCCTAAACCTATACAAGTTCACTTCCCAAAGGAGGGGACTCAACTCTTAACCTAGTACAAGCTATGAATTTCCTAAGTTGGCTAGGGTTTTAAGGTACCTCATCAAGAAAAATGGAAAACAAATTGAAAATGGAAGATCAAATCAAACCAATTTAACCCTATAAACTACATGCTATGAAGGGTGCAATGCAAGAAGAAACAACATCAAACTCTCAAGGGTTAGGCAGAAAGGATTTTTCAAAGTTTGCACAAAAATATTGCCTTAAAATGAATTTAATTCCAATGAAAATGATCAAAAGGCATCAAGAACAGAACAGAAATTTGGTTTGAGGGTTTGATAATGTTTCTAAATGTTTCTAAATGCAATGTGAATTTTTTGGTGATTTTTAAATACCTAAATGCATTTTTAATTAATTAATTTTCATTAACTAATTAAAAATAAACATTTAAATGATTTAAAAATAATTTTTTATGCAAAAAATAAAAATAAAAATATTTTTGGGTTTTAAAAATTAATAAAATCTTTGACAAAAATTTTCATAATTTTTAAATGATTTTAGCTATTTTAAATAATTCGTACAAATTAAATGAAAAGAAAAATGAAATAAAATTAAATAAAGTAAAAAGTATGCACAATCCATGGCTGAGATTCAAACTGGGAGATGGAGGGAAGATTGCACGCGTCATCTAACGGCCTAGGTTCAAACTGACTCAATTAACATAAAACCCTAATTAATTAAACTAATGACGTGGATTAGGGCTTAATGGGGTGATCTGAGCCCTTCAAACACGCGGGAGTCAACGTAGGTCAACCAGATCCAAGGTCCAGATTCAAAGTTGGTTAATTACTCAGATTGAGTTAATGACCCTCAGGTGGCCGGAGAAGACTTCCGGTCGTCTTCTCCGGCGAGACCTTCAACCTATCTCTCTCAAAACCTCACTAAAACGTGCCAAAATCTCCAGATTCACTCAACCAAACATCCTAAACAAGAATCCAACACCAAAACCTATTTATTTTTCATGAATCAAGAAGAACAAGCAAAAATCAAATTCACGGGCAAAGTTTCAGACAGACCATACATCCTCATCTCTTCATCATTTTCAAAAATTCAAAGCTCATTGCATTCAGGGGAGCATGTAGATCATTTTAGTAACTTAAAACAAGGTTTCTGGAAAAAATAATTTTTGAAGCTACCTGAAGTGAAGCTTTCAGTTTGGAGCTTTCAGCCTGCCTCTTGCTTCAAAGCTTCTCCAATGGACCTCCTGAGGATGCTTTGAGGTTTAGTTGGATTGGATAGTGGATGATTTGTGAGTTTGATGGAGTTCTGTTCAGAGAGGGGAAAAATCGTGTTTGAGTTTCAGGGACTTTCAAGGCAAGGTGAAGGGTGGTTTTTGCTCTATGAAGTCTTTCTGAATGAATGGTGAAGTTGGTTTTGAGGTTTGATGCTTGTGTGATCAGATTCGAAGGATAGTGCATAAGAGGTGAAATCTTGAAACTATGGCTTATGAGAGAGATAAGGCTTAGTTGTGTTATGTGTTGAGTCACATTTGGTACATGTATCACACTTGGATAGGTCAGAGGAGTTGGTGTGGCCTAGCTTGATTGGTATGGGCCATTTTGCATAAAGTCAATGTTTTGTGTAAGAGAGGTATGGGTCAATGGCAGGCCAAGTACAAAGGGGTGTCCTGCACAGCAAGGATTGAGGAGAGCCATGGAATCATTCTTGAGGCCAATTAGCAAGTGGATTAGGGTTTGTGAGATGTTTTGCAACTTTGTGATCTTTTGGCCCTTTTGTGATTACTTGAAACATAAGTCATGAAAATGGACAAACTCTTGGTGCATTCTGATTTTTAGGCATTGGTTTATGTTTGTACAAAGTTTAGAAGTCCATTTGAAGTTACAATTTGCCTTGGCAAGAGGTTTTGCAACTTTGCCTCTTTGGTGCAAAACTTGAAATTATGTGATTTTCCTCAACTTTGACAAGCCATATCTTTTGATACAAAATGAATTAGAATGAGTTCTTGTACTTTTTGAAAAGGGAATTATCCATTCTACAACTTTCATGACCAAAGTTTTCTCATTTGAAGCATTTTTGAATCAATTTGAGGAGGTTGAAAAACTTTCCCAAAATGGCAAGTTTCCATTACAAGTCACTTTCCCAAAAAGGCAACTTTGCAAATGGCTTGAAATTCTTCAATTTTGTGAACTTCCAACATCTTCTATGATCAAATAAAGATCATACACATTCAAAATGATGAAGAACACCCTTTGGTTGGGTCATTGGGGGCCTCAGATGCCCTGATTTTGCACTGACTTGCTCAAGACGTCAACTCTTGATTAGATGCCTTCCCCATGGAATTTCTTCATGAAAATTGGTATGCATGATCCTCATAACATATAGAGACCAATAGAAACAAGAATGACCAAAAAATTTTGACATAGGACGAATGTCAGATAACAGGATCAACGATGGGGACGACCATCGGATAAAATGATGAAGGACGATCATCAGGAGGTGAAGGACGATCACCTAGCAGGGGACGGCTGCTAAAGATATCATGACATAGGACGAATGTCAGATAAGAAGGGGTTCTAATGAATAGAGACTCCACTAGGGGTTTGATGAAGGACGATCATCAAAAAGGTGAAGGACGATCACCTGGCAGGGTACGGCTGCCGCAAAGGTACCATGACGAACGTCAGAAAGAAAGGAAATAGTTTAACAAGTTTTGTTGGGGACTTCGCTGGGGAAAAGTAAACACGGACGAGTGTCTACATCCAAGAAATGAAACGTATAAGTGTTTGGGTACTGTGTATAGACTAAAGATGCGGACGAGCATCCTTAAGACTATGATACGGATGGGTATCAGGTAGAAACAAACGCTTGACGCATGTTCAGAGATGATGGTACGGACGAGTACCAACTGGTTAACAAAGAACACGGACGAGTATTGATTCTGCGGGGACTCTTCTGGGGAAAAGTAGACACAGATGAGTGTCTAAATACAAGAGACATAAGTGTTTGACACGGTGTATAGATTAAAGATGCGGACAAGCATCCTTAAGATTATGATATGGACGGGTATCAGGTAGAAACAAATGCTTGACGCATGTTCAGAGATGATGGTACGGACGAGTACCAACTGGTTAACAAAGAACACGGACGAGTGTCGGATCTTAGGGGATATAAGTGGTGTATACAAGATACGGACGAGTATCTGTATGAGTAAAACAGGAGTAACAAGTATGAGTGAAACACGGACGAGTGCTCAACTTGCTGGGGAGAGCGACACGGACGAGTGTCAAAAAGAGAAAAGTGTAATATAAACAAGTGCATATGTACCAAGGAAGTTGTGTATAAGTATCTGTGAGTGCAAAGGGGACGCTTTGGCTTTCTACCGGGGATATGACACGGACGGGCGTCAGGACGTATCTGTATCTTTAGGGAAAATGCCTTGGCTCTCTGGCGGGGAATTTGGAAATATTCTTTATATTGTTGATGGATTGTCAATATTTACAAGTGTTTGATTCAGAACATGGCTTATGTTTATGCAATATGTTTGATTTTTGCCGTAATTCTCCGTATTAGATGGAATGCTACGCTCTGTGGGGGAGATATGATGTGAATGATATGAATATGCAAAGAATGATCCGGGACTCGGATCCCGTTGCTGTGAAGATCTCTGGCTGATCTGCTTGAAGTGGATATCCCAGCTAGGGATAAGATCCTTGGTAGATCTGATAAGATGTATCTGCATGGGGAAACAAATCACTGATAGACCTATCTCAGCAACGGGGGACCCAGCTGGGGGTTCGTAGGAGCTTTCTTCACTCTGTTGTGATTCCTTCATGCGCTGCTCTTCTGGATAGAGGTTAAAACTCTGTGGGGAGGTAGTTCCCTTGGTCGACACTTGGCTGGGGAAGAAGAAAGATCACTGGGAGATCTTCCGGGAGATTTTTGTAGGGATCCTGTTGAGGATGATACTCGACAACTCAGCTGGGGATAAAACACCTCTGGTGCTAATCTTGAGTAGATAATGATTTGACAGCTTGCTGTGGAGAAGCTTTCATGCCCCATGTCGCGCTTTGAATACCTGCAATCCTGTAAAGACAAACAAACGCACAAGTACCCCGAGGTATCCCCTACTGGATTCCATCATAAGAGTTTAGACACTCCCGGGAGTAAGTATATTTCCTGTAAGCATGTAGTTTCAGAAAGACGCATCCGTATTTATGCGATCGACAAATTAATGACATCGGACATTTTTGCAAATAAAAGAGTACGAGACAATGTGTGACTGAAAATCTAATTTTATTAATTCGAGTGCCCTGAATTGGCAAGATACAGTCATATAAACAAATCCCCTGGAATGAGGAGATTGTTACAAATTGAAAGACAAAGAGGTGCTGGCAATGTTGATGACGCTTCAAGGAGCTTTCCTTTTGCTATGACTCGTATGACATTTGACGTTCTTCTCATCTTGCTTTTTGAAAAAGACTGATTCTGAACGAAGCTTGACCCTTTTTAGAGTTTACCATGTTGTAAGTGATACAGATGAATTCAGAATGCAGTTGTTCGCTTATTCCCTTATTTTTGCGTGGATCGCCCTTTCGGGTTTTCAATCCACCGGGATACCCATTTTTGCCTGAGTTGTCCAATGTGGCTTTTCAACTCAGCGGGTGTACATTTTTTGTTTATTTTCCCTTATTTTTGCTCGAGTCTTTTATTCTGTTTTTGACTCGCCAGGATGCCCTATTTTTTCCTGGACTTACATTCTGTTTTTATGTCCAGCGGGTCATTTTATGCGAAGTATTTTTTAACTGCATCTGAATTTACAGGGGACAGGAAATCTTCACCATCCATAGTACTGAGCATCAATGCTCCACCAGAGAAAACTTTCTTTACTATGAACGGGCCATCATAATTCGGAGTCCACTTGCCCCTGTGGTCTGTATGAGGAGGAAGGAGTCTTTTCAGCACAAGATCCCCTACTTGGTACTCTCGGAGCCTAACTTTCTGATCGAAGGCTTTCTTCATTCTCTTCTGATACAGCTGCCCATGACAGATTGCAGCTAATCTCTTCTCTTCAATCAGACTCAGTTGCTCGTATCGGGATCGAACCCATTCTGCTTCATTTAGTTTAACATCCATTAGTACCTGCAGGGAGGGTAATTCAACTTCAACAGGTAGGACTGCTTCTATACCATACACAAGCTGATACGGTGTTGCCCCAGTGGATGTTCTAATTGACGTACGATACCCATGCAAGGCAAATGGTAGCATTTCATGCCAGTCTTTATAGGTAACCACCATCTTCTGCACAATCTTCTTGATATTCTTGTTAGCTGCCTCTACAACGCCATTCATCTTTGGCCTGTAAGGAGAAGAATTGTGATGTTGGATCTTGAAGTCCCGGCATAGTTCTGCCATCATTTTATTGTTTAAGTTGGAACCATTATCAGTAATGATTCGCTCGGGCACTCCATACCGACAGATGATATCTCTCTTCAGGAATCGAGCTACCACTTGACTTGTAACATTTGCATAAGAGGCTGCTTCAACCCACTTGGTAAAATAGTCAATAGCAACCAGGATGAATCTGTGGTTGTTTGAAGCAGTCGGTTCAATCTTGCCAATCATATCAATGCCCCACATGGCAAAGGGCCAGGGTGAAGACATCACATTCAAAGGATTGGGAGGCACATGCACTTTATCCGCGTAAATCTGGCATTTATGGCATTTTCGGGCATAGGCACAACAGTCAGTGTCCATTGTGATCCAGTAATAGCCTGATCTTAACAGCTTTTTAGCCATAGCATGCCCTCCCGCATGGGTACCAAAGGATCCTTCGTGCACCTCGTGCATTAACAGGTCTGCTTCTGTCTTATCAACGCATCTGAGGAGTACCATATCAAAGTTTCTCTTGTATAGGGAACCGTCAGTATTCAGAAAGAAACTACCAGCTAGCCTTCTTAATGTCTTCTTATCATTGGAAGATGCCCCAGGTGGGTATGTTTGATCCTCCAAGAAGCACTTAATGTCATGGAACCAAGGCTTGTCATCTTTAGCAAGGTCTGCCGAGAATACATATGCTGGTCTATCAAGTATGGACATTGAAATCTGAGGCACAAAGTTGGCAGCTTGAACTTTGATCATGGATGAAATGGTAGCTAGAGCATCTGCAAACTGATTCTCATCTCGAGGGATATAATCAAGCTTGACTGTTGTGAAGAAAGTCAACAACCTCCTTGTATAGTCCCGATAAGGTATCAGATGATCTTGGTGTGTGTACCATTTGCCGTTGGTTTGATTGATTACCAGAGCTGAATCTCCGAATACAGTCAAAGTCTTGATCCTGAGGTCAATGGCTTCCTCAAGACCCATAATGCAAGCTTCGTATTCAGCTTCGTTGTTAGTGCAGTTGAAGGTGAGTTTTTCCGAGAAAGGCATGTGAACTCCCTTGGGTGTAATGAGTATTGCACCAACACCACGACCATTCATATTGACAGCCCCATCAAACATCATAGTCCACTCTTCTTCCGGGTCAGGCCCTTCAGTGTGAACAGGCTCTTCATGATCTTTCGCTTTTATGAACATGATGTCTTCATCAGGGAAGTCAAATCTCATAGGCTGGTAATCATCAATAGGTTGCTCAGCAAGATAATCAGACAATACACTGCCTTTGATGGCCTTCTGAGATGTGTATTGAATGTCATATTCTGTGAGGATCATTTTCCATCTTGCAACCCGTCCGGTAAGTGCTGGCTTCTCAAATATGTACTTGACTGGGTCCATCTTTGAGATCAATAAAGTAGTGTGGGTCAACATATACTGCCTTAGTCGGCGAACAGCCCACGCTAAAGCACAACAAGTTTTCTCGAGCAGTGAATAACGTTGTTCACAGTCGGTAAACTTTTTGCTTAGGTAGTATATTGCATACTCTTTTCGACCAGACTCGTCATGCTGGCCAGACACACACCCCATCGACTCTTCTAATACTGTCAAGTACATGATTAGAGGTCTTCCTTCCACTGGAGGCATAAGGATTGGAGGCTCTTGCAAGTATTCCTTGATTTTGTCAAAAGCCCTCTGGCAGTCTTCGTTCCACCTGACCGTTTGTTCTTTTCTTAACAGCTTGAACAAAGGTTCACAGGTTGCTGTAAGGTGAGATATGAACCTTGAAATGTAGTTCAATCTACCTAGAAACCCTCGAACTTCTTTTTCAGTCTTCGGTGCAGGCATTTCTTGAATGGCTTTGACTTTATCAGGGTCAACTTCAATCCCTTTTTCACTTACAATAAATCCCAGCAGCTTACCGGATCGCACCCCGAATGTGCACTTGTTGGGGTTTAACTTTAGTTGGTATTTCCTCAGACGCTTGAATAACTTCAGCAGATTCACCAGGTGGTCTTCTTCCGTGAGGGATTTGGCAATCATGTCATCCACATAACATTCTATTTCTTTATGGATCATGTCATGGAATAACGTCACCATAGCCCGTTGATAAGTCGCACCAGCATTCTTCAATCCGAATGGCATCACCTTATAACAGAACGTGCCCCAGGGTGTGATGAAAGTTGTCTTCTCCATGTCTTCAGGTGACATCTTGATCTGATTGTATCCTGAAAATCCGTCCATGAAGGAGAACACCCGAGAACTGAGCCGTATTATCAACCAATACATCAATGTGAGGTAATGGAAAGTCATCTTTAGGGCTAGCTCTGTTCAGATCCCGGTAATCCACACACATCCTCACCTTGCCGTCTTTCTTAGGCACGGGTACAATATTAGCAACCCACGGCGGATAGCTAGTCACAGCAAGGAAACCGTCGTCCCATTGCTTTTGTACCTCTTCTTTGATCTTCATTGCCATATCTGGGCGAGTACGGCGTAGCTTCTGTTTCACTGGTGGGCAATCTTCTTTCAGAGGCAGCTTGTGCATGACAATATCGGTATCCAACCCTGGCATATCCTGATAAGACCAAGCAAAGACATCCACATACTCCCGAAGCATATCAATCAGTTTCTCTTTTACTGAATCTTGTAAGCAGGCTCCGATCCTAACCTCTTTCACGTCTTCTTCCGTACCAAGATTAACCGTTTCAATCTCCTCCTGATGAGGAGTGATAACCTTCTCCTCTTGCCTTAACAACCTGGCTAGCTCTTCAGGTAGTTCATAATCTTCTTCAACCCCTTCATCAGCTTGATTGATTGGATTGTCAAAGTCATACAAAGTCATAGCTGTGTTGTTGTCGGTGCAGTCCGAAAGGCACTCTCTGCAAGGGTTTAGATTGTTCATTTTAGTGATCAATTTTAATCTTGTTTAGAAAAAGTGAAGTGAAGTTTTCATTTTGGAAAACATTGCCATTTTATTTTTGTACAAAAAGAAAAATGAAAAGCATTGAGCGGAAAAGGAAAAGACTCATTTGCAAAAGATGTCCGATATTCATTGATTGATCTGTTTGCACAAAATTACAAGATGGCCCGATTACAAAATGAGTCTTGACATCTTGGGCAAGATGCAAGACTTGATGCATGCTTTAAAATATAGGAAATAATAATTACTCTACAGGAGTAACCCTTATAATTTACTGGGAAGACCAGTTAAGGACTTGGCTCCCCGGGATACTTGGACGTATCCAGCTCTCCAGGTTGCGGTCGCTTTCCTCCTCGTCTTCCAAGTTGTTCACTGCATCCGGGGTGAGCATTCCCCCGCTAACAAAATTGGGCTTCTTAGCAGCCTCTGGTTGATCTTGTTGAGTTGGTTTGTAACCCAACCCAAATCTATCTTCTTTCTTCTCCACGGGCAACAGCTTGCCCCAACCTTGGGCAGTACCCTCTTCAACAACCTTTCGGGCTTGCTGATAAGATGTCATGGAGGTTCCCAGTACAGCAGATGCTTCATTAATGTTCAGGGCCTCAAACCCCTGTCTCATAGTTTCATGGATCTCTCCATCCATTTCTATGTACTTATACGTAGCCAGAAGGCTAACAAAGATGTCTTCTTCCCCACAGATGGTGATGATCTGGCCTTCCCACTCGAATTTCAGCTTCTGGTGAAGGGTAGACGTAACAGCGTCGGCGGCATGGATCCAGGGTCTACCCAAAAAACAGCTGTAGGCCGGCTGAATGTCCATCACATAGAAGGTAATTTTAAAATTTTGCGGGCCAATCATCACAGGCAGATCAATCTCCCCAAGCACTGATCTTTTAGAGCCATCAAATGCTCTCACCACCAAATTACTCGGACGCAATGCCAAGCCATCATATTCCAGCTTCACTAAGGCTTTCTTTGGTAAGACATTGAGTGATGACCCAGTGTCCACCAGTACATGAGATAGAACAGCACCCTTGCATTCCAGGGTGATATGTAAAGCCTTGTTGTGGTTACGTCCCTCAGTCGTTAAGTCAGCATTGGTAAAGCCCAGTCCATGACTGGTGTTGACATTTGCCACCACATTTGCCCAGTCCAGGACTTTCAATAATGCATTCCTGCGAGCTTCAGAACACATTAACAGTGATAATATGGAGATCTTTGAGGGAGTTTGGTGAATCTGATCCACCACCTTGTAATCACTTCTCTTTATGATTCTGATAAACTCGTCTACATCTTGTTCAAAAGATGTCTTCTGAGTTTCTATGACAGTTGGCTCTTCAGGCACCACACTCTTTCCTTTTGCTTTGGCAGTAGCTTCTGCTTCGGCACTAGGTCTTTGTAATTGTGAGGCAAAAAGGCGTTCGCTTCTGGTGAAGCCTCCGCCTCCCCCAACATTATCAATTTGTGGAGAAGAGGTTGAAGAATCCAAAGTGATTTTCTTCCCGTTGCAGTAAAGATCAGAGCCATAATGCCAAGGTATGGCATTACTGCTTTCATATGGAACGGGTCCAGGCACCGTGGTAGTAACTGGACTGACTGCTGCAGAGGAGGGTACTGTAATGGTGTGCGGATCGTAGTAAATTGTGACCGGTGATCTGGCAGGAGATGCCACTGCTTGTTGCTGAAAGTTGCTATTTGGAGGAACATTTAATGGATCATAGTAGATGGTGACTGCTGAGATATCTTCATTAATTTCTGTTGACGTTGTAGAAGATTTTGTTGATAAAAAGGATGCTGATGTTGTAGAAGAAATGGTTGTTGACATTTGATTTGTTGAAGTGATGGACGGAGCCGTTGCTGATGATATTGATGAATCGGTTGGAATGATTATTGCTGCTTTTGTAGAAGAATCAGGAATTGTTGTTAAGGGAATTGCTGGATTTGTAGGCGCCGTTGTTGAGATCTGAAGGATACCATCCTTGATAAGACCATCTATGCCGCTTCTCAAATCATCACACCCGTTGACTGCAATGTTGCAATACCCACAACCGAGCTCACACCCAGGGAACACCCGGCACTCTAGAAGCTGAGCTTTAATTTCGACCAGAGGTGTTCGTATTTGTGCAACACTGGTGATCAAAGTAGATGGCTTGTCTTCCTCAATGGCATTAATCCTTGGCCCACCATGGTTAGGCATAGGATTTCTGTTGACATTTGGAGGAGGTGCGAAGTTGAGGGCCTTAGAATCCACCAGGTCTTGAACTTTCATTTGTAATGCCCTGCACTTCTCCGTATTGTGGCCAGGTGCATTAGAGTGAAAAGCACATCTGGCGTTGACATCGTAATTCTTAGGGAGATTGGAGGGATCTGGTGGTGCCAATGTCCTTAACTCAACCAAGTTAAGTTCCAGGAGTTGTGGCAATAAGGCAGCATAAGGCATAGGGATAGGGTCAATCACCTTATTTGCCTGTGATGGTCTTTGCTGAAAGGGTCTTTGCTGTTGATTGCTGTTGTTGTTGTTATAGGCTCTTTGTGGCGGATACTGAACTTGTTGCTGATAATGTGGTTGTTGTTGTTGTTGATATGTGGGTTGCTGAGGAATCGGAGCTAGAATAGTGACAGCTGCTACTGATCTGTGGACATACTGAGGTCTGCCCCTGCTGGCATGAATGGCATTTGTCTCACCGGTCCTTCGAGGTCCCACAAAAGGCTTCCTGGGATTACTGGACGAGCTTGCACCATTATCAGAAATTTTGCCCATTTTCAAAAGGCTTTCAATCCTTTCTCCAGCTATAACTACGTCTGCGAAGCTGGTGGAAGAAAAGGCAGCTAGCCTATCAATATATGTTCCTTGCAGAGTGTTCATAAACATGTCGGCCATTTCTCTTTCCGACATGGGTGGCTGGACAGCAGCAGCAAGCTGTCTCCACCTCTGGGCATATTCCCTGAAGCTTTCTCTGGAGGATTGAGACATTCCCATCAAAAGGGTTCTGTTAGGAGCCATGTCCAGATTGTATTGGTATTGTCTGATGAAGGCCTCAGCTAGGTCCTTCCAGCATCTGATAGTAGCCCTGGTCAAGTGTGAATACCACTCTCTTGAAGCCCCAGTCAAACTGTCTTCAAAATAGAACATCCACAGTTTTTCATCCATGGTATGTGCTTTAAGTCTCCCCAGAAAAGACTGCAGGTGAGTTCGTGGACGGGAGGTAAAATTTAATTTCTCGAAGCACGGAAGTTTGAACTTGTGGGGAATTCTTACCCCATCCACTAACCCCATATCCATTACATCAAAACCCAAGGAGTTTTGAGACTCCAAAGATCTCAATTTCTCAGCAATTTCATCAAACCTCCTATCATAGACTTCATCCCTAGCTCCCATGATAGTGAATTGCTCCTCTTGGGGGTCCTCTTGTAAAATCCTCCCCCCAGCAGTATTTCCTTGCACATTACCCGGGATATTGACTTCCGGATCTAGATGAGGCCCAAATACAGGTGGATTAACATGAGGCTGACCCCTCTCATTGTTGCTTGTTCCTCCAGTCCCAGGATGAGGTTCCTCGGGGGTCTGTCTTTCTACTAATGCCCTTAACCTCTCTTGGCTCTGAGCCAAGCCAGTCATCACTGTCATGAATTGGGCCATTTGGTTTCTCATCTCCACTCTTTCGTTAGCCATCTGGGTCCTGACCTCAGTCAGGTCTTGCTGTACTTGCTCCATTAGGATACCCGGGAGGTTGTTGCGAGTAGGATACCGGTGTGCACGGTTGACGGGGAACACTCTTCTGCGAGCAATATTTCCTGAACCACAACAGAGTTAGAAACAAACAAAATAAAAACAAAACCTACAAAACAAAACAAAAGTTAGTATGCAATGCAGTATGCTTATTTATCTTCCAAGGTATCCATCTTGGCTCTTGGTTTTGACCTTTACAGACCTCAAGGAAGATGCTTTGATGTTGCTTGAGAAAAGAAGCCCAATAAAACAAACTAACAAATATATTACAAATGGTGCATAATACATAGTTTGTTTTTCACAACACATGCCCCTGAGGGGTCAAAAATACAACATAAAAGAAAAGTACATCAAATGGAAATAACAACAAGCAAAGAAGTCAAACATCTAATCCAAACTCATCCTCCTTAACCTCCTTCAAAAGTGCCTCAGTCACCGGACCAGCTGGATGCTCTGTAATAGTCCTGATGAGGAGATTCCTGGTGGCAATGGCAGAGGTCAGCTTCTTATGCCTGTCTTGGTCCTTTGACCTCTTCAAACCAGCCCTAAGCTTCAACTCTGAAATCTCCTTCTGGGCTGCCAGCAAAGCTTCCTGTTGTTTCTTTTCATTGGCCTCTAACTGCTTAATCCTGGCTTGAGTTCTCTTATCTTCTTGAGTACGAGCTTCAGTGATCCTGACCCACCTAGCTTGACTTTCTTGCAGATAGAGATCAGTCCTAGCCTTCTGATGCTTGGCCTCCTTACAGACATTCTTCAATATTTGCTCCCCAGCTCTTGATTTCTTGATGTAGTCCTCTGCTTTCTCAATCTTGGCCAGATGCTCCACTTTAAGCTTCTCTAACCTCTCAATGTCCAGACGACCATCACTCCTCTCCCAGAGGGTCTTCTTCAGAGCTTGAGACAGATTCTCATTCCTTTCCTTCAGCTTCTCAAATTCTTCCAGGATGACAGTGGCTGTTGGCTGTACTGTAGATGGTCCAGGTGTGTCCTCAATGGTGAAGGGCATCCCAGAAATCTGAGCTCTAGCATGAGACCATTCATAATACTGAGTTGAAGCAACATTATTGCACCTCCCAAGAATAGCCATCCCTTTGGTCTGGATGTTGTCCCAAGCCCAGGATGCTTGTCTGACAACAGCTAGATTAGGCTTTATCTCACAATACATGGTTTCAGCTAAATCTTGTACTTTAGGAGGGTGGACCAAAGCATAGCCCAATTGTCTCTTAAACAGCAAAGGATTGTAGTTGATGCAACCCTTCACTCCTACTAGAGGTACATTGGGGTACTGCCCACAGCTAGTGATTATGTCCTTGCCCTTGGTGCTCTGGGTGCACCATCTGATGTCATCTGAAGTCAAAGCAATAAGTCTCTTAGCCCAATTCTTCTGTTGGTGAGGATTCAGGAAGGCATCAGTCCTAGGTAAGTGTTTGAGCAGCTAGGTGTGAAATAGAGGAGCACAGCATCTCACCAACTTTCCTTTTTGCTTCTCATTCCTCTGATGAATGGAATAATAGAAATCTCCCAGCAAGGTGGGTACTGGGTTCCTCAGGAGGAAAAGATGAATGGCATTCTTGCTGATAAACTTGGGCTCATCTGCAAATAGTATAACCCCATATATACTGAGGGCTAACAATGCACAAACTGCCCTCCATTCTCCCAAGGAGGCCTTCAGGATGGCCTGAGAAGTCAGAAAGTCTAAGTGCAAACCAGGGATCCCAGCCTTTGTTGTCATGTTCTGCTCAATCAATATAGGCTCTAGGTACAATGCCTTTGCCACTTCTTCATTGCTGGGAGAAGTCATCTCTGGGTTGAAGGGGACACCACCCCTGACAGGTACTCCAATTAATGATGAGAACTCCTCCAGCAGAGGTCCTAACTGAAAGTTCTGGAAAGTGAAGCATCTCAAAGGTGGGTCATAAAACTGTAGGCAGGTGTGGATCATACTCCTCTGAGAAGGGTCCAGGTCCATAACCATATCAAGGATGCCTCCATAATGCTCTCTGAATAATGGGATGTGGTCTGGAGTGATAAGTGCCTGGACCTGCCTGATACCAGTCAACTCAGGCTCAAAGAAATGGTATGAAATGTTGCTTTTCCTGGGAGGAGCCATGACTGCTGAAGATAAGTGCCGATGAAGATCAAGACTGGTACTGGAGATGAGTCACTGATAGGCTGATGCTGGTGATGAAGGCAACTGAAGCAGGCAGCAGATAACTGATGAACAGAGGTCTAAGCAGATGAAGAGGTCAAAACCAAGCCAGATAAAATGTGGATACCTTGAAAAACAAATAAACAAATGTTAAATGATGCAAATGATGAGTATGCAAATGATATGCAAGGGTTTGTGATCAAGCTAGATCTGATTTATCTGCCTTGATATAAAGTCCATGTATGTTCAAGAAGTCCAGAGGGAGGTCTAGAAAACAAATAACCAAGGTAGGGGGACTCAAATAAAGAGTCACATGTCCAGGGTTAAATCACAAGAACTGTTCAAAGTGGAGTACTCTTAAACCAAATAGTGACAGGGTATGATGTGGTCAAGGGTACCTGCAAACCTGTAAACAGCCCAACCCCCTCACAGGTGATGTTCTAAAACAAGGATCCTCAGACTTGGATCAATTATGAGAAGTGTAAACACTTCTAACCCGGAGGTACAGTGTTTACAATAACCATAAAAGATCCTCCTCTAATTCACCTCAGTTTCTGAAGGTCATAATAAAGGTCATCCAGACTTAGCAGGCTTCCAAGATAGCCCTAGCACTACAGGAAATCCGTAGCACAGAGTTCTCAAGAAGAAACCCACATCTGAACCGTGTTTCATATTCCCGCACCAGACCGAAATGGAATGGGAAAGAATATGAACCACTCTAGCCTAGGTGTCACTCAGGTCCCAGGTATAAGACCTTAAACTCTCAATGAAACCCCACCCACCAAAACAGAAACCAGATCCAACAATGATAATGACAGTATGAAATATGTAAAACTATAAAGGAAAGCAATAAATAAAGCTGTACATAAAGCAATAAATAAAGCAACTATATAAACACAATTAGCACATAACAACCCAGTAAACACAAATCAAACAAGCGCTAGGAGGAACCCACAAAAAGAACCAGAAGCCCTGGTTACAGTATACGAGTCCCCAGCAGAGTCGCCAAGTTGTCGCTCCCACCAAATGACACCTGGTCAGAAGGGGTACAAATGCGAACGGTCGGTGAAAGAGGAGAGAGAACACACAAGGGTGAACTCAGAAAGACAAGAGTCGCCAGCTAGGCATTTTTATCCCGGAGGAAAGGTAATGCTGCATAGACCTAGAAAAGATATGGATAAGACGGTTGCGAACCAGAGAGACTGAGAAAGGGGGTTGGTTACAACCTGGGAAGGTATTAGCACCCAGATTGTCCGTCGTACTCGACGGGATCCACGCTTGAAAGATTTGTGTTTTAAAGGGGTAGTGTCAGTGCAATTTGTGTATCAAAGCTGGAAAGAATGCAAGTGTCAGTGTAAAAGAAATGTGGAGTGTATAAGAGAAGTGTCAGTGTAAGAACAAGAATGAAAGGCTCAAGACTATGAGGCTCAAAGAATAATGCTGGAAGAGGGGGGATATACAGAGACTTTTGTTCGATAACTGTTAAGTTATGCCTACGTATCCTCTCGTGCAATGAGGAAGTCAGAACACCGTAGTTCGACTCAAAGAGACTGAAAGATAAATTGACTTGTGAACTGCTTACTTGTCGTTGCTCAAGTGTATGACCTGTCTGGCTCAGGTGCTAACTGTCTTGCGTTAGACGGAAGAAGCAAGTTCTCGTTATGAGTGAATGAGATGAGAAAAGAATCCCGGAGGAGACGATCATTGTTTGTTTTTGTGTTTTCAGTCTTTTATTGCTTTTGGATTTGTCATAAGTTAATGAGCTTAAGCCTAAACCAAAGGTTAGTAAACTCATCACATCCTCCCTCTGATTAGGGGTAATGAGAATACCTTAAGCATGAAGTAAGCACCTCATACTTAATCACCATGATGTAGGATTAAGATCATTAACCTACTTGCATTTATTAGATGTTTTTGTTGTTTTTGTTTAGTGTTGAGTAATGAGATTAAGCCATAATCAGGGATTTAATGGACCCATTACACCATCCTAATAGAAGGATGATAGATGAGAACATTTAAGCTGAGGAAGGCTCCTTAACTTAATCCATGATTAGGGATTAACCTCATGACAAAACAAAGCCTTTATTAAATGGATTTTAGTTAATGATAAGATGAAGAAGTGATTTTTATGGTTTGCAAGACAACTTGAGGGGGACTTGTCCATTAACACTAGGGTTAGTCCTTCTTAACCAATTAAGGAAGAATTAGAACCCTAATGCAAGGCCCAAGTTACAAGCTTGATGTCTTGATGATTATTAGGTGAATTGATTAAAGGATTTAAACACATTAAGGTTTTAACTCTTAGGATTAAAGTTATACACTCCATCCTAATAGAAGGATGCATGCATAAGCTTAATCACAAAGCCTTAAAGCCTTTAGGGTTTAGTCCCTGATTATGAGATGAGAGGAGAAGACTCAAAGATGACACAAAGGCAAAACTAAATAGGGGACTAATCAAACCCTAATTATTATCATGCTTGGTTGTTCCTAGGGTTTATGAGGTTTGCAAGAAGATCTTCAGAGAAACCACCAGGAAGGAAGCAGATGATAGGAGCAAGAAGCAGAGAGAAGCAAGACAACTTGCTTCACTTAAGAAGTCAAGTTGCTTGAAGAAAGAAAGTGGGAAAGAGCATGAATGAGCAAGCTCACTCTAATACACATACAAAATGCAGCAAAGAAGGTATGAAAGAGATGAAAAGAGATTGTGAGAAGTGAAGGCAAATTCACTTCTTAAAACAACTTACCACCTGAAAAGTTAGCAAAAGAAATGAAATGCAATGCAAATGAGATGCAATGTCATGATGCAAACCAAAACCAGAAGCAAGAACATGAATTTAATGATGCTAAGAGATGATGCAAACACATGACAAGAGCTGAGAGTGATCATACAAGGACATGGGTGCAGATGAAACATGCTTTGAACCATGAATGTACATGAAAAGTTATGAAATGCAATGGACATATAACACGGAAAATGAAAGATGCAATGATCAAACATGATTATAATATGTCCTAAGATGTATTAGGAATCATGTGGATGCACAAAATGTCATGACAAGTCATTGGATGCAAGCAAATGAGAAATGGATGCAAAGGAAGTCACAAATTAGGGTTACATGCATCATGTAATACAAAAATCCAAAACCAGAAGAAAATGACATGATAAATATTTGAAAATGCAATCAAAGGTACCCTAAACCTATACAAGTTCACTGCCCAAAGGAGGGGACTCAACTCTTAACCTAGTGCAAGCTATGAATTTCCTAAGTTGGCTAGGGTTTTAAGGTACCTCATCAAGAAAAATGCAAAACAAATTGAAAATGGAAGATCAAATCAAACCAATTTAACCCTATAAACTACATGCTATGAAGGGTGCAATGCAAGAAGAAACAACATCAAACTCTCAAGGGTTAGGCAGAAAGGATTTTTCAAAGTTTGCACAAAAATATTGCCTTAAAATGAATTTAATTCCAATGAAAATGATCAAAAGGCATCAAGAACAAAAAAGAAATTTGGTTTGAGGGTTTGATAATGTTTCTAAATGTTTCTAAATGCAATGTGAATAAAAATAAAAATAAAAATATTTTTGGGTTTTAAAAATTAATGAAATCTTTGACAAAAATTTTCATAATTTTTAAATGATTTTAGCTATTTTAAATAATTCGTACAAATTAAATGAAAAGAAAAATGAAATAAAATTAAATAAAGTAAAAAGTATGCACAATCCATGGCTGAGATTCAAACTGGGAGATGGAGGGAAGACTGCGCGCGTCATCTAACGGCCTAGGTTCAAACTGACTCAATTAACATAAAACCCTAATTAATTAAACTAATGACGTGGATTAGGGCTTAATGGGGTGATCTGAGCCCTTCAAACACGCGGGAGTCAACGTAGGTCAACCAGATCCAAGGTCCAGATTCAAAGTTGGTTAATTACTCAGATTAGGGTTAATGACCCTCAGGTGGCCGAAGAAGACTTCCGGTCGTCTTCTCCGGCGAGACCTTCAACCTATCTCTCTCAAAACCTCACTAAAACGTGCCAAAATCTCCAGATTCACTCACCCAAACATCCTAAACAAGAATCCAACACCAAAAACTATTTATTTTTCATGAATCAAGAAGAACAAGCAAAAATCAAATTCACGGGCAAAGTTTCAGACAGACCATACATCTTCATCTCTTCATCATTTTCAAAAATTCAAAGCTCATTGCATTCAGGGGAGCATGTAGATCATTTTAGTAACTTAAAACAAGGTTTCTGGAAAAAATAATTTTTGAAGCTACCTGAAGTGAAGCTTTCAGTTTGGAGCTTTCAGCCTGCCTCCTTGCTTCAAAGCTTCTCCAATGGACCTCCTGAGGATGCTTTGAGGTTTAGTTGGATTGGATAGTGGCTGATTTGTGAGTTTGATGGAGTTCTGTTCAGAGAGGGGGAAAATCGTGTTTGAGTTTCAGGGACTTTCAAGGCAAGGTGAAGGGTGGTTTTTGCTCTATGAAGTCTTTCTGAATGAATGGTGAAGTTGGTTTTGAGGTTTGATGCTTGTGTGATCAGATTCGAAGGAAAGTGCATAAGAGGTGAAATCTTGAAACTATGGCTTATGAGAGAGGTCAGGCTTAGTTGTGCTATGTGTTGAGTCACATTTGGTACATGTATCACACTTGGATAGGTCAGAGGAGTTGGTGTGGCCTAGCTTGATTGGTATGGGCCATTTTGCATAAAGTCAATGTTTTGTGTAAGAGAGGTATGGGTCAATGGCAGGCCAAGTACAAAGGGGTGTCCTGCGCAGCAAGGATTGAGGAGAGCCATGGAATCAGTCTTGAGGCCAATTAGCAAGTGGATTAGGGTTTGTGAGATGTTTTGCAACTTTGTGATCTTTTGGCCCTTTTGTGATTACTTGAAACATAAGTCATGAAAATGGACAAACTCTTGGTGCATTCTGATTTTTAGGCATTGGTTTATGTTTGTACAAAGGTTAGAAGTCCATTTGAAGTTACAATTTGCCTTGGCAAGAGGTTTTGCAACTTTGCCTCTTTGGTGCAAAATTTGAAATTATGTGATTTTCCTCAACTTTGACAAGCCATATCTTTTGATCCAAAATGAATTAGAATGAGTTCTTGTACTTTTTGAAAAGGGAATTATCCATTCTACAACTTTCATGACCAAAGCTTTCTCATTTGAAGCATTTTTGAATCAATTTGAGGTGGTTGAAAAACTTTCCCAAAATGGCAAGTTTCCATTACAAGTCACTTTCCCAAAAAGGCAACTTTGCAAATGGCTTGAAATTCTTCCCAAGAATGGTCGGAGCTTCCCAAGAATGGTACATGAAGCTGAGTAGAACCTGTATCAGGAGCTGGAAAGAATATGATGAAGCCTTTTTCAAGCATTAACAGTACAATCTGGACATGGCTCCAAACTGTACACAGTTTTAGAGCATGTCACACAATTCTAAAGAAAGTTTCAAAGAGTACGCCCAGAGATGGCGTCAACTAGCTGCAAGAGTGCAACCTCCATTGTTAGAAAACGAAATGGCAGATATGTTCATGAGTACTCTGCAAGGGGTGTTTATCGACCATCTGGCTTCCTGTTTAGCCACCAAATTTACTAATCTCGTCATCACTGGTGAAAGAGTGGAAAATTTGCTAAAGATGGGGAAAATTCAGGATGTTGGTTCCAACAGTTCAGCTGGGGGAAGAAAGCCTTACGCTGGTCCCTAGAGGAAGAGAAGGCGAAAATAATGTTGTTTATAGTAGAGGTCGTGGCTGGAATCTTCAGAATCACTATGGTCAAGTGACTGCAGTTACCATTCCATCAGGGTCTACTCAACAACAACCACAACAACAGGATCTGCGTCAACAAAGGCCTTACCAAAAGCATTTACGTCAATCTGATCGTGTCATTGAGCCCATTCGATGACATATACTGCACTCCTCCAGAGACTGTTAGACTTGAACATGATTCAGCTAAGAACACTACAACCCATCATTGGGGATTCTCTACCACCAGGCTACGACGCTAATGTTAGATGTGATTTTCACTCGGGTTCCCCGGGGCACACAATTGAGAAGTGTAGGGCTTTATAGCTGAAAGTACAAGATTTGATTGGCACAAATACCATCAACTTTGCACCACCACCAAAGGTCAATAACAATTCGATGCCTGATCATGGGAGGGAAATAATCAATGCTATTGAGGAAGGAAGAACCTTGAACTTCATTATGAATGTCAACGAAGTAAAGACTCCTATGTATGTCATCAAAAAAAGATTATTGAAAGGCCAGGTGTTTCATGGATGCGACACAAATTGTGAAGGTTGTAAGACTTCCGTGAATGGGTGTGATAAGTTAAAAATAGGCATCCAAGCATTGATTGATGAGGGCTCACTTCAGTTTGATAAGGTGAACAATCAAAGCGACAATGTATCTATGGTTACTATACATTTCACTCCATAAGAAATGCCTTCTCAACCAGCTCCAGTTGCGATCTACATACCGCAGGAGGCAAGGCCTGTTACAACAAGCCCTGTAATCATTACGATCCTGGGAACAGTCCCCTACGAGAGTGAAAAAGCAGTCCCTTAGCACTATGGGTCAGATGTGTATGTTCAGGGGCAGAAGATTGAAGAAAAGTCCCATGTTGTTATTGATCCAAGTGTTATAAACGTCGGTGGAATAGGTGGGTTCACCAGAAGTGGACGACTATTCACCCCACAAACTCTTCGAATGAACAACGAAGCTGAAGTTGTAGCCCCAGCTAAAGGGAAATAAATAGCTATTGAGGAAATGGTGATTCCGTCAAAAGAGAAGAGTACCTTCGAGAAGGAGGTCGAAGAATTCTTGTGCATCATCAAGAAAAGTGATTATAAGGTGGTTGACCACATGAACCAAACACCCTCAAAGATCTCAATATTGTCGTTGCTAATGTGCTCTCCCGTACACCGAGAGGCATTATTGAATGTTCTACATATGGCTTATGTACCGCAGGACATAACTATGTAGAAACTTGAAATTGTGATCGCGAGTTTCAATGCTGGTCATGGACTGGGTTATACGGACAAAGAATTGACATTGGAAGGGAGAAATCATAACAAGGCCTTGCACATAACCATGGAGTGCAAAGGTTTTATGTTATCTCACATTCTAGTTGACACCGCCTCTTCTTTGAACGTGCTTTCGAAGAAAGCTTTTATGAAGTTGGAAGTAGACGGGCTGATTTTAAAACCAAGTGACCTGGTGGTAAGAGCCTTTGATGGTTCTATAAGATCAATCTTTGGTGAGGTTCAGTTGTTAGTGAAGATAGGATCGCAGATCTTCAAAAGCATATTCTATGTCATGGATATCCAGCCAGCTTACAGCTGTCTCCTGGGATGTCCATGGATCCACGCTGCAGGCGTGGTGACTTCAACCTTGCATCAAAAGTTTAAATATGTTGTTGATGGTCAAGTGGTTACTATATGCTGGGAAGAGGATATCTTCGTTAGCCATTTATCGACATTCAAGTACGTTGAAATGGATGGGGAGATCCATGAAACATTATGTCAAGCCTTCAAAGTCGTGAACGCCAGTGTCGTTGCTCCCAACTATGATACCAAGACCAGTGAGCGAGTAGGAACTTCTATATCCTCCTACAAACAGTTCAGGGAAATGGTTGAAGCTGGAAACGCCCAAGGATGGGGAAAGCTGGTCCAGGTGGACAAGAAAGAGATAAGTTTGGGATAGGCTATGTCTCGGGTCAGGCAACAGGATCCCAAAGCAGAATGGTTAGCTTCTCAAGCAGGGGGATAATCGACCCAAATCAAATATGTGTCGTTGAAGATTTCATTGATTATGCTGGTGATCTCGACAACAGGGTACCCCCCTGCAACCCGGGGAAAAAGTTAACAAACTAGTTCCTCGAGGATTTCATCCAAGTCACTGGCCTGCCAAAGTAATTTTCTTTGTTTTCTCATTAGAATACGCATGTCAAGTCCTACACTATGCCCAAGGTGTATGGATTCATTGTAGGGCCACCTTGCATATTATACAGTTTAGTTTATCATAAATAAAGGATATTTTTCATTCAAACTGTGTACCCCTTTCTTTATTTTTGAAAATTTTCACAAAAAAGAAATAAAAATGGCAATGTTTTTCTTTTGTTTTGTCTTGTGGTTTTCATAAAAACGAATTATGTAAATAAGCACATCACTTGTCTAAAATCAATCCTTCGGATTCCCTTGATAACTCTTCGGCTATGGCCAAGTATGATTTCGATAATCCAATCCACCAAGCAGACGAAGAGGTCGAGGAAGACCGTGAATTACCAGATGAATTTTCCAGAATGCTCATGCAAGAGGAGAGGGTGATTCAGCCACATGAAGAGGCCGTTGAGGTGATAAACCTGGGTACAAAAGAAGATAAAAAAGAGGTCAAGATCGGGGCCGTATTGGAAGGAGCTGTCAAGAGCCGTGTTATTTCCATGCTCCGAGAGTATGTCGACATCTTCGCCTAGTCTTACCAGGACATACCAGGATTGGACACCGATATTGTTGCGCACAAGCTACCGCTCAGAGAGGACTTTCCACCGGTGACGCAGAAATTGAGATGAACCAGACCTGACATGGCCATCAAAATCAAAGAAGAGGAACAAAAGCAATTTGATGCCATATTCTTAGTTGTGACGAGCTATCCTCCGTGGTTCACAAACATCGTTCTGGTCCCTAAAAAGGACGGTAAAGTCAGAAAGTGCATAGATTATCGGGATTTGAATCGGGCCAGCCCCAAAGACGAATTCTCGCTGCCGTATATTGATGTGCTAGTTGATAACACTACCCAATTTTTTTTCCTTCATGGATGGCTTTTCATGCTATAATCAAATCAAGATTTTGCCATATGACATGGAGAAAACAACTTTTATTACCCCATGGGCACCTTCTGTTACAAAGTAATGCCGTTTGGTTTTAAAAATGTTGGGGCAACATACCAACGTGCAATGGTGACTCTATTCCATGATATGATTCATCACGAGATTGAGGTCTACGTTGATGACATGATTGCAAAGTAACGAACAGAAGAGAAACATTTGGTCAACTTAGCCAAGCTATTTGATAGGCTTCGGAAGTTCAAGTTGAGACTGAACCCGAACAAGTGCACATTCAGGGTGCATTCCGGAAAGCTGCTGGGCTTTATTCTCAATGAAAGGGGGAGTGAGGTCGACCCTACAAAAGTAAAAGCAATTCAGGAGATGCGTGAACCAAAAACTGAGAAAGAGGTAGGAGGCTTCTTAGGGATATTGAACTACATTGCAAGGTTCATCTCTCACCTAACAGCCACACGCGAACCCATTTTCAAACTTTTGAGGAAGAATCAGGCCATCGCATGGAACGGTGACTGCCAACAAGCTTTTGATAGAATCAAGGAGTATTTCCAAGAACCTCTGATTCTCATGCATCTAGTGTTAGGGAGACCTCTAATCATGTACCTCACGATATTCAAAGGATCAATAGGCTGTGTGCTAGGTCAGTAGGACGAGTCTGGTCGAAATGAGCACGCAATCTATTACCTTAGCAAAAAGTTTACCGATTGTGAGATCCGCTACTCACTTCTCGAGAGAACTTGTTGCGCTTTGGCATGGGTTGGTCGCCGACTAAGACAATATATGCTGACTCACACCACTCTGTTGATTTCCAAGATGGACCTCGTGAAATATATCTTCGAAAAGCCAGCTCTAACCGGAAGTGTAGCCCGATGGCAAATGATTCTGATAGAATACAATATCCAGTACACTTCACAAAAGGCAATCAAAGGGTGTGTATTGTAGGATTATCTGGCCCTACAACCTATTGATGATTACCAGCCCATGAGGTTCGAGTTTCCGGAGGAGAACATCATGTTCCTCAAGTCGAAAGACTACGAAGAACCACTCCCGGAGGAGGGGCCAGACCCCAAATCCAAATGGAGTCTGATGTTTGACGGAGCCGTTAACATGAACGGAAGTAGAGTTGATGTCGTTATTATCTCGCCGGAAGGGATTCATATGCCTTTCACTACTCTGCTGACATTCGAGTGCACTAACAATGAAGCATAGTATGAAGCCTTCATAATGGGGATCGAAGAAGCAATTGGTTTGAGAATCAAGAATCTCAAGATCTTCGGCGACTTGGATTTGGTTGTCAACCAAGTTAACAGAAAATGGATGGTTCATCAACCTCATCTAGCTCCTTACAAGGACTATACTAGGAGGTTGTTGTCTTTCTTCACAAAGGTCAAGATGCACTACATACCTCGGGACAAGAATCAATTTGTTGATGCCTTGGAAACCTTATCTTCCATGATCAAGGTTCACCAAGAGACTTGTGTGCCTAAAATCGACGTGTCTCGTCTCGAAAGACCGGCATATATGTTTGCAGTCGATGGCATTAATGATGATAAACCCTGGTATTACGACATCAAGCAATTTCTTAAGTCTCAGGAATACCCGACAGGGGCATCAAGCAAAGACAAGAAGATCCTTAGGAGGTTGGCAGGCGGGTTCTTCTTAAATCAAGATGATGTGCTCTACAAACGGAACTTCGACATGGTCCTTCTCAGATGCGTGGATAGACACGAAGCGAACATGTTGATGACAGAAGTGCACGAAGGCTCCTTCGGTACCCATGCTTGAGGACATGCTATGGAAAAGAAATGACTGAGATCGGGATATTATTTGATCACCATGGAATCTGATTGTTGTAAATACTCCCGCAAGTGCCACAAGTGCCAAATATACGCTCACAAGGTTCATGTGCCTCCCACTCCATTGAGTGTCATTTCTTCACCTTAGCCCTTCGCCATGTGGGGCTTTGATATGATTGGCAAGATCGAGTCAACCGTTTCCAACGGTCACCGTTTCATCCTGGTTGCTATATACTAGTTCATGAAGTGGGTTAAAGCGGCGTCCTATGCCAACGTCACGAAGCAAGTGGTAGCCTGCTTCATTAAGAGGGATATCATATGTCGATATGGAATTCCCAAAAGAATCATTATTGACAATGGTTCTAATCTCAACATCAAGATGATGTCAGAATTGTGTCGAGATTTCAAAATTGAGCATCACAACTCTTTGTCGTATCGCCCAAATATGAATGGCACCGTCGAGGCAGCCAACAAGAACATTAAAATGATTGTGCAGAAGATGGTTGTGACATACAAAGATTGGCACAAAATGCTACCATTCGCAATGCATGGGTACCAGACATCTGTGCGCACTTTGACAGGGGAAACCCCATTCTTGCTTGTGTATGGTATGGAGGCAATCCTGTTGTTTCAAGCCAAGATCCCCTCACTTAAATTAATGATAGATGTCAAGCTTAATGAAGATGAGTGGCTATAATCTAGGTACAATCAACTGAGCCTCATTGAAGAGAAACGCCTAGTAGTTGTATGCCATGGACAGTTGTATCAGAGGCGAATGAAGAGGGCTTTCGACTAGAAAATGAGACTTCAACAGTACATACCCGGTGATATGGTGTTGAAAAGGATTCTTCGTCCTCTAACAAATTACAGGGGCAAGTGAACACCGAAATATGAAGGTCCATTTATGGTTAAAAGATTTTTCTCGGGCGAAGCCCTAATGCTAACAACCATGGATCGCAAAGACTTCTAGTCCCATATCAACTCGGACGCAGTTAAATAATACTTCACATAAAAAGACCCGCTGGACAAAAACAGAAGAATAAACGTCCTAGAAAAAAAGGGGCATCCCGTCGAGTTAAAAACAGTATAAAGATCTCGAGCAAAAGTTAGGGAAATATTTGAAAAAAAACATACACCCGCATAGATGAAAAGCCACATTGGACAACTCAGGCAAAAAAATGGTATCCCGGTGGATTGAAAACCCAAAAGGGCGGTCTACGCGAAAGAGGGAATAATCGAATGACTGTGATCTGGGTAATCTATACCATGTCATCATTTTAGTATACTTGGCAATATCAGAAGGGTAGGAATCAGTCCAATCTTCTTCTTCAAAAAGCGAAGGCATGAACGGGAAATCTGAAGACATACCGGTCATAGTAAAACTGAAACTCATCGGAATGCCGCACATTGCCATTAGGATAGTTTCTTTTTCTCAATTTACAGTGATCACTTATTTCTAGGTGATTTATTCCTGATGTAAGTTTTCGCCTATTCAGAGGCTCATCAATAAAAAAATGTTCAGTCAAAAAGCTTTATCCTTTTTTTCCTTTACTTGCTTTGTTTGCAAAAATGTCCTGAATTTTTGATAAAAGAACAATGCGTTTAAACTTGGTGTCTTTACAAATGACATGTGAAAGGAAAACATTTAAAATCACTTTGAATGTTAGGTGACTGGGATGGTAATTCAGACCATGAACACGGGGCATGCAGGCCAAACTAACCCTCCGTTTATTAGGTGCTATCAATTGTGTACATGCAGGTACAGGTGTTGCTAGCAAAGCCATAGCTCAACACTGAGTTTCAAGAAACCTTTTCCTCAGCAGGTCTCATTGAAGCATGGCTCGTCATCAAGTCAAACCGACCTCTCCAGTAGAACAACAACAGAGAGAATGATATTGCTCTAACAGGAAGATCATTATATTTTATCCCCGGTAGAGGATGCCTTCTGTTTCTCATCCCTAGAATGAGACACATCCTACCTCTCACTCCTAGCAAAGAGGTGATCAAAACTCTTATTTCCAGCCGAAAATATCCCCCAGTGGAGTTCTCCGTTATCCCCAGTAGAGTCGGAAATTGAACCTTCCTCAACAGAGTAGTAGAAGACTGATGATTTCCCCAAGCAGGGAGTCTTACCTCAACGAAGGAGAATTCCCCACCAGAATCTTCAATATCCCAACAGTACATGAAAATTCGTTATGCCATAGCAGTGGTGAAGATATAGAAAAGCCTAGGAGTTATTTTCCTTGCCCAATAGTGTCTGCGGTTTTCCCCAGCGAAGCTACCGAATAAAAGTCGAATCCTCATTGGCATCTTTTCCCAAAGCAGAGTGTTTCTCCCCAAGCGGAAGGGTGTGTATTTGAGGAGTCTCCAGCAGATCTCTTCCTCAAGCAGAAAGATGATACTTAGCATCCTCAGCAAAGTTAAAGTGGAATCTTCCCTAGCTAAGTCAGAACAGGCAGTGTTCCCAGCAGAACTTCAAGATCACTTGAATAGTTCTTTTCCCAAGCAGGGGTTTCATTCCCAGCAAGCAGTTGAATGCAGTTTTCTCCTGACAATCAGAATTGTCAGAATTCTCTCCCTAGCTACGTTGTGCATATTGTTTCCCCAGCCGAGTTAGAAGATTGTAACTCCCCCGTAGAGTGGTGTGATTGGGATTCAGCCCAGTGATGAAATATTCCATAAGTGGTCGCCAATTTATTTTTTGGTAGACATGACAGATCAAAGCAACGCATGCCTAGAGGCAGATTTGCTCTTATCCCTCTCTAGAAGATTGCTATCCCCCCGAAGGATTCAGGAGATGATTATGTTATTTCTTCAACAAAATGTCGCCCAGGACGTTGTTATCCCTAGCTGTTGGTTATCTCTAATCAGGGTCTCCTGAGATCGATTCAGCGATCGGGTTATTCCCTAGCAGGAATCTACATTGACAAAATATGTGATCTCATTTCCTCATTACAATGTCAGCCAAGACATTGTTATCCCCAGCAGGATCTAGGAAATGGTTATCTCGCTTCCTCAGCATAATGTCGCCTATGACATTGTTATCCCCAATAGATGGTTATCTCTAGTCAGAGTGTCGAAGTTGATTCCATGTTTGTTTTATTCCCCAGCCAGCGGTGGTTATTAACAGGAGGTGGTTATCTCATTTCCTCAACAGAATGTCGCCCATGACATTTGCATCCTGTCGCTCCCGAAGATTTGCATCCCGGTACAAGCGCGAACGGTCGGCGAAAGGAGAAGATGAAGTGAAATGAATAGAGTCGCCAGCTAGGCATTTTTATCCCGAAGGAAGGGTAATGCTGCATAAACCTAGAAAGAAATGGATAGGACGGTTGTGAACCAGAGTAACTGAGAAAGGGGGTGGGTTACAACCTGGGAAGGTATTAGCACCCAGATTGTCCGCCGTACTCGACGGGATCCACGCTTAAAAGATTTGTGTTTAAAAGGGGTAGTGTATGTGCTATCTGTGTGCAAAAACTTGAAAAGAAATGTATAAGTGTCAGTGTAAAGGGTGTGGATTGCTCAGGAATGAGGCTTAGAAAAGAATGCTAAAAGAGGGGGAATACAAAGAGACTTTTGTTCGATAACAGTTAAGTTATGCCTACGTATCCTCTCGTGCAATGAGGAAGTCAGAACACCATAGTTCGAATCAAAGAAACTGAAAGATAAATTGTTGTGAACTGCCTGCTTGTCTATGCTCAAGTGTATGACTCATCTGACTCGAGTGCTAACTGTCTTGCACTAGACGGAAGAAGCAAGTTCTCGTTTGTGAGTGAAGATGATGAGAAAAGAATCCCGAAGGAGACGATTATTGTTTGTTTTGTGTTTTCAATTTTTTATTGTTTTTGGTGTTTTTGCATAAGTTAATGAGCTTACGCCTAAATCAAGGGCTGTAAACTCATTATTTCCTCCCTCATTAGGGATAATGAGAATACTTTAAGTATGTGATACACATCTCAACTTAATTGCCATGATGATGTAGGATTAAGATCATTAACCTACTTGTGATTACTTAGATGTTTGTTGGATTTTGTTTAGTGTTAAGTAATGAGTTTAAGCCATAACCAAGGATTAATGAACTCATTACACCATCCTAATAGAAGGATAATAGATGAGCACACTTAAGCTGAGGAAGACACCTCAACTTAATCCATTGTTAGGGATTAAAGTCATTATATAACAAACCTTTATTAAAAGTGGATTTTAATCAAGGGTGAGATTAAGAAGTGAATTTTATGGTTTGTAAGACAACTGGAGGGGGACTTGTCCATTAAACACTAGGGTTAGTCCTTCTTAACCAATAAAGGAAGAATTAGAACCCTAATGTAAGGCCCAAGTTACAAGTAAATGTCTTAGTGATTATTAGATGGATTGATTAAGAGGTTTAAACAAATTAAGGGTTTAACACTTAGGATTAAAGTTATACACTCCATCCTAAGAGAAGGATGCATGCATAACCCTAATTCCAAAGTCCTAAAACCTTAAAGGTTTAGTCTCTAATGATGAGATGAGAGGAGAGACACAAAGAATACTCAAAGGTAAAAACTAAGGGGGACTAATCACAACCCTAATTATTATCATGCTTGGATGTTCCTATTGTTTGTAAGGCTTGAGAAAGATCTTCAAAGAAGCCACCAATGGAAGAAGCAGATGGAAGGAGGAAGAAGCAGAAGAAATAAGTTACTTACTTCATTGAAGAAGATAAGTAACTTAGAGAAAGAAAGTGAGAGATGAACATGAATGAGCAAGCCCACTCAAAGACAATTAAAAATGCAGCAAATATGCATATGAAGAGGATGAAGAGAAATGAGAAGTGAAGGCAAATCCACTTCCCAAATTAACTTACCACCTGAAAATGTTAGCACAAGATGCATAAGGAAAGAGATGAAATGGAATGAAGCATATGCAATGACAAAGATCAAAACCAGAAACATACACATGATGCAAATGATTCTATGACATGCTACAAAGACATACAAAGTGCAATGAATGGTCATACAAAGATGAGGTGCAAATGGAAGCATGCTCTGAAGTTTGAAAGTTCATGAAAGTTAATGAATGGAAATGAATGCAAGTCATGGAAAATGAATGAAGAAATGATCAAGCATGATTCTAACATGTCTTAAGATGTCTAAGATGACATATAAATGCATGAAATGTCATGGCAAGTTCATGTATGGATGCATATGCAAGATGAATGCAAATGAAGATGCAAAATTAGGGTTTTATGAAAAGGATGAGATGTAAGTGGCAAAGACAGAAGCAAATGACATGATAAAAAATTGAAAATGCACTCAAAGGAACCCTAAACCTATACTAGGTTACCATCCAAAGGCGGAGGTCGGAAGCTAAACCTAGAAGGAGTTATGAATTTCCTAAGTTTATAGGGTTTTTTTGGGTGATCCTCAATGTAAAATTCTAAACAAATTGAAAGTGAAAGATAAATTCATGCCAAAAATATCTTAGAAACTACATGATATGCACAAAACAATGCAAAAAGAATCATCTTCAAACTCTTCTTGGTTAGGCAGAAAATATATTTCTAAGTTAGGGTTCAAAAAATAGGATTTAAATGACCCTTAATTAAAACAAAATTCTCAAATGATCATCAAACCTAAAAAGAAATTTGTATGAAGAGTTTGAAAATGTTTCTAAATGCAAAGGGATGATTCATGATTTTTTTGGTGATATTTAGAAACTTAAATGGTATTTTAATTAATTAAATTCAATTAATTAATTAAAATAAACATTTAAATATTTTTAAAATACAATTTTTATGCAAAAAATAAAAATAAAAATATTTTTGACTTCTGAAAAATAAATAAAGTGATGATAAAAAATTTCAAAATTTTTTAATGATTTTTGGTATTTTAAATAAATGAAACTAAATAAAGTGAAATAAATAAAAATAAAAATTGAAAGTATGCAAGATGGATTGGTGAGATTGCGTGGAGGATGGATAAGGGGCCAGGATTAAAAGTCAGTTTGACCAGGGGTACGCAGGATCTAAGGCTCAGGTTTGAAGTTATGTTTCGCGCGTGATCCAATGGTTGTCATTTAAACTGACTAATTAATTATAATTAATCTAATTAATCAAAATTAAAATTAAGTGGGCTGATCTGAGCCATCCACGCACTAACCCTAATCATGATCTAAGGGCCAGGGATGAATCTGGGGAATTAATCACAGCTTAACCCTAATGATTTTCAGGTGACCGGAGTTAAGCTTCGGTCATCTTCTCCGGCGGGACAAAATGCTAACTCCCTAAATAAGCAACTAAACTTCAAATTTATTTCCCAGAAATGATCCCCAAACATCATGGAACCCAAATCAACAAACAAAAAACATTTATAACATGCAAATCAAGAGAATCGAAGAAAAACATTTTTACGGGCAAAATTTCAGACATCCATGAAATGCTCAATACGCAACCATTTTCAATTCTAAACACATCAGCATGATCAGTGAATCATAAGGAATCATTTAGGAACTTAAAAACACATTTCTGGAAAAAATGTTCTTGAGGTTACCTGAGTTGAAGCTTTCGAAAATGGAACTTTCTGGGCTCTCCTTTGGTGCTTTTCCACTTTACTTTATCCCCTGATGATGTTGCAAGGCTTTGAATGAGTTTAGAATGGCTGGATTGGGAGGATGAACTCTTGCTGCACCAGAATCGTATTTTGTGTTTGTGGGGTTTCAGGCTTGTTTGATGGTTGGGAAATGATCTATGGATGATGGCGAGTTGGTTTATGAAGTTTGTTTGAAGTTTTATGGCTTGTGTTGAGCAAATCGAAGAAGAGAAGTCTTTGAGGAATTATTGTAAACTTGGTGTATGAGAGTGTTCAGGCTCCAAGGTTATGTGAAATGGCTTTCTTTTGGTCCATATAACATCTCTCTATTGGCCAGAGTGTTATTGTGGCTGCAGCTGATTGGTATGGGTTCATTTGCAAAAAGTCAACAACTTGTGTACCATAGGCATGGGCTTGTGCAGAAGCTGTTTCATGGCATGTCTGGCCTCAGCATGAATCAAGAAGGTCCATGGAAGTTAGATTATGCAGCTGGCACAAGTGGAGGCATGGCTTCAAGAGGTTTTGCAAGTGTTATGCAATTTTGCCCCTTTGAGAAATCTTGTGATGCAAGGCATGAAATGTTGTGGTTCCTTGGGCAATTCTGATCACAATGCATTGTACTATGATGGTATGATGGTTAGAGATGCATTAGAGGACACAAAATGGCTTGGCAAGTGGTTTTGCAAAAATCCCTCTTTGGTGTATTCTTGAAAATTATAGGATTTTTGCCAACTTTGAACGATCATAACTTGAGTTCCAAAATGAATTAGAACATTTTCTTGTAATTTTTGAAAAGGGAAAGACCTAATCTACAACTTTCATAACCAACAATTTTTCATTTGAAGCATTCTTGGTTGAGAAAGAGGAGGTTGAAGAACTTTCCCAAAATGGAAAGTTTCCATTACAAGTCATTTCCATTTTTGGCAACTTTTGGTTTAGCTCAAATTTCTTCAATTTTGTGAACTTCCAAGCACTTCAATGATCAAATAAAGATCATATAACTTCAATTTGATGAAAATACCATTTTGGTTCCATTGTTGGGGGCCTCAGATGCCCTGATTTTGCTCTGACGTGCTCAAGAAGTTATCCTATGAACAGATGACTTCCACAATAAATTTCTTCATCAAACTTGGTACATATGATCCTTATAACATCTTAAGAACATTAGAAACAAGAATGGCCCAAAAATTTTGAATTATGGCCTTTGAAACCAAAACCCTAATTTTGGTCATCTGTGTAGTGAAAACCCTAGCTCTGCTTCCATGCCTTGCCAGTTCTTGTGATCTCTTGACTTCTTTGAACTTTGAGAGACATAATATGATGATTGAACACACATGGACCCTCTTTGAATTCTTGGAGACCCTTGGAGTGGCTCAGATGGATCCTTGGATTGCTCAGATCACAAACCCTAGATGCAGATGAACTTGAACTACGCAGTGAAACAAAAAATGCAATATGAGATGGTATGCTTATGCTAATGCAAACATGAAAGATCACAAGCCATGGTTTAAAATTAGTGAGGGCAAATTTGGGGTGTTTACAGCTGCCCCTATTCAAACATGAGTTAGCTGTGCAGGATGTAAGCGTTTGGCTTAACAGACAAACAAGATAACTTGTGGTTGAATACCAAAGACAGTCCAAAATTTGCACTCGCTGGGGAGAAGAAGAAAAGAGATATAAATTGTAAAAGGTAGTATAGTATGATTATCAAAATGCGGGAGATGGAGGACGACCACCGAGCAGAGGACGACTGCTGGGGATAAAGCAATAACGGGGACGGCCGACAAGCTGGGGAAAGGTAAAGATACCATGATGGGGACGCCCATCGGGTAAGGAAATAAGATTTTTTGGGGGTTAAAGTAAAGGCAATGATGGGGAAGGCCATCTGGTTTGCAAAGTAAAGTAACGTAAATAACGATGGGGATTTCCATTGGTTTAAAGAATAAATGAAATTTTGATGAGGGACGGTAATCAAAGGTGAAGGACGATCACCTAGCAGGGGACGGCTGCTCTTTATCACGACATAGGACGAATGTTGGATAGAAAAGTTCGACGATGGGGACGGCCATCGGATAAGCATGATGAAGGAAGATCATCAAGAGGTGAAGGACGAACACCTAGCAGGGTACGGCTGCTCTCGGGTTTTATCATAACTTAGGACGAATGCCAGATAACAAGATCAACGATGGGGACGACCATCGGATAAAATGATGAAGGACGGTCACCTAGCAGGGTATGACTGCTTTCGGGTTTTATCACAACATAGGACGAATGCTGGATAGAAAGGGGTTCCAATAATGGAGACTCCGCTGGGGAAAGGATGAGGGACGATCATCCAAAGTTGAAGGAAGATCACCTAGCAGGGTACGGCTGCCGAAAGCATCACGACATAGGATGAATGTCGGATAAAAGAAAGTTGTTCTGTTGGGGAGATGGTAAACATGGACGAGTGTTTACGCTTTCCGAAGTAAAAGGTATAAGTGTTTGACGCTGTGAATAGATTAAAGATGCGGACGAGCATCCTTAGGACCATGATACAGACGAGTATCGGTAGAAACAAACGTTGACGCATGTTCAGAGATGATGATACAGACGAGAACCAACCGGTTAACAAAGAACACGGACGAGTGTCGAATCTGTGGGGAATGATAATATATACAAGATACGGACGAGTATCAGAGACTTCTGTATAAGTATGAATGAGTATTGTGAAGTATGAGCAAGACACGGACGAGTGTTCAACTTGCTGGGGAAAGGTGACACGGACGAGTGTCAGAAGAGAAAATGTATAAGTTATGAACAAACATTTGTATATGAGAGTGTAAAAGGTGTTTCGGAGACCTGTGGGGATAGGATGACACGGATGGGTGTCGAAAGGAGTGTGTTATAAATAGGTGTTTGATTGGCCACAAGTGTTTTGGCAATCGTGCTGGGGAAAGGTGACACGGACGGGTGTCAAAAGAGTATATATGTATCTGGATGTAAAGAGGATGTTTTTGCGTATATCTGCTAGGGGATGATATGACACGGACGAGTGTCGAAAGAGTATGTATAAACAGGAATTTATGCTGGAGAGTGCAAAGGGGACGCTTTGGCTTTTATTTGCAGGGGATGTGAGCTTTATATATTGCCGATGAAATCCTGATTGTAATTGCAGGTGGTTGGCTCGAACCTGACTTCTGATCATGCAAATGTTTGATTTTTGCCGTAATGCTCCGTACATACGGAATGCTACGCTCTGTGGGGAAAAAATGATGCGAATGCCATGATTATGCAAAAGAGAAACCGATCGGAGATTTGGATCCCGCTAAAGATTGGATCTCTGGCTGATCTGCTTGGAGGAATATCCCAGCTGGGGAAGAGATCATTGGTAGATCTGTTAAGATATATAGGTCTGCTTGGGGTAATAGATCATTGATAAACCTATCCTGCAAGGAGAAAACCAGCTGGGGAGGAGGAACTTCCGTCACTTTGTTGCGTAAGGGTTTCAGGCATTGCTCTTCTGGGGAGAGGCTGGAACTTCTGCGGGGAGATAGTTCTTTCATCTTTGAGAGACCTGGCACTCTGTTTGGGGAAGAAAAGATCACTGAATGATCTTCCTAGAGAACTTTGTGGGGATCCCGGCTGGGGAAACTCCTGTTGAATAGACTCCTGCTGGGGATTGAGGAGGTTTTGACAAACTTGCTGGGGAAAAGAATTCCGGATATTGTTCGGGGAAAAGGTTCGCTAGGGAAGTGTACTTGACATGCCCCATGCTGCGTATTGAATACATGCAACCTGTTAAGACAGAGAGACGCACAAGTATCCTGAGGTATCCTTTACCGGATTCCGTCAAAGGAGTTAGATATTCCTGAGAGTAAATATATTTCCCGAAAGCATTTATTTAAAAATGGCTCCTTTGTTTTATGCAAATATTATATCATGGACATTGGATATTTTGCAAACGAAACAAAAATGAGAAAAACGAGGTGTGACTGAAAACTCTGATTTTATTAATTTGGGTGCCCCGAATTGGCAGATACAGTTAAAGAAACAGATCCCCTGGAATGAGGAGATTGTTACAAATTAAAAAGTAAAAGTGCTGGCAATGTTGACGACGCTCCGGTGGGATTCCTTTGTTATGACCTGTATGACCTTGACGTTCTTCTTATCTTGCTTTCTGAAGAAGGTTGATTCTAACTGATGCTTTATCCTTCTAAAGCTTTCCGTGTCGTGAACGATACAGATAAATTCAGAATGTAGTTGTTCGCTTATTCCCTGATTTTGCGTGCATCGCCCTTTCGGGTTTTCAATCCACCGGGATACCCATTTTTGCCTGAGCTGTCCAATGCTGCTTTTCAACTCAGCGGGTGTACATTTTTTCAATTTTCCCTTATTTTTTCCCGAGTCTTTTATTCTGTTTTTGACTCTCCAGGATGCCCTATTTTTGCATGGACTTACATTCTGTTTTTATGTCCAGCGGGTCATTTTATGCGAAGTATTTTTTAACTGCATCTGAATTCATAGGGGATAAGAAGTCTTCACCATCCATAGTAGTGAGCATCAGTGCTCCACCAGAGAAAACCTTCTTTATTATGAATGGACCATCATAATTTGGAGTCCACTTGCCCCTGTGGTCTGTATGAGGAGGAAGAAGTCTTTTCAACACAAAATCTCCCACTTGGTATTCCCGAAGCCTAACTTTCTGATCGAAGGCTTTCTTCATCCTTTTCTGATATAGCTGCCCATGGCAGATAGCAGCTAACCTCTTTTCTTCGATCAGATTCAGTTGATTGTACCGAGATCGGACCCATTCTGCTTCATTCAGCTTTACATCCATCAGTACCCGTAAGGAGGGTAGCTCAACTTCAACAGGTAGGACAACTTCCATACCGTACACACGCTGATAAGGTGTTGCCCCAGTAGACGTTCTGATCGAGGTTCGATACCACTGCAAGGCAAATGGTAACATCTCATGCCAATCTTTATAAGTAACCACCATCTTTTGCACCATCTTCTTGATGTTTTTGTTAGCTGCCTCAACAGCGCCATTCATCTTTGGCCTGTAAGGAGAAGAGTTATGATGTTGAATTTTGAAGTCCCGGCACAGTTCTGCCATCATTTTGTTGTTCAAGTTGGAACCATTATCAGTAATGATTCGCTCGGGTACTCCATATCGACAGATGATGTCTCTTTTCAGGAATCTGGCTACCACTTGCCTGGTGACGTTTGCATACGAAGCTGCTTCAACCTATTTGGTGAAGTAGTCAATGGCTACCAGGATGAATCTGTGGCCATTTGAAGCAGTCGGTTCGATCTTTCCAATCATTTCAATGCCCCACATTTCAAAGGGCCAAGGCGAAGACATTACGTTCAAAGGATTCAGAGGTACATGCACTTTATCTGCATAGATCTGACATTTGTGACATTTTCTGGCATAGGCACAACAATCTGCATCCATTGTGATCCAGTAGTTACCTGATCTTAACAATTTCTTAGCCATTGCATGTTCTCTAGCATGGGTACCGAAAGATCCTTCATGCACCTCGTGCATCAGCAAGTCTGCTTCTTTCTTATCAACACATCTGAGCAGTACCATATCAAAGTTTCGCTTGTATAATGAACCATCAACATTAAGGAAGAAACTACCGGCCAATCTTCTTAATGTCTTCTTATCATTGGATGATGCCCCAGGTGGGTATGTTTGATCCTCTAAGAAGAATTTTATGTCATGGAACCAAGGCTTGTCATCTTTAGCAATGTCCACGGAGAATACGTATGATGGTCGGTCTAGTCTGGATACCGAAATTCGAGGCACAAAATTTGCAGTCTGAACCTTGATCATGGAGGAAATGGTAGCTAAAGCATTTGCGAACTGATTTTCGTCTCAAGGGATATACTCAAGTTTGATTGTTGTGAAGAAAGTCAATAATCTCCTCGTATAGTCACGGTATGGAATTAGATGCTCTTGGTGAGTGTACCATTTGTCGTTGGTCTGATTGATTACCAAAGCTGAATCTCCGAATATAGTTAAAGTATTGATCCTGAGGTCAATGGCTTCCTCAAGACCCATGATACAGGCTTCGTATTCCACTTCATTGTTAGTGCAGGCGAAGGTGATTCTTGCCAAGAAAGGCATATGAACTCCTTTAGGTGTAATGAGCACTGCACTAACTCCACGTCCATTCATATTGACAACCCCATCAAACATCATTGTACATTCTTCTCCTGGGTCATGCCTTTCAGTGTGAACAGGCTCTTCATGATCTTTTGCTTTTAGGAACATGATGTCTTCATCAGGGAAGTCAAATCTCATGGGCTGGTAATCATCAATGGGTTGTTCAGCCAGATAGTCAGATAGTACACTGCCCTTGATGGCCTTTTGAGATGTGTACTGAATGTCATACTCTGTCAGAATCATTTTCCATCTTGCAACCCTTTCGATAAGTGTTGGCTTCTCAAATATGTACTTGACGGGGTCCATTTTTGAAATCAACAAGGTAGTGTGAGTCAGCATATACTGTCTTAGTCGGCGAGAAGCCCACGCTAAAGCACATCAAGTTTTCTCGAGCAGTGAATAACGTTGTTCACAGTCGGTAAAATTTTTGCTTAGGTAGTATATTGCATACTCTCTTCGACCACACTCGTCATGCTGGCCTAGCACACACCCCATTGATCCTTCTAATATTGTCAGGTACATTATTAGAGGTCTTCCTTCTACTGGAGGCATAAGAATCGGAGGTTCTTGTAAGTACTCCTTGATTTTTTCAAAAGCCTTCTGACAATCTTCGTTCCACCTGACCGTTTGTTCCTTTCTTAACAGTTTGAACAGGGGCTCACAGGTTGCAGTGAGATGAGATATGAACCTCGTTATGTAGTTCAATCTACCTAGGAAACCCCGAACTTCCTTTTCAGTCCTAGGTGCAGGCATCTCCTGAATGGCTTTGACTTTGTCAGGATCAACTTCAATCCCCTTTTCACTTACAATAAATCCCAGCAACTTACCGGAACGTACCCCGAATGTGCATTTGTTGGGGTTTAGCTTCAACTGGTACTTCCTCAGACGCTTGAACAATTTCAGCAGGTTCACCAGATGGTCTTCTTTAGTAAGGGACTTGGCAATCATGTCATCCACGTAGCATTCAATTTCTTTGTGGATCATATCGTGGAATAACGTTACCATAGCCCGTTGATAAGTTTCACCGACATTCTTCAGTCCAAAAGGCATTACCTTGTAACAAAATGTGCCCCAAGGTGTGATGAAGGTTGTTTTCTCCTTGTCTTCGGGTGACATCCTGATCTGATTATACCCAGAAAAACCATCCATGAAGGAAAACACCGAGAACTGAGTTGTGTTGTCGACCAATACATCAATGTGAAGTAATGGAAAATCATCCTTCGGGCTAGCTCTATTCAGATCCCGATATTCCACACACATCCGTACTTTGCCATCCTTCTTAGGCACTAGTACAATGTTAGCGACCCACGGCGGGTAACTAGTTACAGCAAGGAAACTGGCGTCCCACTATTTTTGTATTTCTTCCTTAATCTTCATGGCCATATCTAGGCGAGTACGGCGCAGCTTCTGTTTCACTGGAGGGCAATCTTCTTTCAAAGGCAGCTTGTGCACAACAATATCCGTATCCAGACCTGTCATGTCTTGATAGGACCAAGCAAAGACGTCGACATATTCTCGAAGCATGTCAATGAGTTGTTGCTTTATTGAAGCCTGCAGACCGGCCCCAATCTTTACTTCTTTCAAATCCTTTGGTGTTTTTCCACTTCACTTGATCCCCTGATGATGTTGCAAGGCTTTGAATGCGTTTAGAATGGCTGGATTGGGAGGATGAACTCTTGCTGCACCAGAATCGTATAGTGTTTGTGGGGTTTCAGGCTTGTTTGATGGTTGGGAAATGATCTATGGATGATGGTGAATTGGTTTATGAAGTTTGTTTGAAGTTTTATGGCTTGTGCTGAGCAAATCGAAGAAGAGAAGTCTTTGAGGGATTTTTGTGAACTTGGTGTATGAGAGTGTTCAGGCTCCAAGGTTATGTGAAATGGCTTGCTTTTGGTCCACATAACATGTCTCTATTGGCCAGAGAGTTGTTGTAGCTGCAGCTGATTGGTATGGGTTCATTCGCAAAAGGTCAACAACTCGTGTACCATAGGCATGGGCTTGTGAAGAAGTTGTTTCATGGCATGTCTGGCCTCAGCATGAATCAAGGAGGTCCATGGAACTTAGATTATGCAGCTGGCACAAGTGGAGGCATGGCGGCAAGAGGTTTTGCAAGTGTTATGCAATTTTGCCCCTTTGAGAAATCTTGTGATGCAAGGCATGAAATGTTGTGGTTCCTTGGGCAATTCTGATCACAATGAATTTTACTATGATGGTATGATTTTTAGAGATGCATTAGAGGTCACAAAATGGCTTGGCAAGTGGTTTTGCAAAAATCCCTCTTTGGTGTATTCTTGAAAATTATAGGATTTTTGCCAACTTTGAAGGATCATAACTTGAGTTCCATAATGAATTTGAACATGTTCTTGTACTTTTTGAAAAGTGAAAGACCTAATCTACAAATTTCATGACCAACAATTTTTCATTTGAAGCATTCTTGGTTGAGAAAGAGGAGGTTGAAGAACTTTCCCAAAATGGAAAGTTTCCATTACAAGTCATTTCCATTTTTGGCAACTTTTGGTTTAGCTCAAATTTCTTCAATTTTGTGAACTTCCAAGCACTTAAATGATCAAATAAAGATCATATAACTTCAATTTGATGAAAATAACCCTTTGGTTCCATTGTTGGGGGCCTCAGATGCCCTGATTTTGCTCCGACTTACTCAAGAAGTTACCCAATGAATAGATGACTTCTATAATGAATTTATTGATCAAACTTGGTACATATGATACTTATAACATCTTAAGAATATTAGAAACAAGAATAGCCCAAAAATTTGGAGTTATGGCCTCTGAAACCAAAACCCTAATTTTGGTCATCTGTGTAGTGAAAACCCTAGCTATACTTCCATGCCTTGCCAATTCTTGTGATCTCTTGACTTCTTTGAACTTTGAGAGACATAATATGATGATTAAACACACATGGACCCTCTTGGAATGATTGGAGACCCTTGGAGTGGCTCAGATGGATCCTTGGATTGCTCAGATCACAAACCCTAGATGTAGATGAACTTGAACTATGTAGTGAAACAAAAATGCAATATGAGATGGTATGCTTATGCTAATGCAAACATGAAAGATCACAAGCCATGGTTTGAAATTAGTGAGGGCAAATTTGGGGTGTTTACACATCCCTAGTGGAGTTCTCGTAAGAATTCTCCCCAGCAATAATATGTCTTTGTCCAACCCAGTGGATAGATATTTGAAGAATTACATACCTCCTTGTTAGGATGGTTATTTCGGTTAAAAAACAAGACATCGTATTGTTATACGAATTTTGAAAATCAGAATTAAGACAGCGTGTTGTTACACGGATTCTGGTAGTAGTCTAGCCCAGTGGATCTTTTATTCGAAATACATATATTTATTAGGATGGTGATTTCGTGAACCAAAATCAAGACAGCGTATTGTTATTTGGATTTTGAAATTCATAATCAAGACAACGTGTGGTTACAGGGATTCTGACAATGATCCATCCCAGTGGATCTTTACTTGAAATACATATCTCCTTATTAGAATGGTGATTTCATAGACCAAAATCAAGACAGCATATTGTTATATGGATTTTGAATCAAAATCAAGACAGCGTATTGTCACACGGATTTTGAAACTCGGAGTCAAGACAGCGTGTAGTTACACGAATTCTGAAAGAGGGTCAAGACAGTGCATGTCTAGTTGCAGATCATTACAGTAGGTTATTTTGTCGAAAAAGTGCAGAGAATCAAGACAGCGCGTTAATACACGGATTGTCATAATTGGACAACTGTTACCGTATGCATTTAGGTTATACGAAGATAATCAAGACAGTGTATGGTTATACGGATTCTAATCAAGATCAATACAGCGTATTTGTCAATACGGATCCTGAAGTCGTACACGTCTATCCCACATACTAAAGTGTACCAAGTCCATCGTCGTTATGGCAAGTCAGTAGTCTCCTTGTTCCATAAAAGACAATTTCTCACTTCCAAGTCCATCGTCGCCATGGCAAGCAAGTAGTCTCATGGTTCCACAAAAGATAGGTTCTCGTTTTCAGAGGTTACTTTGGTTACTTTCATCATCAGACATTTATTTTCATTGGATGGGTTTATTTCCCTATTTTTTATTCATCAGATTGCAAATTTTAGGGTAGTTTTGGTATTCAACCACAGTTCATCTAGAACGGCCGACAACCGATGCTCTGATCCTTTTCATATTAACAGATGCTTGAAGAGGGGCAGCTGTAACATCCCAAAATTTTCCCTCTCATTTTCATATCATATTGCATACATGTTTGAACATTTTGCATAAGAAAAATAAGCCATAACATCCATGGTTACTAGCATAGGGCATATGATCAGTTATCTGACAATTCTATCCGCAAAATCAATAAGAGCTATATGATTCTACAAGGATCTCAATGATGTCCACAAATCCCTAAAAGGGATTAAAATCAAAATCAACTCAAAAGGGACGGTACAGATGCATTCCTGGAGTTTCCCACAAGAAAAAGGAAAATTCAAAAATTTTGGTCCGTTAACCGGTTAACTTATAGCGTTAACCGGTTAACGCATGCAAAAATTGGATAAAAAGCTTAAAAAATTAGTTTGTTTACACTTTCCCCCCCCCCCCCACTTTTTCCTTCACTTTTTCCACTTTGCTTCAAACTTGTCTTACACTCCTTACACTTCATTTTTCCCTTGGAATTTTACACCACCTTCTAGACTCTTCTAGCATATTCTAAGGAATATTCTAGAACCCTAACTAACTTCAACTAACTCCAACCCTAACTCCAAGCCTTATTTTCATAAGCCTAATGCATATTCTAAGTCCTTACGTAAACCTAACCCCAAACCTAACATCTATATAAATCCATCTCACTCCAAACCTCACAACTTAATCTTCATTTTTCACCAATTTCACTTCATCTCTCTCATTTTCTCTCAACTTTGTTCTCTCAATTTTCTTCCATTACCAAATTCATCAAAGATTCATCTTCATCATGATCCATCAAGTTTCACATCGAAACTCAATCGATCGGAAGCTTAGCCTCCATCTTTTTCGCTAATTCAGTGGTTTATCGAAGATCTAACACGGTTACAGTGTTTATTTCACCAATAAAAATCAATTCGGAGCGTCAAATTTATTTTGCATTATTGCGGATTGAAGATCGAAGCTCACGATTTTATCTTCATTTTGCACACCGATAGACTCGCGAAACTTGTCAAAGCAATCCTTCGCTTTGTAGGTTGGTGAATCTGATACCGATTCTTCGCTTTTAACTTATTCTCTTCATCTCGCCTTACGACATTCTTCGACTACTAGTTGTTTGATTTCTTTTTGATCATTTTTACGGTTTACATGCAATTTGTTGGTTTGTATTATTCATAGATAGAACTTTAGCTTAATCTAGGTGCTAATACGTGTTAGAATACATTAGATAAGTATAAAATTCATGCTAGCATGTTCATGTATGTGTTAGGAGTCTTTAGAAGTAGGTTCATGACCAAAAGTGCTTATTTCTTGACTTTTTTCCAGCATTATGTTCAGTGTTAACTAGATAACGCATATGGTTAACCGGTTAACACGTGATTTTCAAACCTGGAAGTGTTATTTTAAGGCCGTTAACCGGTTAACCTATAGCATTAACCGGTTAACGCTGTTTGATTTTGAATTTTTTTTTGTTTCATGACTTGTTTGCGTCTCACTGTCCCTTTAATCTTCATGTATGATCTGGTAATGATTTTAAGGGATTTCTAGGATCATTTTAGGTGTTTGATTCCATCGTTTCGAGTCGTTTCGATGTGTGTTTCGTTAATTTTGCATATTTTGTGTTTATTTTCCATTTGTGCATGAAGTGACTTGTATATGTTGTCGCTAGGTTCAAGCTCATTGTTTAGCATGAAAATAATTGCTTCATATTCTGTTTTGCCTCACTTTCATAATTTGAACTCATAATCGCATTGCATGTTTGCATGTTGCATTGCATGATTGCATGTTGCATTTCACATGATCATATGTATGCGCATTCTTGCATTTTGTTTGCATCTTTGATCACAATTCTTTGACACCAATTCTGGTTTTTGTATCAAGTTACATGTTCATTTTGTTGATCTTTGTTGACACACTCTCTAATCCATGTTATGTGCTAATATGTTAATTCTTGAAAATGCATACTTGTTGCATATTTATTTTTGTGCATTCTTTAATAAGCAATTCATTGTAAACGCTCACGTATTCATTAAACCATGTTAATCTTTCATGTTGATGTTGCATTTGGTTATATTAGGAGGTGTTGTGCATTTGTTTGCCATTCACTTTGTGCATAATTGAAAATAATCCAAATTTGTCTCGCATCTCATAGCTGCATTTCGAAACAATTGTTGTAAAATGTATGTTGATTGTTGCATTTTCACACTTTTTATACCTGTTTTGCATGGTTATTATTAGCTGTAAAAAGCTGTGTGCATTATGCATTACATTTCTTTGTTGTTTGTGCATTTAGGAGCTGTAATAGGCTGCTAGATTTTTTCTTTGCATATTTTTTAGGTCCTTTAAACTTAGGATTGAGTCTAGTTTAGGTCCTAAACCCCTTAGGAATTGTTTGGTATTTGTTTACCTCATTTCTTATTCATGTTTATCATGCTAACCCTTGTTTTGTTTAGAGGTAAAGTTAAGTTCACACAACTTCATCTTTTTAATTCCTTCATGCTTTCAAAGTGTGCTTGTTTTAGACTTTTTGTGTTTTATCTTCACACAATTCCATGCTAATCCCCTTTAGAATTAACTTAACTTCATTAGGAAGTAAGTTGAATTATATTTCCCTTCTTCTTTTCCTTTTTCGCATTAGGAATAGAAACCGCACTAACCTAGGTTCATCCATGCATGACAACACTAGGATAATTAATCTTCCCCTTGGACTATTTGCCTTTGATTCGTTTTGCTTTTTTTTCTCATCTTAAAAAGAAGAGCTAAAAAACTCCTAATAAAGGTTGGTCTTCTCGTACTACACGAGACTTTGTCGTGGGTTACTTATGCATGTTCCATTTCGGGGCGAGCTGTAAGTCATCTACCACGATGAACAAGTCTTAGTATGAGAAGGTTCACAAACAATAAACAGAAAAACAGTTCTCTAAAAGACAAAACAACAAAGAAAAATCATCTTTTCCAGCAGGAATTCTTTTCTCACCTCACTCACTTTCAACGTGAACTTGTGACGACTTGTCTCATTTGAAAGACGGTAACGCACTTGTACCAGGCGAGCCTGCAACACCTGAGCATAGACATACGTAGTTCAACTCTTAAAAGGAAAAAACACATAAATTTCGTCGTAGTTAGGCGAACTATGTCGACTCTGATCCTCATATTCCCGACGAGGTACGTAGGCAGCGGGCTAGGGCCTGTTCGAGCATATTCTTTGTTTTCCCTACATTTACCCCTTTCTTTCCATTCTCTTGTCCTTTTCCCTTTCTCACTTCCAGTTCTAGTTAGGAGTTCTTTTGTTCAGCAACATCTTATTTCTCACCCCTTGAAACAGACAATCAAGCGTGGATCTCGTCTGGTACGGCGGGCAATCTGGGGTGATAATACCTTCCTAGGTCGTAACCGACTCCTGAACCCAGATCTTTGGTTTGCATGACCTCTTCCTTTCCTTCTTCCTCAGGTTTGTGCAGCATTACCTTTCCCTTTCCTTTGGGATAAAAATGACTGGCTGGCGACTCTGACTTTTCCGTGCCACTTTCGCGTTTATACAAGGATGAAAATCCCGGGAGTGACAAAAAGTAAACACAATCAATGTTCCACAATCCAGTCAACAAAAGGTAGTTAGATCCAGTGCACAACAACAAGTGAACCAGAGGTATTCTCATCCAACGCATCTCATGGAAAGTCAACAAACAAAGGCAAATGCAATGGACACACAATATTGCAAGACACGCACCATAACATGATCTGGCACACAACGAGCATTATTATGAAAATAAAAAACCACGCACGTAACATGTGAATTTTTAATGTGGTGTCACCATCCTGACCACTCAATCAAACAGATCCAACGCTCCTTATTTAAACTGAGAATTTATAAACCCTAATTGCAGTCACCGGCCGGAGAAGAATCCGGTTGTCTTCTCCGGCCAACCTCCGATGGACAAACCCTAAAACCTCGCCAAAATGGCAGATCCAACTATCAAAATGTTCCTCAAGTAATAAGAAACACAAACTAGCATCAATTTTCATTTATCATACACACACAAGCCAAATCGAAAAGAACAAAATCATGCACAAAAATTTCAGATCCAAATTATGCTCATGATACACGTCCATTTTCCATTCTAAACATGTATATGCACTCATTGAACCTCATATATCATCAAGCACAACATGGAATCAATATTTAAGAGATGATTTGAAGCTTAACTAAAAGTATGGTGTAGCTTATAAAAACTTCAGGATTCCCCTCCAAAGATGCAGATCTACTCCTTAGAATTTCTATTTGCAAAATAAATGCAAATAGATCTTCCATTCAACCTAGATCTTGAGCTTCGAAGGAAAATGCTTCTGAACTTGATCTTGAGAAAACCTTGGTTAGAGCTCGAACTGATGAGTGATTTGCGTTCCTTAGAGGTCATTGAGTATGGATATGAAGAAAAATCTCATAAAAACTCTATGGATGAAGAGTTTCGAAGAGAGGAAGAATTGAGAGAAAAAACTTGAAAACTGGAAAATGAGGAGTGTAGTTGCTGAGAAATTCGTGTGAATAGCTCTATATAGTGTGTATTAGTGACCTGATTAGGGTTTTATGATTGGAGGGACTTGGAATTAAGAGATGTGGATCATTATGCAAAATGACAAAAATATGACCATGTGATATTTAACCCGTGCAAACTCAACATGGAGGGCATAAACACTCCTCATTTAATCCACCAAGGGCCATAGGATTAATCTTGTGGCTGGAAATGCTTTGCTTGATGAGTTTTAAATGGTTTTGCCAAAATGCATAATGACGAATAAGTGATGAATATGGCACGAATTGACTTGCTACAAGGGCAAAAAATGCTTGTTATGGAGTGCACTTGGATGTGGTGATGTGAATTAGTCTATTAGAAGTCACTACAACTCAGTTAAAGGCTTTATGCAAAATGTAGAAAACTTGAATACTTGAAAAACCCTAAAATGCACATTGCCTTCCCTTGATCATAACTTTTGAATCACATATGTTATGGAGGAGTTTTTATACTTTTCTAAAATGGGGGAGCAAGCCCTACAACTTTGATGTTCAAGGAAAAATCATTTGAAGCTTCTTTGGTCATGAAAGAATTGGTTGAAGATAGGGTAAAAATTACCAAAAATAGAAACTTCTTATTATAGGTCATTTTCCATTTTTAGTAACTTTTCCTCAAACTCTTGATTCTTGATGAATGACACAAATCATGTTATCCCTTGACCAAATAAGGGTCCATAGGCTTAAAAATCATGATTGGAACCCTTGAAAACCCTAGGTTGAATTTTCTTTTGCAATGTTGACTTTTTCTTGTTTCACAAGCAACTGAGCCACTGCCTGACTTTCTCCATGATTCTTTGAGCCAAATAGTAACCCTATGCCTTTTAGGACATATAGATACCTTTGATCATAAGAATTGATCAAAGCCATGAGGATAGCTTGACCTGAGACAAAACTCGAATTAGGGTTCCTTGTGTAGGAGGATATGCACTGATGAAATTCCTGATGAAACAACCCCCTTCTAGGGACTTGAGGAAAATTTTGAGGTTGTACAAGATATGATGATCCCTTGTAGGATTGTTGCAAGACAACTTGGCTCTCATCCTTGGCTTTGAAGAATCACAAATGGATAGACCACTGATCACATGCCCTATGCTTCTAACCATTGATGTTATGCTTCATTTTTCTATGAAAAGATGCAAGGATATGTATGCTACATGGTATGCTATATGACATGAAATGGTAGGGAAACTTTTAGGGGGTTACATCTGCCCCTATTCAATCATCTGTTAATCTGAAAAGGATGAGAGCATCAGTTATCAGACGTTCGAGATAAATTGTGATTGAATACCAAAACAAACTAGAAAATTTGCACTCTGCTGAAGATGAAAAGGGATATAAACCCGACCAAGGGAAACCTTGCTTGGGGAAAGATTTGATAAAAACCTGTAACCATAAAGAATTTGTCTTTTATAATAAACCAAAAGACTACTAGCCTGCCACAGAGATGTGGGCCTTAGAATGGTGTTGTAGTATCATAGGATTTACAACCAACCAAAATCACCAGGAAATGGCATCCAAAGGATCTATAATCCAAGACATGAGCACGTAACAACATAGGACTTATGACTCAAAGAAGTGTCTTTTATAATGAACCAGGAGACTACTGGTCTGCCACAGAGTTGTTGGCCTTAGATAGTGTTGTAACATCATAGGATTTACAACATGAACATGAGAACATAATATCATAGGATTTACGACTCAAAGAAGTGTCTTTTATAATGAACCAGGAGACTACTAGCCTTCCACAGATATGTGGGCCTTAGAAACGAAGTATGTAAAACAAACAAGTGTTGATCAGAATACATTGTGAAATCCTCTTCTTGAAATATGCAATCCATTGAACAAACAGATATGCCTCTCAAGGTCTAATCCGTCAAAACTGAATTATATCCTTTATAATGAACCAGGGAACCACTGGTCTTCCACAAAGATGTAGGCCTTGAAATGACTTTTGTAATGAGCCAGACGACTATTGGGATACCATAGAGGTGTGGGCCTTGAAATGTATTTTGTAATGAACCAGACGACTATTGGCCTACCACAGGGATGTGGGCCTTAACAATGATGTCTTTTAATAAAGAACCAGGAGACTACTGGCCTGCCACGGAGAAGTGGGCCTTAAATGGTGTTGTAACATCATAGGATTTACAACCCACACATAAAGTAATTAGGATATGGTATCATAGGATCCATAACTAGAAAGATGAGAACGTAAGATCATAGGATTTACGACTCAGAGAAATTTATTTTATAAAGAACCAGGAGACTACTGGCATGCCAAAGGGATGTGGGCCTTAGATAGTGAGAAGGTAAAGTCCCATAGGAAACTACTTCTGCAATGGAAAGAATTTGTTGTAGAACTCTACTGAGTAAAAGAATATCCTGACCGACATTCTGCTGTAAAGAAGAAACAAAGATACACTGATAAATATCTAACTCTGGTTGTGGGGAGAAGTGTGAACGACTGTTTACATTCATTATCACACTCGCCAAAAATATATTTGTGACTTCAATGAAGAATATTTCGATGATGGAAGTGAATCTCAATCATGAAACTTTGTAAGGAAGTAACGGTCTTCTGATTCGGCTGGGAGATACTTCGTCACATACTCTTGCTGGGGAGAAAATTCTGACCTTTCTAACTATGTGGGGGAAAGGAACATTCATCTGCATGCTGGGAATGCTTCATTGTGAAATGATGACTCCGCTTGGGATGAGAACTGTTCAATTGACCTTGAAGTTCTTCTGGGAAAAACACCCTGCTCTGACTCATCAGGGGAAGGTTCCAATTGAACTCTACTGGGGATGATGTAGGGATCACCCTTCTTCTTGTGATAAGAGTTTTAAAGCATCTCTTGCTGGGGAAAGGAACCTACTCAGGGAATGTCACCTTGTGACATCTTTCTTTTTTGGGCTAGTTGACTTCTCAAAGATCATTTCAAGAGGATTTTATACAAGACCTGACATCCAAAATGCTTCAGTGTCTTCACACTCTTGGAGAGATTCGTCGAATCTTGACATAACTTCCCCCGATTGCATGGTCTATGAAAGAATTTGTCTCAAAAAGATCCATGAAATATCTCTCATCACCGTGAGATACTCTTCCCCAGTATTCTGAACCAAGGCTAGATTGACTAGTCGTCTATAGAGAGTGACTTTACCTTCTCCTGGGATGGCCTGCCCCAGTATGAACCTTAAGGTGATTTCCTCTTACTGACTGTGCTCTGAAGAAATATCCATACTGATTTCTCTTTGAGATATTTAAATTTCGAAGTGATTTCCCTATATTAGCTGAATTGTAAGGAGATTGCTAAAAGTAATTGCCCCGTATTGGCTACATCTGATCCAACTAGTTAGAAGAAACCCTTACTCAAAAAAGTTTCCTAGAAGAAGTGCACTTTGACATGATTGTCCTCAAGAAGTTTCAGACTTCTCAACATGGCAAGATTAAACTTCTAGACTGAAATTCCGCGTGTGCGTTTCTACGATGCCATACAAATGTATGTAAGAAAAAAATGTTGTATTATGGGAATGAAAATTCTAATGCAACACACATGTTAATCTTGAAGTTTTTTTTAATAAAAATGTCCCAAACCTTTGTGAGCGACAATTTTTTAAGATACAACACTAATTTTTTTAATGAAAGAACCATGCATATGCAATACCAGCAAAGATCTTTTAGTTCAACTCATAGGAGTCGGGAACATAATCTCGTGGTAGTATGCTCTCGAATTAGCCATATTTCAGTTAGGAATTTTGAGGGTTGTATCGTGGCTTGCTTCACGGTTATAAAAACAAAGGATATATGCTTGAAGTGTATTTGTGCCCACCCCTCTTCGTGATGTCCTTCATTCCTATGTTCAGCTAACTTTCACAAGCATTTTCCTTTCAAAAGGGTTTTGTGATGGTTGAGGAACCATTACTACTAACGGTTTAAGAACCACTGAGGTTGTTGGAGTAACAGTCACCCCTATTGTCTTTTGTGTGTGTATCACACGACTTTGTTTCTCATTTAAGGATCTTTCTCATGCAATCTTTTTCATCTTTGGCTTTTGCATTCTTTTGTTTATCCCTTACTTTTTCCTGGACTGATTCTTTTGAATCTTTTTCAATTGGAGTCCAGCGGGATGCCCTAACTTTTTCCTAAGTCACTTGTTTCAAGTTTCAACTTAGCGGGCTTTTTATTTCTTTTTCATTCTTTTTCTTTTTTGAACAAATCGTGTGACACTGTATGTCTTGATTTCTTTGTAAGGATCATGACTACCTCACTTTTCAGTTGATGAGGGATAACCATTGTGGTTTCCGGTCTTTGGATCTCTTCCTTGGTATAACCATTATGTGTTTATTTGATTTTCTTTGAGTTATGAAATCTGAGTATATGATGTAGAAATATGATGTTGGATGAGTGAGTAGTATGATGTCCTATGAATATGTAATATGATGGTATGAATGAGTATGAGGAATGATGATTAATAATGAATGCGGATGCAATGTTATGATGTTTTAATGATGATGTGTGTATATTGCGTTTTGCATTCATGGCATTGATTTTTGAGGGGAATTCGGTCCATTGCTAGCTTCAATCCCATTGTGTGGATTGAAGTGATTTGATGTTATGACATGCTCCCTTAGGGGAGGGTTGATGTCCTAGTGTCTATCCATGAGGATGGTTCGTTACCACATGCATTATTAAGAGGTTGCATACCATTCTAAATTATATAGCATGAGTTGCATTGATTTTATGTGATAATAAGATATACTTGATGTTGGGTATAAGTGAGTTATGATGAATGTTATTGTGATGTGATGTGAATTTTGTTATGTATAATTGAGCTAGTGATGATAGATTGTTATTGTTGTTATGTTTTTATATTCTCATTTCTATATTATTTTATTGAATGTGAATTTACTCACCCTGCCTACCTTCTGGTGATGGTCTATTATGCCATCCTGCAAATATTTTTATTTTATTTTTCATATTTTATTTTAACCTTTTTATTATTATTAACTTGTTTTTTTGTAAGAAAAAAGAAACACCTTATTGTTAGGCTTTAGAAAATCCCATCTTTATATTGCGTTTGGACACAGTAGATCCATGCGGCTCACCCTCCATCTGGATTTTGTTTGAAATTTTTTTTCATTGTTTTATTTCTAGATTAGTTTGTTTTTTTGTTTTATTTTGAACGTGGTTTGTTTTTGTTATGAATAGGTTAGTCCCTGTTTAATTTCAATTGTTAATTTGGATTTTACTTAAATGTTTTTGTAAATTATTTTAGATTTGATTTAGTCTTGATTTTAGTTTGATTAAATTTTAATATATTGTTAGATGTAACTGACCTTTTATTAGACTTTTAACATAAATATTTTGGTATATAACTTTGTTGATTCTTGTTGAATTTTGATTATAATTGACTTTCTTTTATTAAGTTCTTGCTAACTTTTTTAGTTCTCTTGAGAAGTCACTTTGAATTTTGGCTTAGTTGATTTTCGATGCGAATTCGTAATGTTGAACACTTGAGGATTAATTTGATTGATTGTGTAAAGTTTCTGACAGTTATCCTTGATTTGTTTTGCGCGTATTTAAGAGGCAATGAACCTTCTCCATTAGGTATCATTGAAACTATTTCTTTCATGCCTCATTCTAGTCCCGATGTCATGTTAGGAGCATACTAGTTGCATCTGAAACAAGCATTGTTCACATCCCTTCTATCTCTCAAACAAGCTAGTGTTTCAACCTCCTATTGTGAGCAGACAAGCCAATGCTTAGCAGTTAGAGAGCGATTTTAATAATTGTTCATTAAAAAACACAAACCTACTTGTAGTTAGTCGAACTATGACGCTTTGATTCCTCAACGAGGATACATAGGCATGAGGGTCCCATTTCTTGGCGAGCCCACTAACAACTAACTCCCCCTTTTTCTCTCGCCCCTGTTGCAATTGAAACCACCCAAACCGTAGTACCGCGAACTACAAAGCTCTGACTTTCCCATTGCACGAGGGAATATGTAGACACAAGGATCTCAATCCTTGCCGAGCACCCTAGGAAAAAAACCACCCATTCTCTATCGTTAAGAAGAAGACATTAATATAAGTTAGCATTCAATCGCAAGTTTAGACTAAGAGGTTCCCGTTGAGTACAACAGACGTAAGGGGTGCTAATACCTTCCTCTTGTGTAATCGACTCCCGAACCTAGAATTTGGTTCCAACGACCATGTTATTTCCATATAGGTTTTATCTATATTTTTATTTTCTTTAGTTAGGATAAATATAATTAGGTGGCGAGGATCGTATTTTTCGAGGTACGATAGGGTGTACCTGAAAGATACTCCGATGCCAAAGTAAGACAGGACAAAAGAGTGAGCAAGTACGAGTAAAGTGAGTTAAGAGAGTGAATATTGGATACATGACCCTCTTAAGTGAGATGGATTATTTAAAGCCCTCAGTGCTTGGATATTGGTCCCTATTTTTGGTCTGGATCATGGATCCCCCGAAAATAGGTAACTTCCAGAAACTAGTCGTTACTTCGAGCATGCCTGGTTGGATGGATATGCGTCGGGCAGAAGGATATCTGAGCAAGAGCCACATTTGGTTGAATCTTGGTGACTTCTTCGAGTGTCTGGAAGAAGTCTGAAAGGAGTAGGGGAATTCGACCACAGACCCGTGGTCGACAAGTTCTTCCCATTTGAGAGGCATAAAGTCAGTGGGTCCCTTTGACATTAGGCTATTGGACTATCCTGGATGCAGGAGTGGATTGGACCATGCCTAGTCATTGGGTCATCCCGGAACACAAACCAATTAGAATAATGAAAGAAATAGTAAAGGATCTTTACTAAACTCATAAAAACTAAAATTGGAGTAAGTAATTTCTCCACACAAAAAAACTACTTCCAAATTAAAAACTTTATACCCCACCACCTATTATTAATGTTCCACTCATCCCTCTGAATGCAAACATCATTCCTTAAAATTCATCATCCTCTCCATTCTCTCAAATGGATATCTTGATCCAAATCTGTTTCATATATACACCACTCTTATCCTAATTATAAGAAAAAAATTACTATTTAAGAATATTAAATAACTAATATATTAGAAAAATATATATACTAAATATATTGTCTATTTAAAGGAACAATATATACCAAATATAACTAATGTACCATAACTATATATATATATATATATATATATATATATATATATATATATATATATATATATATATATATATATTATATATATATATATATATATATATATATATATAAAATATAAATTGAGAAATTAACTTTATATAACACTACAAAATTATTACTATCTCTAATAAATAAATAAATAAATTATTAAATTCATTAAATAAATAATATATTTAAATAAATAAAAAACAACACCAACTACAACAAGATAAATATCAAAATGAAATTTTCTAATGTATCAGAATGCACTAAATGCATTATATATATATATATATATATATATATATATATATATATATATATATATATATATATATGCATTTAGTGCATTCTGATGCGTTAGGAATTTTTATTTTAATATCTTTCTTTTTTTTAGAAAGCAAGAAGTATATTAATGGGAGTATCAAAAGTACTTAAAACACATACACGGGAATTGAAAGACAAGCAACCCTACCAAGCTAAAGAAATTACCAACCAATTGCACCCTACGATAAAAAAAGGAACGGATCTTTGTCAAAAACATAAAGATCACAATTGGGATGGATAATTTCCCCTATAAAAGACCATCTTCACAACATAAACTTAGCCTTCCAAATCATATCTGAAACATTCCAATTAGCTATTTTGAACAAAATGTCATTTATCTATAACCATAAGGTCCAAGTAATTGCGAACCACACGCTACCCTCCCTACCATCCTTCAAATTCATAGATTTCCCAAAACGATGCCAATCTAAGAATGAGCTTTTGAGATCATTCGCACCACCGTAGGAAAAGCCCAACCAATTCGCCATTTCGGACCAAAGTAACTTCAAAGCATTAAATTCCAACATCAAATGTCTTAATGTTTTGGGATAACGATCACAAAGGGGACAATTGACGTTGCTATAAGAGTTCAAAATTCCACGATGAAGAAGTTTATCCTTAGTCGGAAATTTAAGTAGGAAACATCTCCAACCAAATGTGTTGATTTTAAGAGGAACCGAAACCTTCCAAATCAGTTCGAAAGATAAATCATCTCTATTTTTCGGACCAAAAGGGATATGGCAGCAGTTTGACAAAAAATAAAGGGAGCTAACCGAGAAAGAAGTTTCGTGATTCCAACTGATTTTGTCTCTATCTTTGTTAATGGGTTTCGAATGAGCGATGATACCCCAAATTCCTTCTAATCCATAATGGGATTCAAGAAAACCAGTTGCCGCCACTCTTAAACCAAATGCAATGTGATGAGAAACAGGCTGAGAATGGACTGCCAGCAGCTGCTGAAAGTGCAAATACTGATGATGTGCCAAAACAATAGGGGCGGAAGGCACTGTTTGATTTACCAAGGAAGCAGCTGCCAAAGTGTCTATCCGAAAATCCTGCTGCTGAAATAGAGGCATGGTGCTAGATGTGAAAACTTTCGTCTGAACCTAAAGATCAGACGCGGACGGGTCTGCCTGGCGTCTCCCAGCAATAGGATGTTGAAAAACAGAATGCCCGATCCCTGCAGAAGCAGAACCGAAAAAGGGCCATTGTTGATGTAAAACAGACCCACCATGAGAGTAAAAATCAGAGCCTTCCCTGCCAAATGAGGTACCTGCATAAGAAAAATCGTTAGTGTTCAAAAATTGGTTCCTGTCATGTCTGTCTTCGGTGTGAGCATTCAAAAGGACTTCCCGGTTCTTAATTCCTAGATCGCCCCATGTCCACCTGTAAGCTCATAATTTCGACACTCTGAAATTTGAAACATGAAGTCATTTTTGTTGCTAAGGAGATGATCAGTAGATAAGGAAAAGAAGAAGTGAAGATGTTCAAGAGGTGTTGACAAAGTTAAAAGCTCAAGTGCTTCGACAGGATGACAAATATTGTTCTGGCAAGCCAAGTTTGGGAACCTGTTTATAATTGGGTGTTCGGCAAGCTGAGTACGTCTTTCGACATTTCGACAGAAGGAAGGTGTTTGGCAGAAGCGTTGGTTTGAAAGTTTGAAGAGTCTCTTCTTCTTCGACATTTCGACACACGAAGAGATGTAATGTTTCGTCACCAAAGGGAAGAGTTCAAAATTTAAAAGTTGTAACCTTTGGCAGTTGGACACATGGAAGTTTCAGGGAAGGAAATTGCATGCAGGCTGACACTTGTCATTTAATTAGAATTTTTCCGTTCTAGGCAGTTACTTTGTTTGTATATAAATAGGATAGTTGTTGTTTAGAATGGTGTGTGAAAACTTATACAAAAATCCTGTAAATACTCTAAGTACCCAGTGTGAGAGAAAATGAGTCTGATATTTGGAACAATGTATGTGTTGAACACCATTTTTCTTTCAAGTTATTTAAATTATTAGTTTGTTTCATCAAATTATTTTATCTTCAGTTTTATTTACTTTTCTGCAAAGTTTTACATCATTTTGCCATTTTCTTACTTTTGTTCAAACTTTAACTTTAGTTTACTTTAAAAATCAAAGCATTTAACACTTTGACATCATTAACAAAACAAACCACAAATCATTAACAACACTAAGAGTAATTCGACAAACAAATTGCACATGTGTCCTAGGACTTGTTTGGTTGGTCCTGCAAGTAACCCAGTTTTCTAAGAGATTGGTTAACCAGAGGTTGTTCGTCAGAAACTACAGCGAACAAATTGGCACGCCCAGTGGGACTAGTGCAGTTAATAAGAATTAATAGAGAATCCTCTTAGACAAATTGTTCCTTGCTGCGTTGTATGATTCTTAGAAGCGGTAAACTAGTTGTAACCGACGTAGAAAGACCAAAGAGAACAAGAGGAAGAAGGATGGCTAACTTGCCAAATGCTTCAAACAATCCTAGCGAAACCATTCCAGTTTCCAATCCTATCCCTTCGTCAGATGGAGTAGCAGTTTCTGGCCCTGTGTTAGAACAGATTAGGCCTCCATTAGTGGATTTGATACCAACGGGTTCAGGGTCCCAAAATGCGCCTAGTTCTTCTACCATGGGACACTCAAGGCCTATGGGAACCCCTCCCCTGGAGGAAACGCCTTTAGGCCATTTACTAATTTTTCCATGCCCATGTCTGGGAGAGAACAACCATATGGAATGCCAACTTCAATGATGGCAAGCTTACATAATTCGTCACCATTATTCTCTGATGCTATGGTTCAAATGTCTTCACCATTGCAAGGATCAGGATATGGTGGAAATGGGAGTAGATTAAATCAGGTTCCACCAGGATTCCATATGCCAACTACGACAAACCATTCTGCGCAAGTAATTCGTCAACAGATGGATGAAAGAAACCATGATATGGTGCAGGCATTGACACAACAAATGGGGGAAGTGTTTAATCCTTTAATACAAAATACTACCCAAACAAACCAGATATTGGCAGAACAGATGGCACGCATTGCTAACTTTTTTGGAGTCCCTCAAGCACAGCAAAGAATGCAATTGAATCAATATCCTGCAAATAGGCATGTCGAAGAGGAACTTACTATAAACCAAAGGCCATTAGGAAACCCTCAAGAAAATCCCAGGGGCCAAGAGGTAATAGTCGAACAACCTCATGTAGAGGAAGCCATTCGACAGGAACCCAGAAGAATAATAGTCCAAAGAGACCAAAATGCTGATGAAATATTACAGCAGAGAATGCGTTACAACAACCTGCCTGTCGAAAATAATATTGCAACCATGGTTGAGAGAATAATGGCGCAAAATGGAGTAAACGTAGGATTACAAAGGCCTAGTTATACTTCCCCTTTGTCTGAATATGTTTTGCAACAAGAGTTACCACCAAGGTGGAAAGTCCCCAAATTCACCAAATTCTCAGGGGATACTAGTGTGTCCACCATAGAACACGTAGCGCGTTATTTGATAGAGGCAGGTGAGATTGCTGATAATGAGAACTTAAGGATGAAATATTTTCCAAGTTCTTTGACAAAAAATGCCTTCACTTGGTTTACTTCTCTGCCTGCAACTTCCATATTCACATGGACCCAATTAGAAATATTGTTCCATGAACAATTCTATATGGGACAAACTAAGATAAGTTTGAAAGAATTAGCAAGCGTCAAAAGAAAATTCTCTGAACCTATAGATGATTATTTGAATAGGTTTAGATTGTTAAAGGCTAGATGTTTTACACAAGTGCCAGAACAAGAATTAGTCGAAATGGCTCCAGGGGGTCTGGATTATTCCATAAGAAAGAAATTAGATACCCAGTACTTGAGAGACATGGCACAACTAGCAGATAGAGTAAGGCAAATAGAAAGGCTAAAAAATGAGAAATTTAGATCAAATAAAAACAAGAAGGAAAGAGTGGCCTATGTAGGAATAGTTCAGGAAGAAGATTATGATGAAAACGAACCAGTCATTTTCGACCAGAAAGAAATTGATCTGGCGGAACTAAAACAAGGCCCTCCATATTCCTGTAAAGTTTTAGCTCCGTCGAATGGAAAAAATCCAGTCGAAATGGAAAAGAATGATAGGTTTCCTAAAAGAACCTACACATTCGACATCACCAAATGTGATGAAATATTTGATTTATTAGTTAAAGATGGTCAATTAATAAAACCAGCAGGCACTAAGGAGCCTCCTGTAGACCAACAGAAAAAGAGAGGTTTTTGCAAATACCATAATTTTTTGGGTCATAAAACTTCTCAATGTTATCTTTTCAGGGATCTTGTCCAGAATGCAATCCAGAATGGAAGGTTGAAATTTGGAGACAAAGCTAAGCAATAGATGAGGATTGACTCCAATCCCATGCAAGTTGTAGAGGCCAAATATGCTGAACCAGAAATGGTGAATGTGGTCGAAATGGAAGTCATGGCTGAGGAAAGTTTTGAAATGGTAGAAACTACTGAAGGTTTCGACGCCAACTTCACCATGATAGAGGCTGCTGAGGGCTTCGACACCCATGTATATGTGGTGGAGGGGGCTGATGACCTTACTGACCAGACTGAAGAAGAAGTCAAAACTGTTGAAGGCTTCGACAAAGAGAGCGCCATTGAAACTGTTGAAGGTTTCGACGAAGAGAACACAGTCAAGGTTGGCAGAAGTTTCGACAAGAAGAACTGTGACAGAGATGCTGAGCATGGAGTGGTATGGGACACTCTAGGAGAACCCAGTGGAAAGTTTGACTTCATGGTGAAGTATTTTGCACCACCAAGCTCCAAAACTGACATCAGCAAAATCAAACCCATAGGATGGGGAGACTTTTTCAGAAGTGATAATGAGGAAGAAGATAACAGAGCCCTCAGTACCCAAAAAGAGGCCACTGAAGGCCTTGGTCATGACAAGATCAAGAAAACAGAGACAGCTGACAATGTCCACATTGTCGAACCAATAAACAGAAGCACCGCCAAGACTAAAGAAGATTCCGCCGAAGGTGTTGTGCAGAAACCCCCTCAGGGGATTCTGTGCAGAACAATGGAAGACCCAAAAGAAAAGCCAGTTGCACAATGCTGAAAGTTCATCCATAGAAGCTTGCACCCAAAAGGCAGGATAAATCAGTCAGAAGAGAATATCCCTGAGGAAATGATGCTAGTCGAAAAAATGAATAAACTGAAGATCACAAGTGAACAGAATACAGGAATTCATATGGTGGAAGTCACTCAGAAGATAGGACCAGACACCAACAAGGGAAAGAAACATCAGAAGCTGGTTTACCCAGAAGAAAATGAAAGTCTTGTCGAATTCATCCAGAGGTGCCAGAGGAAGAACGCAGAAGTTATGCTTTGCCCGAGGTGCAGCGCTGTGTTCGACAGGAAAGCAGCTAGTGACTTAGAAGCAGCAGAAAAAACCCAAAAGAAAAGGAACTGGGGTGCAGTCCCACCAGTCAGAAATGAAAGGTTCGACCCAAGAAGAAGGGAGCATCATAACCAAGAAATGGGAGAAAGACATCACAGCACCTATAAACCATCTAACAAACCGAACGATGACAAGTGGGTCCAACCTATAAGGGATGCCCAAGGTCAGAAGAGATGGAAAAGTTTTGAAGTGAACAGGGGTGCCTCAATAGAAGTGAAAAAGGAGATGGAAAAAGCAAAGCCAAAGTATGTCTCTGAAAACTACAAGGGGAAGAATCCTATGTCCAGGTCCCAATGGAGAAGGTTTCAAAGGCAGAAGAGAATTGAAAAAGAAACTGTAGAACACAAAAGGATTGGGCAGAATAAAGCTGAGTCAAGCAAGTGTGTGCAGACAACATGCCAAGGGAAATCTCTGGCGAAAGAAGAACTCCCTCAGAAAAATGAATCTAGAGAGACAACAGAGATACAGAAAATAAACAACAAAATGCCAGAAGACGAAGAGATTACTGATGACTTCGGCTCAGAATCTGATGCGTCCTTCGACGTAACTTGCAATGTGGTTTCTGTGTTGCCCAGAGACTATGACAGGATAATGGAAATGGAGGATGAAGAGGATGATATGGCAGATGATAGCATAAGGCTTAAGCCTGTATGTTACTACATAATGAACAATGGCTGTGTCGAAGAGCAAAATGCTTTCTTCGAAAAGCCAGATGATGCAATGAAGGCTCATTTGAAGCCTCTGTTCATAAAAGGGAAAGTAGAAAACATGGGTGTCAACAAAATCCTGATAGATGGAGGAGCAGCTGTGAATCTAATTCCTCATTATATGATAAAGAGGATTGGAAAAGATGACTCAGACACCAAGCCTCATAACATGGTGTTGTCCAACTATGAAGGTAAGGTAGGGACAACATTGGGGGTAATACAATTGAACCTGACTGTAGGATCCATTACCAGGCCTACAATGTTTGTGGTGATAGCATCAAAAGCAAATTACAACCTGTTGTTGGGAAGAGAGTGGATCCATGGAATTGGGGCTGTGCCATCCTCCATGCATCAAAGGATAGCAATCTGGAGGCCAGATGGGATTGTCGAAAACACAGAAGCAGACCAAAGTTATTTCATGGCTGATGTGAACAATGTCACTAGTCGTAACTTCGACAAGAACTTGGCCCACATAGCACCTTGCAATCCTGCTGGTTTCGACCTAACAGCCTCTGACAACGCATACTGTTCCATGTACCTCCACCCTACGCATGGTTTCCAGTGGGATAAAGAAATAATTGGGGAGACAAATTACACTTGGGGAACTGCCCATGTCAACCCAACTGGGTGGGGGAGTGAGTTCAGTGAAAATTACTGAAGCATCAACAATAGAAAGGATTACGGCTTATGTAGCCGAAAAACAATTCAAAGCGGCCCTTGAGGCCGAAGTAAGAAATATGGCTATTAAGGCCAACACCCAAGTTGTCGAAGAACAACACCCTCAAGAAAGTATTGAGGAACAAGGTGCAAGACAGAGTTTTGAAGAAAACTCTAGTGGCGAATGGCAGAATCAAAGGCTTGATGCCATTTATGATGACGAACCCTTGGGGTTTGAAAAGGATCCAGCCCCAACCAATATGAAAATGGTGGCACAGGATCCCTTGGAAGAGATCAATCTGGGACTGGGGGAAGAGAAAAGGCCAACTTACATCAGTGCCAAGATGGATCCTCAGCTCAGAGTCGAAATAATCCAACTGCTGAATGAGTTTAAAGACTGCTTCGCATGGGATTATGATGAAATTCCTGGTTTAGACAGAAACTTGGTCGAATTGAAGTTGCCAATACTGGAAGGGAAAAAGCCAATAAAGCAGACTCCCAGACGCTTCGCACCTGAAATTCTGTCGAAAATTAAAGAGGAAGTCGAAAGACTTCTAAAATGCAAGTTCATCCGTACAACAAGGTATGTCGAATGGATTGCTAATATTTTTCCTGTGATTAAGAAAAATGGCAAACTTAGGGTGTGCATTGATTTTAGAGATCTAAACTCAGCCACCCCTAAAGATGAATATCCTATGCCAGTAGCAGAAATGCTTGTAGACTCTGCAGCAGGCCATGAGTATTTAAGTATGCTTGATGGATATTCTGGTTATAACCAGATTTTATTGCTGAAGAAGATGTTCCAAAAACAGCTTTTCGTTGTCCAGGGGAAATAGGAACGTATGAGTGGGTAGTTATGCCCTTTGGTTTAAAAAATGCTGGAGCCACTTACCAAAGGGCAATGAATTCTATTTTTCATGATTTCATTGAAACATTTATGCAAATTTATATAGATGATATTGTGATTAAATCTGCCTTAGGCTCAAATCATATTGACCATCTTCGACAATCCTTTGAAAGGATGAGGAAGTTTGGTTTAAAAAAGAATCCCCTTAAATGTGCTTTTGGTGTGCAGGCAGGTGATTTCGTAGGCTTTGTGGTCCACAAGAAAGGGATTGAAATTAATGAAAACAAAGCCAAGGCTATAATGGAAGCAAAAGCGCCATCGACAAAGAAGGAATTGCAGTCTCTACTAGGGAAAATTAACTTTCTTAGAAGGTTCATCTCCAACCTTAGTGGAAAAACACAGGCATTCTCGCCTCTACTTCGACTGAAGAAGGAGGGCTTCACTTGGGGGCAAGAACAACAAGATGCTTTCAACAAGATCAAAGAATATCTGGCCAGTCCTTCAGTTTTAATGTCTCCTTGTCGAAAAAGAAGTATGAGGCTCTACATCTCAGCATCCGACAGAACATTGGGAAGCATGCTTTGTCAGGAAGATGAACATGGCGTCGAAAGAGCCATCTATTATCTCAGCAGAGTCTTAAATGATGCTGAAACTAGATACAGTATGATAGAGAAATTATGTTTATGTGTATATTTCTCTTGTACAAAGTTAAAGCATTATATAAAACCCATTGATGTATATATATATCTTCTCATTTCGACGTAATAAAACACATGTTGTCTAAATCTATTCTACATAGTCGAATTGGAAAATGGGCTTTAGCCTTGACTGAGTATTCTTTAAAATATATGCCTCTAAAAGCTGTCAAAGGACAAATGGTTGCTGACTTTATAGCTGACCACTCCATAGTTGGAGATGAAATAAAATATGTCGAAAGAGAACCTTGGAGATTATATTTCGACGGTTCCAGTCATAAGAATGGAACAGGTGTTGGGGTATTAATGATTTCTCCCAATAAAATTCCAACAAAGTTCAAGTACAAAATAGAAGGTTGTTGTTCAAATAATGAAGCAGAATATGAAGCTTTAATTGCTTGACTTGAAATATTGTTGGAATTGGGGGCAACAGAGGTCGAAATAATGGGTGATTCTGAGTTGGTAATAAAACAATTGACAAAAGAATACAAATGTGTCAAAGAGAATTTGATCATTTATTTTGTGATAACCAACAGACTCCTCAAGAGATTCGACAGTGCTGCCTTTAGACACATTCCTAGATTAGAAAATCAGGAAGCAAATGACTTGGCTCAACTAGCATCAGGCTACAGAGTGTCGAAGGAAAACCTGGAGAAAGTTGTCGAAGTAAGAGGAAAAGTATTATCCACTAGACTGTCCCCATCAGATTTGGAAACCATAAGACTGGGATATGGTGATGAAGAAAATTTTGAAATTTTCAATGTAGGTGATCCAGAGGTAGGAGATTGGAGAAAACCTATTAAGGATTATTTACAAAATCCAAACCAGACAGTCGAAAGAAAGATAAAGTATAGAGCTTTAAGTTATGTACTCTTTGAAAATGAGCTATTTAAGAAGACTGCAGAAGGAGTCTTACTGAAATGCTTAAGTGAGACGGAAGCTTATATAGCCTTGTCGAACGTGCACAGTGGTGCATGTGGTGCACACCAGGTGGGTCACAAGATGAAATGGTTACTATTTCGACAGGGGATGTATTGGCCAACAATGTTGAAGGATTGTGTCGAATTTGCAAAAGGATGTCAAGAATGCCAAATTCATGCAGGCATACCTCATGTGCCTGCAAATGAGTTACATTCCATTATAAAGCCTTGGCCATTCAGAGGGTGGGCTTTAGATTTGATTGGTGAAATTCGACTAGCTTCTTCAAAAGGGCAGAAATACATTTTGGTTGGAGTAGACTACTTCACTAAGTGGATTGAAGCCATACCGCTGACGAATGTAGACCAGGAAGCAGTTATAGACTTCATCCAGAAACATATAATTTATAGATTTGGAATACCAGAGACTATAACCACTGATCAAGGATTTGTGTTTACTGGAAGAAACATGCAGGCATTTGCAAAAGAGTCAGGTTTTAAGTTACTAACTTCGACACCTTATTATGCTCAGGCAAATGGACAGGTCGAAGAAGCCAACAAGGTTGTGATAAATCTGATAAAAAAGCATGTGGGTAAGAAACCTAGGAATTGGCACAAGACTCTAGATCAAATCCTTTGGGCTTGTCGAACGTCTCATAAAGAGGCAACTAACTCTACCCCATTTAAATTAACTTATGGGCATGATGCAGTACTACCAGTCGAAATCTATTTACAATCAATACGAATTCAAAGGCACCATGAGATTCCATCTGAGATCTATTGGAGTATGATGATGGATGAGTTAGTTGATTTAGATGAGGAGAGGTTACGTGCTTTAGAGTTAATAAAAAGGCAGAAAGAAAGAGTCGAAAAGTTTTACAATAAGAGAGTAAAATTTAAAGCCTTTTTAGTTAATGATTTAGTTTGGAAAGTAATTTTGCCCATGGAAAAGAAAGATAGATTGATGGGAAAATGGTCTCCTAAATGGGAAGGACCTTTCAAAATTTTAAGAGTTTTTTCAAACGGCGCGTATGAAGTCGAAGAGCTGGAAAAAGACAGGAGAGTGCTGAAAATAAATGGAAAATATTTGAAGAAGTATAAACCAACATTGCAAGAAATAAAAATAGAAATAGAATAAAATTGCAAACAAAAGCTTGTCTTCGCCAAACAGATGGCGTTAAGTAACATTACATATGAAAATGCTAAAATTCTTAAAGTAATAAAATTTCCTATTTTCTATTACAAACTACTGTTGGTGGAAAGTTGCTCTAAGTTCGTCAAATTTCTTCTTTTGAAGCTGAATTCGATGTTCGCAGAGACTTTTGCTAACAGTTAGTTCGTCAATTTCTCTATGGAGTTGTTGGGCTGTTTCGGCATGTTGAAGACCTTTCTGAAGCTCCCTGTCAATTTCTTCTTGGTTGGGCTGTTGGAGGCTGGCTTGACATTCCTTCTCTTTGAGGATCTTCTTCTGAAGTTCAACAATCTGAGCTTGATAAGTCTGGATGTTGTTTTCGCACTCAGCAGCAGCTTTAGAGTAATCTTCAGAAAGCTTGTTTAGCTCTGAGATTCTGTCTGTCGAAGAGGCTACAAAATTCCATTCTGAGACTTGTTTTTCAGATTTGGCTGTGATGTTCTGAGAAAATTCTTTTTGGCGAACCAAGTCAGCACTTACAAAATCAATCATAGACATCAGGTCCATCACCAGACGACTCTCTTCAGTCGAAGCCTCCAAGAGATTGGCCTGTTTTAGGAGTTTCTTCAAGTCATATTGTGCAGAAGGGTTTTCGGCCAGAGTTCCAAATAGATCCACCCCAAGGATTTTTGCCTTAATTTCAGCCATGATAACATTGATTGGTTGAATTTCAGAGGTAGCCCCTGAAGCTGTGGAGCTGCTGTGGGAAGAGTCTTGAAAGTTGTACCTGGAGCTGAGTAAAGCTTTTAGATATTCCAGAGGCTTTCTTACTTTCAAACTCTCAATTTCCTCATGTGACATGCTTGTCGAACCCGTATTTAAAGGGGTTTCTGCTGGAGTTTCTGTTGGAGTAGGAACAGTTTGGGTACTTCCTCCAGGATTCAAGTTTGTGTCTGGTTGCTTCGACAGATCATCTTCTTCTTCGACAGTTTCCTTACCAGCCTCTGTTGTATCAATTGGCCCTTGAGGTTGTGCATCCTGGTCTGGGGCAGTCTTTTCTTCCACAGTAAAATTTGGACGAAGAGGAGAATTATTGTCAGAGGACTCAGAGTCGCTGATGTCGAAATCACCGAAAGTCTGAGGGCCATAAACACCAGCATCTGGAGTGGTTTCTTCCTGAAGTCGTTCAGCTAAAGTCTTCTCAGAGTCAGAAGGGATAACATCTTCTTGAACCTTGGAAGTTTCTTCGACATCAATGATAACCTGAAGTAAACAGAAAAGGGAAGTTTAAAAGAAGCAATAATGCAGTTAAGACTATGAATGTTGTCAGTCGAAAAATAATACATGAGGGATCTCAGTGTGAGTGCTTGAATCCCCACTTTTCTCACTTCTTAAAGGGATTTTGTTGGTTGGACTAGCAGGAGGAGTTCGTCTATGGACTATGGATCTCTGGGAGGCCACTGTCTTTATTCTCATGCCTTTGTTTCTTTTCAGAGGTTGAGGCTCAGGAGATTCATCCTCAGATTCTTCGACACTCACCTCTTTTTCTTCTTGTTTCCTTTTTTTGGCTGGTGTGCGAGTTACCTGAGGTATGCAAAAAGGAAACGTATTCAGTATAGAGAATATTGAAATTTATATAAAAGAAGAAGAGTGAGGTGTCATTATTGGTCGAAACCTTTTTAGCAACTATGGGTGATTTTTCGACTGGTTTGGAGGAGGTCCCTTCACCAGGAGTTTTCTTGATGATTCTAACAGCTGAGAGAGAAAGAATTGGATGAACATTGACATAAAACATAAAAGAGTTAGAAATAAGAAGAGGAATTTAATTTCTTCGACACCTTCAAGAATATGTTCTTCCACACTAACATGTTCTATTCCAACATGAAGGGGCCCAGTGAAGTTGCCCAAATAATACTTCGTCGGAACCACACGTTCGGCAAGTTTTTTGCTGGACTCGCGAAGCAGCTTTAAGTGAGATCCACACACAAACCAATCTGGGAATGGAGGGCACAAGGCCACACCAAATTCTGCAGAAGGGAGTGGGGGAAACTTTGGGGGAAATGAAGTATAAGCAAAGTTGTAGCGTGCATGTGGTGGAATGTATGAAGGCACCCCCAACCTATCCAACTTTTCTGAAAATTTTTGTTTTAAAGTCACTGCTGCTTCGCCTATGGTTCGATGAAGATCATTGGACCTGTAAATAGTTTCAAAATATTTTTGAAATCTTTGAATTTCTTTGATATGCTTATCTGTACCTTTCTTCTTCTTATCCTGCACAAAAGCAAAGGCATTCATCAGGAGAGTGTTGAAAGTTGCTACATCAAAGAATTTGTTAATATAATACTCCTTCCACCAAACATCGAAGTCTTCAGTGCATAAGAAGTTTGGTCGAATATGGTGGGGTAGACCTCCAAAGATGCGTCGAAAGATTTGTTGTACAATTCTAGACTTCTCTCAAAATTTTGAAATGAGTTATAGAACAAAATGGAGCCTTTTTTGTGGTAGATTGGTTTTGTCTTCGTCTGTGTTAGCCCAAATTGCCTAGCCACCAGGTTAGGTTGGTAGACAATGAGAGAGACTTTAGTGTTATTAAGGCTGTGATGGGAGAAAAGGTGTCTTGGCATAAGGAAGGCCTCCCAGATGGATATGTAGGAGTCTTCTTCTTTTTGGTTTTCCACTGGGAGTTGTCTTGTGAACCATTTGGGACCCACAGTCCTGTTGGCAAAGGGTGCCATGGATGGAGTAAACTTGTAACATTTGGCGAACATCATTATATAACTAGTGAAGGCTTGTCGAGTACCTATACTTTCGTCAGTAGGTGTTAGTTGAACTAACCTAGGCCATTCGACGCGCCTGTCTTTCACCTCTTCTTCGTCAACTGACATCTTGATAGGGATGCAGGCTTCGAAGGTTGTGTTCAGCCATAACTGTAAGAGCCTAAAGGGGCCTGTAAGACTGATGGTTCCTTTGTCCTTGATGGTTTTTAATTTGCTCACACTCTCACTCAGAGATTCATAGAGATTTGCCAGAAGCAATTCACTTAGACAAAATGCAACTCCATTATGAAGTTGATTAGCCATGATAATATAGCTTCTGGCAACCTGGAGTGATCTAGTGCAGAAGACGAACTTGGCTAACCACAGAGTAAGAAAAGCAATATGTTCTCTGTCGGACACTTCCTCAGTGCCTTCGCCTTGATGATGAGCAATGAATAAGGAATAGCCAGCGTGCTTGGTGTCGAATCCTATGGGATCTTTATTTAGGTGCTCAGGATTAAAGATTTCTCCTATGGGACTAAGGCCAGTGATGGCTGTTATGTCGAAGAGAGTAGGAGTAACCATACCATAGGGAAGATGGAAGGTGTTGTAGGTACTATCCCAGAAATATAAAGAAGCCAGCAGCATATTCTGGCAGTAGTGTGGGCCCTCTTTCGACAGCTGAATCAGGTCGTAAATGCCAGTCTTCTTCCAGAATTTTTCTTTGACCTTTTCGACTCTAGTAAGCCAAGCTAAATAGTTTGAAGGGTCTTTTGTTAGGGGAGGGCTCCTAAAGATCCTAGTCTGATTTAAGTATGATAAGTCTAATTCTGTCGAAGCTATGGGGATTTCAGGTTTCTTAGATGATGTTTCGACAGTTTTAGGGTTCTTATTAGCAGCTATTGGTTTAGAGGCAGAATAGCAAGGATAAAAATCCTTTAAACGATTTGGGTCAGCATTAGGATTAAAGATGGGACCTAACATTGCATGGTGAACTCCAGAGACCAAGATAGGGATCATTACCTGAGATCTGTAGATACTGGCTTTCTCCCTCTCATTTGGAGGTTCTGGGATGTATTGTTGTTGATTCACTTGCGTGGGTCCAGACAATGTGTGAGCAGGAGGGAGATCAGCAGTCTTCTTTGCTTTCTTAGCACTACGGTCAGCAATGTTCTTTGGAGACGCCATTGTTATGAGAAGCTTGGAGTTGAAGTAGCAGAAAGCTTAAGAGGGTTTTAATGGAGGTTTTTCTTTGTTAAGGGCAGAAGAGTTTGAGAGTGTGAAAAGGAAGAAAGGTTTTAGAAGATGGTATTTATAGAAGGTGATAGAATATAAAAAAAAAAAAAAAAAAAGACTTTTCAGTTCAGGTCATGGGGGACGTGCGTTTGATCAATGGTGGTGATTAAAGGTGACGGTTGGTAGGAAGCCCATGATTTAGCTAGAATATAGGGTTATGGAAGGTTGTGTAAACGTGGGCTAGACGTGACGTTTTTCAGAAAATGGAAATCATAGTGTTTCCTTGGGACTCAACAAAAGTCACTTATAATTAATGAGACTGACATGATGTCAGAAGTTATTTCGACAACAAAGGATATTTCTCCAAACATTAGTCGAATACATCTTTGCTGGGGGGCAATTTGTAAGCTCATAATTTCGACACTCTGAAATTTGAAACATGAAGTCATTTTTGTTGCTAAGGAGATGATCAGTAGATAAGGAAAAGAAGAAGTGAAGATGTTCAAGAGGTGTTGACAAAGTTAAAAGCTCAAGTGCTTCGACAGGATGACAAATATTGTTCTGGCAAGCCAAGTTTGGGAACCTGTTTATAATTGGGTGTTCGGCAAGATGAGTACGTCTTTCGACATTTTGACAGAAGGAAGGTGTTTGGCAGAAGCGTTGGTTTGAAAGTTTGAAGAGTCTCTTCTTCTTCGACATTTCGACACACGAAGAGATGTAATGTTTCGTCACCAAAGGGAAGAGTTCAAAATTTAAAAGTTGTAACCTTTGGCAGTTGGACACATGGAAGTTTCAGGGAAGGAAATTGCATGCAGGCTGACACTTGTCATTTAATTAGAATTTTTCCGTTCTAGGCAGTTACTTTGTTTGTATATAAATAGGATAGTTGTTGTTTAGAATGGTGTGTGAAAACTTATACAAAAATCCTGTAAATACTCTAAGTACCCAGTGTGAGAGAAAATGAGTCTGATATTTGGAACAATGTATGTGTTGAACACCATTTTTCTTTCAAGTTATTTAAATTATTAGTTTGTTTCATCAAATTATTTTATCTTCAGTTTTATTTACTTTTCTGCAAAGTTTTACATCATTTTGCCATTTTCTTACTTTTGTTCAAACTTTAACTTTAGTTTACTTTAAAAATCAAAGCATTTAACACTTTGACATCATTAACAAAACAAACCACAAATCATTAACAACACTAAGAGTAATTCGACAAACAAATTGCACATGTGTCCTAGGACTTGTTTGGTTGGTCCTGCAAGTAACCCAGTTTTCTAAGAGATTGGTTAACCAGAGGTTGTTTGTCAGAAACTACAGCGAACACCACCTCCCTTTCGTCCAACCACTCATACTAGCGACCGATACCTCCTTAAGATCAGATCTAGAGAACTCCTCCGGAAACTCGTTTATGAAACACCTTTTACCCATCCAATTACCATTCCAAAACAAAGTGTTATGACCGTTACCCACTTGGAAAGTACAATTTTCCATAAAAATGTCTTCTTTGAAGAATTTATTAATGGATAAAAGATCCATCCACCAAGTAGAGCAAGATGTCCAATTAGATTTCTTGAACCGGCACCCCGAAACCACAAGGCTAATATCTCCATATCTAGCTTTCAAAATTTTGTACCATAATGCTTCCGACCCTTCAAGAATCCTCCATCTCCATTTGTGAAGTAAGACAACATTAAAGTCTTCAATACGTTTCAAATTTAACCCCCCACTCTTTTGGATAACACAACAAATTCCAATTGATCCAATGCACTCTACGTTTCTCCTTCGAACTTCCCCATAGAAAACCGCTTTGAAGTTTGTTAATTTCTTTCCGAATCTTCACCGGAATTTTGTAAAAAGAAAGTTGGAAGATTGGAAGGCTAGAAAGCATCGATCTCAAAAGCGTTAATCTTACTCCAAAACTAAAAAAACGATTGTGCCAACTTTGAAGTCTTATTTCCACTTTCCTAACTAGGGGGGTCCAAGAAGAGATTCTTCTAGGATTGGACCTGTCGTACCCCGAAAAATACGACCTCACGCGATCCGAATGGACGGAGCCACGCGCCGGACGGACTGAAGAGTCGCCACTTAATTCTATTTATTCCCGAAGAGGGAAAAGGGAGATATAGATACAACCCGGGGAGAGAAGGATGAGGACAAAGGTCAACGGAACCATTGCCTGGGTTCGGGAGTCGGTTATGCAGGGGGAAGGTATTAGCACCCCCTACATCCATCGTACTCGATGGGAACCATCTAAGTTATCGCGCGCGAAAGGATGTCTATGCTTAAACGAATTGCTTGCTAGAGGGAAATGAGTTGAATTATAAGTTAGATTGAACCTAGGTGCTCGGCAAGGATTGAGATCCTCGTGCCTACGTACTCCCGTGTGCAATGGGAAATTCAGAGCCTCGTAGTTCGGCCTACTAAGGGTAATGGTTGTTGATTTTATTACCTTTCGTCGATGAAAGGGTTTAGGAGTCGAAATGCACTAAAGACTATGGATAGTTTATCTCGCCCAACAGGAAGAGTGTCCTGCGTCGAAATAATCGGAGCGAGTAACGAGAGCTCGTTATCCTCCTTTCTACCGCTTAAGGCTCGTGGTGTACAGATCTTCTCGTATTTATTAAAGTGTTTTTATTTCCTAAAGCCGCTTGACGTTGGATCAAGGGTTTGGATCTAATCGAAACATTTTGGTTTTTTGAGGTTAAAGGGTAAATGCAACTTGGAGGTTATTTTTGCGGTTTTGTTAGCGAGGCACGAAGCGCTCGGCTCGCAAAGGTGGAGTGGATCCTAATAAACGAAAATAACTGAAAAATAAAGTGTAAGTGTGCAAGTGAGATCGCTTGGCGTTGGACCAAGGATTCGAAAATAAATACGGAAAGTAAATTGCGTACAAAGTAAGGGGGAAGGGATACAAAATAAATACAGGGGATTGCGAGAAATAAAGGGTATCATTGTATTTTGCCCAAGAGGAAGCGTGTGTGCAGTGTGTTTGAACTATTCGAAGGCGTTCGGCCTGTTTAATCGGGACACAACTATTCGAAGGCATTGGACCTTTTTAATCGAGCGCAACTATTCGAAGGCGTTGGACCTTTTTGGGACGCGGCAAAATTTTGTTCGTGAACTGCCTTAGAATCGGTTCAAAATGGGAACCATTCTATAAGGAGTCGAATCGTAATTTGAAATGCAAAATGAATAAATTAAATTGCGAAATATTAGATAAATAATAAATTGAATAACTAAACAAATTAAATAATGAATAAAATGAATTAAATTATATTACAAGTGTTTTTTTTTCTTGTTCAAAATAAAAATAATAGAATAAAAATAAAAGAGGGCCTCATATTGACCGCTCATCACCGATTAAATGTAATCGGGCGAAAAACGGCCTTTTATAATATCATCGGCCCATAAATAAATCGACTCTAAAATTAAAAGACTAAATGTTTCCGAAATATATATATATATATGAAAAAGTGATTTAGATGTATAAACTAACACACACAAAAAAACTTGAAATAATAAATTTTAGAGATTTTTCTTTTAAAATATAAACCTAAAAGATATAGGAATGATTTTAAGACTAATATGTATGACATAATAAATAAATAAAAACTAGATATAAAAACTTAAAAGTAAATATAAACATGGGAATATAAGTCCAACAACAGTAACAAGGATTTGTTTAAATCTAACTTCATTATTTCTTAACTTAATAAAATAAATAAAAAACAATCAAAATAAAAAAGATAATGAGGAACAGGGTGATGCGGATGAAATATGGGGGTGTTGAGTTTAAATATGGCTTGGTCAGCTACTTAATAATAATAATAAAATAATTTGAAACAAAATAAAACACAATTTTCTATGTATAAAATAGAAGATAAATAGAATAAAAATTAAATAATAAAAAAGAACTGCATCAAAAGGGGCTAATCCCTTTCTCTTTCACAAAAAACAGAGCAGCAAAGGAAGAAAAACGAAATCCAACCTCCCAAAATGAAGCACGGCGGCGACTCTCCATTCTCAGCTCTCGGTCTGGCTTCTCGTTCGGATCTACAAGCCTTTCACGGTTTTCGCAGGCGCGGTGGTCGTCTGATGGTGGCTGGAGATTTTCGGCGAGGTGTGGTTGCGAGCGGCGGCTGGGTTTCAGTTTTTGCGGTGGTGAAACGGGGTTTCGTCGGAGGTTGGGTCTTGCGGGTTGAAGTGTGGTGTTTTCGGTTTTACGAGGGTGGACGATTCGCGATGAACAGGAGCAGTGGAGAACAGATTGAAGGTTTACGGAAAGGGGGTTTCCGATTTAGTGAGGCTTTGGTTTTGTGGCTTGTACGTTTTCGGCCGGTTCGCTTTCTGTTAAGGTGTTTTCTGGTTTGTGGTCTGAGATTCGAAGACGAAAATGGTGAAAGTTATGTTATGTGATGAGGAGATGTTGTTGGAAGGTTGTTATGTTTCGGTTTATGCTTTTGTTTTTGTTCTGAAGGTTTCGATCGTGCATTGGTTTTTTTCCGAACCGCGGCGGATTCACTCAGGTTTGTGCTTGTTGCAGTTCTGTGAGAGTGGTACTGATGAAGCTTATGGGTGATGATGAATGGTTTGATGGGATATGGTAGGTTCGTGGTGAAAGCGTTTGGATGTTGGTGGTTAGGCTGCGGTTTGTGGATGAACTCGGGTTATGAGAGAATTGTTTGGTTCATGTTTTTGTTTTGGTTAGGGAAGATGGTGTTGTTTATCTGAAGAATGGCCTGAGTTATTTTTGTGTATTTTTGAAGCTTAGAATTGATTTTGCAGAGGTTTAAGGTACTGTCCAAGCTTCTTTATTGAGGGAAAAAATGAGGCATTATATAGAAAATTTGTGAGGATAAAATTAAGAAAAAGCTGAGGATAAGGATGGAATATTCCTGATGAGTTGTGTGAAATTTTGTTAGGCTGGTGTAGTTTGTTGCAGATAGTGGAGAAGGCTGAATGAAAAAAAGTTGTTACTGAAAAAAAAGTGGAAAGAAGGTGGATTGTACTGCTGTGTGAGTACCGAGTTGAGTGGGTGAAAAAGGAGAAAAGTTGTTGTACTTGTTGTGAAAAAAAAAATAGAAGCTGAATTAACAATAACCATAAAACAAAAATAATAATAACAAAATAATAGAAATAGTATAATAATAATAATACTTATAATAATAATAATAATAAAAACAAATGTTAATATAAAATAATAAAAAAAAACTAATAATAATAGTACTAAAAGAGAAAAAAAAAGGTGACCAAATGAAAGCATAAAACAAAAATAATATTGGACTTATCAAAAAAAATGGTGGGGCAGGAATCGAACCCCAGTCCTTATACTAATACAAACACAAGTCCATCCGCTGGGGCGGGTATACATCCATTGATAAATTTGCATAAATAAATATATACTCCATTTTTGACAACTCCAACCTTCTCTTTTCCTTTCTTTATATTTTTTTTAATAAATTCTATAATAATAATAACAAGAATAAACTAAATTAATAATAATAAAACTAATACTATGAAATTTGGGATAAAAAATGAAAATAAGAATTATAATAATAATAATGATAGAAAACTAATAATTTCTAAGAAAAGTAGAGATTTTTTTTATATTTTTGGATAATAATAATAAAAAGAGTAAAATCTACGATGTGAGAAATTAATTTTTGAAAATAAAGAATGTATATTTTTTAGATGGAAAAATGGAATTACGAAGAAATATTCTTAATAATAATAACAATAGACTTTCTTTTTTGTATTATATTTTTTGATAAAAACACAAATTAAATAATAAAGATAGAAATAAAAGACTAAAAAAATAAAATTCAAATTTCTTAATTTTGAAAATAAATAAATACATTTTTTGATTTTGGAGTATTCGCTAAACAGAAAAAATAAAATAATACATATTTTTTTTTATTTTTTTGAAATGATAGCTAGACAGTAAAATAAAATAGTGCAGGTAGGACAAATTTGGGGTATGACAGATGCCCCTATCGAATTGGCTTAGACCGAGTAAGATGAACTGGCTCGCGTTCAATCTTTCAAGGTATAAGATAATTAGATATTAACAGACTCCAAATTTGTCCGATAAAAAGAAAAATTGCGAAAATAGTAGATGACTTAAAATTGGGAGTAACGGGTGACACAGTAAGAAACAATTGACAAAATAAATCACTTATCACCAGAGGATGATAAGGCAAACGACTGAAAAATAAAATCACTTATCACCAGAGGATGATAAGGCAAATGACTGAAAATAAAATCACTTATCACCAGAGGATGATAAGGCAAATAACTGAAAATAAACTCACTTATCAACTGAGGAAGATAAGGCAATAGACAGAAAAATAAACTCACTTATCAACAGAGGAAGATAAGGCAATAGACAGAAAAATAAATTCACTTATCAACAGAGGAAGATAAGGCAATAGACAGAAAAAATAAACTCACTTATCAACAGAGGAAGATAAGGCAATAGACAGAAAAATAAACTCACTTATCAACAGAGGAAGATAAGGCAATAGACAGAAAAATAAACTCACTTATCAACAGAGGAAGATAAGGCAACAGACTGAAAATAAAATCACTTATCACCAGAGGATGATAAGGCAAATAACTGAAAATAAACTCACTTATCAACAGAGGATGATAAGGCAAATGGACTGAAATTTAAACTCAGCTATTGAATCCGCCAAGAGGATGCATGGAATCTTGACTGATATGATCCTGACTTCCGCTGGGGAAAGGACCGGAAACTTGTATGGATCCTGGATCCTGAACTATGCATGTATGCTTGATTATTTTGAAACGGTATTCCATAAAGATGGAGATACGATGCAAATGTTTATGCACTGAGATGCAAGTTGAAACTGTTGGGGAAAATAAAAAGCTGATTTATTTGGGTATGCAAATGATGCACATATTGTAAATGATTGATGTAAATGATGCTAATGACGTTTGATGATGCATAATGATGCATATGAGCGATTGAAAGGAAAGGTGCCAGCTTGGTGGACTTTTGGTCTGGTAGTCGCCAATAATGATTGGACTTTGGGTGGGAGGAGGGACTGATTTCCCGACACTCGATCTTCGACGATGTATGATCAGAAGACGGATCTGAAAGCTCCAAGTTTTGGTTACTTGCTGATAAGCGAAGCGACTTGATTGTCACATGACGCCTGATTTTGCTTTGAATGATTGCCAATGTCTAGCAAGGACTGCCTGCTCAGTTGGGGAGGAGAGATAGGAAGATTTGTTCCCTGTTTGCTTGCCCCTGATTGAGCTGTTTGAAGATAATTTGCCCCTGATTGGACTGATTTTGAAATGAATTGCCTTTGATTGGGCTGTTGAGGTAGTCTTGATTCATGTTGGCATCAATGAAGTTCAAATTTTCTTTTGATTGCCCCTTGTTTGGATTGCACTGATGTTAAGCACTGATTTGCAATTAAATTATTCATACACAAATGGTAGTGTTAATGTAAAGTTCATGTAAGTTTTGAAAAAGTCAATTTATTTGAATGATGTGAAAGTGTAACGAATGGACCGTTAGTCCAAATGAGGTGTTGATTTAGAAAGTGCACGAAAGATGCAGCAAGAATATTGTGCAATCGAGATTTAAGATTAGCAAATATATGGGAGTCAATTTACGCAACCTTGTTGGTAGCATGCTTTCAGAATAAACCATGCCTCAATTAGGACTTTCGAGGGTTGTAACGTGGCCTGGTTAATGGTTTGAGAAATAAAAGATATAAGGCTCAAAGTTTGATTTGTACCCATCCCTTCTTCTTATTGTTCTCCAGTCCTAAGTTCAGTTAACTCTACACATGCATTTGTTTCGACTTTGCAAGAATGAAGATGAAGCTTTAAAGTTCGCTTGAAAGTGACAGTCATCTCATTTTGTTGTTGGTGACCCTTTGATTTTTTGATTTGGTGGTCACTGATATTTGTTTTGTTTTTGCTGAGGATTTGAGTTCCTCTTTTGATTTTTTTCGACTAAGTCTCCCTTTGGGTGCTCAACTTAGTGGGTCTTTCTTTTCTTTTTCTTTTTTTTTTGTTTGAATGTTGTGACTGCCAAGTCATTTGTTGGTGGTCCTCTGACGGGATGTCTCATCTTGCGATTTGAAGGTGTAGCCAGTTTAACTGAACAACTACCCTGCCCCGGGTTAAATGTAAGGGTTGTATCCGAAAGAAACTCCTACTTCTAGGCTCGAAGTGGTTGACTAGGGATTAACTCCTTATATCTCCAGTGTTTGGGGATTTGAATAAATGCATGTATATCATTGACGAGGTTTTATCCGAAAGCATATCGCAGCAGTTATGGGTATTTCGTTTTCATCATCCTCCCTCAAATATTTGCTAAAGTGAAGTGAGGGAATATTTTTGTGATTTTTTGTGATAAATGATAAATATGAGCGAATGCGAATAAATTGATTCAAAACATGCATAAACATAACATTAACATAACCAAGTACAAACGATAACAATGTTTAGAGCAAATAGTACTTAAACAAACATTACAAAACAACAGGAATGCAGAAATCATAAATGGCACTGGCTGCCTTGATTTGAGGAATTGAACTTCTCTTGATTGAATGCTTCAAAGTTGGGATACTACTCAGCTTGGTCTTCAACAACCGCTTCAAATGTCTTCACTTATCGGCACCGTGTGACGGCATTGGATCGTTCTGGACATTTGGATTTCTCGGAGTGAGAGTGAGGTCCTTAGAATTGATCATATCCTGAATCAAGTGTTTGAAGGCATGGCAGTTCTCGATGTTGTGACCTGGAGCGCCTTTGTGATACTCACAGCGAGCATTGGCATCATAGTTCCGGGCATTGCCAGTATGAGGTGGCATATCTTTCAACACAAGAGTTCCTTTTGCCATTAGCCCCTTAAAGATTTCGGTATACGTCATAGGCAGGGGATCAATGTGCCTATCATATCCTCTTTGCTGATATGGTGGACGCTGTTGAGGAGCGCGTTGTTGTTGTTGACCAGGCCGTGGTGGATAAGCCGGTTGCTGGTATGGATTGGGCGCATACTGCGCAACTGCAACCATAGGACGTGGTTGATGAACCATTTGAGGCGGAAATAGAGCTTGAAAGGTCTGCTGATAAGGCATTGGCGGAACTGGCTGATATGGCATAGGAGCATATTGTGCAGCTGCAACATAGGGATACTGATAGTAGGGAACTGGTGCAGGTGCACTCTGTTGAAAATTCCCACTTGCAGCAGAAATGGCATTTGTGTCGCCCTTTTTATACCCGTTGAAAGGCTTCTTGGCATTGTTCTGGCTGCTAGAACCTCCTTGGATCTTTCCAGTTTTCAAACCTTCCTCGATTCTTTCTCCTACCATCACCATGTCTGAAAATCCAGAAGATACGCTGCTGATCAGCTTCTCGTAGTATTGCCCTTGCAGGGTACCCATGAAGATATCGATCAATTCACGGTCAACCAATGGCGGATGCACTCTGGCAGCTAACTCCCTCCAGCGTTGGGCGTACTCTTTAAAGGATTCGCTTTCCTTTTGAGACATACTCTGAAGTTGAGTACGGTTAGGAGCAAGGTCAGTGTTGTACTTGTACTGCTTTTTGAATGCATCAGATAGATCAAGCCAAGTACGAACATTGTTGCGTTCGAGCTGCATGTACCATTCTAAAGACGCTCCAGACAGGCTGTCTTGGAAGCAATGGATCATAAGCTTGTCGTCTTTAGCATGAGCGGCCATTTTCCTGCAGTACATCCTCAAATGAAGCTCAGGACAGCTGAGGCCTTTGTACTTCTCGAATTCTGGCAGTTTGAACTTAGTAGGGATCACAACATCTGGAACTAAGCACATGTCTGAGGCACTCAGAGAAGTTGAGTTGTGTCCTTCCATGATTCAGAGTTTTTCGGCTAACTCGCGACACATCTTCATAGCTTCAGACTCTTGAACAGCATGAGGATTGGTGATTGGAACAGCAATATGCATCTCATACTCAACTTGATGATTCTCTTCAGTTTGGGGAAACTGGACTTGAGTTGGAATAAGTTAAGCTTGAGGAATAGCACCAACAGTGACACCTGAAGCAGGTATTGGTTGGGAAGTGACCTCTTCAATAGCAGGAGTGAAACCTGGAGGCAAACCGTATACCAAAGGATTTGGAATGGGAACGGAAGGCATTGCTCGCGAGGTAGATCCTTGCACCTGAGCATTGTTCATTGCGGCAGCAGCTTCGCGACGTTCTTCCATTCTTGCCAAAGCTTGCAAAGTCTCGTAAATCTGGTCAATCTTGCTCTTGACCGAGTCAATCTCTTCCCTCATGGCAGCTTGTTCTTCTTTAATTACGTCCATCAGTCTTCTAGTGTTGGCTCTAGTTAGATACGGTCGTCTAGCTCGATACGGGCGTCGGGAAACCAGCTTGATTTACTGAAGATGGAGGAACATGCAATGAGTTTTCAGCTTTGGAATGAAATGCAATATGAACAAATAATGCAAATGTGATGATATGCAATATCAGAATCCAGGATCACAAGATCATAGTCTCATGAGTCCAAGGCACAGATGGAGGATACTCTGATCAGGAACTCACTGGGTAGACTCTAAGGTTTTAGGGATCCCAAAGTTATCAATTCATATGGCTGTTCATCACACGCGCCATAAGCATGACGGTTGACTGACTCCGCCATATAAATCTATTTTGGGTGAGATCTTCGTATCGACAACCCACGAGAGCGAATTTTCTCGGGAGTCCATACTACGTGATCATCGACACAAGGCTTAAAACAAATTCTTGGAGTTATGGAACTTTCTCAATTGTTTGATGCATGTGTCAATTTCATACATTCTTGACAGTCAATCAACTCCATTGAGTAAGTCTATTCCAAGTGAGGTTTTCGTATCGAGCCACGCGAGGGCGAACCCTGGTGCCCAATACTACGCAACCATCAACCGATGTTTTAACCAGAAGGTTCTAAAGGTCCTCAGAGTTAATGATTCTAATGAAAGCAACTGAGCACACACGCCAAGGATTTGACGGTTGTCAGTATTCTCATCAGAATCTACTCCGAGTGAGGTTTTCGTATCGACAACCCACAAGAGAGGTTCTCTCGGGAGCCCATACTACACAACCTCGCTAACTTAAGTTTGTACTCGTAAGCCCGGGTATAGAGCTTTTCCCTCAAGTTCTTTTGCAAAATATCGATCCAAATTATAGTACCAAGGAGCCACAAGATATATAATATGGAATGCGATAAAGAAAGCGATAAAAATAAACAAGCAAGGCATAAAAACAAACATCCAAACAAATGCGGGAACCTAGACTAGGCTTGACTCGCATAGGGGTGAACCTATCCCCAGCAGAGTCGCCAGTTGTCGTACCCCAAAAAATACGACCTCACGCGATCCGAATGGACGGAGCCGCGCGCCGGACGGACTGAAGAGTCGCCACCTAATTCTATTTATTCCCGAAGAGGGAAAGGGAAGATATAGATACAACCCGGGGAGAGAAGGATGAGGACAAAGGTCAACGGAACCATTGCCTGGGTTCGGGAGTCGATTATGCAGGGGGAAGGTATTAGCACCCCCTACATCCATCGTACTCGATGGGAACCATCTAAGTTATCGCGCGCGAAAGGATGTCTATGCTTAAACGAATTGCTTGCTAGAGGGAAATGAGTTGAATTATAAGTTAGATTGAACCTAGGTGCTCGGCAAGGATTGAGATCCTCGTGCCTACGTACTCCCGTGTGCAATGGGAAAGTCAGAGCCTCGTAGTTCGGCCTACTAAGGGTAATGGTTGTTGATTTTATTACCTTTCGTCGATGAAAGGGTTTAGTAGTCGAAATGCACTAAAGACTATGGATAGTTTATCTCGCCCAACAGGACGAGTGTCCTGCGTCGAAATAATCGGAGCGAGTAACGAGAGCTCGTTATCCTCCTTTCTACCGCTTAAGGCTCGTGGCGTACAGATCTTCTCGTATTTATTAAAGTGTTTTTATTTCCTAAAGTCGCTTGACGTTGGATCAAGGGTTTGGATCTAATCGAAACATTTTGGTTTTTTGAGGTTAAAGGGTAAATGCAACTTGGAGGTTATTTTTGTGGTTTTGTTAGCGAGGCACGAAGCGCTCGGCTCGCAAAGGTGGAGTGGATCCTAATAAACAAAAATAACTGAAAAATAAAGTGTAAGTGTGCAAGTGAGATCGCTTGGCGTTGGACCAAGGATTCGAAAATAAATACGGAAAGTAAATTGCGTACAAAGTAAGGGGGAAGGGATACAAAATAAATACAGGGGATTGCGAGAAATAAAGGGTATCATTGTATTTTGCCCAAGAGGAAGCGTGTGTGCAGTGTGTTTGAACTATTCGAAGGCGTTCGGCCTGTTTAATCGAGACACAACTATTCGAAGGCGTTGGACCTTTTTAATCGAGCGCAACTATTCGAAGGCGTTGGACCTTTTTGGGACGCGGCAAAATTTTGTTCGTGAACTGCCTTAGAATCGGTTCAAAATGGGAACCATTCTATAAGGAGTCGAATCGTAATTTGAAATGCAAAATGAATAAATTAAATTGCGAAATATTAGATAAATAATAAATTGAATAACTAAACAAATTAAATAATGAATAAAATAATGAATAAAATGAATTAAATTATATTACAAGTGTTTTTTTTTTCTTGTTCAAAATAAAAATAATAGAATAAAAATAAAAGAGGGCCTCATATTGACCGCTCATCACCGATTAAATGTAATCGGGCGAAAAACGGCCTTTTATAATATCATCGGCCCATAAATAAATCGACTCTAAAATTAAAAGACTAAATGTTTCCGAAATATATATATATGAAAAAGTGATTTAGATGTATAAACTAACACACACAAAAAAACTTGAAATAATAAATTTTAGAGATTTTTCTTTTAAAATATAAACCTAAAAGATATAGGAATGATTTTAAGACTAATATGTATGACATAATAAATAAATAAAAACTAGATATAAAAACTTAAAAGTAAATATAAACATGGGAATATAAGTCCAACAACAGTAACAAGGATTTGTTTAAATCTAACTTCATTATTTCTTAACTTAATAAAATAAATAAAAAACAATCAAAATAAAAAAGAAAATGAGGAACAGGGTGATGCGGATGAAATATGGGGGTGTTGGGTTTAAATATGGCTTGGTCAGCTACTTAATAATAATAATAAAATAATTTGAAACAAAATAAAACACAATTTTCTATGTATAAAATAGAAGATAAATAGAATAAAAATTAAATAATAAAAAAGAACTGCATCAAAAGGGGCTAATCCCTTTCTCTTTCACTAAAAACAGAGCAGCAAAGCAAGAAAAACGAAATCCAACCTCCCAAAATGAAGCACGGCGGCGGCTCTCCATTCTCAGCTCTCGGTCTGGCTTCTCGTTCGGATCTACAAGCCTTTCACGGTTTTCGCTGGCGCGGTGGTCGTCTGATGGTGGCTGGAGATTTTCGGCGAGGTGTGGTTGCGAGCGGCGGCTGGGTTTCAGTTTTTGCGGTGGTGAAACGGGGTTTCGTCGGAGGTTGGGTCTTGCGGGTTGAAGTGTGGTGTTTTCGGTTTTACGAGGGTGGACGATTCGCGATGAACAGGAGCAGTGGAGAACAGATTGAAGGTTTACGGAAAGGGGGTTTCCGATTTAGTGAGGCTTTGGTTTTGTGGCTTGTACGTTTTCGGCCGGTTCGCTTTCTGTTAAGGTGTTTTCTGGTTTGTGGTCTGAGATTCGAAGACAAAAATGGTGAAAGTTATGTTATGTGATGAGGAGATGTTGTTGGAAGGTTGTTATGTTTCGGTTTATGCTTTTGTTTTTGTTCTGAAGGTTTCGATCGTGCATTGGTTTTTTTCCGAATCGCGGCGGATTCACTCAGGTTTGTGCTTGTTGCAGTTCTGTGAGAGTGGTACTGATGAAGCTTATGGGTGATGATGAATGGTTTGATGGGATATGGTAGGTTCGTGGTGAAAGCGTTTGGATGTTGGTGGTTAGGCTGCGGTTTGTGGATGAACTCGGGTTATGAGAGAATTGTTTGGTTCATGTTTTTGTTTTGGTTAGGGAAGATGGTGTTGTTTATCTGAAGAATGGCCTGAGTTATTTTTGTGTATTTTTGAAGCTTAGAATTGATTTTGCAGAGGTTTAAGGTACTGTCCAAGCTTCTTTATTGAGGGAAAAAATGAGGCATTATATAGAAAATTTGTGAGGATAAAATTAAGAAAAAGCTGAGGATAAGGATGGAATATTCCTGATGAGTTGTGTGAAATTTTGTTAGGCTGGTGTAGTTTGTTGCAGATAGTGGAGAAGGCTGAATGAAAAAAAGTTGTTACTGAAAAAAAAAGTGGAAAGAAGGTGGATTGTACTGCTGTGTGAGTACCGAGTTGAGTGGGTGAAAAAGGAGAAAAGTTGTTGTACTTGTTGTGAAAAAAAAAATAGAAGCTGAATTAACAATAACCATAAAACAAAAATAATAATAACAAAATAATAGAAATAGTATAATAATAATAATACTTATAATAATAATAATAATAATAAAAACAAATGTTAATATAAAATAATAAAAAAAAAACTAATAATAATAGTACTAAAAGAGAAAAAAAAAGGTGACCAAATGAAAGCATAAAACAAAAATAATATTGGACTTATCAAAAAAAATGGTGGGGCAGGAATCGAACCCCAGTCCTTATACTAATACAAACACAAGTCCATCCGCTGGGGCGGGTATACATCCGTTGGTAAATTTGCATAAATAAATATATACTTCATTTTTGACAACTCCAACCTTCTCTTTTCCTTTCTTTATATTTTTTTTAATAAATTCTATAATAATAATAACAAGAATAAACTAAATTAATAATAATAAAACTAATATTATGAAATTTGGGATAAAAAATGAAAATAAGAATTATAATAATAATAATGATAGAAAACTAATAATTTCTAAGAAAAGTAGAGATTTTTTTTATATTTTTGGATAATAATAATAAAAAGAGTAAAATCTACGATGTGAGAAATTAATTTTTGAAAATAAAGAATGTATATTTTTTAGATGGAAAAATGGAATTACGAAGAAATATTCTTAATAATAATAACAATAGACTTTCTTTTTTGTATTATATTTTTTGATAAAAACACAAATTAAATAATAAAGATAGAAATAAAAGACTAAAAAAATAAAATTCAAATTTCTTAATTTTGAAAATAAATAAATGCATTTTTTGATTTTGGAGTATTCGCTAAACAGAAAAAATAAAATAATACATATTTTTTTGATTTTTTTGAAATGATAGCTAGACAGTAAAATAAAATAGTGCAGTTAGGACAAATTTGGGGTATGACAGGACCCTATGGGAATGCCTAGGAAATTAAACTCTTTCTTCTCGGTACTACAAGCCAAGAAAAGAGAGGTCGCTTCTAGAAACGAAGGGATAACATTGATACATATAAGCTTGCTCTTATGGTAGTTGATTCCTAGCCCCGACGCAAGCTGAAAACCCCTCAAGACCGCTTTTAACGCCCAAATATGCCTCCAATTTCCATCTCCAATCAAAAGCGTGTCGTCCGCAAATTGGAGGATGTCAACAAAGTATTTAGACATAACATTAAGTCCCGCAAACTCACCAATCCTCACCGAGTTTCTAACCAAACTTGTAAGACCTTCAGTGATTATCACAAGAGAAAAGGTGAAAGGGGGTCACCTTGCCTCAACCCTATACCGACCACAAATTATTTCGTTGGACTACCGTTAACCAAAACAAATTTTTTGCTAGTGAATATCAAAACTTCCATCCATTTCATCCAAAGATTTCCAAAACTCATTCTCCGCATCATATATCTAAGGAAATTCTAACTCACCTTATCATAGGCTTTCTCAAAATCCACCTTGAAAAGAGAAACCTCCTTATTCTCTTTACTAGCAAGTTTGTGTTGTTTTTTATTTATTTAAATATATTATTTATTTAATTAATTTAATAATTAATTAATTTATTTATTTATAAATAGAACTAGAGATAGTAGTAATTTTGTAGTGTCATAAATTTCGCAAATTATATTTTAGTTTAGATGCTATATATATTTGAAAAGAAATGGCTTTAGTCAAGGTTATGAAGATATAAAAGAAAGCAAGTTGTCCTCCCTTTTCCTAATCCCGATCAATAATTTCATGTCAATAATAGACGGTGCCTACTTCTTTTGGACCTATTCCGTGTTCATTACTAAACTAACCTCAAAATTCAAGCACCAAAGAAAAAGGATCTTATAACTACAGAATTTCTTGGTATATGTATGGCTCACATACTTCCATGTATTTTAGTCCATGGAAATTCATGGACCACCTCTGATTGCTACCCCTTTGATGTCATTACTTTGACTAGCACCTTGATTAATCACGAGGAGTTTCATTTCCATGCACGTAAAGTAATTCTGTGTATAGCTGTCTAACATTGGAAAGAGCATGCATATATATAAAATAATATGATATATTCTTTCTACATTCACACCACTTTGGTCCCTTTTTGTCTGTGATTAGGCACAGCTAGCTATTGTTTTCTTTTCAAAACAGGAATGTAGCATGTATGAGATAAAGAAGCAAGGATAAAATAACATATTTATTAATTTTATAGAATTTAATAATAAATGATAAAGATTGTTTTTATCTAATTGATTAAATTTGTAATCATACATTTATTTATTTACCAAGCACTTAAACCTCATAAATATAAGTACGAGCTTATAATTTAAAAATATACTCCGTCCATTTCAAAATAATTTTTTTTTAAAGATTTTTGTATATAGATTAAAAAAAATAATGATTGAATAATTTTATAAAATTATTTTTAATTACTATTGATTGTCCTAAATATATTATGTGATATAATATTTTGAAAATTATGTAGATAATATTTATTAAAAATAAGATTGATAAAAAAATAAATATTATTGCATTGAAAACGTAAAAAAAAATTCTTATTTTGGAATAAATTTCTTTGGCTAAAATTATTGGGATAATATCAAACGTTAGTTAGTCCAGTGGTGATTAACGTTGGACTTAATAGAGAGAACAACGATTCGATCCCCCGTAGCTGCGATCGAAAAAGGACTAAATCCACTTGATGTCAAAACTAACATCTGAACCGAACTAAATTGGTAGTGATAAAAAAAAGGATTAGGACATAAGAGGAATAAAGAGTAAGTTAAAAATTAATGAGTGAGTTATTTAAGTATTAGTTGAGTTATATTAATATAATTTTTTTAATTAAATTTTAATAATATTTATTGTATTTACATATTAGTTTAAATATAAATTAATAATTTTTATTTTAAAACTAAACTATAAATAAATAAAAAAGAATTTTGTTTAAGACATTTAATACGAACTGTCTAATGCAATTAACAAAATGTTAAGTTTATAATAAAGCAATAATATATTTCCAATGCAAAAGTAACACATTTATAATAATTTGTTTCAAGTACTATGTTGGTTTTGGTTAACGGTAGTCTCACTAAGGAGTTTGTGATAGAGAGAGGGTTGAGACAAAAAGATCCTCTTTCTCCTTTTCTTTTCGTTATAGTGGTGGAAGGTTTGAGAAGGTTGGTGAGCAAGTTCGTTGAGTTAGGCAAATTTAGTGGGTTTAATTTTGACGATAATTGTTTTGTGGACATCCTTCAATTTGCGGACGACACTTTATTAATTGGAGATGGTAGTGGGAAGCATATTTCGGCGATAAAGGAGGTTTTAAGGGGATTTGAGTTTGTATCTGAGATTAGGAATTAATTTTCACAAAAGTAAGATAATCGGGGTGAATATTAGTTCTAATTTCTTGGATGTGGCTTCTTGTTATCTTTCTTGTAGGAAGGAAAATTATAAATTAAATTTCCTTGGGATTCCTATTGGTTGTTTCTCTAACAAAGTTTCTTTGTGGTCAGGGTTGATTTTGAAGTTGAATAAGAGGTTATTATGTTGGTCTAATCATTTTCTTAGCTTTGAAGGAAGATTGACTCTCTTGAAATCGGTTTTATCTAGCCTCTTTATTTTCATGCTTTCCTTCTATAAAGCTCTGGTTAAGGTTGTCAAGGTGATAACTTATATTCAAAGTAATTTTGTTTTGGGAGGTTCATAAGAAAAGAGATGTATTTATTGAGTGAGTTGGAACTACGTGTGTCTCCTGATTGATAAAGGTGGTCTTGGGTTGCGAATGATTTATTATTTTAATGTGGCTCTTCTTCATAAATGGAGATGAAGGATTTTTTTGGATAATGATTCTCTTTGGTTGAAGTGTTGAAGGCTTGGTATGACGACATAAAGTTGAAGGTCGTTAGTTCGGAAGGTTCCATTTTCAAGGGTTGTTGTATTTCTTCGTGGTGGAGGGATCTTATCAGATTAGGAAATTATTTTTTGGAAGATATTTTTGTGTCTAATTGTAAGTTTCATATTGGAAATGGGTTTTCCACCTCGTTTTGGCACTCTCATTGGATTGGTGATTTTAGCCTTAAGGATAAGTTTCAATCGCTATATGATTTCTCTCGGTAAAAAGATGTTTTTGTGGCTTGCATGAGGGTTGGACTAGATATGGTTGGAGTTGGGGGAATTTTGGTCTCGATGAATCTATCTCAGGCACTGGTGCCATTGAGAAGCATGTGTTGGAAATGTTGTTGTCCTCTGTGTTGCTGACTGTCGTGAGCCAGGACAGGGTCAGCTGGCCGTCTGGTATCACAACAGGGTTTTTGGTGAGCAGTGTCAGGGACTCTTTGAGCAATTTTCGCATCCCCTTTGGTCTGTGTAATAAATTTGATTTAGTGTTTTATCTTGTTTGTAGGATGGAAGTCCCCTCTAAGGTTAATGATTTTGGTTGAAGATGTTTTTTAAGGATGTGTTTTCCCTAACGGTTCTCTTGATTGTATTTTCAGATGCGATTATATTGAAACAGCTGAGCACTTATTCATGAATTGTTGTGTTTCCATGTTGGTGTGGAAAGAGGTGGCCGAGTGGATTAGAATAAAGGATCGCAACTTTAGTAATTTAAAAGAGAGTTTTTTGTTTTAGTGTTTATTTGGCAAAATGAAAAGGTTGGGGAAAAGGAAGATATGTTGTTTTTGGTTAGCAACTTGTTGGTCTTTATGGTTGTTTTGGAATGACATCATTTTTAGTAATGACCCTTGGAATGTTTTAGATATGGTTTGGAGCATCAAAGCTTTGACTTGGAGATGGTCGTTCATTGGGAATATCACAGATCCCAATTGTAACTTTTATGAGTTCAATAAATTCCTGTTGTTTTATTTTTCCTAAGGTTCAATTCGATTGTAATTTTCTTGGTCGAGTTTGGTCTCGCTTTCTGTAAGCAGGTTCGAGAACACTTAGTTCTCTTCATTAATATATTTTGCTTATAAAAAAAATAATCTTTTAAAATTATGTTAAAATTTTCTTTAATCTAGTAAAAAATACAAAAGAAGTGAACAAGAAGAATTTTTTGTTTGGTATTGAATTTTGAGTAGGTTAGGAGAGAATTATTACACCTTTATAGATTGGCTTCAGAATTATATCCTCTATCTAAATCTATCGTAGATTGAGTGTTTGTTATTAATCAGAGTGTGGTGGTGGATCACCTGCTTCTATTTTGTTGGAATTTGATTTTTTGATGGTGGTTTTAGTTGGTTTGAACTCTAGCATGAGTAGCAAATTGGTTCTTTAATAATGGCATTTTTGTTTCTGGTTGCTCCACCTTATTTGAGGCTTTTTCACGTATTTTTTATTTATTTCAGAACTGTTGTAAAACCGGATTCCCTAGGAACAAAGTATAATTGATTTATTTAGGATTAAGAATCTCACAAAGGTTAGGGTTTATCCAAACAAAAGGATAACAACAAGAATTGGTTATAAACTGTTAATCTTTCCTTTCTCTATCAAACAAGATTACAAGTATACAAGAATAACAAATAACCCCTCTCTCTTGAATTAGGATTTTATCTTCCTATTTTTCCTTATGCAAGATGAGAGACTAGCATGTTATTTATAAGAAAACTAACACACTAACCTAATGGGTCTTTTAACATTACAAGTACATGTTCAATCCATTCCCACTACCAATTGAGCTACTAGCTCAACTAGTAGTAGGAATGTATTAAACATGTACTTGAACCCCATGGTACAGGTTCGATTCCGAAGGAAGGAAAAAACTCTACTAGTGAGCGGGGTAGAGAAGTTCGTGAGGAAGAGGAAGATCATTGCTAGGGTAACATTTGTAGAAATTTTCTTCAAGATTTGAGGTAAGGGGGATAAAGGGATTCATATTAGGTGATATTAACATGATGGGATAGTGATGGGTCCTTTCCTTCGTAGGTTTTTTTTTGTATATGATGTTGTATGATGAAATTGTGGCTTGTATAACCGTTGTTGTGGATTCGATATGATCTCAGTGAATTCGTATCTGAAATATTATTGTTGATTCTGTATATTGTATTACATGAACAAATTTGTGCTGTTGTAGAATGAGAGTGACGAATATAGACCTAGAATTGATGGAACTGAATTTAGTAACAGTAGATGAAAGAATAATATGATTGAGAGTGTACAATTGGTGTAGAACCCCTCTTAGGACTGGTATGGAGTGTGAAAACGAGAATCGTAGAAGATAGAATCAGAATGAAGAGGAAAACATGAGATTTGGTGAGTCTCTGTCAATACGTGTAACATGTGTGTATTACACATATGGAGTGGTGCAAGGACTGGGCATTACGCGTAATGACAGGGTATTATGCGTATGAAGAGTGAGTTTGCACGACCATCTGCCCATTTTTGTAAGATATGCGTAGGGAAGCTTGGTAATACACGTATGAGGTGGCGATATGCATATTGGCATGAGAGAGGGGAGTAATAAGCGTATCGAGGGTGTATGAGGTGCATAGGAGCTGGTCCATACGTGTATGGCCTTGTGAAATACACATATGACCAAGCTTGTAGGGAAAATTTTGATGTTTTGCGACTTATGTCTCGATTTTGCACCCGATGTCAATTCTCTTGATCTGAGGCATTAATATAGACCTTAGGACTTAATTAATCGAGGATTGGTGATGAGGAATTGGTTAATGATGAAACTTAGGTGAATATAACTAGACGATTAATCACTTAAGTCGCGTGAGGAATATTTTTGTGATTGTGTGGATCTTATGTTGCATATGTGATCGGATGGATCGTGTAGATGTATAATGTGGTGTTTATACATGTTGTATGCATAATCATGGTCATGCATACATTGAGATATTATTGGTGGGATGATTGTTGCCAGATAAGCGTATGTGATTCATCCGTACTCTGTTGTGGAGAATGTTGGAGATAAATCATTTTCGGATGAGCGTATAAGATTTATCCAGATTTTTTATGAATCGAGTTCGATTGAATGAACTAAGTTGAATTGGTACCACATGCATTGTGTTATTGTTGAGTCATATTGCATAATTATTGTTCTTGTGAATCATGAGTCATTGTTGCATAATTATTTTTGTGATATTGATGTACATGTTAATTGTGTGAGAAACCACCCTTGAATTGTTTTATGCACCGTTAATATTTGAATACGTTTCTCACGCTTTTGTTGTTGTATCTGTACTTCCTTGGAAGTACAAATAATCCGGGTACTTGAGTGTTCGTGGACTTTGTGTTGCTTGTTCGAGTCATGGGAGTGCTCTGATACGTAACATGAGACTGGGGATTTTTGATGTTCTATTTATTTTCGTTTTGGTTACGTATCGTATTTACTTTATAGAAAACTTTATAAACCGAGAAATATTGTTGAATATTATGAAAATAACTAATTTAACGGGAACTGTCGCTTTCGCGTATTGAGAACCGAGTTTAACCTTTAAACAAACCCTCTTACTGTCACTTATAAAAAGGCACACATTGTGTTAAAGTAATAAACTTATTTTTAAGAAATGTAGTTTCTTGACTAAGTTGAAAAGTATTTTGATATGAGACTTTTAAACAAAAGAGGTTCAAACGAACTGGATTTTAACCCCAATAATGCGTCCTAAAATAGTTTTAAAATATTTTTTCTAAAGTATTAAAAATTCCTACTTAAGGTTGGATAACTTTCGATCTTACCCAACATAATTAAAGTGCGGAAAACATGTATTAAAGATCAAAATAGCCCCTAAGAATTTCTATCAATGCATTATGTGAAATGTTATTTTAACTACGATCCTTACATTCTTGCCTTTTTAGATTTAACCAGACATGGAAGAGTAAATAGACATGTTGGTTTTTATCATATTAAAAGGTTTTAAAAGTAAGTGTGTGCGAGAAAGTAAATGAAAGTAAAGCGAATGCGGAAAGTAAATGAATAAAAATGGTGCGAGAAAGTAAATGAAAGTAAAGAGAATGCAGATAGTAAATGAAATAAAAGCAGTGCGAGAAATTAAATAAAGTAAAAGACAAATGCGATAAAGAGAAACCTGCTCCAATCATAGGGTTGGTGTATGAAAACAACTAGAAAATAAACTCGAACTAAAAATGGCGGTAGGATTAACTTCCACCAAGTGCTCCAAACTCTATTACAGTTTTGATTACACAAATGCGATAACTTCCCAATGTGAGAAGATTATCTCTTAAAAACTTTCGATTAATTATGCCTAAGTGTTGAAACTAAGTTTGGATGAAGAGAAATGAACTAAAGGCCTTCTATTTATAGGCTGAGGAAAAAGCATGGAAAGACAAGGATGCCCCCCAACTACTTTTGGAAGGGAAAAATATGTCAAAGGTGGCGCTCGCCACCTCCTCCATTGCGCCCACCACAAGAACTCATGTGGAAAGAAGTGGGATACATGGAAGTTGTTAGCAGTTGAGTCCTCTTCTACTTATGTCCTACCCCATAGTGCCCGCCATGTTGGGTGCCACATGTGCAATTCCTTCAAAAATGGGCTTTTTAGCTCGATTTCCTTCGTTTCTTCAAGAATGGATATGGAAACACTTAAAACCTGAAAACAAAACAAAACACAAACATAATACAAGAAAACAATAATAAAAACCTAAAAAACATGTGCAATTCGAGTAAAACCGGCCAAATGTAATAGTCGAGTCAGTCCTTAGAATATGAGTTGTTGGCGTGTTCTAACCTTGAATGTTTGTTGTATCAGTATGCTAGGAAGGAATGATGTTGCTGCTATGCAAGCCATGGCACAGTTTGTAGAGAAGATCGGTCCAGCTGTTGGGAATGCTGAGTTTCATGACTTTGATCAGTTCAATAGTAACAAGCCGCCTACGTATGAAGGGGGTATCCTTGATCCAGAGGCTACACAAAAATGGATAAAGGCTGTTGAGAAAATCTTCAGGACCATGGGTTACAGTGATGATTAGAAGGTGAGGTTTGGTACTCATATGTTGGAAGGCGAAGCTGAAGTCTGGTGGGACAACATTCGCAAAAGATTGGAAGCTGCAAGTACTGGTATTACTTGGACTATGTTTAGAGCTGAGTTTCTGGAGAAGTATTTTCTAGAGGATATTCGTAGTACTATGGAGGTAGATTTTTTGGAACTAAAGCAGGGTAACATGATTGTGGATGAGTATGTTGTTCGGTTTGAGGATGATGTGATATGTATTAACTATATGAACCAAGGGCATCGTAATAACATTTCTCCGAAAATACGTACATAAACTTCATTCCTATACAAACCAATATATGACCTACCTTTTCATCTCTTTTGGGTCCTCTTCATTTCGGTGCAATCAAATTAAGCCTGTTTTCCGTACATACTCATAGTAAGTGATCGATTAGTGATTCTGTATGAAAATATAGGGGCTCTGATGCATAAATTGGTGTAACCCCTTTTATTGTCCCAATTGTCGTTGCGAGAGATCGGATCGTAATCCACCCTACCAAGTCCAGCACTAGATACCTTTGAACAAACATAAAATGGGAAACTCTTATTCTTTTTATTCTTTCTTTTTTTTTCTTTTTCTTTTGTTTTTGCAAATTTTTACAACTTTTTGGTTTAAATGACCTTCTGAAGGTCACCTATCCCGAGTTGCCTTTTTTATATGTATTTAAGATAGCATAGCAGACAAAAAATCACTTAAGTTCATCGGTCCCCTACGTAGAGCATGCTTAGGCAAGAGCTAACTGCTGGGATAAACTACTAAAGGACCTATAAAAAGAATGATAGTTAAGACCATGGGTTTGATTCCTATAATCATTAGGCTTATGGTGTTTAAACAATACCGATGTTTCAAAAGTTTTCCCAAGTCCCCTAATCCTATCTCAAACCTGTCTTAAAGCCCAAAAATTTTCAAAATGATATTGTTTTTATTTTTCAAATTTTTTTGTTGGTAAGGCTAAAGAAATGAGGAACTACATATACACTATAAAAATGACTCGTCAGACACATGCATATTCTAAAAACTATAAGATAAACTAACTAGAAAGTAGGAAAAACTAAAGGGAAATAAAAAGCAAGGAAAATAAAATGCAAGAAAATAAATAAAATCTCTCCTACCATACTTAAATCGAACATTATCCCCAATGTTGGTTTAAGCCCTAGAGGCCAATACTTTTGGTACTCATATCGAATTATTTATTAATAATAAAAGGCATTTCTTTATTATGTTTGTTTTTTCAAAATGATAAAGTCCCTAGAATAGCTAGTTCTTTTATTGAAATATCAAGTGTGACTTAATCATGAGACTCCATTAAACATAAGGACATTATTCTTACAACATCCATAGTCGAGCTTTAATGTGAAATGGGATAGCCTTAAAGCATTAAGACTATTATGTAGATAGACTGATGATCACATCTCATGGATAATGGATAAGGAGTTATCAAGTCTTGACATAAGTATGAATATTATGAGTAATATTTATACTCTATTTACCCACTATGAGAGTACTGCATATGATGTTATGCAAAATGTCATAAGTTACTCTCATGGTGATAGTGGTGTATACCACCTTTCGACCTGAAAATACTATGGACCCTAGATGTAGAGTCAAATACTTTATTGCTTATCAAACGATGTTCATAACTAGATGATCATAAAGACAGTTGATGGGTACTTCACAAAGCATGTTGAGGGACATGAGTATCCTAGATGGAATTTTCTCATCCTGCATAACAGGATAAATGTCTAAGGGTCCAATATTGAACTGGACAAGGATGACATGGTATATGCCTTGTGTTCAATATAGACATAAGGGCAAGAGGGTAATTGTACACACAAATACTATCACAAAAGGTTTTGTCAGATCACATGACAATTTTGTGACTTGGGTAGCAGTGATGTGTTGCTAGATACCGCTCACTGTTTATTATGATAAATACACGATTTAATATAATTGCCAATGTCGCAAAATCCTACAAGGTCACACACATAAGGACAATTAGAGAAAAGGTGGAGTAAATAAGGTACACCGTAAGGTATGGTGCACTAGAATGGAATACAGAATATGGTAAGGTACCATATAATATAATAATAATATGTATTATTAATTTTATAATAGTTATAAAATATAATAATAATAATAAAATTATGGTTATTATAATAATATAATAATAGTTATTATAATAATATACTAATAATATTATTATTGAGTTGGGCTTTTAGGTTAAAGCCCACAAAAGTAGTTCTATAAATATAACCCTTGTGAAGAAGCTCATAAGTTGTTTTTGAAACCCTGGCCGTATTCCTTTTTCCTCCCCTTTCCCTCTAAAATTTCATTTGTAACCAGCCAACACTGTGATTGAAGGAGGCTATTTGTGTGCATTGAGTAGAGGCGTTGTTCTTCGTACAACGCTTGTGTTCAAATCGGAATCAAAGGTTTCAAGCGCTACAAGAGGTAAATATGTTTTAACAGATCATGACCCTTCGTAAGGATCTCTAAAGGGAAATTTTTGTTTTTCGCTGCAATTTTATCGACAAATTCCCTTCAGTGGTATCAGAGCCACTTATGAAACTATGTGTAATACCCTAATTTTTTCCCTAAGTCTTCTTCGCATTTCATCCACATCTTGCATAGAAACAAGATTGCACTGGTTGCTCGGTTCTTCTCGGGTTAGGTTTATGACTCATTGGGATTCACTGTTGATTTGAATTGCTTTGTTTGTTCATGTATACTAACCGTTAATTAAAATCTAAAAATATTTTGTTTTCTTTCACTAACATTTTCAGGGAAGAGGAACCATTGAAAATGCCAAAAATAGAAGTCCTGCAGCTCGAGTAAAATTTCACAGACAAAATTCGAAGTTGATCCGCAAGTAATTCAAATTTATCTGATCAAGAATTTCCCAAGTTAATTGATTCATTCAAGGAATTCCAAGGTTCATGTGTTTATTTCCATGCCTTCTTCGACGAACAAAATAATCGGGCCACAACAACCAAGCAATCATGTTTGAATAAAAAATTCAAATTTATGCTTGGTTAACCGGTTAACCATTTCCAGTGTAAATTGGTTAACCGGTTAACCAATGCGAAATTTGAATTTTTCATTCAAATTCAGCACCCTTGGATCATTGATCTATTTGGAATTTTCTAGATCCATTTCCCTCTGATTTCTCTACATCACTTTGCTCATTTCCTACCATAAACCCTCACTAACAACCACTCTTTTCCATTTCCCACCAAATTTGCAATTACCAAACCTAATTTTAATTACCAAGGCAAGCTCCATTCCACCAAATTCCCATACCTAAGGCCTTTAAATATGACCATAATTTCATTCATTCACCAAGCTTTGAAGAGCCAATAAATCCCTTGCAAAATACTTCCCCAAAACCAAAAATATCACTAAAGCTCTTTTTCTTTCTTTTGAAGTTATCAAGAATTCACATTGAATTCTTGATTAACTTGAGCTAAACCTTCATCATATTCTCTTCTTGTTCATAAATTGCAGTAGATCTAGTTTGATTTGGTCCAATTTGAAGAAGTGCTTTTGGTAATTCACTCTTTCCACAAACCCACATTCATCATCAACATTCAAGATGTATATTTTTGTTGCCTTTGATTCTAGATCCTTTGGATCTCAATTTGTTGTTTGATTGCAGGGATTTCACTATATTTTTGGTTTTAAAATTCGTGCAAATTCAAATCATGATCATCAAGTATTTAAAAAAGATTTTAAAAATGGATCATGCTGAATTTCTACAATTTTTCTGCTACTGGTTCAGTGTTAACCGGTTAACCATTTTCAGTGTAATTTGGTTAACCGGTTAACTGGTTTTAAACTGCACAGGATTTGAAAATTGTTTGCGTTAACTGGTTAACCATTTCCAATGCATTATGGTTAACCGGTTAACACAAGTCAGAGGCGTTGTTTTGGCTTATTTTAAGCCTCTTTTTGGTTTCTCTTTCTTCTTCTTCTTCCTCCTTTTTATTTTTACCTTGGGAAATATTCTTGGGAGTGATTTCTCTTTAATTTCATTGAACTTTGGGTGTAGATTAGAGTAGTTAATGTTCATTAGTTCAAAACTACCTTTAAGTGAATTATTAATTCGTTTAAGGTACTTTGCATTAGTGATACATTTTCATGTTTGAATCCACCAAGAAGAGTGATTGAACTTATGGATGGAAGAATACCATGATTGTGACTCAATTTGGTATTCTTCTTTAGTTTTGTACGGCATTGCGTTCGGATGGCGATTTACATATCGTTTATCTCGCATGCATTAACACTAATATTGTTCACCATAATTGGTGGTGGCCGACCTCATTTGTAGGGCAATTACTTTGTAAATTACTCGGCGATTGCTTAACATAGACCTAAATGTTTCCCAAATTTGGAATAAAAATCTAATTGGGTACTTGCACTTTCGTGGACCGGACTTCTTGTTGGTCACGTAATCCCAAAGCGTATAATTATATTGCATTAAGAATCGAGACTTATGAAGGTTTTATGCGTAGGTGCTTTGGGTCTCCCAATCGCCTTTCAAACTTCATTAAATTTGATTCGATTTGCCTTGATTAATCGCTATATTGTAAGATGCTAAGAGGATCCGGTTGCCTTTCGATTTTGGTTACTCTTTTGGTTGTGGTTGATTAAGTTCACCATATTACTTTTTTGTAAATATTATTATACTATTATTACTATTAATATTTTAGATTCTTGCACTTTAATTTCTTTTTCTACTACCGTTTAAATTTTTGCACTTTTATTTCTTTTATTTTATTATTCTTTATTATACTTTATTCATCCATTATCATTTTTATTATTTGCTCTTATTTTAGTTATGTTGATTTTCCTTTTGTCCATTTGGACACAAAAACATTAATAAAGGATTAAATATCTAGAAAACTCGTCATCTTAATATTTGGACTATTGGTTACTATCCCTGGCCTTGGAATGGAGTTTTGGACTTAGATTTTATGACATCTCTCATTTGCTTTGATCTTCATGAAGTTGGTACTTGCCTTTATTTGGCCATTTGCTAGCTTATAAGGATGAAACTCTTATGCTCATAATTGAAAGTATCATCAAGTTTGGTTAGATCTTTCTTCCTTTATCTCCTTATTTTCTTATCTAGGATAGTCCCTTCATCTCCACCCCTTCTTTAATTTTCAAAATCTTCTCCCTCTTTCAAAGGATTCTTGTTTTCCAAAATCATCACTTCTTTAATAAATAAAACCTTGACTTTTGTCAAGTGGATTTTACCATTTTCTTTTCTTTTAAAACCAATGAATTTAATCATCTTGACCTTAATTCAAAAAATAAAAAGAATCAAACTCATTCAAGTTTTTTTTATTTAAAAGAGTTCCGTTGACGAGTCATTATTCTTTAGTCCGATGTAAGTCTTCCAATCTCCATGGTTGTAGTTTGATGTAATTGAGTCTCTTGTCATTCGTGGGGGTTTAGTGGCATACTCGTTGATTTTATCTGAGTTGACGCCCTCCCCATAATGATGTACGTGTCCATGCCTTCATTATCATGGTAGATTTGTTTGGCCATCCACTTGAAGATGACAAATTCTCCTCACTTAATAAAAATCAATTATAACCAACCCTTTTCACTATTGGTACCACGAACTACGGGTTTTTGATCTTGCATTGCACTTTGTGGGTACGTAGGCATGAGGTGGTAAACCTCTCCAAACACAAAAATATTAAAAATTAATTCTTTTCTCATCCCTCCACTCTCATTTAACAATCCCCTTTCAAACCAAAAGTAGTAAATTTTTCAAAGGGCTCCCGTGGAGTACCACATACATTTTGGGTGAGTAAAACCTTCCCATTGTATAACCTATCCCCTTACCCGTTTCTCTGTTGTGTTACTTTAGCCTTTTGCTTTTAGATTCATTAGGATTTATTCGCTCTTTTTTCCTTTTCCTCTTTGAATAAAATAAAAGCACGGTGGAGACTCTATTTACTTTGAGTTAAGTTAACTAATAGCTTACACTCATGATTTTACCGCTACACCATGAATCTGGTACTTGTTTACTTTCTGTCAATTTTGTTTTAATTGGATTAAAACACATAAAATCGTAAATTTTATTTTAATTGGATTAAAACACATAAAAAAAATTAAATCAAATCAGGATATTAAATTTTAGCATCAGATTATTTACGGTTTGGATGATTGATATTGATTATGCTTCGATATCCGACAATAGTATGGTGAAGCAGCAATATGTCAATCGTCCATAAGTAACACATATATGATTGCTCTAATTCATATATGATATGAATAACTTTGATTCAAAGATGGTATATTGGATATACTATTTTATTTCATCAGTTCAATTAGAGTAATGATTATCATTCGGTCGTGCGATCTGTGGTTATATGTTTCGGAATCCAACTTTAGTATGGTGAAGCAATAACATACAGATCAATTTGTCATACCCCAAATTTGTTCTACTCGCACAGTTTTATTTTTCTGTCTAACAGATATTGCAAAATCCAAAAAATGCATTTATTTCTTTGCAAACTTAAAAATTCAAATTTTCTTTTTATTTCAAGTCTTTTATTTCTATGTTTATTGTTAATTTTTTATACAAAAAAAATATAAAAATAGTCTATTGTTATTATTGTTATTTCTATTAAAACCATTTTTGCATAAATTCATTTTCCATCTTAGAAAGCCCTTTATCCAAAAAAATCACAGAAAAAAAATCTCACTATTATTATTCTCAATTTTATTTACTACTATTATTATTATAGTTTTCATTATTATAATTAGTATTACTTTTATTATTATATTTCTATTTCATCATCTGCTTATTATTATTAGTTATTATTAGTATTATTATAGTTTTTTTATTTACTATTATTATTACAGTTTATTACTATTACTATTTTTTTTCTGTCTTTCATTATAACTACTTTTTCATGTTAATATTACTTTTTTTTTTTATTATTATTATTATTATTATTATTAGTAGTAGTAGTATGTATTATTATAGTTTTATTATTACTATTATTACATTATGATTATTGTTGTTTCTTTACACAAGACCATCACACACCAAATTTTCACAAAACCAATTCCAGCTAGCATCTTGCAACAATACCTCCACTATCTGCAAACAAACCGTTAGACAACCTGACAAACAAATCATCAACAGATCTTTTTCATTCTTATCCCGAATCCCTCTCAATAACTCTATATAACAACCTCACTTTTCACTCTAAAAATAAGCTTGGACAACATAAACTTACTCTGCAAAAACCATTCCAAACCAAGCTTCAAAACCAAATATATTTTTCTACAGATTCTTCACCACTCATAAACTAGAACCATAAACACTAAACTTTCAAATCCACCCATTATAAATCTTTACAAACCTGCATAAAAACAAAAAAATCTCAGAAATCTTTACTGTATAATTTCTATTTCTACGAATTCATCTCCTTCATTTAACAACCTGCCATACAAATATCTCTCAAATCTTTCACCGCCATAACCATTATGCTCACATCCTTTCCGCAAACGCAAAAACCAAACCTCAAAACTTCCACATATCTGGAACCTTCACTGCAACCCAACATCATAAATGCACGAAACCATACCATAACAAAAGTTCTCAACTTCGAATCCCAAACCGAAAACAACACAAACAAAAACAAGAACCTGGAAAATGCTCCAACACCAAACCCACCTTCTTTCCGCCGCTTCCAAATCCGTGAAAACACGCACCACAACCGCGAGCAAACTGACCCCTTCACCTAGCGAACCACCACCACCGAACACGATCCGAGAACGCACAACCGCACAAGTCGCGATTCGATTTTGAAACAAATCAGACGCGATTCCTAACCCAAGCCTTTCACGAATCGCGAATCATCGAATCACTTTGAAACTGAGAAAACATTTAGATCCGTGAGAGGCCATATGAGCGATACCAAGCGAATCTGACGGCTGAGAATAGTTGAGGGTAAGGAACAACCACACAAACCAGATCGAAATCCAAACGCGAATCCAAAACCGTGACCAATCTGAATGAATGAAAAACTGTGAGAGAGAGTAGACCGCGAGTGAAAATCACCGTGAGAAATGGTAAGCGTCATGCGATTGATTAAGATTTGTTATGTTCTTCTTTCTTTTATTTTATTCATTTTTGACGGAGGAATACCATTTATCCTCATGTTGATGAAACTTTGTTTATTATTTTGTTTATTTAATTCCATTTTTTTTGGGTGTTTTTAAAATTCCATTTTGGCTCAGCCTTTGACCCATATCACTTTCTACATGCACCATCACCTTATGTTGCTGATCACGTTTTTGAGTTTCTTATTTTATTGAATGTTCTTTTTGTTGTTTTAATATTAAAACTTGGGTTGGTTTGGTTCCAAATTTGGTTCGTAGTATTTTTATCCAAATTTCCCTAAACAATGCATGATCCCCTTTCCATTACTTTTTTTTTAATATTATTATTTTGCTAAAAATTGTTTTGTTTATTTTCTAATCCATATAATCTTTTCATTGATATTTCTATATTAAAAGTTTTTTTTTTGTTTTAAAAAAAAAAGATGTTTTAAAAAAAGAGGTGTTTTATTTATTCCTTTATTTTATTTTATTTTATTGTATTGTATTTTTTTTCCTCGGCCAATGATATGATAAAAAATCAAGTGGTCTACCCGATTCCATTAAATCGGTAGAACTTGATTAATATGAGGCCTATGTAGTTAGATTTATTTTTTTAATTACCATTTATTTTTTATTTTGATAATTTAATTTAGTTTAATTTATTTATTGTATTATTCCAACTATTCACCATATTATCAGTTTAATTTATTATTTTGTATTCTATTCCGATTTAATTTCTGCAATTTAATTTATCAATTTAATTTGATTTATTATCAATTTAATCAATTTAGTTTATTATATCATATTTGTTATTCTATTTTTGCAATTTAATTTAGTCAATTTATTTAATTTATTTATCGCATTCCAACAAATCGATTCGACTCCTCATAGAACGATTTCAACTCTAAATTGATTCCAAGGAAGTTAACGAACAATATTTCGACGCGTCCGATTAAAAAGGTCCAACGCATCCTAATAGTTGTCTCCGATTTTAATTTTTTCCGCAATTTTATCGCTTCAATTTTTTTCGCAAACCACGTAAGTCGAGCGCACCGTGCCTCGCCATCAAATATTTCCAAACACGAATTAATCAAATATTTTCTTAATTAAATAACGGAAAAACTGAATTCTGGAGTCTAGCATTCCTCGAATTCTTGAATGAACGCACCCGAGGCTCGCCCCGCGGGACGTTGTTCATTCGACTTTCCGTAATTAAAACACTTAATCGACACATCAAATAACGAAAGAATTAAATTCTGGAGTCTAGCATTCCTCGAATTTTTGAATGAAAGCTCCTGAGGCTCGCCCCATGGGACGTGGTTCATTCGCCCTTTCGTTCATAAAACATTAATTAAATCGAACATTTTTTCAAACGAATATTATTTTAAATCCTTTCTATCTCGCACAAAAGCTAGCGCTTCCGCCTCCTATCGCGAGCAGACAAGCCAACGCTTAGCAGTTAGAATGCGGTCTAAATAATCGTTCATTAAAAGCAACCAACCAGCCTTAGAACCATGAACTACGAAGCTCTGACTTTCCTATTGCACAAGGGAATACGTAGGCACACGAATCTCACTCCTTGCCGAGCACCCTAGGAACAAAATAACCCATTTCCCCTATTAACCTTATATTAGAATCTTTCGCATTTATTTTATTATACGAAGAAAACAGAAAGCATAAGTCAACATTAGATCGCAAGTTAAACTAAGAGGTTCCCGTTGAGTACAACGGACATAAGGGGTGCTAATACCTTCCCCTTACGGAATCGACTCCCGAACCTAGAATCTGGTTTCAAAGACCTTGTTCTATCCGCTTTTTTTAAAAAGGTTTCTCGATATTTTCCTTTTCCTTAATTGGAATAAAATAAGTTCGATGGCGACTCTGTTGTTTTAATTTTTATCCGCGGTATTTTTTATCGCGAGGTCGTATTTTTCGATGTATGACAGATGGCGACTCTGCTGGGGAATGATAGAGAGTTAAGCCTAACTTAGTTTACTTTGCGATCAATGTTAACTTTGCTTATTTGTTTTCTTCACACTTTTTTATTTATGCTTGTTTATTTGCTCTCTTCTTATTATGATCATTATCATACTTGCTTGTTGGATTCTGGGACGACATCTGAGTTTTCGAAAAAGAAGAGGAAACACCTAGTTTAGAATTGGAAGTTATTAATGTTAGTCTCCAAGGACTCGCTCCTTGCAAGCCTAGCATGAAAGCTCCCCCATAGAGTAGACCTATTCGTAGATCTTGTCATAACACAGCTAGCCTGTCACATGACTTGATTCATGAAAGGGCTGTGACTCTGGGACCCACTTTTAGAACCGGTTTCAATGTTGGTAGTTGTGTATTATTAGTCTCCGAGGACCCGCCCCTCGTACGCCTAACATGAGAACTCCACTCAAGGTAGTTCTTATCGTTATTATCGTTATAATACAGCTAGCCTGTGGCAGGACGTTAGTACTATTAGCGTCCATGACCTTGAGTATCTTATACATAACCGTAGAAACTATCCTGTGGGTGGTTTTACGGGTAGAGAACTTAGAAAAATCATATAAGAATCTACCTGTTAAGGTTACTTTAATCAAGAGATACCCGTTATTTACTCGTTACTATGGTTAACCTCAGAGAAGATTATACTCGTGATCCTAGATCTGGCATTGCATCCATGCGCATATTAATTTCATTTGCATAATTGTTCATCTTGCATTTCATTCCAAAGTCGTAAACTCATTCCATGTTCCTTCATCTTCAGTAAATCAAGTTGGTTTCCCGACACCCGTATCGTGCTAGACGCCCGTATCTAACTAGAGCCAACACTAGAAGACTACTGGACGTGATTCAAGAAGAACAAGCTTCTATGAGGGAAGAGATTGACTCGGTCAAGAGCAAGATCGACCATATTTTTGAGACTTTACAAACTTTGGCCAGAATGGAAGAACGTCGTGAAGCTGCTGCCGCAAGAAACAATGTTCTCGTGCAAGGATCTGCCTCACGTACAATGCCTTCAGTTCCTGTTCCAAATCCTTTGGTCTATGGTTTGCCTCCAGGCTTCACTCCTGCTATTGAAGAAGCCACTTATTAACCAATACCTACCTCTGGTGTTACTGTTGGTGCTATTCCTCAAACTCAACCCATTCCAACTCAGGTTCTTATTCCTCATGCTGAAGAGGATCAACAAGTTGAGTACGAGATGCATACCGATGTTCCAATCACAAATCCTCATGTTGTTCAAGAGTATGAAGCTATGAAGATGTGTCGTGAGTTAGCTGAAAAACTTCGGGTCATGGAAGGACACAATTCAACTTCTCTGAGTGCCTCAGATATGTGCTTAGTTCCGTATGTTGTGATCCCTGCTAAGTTCAGGTTGCCGGAATTCGAGAAATACAAAGGCCTCAGTTGTCTTGAACTCCACTTAAGGATGTATTGCAGGAAGATAACCGCTCATGCCAAAGATGACAAGCTCATGATCCATTGCTTCCAAGATAGCGTGTCTGGAGCATCTCTAGAATGGTACATGCAGCTCGAACGCAACAATGTTCGTACTTGGCTTGATCTATCTGATGCGTTCAAAAAGCAATACAAGTACAACACTGATCTAGCTCCGAATCACACTTAACTTTAGAGTATGACTCAAAAGGAGAACGAATCCTTTAAGGAGTATGCCCAACACTGGAGGGAGTTAGCTTCCAGAGTGCATCCACCATTGGTTGACCGTGAACTAATCGATATATTCATGGGTACCTTACAGGGGCAATACTACGAGAAGCTGATCAGCAGCGTGTCTTCAGGTTTCTCAGACATGGTGATTGTTGGAGAAAGAATCGAAGAAGGTCTGAAAAGTGGAAAAATCCAAGGAGGTTCTAGCAGCCAAGCCAGTGTCAAGAAGCCTTTCAATGGGTACAAAGAGGGCGAAACAAATTCCATTTCTACTACAAGTGGGAAACTTCAACAGAGTGCGTCTACTTCAATCCCTTACTATCAGTACCCGTATGTTGCTGCTACACAATACGCTCCCGTGCCATATCAACCAGTTCCTCCAATGCCTTATTAGCCAGCTATCCAAGCTCCATTTTTGCCTTAAATGCTTTATCAATCGTGTCTTTATCCTCTAGTTGCGGCTACGCAATATGCACCTGGACCATACCAGCAACCGACTTATCCACAACATCCCGGTCAACAACACCAACGCGCTCCTCAACAACGTCCACCGTTTCAACAAAGAAGGCCTGAAAGAAACTTTGATCCACTGCCTATGTCATATGGAGAAATCTTCAATGGGCTGATGGCAAAGGGAAATCTTGTTTTGAAGGACATGCCACCTCAAACTGGTAACACCCGAGACAATGACGCCAATGCTCACTGTGGGTATCACAAAGGTGCTCCAGGTCACACAATTGAGAACTACAGAGTATTCAAGCACAAAGTTCAAGACTTGATCGACTCTAAGGATCTCACCTTCACCCAGAAGAATCCGAATGTCCAGAACAATCCAATTCCGCCGCACGGTGCCAATAAGTGAAAGCTTTTGAAGGGGTTGTTGGAGATCGAGCTGAATAGTCTCCAACTCTGAGCAAGTCAAATCAAGAGAAGTTCAATTCCTCAAATCAAGGCAGTCGTCACCATTTATTATTTTTGCATTCTTGTTATTTTGTATTGTTTGTTAAGTACTATTTGCTTTGAACATTATCGTTTGTACTTGGTTTTGTTAATATTATGTTTATGCATGTTTTGAATCTGTCTATTTGCATTCACTCATTATTTCTCATTTAACACAAAAATCACAAAAATATTCCCCCACTTCACTTTAGCAAATATTTGAGGGAGGACGATGAAAACGAAATACCCATAACTGTTGCGGTATGCTTTTGGATAAAACCTCGTCAACGATGTACATGCATTTTGTTTTCAAATCCCCAAACACTGGAGATATAAGGAGTTAATCCCTAGTCAACCACTTCGAGCCTAGAAGTAAGAGTTTATTTCGGATACAAACCCTTACTTTTAACCCGGGGCAGGGTAGTTGTTCAGTTAACCTGACTATACCTTCAAATCGCAAGATGAGACATCCCGTCGGAGGACCATCAACAAATGACTTGGCAGTCACAACATTCAACAAAATACAAAAAATAGAAAAGAAAAAACCACTAAGTTAAGCACCTAAAGGGATACTTAGTCAAAAAAAAGAGAGAAGAACGAATCAAAAGAGGAACTCAGATCCTAACCAAAAATAAATTAAGGATCATGCGACCACCAAATCAAAATCAAACGGTCACCGAAATCCTATCAATTCAAATAAGACGACTGCCATTTTCGAGCAAACTTTAAAGCTTCATCTTCACTCTTACAACGTCAAAACAAGTGCATGCAGAGTTAACTGAACGTAAGACTAGAGAACATTACGAAGAATGGGTGGGTACAAATCAAACTTAAAGCCTTATACCTTTGTTTCTCAAACCATTAACCAGACCACGTTACAACCCTCAAAAGTCCTAATTGAGGCAGTGTTTATTCTGAAAGCATGCTACCAACATGGTTGCATAAATTGACTCTCATATATTTGATAATCTTCAATCTCGATTGCACATTATTCTTGATGCATCTTTCACGCACTTACTAAATCAGCACCTCGTTTGGACTAACGGTCCATTTGTCACACTTTAATAGCATTAAAATAAATTGACTTTTTCAAAACTTACATGAACGCTGCATTAACATTACCATTTGTGTATGAACAATTTAATTGCAAAAATAGTGCTTGACATCAAGACATCCCAACAAGGGGCAATCAAAAGAGAAATTTGAACTCCATTGGTGCCAACATGAATCAAGACTACCTCAACAGTCCAATCAGGGGAAAAGCATCTTCAACAGCCCAATTAGGGGCAATTTATCTCAAAGTCCATTAATCATGGGAAAATCATCTTCAAACAACTCAATCAGGGGAAATTTATCTCAAAGTCCATTAATCAGGGGCAAAATCATTCTTAACAGCTCAATTAGGGGCAAGATCACCTTCAAAGGCTCAATCAGGGGCAGACACCTACCAAATCCAGACACTGGGAAAGATCATGTCATGGTCACTCTCAAAGTTTCCCCACTAGAATTCTCTCCAATACCCTACAGACCGGGGCAAGCAAACAAGGATCAAATCTTCCTATCTCTTCTTCCTAGCTAAACAAGCAGATTTTGCTGGACGTTGGCAATCATTCAAAGCAAATCAGTTCTCATGCGTCAATCAAGTCGCTTTTCTCATCAACAAATGACCGAACTTGGAGCATACAAATCCATCTTTTGACTATACAACTGTCGAAGATCGAGTGTCGGGGAATCAAACCCTCCACCCACCCAAAGTCCAATCATTATTGGCAACTACCAAACCAAAAGTCCACCAAGCTGGCACCTTTCATTCCAATCAGTCATAAGAGTCATTATGCATCATTTACCTCATACGCATCATTTGCATACCTAAATAAATCAGCTTTTCATATCCCCAACATTTCAACTTTTATTCTAGTGCATAAAAATCTGCATTGCATTCCCATCGTTATGGAATGCCATTTCAGAAAATCAAACATACATACATAAGTCAGGATCCAGGATCGATCGAAGATTCCAGGCATCTCCTTAGCAAATTCCAGTGGCCGTCCCCCATTGGATAATTTTTCTTCAACCCTTTGCTCCCCAAGAAATTTTACTCATTTTACCAGTATTTCTCAACCAGATCGTTGTTTAATTTTCAATTACCCGGTTTTCGCTTTGGTGGTCGGGGTCGATTATTTAATTTTCTGTCACTCGTCATCCTTTTGGTGTCGGGGTCGCTTTATCATCCTTTTGGTGATAGCGATTATTTAATTTTCTGTTACTCAGCATCGACCTAGCATCGAGTGCTGGGGTCGCATTATCATCGTAAGCGATTTTTTTTTGTTACTCAGCATCGACCTAGCATCGAGTGCTGGGGTCGCATTATCATCCTTGCGGTGGTAAGCGGTTATTTAATATTCTGTTACTCAGCATCGACCTAGCATCGAGTGTTGGGGTTGCATTATCATCCTTGCGGTGGTAAGCGATTATTTAATTTTTTGTTACTCAGCATCGACCTAGCATCGAGTGTTGGGGTCGCATTATCATCCTTGCGGTGGTAAGTGATTATTTATTTTTTCTGTTACTCAGCATCGACCTAGCATCGAGTGCTGGGGTCACATTATCATTCTTGCGGTGGTAAGCGATTATTTATTTTTTCTGTTACTCAGTGTCGACCTAGCATCGAGTGCTGGGGTCGCATTATCATCCTTGCGGTGGTAAGCGATTATTTAATTTTCTGTTACTCAGCATCGACCTAGCATCGAGTGTTGGGTTCGCATTATCATCCTTGCGGTGGTAAGCGATTATTTATTTTTTCTATTACTCAGCATCGATCTAGCATCGAGTGTTGGGGTCGCATTATCATCCTTGCGGTGGTAAGCGATTATTTATTTTTTCTGTTACTCAGCATCGACCTAACATCGAGTGCTGGGGTCGCATTATCATCCTTGCGGTGGTAAGCGATTATTTATTTTTTCTGTTACTCAGCATCGACTTGGCATCGAGTGCTGGGGTCGCATTATCATCCCTGCGGTGGTAAGCGTTTATTTAATTTTCTGTTACTCAGCATCGACCTAGCATCTAGTGTTGGGTTCGCTTTATCATCCTTGCGGTGATAAGCGATTATTTAATTTTCTGTCAACCTATTTCTGTTTCGTATCACCTTTATTTTCCATTTTTAATCATCGATTTCCTGCACAATTTCTTTTGCGGACAAATTCGGAGTCTTTTAGTATCTAATTGTCCTATACCTTGAAAGTATGAATGCAGGCCAATTCATCTTACTCAGTCTAAGTACATTCAATAGGGGCAACTGTCATACCCCAAATTTGTCCTACTCGCACCGTTTTATTTTTCTGTCTAATAGATATTGCAAAATCCAAAAAATGCATTTATTTCTTTGCAAACTAAAAAATTCAAATTTTCTTTTTATTTCAAGTCTTTTATTTCTATGTTTATTGTTAATTTTTTATCAAAAAAATAAAATAAAAAGATTCTATTGTTATTATTGTTATTTCTATTAAAACCATTTTTGCATAAGTTCATTTTCCATCTTAGAAAGCCCTTTATCCAAAAAAATCACAAAAAAAATATCTCACTATTATTATTCTCAATTTTATTTACTACTATTATTATTATAGTTTTCATTATTATAATTAGTATTACTTTTATTATTATATTTCTTTTTCATCATCTGCTTATTATTATTAGTTATTATTAGTATTATTATAGTTTTTTTATTTACTATTATTATTACAGTTTATTACTATTACTATTTTTTTTCTGTCTTTCATTATAACTACTTTTTCATGTTAATATTACTTTTTATTATTATTATTATTATTATTATTATTATTATTAGTATTATGTATTATTATAGTTTTATTATTACTATTATTACATTATGATTATTGTTGTTTCTTTACACAAGACCATCACACACCAAATTTTCACAAAACCAATTCCAGCTAGCATCTTGCAACAATACCTCCACTATCTGCAAACAAACCGTTAGACAGCCTGACAAACAAATCATCAACAGATCTTTTTCATTCTTATCCCAAATCCCTCTCAATAACTCTATATAACAACCTCACTTTTCACTCTAAAAATAAGCTTGGACAACATAAACTTACTCTGCAAAAACCATTCCAAACCAAGCTTCAAAACCAAATATATTTTTCTACAAATTCTTCACCACTCATAAACTAGAACCATAAACACTAAACTTTCAAATCTACCCATTATAAATCTTTACAAACCAGTATAAAAACAAAAAAATCTCAGAAATCTTTATTGTATAATTTCTATTTCTACGAATTCATCTCCTTCATTTAACAACCTGCCATACAAATCTCTCTCAAATCTTTCACCGCCATAACCATTATGCTCACATCCTTTCCGCAAACGCAAAAACCAACCCTCAAAACTTCCACATATCTGGAACCTTCACCGAAACCCAGCATCATAAATGCACGAAACCATACCATAACAAAAGTTCGCAACTTTGAATCGCAAACTGAAAACTCAACACAAACAGAAACAAGAACCTGAAAAATGCTCTAACACCAAACCCACCTTCTTTCCGCCGCTTCCAAATCCGTGAAAACACGCACCACAACCGCGAGCAAACTGACCCCTTCACCTAGCGAACCACCGCCACCGAATGCAATCCGAGAACGGACAACCGCACAAGTCGCGACGCGATTCTGAAACAAATCAGACGCGATTCCTAACCCAAGCCTTTCACGAATCGCAAATCATCGAATCACTTTGAAACTGAGAAAACATTTAGATCCGTGAGAGGCCATATGAGCGATACCAAGCGAATTTGATGGCTGAGAATAGTTGAGGGTAAAGAAAAACCGCACAAACCAGATCGAAATCCAAACGCGAATCCAAAACCGTGACCAATCTGAATGAACGAAAAATTGTGAGAGAGAGTAGACCGCGAGTGAAAATCACCGTGAGAAAGGGTAATCGTCATGAGATTGATTAATATTTGTTCTGTTCTTCTTTCTTTTATTTTATTCATTATTGACGGAGGAATACCATTTATCCTCATGTTGATGAAACTTTGTTTTTTATTTTGTTTATTTAATTCCATTTTTTTGTTAGCATATTTTTTGGGTGTTTTTAAAATTCCATTTGGGCTTAGCCTTTGTACCATATCACTTTCTACACGCACCATCACCTTATGTTGTTGATCACATTTCTGAGTTTCTTATTTTACTGAATGTTCTTTTTGTTGTTTTAATATTAAAACTTGGGTTGGTTTGGTTCCAAATTTGGTCCGTAGTATTTCTATCCAAATTTCCCTAAACAATGCATGATCCCCTTTCCATTTCTTTTTTTTAATATTATTATTTTGCTAGAAATTGTTTTGTTTATTTTTTAATCCATATAATCTTTTCATTGATATTTCTTTATTAACAGTTTTTTTTTTGGTTTTAAAAAAAAAGATGTTTTAAAAAAAGAGGTGTTTTATTTATTCCTTTATTTTATTTTATTGTACTATATTTTTTTTCCTCGGCCAATGATATGATAAAAAATCAAGTGGTCTACCTGATTCCATTAAATCGGTAGAACTTGATTAATATGAAGCCTAGGTAGTTAGATTTATTTTTTAATTACCATTTATTTTTTATTTCGATTATTTAATTTAGTTTAATTTATTTATTGTATTATTCCAACTATTCACCATATTATCAGTTTAATTTATTATTTCGTATTCTATTTTGATTTAATTTTTGCAATTTAATTTATCAATTTAATTTGATTTATTATCAGTTTAATCAATTTAGTTTTATTATATCATATTTGTTATTCTATTTTTGCAATTTAATTTAGTCAATTTATTTAATTTATTTATCGGATTCCAACAAACCGATTCGACTCCTCATAGAACGATTTCAACTCTAAATCGATTCTAAGGAAGTTAACAAACAATATTTCGACGCGATTAAAAAAGTCCAACGCCTCCTAATAGTTGTCTCCGATTTTAATTTTTTCCGCAATTTTATCGCTTCAATTTATTCGCAAACCACGTAAGTCGAGCGCACCGTGCCTCGCCATCAAATATTTCTAAACGTGAATTATTCAAATATTTTATTAATTAAATAACGGAAAAACTGAATTCTGGAGTCTAGCATTCCTCGAATTCTTGAATGAACGCACCCGAGGCTCGCCCCGCGGGACGTTGTTCATTCGACTTTCCATAATTAAAACACTTAATCGACACATCAAATAACGAAAGAATTAAATTCTGGAGTCTATCATTCCTCGAATTTTTGAATGAAAGCTCCTGAGGCTCGCCCCATGGGACGTGGTTCATTCGCCTTTTCTTTCATAAAACATTAATTAAGTCGAACATTTTTTCAAACGAACATTATTTTAAATCATTTCTATCTCGCACACAAGCTAGCGCTTCCGCCTCCTATCGCGAGCCGACAAGCCAACGCTTAGCAGTTAGAATGCGGTCTAAATAATCGTTCATTAAAACCAACCAACCAGCCTTAGAACCATGAACTACGAAGCTCTGACTTTCCCATTGCACAAGGGAATACGTAGGCACACAGATCTCACTCCTTGCCGAGTACCCTAGGAACAAAGTAACCCATTTCCCCTATTAACCTTATATTAGAATTGTTCGCATTTATTTTATTATTCGAAGAAAACAGAAAGCATAAGTCAACATTAGATCGCAAGTTAAACTAAGAGGTTCCCGTTGAGTACAACGGACGTAAGGGGTGCTAATACCTTTCCCTTACGGAATCGACTCCCAAACCTAGAATCTGGTTCCAAAGACCTTGTTCTATCCGCTTTTTTCAAAAAGGTTTCTCCATATTTTCCTTTTCCTTAATTGGAATAAAATAAGTTCGATGACGACTCTTTTGTTTTAATTTTTATCCGTGGTATGTTTTATCACGAGGTCGTATTTTTCGATGTACGACACAATTATATTGTATTGTTGATCATGTTGCGTTGACGGTATGAAATTTTTCATCGGAGAGTGACGGCATAAGGGTTGCGCCTTTGCAATTAAAAACACGTTCTAACGGGCGTCATGGAATTGAGATGGTTGTCATGGACTTGAGATGGTCGTCATGGAATTGAGACGGTCGTCATGGACTTGAGACGATCGTCATGGTATTGAGACGGTCGTCATGGTTTGCCTATTTTGGACAAGTAATTTATTTTTAGTGGTTTAGAGAAGGAGCTTAGGGCCAAAGTCATCGCCAAAGCCCTTTTTCTCAAGGAGTCCGATTTTAATGGGAAGTTTCTTCCAAAAGGGAGTATCTATGGTATTAATGCTAAGTTCTTACTGGGAAAAGCTTCTACTTCTCTTAATTTGGGTGATAAGGATATTCTTGCTTTGCTCATTTATGGGATTGTCTTGTTTCCTAACTTAGATGGTATTGTGGACGAGAGTGCCATTCAGATTTTCTTGAAGAGAAATCTAGTACCTACTTTGCTTGGAGACATGTATCATGCCTTTCATTATAGGACCTCCAAAGGTGATGGAGAGATTGTGTGTTGTGCGCCTCTTCTCTATAGGTGGTTTATTTTGCACCTACCAAAGTCCAATGTCTTCAAGGATAATAGAGAGAAACGAAGATGGTCTCATAGGATTATGTCTCTTTCTCACAAGGATATGACTTGTTATTGTTCCCATTATGATACTGGAGTGCTTATTGACAGTTGTGACGAATTTCCTAATGTACCTCTTCTTGGTACACGTGGGGGAATTAGTTACAATCCTATTCTTGCTAGGCGACAATTGGGATATTGCTTGAAGAACATACCAAACATACTTTCATTATCCAGTTTCTTCTTTCTTAATGGTGCATATCATATGGAAATGAATAAAAGGATTGCTCATTCTTGGCATGCGGTTCATCGGAAAGAGAAGGGTCAATTGGGAAGATAACACCTTGCTCCTTCCGAGTGTTACATCTAGTGGGTTCGATCTAGGGCTTCCAAGCTCAAGATGCCTTATCCACCCGAGGAGTCTTTGTTCCCTATACTACCTTTGTCCTCTTTTCTTCCTCCCGTGGATGAGAAGGTTGCTCTTCAAGAAGAATTGGAGAATATGAAGAAAGAGAAAGAAGAATGGCTACTTGAGAAGACGACGATGCAAGAACAACTGAAGGAGAAAGATAATCTCATTGAGTTACTTGAGCAGCGTGTTACGAAGAGGCCAAAAGAGGATTTATTTTCCTCTAGTACTCCATCTACCATTCCTCCTACATCCGGTGCTTGGAAGGCTATTGTTGACCAATTGGTGAAGGATAAGGAAGACATGGAGAATCGATACAAGAAAGAGATTAAGAGGATTCACATGAAGTACCAGTCGGGATTCAGATCTTCTTCAGATATGATCCCTTAGGCCTAGTTTACTTTTTCTCTCATGTATTAGGATTGTTGAGACTTGTACTTCACTTGTAACCCTTACTTTAATTTTAATGAGAATGAGTTTTTGTTACTTCAAAAAAAATGTTTCTTTTATATTATTGTAATTTATCTTATAATCCTTTGAAATCTTTGCATTTGCATACCCGTATTGGTATTGCTTTTTGAGAGTTGTACAGGGATCTTATGTTGTTTCTTGGTCTTCACTCATCTCTCCTGTCAAGCTGACTCACAAGTTTGATACTCGAGCTAATCGAAGGAAGATGGTGGAAGCCTTACAACAAGAGCATCGCGAGCTGTGCGAGGAAGTTTCATATCTGAAAGATACCTTGGAAAAGGTCACTGCCATGATGGAAAGCTTGGTGGCTGCTCAGAATCAGCTACCCTCTATTCATAATTCTCCGACTCATCATATAGTCATCTCTGAAATTGTCACTGCATCGATTCCTGTTGAAACTGTTATTTCTCCTCGCTACCGCATGCCTCCTAGCACACCGTGGGGTATGCCGGCTGATTTCATTCCTACTGGTTATCATCCTCATCCTCCTGAGACTGCTGCATTTAATACTCTTCAGCCACTGATGACTACTGCACCGCCTTTGATGCATACTACTCCACACCATGATGAAATGATTTACCATGCTGAGCCCAGTGAAGGCACTGGTGTGATTGAAAGACTTGATGATTTTTGAGGCCATTTTGTTGAGTTACAGAAGGAGATGAGGGCTTTGAGGCATACAGATTTGTTCGGTAAAGATGCTTATGATCTCTGTTTGGTTCCTAATGTCAAGGTTCTATAAAGTTCAGGTTGCCTGAGTTCGAGAAGTATAAGGGAAATACTTGTCCTCTGAGTCATTTGACAATGTATGCTAGAAAGATGTCTTCTCAAACTGACAATGATTTGCTTCTGATTCATTATTTCCATGACAGTCTGACTGGTGCAAACATGAGATGGTACATGAGTTTGGATAACAGCCAAATCCAGACATTCAATGATTTGGGAGAGGCTTTTGTTAGGCAATACAAGTATAATGTTTATATGTCACCAGACAGAGATCATCTCCATGCTATGTCCCAGAAGGATAAAGAAACTTTCAAAGAGTATGCGCAGAGATGAAGCGAGCTAGCAGCTCATATTGTTCCTCCTTTGGAAGAGAAAGAGATGACAAAGATATTTTTGAAGACTTTAGGTTATTTCTACTATGAGAAAATGATTTTAAGTGCTCCTTCTGATTTCACTGAAATGGTGAATATGGGGATTCTACTAGAAGAAGGTGTCTGTGAGGGAAGATTGAGCAAAGAGAGCAGTACTGGCTCAAGTTTTAAGAGGTTCAACTTTGGTAAGAAGAAAGAAGGTGAGACTAATGTTGTATCTCGTGAAAGTTACAGAAGACCTCGTGGTCGTGAGAATCATCATCAGAAACATGTAGCTTCTGTAACTCCGTTGATTTATGTGACTCCAACTGTGCCAGTAGCTCCAAAATATCAATATCGTTATCAACATCCTTATGTGCAACATAGTGGTAATCAACAGGTTTGTGTTAAGCCGAATTTTGATCCTATTCCGATGTTGTATGCGGATTTGCTTCCATCTCTAATTGAAAAGAATCTTGTGCTAACACGTTCTCCACCTCTAGTTCCAGAGTCTATCCCATGGTGGTATAAGCCAGAGGCTCACTGTGCTTTTCATCAAGGTGCCCCGGGGCACAATATTGAAAACTGTTATCCATTGAAGTTTGAAGTGCATATATTGATAAGGATTAATGTTCTGTCTTTCAATGATATTAATCTAAATGTGAAGATGAATCCGCTTCCGAATCATGGTAATACATCTGTGAACATGGTTGATGGTTGTCTTGGTTTGTTCAATATTTATGAGGTCCGCCATATTTGAAGGTCTTTGGTCTAGATGCATGCTTTCTTAAGTGAATAACACGATATTGATCACGATTATGCTGGATGTTACATTTGTTCGGTGAACCCTCGTGGTTGTGTGATTGTAAAGAGAGACATTCAAAAGATGATGGATGATAAGTTAATTGAAGTGACAGCGAAAATATACGAGTATGACAATGAAGTGAATGTTATTGTGCCTTAGTTCAATATTCCTGAGAAGGTTATTCCCGAGGAGGTGGTTATTTCTTTTGATATCCGCAAATATTTTGTTACTCCATTGGTGATCAATTTGCCTGGTCCAATGTCGTTTATGAGTCTGATAAAGTTGTTCCGTACCGGTACAAAGCTACGATGATAGAAAATGGTAAGGAAGTTCCTATTCCTTCTCCAAAGTCTGTGGTTAGTATTGCTGATGTTACAAAGGATACTCAAAGTGGTAGAGTTTATGCTTGGATCCTCCAAAGAGAACTGAAGATACAAGTGCGAGTACAACGTTATTGAGCAGTTGTTGCATACTCCATCGAAGATATCAGTTCTATCACTATTGATGTGCTCTGAAGCTCATAGGCAGTCTTTGCAGAAGATTATTTATCAAACTTATGTTGATCCTGATGTGACTGTTAATCAGTTTGATAGTATTGTGGCTAATATCATGTCGTGCAACAATCTGAGTTTCTGTGATGATGACTTGCCTGAAGAAGGAAGGAACCATAACTTGGATTTGCATATTTCAGTGAATTGTCAGGAAGATGTTATGTCTAAAGTGCTGGTTGATACTGGGTCTTCTCTGAATGTGATGCCGAAGTCAACTTTGTCAAGGCTTGCATACTGTCGCTCCCAAAGATTTACATCCCGGTGCAAACACGAACGGTCGGCGAAAAGAGAAATAAAATGAAGTGAATAGAGTCGCCAGCTAGGCATTTTTATCCCGAAGGAAAGGTAATGCTACGTAAACCTAGAAAAGGATGGATAAGACGGTTGCGAACCAGAGAAACTGAGAAAGGGGGTTGGTTACAACTTGGGAAGGTATTAGCACCCAGATTGTCCGTCATACTCGATGGGATCCACACTTAAAAGATTGTGTTTAAAGGGGTAGTGTATGTGCTATCTGTGTGCAAAAGCTGAGAATGAATGTACAAGTGTGAGTGCAAAAGGTGAATTGCTCAGGAACTGAGGCTTATAAGAAAATGCTGAAAGAGGGGGATGACACAGAGACTTTTGTTCGATAACAGTTAAGTTATGCTTACGTATCCTCTCGTGCAATGAGGAAGTCAGAACACCGTAGTTCGACTCAAAGAGATTGAAGATAAATTGACTGTGAACTGCTTGCTTGCCTATGCTCCAGTGTATGACTCGTCTGGCTCGAGTGCTAATTGTCTTGCATTAGACAAAAGTAGAAAGTTCTCATTTGTGAATGAGTGTGATGAGAAAAGAATCCCGAAGGAGACGATTATTGTTTGTTTTTGTCTTTTCAGTTTTGTTATTATTTTTGGTGTTTTGCATAAGTTAATGAGCTTAAGCCTAAATCAAGGGCTTGTAAACTCATTATATCCTCCCTGATTAGGGATAATGAGCCTACTTAAGTATGAGATAAGCATCTCAACTTAATTACCATGATGATGTAGGATTAAGATCATTAACCTACTTGTGATTATTTAGATGTTTTTTGGATTTTTTGTCTAGTGTTAAGTAATGAGTTTAATCTCTAATCACAGATTAGTGAACTCATTACACCATCCTAATAGAAGGATAATAGATGAGAACACTTAAGCTGAGGAAGATACCTTAACTTAATCCATGGTTAGGGACTAAATTCATTATATAATAAGCCTTTATTAAGTGGATTTTAATTAAAAGGTGAGGTTAAGAAATGAATTTTATGGTTTGTAAGACAACTTGAGGGGGACTTGTCCATTAAACACTAGGGTTAGTCCCTCTTAACCATAAGGAACAGTTAGAACCCTAATGTAAGGCCCAAGTTACAAGATAAAGTCTTAGTGATTATTAATGTGATTTGATTAAGAGGTGTAAACAAATTAAAGGTTTAACACTTAGGAATAAAGTTATACACTCCATCCTAAGAGAAGGATGCATGCATAACCCTAATTCCAAAGTCCTAAAACTTTAAGAGTTTAGTCTCTGATTATGGAGATGAAAAGAGAGACTCAAGGAGACTCAAAGGTAAAAAGCTAAGGGGGACTAATCACAATCCTAATTATTATCATGCTTGGATATCCTATGGTTTGTGAGGCTTAAGAAAGATCTTCAAGGAAGCCACCAATGGAAGAAGCAGATGAAAGGAGGAGGAAGCAAAAGAATAAGTTACTTACTTCATTGAAGAAGATAAGTAACTTAAAGAAAGAAAATGAGAGTGATTGAGCACAAGTGAATCAAATTCACTTCAAAGAAAAATAAAATATAAATGAAAGAGATAATAAGATGTGAGAGGTGAAGGCAAATCCACCTCCCAAAATAACTTACTAAACCTGAAAGTGTTAGCATGAATGAAAAAAGTATAAAGCATAAAGAAATGAAGTGAAATGAGATGCAATGATCAAAGTCAGAAGTGTTTAGGCAATGTAAATGTCATGTAAGATGATGCAAAGGCATACAAAATGCTTATGTGTGATCATACAAAGATGAGATGCAAAGGAGGCATGCTTTGAAGTTTGAAAACACATGAAAGTTTATGAAATGAAATGAATGCTAAACATGGCAAATGGATGAAGAAATAATAAAACAAGGTTCTAACATGTCCTAAGATGTCTAAGATGACATATGAATGCATGAAATGTCATGGCAAGTTCATGTAATGATGCATATGCAAGGTGAATGCAAATGAACATGAGAAATTAGGGTTACATGGACATGTGAGATGCAAATGGACAAAACAGAAGCAAATGACATGTTAAAAATTTTCAATTGAGCTCAAACAAACCCTAATCCCATATTAGGTCACACCCCAAAGGAGAAGGTCAGAAGCCTAACCAATCAAAAGTTATGATTTTCCTAAGTTTTCTAGGGTTTTTGGGTGATTCAAAGGAAAAAATGTAAATCAATTTGAAAATGCAAGATAAATTCATGAGGGAAAAGACCTATAAACTACATGCAATATATAACACAATGCAAAATATATAACACAATGCAAAAAGAATCAACTTCAAAATCTTCTTTGTTAGGCAGAAATGATTTTTCAAAGTTAGGGTTTAAAAATATGATTTTTATAACCCTTAATTCAAAGAAAATTGGTAAACTATGATCAAACCTAAAAATAAATTTGTGTGAAGAGTTTGAAAATGTTTCTAAATGCATTGGGATGATTCATTAGTTTTTTGGTGATTTTTAGAAACCTAAATGTATTTTTAATTAATTAAAATACTTTAATTAATTAAAATACTTTAATTAATTAAAAATAACATTTAAATATTTTACTAATGCTTTTTTAATGCAAAAAATAAAATAAAAATTATTTTTGGATGAAAAAAAATATTTAAAGTCAGAATGCAAAAGAAAATATTTTTTTGAATGCTTTTTGCTATTTTAAATAAATTATGCAAAAGAAATGAAATTTAAATGAAATAAAAATGATTTAAATGAGAAGTCAGCGCATCCAAAGGCCTAGATTCAAACAAAATTGGAGGGAGTTGACTGGCGCGCAATCCTATGGTCAGAAATCAAACTGGCTAGTTAATTTGATTTTATATTAATTAATCAGAATTATAAACTAATGGCGCATATGGACCACTCATTGCCTAACCCTAATCAAGATCTAAGGGCTACGAATCAATCTGGGGATTTAATCAGGGTTTAGCCCTAATTATTTTTAGGTGACCGGAGCTAAGCTCCGGTCATCTTCTCCGGCAATCCAAATTTCCAGAATCTCCTACAAGCCACTAAACCTCAAATTTCTTGCCCAAAAATGACCCCCAAACATCATACATCATAAATCCACAAACAAAAATAATTTATCATGCATAACAAGGTTGAATCGAAGCAATCAAGTTCTAGGTCAAAAATTTTAGAAGCTTCATACATGGTCATTTCTCAATCATTTTCAAAACTAAACATATCAGTATGATCAGGGGAGCATGAAGATAGATATTTTAACTCAAATAGCAATTTTTGGAAAAAATGTTCTTGAGGTATACCTGAGTTGGAGCTTTCAGTTCCTGAGCTTTCTGGCCTCCCTCTTGGTTCAAATCCACCCCAATGAACTCCCTGATGATGATGAGGAGCTTAGAGCAAGCTTGTGATGGCTATTTTGAAGTGTTTGGTTCTGGTTTTGCAGAAATCGTATTTTGGCTTGAGGGTGTTTTAGGCTATGGTGATGGGTGGGAAATGATCCTGAGGTGTTTTTGAGTTGATTGGTGAAGGAAGTTTGAAGTTTTAGTGGTTGAGCTATGAAATTCGAAGAAGGGAAGTTTTTGATGGATTTTGTGAATTTGAGTGTATGAGAGTGTTCAGGATCTTATGTGTTATAAAATGTGATCCATGATGTTTGTTTAAGCCAATGGGATTGATCAGAAAGTTGTTGTGGCACAAGCTGATTGGTATGGTGTGTTTCTGCAAAAAAGTCAATTTAGGTGTACTTGAGGTATGGGCCATGGCAGGGTTAGCTTTTTGGGGTGTCTGGTCTCATCAAGATTCATGGAGAGCCATAGAATCAGTTTGATGCAGCTGGCACAGGTGGATGAAAGGATCCAATGCATTTTGCAAATTTTGAGAGTTTTGGCCCTTTTGAGATTTCTTGAAGTTCAAGTCATGGAAACACTTGGTTCAATGCAGAATTCTGATTGCTTGAAGTTCATTTGACATATTGTGAAGTGTTTGTGCACATTAGAGGTCATTAGAATGCTTGAACATGCCAAAATGCAAAATCCCTCTTTTACATGAAACTTGAAATTATAGGATTTTTGCCAACTTTGAAAGGCCATATCTTGAGTTCTATGATAAATCAAGACATGTTCTTGTACTTTTTGAAAAGGGAAAGACCCAATCTACAACTTTCATGACCAAGAAATTTTCATTTGAAGCATATTTGGTCATGAAAGAGGGGTTGAAAATCTTTCCCAAAATGGAAAGTTTACATTTCAAGTCATTTCCAAAAATGGCAAGTTTGCAATTGGCTCAAAATTCTTCAATCTTGTGAACTTCCAACCACTTATAAGATCAAATAAAGATCATAGAACTTCAATTTGATGAAAATACCCCTTTGGTTCCATTGTTGGGGGCCTCAGATGCCCTGATTTTGACTTAACTTGCTTAGGAAGTTACCCAGTGAACAAATGACTTCCACAATGAATTTATTCATCTAACATGGTACACATGATCCTTATAACATATTAATAACATTAGAAACAAGAATGACCAAAAAATTTGGAGTTAAGGCCTCTGAAACCAAAACCCTAATTTTGGTCATCTGTGTAGTGAAAACCCTAGCTCTGCTTCCATGCCTTTGCCAGTTCTTGTGATCCCTTGACTTTCATGAACTTTGAGGAGCATAATATGATGATAGAACACACATGGACCCTCTTGGAAAGCTTTGAGACCTTTGGGATGGCTCAGATGGATTCTTGGATTGCTCAGATCACAAACCCTAGATACAGATGAACTTGAACTTATGCAGTGAAGCTAATATGCTAAATGATGTGTGATGCTTATGTTTATGCAAACATGAAAGATCACAAGCCATGGTGTGACATGAGTGAGGACAAATTTGGGGTGTTTACAACTGCCCCTATTCAAGCATGAGTTAGCTGTGCAGGATGTAAGCGCCTGACTTAACAGACAAACAAGATAACTTGTGGTTGAATACCAAAGACAGTCTGAAATTTGAACTCGCTGGATAGAAGAAAAGGGATATAAATTGTAAAAGGTAGTAAGCATGATTATCAAATGAACACAATGGAGGACGACTGCTGGGGATAAAGTGGTAAGTAAAGCATTGACGGGGACGGCCGACAAGCTGGGGGAATAAAGAGACCATGATGGGGATGACCATCGAGTAAGGAAGTAAGATTCTCAAAGGATTGAAGAAACGTATTGATGGGGACGGCCATCAGGCTTGAAAAGTGAAATAAACCATGACGGGGACGACCATCGGTTTAAAGAATAAATGAAATAATGATGAGGGACGGTCATCAAAGGTGAAGGACGATCACCTAGCAGGGGAGGACTGCACTTTTTCACGACATAGGATGAATGTCAGATAGAAAAGGTCGACGATGGGGACGACCATCGAATAAGTATGATGAAGGACGATCATAAAGAGGTGAAGGATGATCACCTAGCAGGGTACGGCTGCTCTCGGGGTTTATCACGACATAGGACGAATGTCGGATAACAAGATCAACGATGGGGACGACCATCAGATGAAATGATGAAGGGCGGTCATCAAAAGGTGAAGGACGATCACCTAGCCGGGAACGGCTGCTCTTTATCACGGCATAGGACGAATTTCGGATAGAAATTTCCAATAATGGGGATTCAACTGGGGAAAGGATGAGGGACGGTCATCCAAAGGTGAAGGACGATCACCTGGCAGGGTACGGCTGCTAAAAATATCACGACATAGGACGAATGTCGGATATGAGGAAGTTGTTTTGTTGGTGACTTACTGGGGAATGGTAAACACGGATGAGTGTTCACGCTTAAGAATAAAAGGCATAAGTGTTTGACAGTGTATACATTAAAGATGCGGACGAGCATCCTTAGGACCATGATACAGACAAGTATCGGTAGAAACAAACGCTGACGCGTGTTCAAAGATAATGATACGGACGAGTACCAGCTGGTTAACAAAGAACACAAACGAGACTTAGATCTGCGAGGAGTGATATAAACAGGATACGGACGAGTATCGAAGACTTCTATATAAGTATGTATAGGTATTGATTTATTGGTGAAGTTGGTGCAAGACACGGACGAGTGCTCGACTTGCTGGGGAATTTATGACACGGACGAGTGTCAAACATAATATATATAAATAGGTATCTGTTTTGAGAATGCAAAGAAGATGCTTTGGCTTTTATGTGGGGATAGGATGACACGAATGGGTTTCAAAAAGAACATGTTATGAACAAGTATTTGTTTTTGAGAGTGCAAAGGGGACGCTTTGGATTTTATGTGCAGGGGATGAAATTTGTATATTGCTGATGAAATACTAATGGTATTTGTTGGTGACCGGCTCGAACCTGGCTTGCGATCATGCGAATGTTTTATTTTTGCCGTAATGCTCCGTATTAGACGGAATGCTACGCTTATTTGGTGAATATGATGCAAATGCTATGATTATGCAAAAGAGAAACCGATCCGGGATTCGGATCCCGCTGGGATAAATATCTCTGGCTGATCTGCTCGGAGGGATATCCTGGATGGGGAAGAGATCATTGGTAGATCTATCTGCAAGGAGAACTCAGCTGGGGAGAAGGAATCTTCAGCAACATCGCTGGGAAAGTATGCATGGATTGTTCTCCTGGGGAGAGTATAGAAACCCTGTGGTGAGACAGTTCCCATTAACTTTACTGAGGATGAGAGATCTGGCACTCTGGTGGGGAATAAGAGATTCCTTGCTCATCTTGCTGTGAAGTAAATGTCAGGTACTTCTTGGGGAGGTGATAACTTCTGGGAAGCAGCATGTTGGGGATGCAATGGTTGGCATGCCCCATGCTGTGTATTGAATACCTGCATCCTGTTAAGATAAAAGAAACGCACAAGTATCTCGAGGTATCCCTAACCGGATTCCATCATAGGAGTTAGATTTTCCTGAAAGTAATACATTTCCTGCAAGCATTTATTAAAAATGGTCCATTTTCTTTATGCAAGTACTGTATCATGAATATTGGACATTTTGCAAACAAAACAAAAATGTACAAAACGAGATGTGACTGAAAACTCTGATTTTATTAATCTGGGTGCCCTGAATTGGCGAATACAGTTAAGGAAACAAATCCCCTGAAATAAGGAGGTTGCTATAAATTGAGAAAAATAAAAGTGTTGGCAATGTTGATGACGAAGTTCCAGTGTTCTTCCTTTGCTATGACCTGTATGACCTTGACGTTCTTCTTATCTCGCTTTCTGAAGAAGGCTGATTCTGACCGCTGCTTTGTCCTTTCGAAGCTTGCACTGTTGTGAATGATACAGATGAATTCAGAATGCAGTTGTTCGTTTATTCCCTGATTTTGCGTGGATCTCCCTTTCGAGTTTTCAATCCACCGGGATACCCATTTTTGCCTGAGCTGTCCAATGCGGCTTTTCAACTCAACGGGTGTACATTTTTTTTCATTTTTCCCTTATTTTTGCCCGAGTATTTTATTCTGTTTTTGACTCGCCGGGATGCCCTATTTTTTCCTAGACGTACATTGTGTTTTTATGTCCACCGGGTCATTTTATGCAAAGTATTTTTTAACTGCATCTGAATTCATAGGGGATAAGAAATCTTCACCATCCATAGTAGCGAGCATCAGTGCTCCACCAGAGAAAACCTTCCTTACTATGAATGAACCATCGTAGTTTGGAGTCCATTTGCCCCTGTAGTCTGTATGAGGAGGAAGAAGTCTTTTTAGCACAAGAACTCCCACTTGGTATTCCTGAAGCCTGACTTTCTGATCGAAGGCTTTCTTCATCCTTTTCTGATATAACTGCCCATGACAGATGGCAACTATCCTTTTCTCTTTGATCAGACTCAGTTGATTGTACCGAGACCGGACCCATTCTGCTTCATCCAGCTTTACATCCATCATTACCCGTAAGGAGGGTAGCTCAACTTCAACAGGTAGGACTGCTTCCATACCGTACACAAGTTGATAAGTTGTTGCCCCAATGGACGTTCTGATTGAGGTTCGATACCCATGCAAGGCAAATGGTAGCATCTCATGCCAGTCTTTGTAAGTAACAACCATCTTTTGCACAATCTTCTTGATGTTCTTGTTGGCTGCCTCAACAGCGCCATTCATCTTTGGTCTGTAAGGGGAAGAGTTGTGATGTTGGATTTTGAAGTCCCGACACAGTTCTGCCATCATTTTTTGTTCAAATTGGAACCATTATCAGTAATGATTCGCTCGGGAACTCCATATCGACAAATGATGTCTTTTTTCAGAAATCTGGCTACCACTTGTCTGGTGACGTTTGCATACGAAGCTGCTTCAACCCATTTGGTGAAGTAATCAATGGCTACCATGATGAATCTGTGGCCATTTGAAGCAGTCAGTTCGATCTTTCCAATCATGTCAATGCCCCACATGGCAAAGGGCCAAGGGGAAGACATCATGTTCAAAGGATTCGGAGGCACATGTACTTTGTCTGCGTAGATCTGGCACTTGTGGCATTTTCTGGCATAGGCACAACAATCTGCATCCATTGTGATCCAGTAGTAACCTGATCTTAATAATTTCTTAGCCATTGCATGTCCTCCAGCATGGGTACCGAAAGATCCTTCATGCACCTCGTGCATCAGTAGGTCTGTTTTTTTCTTGTCAACACACCTGAGCAAAACCATGTCAAAGTTTCGCTTGTATAATGAACCATCAACATTGAGGAAGAAACTACCGGCTAGCCTTCTCAATGTATTCTTATCATTGGATGATGCCTCATGTGGGTATGTTTGATCTTCTAAGAAGCTTTTGATGTCATGGAACCACGGCTTGTCATCATTAGCAATGTCCACAGAGAAAACATATGCTGGTCGGTCCAATCTGGATATCAAAATCCGAGGCACATAATTTGCAGTTTGAACCTTGATCATGGAGGAAATGGTAGCTAAAGCATCCACGAACTTATTTTCATCACGAGGGGTGTACTGAAGTTTGATTGTTGTGAAGAAAGTCAATAATCTCCTCGTGTAGTCACGGTATGGAATTAGATGCTCTTGGTGAGTGTACCATTTGCCGTTGGTCTGATTGATTACCAAAGCTGAATCTCCGAATACATTTAATGCCTTGATCCTGAGGTCAATGGCTTCCTCAAGACCCATGATACATGCTTCATATTCTGCTTCGTTGTTAGTGCAAGCAAAGGTGAGTTTTGCCGAGAAAGGCATATGAACTCCTTTAGGTGTAATGAGCATTGCACCAACCCCACGACCATTCATATTGATAACCCCATCAAACATCATTGTCCACTCTTCTTTTGGGTCAGGCCCTTCAATGTGAACAGGCTCTTCATGATCTTTTGCTTTTATGTACATGATGTCTTCATCAGGGAAGTCAAATCTCATGGGCTGGTAATCATCAATGGGTTGCTCAGCTAGATATTCAGACAGTACACTGCCTTTGATGGCCTTTTGAGATGTGTACTGAATGTCATACTCTGTCAGAATCATTTTCCATCTTGCAACCCTTCCGGTAAGTGTTGGCTTCTCAAATATGTACTTGACGGGGTCCATTTTTGAGATCAATAAGGTAGTATGAGTCAACATATATTGTCTTGGTCGGCGATCAGCCCACGTTAAAGCATAACAAGTTTTCTCGAGCAGTGAATAACGTTGTTCACAGTCGGTAAACTTTTTGCTTAGGTAGTATATTGCATACTCTTTTCGACCAGACTCGTCTTGCTGGCCTAACACACACCCCATTGATCCTTCTAATACTGTCAGGTACATTATTAGAGGTCTTCCTTCAACTGGAGGCATAAGAATCAGAGGTTCTTACAGGTACTCCTTGATCTTGTCAAAAGCCTTATGAAAATCTTCGTTCCACCTGACCGTTTGTTCCTTTCTTAACAATTTGAACAAGGGCTCACAGGTTGCAGTAAGATGAAATATGAACCTTGATATGTAGTTCAATCTACCTAAGAACCCCCGAACTTCCTTTTCAGTCCTAGGTGCAGGCATCTCCTGAATGGCTTTGACTTTGTCAGGATCAACTTCAATTCCCTTTTCACTTACGATAAATCCCAACAACTTACCGGAACGTACCCCGAATGTGCATTTGTTGGGGTTTAACTTTAGCTGATACTTTCTCAGACGCTTGAACAAGTTCAGCAGATTTACCAGATGGTCTTCTTCAGTAAGGGACTTGGCAATCATGTCATCCACGTAGCATTCAATTTCTTTATGGATCATGTCGTGGAATAACGTTACCATAGCCCGTTGATAAGTGGCACCGACGTTCTTCAGTCCAAAAGGCATTACCTTGTAACAAAAAGTGCCCCAAGGTGTGATGAAGTTTGTTTTCTCCATGTCTTTGGGTGACATCTTGATCTGATTATACCCAGAAAATCCATCCATGAAAGAAAATACTGAGAACTGAGCTGTGTTATCGACCAATACATCAATGTGATGTAATGGGAAATCATCCTCCGGACTGGCGCTGTTCAGGTCCCGATAATCCACACACATGCGTACTTTTCCATCCTTCTTAGGCACGGGTACAATGTTAGCGACCTACGGCGGGTAGCTAGTTACAGCTAGGAAACCAGTGTCCCACTGTTTTTGTACTTCTTCCTTAATCTTCATGGCCATATCTGGGCGAGTACGGCGTAGCTTTTGCTTCACTAGAGGGTAATCTTCTTTCAATGGTAGCTTGTGCATAACAATATTCGTATCTAGACCTGGCATGTCTTGATAGGACCATGCAAAGACATCGACGTATTCTCGAAGCATGTCCATAAGCTGTTCTTTTACTGAAGCTTGCAGACTGGCCCCAATCTTCACTTCTTTCAAATCCTCCTCGGTGCCAAGATTAACAGTTTCAACCTCCTCCTGATGAGGAGTAATCACTTTCTTTTCTTGCCTCAACAACCTGGCTAACTCCTTAGGCAACTCATAGTCTTCTTCAACCCCTTCATCAGCTTGATTAATTGGATTGTCGAAGTCATACAAGGTCATAACAGTGCTGTTGTCGGTGCAATCTGGAGGATTATTTCTGCAAGGGTTGTTATTTGTTCATTTTAGTGATCAATTTTAATCTTGTTTAAAAAAAGAGTAGAATGAAAGTTATTATTTTGAAAACATTGCCATTTTATTTTGTACAAAAGTGAAAAAATGAAAAGACAGTGAGCGAAAGAGAGAATTGTTTGCAAAAGATGTCTGATATTCATTGATATTCCATTTGCACAAAATTACAAATATGGCCCTATTACAAAATGAGTCCCGACACCTTGGGCAAGATGCAGGACTTGATGCATGCTGAAAAAAAAGCAGGAAATAATAATTACTATGCAGGAGTAACCCTTATAATTTCTTGGGAAGACCAATTAAGGACTTGGTGACCCGGGATCCTTGGACGTATCCAGCTCTCCAGGTTGAGGTCGCTTTCCTTCTCGTCTTCCATGTTATTGACAACATCTGGGGTGAGCATCCCCCCACTGATGAACTTGGGCTCTTTAGCAGCCTCTGCTTGATCTTGTCGGAATGGTTTGTAACCCAAACCGAATATGTCTTCCTTCTTCTCCACCGGTAGCAGCTTGCCCCGGCCTTGGGCAGTTCCATCTTCAACAACCTTTCGGGCTTCCTGATAGGAGACAATTGAAGTACCCATCCTATCTTCCTGGGATGCAACAAATACTTCATTCGTCGCCTCATTGACGTTGAGTGCTTCGAACCCTTGGCTCATGGTTTCATGGATTTCACCAACCATCTCAATGTATTTGTATGTAGCCAGATGGATAACAAAGATATCCTCTTCACCACAGATGGTGATAATCTGTCCTTCCCACTCATATTTCAATTTCTGTTGACGGGTCGATGTAACTGCGCCAGCGGCGTGAATCCATGGTCGACCCAACAAACAACTATAGGCCGACTGAATTCCCATCACATAGAAAGTAGTCTGAAAGACCTGCGGACCGATTATCACAGGAAATTCTAGAAATTCTGGAAACCGCAGCGCTTCCTCAGCGAGCTATCCCTCGCTCAGCGAAAGAGAGGGCGCTCAGCGAGCCTGTAGGTTTTGAGGGGTTATGTGTTTTAATCCGTAGCTTTAGTTTCGGGTATCCGTTTTTAGTGATCCTTATATTGATTCGAATCTAGAAACGCGTAGTAACTAATGATGCTAAAATATGTAATTTTTAGCCGACTTTTACCCGACTTTTCTGATAAAACATAATTATGTTAATTATGGAATTGTGGGTTTGATTGTTGTGTTGTGGCCATTTGGCAAGTAGATACATTGCTTGAATTAAATGCGAATGTATGCTAATTGTATGAGATGAATGCATAACTATATTGTGAATATGCATGCATTTTCAAGAATGTTGTGTGTCATTTTGCATGTAAAGCATAATGTATGCATTCTTGTGTTGTGGGATTCTTTGTGAATCTGTTGTAGCATCGTGTGCTCATGTGGAGTGTGAGCAATGATTACAACAAGATCGTGTGACCATGTGGGGTGTGAGCGATCAGATTGTGTGCCCGTGTAGGGTGTGAGCAATCCAGAGACATCGTGTGCCCGTGTGGAGTGTGAGCGATGGGTGATTTATTCACATTGATTGTGTGCCCGTGTGGGGTGTGAGCAATCGGATTGTGTGCCCGTGTGGGGTGTGAGCAATCCATTCACATTGTGTGCCCATGTGGGGTGTGAGTGTCGCTCCCGCTAAGTGACACCGGGGTCAGATAGGGTACAGACGCGAACGGTCGGCGAAGAGAGAACATGAAGATGAACTGAATAGAGTCGCCAGCTAGGCATTTTTATCCCGAGGGAAAGGTAATGCTGCATAAACCTGGAAAGATATGGATAAGACGGTTGCGAACCAGAGAAACTGAGAAAGGGGGTTGGTTACAACCTGGGAAGGTATTAGCACCCAGATTGTCCGTCGTACTCGACGGGATCCACGCTTGAAATATTTGTACTTAAAGGGGGTAGTGTCAGTGCTATTTGTGTGCAAAAGCTAGAAAAGAATGTACAAGTGTCAGTGCAAGAAAGTGAAGTGAAGTGCTCAGGAATGAGGCTTAAAAATGATGCTGGAAGAGGGGGAAGACACATAGACTTTTGTTCAATAATAGTTAAGTTATGTCTACGTATCCTCTCGTGCAATGAGGAAGTCGGAACACCGTAGTTCGACTCAAAGAGACTGAAAGATGAATTGACTGGTGAACTACTTGCTTGTCTATGCCTAAGTGTATGACCTGTTTGGCTCAGGTGCTAACTGTCTTGCATTAGACGGAAGAAGCGAGTTCTCGTTTGTGAGTGAAGATGATGAGAAAAGAATCCCGAAGGAGACGATTATTGTTTGTTTTTTTGTTTTCAGTCTTTTATTGCTTTTTTGTGTTTGTCATAAGTTAATGAGCTTAAGCCTAAACCAAGGGTTACTAAACTCATCATATCCTCCCTTTGATTAGGGATAATGAGAATACCTTAAGTATGAGATGAACATCTCAACTTAATTACCATGATGGTGTAGGATTAAGATCATTAACCTACTTGTGATTATTTAGATGTTTTTGGTATTTTTGTTTAGTATTAAGTAATGAGTTTAAGCCATAATCAAGGATTTAATGGACCCATTACACCATCCTAATAGAAGGATAATAGATGAGCACATTTAAGCTGAGGAAGATACCTCAACTTAATCCATGATTAGGGATTAACCTCATGACAAAACAAGCCTTTATTAAAAGTGGATTTTAGTTAATGATAAGATTAAGAAGTGGATTTTATGGTTTGTAAGACAACTTGAGGGGGACTTCTCCATTAACACTAGGGTTAGTCCTTCTTAACCAATAAAGGAAGAATTAGAACCCTAATGCAAGGCCCAAGTTACAAGCTATTGTCTTAGTGATTATTAAGATGGATTGATTAAGAGGTTTAAACAAATTAAAGGTTTGACACTTAGGATTAAATTTATACACTCCATCCTAAGCGAAGGATGCTGGAATAACCCTAATTCCAAAGTCCTAAAACATTAAGAGTTTAGTCTCTAATGATGAGGTGAGAAGAGAGACACAAAGAAGACACAAAGGTAAAAGCTAAAGGGGGACTAATCACAACCCTAATTATTATCATGCTTGGATGTTCCAATGTTTTGTAAGGCTTGCAAGAGATCTTCAGAGAAGCCACCAATGGAAGAAGCAGATGAAAGGAGGAGAAGTAGAAGAAACAAGTTAACTTACTTCACTGAAGAAGATAAGTTACTTGGAGAAAGAAAGTGAATGATGAACATGAATGAGCAAGCTCACTCTAAAGAAAAAGGAAATGCAGCAAGGGTGCATAAAAAGAAAGAGAAGAGAAATGAGAAGTGAAGGCAAATTCACTTCTCAAAGTACTTACCACCTGAAATGGTTAGCATAAAGAAAGGAATGAAAGGAAAATGAAATGTATGCAAGGATGCAAACCAAAACCAGAAGCATAAACATGATGCAAATGGTTCTATGAGATGATGCAAAGACATGCCAAATGTCATGGATGATCATACAAGAGATGAGAATGCAAATGAAGCATGTAGGAAGCATGAAAGCACATGAAAGTTCATGGAATGAAATGAATGCATATCATGGCAAATGGATGAAGAAATGATCAAAAATGATTCTAATGTGTCCTAGGATGTCTAAGATGACATGTGAATGCATGAAATGTCATGGCAAGTTCATGAATGAATGCATATGCAAGATGTGTGCAAATGAACATGAGAAATTAGGGTTTTAATGCAACATGAGATGCAAAAGTCAAAAACAGAAGCAAAACATAAGATTTAAAATTGAAAATTAACTCAAAGGAACCATAACCCCATATTATATCACACCCCAAAGGAGGAGACCTAACTCTTAACCTAAAGAAAGTTGTGAATTTTCTAAGTTATCTAGGGTTTTAAGGCACCTTAAGAGGAAAAATGCAAATCAAATAATACATGCCAGATAAATTTGTAACAAAAATATGCTAGACACTACATGCTATATGAAGATCAATTCAAAAAGAATCAATGTCTAACCATTCATGGTTAGGCAGAAAAGAATTCTTGAAGTTAGGGTTCAAAAATAGGATTTTTATGAACCCTAAATTCAAGAAAGTTGTCAAGATTGATTCAAAACCAAAAAGAAATTTGTATGAATGGTTTGAAAATGTTTCTAAATGTCCTAAGATGCAATGTGAATTTTTTTGGAATTTTTAGAAACCTAAATGGTATTTTAATTAATTAATTTCCATTAATTAATTAAAATAAACATTTAAATGTTTTAAAAATTATTTTTTAATGCAAAAAATAAAAATAAAAATGTTTTCTGGTTGAGAAAACTATTTGAATTAAAAATGAAAAAGGAAAATATTTTTAGAATTTCCTAACTATTTTAAATAAATTATGCAAAACAAATGATAAAAAATGAAAATAAAAAGGAATTAAGTGAAGGTATGCTGATCCAATGGCTGGAATTCAAATATGGGGAAAGGGGTTTGACTGCGCGCGTGATCTGAGAGTTGTGGTTCAATCTGGCATTTTTATTAATTAAACCTAATTAATTAAATTAATTAAAAAATTAGGGTTTTAATGATTAATCCAGGCCATCCAAACATGCGGGCAGATCAAATCCAAGGGCTCACATTTAAAGTCTGCCCTAACCCTAATTAACCCCGTAATCACTCTCAGGCCACCGGTGAAGAGCTCCGATCGTCTTCTCCGGCAGCCTCCTCCCCTGAAACTCCCCAAAACCTCACCCCAGGCCCTCTAAAGCTCCAGAATCACTCAACAAGCATCAAGGAACAAGAATCCACAAACAAAAACAATTTATTTTCACTTAGGATCACAAATCGAAAGCAAACGGAAAATAACACAGAAAATTCAGAGGTTCAATACATGCTCAATACTTGATCATTTTCAAAACTAAATACATCAGGATCATCAGCAATGCATAAGGAACAATCTAAGAACTTAAAATTTCATTTCTGGAAAATTTGTTCATGAGGTTACCTGAAGTGAAGCTTTCTCAGTTTGAAGCTTCTGGCCACTTCTCTTATGCAAAACCACTCCCCTTGACTTCCTGATGAAGCTTTGATGCTTGGAAGAAGCTTGTGATGGCTGAAATGAGAGCTTGCACTCTTGCTGGTCAGAAATCGTGTTTTGTCTATGGGTGCTTTGAGGCTTGTTTGAAGGGTGGGAAATGGTCCTTTAGTGATGGTGAGTTGACCTATGTGATTGGTTTGAAGTTTGAGTGGCTGAGTTATGAGTTTCGAAAGTTTTTGCAAGAGGGGTGATTTTTGAGAATGCTGAGTTCTTGGTGCTCTTGGCTTGTGTATGTTATGAAATGAACTCCTTGAAGCATGCTTGTAAAGTCCTGATAGGCCAGAGAGTGGGTGGTGGACTGTGGTGATTGGTATGGGTGTTTTTGCACAAAGTCAATAAAGTTTGTACTTGAGGTATGGGCTAGTTCAGAGGTGGTACAAGGGCATCTCTAGGCTCAGCTTTGATCAAGGAGAGCCATAGAATTGAAATTGAGGTGTTGTAGCAAGTTTGTGAGAAGTTATGTGCCCTTTTGCAATTTTCATGAAGTTTGGCCCTTTTTAGATTTCTTGATGTTCAAGGCATAGAATGAGGTGGTTCTTTGGGAAATTATGATCTTAAGGAAATCCACTATGTTGTTATGATGCATAGAAATGTATTAGAAGTCACAAAATGGCTTGGCAAGTGGTTTTGCAAAAAATCCTCTTTGGTGTATTCTTGAAAATTATAGGATTTTTGCCAACTTTGAAAGATCATAACTTGAGTTCCATAATGAATTAGAACTTGTTCTTGTACTTTTTGAAAAGGGAATGATCCAACCTACAACTTTCATGACCAACAATTTTCATTTGAAGCAGTTTTGGTTGAGAAAGAGGAGGTTGAAAAACTTTCCCAAAATGGAAAGTTTACATTACAAGTCATTTCCATTTTTGGCAACTTTTGGTTTAGCTCACTTTTCTTCAATTTTGTGAACTTATAAGCACTTCAATGATCAAATAAATATCATATAACTTCAATTTGATGAAAATCCCACTTTGGTTCCATTGTTGGGGGCCTCAGATGCCCTGATTTTGCTCTGACATGCTCAAGAAGTTACCCAGTGAACAAATGACTTCCACAATGAATTTCTTCATCAAACTTGGTACACATGATCTTTATAACATATTGAGACCATTAGAAACAAGAATGACCAAAAACTTTGGAGTTATGGCCTTTGAAACCAAAACCCTAATTTTAGGTCATATGTGTAGTGAAACCCTAGCTCTGCTTCCATGCTCTTCAAGTTCTTGTGATTCTTTGACTTCCTTGATCTTTGAGGGATATAAAATGATGGTAGAACACACATGGACCCTCTTGGAATGATTGAAGACCTTTGGAGTGGCTCAAGTGGATCCTTGGATTGCTCAGATCACAAACCCTAGGTGCAGATGAACTTGAACTAATGCAGATGAAACAAAAATGCAATTTGAGATGATATGCTTAAACTAATGCAAAAATGAAAGATCACAAGCCATGGTGTGAACTTAGTGAGGGAAAATTTGGGGTGTTTACAGCTGCCCCTATTCAAGCATGAGTTAGCTGTGCAGGATGTAAGCGCCTAGCTTAACAGACAAACAAGGTAACTTGTGGTTGAATATCAAAGCACTATGCCAAAAATGACTTTTAACAGCGTATCTTAGACATCGATTTTAAAAGAAAACGTTGTCTAAGGTTAAAATTAAAATCAAAACACGGAAGTTGTTCAAAAATAATCAAAAAGCGCTGTCTAAAGTCCCACTTTAGACAGCGCTTTTGAAAAAGCGCTTTCTAAGGTAGGCCTTAGACAGCGCTTTTAGAAAGCGCTTTCTAAGGTATGCCCTAGACAACGCTTTTTCAAAAGCGCTGTCTAAAGTCTTTTGATTTTAAAAAAAATTAAAACCAAAAGCGCTGTCTAAGGGGGGCTTAGACAGCGCTTTTAAAAAGCGTTGTCTAAGGCCTACCTTAGAAAGCGCTTTTATCAAAAGCGCTGTCTAAGGTCTTATTATATTAAAATTATACAGTTACTATTTTCATTTCTTCCTTTCCCTCTCAGTATCAGACGCGACCGTGAAATCGCCATTGTTGCCCTACCACTAATTTTCCCACCGTCGTCCATAAAACCCCACCGCCGTCCAGCTTGCCGTCGTCCTTCCGTCGTCCTCCGGCAACCTCCGTCTTCAACCGTCGGTTTCGTTCAAAAAGGTATGTGTTCTCCATTGATTTCCCTACTGTTTGTTCATGGTGTTCTTGTTCATGCTTGTTTTTTGTTGAAAAGTTCCAGAATAATGTATATAAACTGTGTTAGTTACAATGTAGATACAATATGAACATAATGAGGATTGATGGATATTGTTCTTGTTCTTGTTCATTTGATGGATATTGTCTTTTTTCTTATATATACAATGAGTTTAGCTAAATATTAACACTGAGTTAGGATTAAAATATACATTGTGTTTATATATACACTGTGTTAAAATATACACTGAGTTAGGATTAAAATATACACTGAGATTATATATACACTGTGTTAGGATTAACACTGAGTTTAGCTAAATATTAACACTGAGGTACAATACGATTAAAATACGTATAAGTAGGAAAACCATTTAGGATACAAAATTTTTGTTTAAAACATTTAGTATACGAAATTTTTGTTTAAAACATTTAGGATACTAATATTGTTGTTATTATACGAAACTCTATTTTCAACTTCAAAGTTGTAAATTTCTGTTAAATGTGATAAAATGAATTGAACTTTAAAATTGTTAGAATATTCAAAGATACTACCTTAGTTATGTATTTTTGTCTGGATTGATTGTTTACCTTAATAAGTAGGAAAACCATGGATAAAACATGGATCTGTGCCGATCGAATGACCAAAGAATACGAGAGTGGGGTTGCGGAACCTTTTATTCTAGAATCTCAAGCTAAACAATTGTTCTATGTGAATGACCCGAAGAGTATAAAATGGTCTATAGTGCTTTTCTCTAACAAAGTGACTGATGATAGCGGTGTCGATCAATGTGATATTGATGTTGAGAATGAGTCATGCATTAGACGGAATGAGTTGAATATAAATGACGAAGTTGAGGATCTTATACCGGATGAGTCATATATAAGAAACGATCATAATGAGGGAATTTGGATCAATTCATCCGTACGCATTGCTAAGAAACAAGTGATTAATATTCCAACAAAGAAAAGAAAGAGATGTTAGTGACTGAGGTAAATTATGCATGGTTTCTTTATTGTTTTGTTTTCAATTGCTTTGATTATAAGTTATATCTGATAATGCATGATTTCGTTATATTTTTGTTTTCAATTGCTTTGATTATAAGTTATATTTGATAATGCATGGTTTCTTTATCTTTTTGTTTTCAATTGATTTGATTATAAGTTATATCTGATAATGCATGATTTCGTTATATTTTTGTTTTCAATTGCTTTGATTATAAGTTATATCTGATAATGCATGATTTCTTTATTTTTTTTGTTTTCAATTGCTTTGATTATAAGTTATATCTGATAATGCATGATTTCGTTATATTTTTGTTTTCAATTGCTTTGATTATAAGTTATATCTGATAATGCATGATTTCTTTATTATTTTGTTTTTAATTGCTTTGAGTATAAGTTATATTTGATATTTGATGGTTTCCTTGGTTTATTACAGGTTAGACATGGCTGATAACCAACATGATGATCACGAGCATTCGACACATGAGGAAGTTAGTAAAAAAGTATCCGCGGAAGAAGAGATTCGAAGAGGCATAACAGTAATGAGAAGGGTGGTCCAAGGAAGATCTCGAGGCATCATACTAGATGTGCATTGGAGCCACCAGGGACAGCTTGTAGAACCTAATGGGCATACCTTAACTAGTTTTATCGGTGCACTAGTAAGGAATGAAATTCCCATTACCTGTGATGATTGGAGAAACAAAGAGCTGAATGACTCCAAAGAAAAAATTTGGAGTGAGATAAAGGTACAATCATTTGGCCCTTAATTATACGGTATCAATTATGTTTTTTCAATTACCGGTACTAACTATCAATCTGTATGTTTTTCTTAGCGATGTTTTAACATCGAAGAAGAAAGAAGAGGTTTCTGTATGAAATTGTCCAGAAAGCTTTTAAGAGGGTTTCAAACATTTTTATCATCCAAGTTCCTTAGGGATGCGGATGGTAATTATGTGGATGCAGAGCTTCCTTAAAAAATATGAAAGTTTGATATCAACTGAAGAATGGGAAGCTTTCAAATCCAAACGACAAGACCCGGTTTTTAAAAGAATAAGTGCCATAAATCGGGAAAGAGCATCAAGTCCCGCATATCCGTACCGAAAAGGACGTGTCGGATATGGACGCTTAGAACAATCCATGGTAAGTATTTATAAATTGCGATAACAAATTTGTTCATCATATATTAGTTTTATCTGATCAAATTGTATGACTTAATGTGTAGCTGCAGAAGGAGAAAAGTTCAGAAACATCTCTTCCTGCACATGTTTTATGGAAGGAAGCCCATGTGGGCAAATCTGGAGTTCTTCAAGAAGACGTTTTACACTTATACCAGAAATGTGTAAGTATAACATTTTTTCATTAATTGAATAACATTTTTATACACAAATATTTGACAAGTATACGGTATTCATCTGATTTTTCAAGAGGCATTATCTCAGTCTTTATCTCCCGATGATACTAGGAGCATACTTAGTCGGGCATTAGATGTCCCTGAGTATTCTGGTCGGGTGAGGGGTAAGGGATTTGGAGTCACTCCGACCTCCCTAAGTGTTAAAAAAGGAAAGGCTCCTAGTAATCGGGATCTTCATGCAAAATTGGAAGCCATGCAAGCTGAGCTTGATGCATTCAGGAGAGAAAGAGAGGCTAGCGCCTCAGCATGTTTCAAAGATGGTTCGGACAAAGACAGTATCAACTGTACCTTTCAGCCGAACATTCCAGAGGTAATTACATATAATTGTCTTAAATTGAACTATTTGCTTAAATTATGTATTTGACATATATACACATTAACAATTTCTCGTTATTATTGGTTTTAGGGCATTTCCCATTGTCAGCTATATTTGTCGTCACCATACTATCGGATGGTTGGCAAGGGAAAAGTGCATAACTTTGCGGAGTATTACTCCACACTAGAGAGCTCCCTGCTGGATGTTTGAAAGTATCAGTTGATATTGCAGTTGAGCCAAATGCATCATTACCATATCCTAACGATGGTTCAGATGCAACAACGGTGGACGAAGCAGTAGGTTCGTTTGTTGCATGGCCGACAAACCTCATATGCGTAGGATATGAGGTATGCCTAAAACCTATGTTAACTTTAATGTGTATATTCAAAGTTTTTACGTGCATTTTACGTACATATTTTCCTTGGTTATGTTAAATAGAGTCCTACAAAATCCAAATCAAAAGATAATGCTATTCGGCATCACTGTTGTCAATACATATATCAGGTAAATCCGGTCTACTTTGTTATATTAATTGAACAACTTATTTACTTTATGCTTCAAAAGAGGTGTCTAATGTTAATGATGTTTTTATATAAGGTTTTTGTATGACAAGATGCGCCCCAATGGTTTGGACGTGTCATTTGGATTCTTAGCACCCGCGACCATCAACTTAAGTTCAATCTTAAGTAGACCGGATACCGTGACGGAGTACGTTCTTAGGATCCTCATGGCCAACAAAGATGCGGAGAAGTTGTTCTTTATACCGTTTAATACCGGGTTAGAATTTCATTCTAAATTCATCTATTATAATTTTTTTCCAAGTTGACATCTAACATTTGCTTAATCATTACAGTGGACATTGGTTGGTTCTCGCAATCAATCCTATCAGAGAAATCGTTTATTATCTTGACTCGTTAGGAAATGATTGGACAACATACCCGGATATGAAGGTCATAATTGACATGTAAGTGAGAATGTTCAAAATTTTCTTGTGTGTATTTCTTAGTTTATGTGAATTGTTCTAATTACTTCATTTTTATTTTATTAGCATCCTACAAGCTTTTCGAGCCCAACGAGATATCCAAACATCAAAGAGGGGCGCCAACTCCATTACATGGATTCGAGTGGCGGTATATTTTTAATTATCACATTTTTTATTATATTAGTGATGACACTTGATAAAACTTAGGATTTATCCATATTTTTTTTTCATATGTAGTGTCCTCAGCAACGTAATCAAATAGATTGCGGGTATTTCATGTTGAGGTTTATGCGAGATACTCTTGTTTTGGGCCGATTAGAGATTCCCACCGATGTATGTATTTCTAATTATGAGTTATTTTTATATTTACACATATCTCATATAATTAAATAGTTGAAATTAAATCAAACTATGTTATATTATTATGTAGTACTTTGATGAATTCAAGTGTCGATATTATACAAAAGATTAAGTGGACGAAATCAAAGAGGAATGGTGTCAATTCATTATAGAGCTCAATGTTTTATGAGGTATAATATTGTAGTCTTACTTTAATTGTTGAGAATTTAGATATGTGTAATGTTGTAATTTCTATAATATTATTTATTAATTGAATTACAATCTTTGTGTTGTTTCAGGACCTATGTATATATTTGGCGCAATGCTTAATTTGGATGGATTAGATAATATGTGTAATTATATTGTACATTTGTAGTATATGTAATGACTTGTAAATTTGTACATAAATTTGTATATATTTTGATACATTTAAGGCAAAATTGGTTTGAATTGGTATATATATATTTGTTAGCCAAAAATTGGTAGAAAAAAGGCCAAAATGGTTTGAAATGGCATATATAAAATGTGATATTTGTCTGCCAAAATTTGGTTGAAAACATGTAGAAATTCTGGTTTATAAACCTGGAAAAAATGTGGTTTAAAACAAAAGCTGCAAAAATTTTCGTATACCTTAGACAGCGCTTTACACAAAAGCGTTGTCTAAGGGGGGGCTTAGAAAGCGCTTTTGGCAAAAGCGCTGTCTAGGGGGGGGGGCTTAGACAACGCTTTTGAAAAGTGTTGTCTAAGGTATACCTAAAAAAATTAAAATAGGAGGGGATTAGACAGCGCTTTCACCAAAAGCGATGTCTAAGGTATAGGGGCTTAGAAAGCGCTTTTATCAAAAGCTCTGTCTAAGGTATTCCTAAAATTATTGTCTAAGGGTACCTTAGACAGCTCTTAGACAACGCTTTTAAGATTTAAAAAAGCGTTGTCTAAACCTTTAGCAGCGGAGGTTTAGACAGCGCTTTAAAGCGCTGTCTAAGGCTAAAAAAAACGTTGTTTAAGGTCTTGTTTGGCATAGTGAAGACAGTCCAAAATTTGCACTCACTGGGGAGAAGAAGAGAAGGGATATAAATTGTAAAAGAAAGTAAAGTATGATTGTAAAGTGTGGGCGATGGAGGACGACCATCGAGCAGAGGACGACTGCTGGGGATAAAGCAATGACGAGGACGGCCGACATGCTGGGGAAATAAAGACACCACGACGGGGACGGCCATTGGGTAACAAGGTAAGATTCTTTGGGGATTAAAAATAAAGTTAATGATGGGGACGACCATCAGGTTTGCAAAGTAAGGTAAACAACGATGGGGACGGCCATCGGTTCAAAGAATAAATGAAATAACGATGAGAGACGGTCATCAAAGGTGAAGGACGATCACCTAGCAGGGGACATCTTCTCTTTACCACGACATAGGACAAATGTCGGATAGGAAAAGTCGACGATGGGGACGGCCATCAAATAAGCATGATGAAGGACGATCATCAAGAGGTGGAGGACGATCACCTAGCAGGGTACGACTGCTCTCGGGGTTTATCATAACATAGGACGAATGTTAGATAATAAGATCGACGATGGGGACAGCCATCAGATAAAATGATGAAGGACGATCATTAAAAGGTGAAGGACGATCACCTAGCAGGGGACGGCTGCTGAAAATCACGACATAGGACGAATGTCAGATAGAAAGGGGTTCCAATAATGGAGACTCTACTGGGGAAAGGATGAGGGACGGTCATCCTAAGGTTAGGGACGATCACCTGGCAGGGTACAGCTGCCGAAAGTATCATGACATAGGACGAATGTCGGATAGAAGAAAAGTTACTTTGCTGGCGACTTACTGGGGAATGGTAAACACGGACGAGTGCTTACGCTTTCCAGAAAATAAAAGGTATAAGTGTTTGACGATGTGTATAGATTAAAGATGCGCACGAGCATCCTTAAGACTATGATACGGACGAGTATCCGTAGAAACAAACGCTGAAGCATGTTCAGAGATGATGATACAGACGAGTACCAACTGGTTAACAAAGAACACGGACGAGTGTCGAATCTGTGGGGAATAAGTGTATACAAGATACAGACGAGTATCTGTATAAGTAAGTGAAGTATGAGCAAGACACGGACGAGTGTTCAACTTGCTGGGAAAAGACGTGACACGGACGAGTGTCAGAAGAGAAAGTGTATAAGTTATGAACTTATGAGTGTAAAAGGGTACTGTGGGGATAGGATGACACAGACGGGTGTCGAAAAGGAGTGTATTATAAACAAGTGTTTGGTTTGCAACAAGTGTTTTGGTAACCATGCTGGGGAAGCGGTGATACGGACGGGTGTCAAGAGAGTATATATGGGTTTCTGTATTCAAAAAGAGGATGTTTATGGCTTATCTGCAAGGGATGGTGTGACACGGACGAGTGTCAGAAGAGTATATATAAACATGTATCTATTGGAGAGTGCAAAGGGGACAGTTTGGCTTTCTGTTGGGGAGATACTTTGTATATTGCTGATGCGGTACTGTCGGTATTTACAGGTGACTGATTCGAACCTGACTTGTGATCATGCAATATGTTTGAATTTTGCCGTAATGCTCCGTATTAGACGGAATGCTACGCTTTTATGGGGAAAGATGATGTAAATTCTATGATTATGGGAAAGAAACCGATCTGGGATTCGGATCCCGCTGCTGTGAAGATCTCTGGCTGATCTGCTTTGGAAGGAAATCCCAGCTGGGGATGAGATCATTGGCAGATCTGATATAACATATGGTTCTGCTTGGGGGACTAGATCACTGATAGATCTATCCGGTAAGGAGATATCCCAGCTGGGGATGAGGAGACTTCCGTCACTTTGTTGTGTAAGAACTTCAGGCATTGCTCTTCTGGATAGAGTCTGGAACTCTGTGGGGAGATGATTCCCCTGTCTTTGGGAGACCTGGCACTCTGTTTGGGAGAGGAAAGATCACTGGCCGATCTTCCTAAAGTTTATGTGAGGATCCCGGCTGAGGATGATGATGCTTTGAAAACTCTGTTGGGGAAGAAAGCATTTCAGATGCTACTTGAAGAAGATGTGTTGGGGAAATGATGATGGGCATGCTCCCATGTTATGTTTTGAATACATGCAACCTGCTAAGATAAAGAAACGCACAAGTGTCCCGAGGTATCCCATACCGGATTCCGTCATAGGAGTTAGATATTCCCGAAAGTAAAATTACTTCCTGCAAGCATTCTATTAGAAAGGCACATATGTTTTATGCAAATATTATATCATGGACATTGGACATCTTGCAAATGAAACAAAAATGTACAAAGTGAGGTGTGACTGAAAATCTGATTTGATTAATCTGGGTGCCCTGAATTGGCAAATATAGTTAAAGAAACAGATCCCCTAAAATGAGGAAATTGTTACAAATATAGAAAAGTAAAGGTGTTGGCAATGTTGACGATGCTCCGATGAGTTTCCTTTGCTATGACCCGTATGACTTTGACATTCTTCTCGTCTTGCTTTCTAGAGAAGGTTGATTCTGACCGATGTTTTAACCTGTCGAAGCTTGTCGTGTTGTAAGTGATACAGACGAATTCAGAATGCAGTTGTTCGCTTATTCCCTGATTTTGCGTGGATTGCCCTTTCGGGATTTCAATCCACCAGGATACCCATTTTTGCCTGAGCTGTCCAATGCGGCTTTTCAACTCAGCGGGTGTACATTTTTTTAATTTTCCCTTATTTTTGCCCGAGTCTTTTATTCTGTTTTTCACTCGCCGGGATGCCCTATTTTTGCCTAGACTTACATTCTATTTTTATGTCCAACGGGTCATTTATGCGAAGTATATTTTAACTGCATCTGAATTCACAGGGGATAAGAAATCTTCGCCATCCATAGTAGTGAGCATCAGTGCTCCACCGGAGAAAACCTTCTTTACTATGAATGGACCATCGTAATTCGGAGTCCACTTGCCCCTGTGGTCTATATGAGGAGGAAGAAGTCTTTTCAGCACAAGATCTCCTACTTGGTATTCCCGAAGCCTGACTTTCTGATCGAAGGCTTTCTTCATTCTTTTCTGATATAGTTGCCCATGACAGATTGCAGCTAATCTTTTTTCTTCGATCAGATTCAGTTGATTGTACCGAGAACGGACCCATTCTGCTTCATTCAATTTTACATCCATCAATACCCGTAAGGAGGGTAATTCAACTTCAATAGGTAGGACTGCCTCCATGCCATACACAAGTTGATACGGTGTTGCCCCAGTGGACGTTCTGATCGAGGTTCGGTACCCATGTAAGGCAAATGGTAGCATCTCATGCCAATCTTTGTAAGTGACCACCATCTTCTGAACAATCTTCTTGATATTTTTGTTAGCTGCCTCAACAACGTCGTTCATCTTTGGCCTGTAAGGAGAAGAGTTGTGATGTTGGATTTTGAAGTCCCGGCACAGTTCTGTCATCATTTTGTTGTTCAAATTGGAACCATTGTCAGTAATGATTCGCTCGGGTACTCCATATTGACAGATGATGTCTCTTTTCAGAAATCTGGCAACCACTTGTCAGGTGACGTTTGTATATGAGGCCGCTTCAACCCATTTGGTGAAATAGTCAATGGCTACCAGGATGAATCTGTGGCCATTTGAAGCAGTCGGTTCAATATTTCCAATCATGTCAATGTCCCACATGGTAAAGGGCCAAGGTGAAGACATTACATTCAACGGATTTGGAGGCACATGCACCTTATCTGCGTAAATCTGGCATTTATGACACTTCCTGGCATAAGCACAACAGTCTGCATCCATTGTGATCCAGTAGTAACCTGATCTTAATAATTTCTTAGCCATTGCATTTCCTCCAGCATGGGTACCGAAAGATCCTTCATGCACCTCGTGCATCAGCAAGTCTGCTTCTTTCTTATCAACACATCTGAGAAGCACCATGTCAAAGTTTCTCTTGTATAACGAACCATCAGCATTCAGGAAGAAACTACCAGCCAGTATTCTTAATGTCTTCTTATCATTGGATGATGCCCCAGGTGGGTATGTTTGATCCTCTAAGAAGCATTTGATGTCATGGAACCAAGGCTTGTCATCTTTAGCAATGTCCACAGAGAATACGTATGCTGGTCGGTCAAGTCTGGATACCGAAATCCTTGGCACATAATTGGCAGTCTGAACCTTGATCATGGAGGAAATGGTAGCTAAAGCATCTGCGAACTGATTTTCGTCTCGAGGGATATACTCAAGTTTGACTGTTGTGAAGAAATTCAATAATCTCCTCGTATAGTCACGATATGGAATCAGATGCTCTTGGTGAGTGTACCATTTGCCGTTGGTTTGATTGATTACCAAAGCTGAATCTCCGAATACGGTAAATGTTTTGATCCTGAGGTCAATGGCTTCCTCAAGACCCATGATACAGGTTTCATATTCAGCTTCGTTGTTAGTGCATGCAAAGGTGAGTTTTGCCGAGAAAGGCATATGAACTCCTTTAGGTGTAATGAGCATTGCACCAACTCCGCGACCATTCATATTGACAGCCCCATCAAACATCATCGTCCATTCTTCTTCTGGGTCAGGCGCTTCAGTGTGAACATGCTCTTCATGATCTTTTGCTTTCAGGAACATGATGTCTTCATCAGGGAAGTCAAATCTCATTGGTTGGTAATCATCAATGGGTTTCTCAGCTAGATAGTCAGACAGTACACTGCCCTTGATGGCCTTTTGAGATGTGTACTGAATGTCATACTCTGTCAGAATCATTTTCCATCTTGCAACCCTTCCGGTAAGTGCTGGCTTCTCAATTATGTACTTGACTGGGTCCATCTTTGAGATTAACAAAGTAGTATGGGTCAACATATATTGCCTTAGTCGGTGAGCAGCCCACGCTAAAGCACAACAAGTTTTCTCGAGCAGTGAATAACGTTGTTCACAGTCGGTAAACATTTTGCTTAGGTAGTATATTGCATACTCTTTTCGACCAGACATGTCATACTGGCCCAACACACACCCCATTGATCCTTCTAATACTGTCAAGTACATTATTAGAGGTCTTCCTTCAACTGGAGGCTTAAGAATTGGAGGTTCTTGCAGGTACTCCTTAATTTTGTCAAAAGCCTTCTGACAATCTTCATTCCAACGGACTGTTTGTTCCTTTCTTAATAATTTGAAAAGGGGCTCACAAGTTGCAGTAAGATGCGATATGAACCTTGATATGTAGTTTATTCTACCTAAGAAACCCCAGACTTCCTTTTCAGTCCTTGGTGCATGCATCTCCTGAATGGCTTTGACTTTGTCAGGATCAACTTCAATTCCTTTCTCACTTATGATAAATCCCAGCAACTTACCGGAACGTACCCCGAATGTGCATTTGTTGGGGTTTAACTTCAGCTGATACTTTCTCAGACGCTTGAACAACTTCAGCAGATTTACTAGATGGTCTTCTTCAGTAAGGGACTTGGCAATCATGTCATCCACGTAGCATTCAATTTCTTTGTGGATCATGTCGTGGAATAACGTTTCCATATCCCGTTGATAAGTAGCACCGGCATTCTTCAGTCCAAATGGCATTACCTTATAGCAGAAAGTTCCCCAAGGTGTGATGAAGGTAGTCTTCTCCATGCCTTCGGGTGACATTCTGATCTAATTATAACCTGAAAAACCATCCATGAAGGAGAATACCGAGAACTGGGCCGTGTTGTCGACCAATACATCAATGTGAGTTAATGGGAAGTCATCCTTTGGGCTAGCTCTATTCAGATCTCGGTAATCCACACACATTCGAACTTTGCCATCCTTCTTAGGCACTGGTACAATGTTAGCAACCCACGACGGGTAACTAGTTACAGCAAGGAATCCGGCGTCCCACTGTTTTTGTACTTCTTCTTTAATCTTCATGGCCATATCTGGATGAGTACGGCGTAGCTTCTGTTTCACTGGAGGACAATCTTCTTTTAAAGGCAGCTTGTGCATAACAATGTCAGTGTCCAGACCTGGCATGTCTTGATAGGACCAAGCAAAGACATCAACGTACTCTCGAAGCATGTCAATAAGTTGTTCCTTCACTGGTTCCTGCAGACTGACCCCAATCTTTACTTTTTTCAAGTCTTCTTCGGTACCAAGATTAACTGTCTCCACCTCCTCCTGATGAGGTGTGATCACTTTCTCTTCTTGCCTCAACAACCTGGCTAACTCTTCTGGTAACTCATAGTCTTCTTCAACCCCTTCATCAGCTTGATTAATCGGATTGTCGAAGTCATACAAGGTCATAGAAGTGCTATTGTCGGTGCAATCTGGAGGATAATCTCTGCAAGGGTTGAGATTGCTTCATTTTAGTGACTAGTTTTAATCTTGTTTAGAAAAGTGAAAATGAAGTTGTTTATTTTGAAAACATTGCCATTTTATTGTTTTGTACAAAAGTAAAAATGAAAAGACAATGAGCAAAAAAGAGACTCGTTTGCAAAAGATGTCTGATATTCATTGATTAATCATTTGCACAAAATTAGAATATGGCCCTATTACAAAATGAGTCCTGACACCTTGGGCAAGATGTAGGACTTGATGCATGCTAAAAAGACAGGAAATAATAATTACTCTGCAGGAGTAACCCTTATAATTTCCTGGGAAGACCAGTTAGAGACTTGGTTCCCCGGGATCCTTGGACGTATCCAGTTCTCCAGGATGCGGTCGCTTTCCTCCTCCTCTTCCAGACTATTCACAGCATCCGGGGTGAGCATCCCCCCACTGACAAATTTGGTCTCCTTGGCAGCCTCTGATTGATCTTGTCAGATTGGTCTGTAACCCAACCCGAATCTATCTTCCTTCTTTTCAACTGGCAGCAGCTTGCCCCAACCTTGAGCAGTACCTTCTTCAACAACCTTTCGGGCTTGCTGATAAGAGATGATTGAAGTACCCATTCTGTCCTCCTGGGCTGTAGCCAAAACTCCAGTAGTCTCATTAAATTCAGGGCCTCAAACCCTTGGCTCATTGTCTCATGGATTTCACCATCCATCTCAATATATTTGTAAGTAGCCAGTTGGCTAATATATATGTCTTCCTCACCACAGATGGGGATAACCTGTCCTTCCCATTCGTACTTCAGTTTCTGGTGAAGGGTCGACGTTACTGTGCCTGCAGCGTGAATCCAGGGTCGACCTAGCAAACAATTGTATGTCGGCTGTATGTCCATCACATAGAAAATGGTCTTGAAGACTTGTGGACCGATTATCACTGGTAACTCCACCTCTCCCAGAACAGATCTTTTAGAGCCATCAAAAGCCCGGACCACAAGATTACTTGGCCTAAGGGCTATCCCATCATACTCTAGCTTGACAAGGGCTTTCTTGGGTAAGACATTGAGTGAGGACCCAGTGTCTACAAGCACATGAGATAAGACAGCTCCTTTGCACTCCAAGGTTATATGCAAAACTTTATTGTGGAGACGTCCTTCTGAAGTTAAATCAGCATCAGTGAACCCTAGCCCATGGCTAGTGTTGACATTTGATACCACTGTTTCCAGCTAATTCACAGTGATCTCTTTTGGCACGTAGGTAGCGTGCAGAACTTTAAGGAGTGCATCCCGATGGGCTTCGGAACACAACAACAGTGATAGGATTGAGATCTTTGAAGGAGTCTGGTGGAGCTGGTCCACAACTTTATAGTCACTTCTTTTAATGATTCTCATAAACTCATCCACATCTTGGTTGAAGGATGACTTATGAGTTTCCTTTGGCACAAATTCTTCCGGTATCACACTCTTTCCCTTTGCTCTGGTAGCAGCTTCTGCCTCTGAGTTGGTTCTAGGGACTTGTGATGTGAAGAGACGTCCGCTTCGGATGAAGCCTCTGCCTCCCCCAACATTGTCCACTCGGGGAGTGAGAACTGGAGAATCAAGAAGGACTTTTTCTCCATTGCAGTATAGATCAGCACCATAATGCCATGATATAACACTATCTTTGTCATATGGGATCGGCCCGGGCACCGTGATAGTGACTGAGCTTATTTCTGCATTTGTTGGGACTAGAATGGTCTGGGGATCATAAAAGATTGTTACAGGACTTCTGGTGGATGTAGGTGAAGGTGAATTGAAGCTTTGTTGAGACTGTTGTTGAGGTTGAAAGTTGTTGGAACTCGGGACCGTTGTCGGGTCATAATAAATTGTGACAGTGGAAACATCATTATAGGTTGTTGAAGTTGTAGTAGCCGGTGCGAATGAATTATTGTGTGTTGAAGTGACAAATGGAATGATTGCTGAAGTTGTAGCTGAATTAGTTGGAACAATGATTGTTGCATTTGTAGAAGAAACACTTGGACATATGGTTGTTGCATTTGTAGAAGACTCACTTGGACAAATGGTTGTTGCATTTGTAGAAGACTCACTTGTTGTTGTCAAAAGTGTTGCTGGTGTTGTAGAAGATGTGGTTGTAATTTGCAGAATGCCTTCCTTAATCAAATAATTGATGCCTTTCCTCAAGCTGGCACACCCATTCTCAGAAAGTTTGCATGATTCGCAACAGGCCTCACAACCTGGAAACACTTGGCATTTTAAAAGTTGGGCTTTAACCTCTGCCAGAGGTGTTTGAATGCATGCAATATCTTCTATCAAACTCAGGGGTGATCCATCATCTACAACATTAATCCTTGGCCCACTGTGGCTTGGCATATGATTCTTCATCACATTTGGAGGAGGTGCAAAGTTCAGGGCTTTTGAATCTACCAGATCCTGAACCTTCATATGCAGGGCTCTGCATTTTTCCGTAGAGTGACCAGGTGCGTTGGAATGAAAAGCACACCTAGCATTAACATCATAGTTTCTTGGAAAGTTTTGAGGATCAGGTGGAGCCAATGTTCTTAACTCAACTAGATTGAGCTTTAGGAGTTGTGGCAGCAGTGTAGCATATGGCATAGGAATGGGGTTAATCACTCGGTTGATCTAAGATGGTCGTTGTTGAAATGGGCGTTGTTGTTGATTATTGTTGTTGTTGTTGTTGTATGATCTTTGTTGTGGAAATTGTTGTTGTTGAGGAAAGTGTTGCGGTGGTTGAACATACTGAGGAGGTGGAGCAGGGATAGTAAAAGCAACAACTGTTCTGGGCATGTATTGGGGTCTCCCTCTTCCCATGTGCACATAGTTGGTCTCACCAGATCTACGGGGCCCAGCAAATGGTTTTCTTGTACTGCTTGAACTGACACCGTTATCGGAGATCTTTCCCATCTTCAGTAAGGTCTCTATCCTTTCCCCAGCTATCACTACATCTGCAAAGCTGGTGGAAGAGAATGCAGCTAGCCTGTCAATGTAGGTTCCTTGAAGAGTGTTCATGAACATATCAGCCATTTCCCTTTCAGACATGGGAGGTTTAACTGCAACAGCAAGTTGCCTCCACCTTTGGGCATAATCCCTGAAGCTTTCACGGAATGATTGAGACATTCCCATTAGGAGGGTCATGTTTGGAGCCATGTCCAAGTTGTATTGATACTGACGGATAAAAGCTTCAGCCAAGTCTTTCCAGTTTCTTACTGTGGCTCTAGTCAGGTGGGAGTACCATTCTCGGGATGCCCCTGTTAGACTGTCCTCGAAGTAAGACATCCACAACTTTTCGTCCATGGTGTATGCTTTTAACCTTCCCAAGAATGACTGAAGGTGGGTGCGTGGGCAGGATGTGCCATTATATTTTTCAAAACATGGGGGTTTGAACTTGTGAGGAATTTTCACCCCTTCCACCAGTCCCATGTCCATTACATCAAAGCCTAGGGAATTCTGGGATTCAAGAGACCTCAGTTTCTCAGCGATCTCATCCAGCCTACGGTCGTAAACTTCATCCCAAGCCCCAACAACTGTAAACTACTCTTCTTGAGGATCCTCTTGCAAGATCCTGCCTCCAGCAGTGTTACCCTAAGTATTCCTTATGACATTAACTTCTGGGTTTAGATGAGGCCCAAACTCTGGTGGATCCATGTGGGGCTGCCCGTGATCATTGTTACTGGTACCTCCTGTACCTGGGTGGTGTTCTTCAGGAGTTTGTCTTTCCACCAACTCCCTTAGCCTTTCCTGGCTCTGAATTAAGCCAGTCATGAATTGGGTCATCTGATTCCTCATCTCAACCCTCTCATTAGCCATTTGGGTCCTTACTTCATTCAAGTCTTGCTGTACTTGATCCATCAAGAGTCCCAGAAGGTTGTTTCGCATCGGGTACCAGTGTATTCTATTGACAGAGAACACTCTTATGCGAGCAATGTTTCCTGAAACCACAACAAAGTGAGAAACAACAATAAAACAAAACCTACAAAACAAAGAAAATGTTAGTATGCAATGCAATATACTTATTTGTCTTCCAAGGGTATCCGGTTTGGTTCTTTGGTATTGACCTTTCCAGACCTCGAGGAAATGCTGATGATGCTGACAGATAAAGCCCACCAATAAATAACACAAACTGATATATTACAACAGATAAAAATACATAGTTTGCTTACAATACATCCCCATGGTGGGTCAAAATACAACAACAAAAGAAAAAGTACAACAATAGAAAAGTACAAGAAAAAGATCAGACATCCAATCCAAAGTCATCCTCTCTGACTTCCTTCAGGAGGGCCTCAGTCATTGGACCCACTGGGTGCTCTGTGATAGTCCTTATGAGGAGGTTCCTGGTAGCAATGGCATTAGTTAACTTCTTATGCTTATCCTGATTATTTGACCTCTTCAACCCCGCCCGGAGTTTCAATTCTGATATCTTTTTCTGAGCTGCCAACAAAGCCTCCCGATGCTTCTTCTCACTAGCCTCCAGCTGTTCTATCTTAGCCTGAGTCCTTTGGTCTTCCTGTGCATGGGCTTCAGTGATCCTGATCCACCTAGCCTGGCTCTCCTCTAGATAATGCTCTTCCCTAGCCTTTTGGGTCTTTGCCTCCTTGCAAGCATTCTTCAGAACTAACTCCCCTGCTATTGCCTTCCTGATGTAGTCATCTGTTTTCTCAATCTTGGTCAGATGCTCAATCCTGAGTCTTTCCAATTTCTCATTATCCAGATGACTGTCATTTCTCTCCCAGAGAGTCTTCTTCAAGGCTTCAGCTAGCTGAGTGTTCCTCTCTTTCAGCTTTTCAAACTCTTCCAGGCTGACAGTGGCTGCAGGTTGTACTGTAGAAGGCCCAGGTACATCTTCCAAGGTGAAAGGCATCCGGGTGATCTGAGCTCTGGTACGGGACCAATCAGAATATTATGCTGAAGCAATGTTGTTGCACTTGCCAAGGATGGCTGTCCCTTTAGTCTGGATGTTATCCCAAGCCCAGGCAGCTTGTCTGATAACAACAGAGTTAGGTTGGATTTTACAGTAAAGAGTTTCATCCAAATCTTGTCCTCTAGGAGAATGAACCAAAGCTTACCCTAATTGTCTTTTAAACAGTAAAGGGTTGTAGTTGATGCAACCATTCACTCCTATCAAAGGCACATTAGGATACTGCCCACAGCTAGTAATGATGTCCTTGCCCTTGGTGCTCTGAGTGCACCATCTGATGTCAAGGCAATGAACCTTTTGGCCCAATTCTTCTCCTGATGAGGGTTCAAGAAGGTATATGATTTTGGCAAGTGTCTTATCAGCCAAGAGTAATACAAAGGAGCACAGCATATGACCAGTCTTCCTTTTTGCCTTTCATTCCTCTGGTGTACTGAGTAGTAGAAGTCTCCTAGCAATGTAGGAACATGGTTCCTCAACAAGAACAGGTGGATGGCATTCTTACTCACAAACTTGGGCTCATCTGCAAACAAGATAACCCCATATATACTAAGGGATAAAAGTGCACAGACAACCTTCCATTCCCCTACTGCAGCCTTCAGGGTAGCCTGGGAGATCAAGAAGTCTAGGTGGAGGCCTGGAATCCCAACCTTGGTTGTCATGTTCTGGTCAATGAGGGCAGGCTCCAGATGCAATGCCCTGTCTATATCTTCATCTCTGGGAGCAACCATCTCTGGGTTGAAAGGAATCCCTCTCCTGATAGGAACCCCTAACAATAAGGAAAACGCTTCTAGCAATGGTCCCAACTGGAAATCAGGGAATGTGAAGCATCTGAGTGGAGGGTGTAAACACCCCAAATTTTCCCTCACTCATTTCACCATGGCTTGTGATCTTTTCATTTTTCATAAATTCAATCATAGCATCTCATACCACATTTTTGATTCACTGCATTGATTCAAAGTCATCTGCATCTAGGGTTTGTGATCTGAGCCTTTCCTGAGCTATCTGAGCCACTCCAAAGGTCATCAATCACTTCAAAGGGGTCCATGTATGTTCAAGCATCATATCATATCCTCACAAGGTCAAGAAAGTCAAAGAATCACAAGAACTGAGAAAGGCATGGAAGCAGAGCCAGGTTTAACTGCACAGATGACCTGAAATTAGGGTTTTGGTTTCAGAGGCCATAACTCCAATTTTTTTGGTCATTCTTGTTTCTATTGGTCTCTATATGTTATGAGGATCATGCATATCAATTTTCATGAAGAAATTCAATGGGGAAAGCATCTGATCAAGAGATGACTTCTTGAGCAAGTCAGTGCAAAATCAGGGCATCTGAGGCCCCCAATGACCCAACCAAAGGGCATTCTCCATCATTTTGAATGTGTATGATCTTTATTTGATCATAGAAGATGTTAGAAGTTCACAAAATTGAAGAATTTCAAGCCATTTGCAAAGTTGCCTTTTTGGGAAAGTGACTTATAATGTAAACTTGCCATTTTGGGAAAGTTTTTCAACCTCCTCTTTTTGATTCAAAAATGCTTCAAATGAGGGAACTTTGGTCATGAAATTTGTAGATTGGATCATTCCCTTTTCAAAAAGTACAAGAACTCTTTCTAATTCATTTTGGATCAAAAGTTATGGCTTTGCAAAGTTGGGAAAAATCACATAATTTCATGTTTTACACCAAAGAGGCATTTTGCAAAATGGTATGATAAGGCATTCTAAAGGCTTCAAATGTGCACAAACACTTCACAACATGCTCATGTGACCCCTAAAATTCAGAATGCACCAAAGAATTGCTCATTTTCATGCCTTGATCATTAAGAAATCACAAAGGGGCCAAAGTTGCACCAATTTGCAAAAGCTCATGAAACCATGCCTCTACTTGTTACAGCTCATCAAATCTAATCCATAAGCCTTCCTTGATCTTTGCTGCACACAGCCATGCCCAAATCCAAGCCTGCCATGACCCATACCTCAAAGGACACCTAACATTGACTTTTGGCAAAATGGACCATACCAATCAACATAGGCCAGCAACAACTCTCTGACCTATCCCAACTTGATACATGGACCAAAAGCAACTCAACACAACACACAACACATCCTGAGTTCTCCCACAAGTGAGCATTCACAAAAATCTCTCTTTATGCATTTTTCTTTGAATCTCAATACACAATCATAAAACCTCAAAACCAACTTCACCATTCATTCAGAGAAGCTTCATAGAGCATAAACCACCCTTCATCTTGCCCTGAAAAGCCCACAAACAAAAATACGATTTTTCACTCCCCTTGGTCAGAACTTCATCAATCTCAAAAACCAGCCACCATACACTCCAACTAAACCTCAAATCATCTTCAGGGAGATTATTGGAGGAGTTTTGAAGCAGAGAAGCAGTCTGAAAGCTCCAAGTTGAAAGCTTCACTTCAGGTAGCTTCGCAAAATCATTTTTCCAGAAACCTTGTTTTAAGTTATTGAAATGATCTACATGCTCCCCTGAATGCAATGAGCTTTGAATTTTTGAAAATGATGAAGAAATGAGGATGTATGATCTGTCTGAAACTTTGCCCATGAAAAAGATTTTGTTTGTTTCTCTTGATTCATGGAAAATAAATAGTTTTTTGTTGTTGGATTCCTGTTTAGAATGTTTAGTTGAGTGAATCTGGAGATTTTCATGCGTTTTAGTGAGGTTTTGAGAGAGATAGGATGAAGGTCTCGCCGGAGAAGACGACCAGAAGTCTTCTCCGGCCACCTGAGGGTCATTAAGCCTTAATCTCATTAATTAGCCAACTTTGAATTCTGGCCCTTGATCTGGCTTTCCCGCGCGCGTATGAGTGGACCAGATTCATCATTAAACCCTAATCCTGATTTATTAAATTAATTAATTAGGTTTAGTTTTAATTTGGTCAGTTTGAATTACAGCCTTAGGATCTGGCGCCAGTCAATTCCCTCCAAATCCATTCAAACCACAGCCTTTGGATCTGTTGACTTTTTCTTTTTTATTGTTTTAATTCATTTTGTTTATATTTAACTTTCACGAATTTTTTAAAATAGCAAAGCATATTGAAAAATTCTGAAATTGTTTGTCAAACCTTTTATTAATTTTCAGAACCCAAAAATATTTTTATTTTTATTTTTTGCATTAAAAATTATTTTTTAAATCATTTAAATGTTTATTCTTAATTAGTTAATGGAAATTAATTAATTAAAAATACATTTAGGTATTTAAAAATCATCAAAAAATTCACATTGCATTTTAAAACATTTAGAAACATTATCAAACTCTCAAAACAAATTTCTTTTTGGTCCTTGATGTATTTTGATAATTTTCATTGGAATTAAAGTTGTTTAAAGGCAATATTTTTGTTCAAACTTTGAAAAATTCATTCTGCCTAACCATGAAGAGTTTGATAATGGTTCTTCTTGCATTGCATCCTTCATATCATGTAGTTTCTAGGGTAAAATTGGTTTGAATTCATCTTTCATTTTCAATTTAATGTGCATTTTTCCTTTTGAGGTACCTTGAAACCCTAGTTGACTTAGAAAAATCATAACTTCCATTAGGTTTAGATTTAGGTCTCCTCCTTTGGGCAGTGAACTTGTGTAGGGTTAGGGTTCCTTTGATCCCATTTTCAATTTTTTATCTTGTCACTTGCTTCTGATTTTGAATTTTGCATTGCATGTTGTATGTAAACCCTAATTTGTGCCTTCACTTGTATCCATCTCTCATATGCTTGCATTCAAGGACTTACCATGACATTTTGTGCATCCACATGATTCATAAGACATCTTAGGACATATTAGAATCATGTTTGATCATTGCATCATTCATTTGACATGTCATACCTTAATTGCATTCATAAGCTTTCATGAACTTTCATGGTTCAAGGCATGCTCCATATGCATCCATTCTCTTGTATGCTCACATATATGCATCTTGTATGACTTTGCACCATCTCTTGACATCATTTGCATCATGTTTATGCTTCTGACTTTGGTTTGCATCATGGCATTTCATCTCATTTCCATTGCACTTCATTTCTTTTGCTAACTTTTCAGGTGGTAAGTTGTTTTGAGAAGTGAATTTGCCTTCACTTCTCACAATCTCTTCTCATCTCTCTTATGCATCATTGCTGCATTTTATCTTTGTGTTAGAGTGAGCTTGCTCATTCATGCTTTTTCCCACTTTCTTCCTTCAAGCAACTTGTCTTCTTAAGTGAAGCAAGTTGTCTTGCTTTTCTCTGCTTCTTTCTCCTTTCATCTGTTTCCTTCCTGGTGGCTTTTCTCCTGAAGATCTTTTGCAAGCCTCATAAACCCTAGGAACAACCAAGCATGATCACAATCAGGGTTTGATTAGTCCCCCCACTAGTTTTGCCTTTGTGTCATCTTTGAGTCTTCTCTTCTCATCTCATAATCAAGGACTAAACCCTAATGGCTTTAAGGCTTTGTGATTAAAGCTTATGCCTGCATCCTTCTATTAGGATGGAGTGTATAACTTTAATCCTAAGTGTTAAACCCTTAATGTGTTTAAATCTTTTAATCAATTCACTTAATAATCACTAAGACATCAAGCTTGTAACTTGGGCCTTGCATTAGGGTTCTAATTCTTCCTTAATTGGTTAAGAAGGACTAACCCTAGTGTTAATGGACAAGTCCCCCTCAAGTTGTCTTACAAACCATAAAAATCACTTCTTCATCTTATCATTAACTAAAGGCTTTGTTTTGTCATGAGGTTAATCCCTAATCATGGATTAAGTTGAGGAGTCTTCCTCAACTTAAATGTTCTCATCTATTATCCTTCTATTAGGATGGTGTAATGAGTCCATTAAATCTTTGATTATGGCTTAAACTCATTACTTAACACTAAACAAAAACAACAAAAGCATCTAATTAAATGCAAGTAGGTTAATGACCTTAATCCTACACCATGGTGATTAAATGTGAGGTGTTTACTTCTCACTTAAGGTATTCTCATCACCCCTAATCAGAGGGAGGATGTGATGAGTTTACTAACCCTTGGTTTAGGCTTAAGCTCATCAACTTATGACAAATCCCAAAAGCAATAAAAGATTGAAAACATCCAAAACAAACAATAATCGTCTCCTTCGGGATTCTTTTCTTATCATCTTCACTCACAAACGAGAACTTGCTTCTTCCGTCTAATGCAAGACAGTTTGCACCTGAGCTAGACAGGTCATACACTTGAGCATAGGCAAGTAAGTAGTTCACAAGTCAATTTATCTTTCAGTCTCTTTGAGTCGAACTACGGTGTTCTGACTTCCTCATTGCACGAGAGGATACGTAGGCATAACTTAACAGTTATCGAACAAAAGTCTCTGTATATTCCCCCTCTTTCCATCATTGTTTTTTAAGCCTCATAATCCTGAGCATTTCACTCTTGTTCTTACACTGACACTTCATATATTTCACTTCACACTTCTTTTACACTGACACTTGCATTCTTTCCAGCTTTGATACACAAATAGCACTGACACTACCCCTTTTAAACACAAATCTTTCAAGCTTGGATCCCGTCGAGTACGGCGGACAATCTGGGTGCTAATACCTTCCCAGGTTGTAACCAACCCCCTTTCTCAGTTTCTCTAGTTCGCAACCGTCTTATCCATATCTTTCTAGGTTTATGCAGCATTACCTTTCCTTCGGGATAAAAATGCCTAGCTGGCGACTCTATTCTTTCATTCTCCTTTCACCGACCGTTCGCGTCTGTACCCCTTCTGACCAGGTGTCATCAGGTGGGAGCGACAGAGGGTCATAAAACTGCAAGCAAGTATGGATCATGCTCCTCTGAGATGCGTCAAGATCCATGACCATGTCCAATATGCCCCCATAATCCTCTCTGAATAGTGGGATATGGTCAGGTGTAATGAGGGACTGGACCTGCCTGATGCCAGTCAGAGTGGGCTCAAAGAAGTGGTATGTGATGTTGCTCTTTCTTGAAGTGTCCATGGGTGCTGGATGCTGATGAAGAAGCTGAGAGCAACTGCTGATTTAGGCCACTGAATGAGATGCTGGAGATGGATCTCTGATGAAGATAGATGGAGGAGAATCACTGACAAACTGATGGAGATGCTGAAGAAGATAATTGAAGCAGTCTGAGCAGCAGAAGGGGTCAAAACCAAACCAAAGATGAAGATGGATACCCTGTAAAACAAATAAGCAAATGTTAAATGATGCAAAAATGATGTATGCAAATGATATGCAAAGGGTTTGTGATCAAGAGCTGGATCTGTTTATCTGCCTTGGTAAAAGTCCATGTATGTTCATAAGTCCGGATGGAGGCTTAGAAATCCAATAACACGGTGGGGGACTCAAATAAAGAGTCACAAGTCCAGGGTAATCACAAGAACTATCCAAAGTGATGCATTCTTAAAATAAAACTAGTAACAGGGTATGATGTGGCCAAGGGTTCCTGTAAACCTGTAAACATCCCAACCCCCTCACGTGTAATGTTCTAGAACAAGGATCCTCAGACTTGGATCAGTTATGAGAAGTGTAAACACTTCTAACCCGGAGGTACAGTGTTTACAATAACCGTAAAAGATCCTCCTCTAATTCACCTCAGATGCTGAAGGTCAGAAAAAGGTCATCCAGACTTAGCAGGCTTCCCAGATAGCCCTAGTACTATAGGAAATCTGTAGCACAGAGTTCTCAAGAAGAAACCCATGTCTAAACCGTGTTTCATATTCCCGCACCAGATCGAAATGGAATGGGAAAGAATATGAAGCCACTCTAGCCTATGTGTCACTTAGGTCCCAGGTATAGGACCTTAATCACTCAATGAAACCCCACCCACCAAAACAGACAAGAGCCAACACATGATAATGACAGTATGAAAATGCATAAAGCTGTAAAGTAAAGCAATAAATAAAGCTGTACATAAAGCAATAAATAAAGCAAATAAATAAGCACAAGTAGCACATAACACCCCCGTAAACACAAATCAAACAAGCTCTAGGAGGAACCCACAAAAAGAACCAGAAACCCTGGTTGCAATATAAGGGTCCCCAGCAGAGTCGCCAAGCTGTCGCTCCCGCTAAGTGACACCGAGTCAGATAGGGTACAGACGCGAACGGTCGGCGAAGAGAGAACATGGAGATGAACTGAATAGAGTCGCCAGCTATGCATTTTTATCCCGAGGGAAAGGTAATGCTGCATAAACCTGGAAAGATATGGATAAGACGGTTGCGAACCAGAGAAACTGAGAAAGGGGTTTGGTTACAACCTGGGAAGGTATTAGCACCACGATTGTCCGTCGTACTCGACGGGATCCATGCTTGAAAGATTTGTGTTTAAAGGGGGTAGTGTCAGTGCTATCTGTGTGCAAAAGCTGGAAAAGAATGTATAAGTGTTAGTGCAAGAAAGTGAAGTGAAGTGCTCAGGAATGAGGCTTAAAAATGATGCTGGAAGAGGGAGGAGACACAAAGACTTTTGTTCGATAACAGTTAAGTTATGTCTACGTATCTTCTCGTGCAATGAGGAAGTCAGAACACCGTAGTTCGACTCAAAGAGACTGAAAGATGAATTGACTGGTGAACTGCTTGCTTGTCTAGCTCAAGTGTATGACCTGTCTGGGCCAGGTGCTAACTGTCTTGCATTAGACGGAATAAGCGAGTTCTCGTTTGTGAGTGAAGATGATGAGAAAAGAATCCTGAAGGAGACGATTATTGTTTGTTTTTTTGTTTTCTGTCTTTTATTGCTTTTTTGTGTTTGTCATAAGTTAATGAGCTTAAGCCTAAACCAAGGGTTAGTAAACTCATCATATCCTCCCTTTGATTAGGGATAATGAGAATACCTTAAGTATGAGATGAACATCTCAACTTAATTGTCATGATGGTGTAGGATTAAGATCATTAACCTACTTGTGATTATTTAGATGTTTTTGGTATTTTTGTTTAGTGTTAAGTAATGAGTTTAAGCCATAATCAAGGATTTAATGGACCCATTACACCATCCTAATAGAAGGATAATAGATGAGCACATTAAGCTGAGGAAGATACCTCAACTTAATCCATGATTAGGGATCAACCTCATGACAAAATAAGCCTTTATTAAAAGTGGATTTTAGTTAATGATAAGATTAAAAAGTGTATTTTATGGTTTGTAAGACAACTTGAGGGGGACTTGTCCATTAACACTAGGGTTAGTCCTTCTTAACCAATAAAGGAAGAATTAGAACCCTAATGCAAGGCCCAAGTTACAAGATATTGTCTTAGTGATTATTAAGATGGATTGATTAAGAGGTTTAAACAAATTAAAGGTTTAACACTTAGGATTAAAGTTATACACTCCATCATAAGAGAAGGATGTAGGCATAACCCTAATTCCAAAGTCCTAAAACTTTAAGAGTTTAGTCTCTAATGATGAGGTGAGAAGAGAGACACAAAGAAGACACAAAGGTAAAAGCTAAAGGGGACTAATCACAACCCTAATTATTATCATGCTTGGATTTTCCTATGGTTTGTAAGGCTTGCAAGAGATCTTCAGAGAAGCCACCAATGGAAGAAGCATATGAAAGGAGGAGAAGCAGAAGAAACAAGTTAACTTACTTCACTGAAGAAGATGAGTTACTTGGAGAAAGAAAGTGAATGATGAACATGAATGAGAAAGCTCACTCTAAAGCAAAAGGAAATGCAGCAAGGGTGCATAAAAATAAAGAGAATAGAAATGTGAAGTGAAGGCAAATTCACTTTTCAAAGTACTTACCACCTGAAATGGTTAGCATAAAGAAAGGAATGAAAGGAAAATGAAAAGTATGCAAGGATGCAAACCTAAACCATAAGCATAAACATGATGAAAATGATGCTATGAGATGCTGCAAAGACATGCCAAATGTCATGGATGATCATACAAGAGATGAGAATGCAAATGAAGCATGTAGGAAGCATGAAAGCACATGAAAGTTCATGGAATGAAATGAATGCATATCATGGCAAATGGATGAAGAAATGATAAAAAATGATTCTAATGTGTCCTAAGATGTCTAATATGACATGTGAATGCATGAAATGTCATGGCAAGTTCATGAATGAATGCATATGCAAGATGTGTGCAAATGAACATGAGAAATTAGGGTTTTAATGCAACATGAGATGCAAAAGTAAAAAACAGAAGCAAAACATAAGATAAAAATTGCAAATGAACTCAAAGGAACCCTAACCCCATATGATATCCCACCCCAAAGGAGGAGACCTAACTCTTAACCTAAAGAAAGTTGTGAATTTTCTAAGTTATTTAGGGTTTTAAGGCACCTTAAGAGGAAAAATGCAAATCAAATAAAAAATGCAAGATAAATTTGTAACAAAAATATGCTAGACACTACATGATATATGAAGATCAATGCAAAAAGAATCAATGTCATACCATTCATGGTTAGGCAGAAAAGAATTCTTGAAGTTAGGGTTCAAAAATAGGATTTTTATGAACCCTAAATTCAAGAAAATTGTCAAGATTGATTCAAAACCAAAAAGAAATTTGTATGAATGGTTTGACAATGTTTCTAAATGTCCTAAGATGCAATGTGAATTTTTTTGGAAGTTTTAGAAACCTAAATGGTATTTTAATTAATTAATTTCCATTAATTAATTAAAATAAACATTTAAATGTTTTAAAAATTATTTTTTAATGCAAAAAATAAAAATAAAAATGTTTTCTGTATGAGAAAAATATTTGAATTAAAAATGCAAAAGGAAAATATTTTTAGAATTTTATAACTATTTTAAATAAATTATGCAAAACAAATGATAAAAAATGAAAATAAAAAGGAATTAAGTGAAGGTATGCTGATCCAATGGCTGGAATTCAAATCTGGGGAAAGGGGTTTGACTGCGCGCGTGATCTGAGGGTTGTGGTTCAATCTGGCATGTTTATTAATTAAACCTAATTAATTAAATTAATTAAAAGATTAGGGTTTTAATGATTAATCCAGGCCATCCAAACACGCGGGCAGATCAAATCCAAGGGCTCACATTTAAACTCTGCCCTAACCCTAATTAACCCCTTAATCACTCTCAGGCCACCGGAGAAGAGCTCCGGTCGTCTTCTCCGG